>OX420932.1:20785669-23185669 GCA_949091785.1 Polymixis lichenea | reverse complement strand
TCGTTTTGTGTGAGTGTGCAACAAGCTCCTGTGATGTGTTGTATAGGTTTGCTGCGGCACTTTCTGCATAAATCACTTCGTATCTTTAATTATATATTTTCAATAATTTTTGGTAATTATGATTTGGTCTTGAATGACCAGCATGAATCCTTCTATTTCTGGAAATAATCCACTTAATTCCATAATCATTTGGATGTTTTCCATGTAGTTCTTTCTGTGTCCATTTTTTCTGTATCTCTTCTATATGTCTCGCTTTATCTATTTTTTCAATATTGTCTTCATTTTTATTATTAAGTCCTTTATTACATTAAATACACATATAAATTACATTTTTAAATATTAGAATATAAAATATATAAAAACATTTAAAAATATAAAAAATAGTAGCCCACCGAAATCGGGAACAGGGTCCAAGCTACCGGCGGTCAAGGCTCCAGAGAGAGGAACCTCCTAACAATGCGAGCCGTGTCCAGGAGTACCGCTTTCTGGATCAAGCCCTTGACCCAGCTGCCCAACGAGAGCCTCCTCAGGTGTTGGTCGAGGCTCTTGGCTATCAAGCCATTGGCTGTAACGACTATCGGTACAATGATCGCTGAGTCCACATCCCACATGTCGACAACCTCGCGAGCCAAGTCAAGATACTAGATTTGTTTGTTATTATTATTATCCTTTATTCCAACATAAACACATATAAATTACATTTTTAAATATTAGAATATAAAATATATAAAAACATTTAAACATGTAAAAATTAGTAGCCCACCGGTATCGGGAACAGGGTCCAAGCTACCGGCGGTCAGGGCTCCAGAGAGAGGAACCTCCTAACAATACGAGCCGTGTCCAGGAGTACCACTTTCTGGATCGAGCCCTTGACCCAGCTGCCCAACGAGAGCCTCCTCAGGTGTTGGTCGAGGCTCTTAGCTATCAAGATTATTATTATTACTATTATCCTTTATAGGTCGTGGGTTCGAATGTGCAGGTGCTTTACTTTGTGTAAATAATGTGCTGTGCTGATGAGCACTGCTCTCAAAACGAAGGAAAACATCGTGAGGAAAGTGGCATATCCTAGATGCAAAAATTCATGGACATGTGACATCTACCAATCCGCACTGGGCTCGTGTGGAAGATTAAGTACAGTTTACTCCTTCTCGAAGAGAGGCGAACTGTGTGTGTGACCCAGCTTACCCAGCATTGGGAACAATTTAGGCTGATAATGGTGCCGATTCTGTTGTACACCGAACTAAACTAACTAAACTATCACTAAAATTCCTTACTTTTGGCTATGAGAATCTTAAAGCTATTCTGCAAAAAAAGATCTCTAAATTTAAAAATAATTTTGACACAACTAAAATCGAATTTGACAAACGCGACTCCACGTTTGCCCTACCCCGTGATTTTTTTTAGAGCCGGAATCGCGCAGGGGGGGCAGCCTCGACATGTTTTAAATGGATTTTTTTACTTTTTGTATCAAAAATATGAAAAATGATTACCTACATGTTGAGTTTTAGAGGTGTATGGGGTCTTAAAAAGGGGGTCGAAATTTTCATTATTTTTACGATAGGACACACCAATTTCGAGATATAAGCAAAAGAAAAGAAAAAAAAGATACAGTACTGTATTTGCGCCCGAAGTCGAGGTGTCAGTGTGAATTTTAGTTCTTGACAACTAATTTTATTCCACACCTTTTTAATCGCGATTAAAAATAGTCAGATTTAGTTAGACAATCGAAATTTTATATTGAATAGAATAATGAATTTGACAACAACAGAATAGCAAAATTACCATTTTCACTAAATTAAAAACTCAGTACAATCTTAGTGCTGTCAAACTAAAATAAAGATAAGTTGTGTCACTATAGTCAATTTCAGAATGGGAAATCGTCGTTTGACAGGAATAAACTAAATTTTAGTGATTTTTAGTTTAGTTTAGAGAATTTTGTGACAAGAGAATCGGCACCAATGCTAAGATATCGAGCCTCAAGCGGGCCAATTCCTATCCTGTTTGATTTCATTAGAATGAATTCTACTTAAAGGTAGGAACGTAACTCTAACTGTTTTACATAAAGAAGCTAGTTCATGATTGTTGACATTAACGAGTGTTGTAAAAACTGTAGTGGTTTATGATGTTAGCATATAATCAAAAACTGCTTTACTTTGATTTCGGTTTACGACTTCAGAATAACTGCGTATTTATGTTTGTTGGTCTTCAATCAATTATGATAGTTAATTTATTCACATGAATCAAAAACACACATCGTTCTTTAAAAGCTGTAAAGTACTTATTATTACTTATTGTTACTGATCGTTAGTCTAGTCATCTAGTGGTTGCAAGCGCTACTTGCTGAGCATACCTGGGTTCGATTCCCAGACAGAGTGTTGTTGAGATTTTCTTTCTGGAATTTCTCAGTAGCATCCCTGGAGTCGGGATTTGCGCCCGGTTGATGGCAATAGGGTCGCCCCCTATTACACGGGCGAAATGTGGGTGGACACCTCTTTGCCGTGGGCCTCTGGGCCCTTTTATTTCGGGTGTAGGTAGGTAACTGGTAAAAAAACCTGCAAATATGCTATGCATTCGTGGGGTGATGGCTTAGTGGTTAATGGCCTCGCCGTTCATGTGGTTTCGGATTTTTAGATCGAAAAATGTCACATTGTTACAAAATGGCAATGCCAATGTGACTATTTTCAATTCTTATTTTCTTTCTGAGTTTATCTTGGACATTACTGACATCGGTGAACGGTATCAGTAGCCTCAAAGAGATGTCAGCATCAACTGGTGGGGTCCGCAAGTGACGATGCCTGCCAGGGGAGTTATTTTTTGTGGTGGGAAATCATCAAATAACTTCTCCCGCTCTAGGTGGAGGGTGTGTCAGACTTTTACTGACTAAAACCCACCCGTGATCCCTCAGTTGCCTGTGTGCCAGGGACCGCGGTATCTCTTTCGAACAACCCGCACCCCTGGCAGGCATCGGCCCTTGCGGGCCCCATCAGTCGGTGCTGACAGCTCTTTGAGGCGCGCGTGGAACACAACGCGCCGTCGACCCGGGCTTGGTCCTTACCGAACAGCGAGCTACCCATTACTCGCCGTCCGCAAGCCCGCGCCTACGGTGGCCGGGAATCAGCCTGGGATTCCCGACGCCCAGGGCGTCTCCTGCGAAGGCTACGGCCGTGAGGGCGCTTGTACTGCCTCTCTCTCACGTGCACCGCCTCCCTTTTTGCGAGCATCACTGCTTCGCTGAAGGAGGTGACGGCTAACCATGCACTCCCGCTCCGTACCATGGCCTGGAGCAGGGCCGGACGCGAGAGATCGCCGCCACCGATCGCCTCCACGAGGACACGGCGGTGCTCCGCCCAAGCCGGGCAGACCTCCACCGTATGCTCCGCCGTGTCCTCAGGGCGATCTTCGCAGTGGAAACATTTCGGGTTGTTCGAAAGAGATACCGTCGCCCCTGGCACACAGGCAACTGAAGGAACACGAGAGGGTTTTAGTCAGTAAAAGTCTGACACGCCCTCCTGCTCCATCCAGAGTGGCGGAGAAGTCATTTGATGACATCCCAGCCTCAAAAAAAAAATACGGTATCGGTAAGGAGTCTTGAGCAAGCGTCAATCGTCGATCAATGCTCGGCCTTGTCTGTATGAGAAGTAGGCTTTGTCGTGTAGTTGCACAGTAATAGACTGGTATTATTATTATTGTAACTTATAGAATAGAACAGATAAAGATTTTACAAATAATGTTGGTACAAAATCAGTTGTTACAGTTGTGAGGAATCCGTGTTCGATCTTCAAAAGATATAAATAACCAGGTTCGTCGGATATAGTAAAAAAAAATAATTTAATTAGAAAACGAACACTTTAATAATTAATTTGATATAGTCTTTAATCGACAAAACCTAAGCTTATTGCCTAGCTAGTATTTTTTAACTATGTTAGGGTCGGCCTCCAGTCTAACTTGATACAGCTGGATATTTGACATGGAACGCTGCCGATCTGACTTCCACAAACTAGTTAATGGGTAATACGATACCCCTTGGTAACACTGGTTGTCAGACTTTCGGGCTTCTGACAACTCGTAACGACTGTCAAAGATCCACAAATAACAGCCGGGACCAACGGCTTAACGTGCTTTCCGAGGCACGGAGGGGTCTTGGTTGTAAACATACTACATATTACTTAGCAACAAGCCCTATCACTGAATGCGCTAATGAAATTCCATAATCGGAGTTACCGAAACTTATCTCAATAAATTTAAATCAAAATGAAGGTCAATATTTATTATTTTAATACTAGGGCGGGAGAGAAAGGAAGTTATAGCTCGTTGCTAGCTAACTCACTCATCTCAAACTACCTGTAGTTCCGATGATTATTTGAGATAAAAGTCACGACCGAAGATGGTATTGTTGTATTAAATCTCTTCAATGGCGTTTAATTTCTCATGGGTTTAGGAAGCAGGGATAACGATAACTCCAATGAGACACGGAATCTCTTTTTAACCGACTTCCAAAAGGAGGAGGTTCTCAATTCGTCGGAACCTTTTTTTTTTATGTATGTTCCCCGATTACTCGAAGATGGCTGGACCGATTTGGATAATTATTTTTTTGTTTGAAAGGGTATACTTCCCAGGTGGTCCCATGATCATCAAGTCAGGATCTGATGATGGAATCCTGGAGAAATAGAGAGAACTCTTCAAATTTTATAGGCACACTTGAAGCAATTTGTGTAGTTTTTGGAAGAGTACTTTCTCGGAGTGGTTCCATTTCAATTTGGTGAATATCTGATGAAGAACTTCGGAGATAGGCAACGGAACTCCTCAATAAATGATAGCAAATGGACAGGGATTGCTGAAATTTCATGTCTGTCAATTGTTTACACCAGTTAATAACATAACATCACGCTGGTACGCTGTGAAGGGGTAAGCACATGTGAACCACTAAAAAGTGAAAAATAAAAAACTTAAAAAAAAAAAAATAAACAACCGACTTCCAAAAAAACACTAAAAAGTGAAAAAATAACTTTAATTTCGGAAGGCGGTGACAAAAAATTTAAATACATATCCAAAGTCACCGACTTCCGAAATTAAAGTTATTTTTTCACTTTTTAGTGTTTTTTTGGAAGTCGGTTGTTTATTTTTTGAAAAAAGTTTTTTTATATAATTTGTAGGTGCCCGCCCAAAAGGTGACTTTTGCGCAGTTGACGTTGAAATGGTAATTAGGCAGTGGCGGATTTACACATTTGCCGCCAGTAGGCCATAAAATTTTTGCCGTCCCTAATAATTCTTTTGAATTGTAATACTGAAACGCTATTGGAATACTTATTTGAAAAAATCATATTCACAATTATTAGTGTACTTTACACAGCGTTTAGTAAGTTTTCATATACAGACATTGGAGTACCTATTCGGTATACTTACTGTATGTATAGTAGGTAGGTAGGTAGGAATTTTGTTAAAGTTCCGAGACTTCTTTTCTTCGCGTATATAATAATGTTTATTTTTGCTAAAGGCAAAAAAATTTAGCCAAATTTGCCGCCACCCTAAAATTTGCCGCCCTAGGCTCCAGCCTACTCAGCCTGCTGGTAAATCCGCTACTATAATTAAGTAATATTATTTTACAAGGCACTACTGTTAGTGAATCGAGGAAAAAGAGGTGTTTTGTTTCTGTAATGTTAGGTTACTCAAAAAGTTTGTTTGTATTATTGATTGACTTGGCAGATTTAGTTGAAGAGACAACCAATTTATTTTTTGACGTAGTCATTGTATGTGGGTAAGTAATATCGCTTGTGACCGTAAAGTCTAAATTAATATGGGATGTAAATAAAACATTTTCAATCTTATAAACCAGGGAAATGAAATGACAATGATAAAAATAAATAAAATCAGAGCAAGTGTAGCCACCGGCCCCTAACCAAATTAGGCTATATCTCGGTTACTGCCCATGCCACTAGATCGGCTTAATTTATTAACAGTTCATAACATCCATGGTATCGAATCAAATAATCAGATCGTATAAAACTATGTCCGAAATTGCTTGTACCTGTGCCTTCGTGCATGTGGAAGAAACATTATAGCACTCGACGTTAATATAACTTCCTTTTAGTGAATAATGTTTAGGGTTTCGGAGGTACGGAACAAAAAAGAACCCTTACAGGATCACTTCGTTTTCCGCCCGCCCGTCTATCAGTCTGCCAAGACCCTTTTTCTTAGGAACGCGTTGAGGTATCAAGTTGAAATGAACATCAAATATGTAGGTCTACGGTCCCTTGAAGCTCCAAAGGTGCCGTATGTAGGTAATGAGACCCCATTTCATACCATTGGCATTACTAGTGAATGGGCAGCAGCAACTATACTGCGATCGCCAACACGCCTGCCCAGCGTCACGATTATGGCAAATCCCCATTTGGGGGAGGTGTATGATGTTTTTCGGCTGACATCATGATGTAATGAGACTGATGGTTCGAAGGATGCTGTCCCTGAAATCATAGGTAAATAAAACGTTCGGTAGGTATTTGTTTCGTAGTGTGCTGAATCATCTTGTTAGGTATTTGTGAATCATCAAAGCTTTACACGTGGTCTGTGATTCACACTTTGCATAGGTATATTAGCGAGTTAGATGAACCTAGATAATAAAGTAACAATAACTTAGAACTGCATCGCCTACACGAATTCAAAAAAGTCATCTTTTAGGATTTCCAGATCGCTAGTGATCAGTGTGGTGTTACTGTTAACCTAATAAATAATTTTATGACTTTTATTGCGTTAATAAAATACAGAAGTCTATTAATTGCGGAAGACAAATAGACATTTAATGGCATATAGTGCCATCCAGTAGATAATGTCAGGATTCCATTTGAACTTTTGATGGTAGTTATATTATAACGGTATGGTTGTCTTTCTAAGAGAGATATTATGGTATCAACATAAAACTTACTTATTTAAAACTTAGGCTTTAAAAAAAATTGGTATTACAAATATAAGCAAACACGTATACATTAAAGAATAATACGAAAATAATCCCAAAAACCAACAAGAGCACTGGGGAGTAAAACTGTTTCATGTACGAAATATGAAGTCAATCTTTAATTACATTCTGAATCATTTTGAAGTATATTGCTAATCCGTTGCTTCATTTGTTCGAAAAATTTGTCTGCTCAAACTTTTTAATAACGCTATGAATGTTGAACTCGCAGAATGAAAGCCATTCCTACTGGAAGCCTTTTAGGCAATTACCGTTGGGCTCTACGATTTATCATTAATCGTATCGAACCCAGTTGCACCGCACATGAAGCATTAAATGATGCTTCACTGTTAGTCTAATTTATATGGTAACCCTCTGTTTATTTTTTCTGACCGGTTTTACCATGGTGGCTATAACTTGTTGAGGTCAATTACTTCCTGTAATTGTATAATGGCACACTTTAATAGTACTTATCTAAACTCTTTAATATTGCTTTAGCGCTACCGAGCTCAACAGGTAACATTAAAGAAATTAATTTTTAGGACCACACTGATTTAACAGCTACAAACATATGTTTAAGCCCGTGTTATTAGATTAATGATTATGTTTGAGACACTTTGTAAGTAATTGAATTAGTATTATTTCTTATTGCCTGCTAAGGTTTCTGATCTTTTTCCAGTAGATTCTGGTAATGTTATATATATTTACCTTTCCGTGTGGTGCCGGACGTAAAAGAATAGCGCCATCCCACATCTTCCAATAGGTGTCGTAGAAGACGACTAAGGGACTCACTAGAGAATGGGCAGCAGCGTTCTCTATGCATTTTACAACCATACTGCAATCGCAAACCCGCCTGCCAAGCGTGGCAATTATAAAAACAAAACCCCCCTATTGGGGGAGACCTGTGTCCAACAGTGGATGTCTTTCGGCTGAAATGATGATGATGATGATATATTTAATTACACAGGTAACTTCTTGAGGCTAACAAAAAGAGAATCAGAGAATTAAGTATTCTTTCCGTATCAACTTATTCGCGTCGCCTTTGTCTTTCTTATTCTCTCAATAAGTATAGGTTTAGTAACATATTCAACCTTTTTGAATGAGAAATTAATAACATAACTAAATAACTATGGTACTGACTTCCTGAAATTATCCAGTCATCGTTTTTCGTTCTTATTCTTTCGGCGTAAATTCATGGAAATCCGGGCTTTCCCATTCCTTCTTTGGGAATACCACCTACCTCGCTAACTTTACCATATCCGTCCTCTAGATCCGTCAGATTATAATCCTGTAGTTGTCGTCAACCGGCAGTGTTTTGTTATGACATCACTTCAGGTGCAACGTACCACCATTAAGTAAGTAACTGTTCTCGAGAGAATTATTGCACTCTGCCATCAAACTTGAACTTGACCGGAGACTGGTTTATAGTTGTTGCGTTGCCTTAGGCGTTAAAAAGTTAGTTTAATTGTTGTTGTTAGTCATTATTGGTAGTTGCACCTTGAACTCTTGATTTATTTCTGTCTATCATAGTCCACTGCTAGACAAGTTGCGACACAACACCAGAGCGCCTGGACAAAGTGACAATGACAGAGCAATAAGGTTAAAGCAATAACATGGTAGTGGTTATTGTGTGCGAAGGCGGACTTAATGCATGTATTGCTGTATGCTAGGATTTGACTGAAATAAGCTACGGAAAAGCTTAGGTCAATCCTTTTGAAAGTCGTAGAAACACGAAATGCTTTGAAAGCGATTACCACTTGTCTAGGATCTTTAGTCCTCCACTTCAGCATCAAGCTTTTCCCCCTGCCAGGGGTGCGCATTGTTCGAAAGAGATACCGTGGTCCCTGGCACACATGCAACTGACGGAACACGGGTGGGTTTTAATCAGTAAAAGTCTGACACGCTCTCCTGCTCCATCCAGAGCGGAAGAAGTTATTTGATGATTTCCCACCCAGGAAAAAAGAAAAGAAGCTTGTCCCAAGCAGGTAGCCAGGTCCCAGCCACTTTTTTAAGGTTGTCGGATTATTTAGCTAAGCTTATCTAGAATTGCAGGCTCCATTCAAAGATGCCTTAATACTCTTAAATCGGTACTTTGACAGACATACTGGTTCCATCTAGTAATATATTACACTAGGTACCTATTAATTTATGCTGTTCATTTTTTTCTTGAACTGTTTCTCTAAATTAATATAAGCTATTAACGCTTCTTAAACGCTATTAAATTGTGTGTTTGCATATCATAGCGGTGATACTATTAATACACGAGGTCTGTGAAACTTTATTAAACTTTGAAACGTCTGTTGTCAATGTGAGATTTATTTTGTCTCTGATATTTCTTTTAAGAATCATGTGTTTGAAGATAGCAAGCGCGGCTGCGTATTTATTACAGAGGATTCCCGAGTCGCACAAAGTGTTATTGGGCTTTTTCGTCTGAGATTGCTGTGGCAGCCTGGAGTCTGAATTTTAGCCCGGTTGATGGCAATAGGCCCGCCCTTAACTCTTACATGCGACTTAAACACAGCAGGCGAAATGTGGGTGTACTATGGGTAGGCCTAAACCTTGGGGAACACACAGGTGTGGTGCCTACATTACCATTTTAACTGTTTTCAGACTCGCCCGTGTTCCGTGTCTAAAGTACTGCTATGGTACAAACTATAAGAAATCCCAACGGTACTGCTAATTCAAGCAATTTTTCGCTTCGAGTCTACTGAAACGAGACTTGTGTTGAGGCACAGTGCACTTTGGTGATGTCTATGGTAAGGTCAATACGTGATCCTGTACAGAACCAGCCAATAGCCATATCGATTCAATTGAAAACAAATTGAAGGATGCTCAAGAATTTGAAACAGTTACCTACAAGGTACTTACTACTCAAACAATACAAACTTTTGACATGTCAGGTGGGCTACTTACTTGAAACGATAGTTTGTTTGGATGTCGAGTATCTACCTAAGTAAGGATACTTGAAATCTTAATAGTCTGTCAAAATCTTCTGGTGAGACTTAGCGAGTGTTTCTGATACCTATCTAACGGACACACTAACATGACCTAACCTAGCTGATTTCTTCTTACTACGCTTTCGCTAACTCATAATTAATTAAATCGAAATTCAAGTCTAGTTACCTGTCAACTGTTATCAGAACTTTCGCTGTCACCAAACGCATGTCCATTTATTTATTTTGATTATGCTAATTCTTCTCTATCTGAGTGAATAAACAATGGCGAAAATATTGTAGCCAAAAAGTCACAGAGCATTGAACGGAGTCAGATGCTACAGATGATTGATGACCTCCGTTACGCGAGGAGGGTTATATTATGTACCTCTGTATTAAACGGTGTAGCTTGTAATTACGAATTAGTCATGATAAGTGCCTACTTATTTGATATGATTGGTACCTGTGGTTTTTTGTTATATGGTATTAAATTATTTATGTCTGTAATCATTAGTATCACTATTATACCTACCTACTTGTTGTGTTGGGTTTAAGAGTAACTTCTATCGAAATTTTATATATATATATATATATATATATATAAGGTGTATCTATTCATACACGAAATATCTGAAGGGGTCTGTACTCATCATTATGAACAACTTTTACTACTGGACCAAACCTGAAATCGCGAAAAAATATCAGCTGTTCCCTACATTTTGACGAGATATGCGAACATAAATTTAGGGAACAGCTGATATTTTTTTTCGCGATTTCAGGTTTGGTCCCATAGTAAAAGTTGTTCATAATGATGAGTACAATGACCCTTTCAGATATTTCGTGTATGAATAGATACACCTTATATATATGTAGTTGAAGTTTAGTAAGAAACCGATAGATTTATTGTAATCAAACAGTTCAGTTCCTCTTCTATCAGTTCTTTTTTTTTTCGAAAACATCCATGGGTCGGTTCGGTCGGTTTCTGCCGACCCCCACGGGAAGAAGGTTTGAGTTTATGTATATGTGTATTAGCCTTGTTATTCAGTCTATCACTTAAATTGAGTTTTTTTTTATTTAGGCACAGCCTGCAACCTTCGAGTAATATGATTTGCGTAAAGATTTGTCCTGTATTCTAGCTTTTGTTTATCTGTGGATGTCCACAGTCTATACTTATTATCAGTTTATACTGTTCTTCCAGCCTCTGCTCTAAACTACACTGTAAATAATAATAATTAATAATATGCGCAGGATCTCCAAATTCATGTACGTCGTGACATCGATTAATTACAGTCTCTGGCCGGCTCTAGTATCGAGATCGGATATCGAGTCCAAATACCGGTTATACCGCACTACTTCACCTTGAACTTGATTTATCGCTGCAATCGATTTAGCGATTATTTTAATTCGTAATCGCGAAAGCAGGCGATTGAAAGTTTTCTTAGGAGTTAGTTTAATGTTTTGGGCGCGAAATTGGCAGTTTAGTGCGGGTAATAAATGGTTATACGACAGTTGTCAATTTCTAATAGGTGTGGTAAGTCACGAATTATGTTATTAGGTGGCGTAGGTCAGGCTTTGTTTTTTTTTTTAAGTTACGGTTACATTCGTACCTAATGTCAGGAAGCTCACACATATGAATAACTTTTATGCTTGTGAACTTTTAGTTTAGGTTTTTTTTTCTTATCGTGTCGATGGCAAAAATAACACGACAAAATGTTTTCTAAATTTGTTTGGCCCAAAATTCAGCAACGCGAATACCGTTCGCTGACGCAGCCAGTAGGTCCTCACGTGTGTAGTTGACAGGGCATGCCAGCGTTGCCAGACGTACGAGAAATTACAGTCTCTGTACGAGATACGAGAATAATAACAATCTCGTACACTTTTGTACGCGATTTAATCTATCTTCACTGGTTGTCCCATGTATCCTAGCCAAAAATATATCAAAAAAGGAAATTATGTTCACCGATCGACTCAGCACATCACTAGATTCATTACCACATCACTAAATGAACTTAAAACTTAGTCCTGTCTTGATGTTTTTGTCTTTGAGCGAGAAATCCCCGCTGTGTTGTTGTTGTCCTTGTTGCACTAATGTTTACATCGATAAGTAGGGTGGGCAATGTATTTGTACTCATTACTAATTTAAAATGAATGAGATTTTTCTCTATAATGTTAATAATTATAATATTAATAATAACTCATACTATTAATAATTTTACTTATATCTCTATAAGTAAAATTATTCGTATTATCAATAAATTGTATTATTTAACATCCCCAAGCGCAACTCGCAATAGTAAATAGTCTAAATTATGACTTTTATTTGTTTTTTTTTAATCTTTACTTGTACGAGATTTTGTACTGAAAGTACGAGATATGTGGCATCCCTAGTACTTACAGGAAAAAAAATCCGGCATCTGGCAACCCTGGGGTATGCGGTGCAAAGTGAGAGGTGAGCCATTGTATGTGGAGAGATGCCGCATACACACCGAAGGTCTGAGCCGTCCATTAACCCCCACTTGTGGAGGTAATCCTTGCTGCGACCTATTTGGGTACAAAGTCTATTTAAGGTTTTTCAAGTATGTCATAGTAACTTGTGCCCAGATGGGAGGCTGTCTGATGGTTCAATGAAGAAATCAGGAGGCTTAAGCAGAGTAAATTGGAATCCTCTGCTCACAACAAGCGCTGAATGTTAAGAAATAAGTCTACAAATACTGCGCCCGTCACTTTTCTCGTTTCAAACCTATCCTCGATATGTTGAGTGAGGTTCAGGACCTGGCCACAGCAAGACTTGCCTGGTCTAAATACAGCTTGCTCCGGTATAAGTTTTGGTTCGACGAGGTTTGTGAGACGAGCTAGCAGCAGTTTCTCGAGCAGTTTGTAGGTGTGGTATATGAATCCCTCCTATAGGGGCGAAAATGTTATTTTAGGTAGGTAATTCTTAATTGCACCGTCGGCGTCGGTTGTCGGCGAGCGACTGATTGTACGAATGCAATGCCATGGTGAGTTAATTTCCAGGATTATAGTTATAGTTTGTCAATAGTAAAAATTCTTTGAATAGAAAATAAAGTATTTGGAAGAAAAACAAAATTCCAAATTTTTTCTCCATGTCCCTGTTGAAAAACTCTCGGTGAAAGCTGAAGTGGCAGTAAAAGAGAGTACCTACTTGCTTAAATTAAAAATGATTTTTGTTTTAGGTATTTGGTAAGCTAGGCTAATCAGATAGTGTCCTTTTTCAACATGCATTAACAACTTAACAATAATATAAGATTCTCCATTTTGATTCATCAGCACCGACTAATAATATAGCTCGTAATAAAATTAATTGCCCATAAAAATGTTTCGTTTCATACATTACAGTAAACTTTAGAAACAAAGCATTTTTGCATATTATATTTTATGCAAAAGGAGGGGCTTTTGGCTAAGTAATATTAGCCGTTCGTTTCGATCGATCAGGTTAAGCGACGCTTACCGCGGTTGGTCCGTGATTGGGAAAGCACGTTAAGCCGTTGGTCCCGGCTGTCATTTGTGGATCTTTGACAGTCGTTACGGGTCGTCAGAAGCCCGAAAGTCTGACAACCAGTCTTACCAAGGGGTATCGTATTACCCAGTAACTGGGTTGTGGAGGTCAGATAGGCAGTCGCTCCATGTAAAATACTGGTATTCAGCTGCATCCGGTTAGACTGGAAGCCGACCCCAACATAGTTGGGAAAAGGCTAGGCAGATGAGATATTTTATGCAAAAGTATTAGTACTTATGTAGGGCGTCTGCGTTGCAGTAAGGTGGCCTATTTAATTACTTATACCTAATTAACCTCAAATGCAAGGAAATAATTAACTAAATGGTGATAGGATTATCCAAAAGAACCGCATAATTCTTAGAACACAGTGGCCAATGGGTTGACCGTTTGAAAGTTCATTATTAACTTACTTAAATCACACGATTTAATCGAAAAATTATATTTAGGTAAGTAGCGTAACTTTTGGCGTGAAGTAAGTGTCCATGAAAGCTTATTGTAGGTCCTAGACAAACTTTAACTTATCGCTGAGCATACGCCCAACGTACACAGTGGCTGACCGTTTGAAAGTTCATTATCAACTTAAATCACACGATTTTATCGAAAAATTATATTTAGGTACTTACTTAAGTAGCGTAACTTTTGGCGTGAAGTAAGTATCCATGAAAGCTTATTATAGGTCCTAGACAAACTTTAACTTATCGCTGAGCATCATTGAGGTAATATGTATTAGTACACATTACCTCAATGCTGAGCATACGCCCCCCTACCCACGTATGCCCAGTGATGTTTCAGAAAGCCCTTGGAGAGACTGAAGGCTTCTATAGTAAATCACTGGCTGCAAAAGAGGCATTCATCAATGCCCGGGTTGCGGCCAAGGCTTGAATAGTAGGTACTTTTCTCAAATAATGCTCTGCAATTCAAACTAAGTAAATTAATTATTAATTCCAGAGTCAATGACGAACAACGATAGGTACTTTTCACGCGACAATACTTATGTTGATGTATTTGTTTTTAGAGTTTTGTGCCTACACAAAGGGTGCAACCGGATCCTATTAAGTAATATAATAAGCCTTCGCTTTCCGTTAGTCAATCCAGCCGCCAGTCCGTACGTTCATTTGTCTATTCAGCGGGCTGTTTTTCATGAACCGTAATAGGTAGACAGTTGAAATTAAGTCACTGAGTATGTATTTCTATTGCCGCTATACCAACAAATAAGTATAAAAAAGAAAGATTAAAGGGCTCTTTAAAACAAGAAACGTGTTCTTTTTTGGGTGTGTTTGTCTTTTGGGCCCTTCTTGTGCAAGTCTGACACACACTTGGCCGGTTTTTTTACTTTAAACACTATTTTCGATTTATCTAACAAGTTTTCAAAATAATGGTCGAATTTCCAAGCATGTTTGGGAAAAAAAAATGGATTAATGTCTAGGTACTCTAAGCCCTGTTTGTGACAATATACATAGGTACAAAATTAGAAAATGCTTTAGTTTTCTGACATCCACTGCATAACTACCATTTTTCTTCACAAGAATTTATAATTGTAGCAGTCTTGTCATTATCCTTTCGAGTTCTAAAGAAGAATACAATCTATAATGAATCATAGATTATATTATGTGTATATGTTGCAGTTAAAACCCGGTTTTGGTTAGAACTAGTTTTCCCTAGTTAAAACTAGTTTTTACTAAATGCCTTTGTTAAAACTAGAAATACCTAGTCAAATCTAGTATTTACCACTGATATATTTGAGTGCACATACGACTAAACGCCGACAGACTGAACACCGACAAGATTACTCTTCGCCGACAGGACACTTCGCCAACAGGACTCTTCACCGACAAGGCTCATCCTTGCGCTTACTAAATAGCCAAGTAACTGCCACTAACTTGGTAGTAGCGCGGTTGGTGACAATTCTAACCTAACCTAACCTATTACCTACCTGATGAGCCCTGTCGGCGAAGAGTCCCGTCGAACTAGTTTTAACAAAGGTATTTAGTTAAAACTAGTTCTAACTAGGAAAACGCGTTCTATCTAAAAACTGGTTTTAACTGCGACATAAATAGTTCACGAATGATTATTTTTGTTATTTTGTGATATTGTAGTAGGTAATTTAGCACACAGCATGAGATAATTACCTCCCTAAATATTGTAAACAAGTCTACAGTGTCCATGTTTGTTTTAACTGAGCAATTAATTTCCCTTAGATGACAAGATATGGTAGATTTTTTACAAGAACTTGTCTCAATTATATTTTTGCAAATAGCTGTTATTTATTAAAGCGTCTTGCGTTTAATAATTATTGGGAGGATGTTGGTAATATTATGTTTTACGGTTCATTAGACAGAGCGATGTCGCTCTCGTTTTAATACGGTTAACCAGCCAGATAGTGACAAATTATCTTGATCGTGGACAATTTATTTCTCTTTGTTCCACTTTCTATGCTTCTTTACAGAACATTAAGGTGAATCTAGTCCAAATTTTTCTCATACAAACTTCGGGAGTGTTTTACTCCACTATTAGACAATGTACATCAAAAATTAAACATGGTATGGTTTTGTCTCGTTATTAAATTGTCTGTACGGAAATAGAATACTAAAAAAGCCATTAAAAGTTAAGAGTCAACAAAGATACGTTTTTCTTGCTAATTTAACCTAACTTTGGGCGTGTTTAAGTAATAAAAGAACTGTAAAATCTGAAAAACCAAATCGGTACCGACAAAGCCCAAATATCAAAAAGTACAATAAACTTCATTGGTCATTGATTTATGCAGTGGTTTTTGCATAAAACCCGATCTTCCGAAGGACTGTTCTTAATTTTTTAAGCGCCTCTTGTAAGTACTATAAATGATCCTGCATCTCACTCAATAATGTTGTACGTGTAGACTAGCTTTTATCTGCTCATCACTGATACTACCTCTGTCGGACACGATACCTGTTGAGACAGCGTGCTTTTTAGCCAGGCCTATCAGTGAGTTCGAGCCCGCGACTAGGTTCCCCTTAAGTAGAGAAGTTACAAAAAGTAACAGCAATTGTAGTTATTTTTATTACCAATGTGCTGTTCTCCTTTTTAATAAAATTATGAGTACTTTATATTACGTTACTACTTACTTTTGTGTTGGTTAGTTTCTGTATATTACTGCAAAGAAGTAGAAAATATGTATAATCTGCGGAAGATAAAAACACAACAATAAACAATGAAACTCGCAAACAAATTAAAATTATCATCTACAAAACTATCTAAATAAATATAAAAACAAACTATCTAAATAAATATAAAAACAAACTATCTAAATAAATATAAATATAAAAACAGCAAAAAGGTTTTGACAGCGGTGGGATTCGAACCCACGCCCTTTCGGACTGGTGCCTAAAACCAGCGCCTTAGACCACTCGGCCACGCTGCCTTACGAATGGTTGACGAAATTGTGGATATTTATCTAAAGCAAAGCTGAAATGACGTCAATAACCTTGAATAAATTAAATAGTGACTTGACGCATTGTTCCCGTTGGAAATAAAGATTGTTAAAGACATGAGCTCAAATTCTCGATATTTCGGACCTTGCTACTTCTTCAACTTTAAGAAAGTAGGTACTTTATTAAATTACGTCTTAAAAAAGAACATTTCCTTGAAAGTGTAGTTTTCATTTGATTTCTATTACGTCATCCTAGTTTAAGTAAATTTTTTTTCACTATCTCCTCTACGAACCCAATTTTAAACAGTTAGTACTGATACCTACCCAATATGTACAAGTTCTTGCTTTTAGATATTTGCTGTACCTACGAAGACATGCGTGTCAAATGCATCAATTCTATCCTTGTGAAATGTCATCAAGCGTTTAAAGATGCAGTGCCAAAATCTATTTTACGATTTTGTTCTAAATAAAATGACGTCAGCTTTTCGGAAAGCGTAGGTAATCTTTTACGTTGTACATACTCCTCGGTTTATTGCAGGCATGGCGGTTTCAGAACTTTGGAACATTATAAAACATCTGCCATTTCCTTTTTAAAATACTGTCATAATTAGTTACATTACATTATGACAATTTTAGACAAATTTGTTCGATACGATTTCCTGTGAACAGACTGTGAGCAACGTTACTAGCGCCATCTTGTATGTAATAGACGAACTGTTTAACTGTACTGCGACCCGTAGGTACAGTGTTCTGTGATTGCGGCGGATACTACGTCGTTACTCGAATAATAGATATTCATTTTATCAAGCCCTTGTTCATATAAAGATAATTATCACGCTTGTGTATAAATTATAACAAGCATGACGATAAAAACACCATGGTTCTTTTGAAAGAGTCTGTTATTATTTCAGGAAATAACGATGATGTGGACACATGTCTCTAGACAATAGTGTTCTTCTTTACGTGTCGATGGCTTGGTCTAAATGGACTCGGGTCAAAATTCGGCTACGGGTTTGGTGCCATCACTAGCGTCTATCAGTTCAGGACAGTAGTGAGAACCTCTTCGCTTACTGGCAAGCAACTTCTTCAAGAGCTTACTTGCCATTTGCCTTACCTTGTCATTTAAGACCTGCGCGGTAATCGCGTAACAAACTACCAGTAGCAATGGCTTACGTTTTGAAAGGTGAACGACATGAATTGCGTTTGACGATAAGATTGCTGGTCGCTGTGATTAACTCAAGACAACGTTTGTGTTCTTTCACCAGAATTAGCTTAACTACTGACAGGTCATATGAATTAGTTCATATCATTGTTTATTTTACTTGACTGCATATAAACCATTTTTTTTTTTTTTTATAAACTAAATTTTCATTTATTGTTGAATGTTAATTATATGCTATTATTGTTTAGAATCAAGTTCTTCCAACTTAACAGACAGCTGTGCTGCTGGGGAGTTTGTTGCGCCACTTCTTCCCAGCTAAAGCACTAGGAAGTGGTGAAGGGCGGGCGTTTTGGGGTCTGTCTTATGTAATTTTGACGTTCAAAAAATGCTGACTCTCAGCCTAGTTTGAATAAATTGACTTTAGATTTTTGCTTTTTTTGCGTTATTTACGATATTGAAAAGACAATTATTTCGAACATATGAAGCAATGGATTAGCAATATCCTTCAACACTATTCAGATTGTGATTGATAGTGTGTTACGCAATTAGGGCACTAGAGCAACTAAAATAGCGAACAAGATATACTGCACGTCTTTTCTTATTCTATGTTACGCGGAAAACTACACTGATAGCCTTAACAGGAAAATAAGGCACAGGAATGACAGGGAAAACGATATTAGGTAAATAAAACACAATAATTGTTCATAATATCCTGTATTTTTACCTAAGTGTAAAGGAGAATTATTTACAAGGTGGACATCGATAGTTATGTATACGCTTATCCTAGCCTACCTCCTTACAAGTTACGAAAACATGAGATTTAAAATAAGAAAAACAAAACATTTAAAAGCATAAATTTGATTATAAACTGCCATATACAATAATTTCTTAAAATTAGCCTCTTTTTGTTAAAACCGAAATGAAGATGTTTATGAAACAAAATTAGCGTAAAAACTTTTTGAACGCCAGAATGGCCAGTAGTAAATGCCCTATAAAGTAAAAAACAGGCAATTTTTAAAATTTAGAATATTTTTATTTGATTTGCTGTAATTTTTATTGTAGATACTGGCAAGTTTTGAAATAATTTTGGCGCATGATTTGCCTACTTTTATTTTGTTATTATTGAAATAATAATTAAAAAACAAATTAATTAATGATTTTTCATAAACAGCTTTGGAGTATAGTGTACATTTCAGCACCTTTTATTTATACGGATTACATGTAATAGCAACTTGCTCTTTAGAATATTTAGGCGTAAAACCAAAAATATAAAATCACGAAATTAAAAACAAGAATTGATTCATATAAATTGTTACAAAAATTATCCACTAAGGATCCAAATGATAAGTTCTCAAAAGTCAGAAAAAGTACATACAATATTAGTAATCACAAATAATCATCGATAAGTTAACATTTAAATAATTGCATTTCAATTGTTCAACGCTTTCGTTGTCAAAACAGCGGCTAGCGCCTATGTATACGATCAGATATGTACTTAAAGCAGAAATACGCTTATTTTATACGCTGCGTTCATATCAATAAAAAATCCCTCAAATATGTTTCTAATAATAAATTATTAAAGAAAACATAATTTCGGATGTCGTTTTGTCGACACAAAAAATGCAAAAATATTTGCGTGCTCGTAACAAAAAGGTAAATTACTGATGTAAAGTTATTATTTATTGATAAAAACGCATTTTGGTAAACAATGCACTATCTGGTCAGATATCTAGATTTAGCAGAATCTGGTGTTCAAATTTCATTATGATTTCGTCATAAAAGCTATATATATTTATTTTGTTTTAATCAAATTTACTACAACTTCATAGTTTGAACTAGGAACTGTCTACAGCCATACGATAAGAGGGCCTTGTACAAGTGACAATCGCTTTCAGTGTTTCGTATTTCTTCCTGGATTGACATAAGCTTTTTAGTTCCATACATTTTTAACCTTTTCTATTATCGTTTTAGCTAATAGATGGTCGCTGTGTCTAGGCCCTAAAGGGCTCCAAAGTGCGTTGTTTACCTTAGATCATACTATTATCTGTAAGATTTTTGTTCAACGCGTGATATAATTTATTTAATGCATTAAAAGCAACCAATGATTATTCTAAGTTAGGGCAGCAACAAAACACGTAGTATAAACTAGTTACATTTGGTTACACAATATTAATTACCGTATAAATTATTCAGTTTTAACTTCTAAAAGAATTTACAATTACAATGTACAAATTTCTTATACTAACGAGCGGTGAGCTCTCTACAGCTTAAAATGTACCAATCCGACAGGAATGTATTTGGATATTATTTTATTAGATTTTTCTAGAAATAAATTGCGTTAATTGAGTATAAAAATTTAGAGCCGTACTGGAAGCACCGATGTTTTTTGATAGTTAAGTATTCTTTTCGACAAGCTTTCTAACATTTTTTTCATTTAGATTACCATGCTTAAATAAATGTTAGGTTCTGGTTGGTTCAGAATCGTGAGTCATTTGTGCCCAAAAGTAATAAATATTTAGCTACACCGTAGCCTGTACTTTCAAGTAAGATATTAGCATTAAGATATTTACTGCCACCGGGGGCCACCACTAGGCCACGATAACTAAAAAAAGAATTGCTGAAATGCTGTTGAAAGCAGTAGATACCTATTACAATTAGAACAGACAGACAGACAGTTATAAAAACGTCTTTAACGCGAGCTCTTATTTCTAGAAAAATCAAAATCAGGAGCGTTTCCCAATAACTAAGTTACTAATGAAATGTTTAAATTTCGACTTCCTTTCATATATTTATACACTCAATGGGTCATACATTTCAGTATCGCACCTACACATATAGGTAATCAAATATTTCGGTAAATGATAAAAGAAAATTACAGTTTTCTTAACAATCTTGTTATCTGTCAATTTATTTTAGTTTCTATTTTAATAAATTAATTGACACAATGTGTTACTTAAATTAAATTAATTAATTAAATAACACTGGCGTTTAATTGCGTTAACATTAGTATATTTTGCGTTGAAGTTACCAAGGGCTCAACTTCACGAAACCAATAGGAAGGACGTAAGTATTTTGACTTCTTGTCTTTTGGCTTCGCCCCGTTGGGAACATATTTATTACGTGTGCCTACATAGCGTATGTACGATCACCACAACCGATCAGTAACCAAGGGTCGTCGGATATAGTTGAAGTTTATTAAGACACGGATGGATGTTTTCAAATGAAATGTAATTTGATAAATTAAACTGTTTGTTTTCACTTAAATAAATTACATTTTATTCGAGAACATCTTGCTAAACTTCAACTATATCTGATGAACCTGGTTACTTATCTCTTTTGGTGACTGTACCTACTACAAAATTCGTATGTAGACGGTCGACTTAACATCAACTTAAAGACTGCAGTAGCGCAGTGTACGCACATTTTACTAATGTCGACGAACTTATAGAAGAATTGGGAAATCGAAGATGGCACACAAGCAATTACAAAGTTAAAAAAAAATTGCACAACCTGTTTCCAGAAATTACAATCGAATAAAATGAGATTAAAATATCTAAAACTAGATTAAAAACCATCTAAATAATAGAGATACGTCAATTCCTAAAATTATTAACCCCAAGGTGACAACAAAAAACTTAAATTAAATTAGTGTCTTAAAATTAAAAATGAAACCCAGTTGTTACTGTTATGTAGTAAATTATGTTATTTTAAATCATCACTGAAAAAGGTAGTGATACCCATAGATACAACATTTGTTCAGTAAAAAAATAAAAATTTCGATGAAAACTGGAAGCAAAATATTACAAAATCTACTTATTTTTTAGAGAGTTCGATCTAAATACATACACACATACATAATTATATTACACATAATAGTCGAAGTGATGGACGTGTCCACAAATTATTATCGAGACGACTTCATAGTCTATGCGAAGAGAGTTAGCAATATTATACAGTTGAAGAAAGCGGATGGCACAAAATTCATTTTTTACAGAAAACATACAAGATCGATCATTCAAAACATGCGAACCACATTGGTCATCAAAACATCTAATCCTCTGATAAACACCATTTAAAATCATTACACAAATGATTAAAAAACTTGGTCTCAAAGATGATAATTTATTAACATTTTAATTATAATCATACTGACTTTTCGTACAGACAGTATGCTGCATCTTTTTGTAACTGGCTTGTACATTACTGTACAATCCGTACATTACAATTTTATCCATGTCAAACATTTATAGAACAATAAATAATTTCATCGATCGTAGTTTTAAAAATAAATCACAGAACAATTCTAGCCACGTTCATAAATTAATAAATTACTTTTCTTTGTTATCCCGCGCATTTCGCGTGGTATGGTGTGCAACTGTCAAAATTTAAAAATGGAATGGCTGGTCCGGAGACTGTTGACCGGTCAGTCAGGGCGTGACCGCCGACTATTAAATACGTGGCGTTGGTTGCTCTGTGTCGTCTCACGCGTAGAACTCGCGGTTGTTGTGGCCCTTCCCATACGATGCTGCGGCAGGGCTTCTCTTGGGCTCGTCGAGCGCGTAAGAACCTTCGTCCTTCTTGCGCATGCGATATACTATGAACATCACCACCAGGATTGCACATAAGAGGCCTACTACTGCGCCGCCGATCACGGCTGAAAAATGACAAGACAAAATAATTAGTGACGAAGTCATAATTAGGATAAATCAATCAATCAATCTGCCTAGCCATCCCAACTATGTTGGGGTCGGCTTCCAGTCAAACCGGCTGCAGGTTAATGCCAGTATTTTAGGAGCAGCTGCCTATCTGACCTCCACAACCCAGTTACTGGATATTACGGTACGTCTTGCTAAGACTGGTTGTCAGACTTTCGGGCTTCTGATGACCAGTAACTAATGTAAAACTGTAAAACTAATGTAAACGATTGTCAAAGATCTACGAATGACAGCCAGGACCAACGACTTGACGTGCTGTCCGAGGCCCGGAGGGGTCTTGGTATATCGAAATGGCCCATCACAGACCACCAAGAATCACGTCCACGGATCAACCGCTGCAGTGATCGGTACGACTGGTATTACTTAGCCACGACCCATAATGGCTCCTAGAATGAGTATCAAGTCTTTCGAAGCTAGACAGATAAAAATAAATGAAAGAGTTTTCAAAAACGTAAAAAAGAAGTAGAATAAAGCTATACATACCGGCAAGGATGCCTGGCTGTGCGAAGAAGCTGGTTGCACGGTCTTCGGGCTTGGCGTTCATGATGACGACCTTGTCGGGAACCCGCGACTCCTGGTTCACGTTGCTGCCTGACGGCTCCTGGTCCTGAAACGTTATAGCACTTCTTTATACAATTTGAATGGGAAATTGGTCTTTACCGAGAGTTCTTTTAAGGCCTCCGAATGTTGCTGTAAAAATACCAACCAGTACTTCGCCCTGAAATCACGTCTTCGCTACACACAGCAGCGAATATTACTAATATCTGAAAAGGTCTTAGCTTCAATTTTCTTAAGGTCTGATATGGCTTGGCGAATTTCTCTGTAGCGAGATATACCAAGCAATACGTGACCTACCGACGTAAGGTCACGTTTTTATTATCCACAGCAGCAAATATCTCTAATATCTGAATAGGTCTACTCTTCCTACACACAAGTTTTGTTTGGCGAATAATTTCGAAGTCAATAGCCTTGATGTATTTTGTTTTCGTCGTCTATTTTCAGAGCTATGTATTTTCGTGACAAAACAGAGATACTACGCTAGTTTTATTTTTAGCGAAGCGATGTGTTTACCCAGTTTTGTCGAGCAGTAATTTTTTATCGAGAATGTACCATTACATCGATTAAGGATTGGAATCATCAGGGTAGGGGTCACCGATATTTTAATTGGCGTTTAAAAAAATAATATGTCGGGGTCCGTTTAATAAGCGGCTACTTGTACATAACCAAGATTAAAAATATAAATTATAAAATTCACAAAGTAATTCATATTAATGTGAAAAATAACAAGTTTGCAACTTTGAAGGTGCAAGCTAAAAACTCCTTTTAATTGTATTATTTTAAGATCACGTTCCCCCATTTGTGACTCCATGCATTACGAGTAATGACATCTTCTCATTTGGCCAAAATCAGTGACGAGGAGGGTAATTTTTAGGTCATACCTGACCTAAAAATTACCCAATCTCAATATACGATACTGGAAAGCGGGACTTTACCAAAAATCACTGCACGTATCACATATTGGTATATACTTAATTAAGCATAAACGTTCTTAATCCTGCGCGATAAAAACCCGGGACATTAACACTATCACACGTCCCACAGCTTGCCAAAAATAAAATAAAATTAGGTCATCTCGTCTGTTCGCCTTATCACAGATAGTTCCGGCAATATAACCGGGATTCTTTTCATCAAAAGTTTAGTCAACGGATCAACATTAAACATAACGTCATCAACATTATAAATTCTAAGTAAAGCCTTCTGAACTGACAAATTATTCCCACCTCTAATGACCTCTATTTACATGATGCAAGTTTCTGTGTCTGTGGCATACAATAATGCAACAAATGACTTGCATCGTCTAAACTGCACCGCGTAAATCAGGCTTAAGGCGTTGTCCAAACGTAGGACAGTGAAAACGCTCAGTTTTTAACGCATCGCTGTTTTGAACCTAACTTGTTGCCGCATTGCGCTTTTGTTAATTACCTAAATAGCCAACAGCACTTGTCATATCTCCTCAAAAGAAACTAGACTTACGTTGCCAAATGATGCTAGGCGTTAGCTCGTCACTGATGGACATTCAGTGCGTATAATTAAAATTGGCGTTTACGCAAGTTATGTATAATGTGTCCCAAAAGTATCTGATAAAATTGTAAAAAATGGATCAACAAACTTGCCCCTGGATGCTATTTTGTAGTGCCACTTATAAATTGAATGCTTTAATTTGAATTGGAATACTTAAAATATTAACGATATTTTCCTTTGACAATTGAGGTTAATTTTACAACCTCAATTTGCATTGATGAATTGTCAATTATGATGTAAAAATGTTATTCAAACAAAAGTTGAAAAAACTTTATATCTCACGATAAAGCTGAAACCTTCTAAATACTGATGACAGTGTTAATAATTCCCATAGAGAGTGATCGCGTAAGTATTTAACCTGCATCCTAATTGCGTAACATACTGTCAATCAGAATAATGATTTTGAAGGATATGGCTAATTCATAAATAGCTCAATGAACGTTGTAAACTGTCAAAATTAAAGTCATTTCTATAGTTAGTGTGAACAGGGTTTGTTTACAATTTCATAAGATACTTTTGGATTAGACTATAAATGGCTCTATTCTACTAGTAATACAATAAAACCGTATACGTACGACTGAAGGCACGGTGTCTTCTGCAGAGATGCTGATGTCCGTCTGGTCTGGGCGCGAGGGTTGCTCCTCCCCCGCGCCTCGGCCCTCTTCCGAGGTACCTTCACCGGGCCTGTTCCTTGTGTTGGCTGGAATGTCACACCATTAATAATTAGTTTTTACATATCAAGATTAATAAAGGGAAAATGTGTTTTTAACCGTAAATAAACGCGTCATAATTATTCCCAGAAAATGTATGTTCTTTTGGTTTAGTCATAGTTTTAATAATTGGATCATATATTGTTCTGTTTCACTCATTGTGGTTATTTTGTAAGTATATCTTAAATAAAGGCTCTGACGTTCCTTCATCTTTCCTTCTTTAGCGAAACAGTTTGTTTTAGTTCTATTAAAAGCATAGTTTACAAAGAAATAACATCATCAAGAACACAATACTTTCTTTCGTATCTACAACATGAATTGTGTTAGACGTTTAGAGAATGACAGTTAGTACAAACATCATTTTGATTTATGAAGAACTGTGAAATTAGTTATTAACGTTTTTGATGATAAGTTAGTAAGACATAACATTACTGCAAAGATATTTACAAAAACCATAAATGACGAAGACTAAAACACGGTTAGCATCCTATTTTCAGGCATACTCATAATTTGGAGTAGATAGACATACAGAGATATCACGACGCCGAGGTTGACGCCGAAGAAGTAAAAGATAAAAGCTAAAGGAATGAAGAGATTCAGTAAATCCCAAAGTTATTTAGAATTCAAAAAAAATCACCGGAATTCGAGGGATTCGGACCAAGTAAGAGACGGCTAACATCGCTTATACAAAAAGCGAAATACAGGAACAATATCAAAAGACAAGGGATTGGAAAAGGATCATACATGATACGGCATGAACAAAAGCACAGGAAGAATCAAAAGTAAACTTCTAATAAAACATTAAAATTACCAATGATATGGACAATATCGCTAAGCTAATGGTTCCATGAGATGAAATAGTTTCAGGGCTATATTACCTTCCACATGCTAACTAGTACTATTAAAGGAACGCTATAAAATGGTTTCTAATGGCTGCATGATAGAATCGAAGTCATGCGATAGATAAGTAAAAAATAATGGGTAACAATTTTCATAAAATTTAAAAATACTACGAAAGACTTACCGAAATCCTCGGATGGTTACAAGTGATTGGCATATATCATGGATTAATTAATTATTTAATTTCAATATTTATAATTATACACGCGTACGATACTTTGTCTGTTTCAACAGTAACTGGCGTGCGGTTCAAACAACAATTATAAATAACGGCAGATAACAATAAAACTGTTAATTTAAGGTTACGTCAGTTATTGCAAAGAGATAAATCCGCTTATGATGAGCGCCGTCGGGTTAGTGACAATTATTTGTTGTGATGTTATTAACTATGTAGTTATCCTGTTAACTGTCATGTAAATGTTTTATAGAATATACGATAGAGCTATAATAATACATCTAAAATGGTAGTACGAGAAATCGTCATCAAATATAATGGATTCTTATACTTGAATAAGAATGTACAAGTCCTTTTGACAGATGACAAACAAAAGTTTGGGAACTGAGGACAGAATTTGTGTCGGCATACATTTCGATTTTCTAACTAGTGACAATTTCTCGTACAAAAACAAAAAAATAAAACAACGCAAATAAAAACTGGCATGCTTCAGCCACTACTCACGAATGAGCACATCGATCGGCCTGGGATCTGATGGTATTTGGAGCGGGGTTTCCACTTTGGGTACGATGGGAGCCTCCGGTTGTTCGGGGATATCTATGTCGTCTGTTTCCGTGAATTCGGGTGTAATGGGAGTATCGACAATGATGCGTTCGGTCTCGTCCCTGCCAGTGGTTGTGTAGCCATAGTCTTCGTCATCGGGAGGCGCGTTGGAGTCGTCACCTGATCCTCGCCCGTCCTCGTCGTCAGGGCCAGGGCCGGCTCCCCAGCCGGAGCCCGAGCTCTCGTCTGTGTCTAGGCCCGAGCCATCATCAGCAGCGTCGGGGTCGACGAAAAGCTCGTGGTCGGTAGGCGAATGGACGTCGTTTTGTATTTGTACTACTGTGTCTCCTGTCGGGTTTTCTACGGCAGCGTCCTGGAATTATGGAAAATGTTTCGTATTAGAATTTTATTCGGTAATCTTAGACCACCTACTAATAAAAAAAATAGTATAAATAGTAAAAAATAAAATAATCGGTAGGTAATTGGGAATGTGTTGTTTTAATCGTCACAGTTTAACAGCTGATGACAAAATAAAGCTGTAATAGGCACCAAGATTTACGAAAATTATTATTAAAATTCATAGAACCCCAGTTAAGGAACAGTTTCATAAACTAATATTTATGTTATGCGAAACAATCAAAAAGCAATCGTCACGGTGTAAAAGTAAGAAACTACGCAATGAAATCTGTTGCGTCGTAATGGAGAACACCGCAAAACATCGTAAAAATTGTCACGTCATTTCGACAAAATAACAGCAGAGATTAAGATTTTATGTGTTTTAACACTTATTTGAAGATTATTATCAAGATGCAAATATAAAAGTATGCTATATCAAAACACTACATCATATTACATTATGATCAAGTTGCACAGCTATCAGATGACGTGACCAGCGACCTATTTCCAGAAAAATCACCCATTGACGTACAGTTTTCTGAACTGACCTAATTAACAACACGATTAGCCCTTGATAACTACAAAAACGAAGAAAACACACAACCTTAAAGTATTCCAGCATCTAAAGCCTGTTTAACATTTGAAACGATACGATTTTGCACAATAACAAAAAATCACTGCGTTTTGTCTACGTCACGATTTACGACCAAAAATAATTGTGTATTTTGATAACACGAAAACAATCACTCACTTACCTGAAAAGATTCCTACAGGAGTATGAAAATCTAATTTTAGGCCAGATTACGATTTTATTGATAATTTTGATAGCAGATTGTCTGCTTTGCACTGCTAGTGTAAATTGTGGCTGCAGGGAGGGCGATCGATAGGCTTTTTAGGGGGTGAAGGGAGGGAGGCGTAGTCGGGAACATTCGGGTTCCCCCGGCAGCCGGTAGATGGTTCATGAGGCTTGCGTTCAGGGGTGAATTTAGAAAGCTTTCAGGATAGCCGAACAAGAAGTTTCGGTTTTGTACGCTAGATGTCGTTTCGTCGTGTTTTCGTAGATAAGAAAGGCTTGAGAGATTGTTTGTTTCTTCTTTTATTTTAATTTTATTCTAATATTAGTCTGGATAAACTTTTTACAAAATCGTTCCCATAACTTTACACAAGGTTTTTCTTCTAACTTTTATGTAATTATTGACCAATATCAGAGCAGCATAGTTATTCACAAGCTTAGGACAGGCTATCGTATCGATAATGACACATTTCGATTTCCTGTCTAGCCTTGCCCCCAACAGCAAACAGCTGTCGGAAGAATAGCAGTCATCTATTTCATTAAGAGCTGATTTTTCAATAGTTAGGACTGATTTTTCCAAAGTCAGATATCTTTTATCCGTAGAATAAAATTTAGGCCTGACAATTCTACTATGGAAAATCTGTCAAAAATTCAAAATTTATTCTCAGGATTAGATTTATTCTAGGTAGGTATAAAAGTTTGGTGAAATTCGCCTTTAGTCAGTTAACGTACGTGGCGAGGGTTCTGCGCGGGCTGGTGCACTACCCAGATGAGCTGGAGGCGCTGCGGCTGCGTGTACCGGACGGATATGTGGGGACGCGCCGCGGCACCGCTTTGTTAGAGGTGCCATGGGGTAGGACAAATTTATTAAAGTTTGCCCCTTTGTCAAGGGCCGCTCGCATTATTAATAATATGCCGACGGAAGATGTTTTCGATGGCCTGCCGAAGTTTGCATCAGGAGCACAAAGGTGCATTGAAGAAGGCGTAGATACTTAATTGAAATTGTATGGTTTTTTATTTTTTAGAATTTTTGTTTATTGTTAAATTTTATGTTAAAGTGTATTTATAGATATAAATAGTTTATTAAGTGCGTTTAACATCGTCTCGGGAGACTGTAAGGTATTGTAAGGTGTGTTAATAAATAAATAAATAAATAAATAATAAATAACTTTTATCTGAGGAATAAATATGTCGGTTTGACAGCTTTTGTTTAAACAACTATCGGATTATATATTTATTTTTCAAATAAAAGTTATCTGACTATTGAGCCGTTAAACTAACAATATTTTCGGAATTTGGATTCGTGGTCAGCATTTATAGGACTCCCACGACAACACTGATTGATATTCGATTCGGTACGAAGCGTATCGAATGATTGTGAATAGCTTGCAGGGGCATGTAAGGATCGTAACAGGTGATTTTCTATAGTTTCTGCCTACCACCATGGGAAAAACACGTGAATATATGTAGGTAGGTATGTATGTTACTTTCAGAAACCACATCGTCATAATAAATTTGTGAACCTGGCCATCATAAAGAGCGATACCAACATATCAGTAACGCTTGAATATACATCAAAGTGGTTGTTCCGGGCCACAGACGCCACAAGAACCGAGGGTTGTCAAAATAAATACCTTTGCTCTTTCAAGTGATGCACGTCAGACGTGGTAGATGACATAAGTAATTTCTCGTTTTGACAGCCTTGAAACAACTTGGGAGTCTCTATTATGGGTGACGTGTTGTTTGATACGTTACATTTTATTTACGGGTAAAGAAAATGGATATCAAGACAGTTTCAATTACAGGACGAGCTTTACATATTTATTATTCCAAGGAAATTGGTTTTAAATGAAAGAAAAATAGAATGCGTGTTCTTGTTGGAAATTATCCTACCATTTTGCATTCACATAAATATCGTATTACAAGGATCTATTATTCCTGTGTAAACTCTGCCTAATCTTGCACAACTATATTGGGGTCTGCTTCTATTCAACTCGAATGCAGCTGAATACCTACTAGTATTTTCATGGACCTACTGCCACGACCCAGTTACTGGGTAATACGATTGTCCTTGGTAAGACTGGTTGTCAGACTTTGGGGCTTCTAACTACCCGTAACGTTTGTCAAAGATCAACGAATGACAGCCAGGACCAATGGCTTAACGTGCTTTTCGAGGCGGGGAAGGGTCTCGATATTTAATGGATGGTGATGGGTGACCCATCTACAAACCGACGGCACCCAGTGTAGCTTACCAGTAGGTAAGTTACACTGGGTGCGGTCGCTTTGTGCAGCAACGCATATTGAGCAGTTTACGCATAGCAAGACATATCAAGTCAGAGGCCCTAGTGTGAGTTTCATTTAACCATCTACACCAAACGCAGTGAGCGCGTTCGGCGCTCCGATTGGCCCTGGATTGGTGACAGACCAATCGGAGCGCCAAACGCGCTCCCTGCGTTTGCTGTAGATGGTTAAATGAAACTCACACTAGGGCCTCAGAGCAAGTATGCTATACGTAAACTGCTCAATATGCGTTAAATTGTACCGGCAGGAAATCAGCTTAAACGGGTTTTTATATAAACCTCTTGCATCAAAACATTGCTCCCTAACTTGACCTCCACACGTTCCCCCTTTCGAAGTCCCGACCATCATTACTATTAAAAATAAACGACTATCCCGTATTCAAGTATTCTGTGTGATTACCGGAGTTTTATCGTAAATCCCATCCGGGTATAATGAGAAATATTATTTATCGTCTGGCTGTAGGGCTGGCAGCCGGATATGTTTGGAGTTTCCACCTTTGTTCCCCCGAAATTAACTACGTTTGGAGTTTTGTGAGGCTTTTTTATGGCATAATGATGGCTGCATAAAAAGTACTGAATTATGTTTTTATGTCAATGTATAAACTTTTCATAAGCTACTGTCCACTGTATATAATTTGAACGACATAGCTCGGTTGTTGCTGCGACTCAACGGTTCATAGTCCACTCACAGAGAAAGCACCAGACATCATAAAGGTGATTGCCATATATTGATATGGACACATCACCAAATTACTGCCACGGCTTATTTTTAATCTAACTTATATTTTGAATTGTTTCTTAGTTCAATTTTTCTTTTTACATAGTTCTCACATATAGAAGCAACAAGAATTTGATGTACCGAGGATTTTGTATTATCTTGATATAAAAGAGTGTCCGTGGAGTTTCTTGCCCGTTCTTCTTCATAGAGATCTACGTTTTGGAATGGGCAACTAGCTTCAACTTTATGACTGATCGACTCTTTGACAATTCAAAGTGCCTGTAAATGGTTTAATTGAAATAAATGTTTAGAGTTTAAATTAATGCACTAACGGGCTTTTTCATTGGGCGTCTGGGCACACAAAGTAGCAGTCGCGGAAGCTGCAGTAAATGCGCTAAGTTCTCAAAGATTGATAGGCAAATATATTGCTAACACTTCACTTTTGACAGCCCTATTCCCGTATAATGTGGGCGTCCTGACCTGCCGTATTTTGCCAAGGTTTATTACCACGATATCCTGGTACCCGCTAATGTACCCGTTGGTTTGCAGGCTTCATAAGTCAAAGTAAAGGGTTAGGAAAATTTTGTTTATGATATTTTATATTTAGTTGAGGATATTAGTTTCTTGTGTAACGGAAATTATCTTGTGATTTATATAAAAATATATTATGAATTACTGGCAGGTTAGACAATACTTTAAATCTCTCATCACTTCGAAATTCAAACAGAGTGTAGTGTGGTTCCGCGAAACTTTTTACAAAAAAAAAAAAACAAAAAATAAATAACGAACTTCCAAAAAAAAAACATCAAAATGTAAAATAACTTTAATTTCGGAAATCTTTGGTTTTGTATTTTAGTGTTTTTTGCCACCAACTTTAGAAAGTATTTTTTCTCTAAGGATTCAATACGTATTATTAAAGTTAACTCAAAAATTCCGCAAGCAAAGTTAATAAATTTGGGACCACCCCTGAGTCGTGCATACCTACCAGATCCATTAAAAAAATAAATTTTCAAAATCGTCCTCAATTGCCGGAGATATCGCGTAACAATTATACTAAAAAAACTTTCTCAATTCGACTGAATTGAGAACCTCCTCTTTTTCGAAGTCGACTAAAAATAGAACTACTTACAGGAAAGGTGCGGTTCAATGAATAGATCACCCCTTTTCCGTGTCATAATAGGTGAGTAAGGGATTGTATCAAAAGGTTGGGTACAATATCCTCCTGTGTGCGAATTATAACATACTGCGACCACTAATCCGTTGGCGCTTGAGTGAGGTCCATACGTTATTAGTAGTACTGACGCTTACTAGCTTACGTGGCAAAATAAGCTAAGTAGGTATTGGTAGTAAGAATATTCATATTTTACCACCACAGCATGGGTTCCTGAAAATGGCATCGCGGAAAACCAAGGCGTATATGGCGGGACGAATTTGACGCCTATTTGAAGGATTGGTCCATATTAGTTGAGTGGAACAAATCCATCCTTCCGTAGTCGGGTAAAAAAAATTACTATTAATAAATTAATGAAAAAATAAATTACATTTTTAAATATTAGAATATAAAATATATAAAACATTTAAAAATATAAAAAATAGTAGTCCACCGGTATCGGGAACAGGGTCCAAGCTACTGGCGGTCAGGGCTCCAGAGAGAGGAATCTCCTTACAATGCGAGCCGTGTCCAGGAGTACCGCTTTCTGGATCAAGCCCTTCACCCAGCTGCCCAACGAGAGCCTCCTCAGGTGTTTTATATTATTATCCTAATTAATTATATTATTATCCTACTAATATTATAATTTTGAAAGTTTGTATTCTTGGATGTCTAGATGTTTGAACGTTGGATGTTTGTTACTCAATCGATGATGTTCTGTGCTGCTGGGGAATTTGATGAACCAATTCTTATTCCCAGCTAAAGAAATAAGAAGTGAAGGGCGAGCGTTTTGGGGGACCGTCTTCTATGTATAATTGTGACGTTCAAAAAGTGCTGGCTCTCAGCCTAGCTTTTTAATCACACATAAACGGCTGAGCAGATTAGGATGAAATTTGGCAAACGGATAGTTTATAACCTGGATTAATACTTAAGGTACTTATTTTTATACCGGAAGTACGTTCCGGTGGTATAATTTCCGATCTCCACGCGGGCGTAGCCGCAGTGGAGATGGAAAGCCTGTCCTAGCTCATTTAATAAGACTTACATAAAGCTAATCTATCACACCTGCCTATAACATCATCAGTTTATGTAACATTGCAAGAGATCACATTTTGCGGTGACAAAAAAATCGACGTGTTGTGTTGATCACCTTTTAGTTTTACAGAATCTTCCAGTGAATGCTCGGAACGAATGTTCTGGGGACAGATTCATTTCATTTCGCACATTACGCCTAAAAGAAAATTTGATTACGCTTTGAAAGCGCAAGCTAATTAAAGTCAAAGTTATGTTGAACATAAACCGCACCCTAACCTCAAATGTTAGTACATGTTACGTTACAGGTATACTTGTACGGTTCACTGTACAAGTATACCTGTAACGTATACGTCAGCCGTCAGCGGTAACATGATGATTTTAATTAGGAACACTACCCTTACCTACTGCTAAATTACTTTTTTGTTTCTTCTGTATTCCCTACTTAATTATTAATTTTATAGTTGATATAGTGCTTATGGCGCAATCATTTATGATTTGAGTAAAATATTAGTATATAATTGTAACGATATAAACAATTTTTGATTGGTCATTAAAGCCAAATAAATATAAATTAAATGGCTGTTTAACTGTTGTCATCTCTTCTTCTTCGTGTCTCTGGCACGATATGTTCAATCTTGTTGGCCCGAAACTTTGCCAGTTCAAAATCAAAAGTAATTTATTAAAACTAGGCTGAGAGTCAGCACTTAAACTTCGAAAATGACAAAAGACAGTCCCCCAAAACGCTCGCCCTTCACCACTTCCTAGTGCTTTAGCTGGGAAGAAGTGGCGCAACACACTCCCCAGCAGCACAGCTGTCAATTGATTCTATACAATGGTAGGTAACAGCGTTGAGGTTTAAATTTTTCTAAGAGAGAAGCCGAAGTGACTTATCAATAAAGAACAGCTGAAACGGCTTGGCGTGCTTTCCGAGGCACGGAGGGGTCTTGGTATGTAAAGATGGTCACCCATCCACGGACCAACCGCGTCAAGCGTAGCTTAACCTGATCAATCGACCCGTGCGGCTGTTTATTACTTAGAGACAAGCCCCTCAAGTAATGGATTAGCAATATTGTTCAATATTACTTCATAATGATTCAGATTCTGATTGATAGTGAGTTACACAATTAGGGTGCAGGTATATTAGAAAATTAAATATTGAACAAGAACTCGATAGAATCTGTACACTCAGCGTAACGACTGTATCACAATAGGTTTGTAAAAGGTAAAGTTACTGTAACGAGGGTACGGTAAACGCTGTAATTTGCTCTAATTGGAAGAAGTGGTTGATTCGTATCTAGGAGAATTATTTTGGGGAGATTATTTGGTTTTTCGTGACTGATTTATTTTTATGTGAATTATTATGGAACTAGCTACATAGATTACACGGTTATTAAGAACCATAAAAATAACATAACATAATCACCCTTTAATGTTCCCACTGCTGGGACACAGGCCTCCTTACTTCGAGAGGGAGTGGGCCGTAATCCACCACGTTAGCACATGTGTGCATATTTTGGGTTTCTAGGACCTCGGGAGTGTATTACTCCACTGTTCGATAGTGTACCTACATCATAAATTAAACATGGTATAGTTTTGTCTCATTATTAATATTGTCTGTACGGAAACAGAATACTAAAACAAAAAGCCATTAAAAAGTTATGAGCTAATACATATTCGTTTTTGTTGCTAATTTAACCTACCTTTGGGCGTGTTTAAGTAATAAAAGAACTGTAAAATCTCCAAAACCAAGTCGGTACCGACAAAGCTCAAGTTTATTAGTCATTGATTTATGCAGTGGTTTTTCATAAAACCCGATCTTCTGAAGGACTTATCTTCATTTTTTACGCACCCTTTTTTATAACTGATCCTGCATCTCACTCAATAATGTTGTGTATGTAGACTAGTGTTTAACTGCCCATCATAGGTACTACCTCTGTCGGACACGATGCCTGGTGAGACAGCGTGCTTTTTAGCCAGGTCCACTAGTGAGTTTGAGCCCGCGACTAGATTCCCCTTAAGGACCAAGTCACATAAATGTAATAAATGCAGAGATGTAAATCGATGATTAAATGCTAAAGAAGGATGTTTAAATGTTAATTTTATCAGTAAGAAATATTTGAATAAAAGTTAAGCTATGTAAATGACGGCTGGTCATGGAGGCAAAGAAGTAAGTTTTGTCACATAACCTTAGATCTCCAGCGGTTAAGTTGGTATGTACAATGTTCAGCCTATGTATTCTGCAAAAAAAATCTTACGGTGAAAATTTGGTGAAGTGAGTTTGAAGTGACCTATCAATAGTGCGAATGACAGCTCACTTCACATACGATTACACGGTGACATTTTAACGGAATATACCGGCTGGTTATTTAAACTGGTTATACAAACTTAACAAGGTATATATAGTCATATTTTGTTCCTTGGACAGGATTTAAAATAAGTAACAGATTTAGGTAAGTACCATTTTTATTTAGATTAGTAAAACACACACGACACTTCACATCGTCCCCACACCTAAAAAACCCTCAGCAAATTACACTATCAAACCAGGAATAACACTGCAACATTACGCGGTACATAAAAATGATAACAGCCTGTACTTCCTCCAGATAACTGTACCTCCCGCTCTAGCACATTACCATTTGTATAACTCCATCTTTGTCCCCCATCCGGGTTCTGATCGCAGAATGGCGATAACGAATATGAATGTAAATGAGTTTAAAAGGTGTACTTGAGCGTAGTAAGTTGGTGTTATCTCTGGCTGAACTCCAAGCTGGGTAGGAAGCGTTTAGACTTGCTTGGAATTAACTTTTGGATGGACACTTTGTATGCGGTGGAGGCATTGATTGGAAACCTTCCTTCCATTGGTTGGGAAACTTCTCCCAACCAACAGAAGAGTTTCTCTTATTCAATTTATGTATTGCTTAGGTTTCTCTAAGCATTGCAGTGTTTTTATCCAGCCATATGGAACCAGTCGATCTTTTCTATGAAACATTTTGTGAAGTGAGCTGTCAATAGTGTCAATCCCCAGCAGTTGGAATGACAGCTTACTTCACCTTCACTTCAACTAAGCTTTCACGGTGATTTTTATACAGAATTGACGCTAATTTTATTTGAAATCTGGCAATCAAGTTTTATCTAATCTAGAACAAACTCTAGCTCAAACTAACTTAGACTGGATTTCTTATAAAACAATACTACGAAAATATTTACAAAACGCTGCTTCCAAAATAACAGGGCAGCAGGGACATCCACGCACATCTGTTACCATGGATATACTGATACATGTAATAATTACTGACAAATGCGTGCACTGACAGGACAGGTCCAATCTGTGTGGTTCTTTCCTCAAAAGACCATTTCAGACACCAATCCACATGGTCTTCACATGATCTGGCCAAGATTATGTCTGGACTTTAAAAGAGACTGTGACCTCTGAGTTTGTTTCGGCCTTTCTTCTCAGAGTAGTCAGATAGGAAACGCCGCACTCATCTAGTTTTAAAAATATGATTGACATGTAAAAGTGTTTGTACGAACCTACTTGCAGAAATAAAATAATTTATCATGATTCTGGAAAACCCCTACGTTGAAAATTTTCGTCGGTTATTTAATAAAATCTGCTGTTTCCTATAATATTACAAAGCTCTACGAGATCTGAATGTATATTGTTTTACAGCATAACACAGTTTTTGAATAGCTATTTTTTTTTAATAACCAATAAAAACTTTCAACGCTGGTTCCACGATCAAATACTGAATCTATGGTACCAGGTTGTGCGTCAATGTTCTTGCTACCCTGTATACGTTTTATAATCCTATCTAACTAATCCTTAAACCGTTACTTGTCACACGCATGTTGAACTGGTCTTTTCTCCAACACCCTTTATAACAAAGCTGCTCTCGTACACAAAAGTCAAAACTCTATATTCTTTTATAATACCACAAAAAATAACCGTAACCTGAAACTTCCCGCCACAATCCTTAACTCAGCTGTATAGATTAATCACATGAATAAAGGGCGACATTTTATAAAGACATACCCCTCCCTCGCCCCCTCCCTCGTACCTGGGAAGGGATGTAGGGTTCAGTCGGAAATCCCGCGATCCGACATTAGGAACAACCCTAATGACTGGCAAGTTCGCATTATGCAGTAATTCCGGGATCGACGCAATAATACGATACGTAGGGATGTACCAGGGTTTTAGACAGTCATGGTTAATTATTTGTGTAGATAGATCTTTTTGTATGGAGCAGTGGTGGCCCAGCGGTAGCAGCCGCGACTTACGAGTTGAATGGCGTGATATCGCACCCAGACAGGCGAGTTACTTTGTGTTAAACATTTCATCACTACTGCTTTTGAAACGGTGAAGGAAAACATCGTGAGGAAACCGGCATGTCTTAGACCCAAAAATTTGAATTTGCCCTCGTGGTTCATTACGGCCAACACTGTCTCACCGACAGGAGGCCTGTGTCTCGGCATTAGAAACATTATAGGCTGATTCTGCATGGATATTATGCAGGTGATTTTGGGAACTTATGAGTGTAAACGACTCCAGCTTTTCCACATAACCAGCTGTCAGCAAACGTGACGACAGATGACAGGCTGGCCAAATGTTTATTACGCCTCCTGGAAAGGAACGCTTGCGTCCGGGACACTGCTCGCTAAATAAACACTTCCACATAACAGGCATAACGGACAGTCCTCTATGTAGAGCCTGCATGGAGGCTGAGGAAACCGTTGCGCATGTGCTCTTTGAATGCATGGGCGTCACCCAGATTAGGACAGAAACCCTCGGGGCATCTAGATCTTACACAGATGTTCTCAACAGACCATGAGCTCTTATCAACTTTTGGAGAGAGGCGGGGTGGTAGGAATTACCACCGACGGCCGCCATGCCTCACGCACAATGGTCCACATGTAGGACTAAGTTTGGAAACCAAACCCTTCAACATAGAACATGGAATACGTGTGTATGAAGAAGCTTTTGATCTCAGCCAGCTGCTCAGCCAGCCTCATCCAGGTTTTAGCCGCGATGGCAACAATGCTTATAGTTTTTTTTTAATATAATATAATTCCCGAACCTCGGTAAGACGGTCCATTATTAAACAAGTGTGCTTAAGTCAGCCTTAATTATCAGAATAATGAAAATATCATCTCGTCTCGCATTCGTGTTGGAAGAAGCGTGTGCAACGTGTTTTAATCGCAATTGGGTTAAATCAATTAACACAGTAGAGGTAAGCATTCAAGCTATACACGCTAGCAATATGCCCGTAGAATAATTGCTAACACTCGCTGCCAGGCTGTGGCCGCCTAGAATTGGCTAGTTATTAAATTATATACAGGTATATAAATCAAAGGGCTAGTTTCTCTGGCTACCTACCTAGGCTACCTATACACCGTGAAATTTAAATGGTTGTTTTCCCGCAGCGAAATGGTTTTGTCTTGGTAATACAATCGTTTTATAAACAAATAAAATATTAGAAACAAAAAATGCCAGATTCACCACTGTGAAAAATCACCACGTGCGAGAGTTTTTTTTTGCTTTGAACATTTATGCATCGCTGTTCCCTTTGTCGGCGGTACGTGCGATTCGAGTAATACCTACAAGTGACCTCTATTGTTACTATTGAGTAGTGTTTTATCGAGTTGATAAATATTTTTTAAATTATTTTTAAACAAAAAAATCTATTGTTTTTTACTTTTACTCGTTTCGAAAGTACTCCTTATGGCAAGTTGTTCTGCCGCGGGAAAACAACCATTAAAATTTCACGGTGTATAGTATAAGTACTTTAGAAATGATAAAACTGTTCTGCTAGAGAGTTTGTTGCGCCACTTTTTCTTCAGCTAAAGCACTAGGAACTGAAGTGGTGAAGGGTAAGCGGTTTGGGGAACTGTTTTACGTAATTTTTAATTTCAATAAGTGCTGACTCGCAGCCTAATTTAAATAAATGACTTTTGATTGTGATAACAATACGAGTTATAATGATGTCTGTATCGGTGAGGACTACTCTGCCCTGCTAATTGTATCTGCAGTAATCGACACTAATGGGTTTTCACTTTTTAGCAGAAATGGCATCCTTAGGGGCAAACCCATATGGGAAAAATAAAAATATTTGGGTACTGGAAGTATGTTTTTTGATAACGAGATTCATAGTACTTGCATGAAAATTTTACTCATAGATTTCCGCGTTTTTCTCGAAACCGCTTTTTTGCAAGTACTGCATTTACAATTAGCAGGGCAGTACTACCTACTCATGACATGTGACTAAAAAATAACTGGCGAAATCTGGATGAACTAGAGTTACACCTCTGCCTAACCCTTTGGGGATTGCAGGCGTGATGTTATGTTATGTGGGATTAGGGCAATCAGTTCCATTGGTCTGGAATATTAATAAGATGTAAAAATATCCTTTGTTTAATCAGTAACTGAGTTGTGGAGGTCAGATAGGCAGTCGCTTCATGTAAAATACTGGTATTCAGCTGCATATGGTTAGACTGGAAGCCGACCCTAACATTGTTGAGGAAAAGGCTAGGCAGATTGTTTGGTAAGGTAAGGAATCATTTAGGACGCCACGTAGTAGCCATCGCGGTAGAACTATGGATAACAGAAGCGTGTGGATTGGCACAAGAAAAGAGAGGCCTATCCCCACTGCAGATCAAAAGTTTCTTCATGATCATACACACATGAATAATACATTGCTCAGCACGTTTGCTGACAGCCGGTTTTGGGGAAAACCTGGATTCGTTTACACCCAAAGTTCCCAAAAACATTCGCCAATTAGGTTAGCTACTAGCGACTGGCTAGGCAGATGGATAGATGGATTTAATATCCATACATTAGTCGTTCTGAAGATTTTATCAACAAATCCTTTTCAGGAAACTTCGGAAAATATAACAAGCCCAACACGCAGAAAAGGAAATGGGAAGAAAGTAAAGTAAAGTAAGTAATTACACGCAGGTGTTCACATTAAAACTCTGTAAAGTTCACATTACATACATAAGGTACCAGATAATCCCTCCAGCACAAAACTTTGCTCCTACGTCATTCCATTTAACTGTTGACCTTGTGATTCTAAAAGGGTACACACACTTTTAAGCAACTTATGCTAAATGATAAATGATTTTGTTTCTGTAAGTAGGTTTGTACAAACACTTTTACACGTCAATCATATTAAAAAAACTGAGTATTCTGAGAAAAAAGGCCGAAAGAAACTCAGAAGTCACAGTTTCTTTTTAAGTCCAGACATAATCTTGGTCAGATCATGTGAAAACCATTTAGATTGGTGTCTGAAATGGTCTTTTAAAGACAGAATCCCACAGATTGAGTGGACAGGTCCAGTCAGTGCACGCAATTATCAGTAATCATGTAGCTCAACTCGCTAACGCGCAAATTTTTTAATAATTTTAAATGGCCACTGCTGGGATAGAGGCCTCCTCTCCTTGAGAGGGAGTGGGCCGTCATCCACCACGCGGGCCCAGTGCGAGTTGGTAGATGTCACATCATGTCTTCGAATGTTTGATTCTGGGATGCATATGGTTGTTCCCTCAAAATCAAAATCAAAATCAAAAGTCATTTATTCAAAATAGGCTGTGAGTCAGCACTTTTTGAACGTCAAAATTACATAAGACAGTCCACTAAAACGCCCGCCCTTCACCCTATTTCTGAGAGAGAGTTGAATCCTCTCCGATCCTTCCTCAATATCGATGCGTAGTCTTAATAACAAGTTGAAATGACATAGTGTCTTCAGTCAAGATCATTTCCAAAATCTGTTAACTTTAACTTAGTTAGTATTGCCGTCTGTTGGACTTGGGACAGGTCAGCTCAAAGCTGCAATAACTATTTCTTAAAAAGGCTCTTCTAGACATGGCCCTGTATTGTTAGTTTCAGATAACATTCTATAAACGTTACTTAAAGTTAGCCAATGATTACCGACTGTTTAACCATACATTTCCGACGTTTAAACATCTCTTAATTTTAATCAACGTTTATGAATAAATGCCATAATGTTTGGACTTTAAAAGAGACCATGACCTCTGAGTTTGTTTCGGCATTTCTTTCAGTCAGATCAGTCAGCTTGGAAATGCCGGCGCCATCTAGTTTTAAAATGTTGACGAGTAAAAGTGTCCTAAAAGATCTACTTACATAAATAAACCTTTCATATTGGTACCGTCTTCCAAATCCCGTTTATTGGGCAAAGTCCAGAGCCTGGATTTGGAGAAAAGCTCTTATAATTGTACTCACACATTCAAAGTAACGGTGAAGGGCCATCGAAGCCCTTTGTGTGGATGTAAGCCCATCAGTACCATTTACACGCGCTACTGAAGTGTAAAACTGTCACTCCTCCACATTCATTAAACACGCTTCGATATGCCGACGACGCCTAAAACCGGCTTAAAAAGTTTAACAACACCACTTTGAGAGTGGCCTTTAAATATGCGCTGAATTTGAAAGTGGGCGCAAAAGCCAACTGTTTAGAATGTACGAAGTTTAATGGAAAACCGTTGCGCTAAGGGAATATTAAGGGGATAATGGGCTGGTTGACGTTACGGCGCCTTATCTGGGGATGTTGGGGCTAATCGGTTAAGTTCCTGTTCCTAGCACCGTAGATTAACCTTGTTTATATGGACGTAAAGTTGGTCATGTACACGCCAAGGTGGGGGGCTGGCAGTTGTACCTCGTACAGATCTCGGTTTATTCTATAACTAAATAGGTAATCAGGGACATGGAAAAGTAATGAAAAAGCATTGGGTAGGTATGCTATTATAATTTCCAGAGGGTTGAGAGCGTCTGAAATCCGAACTATAGTTCCCTCTACCCTTTAAAGTGGACATCTCTAAAATTCTCAAATTCCATCTATTTATTTATCTTAAGAACTGTGGCGCAAGATAAAGACCTGAAACCTATTCAATGATGACCCAGAAAAAGCTCCACATAACTTTAACGAAATAGGTAAAGTGCTCACAAACATGTGAGTTGAGAATCGATCGTTTGCATACATAACTAGTTCACACCAGTTCGTACCAGGATGTCAGGAAACTCACGGATCTCTCTTTTAACGCGGGCAGAGGTAATTGAATCCTGAAAGTTATATTTCAGTTACACGAGAATAGTGTCGCTTCGAATAGACGATTTTCGAAAGGTTGACATTTCAATCATTAAAAAAACGAATAGAGTGGATTTAACGATCTTCATTTTGATGTAACAAAATTTGGAAAAGTCTCATGTGATGTAAAATATCCAGATCAAAGATACAATTTTCTGCAAAAAACAGACTGCTAGGTAACAAGGCACTTCAAACATGTCAGTAAAGAATCGATATTCCGGAATAAACTAGTTCACACCAGTTTATAGGGTTGTTAAGAAACTTAGCGGGAACTTTTCTTTGTCTCCATTTTTCTTCTAAACTCCAATATGTCAAATGTGAAAGTTTTGTAACACTTTATTGAGGATTTGCTTGACTTGAGTCTATTATTCACACTGTATAAGAGAAGTAAGTTTTAAGTGAGTTATTTATTGAAGCGTTCTAGATAGATTTATTCGTTGAATTACGAAATAAAGGCGGATTTTGATTGTACTGTAAAGGTCGTCATTTGCCTGTACACAGGCTGGCTATAAAAAAACTCTAGTTACATTCGAACAGTCAAGAAAATGTAGAAATGGAATAGCAGATAAAAAGCTGTAGGCGGGGAGACTTGGCTGACAACCCGACATAAGAGTAAAATATCAAAAAAATGAAAATGTGTAAGCGTGAAGCGAATCCTTTATAATTCTTATAAAATCTAACATAACTGAAATATATCGTTTCATTGATGTAGGTAACTCTTCTCTCTCTTCTTCATCTTATATTATCTATCTCTTTTGCTTCTTTGATTCTTCTTCTATCTATCTCTTTTGCTTCTTTGATTCATCTTATATATTTTTTGCTTGAGCTTCTTTGATTAAACTTTCTTCCTGGACTTTCTATCTGACTAGTATCTTAATGTTGCATTACAAACTATTATAAAATGAACGATATTGTTATTTAATTCAGGAAAATATAAAAATGCCTTCACATGCCTTAAAAAAAAAATTAAAAAGAAAAAAAGGTTCCGACGAATTGAAAACCTCCTCCTTTTTGAAGTCGGTTAAAAAATTAGGCATAGGATAATTTTTACCTTAGCACAAAAAAAAATAGCTAAAAAGTGACCACCAAGAGGACTCCACTTTATTCTTCGCCCATTCGACTTTCACATCCGTATTACTTTTTTTTTATCGAAGACAAATGGTTATCTGTCCTATCAGAATGTTCCGCAGTCCAATTTAAATCCCCAACGAGATCAAATGAAAACGTTTCGACCGTCATTCGATTGGTTGCAGCGAGGTGGTACCGTGTTAGACCAGGCAGACTTGACCTACCACAATGGGCAACGTTTCCTTTCTGTGGTTCATTTGTGGATGCAAGTGGGGGGGACGTGAAGGTCAGGGTATGTTGGTAGTTATATTGGGTCAGCCACTGTGTTACGTGCATGTAACTAAGGTATGGGATAAGTTATAGGATGGATAGACAGACATTAGTTTGGCAACATACTTTTGCTATGCCTTACGCAGGTACAAAAAATAACTTAAAAAATAAAAAACAAACGACTTCCAAAAAACACTACAAAGTGAAAAATAACTGTAATTTCGGAAGGCGGTGACAAAAAATAAAATAAAATACATATCACTTTGTAGTGTTTTTTGGAAGGCGGTTTTTTTTAAAGTTTTTTTTTATTTTTCGCTTTTTAGTTATAGTACCTACCCCACACAATTCGAAATTTCATCATCCTTGGGGCCAAAAAAAAGCATATTTATGCGATAGCAGCAATCGCGGTTTGTTTGCTGTCATTTTTTGACGAGTTCCGTTGCCTGTCTCAGAAACGCATCATCAGATCTATATGATTTTTTTATGGGACCATTTCGGAATAAACCCCTTTTGAACAAAAAAAAAGAATTTTGCAAATCCGTCTATATATATATGACGGAGTTATGCCCGAACAAACATATAATATATATATAAAACGGGATATCGGGAAGGCCGGACTGTTGCATCTGATTGCTGATTCGTGACTTCGTCAGCACGGGAATCCACAGTGGGCGTTAAACTTCAGGAAACGTTGAAATAAATACGCTGTAGCGTTGACTGTTCACTATTTTAATTTTACAGACACTTGAATTACTTAAACAATTAAGGATTGCAGTAATAATTAACGATTTAGAGCCAATGGGTTTGCGAGTGACCACCACGTGCAACGGCTGTCAACAACTGAACGAATTGACACGACGTCGCCCGTCATGACAGACGCAACTCCAATCGGTGTTACCCGCTCTTAATTAAAATTACCATTTAGTTGAATTCAAATCGATGAATCGTTAAAAATAACAAAATAACAATTACAACTCTCGAAATTAACTGATTTTCATTATTTAATAATGTCACGCGCCGTTATATATATTTATATAAACATGACGAATTGATAACCTCCTTCTTTTTGAAGTCAGTTAAAAGTCGTGAACACTGAAAAGCATGGCGCAATCTTCATCTTTTAATCATAGAGATGTGAGGAACTAAGTGTCAAGTTTACTCTGTCCTCCATAGAAAATGGAAGATCTTCTGACCAGACGGTTGTCGGGACTGGTGGGCAACCGCCCGACGATTGTTTTCGTTACGTTGTATATGTCGCAGTCATCTGGTTAAATTAGCCAGCTAATTGGACGCCTAGGCGGTTCATTAAACGCCGGCTGGCATCCAATTAAATAGCTGAAGCACAACTAGCCAAGTCATTGAGCGCAACGTTTAACCCAGGTGACTGAATGTCGTCTGGTCATTTAGTTAAAATTCACAAATGTTGTACGTCTACTTTTTACTAATATCTACCACTAAGTAATAATAATAATAATAATTTATTTCATAAAAACGTAAACAAAAAGAGTACATTTAGCCAACAGTAGCAAGTGATAATGTTTTGGAATTTGAATATTAGACAGCGACCCGCCCGATCTAGGTTTATTTAAACCTGTGTTTAAAGTAACTAGTAATAGTGAAATGTTGGTTCACAACAAAGTACATAATACGAATATATACTCATTAATAATTAAGTCAGTCAAGTTCAGTCTGTTTAAACTCAAATATTTCGCGAAAACTTGCAGAAGACGTAGTATTATTTGGCACCTCCACGTTCATACTATTGTGACAATATCACACTTTAATTTCTCTTAAAATTGCAGACAAGAACGAAAAATAACATTCACGGATTAAGCTATTGACGCCATATTTGTTTTGGTGACTACTAGCGCCGTAGTGGAAAAAAAACTAAACTAAATTTGAATCACTTGGCTGAGTCTTGGTCAGTCATCTTCAAATGACTGACTTTCAATAAGACAAGAGTCATTCAAAGTTTACGTTGAATGACTCTAGTTCAATTAACTATAGGCCTAGGCATCCAATTAGCTGGCTGATTAAACCAAATGGCTTTTTTTTGAGGGTGGGATATCATCAAATAAGTTTCTCTGGATAGAGCAGGAGGGCGTGTCAGACTTTTACTGTCTAAAACCCACCCGTGTTACCTCAGTTGCCTGTGTGTCAGGGGCGACGGTATCTCTTTCGAACTACCCCTGGCAGGCACCGGCCCTTGCGGACCCCACCAGTTGGTGCTGACATCTCTTTGAGGCGCGCGTGGAACACAACGCGCCGTCGACCCGGGCTTAGTCCTTAACGGACAGCAATACCCATGACTCGCCGTCCGCAAGCCCGCATCTGGCCCGCGGCGGCCGAGAAGCAGTCTGGGATTCCCGACGCCCAGGCCGTCTCCTGCGGAGGCTAGGGCCGTGAGGGCGCATATACTGCCTCTCCCTCACGTGCACTGCCTCCCTCTTTGCGAGCATCACTGCTTCGCTGAAGGAAGCGACGGCTATCCATGCACTCTCGCTCCGTACCATGGCCTGGACCAGGGCCGGATGCGAGAGATCGCTGCCGCCGATCGCTGTCACAAGGACACGGCGGTGCTCCGCCCAAGCCGGGTAGACCTCCACCGTTACTCCACTGAGTCCTCAGGGCGATCTTCGCAGTGGAAACACCCGGGCATTTCCTCCCGCCTTATCCAAAACAGAAACCTCCCGAAACAACCGTGTCCGGTGAGGACCTGCGTCAAGCGGAAGCTGAGGATACCATGCTGCCTCTCAAGCCAGTCCTCAAAGAGGGTCCCCTCTTACCGCCGCAATCGTGGCGTGCCCAAAACCAGATGGCTTCGACATTATGCCAGTTGCGTGGTAAACTCTGCTGGCGCTCAGCAAATTTTGCGTGACATCAGAGTGATGTGTAGTTCGCATGTGGAATATACATATTACCTATGTATTCTGTTTAGTTTTCTTTTGCCAGTACTAACACTACCTAATCCACTTTAATTCAAGAAGGTAGTTTAGAGGTTTAATTAAAATATCATCATCATCATTTCAGCCGAAAGTCAAAAAATATATATATGTATATAATTACGACTAATATTGTCTCTGAATTCGTGAAAATCACTGAACCGAACGGAATAGATAACTGAGAAGTGTTCTTTATTCAGTAGCGACAGGATAAAGACTAAAACATTAATGAAGATAAGTACGTTAAACTTGAAGTAGAAGCTAAAGCTACTGTCATTGACACCACTCAAGACACCACCCATAATTAATGAACTAAATTTAATATTCTAAGACTTTATACAGTACATGATAGAATGGAACAGAGTAATAAAGAAAAAACCTATATATAACTCATGAAATGGAAAGTTGGAAAAGAATAATGGATGGCAGAGATAAATGAAGACAAATCGTGGAAAAAGTGCAAGAAACTACTGCAGACAGTTGTCAACTTTTCATTGTGAAATGATATGCAAATTAGAGAAAAATCAACAAGATTGCCGGGATTAAAGTATCATTTGCCTTAAGGAATCAAATTGAAGAGACAATCGGAGCGCTGGTGAATGCTCCTTCATTTAATATTTATAAAAATGGATGTTAGTATTTTTGTACCATCACCATTATTATTAGCATACAGTGGCCCTAGGTTGAGTTTTATTTAACCATCTCGATCAAACGCTTCGAGCGCGTTCGGCGCTCCGATTGGTCCGTCACCAATTCAGGGTCAATCGGAGCGCCAAACGCGCTCGATGCGTTTGATCGAGATGGTAAAATGTAACTCACACTAAGGCCTCAGAATACCACTGTTGGAAGGTCTATCTGCGTACCTGAGAATAATAAATCAAAAGTCATTTACTCAAACTAGGCTGAGAGTCAGCTCTTTTTGAACGTCTAAATTACATAAGACAGTCCCCCAAAACGCCCGCCCTTCACCACTTCCTAGTGCTTTAGCTGGGAAGAAGAAGTGGCGCAACAAACTCCCCAGCAGCACAGCTGTCTGTTAAGTTAGAAGAACTTGATTCTATACAATAGTAGGTTATTAACATTACGAAACACAAAGATCATTAAATTTGCCATGTGCCAGCTAGCACACGCCAATATACCAACAAAACATTGAAAACTATAGGTACTCATGTAGAAATAAATAATAATTAATAAAAAATAAACGTAAACAGAACTTACAATTTCAATAAAAGCCTCCAGGCATAAAGGGCGTGCCCGCTTACATATGCAATTCTGCATGATGTATATATAGCTATAACTTGAAGTAGCAAAAGTTAAACTAGGACCTTTGGAATAAAGTTAATAAAAAGTTAATACAATGAACAATAACAAAACCATGGTGAGCAAGACGACCAGTCACCACAAGCAGCACCCGTTCACGAGCATAACGCAAAGATCAGCCACTACCAGACTTTAACAGACTTCGACACCGTTTGATAGCTTAAAAACATGTGACTTTCCATTAAGATGGTTATATTGGATTTTCCCAACCTCTGCGTGGTCGGAGCCGCTGGCAAAAGCTAGTCTATTAAATAGCCTTAGCCACCTTTTAAGGAGGATGCGCTAAGTGGTATAACAACTTTACTAAATAGTAATTCAATGGGATAAGATGAATTTAGAAGGTTATTATGATGATTTTAATGATTACTAGCTGATGCCAGCGCCTTCGCCCGCGTGCAGTTCGGAAATTATCCCACGGGAATTTATAATTTTATTATTTATAATTTAATTTTTAGTATTATTAATTATAATTTTATAATTTACAATTATTATTTATAATTCTACTATTCACAATTATTATTTATTATTTTATTATTCACAATTATTATTTACTAGCTTTTGCCAGCTGCTTCGCCCGCGTGGACGGATTATCCGTAAATTATCCCACGGGAAAGTACTACCGGGATAAAAAGTATCCCATGTGTTAATCCAGGTTATAAACTATCTTTGTGCCTTATTTCATCCAAATAAGTTCAGCCGAATTTGCGAGTTTGAGTAATAAACATCCAAACACGCTTGACTGGCATGGTATCAAAGAGAGTTAGTTTAAGCGTTTAGAAACTCCAGCTTACTAAGGAAGCCTAGATTGCCATTGTCACTTAAGGTGGGTCAGGATTAAACTAAAGAAGGCCTAATTAGGGCCAAAGCACTTGAACCTTTTAGGGCCATAATGGCCACACATACAATAACTTCCCGCTTATCGGCTTTAGCGTAAACCCAGGTCTACTTCGAATCTATATTACATGGTGCCTCGTTAGTACTGACCTACATGTGTGTAAACAGAATCGGAATGTGCTATTGAATCAGGTCGCCTCGGCCAACTAGTGTTTTGTATTTATTTGCTGCAAACAATTTACAAGCTGGCGACGCAAGACCCTTGGAAACCCAAACTCAGCTAAATTGAAACCTATCGCTTCTAGAATAAGGCATTTTATGGACTGATCTGGTTTTCCTTGGCAACCACAGGGTTATTCCCTAAAGTTTGCGTTGCTATTTTCGTTTGTGGATAGCATTGAAAATAATTGTTTGTTTAAGCATTAATAACTGAGTTACTAGGGTTAGGCAGGTCCAAATGCCCATTAACTTTGAGCTCTAAGGGTGATTTCGGTCAAAAGCCATCAAATTACATCAGAACAATACTAAGTAGACATCACCCTAAGTTTGTTAGATTGTCTCAATGTGGGACAATGCCGATAAAAAGAACAATATTTGAACACGCTAAAGATTTTAAATGTGAAGCAGTTGGAATCTTTTTAAGTGCAATATTTTCTGTAATCTGTCAAGCAAATCTAAGCCTAATTGAATCTACAGCTACGGCCATTATTGCAAATAATAAGTATACTACAACTCCTCATGACGTAGTCACTCTTTTATCCTCCGAGAATATAATGACGAGTAACAAATAAGGAAAAGCCTTTCTTGCACGCTTTGGGGCAATTCAGCTAAGTTTAGGGGTCACCTAACTTTCGGTACTTACATCTTTTTGTTTCGTGTACTCGTAAGTAACTTTATGAATAAAAGTTATTGTGAAATGCTTTGGTAACTTGATCTAGTTAATTTCTGACTAATTCTGGATTGATTGTTCTTTTTTGAAGGGCTTCTCTTTCTAAAGTGTCTTGAGCTTCTTTAGCTCTATTTTAATCAATATGTGATCATAGTTTTTATTTAATTAATAACTTCAAAGGTTTCTTGTCTGTAATATCCCTGCTGAAAATCCATTAAAGCGGTTTTACAATTATTCTGGTTGACAACACATTTCACTATTTACAATACCGCCGTGAATTTTTAGAATGAAAACATAAGATTTATGTTCAAGCTCTATTTGTCCATGAACAGTCAAACCAATATATTTCTCCCCATCGATCTCTGCACCAACATCTTCCAATACTTCCTTATATTCATCTTTAATAACAATCAATTCATGTTTGCCGTGGCATCTGTTTTATTTTGCATGTCCCATTTCGGATCCCGTGGGTTCGAGCTCACCGATTGGCCGAGGGATCCACATTACTCATACATGAACCTATACTGCGACTCCGATATCTTCACGGTCGGCTGAACTTGTTCAAAATACACTTTTATTCAGTAAAAGCTTTATACGGATATTTTTTATACCGTCCAGCGTTTTAATTGGCTTAAAAGCTGGACTGTGCTTTTGTGCGTGCTTGTAGATATGTTTTTAATGAAAGAGTTTTCGCTAATTTGTTATGCGTTAGTTATAAAATTGGAGGGTAAGGAATTTAGGGTCGCAGAAAAGCATATATATAATGTTTTATAAACGAAATAGCACGTTGGATGTCCCGTTATAGTAATGATGATTCAAAGATTATACTTAATAAATAAACGGGTCGAAAAACGAAACTCAACATACCCTAAACAGATAAAAACAACTTTGTAACAGTTTGAACCGAACATCCAGACATTTACACCATACGGTACGCAAGTAACGACAACAACCATAAAATCGTTACCTAATAACCGCTTAAAGAAGAAAAACAAAGCGCTGTTCATTAGGCACAAAGGTGTACGAATATAAAAAATCCCGCTGTTGGTCGTTCAAACAAAATAGCGAGCGTTCGGGCCCGCAGTTAGGCTTGGTAATTGCCCCCTCACGACAATTAGCCCTCGTAACGTCTTCGTGACGGCTCAAAAATACATTTTTAGCGTTATCAGAGACTGTTCCGACTTGTTTATGGGAGCATAACCGGTGCTGACTGATGTGTTGAGTGTGGGCGAGGGATTTATAGCTGAACTCAGCTGGAGTGGCGTTTAACTTTCGTATGAATTTTGAAATATGAACAGTGTGTGTCCAGTGATTCAACTGCCACATACCCATTATACCCAAGGTAGGTGAATGATTTAATTATGCTAGATAACAGCAGCAATATGAAAGGCCTCAATATATAAAGGAGAATCAATAAATTATAAAGGGTAGAAAATAATGGTCTCCTCTCTCTTTATCTAAAAACTGCAATTATTGTTTCTGATGCATTCTAATGGTGTTCGTGCAGGCATTTCTGCCTATACAAAAAAACAAATGCCTATACATTTTATCCTATTTTTTTATAGTTTTTGTACGATTGTGTTTAGTTTGGTATGTGATCTTCCTGTGCGAGTCACAACAAATACTTTTTCTTTTTATTTATGCAGGTACATAATGTAATAGTTTAATTATTAGTTAATCGCTTCCAGAACTTGTACAGTAATACTCTATTGCTATCTGTGGAGGCCTGTAAATGACATCGTGAAATCCTCACTATTGCTTCTGTATTGTAAAGCACCCAAACACAATAAAATAAAATAAACTTTAATAGAGCATGTCATGTAATAGTTTTTTCTACGATTTCCAGAGATCATAGGATAAACTTTTTAGGGCTCATCATAAGTTTTTAACAAATATGTGGCATACAAGAATAGTTTCATCTATTTGATCTATTCCATGTCAATCAAAAGCTTCGTTACCCAAAAAAATATCAATTCCTGTCGTGAAAAGTCATCAGAATTGATTCCAAATTCATGTAAACCTAAAGTCTGCATTTAAAACAAATGTTAAAGGGCGATTTGCATTTTTCCGAGAGATATTCAGTTGATCTGCAAATCGCGGATGATCGGTTGGTGTCGGATAATCATTTGCTTCAGGCGTCGAAAATTGTGCAGCGTGGGTTGTGAACGAATGAACTATTTCTGTCGATTTGAGGGGTTTTTGATGTCCGATATTTGCTGTCTTTGTTGTAACATTATTTGGTGACCCTAAAAGTTATAAAACCGTGACTCCTGCGCGAGGAATTACCCAATCAAATGAGTGCGTGTCATTATTATTATTACGACCAACTTCCTAATTAATGCAAATTCAGCGCGCACACATTGACACATTGACAATTAAGATGCTTAAGCGAGGGAAAACTAGATTAGCTTCGATTTGATTCCTATGTTAAATATGAATGGGCTTTATTTCTTTTAAGCTGTTTGGAGGCAGACTAGAGCTACAAAAACAGATCGTAGGCCGTGTCATCGTGCTACACTCGAAATCAAAACAGTATCTAGCGCAGCTAAGGAACAATTACAATACATACGTAGTAAGCAACTACCTCTTCCAACCCGTTTTCAACACGTTTCACGCGTCACAATCGTTGGAACGCAAAATGATTTATTTATAATTTACGACTCTCAATTTAATAGTACACCGATACCGTTTATGAAACAAAGGGCACATGGATCCGACAGCCGTTTCAAGGTATTAAATTAATTTCCGAAGTGATTTACGAATGAATATTGGCAATTAATTCAGTGACCAGGAGTTTTCAATTAATAACTTTAGATTATATTGTTACCCTTGTTACCAGTTTGTTAGTTCAGATTTGTGTCATCTTAGAAAGGTACACTGTATTATGTATTTTTGAATATTGTTTGAGACTTTCTAAAGTTTGTCTTAAAACCGTTTTCGTGTTCTCTTCATATTGTATTTTGCAAAATTTTCCTTCGAGGTCCGCTGGCTCTTTGAAAGACGGCAGAAAAGTACATGAAAACAATTCTATTCAGCCTGCAGTCGGGACGTCCGAGCAAGAAAAGACTAACAGAAGAGTCACAATAACAACAAACGCGTAGAAGCTCCGAGCTGTTCCGGTCGGACTGGCGCCCAGCGTGGGCCACTTTATTTGTGTCCCCGACATTAGATAAAACTTATCATTAGTCATTTCAATCTCTCCCACAGTGAAATGACAAAAGTTTAAAGTTTAAAAAGTCGTTATTAATTGTCCCTTTCAAATTGTTCGAATTGGGAACTAAGTAAGATATTCTCAAGCTCCGTAAACATGACTAGAGATCACCAACAAGGGATCACAGTTCATTTATCAACTCGACTCCATACTCGTCGACGCATGATGTGTGCTTGATTTCACGTGCCCTTTGGCAATGCGTTTCTGGGTCACGTAACTCTCTTTAAAACATATCAAAATACAGCAGTGTAGTTATCAATATTTCACAGAATTCCTGAAAATGGGGCCAGAATTGTGAATGCAGATTTAGTGATGGCCATAAAATTCCCCTTTTTGTCAGCGGAATTAGATGTCGTAAGCCGTTGCGGAATATGCAAGGTTTGGGTAGCATTTGGGCCCAATAGCCCGGGAAATGGCTGGTCGGCCTCTGGCTAACACGACCCAAATTAGGTCAAGATGCGGCGATGCGACGCGTTTACAAAATTATGCCGAATTTGATTCGACTTTTACTCCGACATTTGAACTGTCGGGACATCGATTGATCCGAAAAATTTAGCTTCATAGCTAATTAGGTGTGTCTGCCAAGGGCGGGTACATTATGAAATAACATTAAAAGATACGGCAACGCAATGAAATATTATTAAGAACGTCGTTAAAGGATAAAATTCTATTCGCAAACCCGTCCCTGGAGGCCACGCCGAGCGACCGGAAAAATAATTTATTCTACCTTCAGAAGAGAAAATTAAAACTGAAGAATTTCTTGTTCTGTAATATTTGTTTGTAATGACTTTGATGTAGATTATTGTAATACTTAAAGTGTTGATAAGTAATTAACATTTTTCTATTAGGAATTAGATTTGCCTTATTCATTTTCATTTTAATCCCTTGACAGATTTAGGTTCTTGTTTGCAGATTATATTACTATTTGATTATAATGTTTTTGATTGTAGTTTTAAAATTCATTTACGTTCTGTATTTTACCGGAATATTTGGAAAGACTGAAAAGTAGGTATTTGTGAAATCGCCTGTTATTATAAATTGTGCACTTTCATACACAGAAATTGGAAAGAGTCCAGATGCGGTTAAAATATGAAAGAGCCAAACTGGCCTATTTGGGGAAGAAAACATTTGAAAATATTCGCTTAAATGCTGTGAACTAAATAAAAGTTTTAGTATAACTGTACAGGTTGAAGTAACTAATCCTACATCCTACTAATATTAACATTGAAAGTTTTTATGTTTGGATGTTTGCAACTCAATCACATAAAAACAGCTGAACGGATTTAGATGAAATTTGGCACACAGATAGATTATAACCTGGATTAACACAGGATACTTTTTATCCCAATAGTACGTTCCCGTGGTACAATTTACAAAATCGCGGGGGAAGCCGCTGGAAAAAAGAAGCTAGCTAATGGATAAATCTACGTCTGCCATATTTTGTAGGAGCATTTAAACTTGTCAGGACTTTATATATAATAAATGAACAAACTATTATAGCCATAGAGATTTCTATAATGGAAAACTACAGTTGTTCACAAACTAATCACGCAAGTACACCTGGAACCCCGCGGCTGTGGCTGTAAAAAACAATGATACTTAATAGTTGCCTTGTAACTTTTTTAAGTATTTAAATTTTTAATTTTAGCAAGTCCTTCAGCGAAATAATTAGCGATATACCAAATCCAACTTTCTAAAACAGAATGGGAAATGAATTAGACTCGCCCGTTTCAACGAAACTTTTCCTTTAAATATATTTTCATTGTAAGGATTAATTAATAACGTGTTCTTTCTTAAATGTCTGTTTTGAAAGCGTTAAATTTTTTCTCCTTCTATAATTTTTCCGACGCTAGCCGTCAGGGCGGGTGTATACAATGATTTATGACGCAATCTTTTAGTCGTAAATCAGAAACGGTACGGTTCCACTGTATGGCTAGGAACAACGTAACTTTGAAACAATCGCGTGCTTTTTTTTTGTACTTTCAGTATTTCATATTATGGCTAGCTTAAAGGATAAGTGTTTGTTTATTACATTTCTTTTAAAAGAATGATGCCTTCTTTTTAGGACACGTGCATAAATCCGTAAAATCTAATTGATCGTCACGCCCCACAGTTACAATTGATTACAGTTTTATTAGCTACTAGCTTTTGCCAGCGGCTTCGCCCGCGTGGAGATTGGAAAATATCCCTTGGTAACGAACCACCAGGATAAAAGGTAACCTTTGTGTCAGTGGCGAAAGCACCATATAACACGATTACTACCGGCTTCCCTTCGAGGATTTGCATCGGGAACTCTATCGCTATTAAAAAATGGCACGTCAATAGTGGCTACTATTGTCAAAAAATATAGTTACACTAAGGGTATTTAATTCACCATAACATTTCTAACAACAAAACGGTTATTTTTAGCTTCGTATTACAACAAAAAAAATGTTCTAAATTAACCCGGCGCCAAAACGTCAGGAAATCAGGAAATAAAAATTCGTACAACAGCGATCCCGTAATTTTGTCACTTTTGGTCACGTGGCACCGTTTGATATGGACGGGAGCAAGCCGCTGTACAACGGGTTATGACAGAGACAGACATAGAAAAATGCGTCAGCGAGAACGAGATGGAGGAATATTACACATTTTATTTGGTTTTCAGCTGTTCAATTTTATTGTATTTAATTCTTTACATTCCTATATTAATTTTAGAATGACAGTAATTATTCTTTATTGATAACTCAGTAAGTTAAAGCCGACTTCGCTTCGGCTTCCCTCTTAGAAAAATTGACATCTCGCCACTGCTTTGTGTTAATCCAGGTTATAAACTATCTGTGGGCCGAATTTGATACCAATTCGTTAAGCCGTTTTTGCGTGATTACGAATCGAAAACGAGTTAAAACATAAAAAAAATTTACGTTTATATTATTAGTAGGATAATGAGGCACAAATAAAAATTAAATTAATTCGAACAAGTTAACAAAAACACTTGATAAAATAAAAGCATTTTTAGACAACTCTCAACTCTTAAAACAGTCAGCTCCAATATTGAATTAACAAGCAGAATTATCACACAATCACTTCAAAACATCAATTAAACGATTGACGATATCGAGAGGCATAATCCATGAAACTATTACTCATAATTACTGAACATTAATCTTATAGATTTGGGGCTAAACCACGCTATCTATCAAATAGAACTTATGTATTCCGGCAATGGCATTAGTCTGTAATGGCATCTATTTTGACACATAGCATAAATTATAGCAACACTATGACTTGTCCGGTAATATGTCAAATGCATTGTCAGAGATAAATGTATAGGAGCTGGATTGAATTTGCATTATTTATACGTAGTTGCTCTGTGTGATAAACAATAGGAGGGATTTGATCTTTATGATGGATTTAAAAGGTGTCGTGGAATTTATTATTAAAGGAGAAAGGAACTTGTCATGATCGTCAAAATACTACCTATTTCTAGGTAGATATGGTACTCATCATCATCTCCCTAGCCTTTTCCAAACTATATTAGGGTCGGGTTCCAGTCTAGTTAAATGCAGCATGCAGTTGAATACCAGTATTTTACATGTCGCGACATCCTATTCAACACCCCTTGGTAAGACTGGTTGTCAGACTTTTGGGCTTTTGAAAGCCGGGACCCACGGGATATCTTGCTTTCCGAGGCACCGGATACATCGATATGTTATGGATAATCACATTGATCACCCATCTACGAACTATCCTCGGCAAGCGTAGCGTACCGTTCGTTCGATCCGTGTGGTTGTAATTGTTTAGCCACGACTCTAGGATCTATGCTAGATATGGTAATCAAAATAGTTAAGAAGTTATGAATATACAGTACAGCCATGGCATCTACTCGCTTTCACTTTTATTTTGACAATACTTTTTAAGAAATGCTTGTGCGTGCCTACACTCCATGAAACATTATTCCCTTACCATACATCTTCTTGAAAGAATCCAAAACATGTAACACGTACAGTCTTTCGATATCGAGGATTTATTTTATCAGACAGGATTTCAAATTACAAATCCAAAGCACATTGAATTAGTTTGAATGATGCGCAAGGACTGATTCCCTAAGATATATCCTAATACCTATTAAAGGCAGCCTTGTGCTTCGACCATCTCCCAAGAGATTCTGAAGCTTAAGTGAAACGAATTTGACTGAGTAAAAAAGCCTTCAATTTTATCACGTAATTGTAAGATTGGGAGGGAGGCAGTCGCTGAGGAAGATTCCGGATTTAGGAGCTCTCTTTATGTGCAGTCAGTGTATTTGAGTTTTTAATGACATATTTGAAGATACTTTGAAGAAATTACGGTGGCTGTTAAAAGGAATTTATGGCATTGATGTGGAGTCGAGTCTTTTGATTAAGGAAATAAATTCGAGAAATACGTTGCGTCCTATTTTCTTCTATAGCTCTATACAATATACAGGTAACAAAGACTATTAAGAATTTGAATGGCCCTCACGTTTAGGGGTAAACTTCCATCGATAACGATGTCCAAGGGAACAATGAAAAGTACAACGGTGAAATAAGCTCCGTAGGCTTATAGTAAACTGGGTAGCTCAAAACATCCTGATTTTGTACACGTTTCTACCAACATTTTCCTTAAGAAAGTAACCCAATTCCAATTAATTTAAAAAATAGACGTAACACCTAATTACGTTATTCAAATGAAAGCTGCTGGTAAAATACTTCTTAAATAAAATTCAGCGATGGTCTTGATATTTAAAGATTTTAATTACTCCATTCCTTTGAAAAAAAGGGACCGCTTGATCGAAGTAGAACGTTGAGTTACCTGAAACAAATCAGAATTACAAAATTAGTTTAATTGAAACGGAAAATGTAATAAATAAACTTAAGGATTTAGAGGCTTTTTTTTTCACAACTGAAGATTTAACTAGTTGGATATTAAAAATCAAATATGCCAAAACCATAACGGAAAATAAGTAAATAAATCATGTGACATGATTGTTTAGAAAAAGATAATCATGATCATAAAACGATACTTAAAATTTAAGATCATCATCATTTCAGCCGAAAGACGTCCCCTGCTGGTCGTAGGCCTTTTGTACTTCCCGCATCCAGCGGATTCCTACGGCCTTCACAAGGTCATCGGTCCACCTCGTGGGAGGCCTTCCATCTCTACGTCTTCCAGTACGCGGTCGCCTTCCGACCCCATCGGCCAACAAAATGTAATGTAATACCTATTGGTATTCTTATCCAACTACACAATTGTGATGACACGACTATTTATTAAGGCTCTTCAGTAATCACTTCTCATGAATCTACATCGCCACGCCTCGACATTTCATATGACATTCCCAATTCCAACTCCGTCGTCCAATTTTAGTGCCATTACTGAAATAGATGCTCGTCATAACTGTCAAGCGAGAAGCTTACCAAGAGAAACAAATTACGCCTAATGAGAATAATCCCGGACCCATCGCGTTAAACGAACCAGAAAAGGACGCCATAGCGAAACGAGAGGAATCTTGTCTTCGCAATGACAATAATTCTTCAGATGCAGGTAATTGAATGTGAAACGGAGAGGTTCGTGCGAATGCAAATGAGGTATTGTTTGAGGAATTCGCAGATTAGAGGATTTGGTTCAAGGTAAGTTACTGTTTTTGGGAGAACAATATGCTGTGGAGTGAAAGTAGGGCAGATTAAAGCGTTATATATAATACAAAGTAGACACAAAATTACGTTCAACTCACATGATACGATGACAGGCGTTTCAATTTCAACGGAAGGGCAAACAGCTAAGAAATAGGGAAAGATTTTTAAAGAAAACCGGCCCCACGTTGGGCGCCATAACTACTTTGAATCGACTATGCTTCCTCGCCTTTCCATTCCGACTTCCAACTTTACAAACAATAAAAGAGACGCCAAAAACTTCGGAATACAATTCCCGTCGGAATTTACTTTCGGACTTTTATGAAGATGATTTTTTTTAACGGCCCAAGCTTTCAGGTGATGTGGAACTTTGCTGTTTCAAATATATTTTCCAGATAAGAACAAAACTCCATATTTCTTTGTTTTGTTGTTCAAATTCTTGTGTAATGGAGTTCTGCTTTGTGGGAATGTAGGAGACAAAGCTACAAATTACATGATGATCATACCCTTTCTGGAATGATGCTTTTCACACTAAAATTTCCAACTTTTAAAAGCTCCAACTCCACCGTATATTACCACTCCTTCCGTCTAAAACCACTCGAAATGTATTCGTAATTCCACAAATTGTTTTTTTTTTTTAATAAATGACAGTGGAGCGTTCGAAATCCTTTGGAATTTTATTTAGACGAGTTCACGTACTCTCGCGTTGGATATGCTCCGTATAAGCAATAAAGGGATTCCTTGCCTTGCCAATAGAAATCGTGTCACTGGGTCAAATGTATTTGTTCGTTGTAGTGCATTGGGAATATTTTTTGACATCTTACGGCGGTTTGGGTTGTGTCTCTGCAGATATTTGCGGTAGAACATAAGAAATTTATGAGGAAGGGACAAATGCTCAATATTTCATAATCTTAAATTCCATATTCTTTAGCAAAATTCTTCTAACAAATGGTGATTCCGCCATTGACTTAACGTAATAGGTTGGTTTGTCACAGACAATAAGTAATGGTGGTCTAAGCGTGCTCATTTGATTGAAGTAATTTATTTTGTTTTGCCATCTGTGGTCCAGCTTAATTCCCTTTTATAAACAGAAGACATACCTCATGGCGCACCATGGGGGTCGTAAGAAGCGACTAAGTTATTACACCAGGGGAGGGTCAGTGGAATCCCCTTATTAGTACACATTTATAACATTATGCCGCTATTAGGGGCAGCCCTTCATGAGCATGTTTATGACAATATCAACTAAAACGTTATTGGGTATTCTAGCAGAGTATAATTGAGATTTGGATTGAGTCACAAAATAGTGGTAATATGTATTAGCTTACGGATAACAGAAATAAAAAGAGTTGGATTTGCTCCTAAGTTAGTCATATAGCGTATATTGAAGTAAAATATTATTTTAATGTAACACAAAGCTTTTCGCTATTAAAAAAGACTCTTAGCATAACAGCTAAATGAAGACATCTACAAATAAAGTGCACTCTGTGTTAACGATGTCTCGTATAAGTCGAAAAAGAAAGAAAGTAAAGCTCCACATGCAGAGAAGCAAAGAGAAATTGCCATTCATTATTTTGCGAAACTGCCAGAGATGCGGCAAAGGGTACAATTAGCATCACGTTTAAGTGACTTTTCGCCGTATTTCATGCGAATTTTCAAACAAGAACACTCTGCACTTTCACTGAATTAGATTTTCAACGAAATACTTAATACAAAGATGACAAAAGTGGATTACGGAGGAAATCAGCGGAATTAAGCCGTATTGTAGTCTTTGACTAAGTACCATTGAAAACGTTGATAAAGCGAGAAAATTATAAATAGCTATTGCTGTTTTATCCTATACAAAGAATCTACATTTAAGAACTACCGTTTCTAACACAGGAATTAAATAAAGCCCCATACTAGTTGTAAGCTGTCAACCCTATTCCACAACTCTGAAACTACTGAACTCATGAGCGAAGCAAGCAAACAAGCAGACAGACACTTACGGACAAACACCGAACATACTGGTACCACACACTACCCAACATGTTTGTCCCTATTAAGGAGGTATTTACAAATTGGTGCCCGTTGACGCAAAGCTTGGCACACCTTGGACAGCATGACAAACTATGTGCTTATTGTACAAACTCCTTAATTAACGGTCGTCAGTGACGGTCGTAATGGTAGGATTAGTGATCGGCGCTTCTGCTATGAAAATGCAAAATGTTTTAGATATTTCTGTAGGGTTTGGGCAGCGATTTTCTTAGGTAAGGTATTTATACAAACGTTACTAGCATCAGTATACCAGCGCTGCGAAAATGTTTTTTTTTTTTTCAAATACCGAAGCACTTACTATGCTGAGGACCCTTTTTGGCCTCGCACATGTCTTCCTTTTTTGTTTTTGCTTCAAGTAGTGAAACCAGGTAGTTGTACTTCAAAATTTCAATATACTTACTTTTTTTTGTATTTATTGTTTTCATGATTTTGTGGGATTTAATATATTTTTCTATTGTTTATATTTCCTGTGCGTGTCCCAAGTAAAATGATTTTTCTTTCTTTATAATATACATAAATAAAATACTTGCAGATCTTGCAACACGCGAGTCACATGTTAAGGAATTTCAATAGTTATGAGCTATGAACAACATAATTCCATTAGAAAACGGTTCAGAATTGTGTCAGGTAATCCTGATCCGGTTTTTTGTAATGTGGATAGAGAGAACCGATAGCTTATAATTACCGAATTTGTCTCACCTTATGTTAAGCATTATCCACGGATTCATAAAAATATGCCGTGTCAAAAATATGCCATGTCAAAAATCCAAATGACACACTTTTTCCAAAAGTTTAAAAAATCACTCGGAGATTACGCAAATTACCCTTGTGGTGGACAGAGCGGAATAATAATGGCGCTTGGATTTAAGGGAATTCAGCGACATTCTGTAGATGTCTTTGTTGATAAATTGCTGTGTTTTTTGGTAATGGCCTCCTTAGAAGTATTAAAATGGAGGCAGTATAAATGGGGGTAGGTAAAGACGTAGCTAAGGCGTTAATCTGGCCTGAGTTATGTCTTGTGACTATGATGCGCTTATGGCAGGCATTTTAATGCACGTCTGCTTTTACCATAGCCTTCTTATTTCCCAATATTGTGACGATTTTGATGTCTCCTAATTTATTTTTTTACGTGGGTCAATCAACGACCTATTAATAAGTATATGAGGATATTTCTAGTAGGACGACTGGCCAGGATTTAAACGGATTGCACCAAGGGAAAAATCATGTGTTTTCTTGCTGATTTGGAGAAGGCTCTAAGTAGCTGGCAAATAGTATATGTGTCAATTTATTTTAGATAAAACTATATTGCATATACAAGTGATTACTTACGTTGACAATAACCTCGCCTACATAAACTTAATTACTGCAGACATAATATATATGTATACATAAATATACAGACCCCGGAAGATGGGCCATCGGCATGTTGCTATATGCAAATCAAGGTGGGGTAAAATAATTTATTAAAAAAAAAATTATCCAAATCGGTCCAGCCATCTTCGAGTAATCGGGGAACATACATAAAAAAAAAAAAAGATTCCGACGAATTGAGAACCTCCTCCTTTTGGAAGTCGGTTAATGACAATATATCAAGTTTATTATACCCACCTATATAGCTACTATATATACATGTATTTAATTAACTCTATATTGGACGTGGTAATTGAATTTTCCCCCACATATGGGTGTTAAAATAACGTCAGAATATGCAAAGCTGGCTAAATTAAAACCCTACGGTTTCAGATAATTATAGCTCTGTGAGTGGGGCAATTATTATTTTTTATTAATAGGTAGGTAGCAACGTTTTAATTAAATGTACCTTCAGGTTAACAATATCGTTATTTGCCATAAATCTGTAATTAATAAATCCCAACAATGTTCAGGGATTTTTATGACAATGTGAAATGAAAGAGAAGATTTTTGTGTTACGTAGTAGGTAAATGGAAAACAAGAATACGTACAACCTCAACGTAATCTTACGATTACGTTGAGGTTGTACGTATCATGAAACATGATTATTTTGTAACATTAATTACCATTGTTGTCTTAATTAAGTACGAGCTTCCTTTTTGGTTTTAATTAAATACGTGGTCATTATAAAAGGGAAAGATACCCACAGATTCTGTTACCATCATTACAGTAGTAGTATACGGTTAGCCGAATTTCATTTAAATGGCGTGAAATATCCAGGTTTTAGTAAAATTTTCAAAAATGGAAACCAATAAAAATAAATGTGAATTCAAAATGACGTTTCCTCTAGGTATCAGTGATTCGCTAAACTTACAACGAACATAATTTAAAATTCGAAAAATTCAAATTTTTCAACACTTTCGAAGTGTAACTTTCGACTTCCGTTCGCGAAACCGTTAAAAAGGCGAAAAAGATTAAAAATAATCAGATAAAGTAAGAATACTAATCCTTTGAGAGCCGCTGCCAAAGCGGATTGTCGGACAAACCCGGACACAGTTCCGAATAGGATAGCCACGCTGTTCAATAGCGTAGAGATAGAAACCAGTACTGTTTTCAGAGTCACTGAAGCGGTGTCACCTTGATGCTGGATTAACGTCAGAGTCCAATGCTGCGTTAGTAACATCTTTGATACGTGTCTTTGTACGGGAGTAAAGCAATGGATTTAATTCACTTGAGTAGTCTAAGATACAGAACGGATAGAGTTTTAGTTTTGGAGTTTGAAATTGGGTTATAACTTCTTTTATATACCGCTAGGTATTTGAAGCTCATAACTACCTACATGCGACCTCACGGCCCTAGTCACCGCAGGAGATACCCTGGGCATCGGGAATCCCAAGCCGATTCCCGGCCACCATAGGCTCGGGCTCGCGGACGGCGAGTAATGGGTAGCTCGCTGTCCAGTAAGGACCAAGCCCGGGTCGACGGCGCGTTGTGTTCCACGCGCGCCTCAAAGAGATGTCAGCACCAACTGGTGGGGTCCGCAAGGGCCGGTGCCTGCCAGGGGTGCGGGTTGTTCGAAAGAGATACCGTGGCCCCTGGCACACAGGCAACTGAAGGAACACGGGTGGGTTTTAGTCAGTAAAAGTTTGACACGCCCTCCTGTTCCACCCAGAGCGGGAGAAGTTATTTGATGATTTCCCACCCTCAAAAAAAAAACCTTGTAACTGCCTCATTGGTTTAGTAGTCGCAAGCGCTACTGCTAAGCATGAGGTCTTGTCAAAGTGCTATTGGGTTTTCATCAGGAATTTCTCATTAGCAGCCCAGAGTCGGGATTTTTAAACGACTTAAAAAAAGAGGTTCTCAGTTTGACCTGTATGTTTGTATGCATGTTTGGCTAAACCGATTTCGATGCGGTTATCATCCGAGTGGACAACAGTGGGAGTTTCATTCTCCCTTGCGCGACTCTTCCTTAAAGCATTCGTCGTTTTTCTGCCTAGGCCCATAGGCACACCGTATAATAGTAGGTATGTCAAAGTCATGATTACAGATTGATACCAGTACTAGCCCAAAACGCATCACTAAAAAAACCTATCACTAAAATAAATGGAGAACCTAACTAACTATGAACAAACTAGTAATTAGCCCAAAACCTAAAGTAAATAAAGTACCTAACACAAAAAATTATTAAATAAAAAAATTCAATAAAACAAACCCAAAACAAAAAAAAATGAAAATTCAATTTCTTTAATAAACAACCAAAACAAAAATGATAACAATTTAATTTCATTCTTAAAAAAAAAGGGAACCGCCTTCAAAAAACCGACCCACTGACAGGCACAAAGTAATTTTGATATACACCACCCCTATTCTAATCCAGTCCCTGTCCTGTCTCTATTCCTACTCTGTAAAGCAAATTTCTGCCAAAAACTAATTAATACCTAATAATAAGATAAGAAAATTAATAATTATCTGGGTAGGTATTTACTTAGCTTTTGAAGTCGATGCCAAACCAACAAAAACAAAAAAGAATGCTGCCAAACAGAGAAAATAATACGACGAATGTAGTAAACCAATAATGCCTCGAAAAAATAATAATTTAATGAATAAACTATGTCTTTTTTATGTAAGTAAGCGCAGCGTTCTTCGTTGTCCTAAAAATTTGGTTTGGCACCGATTTCAAAAACTAAGTAAATACCTACCCAGATAATTATTAATCTTCTTATCTTATTATTAGGTATTCATTCGTTTTTGGCAGAAATTTGCTTTACGGGGTAGGAATAGAGACGGGATAGGGCCTGGATAAGGTAAGGGGTGGTGTATATAAAAATTACTTAGTGCTTTTCAGTGGGTCGGTTTTTTGAAGGCGGTTCCCTATTTTTTTTTAAAGAAAGAAATTAAATTGTTATCATTTTTGTTTTGGTTTAAAAAAATTGAAAAATGTTTTTCTTTTGTTTTTTATTTTTTATTTTATTGTTTTATTTAAAAAAAAATACCCTGTTAATTGTAATAGGCTTGCCCCTATTGCACATAACTGGCGAAATGGTTTAGTATGGGTACACCTATGCCTTACATTTCAGGGAAGCCAGTCTTGATGTTTATGAACCTTAAACTGGGTACAGATTATTTGCAACGCAACATGCAATGCAACACAAGTATAATGTGAACGTGCCTAAAGTGGGCGCGTAGTGCGCTCGCGAACAGATTAAAATGTATGGAAAATGTTGCATTGCATGTTACCTTACATGTTGTGTTGCAAACAATGTACACCGGGCATTATAGCTATTCCACAAAGGACCAAAAGTATAGGTAATCTCAAGTTTGCCACATTTCCTCTATTGGAAAGCCGTCCATCTGGGCAGCATGGTGATTATCTCGATCTCCCTTCAACTCCCCCGGGGATCTTTGTGGCGATTTATTGACTAGCCGACGTTCCGATATGGATCGGAACTGCCTAAGAAATGGTTAACGATTTCGTATTTTGAGCGGGGGAACCCTGCAGTTAAAATAAGAAATTATTTAAGTTGCATCAAGGGAGAAAACTTTATTTACTTCCTGAGATTTTGGCCCCATTGTTATCAGGGGTTTGGACCATGGGAAAGCATGGAGGAGACCTTTGCAGCAGTGGGGCTAACGAAGGTTAACAGATTTTTTTAACACTTTCAAGTCGCATAGACACTGAAGTATGTGGGTTTTAGTTTGATCTCAAATCTAGCAGTACCTATTCATTTACTCTCAGTATAAGTCGAAGTATTTGTATCATTCCATTACAATGGTACCCTGAGTGGGTACCATTGTATCAAGAGGATACCATCAGAATTTTGAAGCGCCGCAGTTCTAGCCACATAACACCTTTATCTTGTAAGGTTTAATAAAAGAATAAAAAAACGAAAGAAAAAGGTTGGCTGCACTGACCGTGTTGAGGACGTAGGCGGGGGTTTTTTGGCGGATGAGGTTGGCAACACAGAGAGATCGGACGGTGGAAGCGAACGGTCGTGAGATCAAATAAGTTTTGGTTCGCAAATAAGTTTAGTTTTAAATACCAAATAAGTTTAGTGTTAAATACCGAAATAAGTTTAGTTTTAAATACCACATTAAGTTTTGTAATTGTGTGAGTAGATAAGTTTTGGGAAAATAAGTTTAGAGAATAATTAATAAGTTTTAAAGGTTAACTGTGGTTATTTCTGAGATATCCTATAATCTTCAAGGACTTTACACGTCTCAAACCTTCATACACATAATTTTCTCTACCACAGTCCGTTGCCAAATACAATTTAACCTAAACATCGATATTCACACAAGTCCTACCTCTACCTACCTCATGTCAGAGGCCTCTGGGCCGAATAAAACCATCGTCGAAGAAGGACAGGCCTCCAAGGAATATAGCTTCATCCCTTTCCCACCAACCCTCCTTCCCTCTTGCTCACGTGGTATATTTTGAAACCTTTATTTATTATTCATCGTGTTACGTAGGTGGGTAGTACTAAATTTTATTTTGGTATTTTTTTCTTTCTTACTTAGGAGTTAGATTACTTACGGAAGGTTCAAAGTAAAGACACGGTTTATATTTAAGTTGTAATTTTCGTGTTTTCTATAGTTTGTTTTTAAATGTGACTTACGAATAAATAATTCACAAATTATCCCAAACACTTACAGATATTTTAATATTTACAATGAATGTGGAACTCAAATTGGCACAGTCGGTTAGGTACGAGTACGTTTTCATATTATATAAGGTGTATCTATTCATACACGAAATATCTGAAGGGGTCATTGTACTCGTCATTATGAACAACTTTTACTACCGGACCAAACCTGAAATCGCGAAAAAATATCAGCTGTTCCCTACATTTTGACGAGATATGCGAACATAAATGTAGGGAACAGCTGATATTTTTTTCGCGATTTCAGGTTTGGGCCCATAGTAAAAGTTGTTCATAATGATGAGTACAATGACCCTTTCAGATATTTCGTGTATGAATAGATACACCTTATATATTTGCAATTCTAGTTTCAAATCTATATTAGTGGTTTTAATTATATCATTTGGTTTAAAACGGTGTTTATATTTTATTTATCTTTTACGCCTATAGATTATTTTATATTTTGTGAATGTGAAAACGGTTTAGGCCTTGTAGCCATTTTAAAACAAATTAAGTACCTAGTACTTGTCGTGGGAGGACAATGTAGGCTACCTGCCCCTGCAATGTAATTTGAAAACGTTATAAAATTCAGTTATTTTAAAATAGTAACCGTAGAGTTTCTCGCTGGCGCTTCTCCATAGGAAACCCAACGAATTGGAACCGTGCACCTAGCTTCTGAGTTCTGACGTTTCATAAGTGCCCACGTGTGTCCCATTTCTTCCCGTGGGTGTCGTAGAAGGCGACTAAGGGACTTACTACAGAATGGGCAGCAGCGTTCTCTATGCATTTGACCTCCATACTGCGATCACCAACCCGCCTGCCAAGCATGGCGATTATGGCAAATCCCCCCTCTTGGGGGAGGCTTATGTCCAGCAGACGAGACGTCTTTCAGCTGATATGATGACGGTGATAAGTGCCCATGTAAGTTTATGTGAAATAAAATAATTTACTTTGATGAAGCATTTTGTTTGTAATTCGTTTGACCTAATGGTTAGAAGTACTAACAATTATAAATACCTACTAGAATGAAAGATAAACTTTCTTAACATATGAGACAGGAAAATCCTCAAAAAACCAGGTGACAAAATGTTCTTACGACAATCGTAAGAATCAAAGTAAATAAATCCTGCGAAATCCTCAACAGACGCTAAAAGATCTCCACAAAAAAAAGGATATTTTCTTTGCATTACTTTTCCATTTCCGCATAGTTTTTATAAGCATAAATTGCCCGTGTAAGAGGGAGAGGGTTATATTGTCATCTCGTTTCCTCTGCCTTTTCATGGGGTAAGCGGTTTTGGTGACAATAGGGGGAATTTGAATAAAATAATAGTTGGGAACTGTCCGGTACATGGTACACGAGTTGGGAGGGGCGAAAGGGGTCCGCACAATGGGGCTTTAAAGCTAAGTTGAGCTATTACTGCTAAAAGGTACATTATTTGATGGGTTTTGTATGGCGTATACCCTTGAAGGTTGAGGTGTAATTTGGAGTTAAACCGGGGTTAATATTCTTCGCAGGTGTGTCTATTTCATAGCTGCTCCAGTAATTAGGGAATGTAAAATAGATTACGAGATGACTACCTACGCAAGTAGAGCTGATGAAATGGAAAATCAAACCTCATAAAAGTCATGTGGCTCCGGAACCCTTGAAAACTCATAACGTAAAGTCTAGTGTACCGTCCGTCCGTCCGTACGCGTTCAGCGTTCCGATTGGCCCTGAATTGGTGACGGACCAATCGGAGCGCCAAACGCGCTCACTGCGTTTGGTGTACATGGTTAAATGAAACTCACACTAGGGCCTCTGATGTATTAGGTAAGTCTGCGGGTAATAACAGCCTTTTCCATTCAGAGCATACACATTCGTTCAATTCCATATAATCCTATGATCTCATTAAATAAATCAAGATTTTAATTTCACGATTCGTTATATCCACGTAAGCCATAACTTACAATAAAGCTTCCACATAAGACGGAAAGTAAATTACCGGGATAACTTGTTTTTGGTCCAAGTTAAAAGATGACGCGAGCGTATCAGATTTGTAAGGTAATATAATACAAACGTACATGAAGTCACGCCCGCTTCCCATGGGAGCAGGTAGAAACTACATAACGTTTTGCTTCGTTTACGTACGTCTGGTCGTATACGTACGCTGGTTGCGAGTACCACGCACCTGATCTGTCTGAAGAACATCACCAATAAGGTCACTGTATGTCCTCCCAGGGCGTCCCCTCCACTCACATCTGCCTTGTAAATACTTTTAGTTAGTCGCCTTTCATTCATCCTCTTAACATGACCAAACCATCTAAGCATACTCTTTTAATTTTTGGTAGCTACATCTTCTTTTAAACCGCAGAAATGTTTTAGCCTCAATTGTAACATTGAAATCCCGATTTGTGTAAGCTTACATAAGCATTAGGGGTAAAACAATTGAAAAGTTATTGAATTAAAATTATTTTATCGCTTATGTTTACAAAAATGGAAAAGTCGATTCTTGGTAATCATTCAAGGCAGTATTTATTTCCCTTTTTTTTGCACGATTACATCTTTAATGAGCCTTTCGGGCGAAGAAGTCGCCAAATAAGTTCTACTCGTTGTGGTTGCCTAGTAGTTTTTTTACGGTGCGGTCATAAATCGCTTATTTCTACCCGCGGTCGCTTATCACTAGTCCCGTACCAAGAGGCTAGCACAGTAATCACGGGAACAAATGATACACACCTGTGCCCCGCCAACAAATACGCGGCAAGCAGAGGCGTGATAATTAATATACACAATAATTGTTTATACTAGCTTCTCTGACGGATGGCTAGGCAGCGAGAACTGTGGCTAGTGTGAGGCTAGTGGTTCCTAGACCACTGAGAATAGTTTGTGGGTAGGGGAAGTTGAGTTGTCTTAAGATGGATGCTTAAGGTAGATCGTGAAATTCAAATTTTCTTACGTTTTTTGCAATTTTCAGGTCAGTGTCAGATTGTTATCATCAACATCATCATATCAGCCGATAGACGTCCACTGCTGGACATAAGCCTCCCCCAAAAGGGGGGATTTGCCATAATAGCCACGCTGGGCAGGCGGGTTGGCGATCGCAGTATGGTGGTCAAATGCATAGAGAACGCTGCTGCCCATTCTCTAGTAAGTCCCTTAGTCGCCTTCTACGACACCCACGGGAAGAAATGGGATGGTCAGATTGTATGTTCATTAAAATATGTTTACGAAATTAACTAAGTAGATAGTAACCAACATGTCGTTCTAAAGTACATTTTAATTAATAGGAATGTCTTGTAATTAACAAATCAATGAAAATATTGATGAACGTCTTCTGACGTTCATCAATAAAAAAAACTCAAAATAAGTACCTTTATTTTGAGTATTCGTACTGAAGTGGGGAAAACAGAGCCTGTGTCTAAAAGTATGTGTAAGAAAGAAGAAAAGAAATATTCGTATAAGTAAAAAGTGCAAAAGCGAATAAAGTACGTTTTCTAGCTAGACACAATTCACCGACAGACACAATCTGAAAAAAGCTAATTAACCGACTGGACAAGATAAAACTATGTTCTGAAGTATCGTAAGTATAAGTTAAGACTAATGGTTGAATGGGCAACCTCTTTTTATTTAAAAACATTATTTATCTTACACTCGATAGGCAGCAAAAAAATATTTTAGCCTAAAGAAATTGTTCAATCATCCATTGATTATAATTTATTTAAATAAATATTTTAGTATAACTTATCGCTTTCTAGCTAAAACACGATATGAAATAGCAATTTTCTAGACCAAACAGAAACCTCTAAAACATAAAAGCGATGTCTTCATTTGAGTACTTCATTTGAATAACAAATGGCTGATTTGACGACGGCATAGCACGTCTACGCCCGCGGGCATACAAGTCCGCACGAAAGGTTAACAAATTGTTAGAAGCCATAATAATGTAGCTGGAATGTTAAAACCACAATAACAAATGAAATGAAGAATGTATTTTTTCAACAAACTCTCTGAACTGAATTGTATAACCTCTAAGTACAGAAATTAAAGTCAAACGTAGCGAAAGTACGGTCTAAAAAAATACAATTCAGAATACATCAGATAAAATAACAAGCAAAAGGAATTCTTTCTTGAATCTGTCCCAAACTGTACACAATCCTCCATCGTCTTAAAACTTCAAAAGGGCCTGCGATACTGCCATATTTGAATAATATAATAGTTAGGGCTATGTCCACATTGCTAGGCTGCGTGGGCCGAATAGCAAAGGAGTCGTTACTAACAATGTCCCGTTTGGTACATTCGGCCTGAGTGGGACATAAAGCCTGGAATTCATGCAATATAATATTGATGTGACTGGGGTACTAAGTGGAGGTAAACTTTGATTGCCAGGATTTTTATGCCGAAGGCCGAATAGCCGGATAGTAAGGACAATGGGCCATTCGCAAGTATTTATGCGGGGGATGCGTCGAGATTATTTGCTCTCCGTTCTTGTTGTAGATGAAAGTTTTATTTTTATTTGTAACATAAGATTATAGTATGAATTGGAGACCTCTAGTGTTTATGTAGGCACATCGCGTTTATTATACCGCAGGGAGTCGTCTGTTGAACATAATTCATGAACGATGCCTGATAGCACTGTATTAGGGGCTTAATATTCTGCGCTAGTTAAATATTAACTAGCAAAAATTATCCACAGGCAAACTTCACATACTGAACCTGTTAATATTCTTAGAAAATATAAACGTGAAGTTGACTGAGAATAGCCTTTCATTCCCTTCAATTTTATGCAGTCATGGACAAATATTCCGTGTCGCCATCTTCCTATCAGGCTTTCTCCATATACCCCAATAAAGTTACACACTTTCTTTCGTAATTCAAAATATTTTGAACGAAGTTCCTAATCCATTGGTACAAATGTTTGAAAACTTCGTCTGCTCAGCAATGCAAATAACGCAATGAATGATTTTGTAAGTGTGTTACGAAATAACCCTGTTGAACTAGCAAACGCCTCAACAATATTCAGTCTTCAGTTTCAATATTAAGCGTTTCTCTCAACAGAACGGTACGTACGACTATATATTCAAATAACTTTAGTCTAAAACCATTGCCGCGTCACTTAGGGGATTTAAATTAAAACATTGTAGATATACGCCGGTCGTTTCCGCGCACGTGTCGCGTTTCAGGTGTTATTTAAGCGCGGCATTACAGGGTTGACGTGTGGGGACGACGTGACGACTTGCGTGCGTGATTGTACCAAGTGTCACGTGTCACGTTTGTTGCCGACTGTACTTTTTAGGTGCTTAGTGTTTTATTTTCAGGTTATGCTTTTATTGGTGGGTAACGAGTTGAAAAATGTATGTGGTTTTGTTGTTGTTTTTTAACTTTTTAACAGATGTTAAGTTTAGTATTCAAAGTCGCTTATCTCTTTATTTATATATTTAAACTTTTCACACACAAAAAAGGTACAAAGGCGGACTTAATGCCTTAGACATTCTCTACCAGTCAACAAAGGGTGGTGAAGAGATTAGATGGCAGATGATTGAAAGATTGTTTGGTTGAAAGCAATAATGATAAAAAAAGACCTGTGAAAACATATCATTATGAATAAGATACATACATTAGTACATAAATACGTTATAAACATATACATGCATACATACATATTTACTATTGTTATAATATATAACGGGATATCAGGAAAGGCCGGGCTGTTGCATCTGATTGCTGATTCGTGACTTCGTCAGCAAGGGAATCCATAGTGGGCATTAAACTTCAGGAAACGTTGAAATAAATACGCTGTAGCGTTGACTGTTCACTATTTTAATTTTACAGACACTTAAATGACTTAAACAATTAAGGATTGCAGTAATAATTAACGATTTCGAGCCAATGGGTTTGCGAGTGACCACCACGTGCAACGGCTGTCAACAACTTAATGAACTGATACGACGTCGCCCGCCATGACAGACGCAACTCCATTCGGTGTTACCCGCTCTTAATTAAAATTACCATTTAGTTGAATTCAAATCGATTAATCGTTAAAATAACAGAATAAATGGCCACTCTCGAAATTAACTGATTTTCATTATTTAATAATGCCACGCGCCGTTATATATATAAACCTATAAACGAATTCAAGGGCGAAAGGTGTTGGGATGACTACGCTGTCACTCTATCACTGTTCTCTCTACTTCTCTTTGACTCTTCTCTAGATGATATCACCATCCGCACTTGGTTGATATCCCGACCAGTCGTACTCAGCGCTTCTCCCCCACATTCATTATGCGCACAGCCAAAGTGCGGAACTCTCTGCCAGCGTCTGTGTTCCCTTCCCTTACACATTTAACCCGCCTGCCTACAAAATAAGAGTGAACAAGCATCTTCTGGGCACGCTCGTTCCATCAGGCGTGATCGATGTCAAGAGCAGGCCGTTTAACATTTTTTTTTTAAAGGTTATCTGCAAATCATTCCTACTTCCTAATATCTTATCCTACTAATATTATAAATGTGAAAGTTTGGATGTTTGTAACTCAATCACGCAAAAACGGCTGAACGGATTTGGATGAAATTTGGAATACAGATAGTTTGTAACCTTTTTTTTTGTTTTTTTTTGGGTGGGAAATCATCAAATAACTTCTCCCGCTCTGGGCGGAGCGGGAGGGCGTGTCAGACGTTTACTGACTAAAACCCACCCGTGTTCCCTCAGTTGCCTGTGTGCTACATGTTACATGGGACCTAAATATAATTGGCGCGGTATCTCTTTCGAACAACCCGCACCCCTGGCAGGCCTGGGCCCTTGCGGGCCCCATCTGTTGCTGCTGACATCTCTTTGAGGCGCGCGTGGAACAGAACGCGCCGTCGACCCGGACTTGGTACTTACCGGACAGCGAGCTACCCATTATTCGCCGTCCGCAAGCCCGTGCCTACGGTGGCCGGGAATCAGCCTGGGATTCCCGACGCCCAGGGCGTCTCCCGCGAAGGCCACGGCTGTGAGGGCGCATGTACTGCATCTCCCTCACGTGCGACGCCTCCCTCTTTGCGAGTATAACTGCTTCGCTGAAGGAGGCGACTGCTAGCCATGCACTCTCGCTCCGTACCATGGCCTGGACCAGGGTCGGACGCGAGAGATCGCCGCCCAAGCCGGGCAGACCTCCACCGTATGCTCCACCGTGTCCTCAGGGCGATCTTCGCAATGGAAACACCCTGGCGTTTCCTCCCGCCCTATCCGAAACAGGAACCTCCCGAAACAACCGTGTCCGGTGAGGACCTGTGTCAGGCGGAAGGTGAGGACGCCATGCCGCCTCTCAAACCACTCCTCAAAGAGGGGACTTACCGCCGAAATCGCGGCGTGCCCATAGTTTGTAACCTGGATTAACACAATGGATACTTTTATCCCGGTTCCCGTTGAAATAAATTGCGACCTCCACGCGGGCGAAGCCGCTGGCAAAAGCTAGTCTTAAGATAATTCAAAGGAGGTTCTTAATTTTAGGTGCTCAAGTTTTGAATATGACTGCACATTTGCTTAGCCCTTCGAGGATTACAGGCGTGATGTTAGGCGTGTAAGTTTAAAATAAATTAGCCTTCAAAGCTAGAACAGTAAAGGCTCCCGCAGACAGGCGCGACGGCGACGCGACTCTTGTAGAACATATTCTTTGAAAACTTGATGGACATTATTCTACTAGAATCGCGTCGCACCGTCGCATTACGACTGTCTGCGAGAGCCTTCACAGTAACCTGCCTATTTAGAATTAAGTGCCTACTTACTTAACCAAAAAGCACAGGAGCTTAAAGTATTAAGGGCCACTTTAATTTTAACTCAATTAAGTTTTGGTTAAGTATTTAAAAGACTTTTACTTCCAGTTCAAGTACCTACTGACTTTAAGACTTTTACGCTTTTGATCTAAGAGCAACTTGAACCAAAAATCACTAATTGAAAATAGCACAAAATGAATTTAAAACAATGTTGTTCTATAACTGCCAATCGTTCGAATGAGGATTTAAATAAGTTTAGCGTTCATTATATGATATCAAATGTGTACCATTTTTTTTTTAAAGTTAGTTCATTTTTTTAAATGCACTCACATAGGTACACACTACAGGATAAGTTTTTATCCAGTGCGCAAATTGTAACCATGAATTCAGCATGTCATTCTAAAACCCCCCAGCATAGACAGTTTTCGTCGGTTATACGAAAAAGAAATTAGCTGTTCCATAAATTTTGACCGCGTAGGTATTGCACTTTTCTATGAAACAGCTGATTTTGTTTGTAAAACCGACGAAAAATTTCTACGCTGGGGGTCTATAATGATATGCTGAATTCGTGGTTACAGTTTGCTCACTGGATAAAAACTTATCCTGTATATCTGAGTTTAGTTTCCTCACGCCGGGCCCCCCAAGTGCCCCCTTACTGCGTTACTACTGTACTATTGTACTGTAAGGGGGTCGTCAAATTGTTACCGTAGACATGCTGTTGAAATGTAAATACCTTAAATCTAATATTAGGTATAAAGAGAAAATATTCGATTTTTTTGCATGCCTGTTTGTTTCGCTTTCACGCTAAAACGGCTTAACAGATTTGGATGAAATTTAGCACATGGGTAGACAAAGACCTGGATTAGGACATAGGGTAATTTGTACCCCGATATTCCTACGGGATCGAGACTTGTGCGGATTATAGCCGATTCCTAATATTGACATTGATAGAGAACTATGTAAAAAATAAATTATTTAGGAATACAGTACTTGAAAAATATGCAATGAAATCATTATTTTAACTCGTATGTATGAACTAAAATACAGACAATATACATATAGTCGGCACCTATTTCAAATTTCATACACAATCCTTATAGCAACATACTGAACGCAGCATCAAAAGATTACCCGCGAACCTTTCCTTTTGTTAGCTACTTCCTTCAATGCCTAGCCTAGGAGAGGTCATATCGTTAAACCTCACAAATAGCAGTATTATTAAGGGTACAGTGAACTTGTAGATTAATCCCAGAATTCAGGAGGTTTCAGGAGGTCCCGTAACTATTACCTGCTCCAGTTAACTTTGAAGATCGCATTGTGTCGGTTATAATTTGTGTAAAGGTCGCGTCTGTCGTAGGTTTTAATCCTGGTTTAGTGATGGATAGTTTCTTGGGTTGGTGAAGATTTACTGCTTCAGAAAAATCGCGCCCACGCAGTTTACTTGGCAAGATTTAGGTGTCTGTTCATTTCATTTAAATGAAAAAGTATACAAACTAGAACGCATCGATAATACATATCGCACCTTCGGTGCAACAAAGTCACAACAGCTCATTTTTTAATTTTACAGGAGATGGCTTTTAATTATTTTTTTTTCGCATTTATTTCCTGTGTTCGGGATTACTATTTAAAGTAGTTATCTTAAATATAAATATAAAATCTTATAAAATAGTAATCCAGAAAAGAGGAAATAAATGCAAAAAAAAAAAAATTTGAACAGCGCATTTTTTTTGGCATTACCGACGAAAAATTTCTGCGCTGGGGGTCTAGAATGATATACTGAATTCATGGTTACAGTTTGTGCACTGGATAAAATCTTATCCTGTAAAGTGTGTACTAGTGGTGGCTGCAGGATTGGGATACGGGTAAACGAGAGAAATAGCCCCTTCAGCTTCTGCACAGTTTACCGTTACGGAGTCAACTACTAATACTACTGTACTAATTAATACTCTGAACTTTAAATGAAGCACTGACCAGTTCTTAGGCCAGTATGTTTCAGGACCACGTCTAAACGTTCAAACTCAACTCAAACTCGAAGTATTTATTCTAAATACTGTACCAGTTACAGGCACTTTTGAATTGTCAAAGATGGGAAAGATGAACCTAGTTGACCATTCCAAAGCGTAGTAGGTTAGCGTATCGATCAATGTTGCTTCATGCGTCCGTATCGGGCACCATACTCAATCTTAAACTCCGCGAAACGCTAAGCAAAGGCGCTTTGTGGGTCAAACTCATGAAAGATCCAACATATACAATCCTAGTATTTGCGAAACCCGAAACACGTGTACTACTATGTAAATAATCCATGTACAAAATTTCAAAACTGTATCATGAAAAAAAAAAAAAAATCACAAAGTTATGTTACCTAGTATTCCTTATTTTCCTTTGTTTATCATTTATGTTTTTTGTATTGTTTAAAACCTTAAGCATGCTTTAAAAATGATCTATTGTTTATTCTCGCACACATAATTATGTACAGTTAATGTAAACTGGAAGAGCGGAATCATTTAATACAAGCAAATATTTGCTTAAAAGGTGACTCCAAAAATAACAATGTAATTTACATAAGTTGATAAAATAAACTTTTTTTCTTTAGTTGTCGCCACAAACATGGTCACCGAGCAGCCCGCCGGCACCGCGCCGCCCGCGCGTTCAGCGTCGTATTGTGCTCAGTGATAATAATTAGGCAGTAGGTACCTAACCGTACGGCGATTGCATTGTAATTAACTGGTGATAACATTTTCCAACGCACTTGCATAACTTTGTTAGGAAAAAATATAGCATGGTGCAAAAATTATTGGAATCGATTCAGTTACTTATTCTGTAAAAACTATATTCAGTTTTTGCATGTACTAAAAATAATGTTGTATATACACAAATCAAACTAACACACGATCACACGTATACCTACTAAAGCTTCGATCACCAAATCTTCCCATGTAAATACTAAAGATCTATTAGGTAACAGGATCCTCTCTAGATTAATCAAACGCCGTCTCGGAGGTGTAGTCGCGTAGACCACAGTTGGGACGTCTAGCTTAATTGAAGATATTTGAACTGGCATCCAGGGCATCAAGTTACACATACCCCTTACCTGCTGCTAATGAATTGAGATAATAAGATTTACCTAGATTCTAGAACCATTTGAATTTCCGATGCAGATTGATATGGTACGAGCGAGTGATTGGGTATAGATGTTCGTTGTAATCATTTCAACTTGGGTTTCAAAAGACCAATATTCGGCGACAAGACATCAAAAACAATCGCTCAGTTTGTGGTGATCACGGCTTTAAAATAATCGTCAAGTTCGGACTAAGTACTCTGTAAAAAGTTATGCGTGGTACACAAAAGAAACACAAATATTCAGGTTGGCAGGGACATCGACGATCAAACTGAAACCATTTAAATGCACTGAAATATTCCGTCGGTTATTAAGAAAAAAAAATAGTTATTCCATTTATTTTGACCGCGAAGTATAGAAATATCAAGCAACAGCAGATTTTATTTGATAACTGACGAAAAATTTCGAGTAAATATCTAGATGTGAATTATGTGCCGAATTCGTGGTTTCGGGTTGTGAGCCAATGTCCCTGCCACCCTGTATACGCGTCGACTTCAGAACCTCCCCTTTATTTTATCGGTAAAAAAGCGCAGTTTGATTAGCATTCGATGTAGATCTTTACACTGTTTGATATATTCCTGGAACGTTTATTTCATTGAAGCCATATATATTATTTAGGTACTCTCACAGATTGATTTGATTGGTGTCCGGTCTATATACCACAAATTGCTAGTTCAGCGGGCATAAGTAGACCACATGTAGCCAGCTAACAATTACGTGACCTATGCTCCCAAAACGACCGCTATAATTAGTGTTCTGCCCTAATTATGACAACCAAATTATCTGCTCTGTTCCACAAATTTTGCATAGAACCACTTTCATAATATTGTGAATTATAATTAAACCGGAAAATAATTGCGTTGATTTCGTGAAATGAGAGAGATATTATCGTGAACAATGAATGAACTGGTTGACACAACAATTATGTTTCTAAAGCTGTTAATAGAACCGGGACAAAGCCGTTTTACATACAACTATAAATAAAACTGTTTTCAGCTTTATTACTGAAACCGACTGCAACATAACTCGTATAATATAGTATCATCATATACTCGAAAACTGCATTCAGAAATAACTTGTTTCACCCATAAAATGTGCCTGAAAACTCGTGAATTAAACGAAGATTGTTTTGAAATGGAACTTTTGAATTTTGTAAATTCTCAAAGTCATAAAAGCACTGATGCGAGGGTACATTTGCAATTGGTAGCGGGGCCCCACGTTGGGCGCCAAAAAACTTCCCTCAATATTTTACATTTCAACTTTATTTCTTCACACACACATACGTTTTACATAAAGTAACGAGGTCGAGTGCTAATAAGCATACCGTTTGTTAATTGGAATATGAGAAACTACGTTTTATAGTTGTAGGTAATATTTTTAAGTGGCTGGGTCGAGTAGCGCGTTCGGATTTCGCGAGTACACTTTTGGAACGTAAAAAATATTTTAAGGAGCCGACAAGAACGACTCGAAAATGTTTAACATAATTTTCTTACAACTTCCGTCCCCTTCCTTATGTTACATAAGACCCTTTAGCCCGTTGTTAACACAGTAATGGGATAGGAAAATAAATCCACTATTACTTCGGCGTCGCTCCTCGATGTTATCCGATCTTGCGTGGCCAAAGCCTTATCTATATCAGGAGCCTCCCACAAAGAACCGTGGATGAGACTATCTTACGTAGTTGGTTGTGTATTTACTTATTTATTTAGGATCTATTAAGTAATGTTGTGGTGAGTTATCTGATTTTTTGGCCTCAATTTTTTTTTGGTAAAAAGATTTTTAATTCGTGTTTACTTCGTTAAAAAAATTCTTGTGTCTAAAAATATTCATTTTGCTTTACAACCTGTAAAGCGGATTGAATATTTTTTGACACGACATTTGAAACTCACGAAAATACTGGAACCATATAAAATGCTGTAAAATGTACTTATTACGAGTGTTATGTCCAAGGCTGTTAACATGCTATAGTTTCGGCCGAATCTCTGGTCAGAATCGGTCCTTCATCCCGCTACACCCCTGGACCCTAACAGATAGGCGTGTGGTTTCTGAGGATAAGGCAAGTAATCTTTTCGTACACCGATCTCAACCCTTATTTATGGCACCGGGCGCCTTATATTTTATACGGACAGTCGTTTAATCGGACATTATGGAGCCTCGTTGCTTATTGAACAGCTTGCTAATATTTATGGAAGTATTTATTTATAATGGTGGTTTGAACGAAACTGAAAGTTGTAAATGGTTTCGCCTCCACTTTGGTAAGTGGATTTTGTCAAATTTTTCGCCTTATGGTTCCAAGAGTTAAACAGGCCTACTTATGCTGTCTTCTGTGGACACTAACCATGACTATTATTTATCATTTTACTGTTTACAATTATTATTAATAATTTTACTGTTTACAATTATTATTTATAATTATATTTTCTACAATTATTATTTATAATGCTACTGCTGAAGTATTTGTAATTAAATTTTTACTATTATTATTTATAATTTTATTATTTACAATTATTATTTATAATTTTACTATTCACAATTAATATTTACTAGCTTTTGCCAGCGGCTTCGCCGCGATGGAGGGATTATCCGGAAATTATCCCACGGGACCGTACTACCGGGATAAAAGTACCCTATATATTAATCCCGGTTATAAATTTTCTATGTGCCAAACTTCATCTAAATCCGTTCAGCCGTTTTAGCGTGATTGAGTAAGAAATATCCATACTTTCAAATTTATAACATTAGTAGGATAAAAGGATAATTACCTACCTATTCATTTAGATCTTTCTGACGTCGAACAGACATACCTAAATAGATGGGTGGGTCATTTTACGATGCTGTATCAATGATTTGGATCGAGCTGGTAATTGATGGTCCTAGTTGTTCTCTGTATTTTAATAACAACCGCGATAAATATTATAAAGCCATATCTCAGCTTCCCGATATAATTGATGACCAACAACAACAAAGTAAGTATCTTGTTTAGCTGTCTACATAAACTTATAACACAGTTTCCTAACAAACTGTCTAGAAAATGTACTAGACAGCAAAACTTATTAAACAACGCCATGTAGGTAGGTAGGTAGTTCTAACTTTGTATCACACTAGACCGGGGTTGTGTGGGCTAATTAATGTAAAACTGATAAGAGATTCCGGCCCTCGGAATATAGAATTAACACTTCAAAGGAAAATCTGAAGGCTTTACGGGTTTCGATTTACATTTCAGAAAGGGGCCCCGTGGCTGACTGGTATGGCAGTTCGGCCGGTACGTTATATTGAGATCCTGTGTTTGTTATTGCGACCGTGTAAAAGAAAAAATGGAGAGATTGTACGGAAGGTGATTATGGTTAAGAAGTAAACGTCGAGGTGACTGCCCAAAAGATGGAAGAAACATCAAGATGAAACCTCGAATTACGACATTGATGACGTCCACAGCGAATGATGCAATACAAAAGAGCAGGATTTCATTCCAATCGCCATCTTGAGTTACTTCTAAGTAAGTTCTATCCATTAAGAAAGTCTAACTCCTACGCCATTCTTCATCACTACATAGTATAAAACAAAGTCGCTTTCTCTGTCCCTATATCCCTATGTATGCTTAAATCTTTAAAACTCCGCAACGGATTTTGATGCGGGTTTTTTTAATAGATAGAGTGATTCAAGAGGAAGGTTTATACGTATAATACACCGACCTCCACGCGGGCGAAGCCGCTGGCAAAAGCTAGTTCGCAATAAGAGTCAGCTAATTTCCATGTTTTAGGTACCTAACCTACCTATAAGTAGCAACAACAAAACAAGTTTAGTAAAGTTCCTAAAGGAAAAAGTATTAGTGTTATATGTATATAATACTAAGACTTAAAAAATAGAAAAGTATTAGTATTATATTACTTTATCACTAGACTTTTCAAATTACTTCCAAATGAATTGTTTAATGGGGAATTTGCTAGTCGAGGTCAGCGGAGCGAAGAGAAATTAAATAACAGAACTGTTTACTGTAAACAAGTGGTGTTTTTATGAGCTATTTTTGTTGGTCTGAAGAATTTTAAGTCTTCAATTACCACTACATTATTAATTTTTATACTGGCAGTTTTCATTACGTATATAAAATACTGGTATTCGATTTGACTGAAAGCCGACCCCAACATATATGGGAAAAGCTAGGTAGATGATAAGTTTTCATTAGGTAAGTATATAAGTAATAAGGAACATTCCTATAGATATTAATTAATTAATTAATATCTAAAGGAATGTTCCTTATTACTTATATACTTATTTCTTATACAGGGTAAGTTTTTATCCAGTGAGCAAACTGTAACTATCAATTCAGCATATCATTCTAGAACACCCAGCGCAGAAACTTTTCGTTCGTAATACAAAAAAAATCAGTTGTTCCGTACATTTTGACCGCGTAGGTATTGCACTTTTCTATGAAACTTTTTGTAAAACTGACGTAAAATTTCTGTGCTAGAGGTCTAGAATGATATGCGGAGTTCATGGTTACAGTTTGCGCACTGGATAAAAACTTATCCTGTATGTATTTAATTTAACACGATAATCTATACTTGTCACCCATTGCGAATTATGCGATTGTGATTTCTCCAGCGACGAGTGCATGGAAAAAAACCTAGATTTTATTTTGTGAAAATACTAAGAGAAGAATTTCATCAAACATTTAATTATTATGCTAATGCAACTTAAATTATGCTAAATAAAATCATACCGTATTATTTAAATAATAAAATCTAAGGGTTCTCAAAGGCTTCCACTTCGCCCTGAAAATGTTTGTCTTATTTTGAATTTAACATTTCTACTGGCCTTTGAAATCTTAGCGTTTCTCGTTTAAATACAAGAAAATACAGCAGTACACATTTAAAGGGTCAGTGACATTGTCGCTTTTAAGCTTCAGGGTTTAATTTCAAAGAAAATTGCTAGAAGATTGTACTTATCCTTACGATTTTTCTTCGAGCAGACTGAATTTAAATGAGAATTATGTTGTTTAGTTTGAAGTACAGACTTAGCCGTGGGTCTCCTTTAAATAATTATAAGTAAATACTGGCCGTAAATATGAAGTCCTTAACAATGCCAAACTTTGTTCAAACTCGATAGTTTAAGTTAACACTTATCTGAGAGCAGTGGTAGCGCAGTAGTGACGGCCGCGACATACGAGTTGAAGGTCGTGAGTTCTAACCCGAGCAAGCACTGTACTTGTTTGTAAATTATTTCAATCACCAATGCTCGCTCTGCACTCATATCTCTACGACTTTCAACAGAATTGACAAAAGCTTTTTGGTAGTTTATGTCAGTCCCACATACATTTCTGCAATTTGTATAATCGTCATTGCTGATAAAATGTCATTTTGTATATCTCTGTGATCTGTCAACTTTTATTAAAATATTACAACCAATATATATTTTTAACATCACTAGCGAAATAAGGGTTTTATTATAACGGGGATTACAGGCGTCATATTACGTTATTTATTTGATTTAAAACTAAAATATAACAAGCCAAAAAATAGCGACTAACAATCTGCAAACATTCTTCGATTTCCCTTCCAAATCCGACGATCCATAAGTTTTATTCAAAGCCGGGCTTCCCCTGGGAAGCCCTATTTGTTTCTCATTATTATTCCTTGGTTCCACAGCGGTCACCAGGTGGCGGGCAAATACTCCTGCGAGTAAACAGTAAGGGTCTTATTGTACCTAACTGCGGAAATTACTTTCTTTTGAATTTCTTTATTGTTAAGGAAACGTGCCCGTAATTAAAGAAAATTTAATGGAAAATGTTTTAATAACTTTTTTGGAATAGCACGTGTACGATATTAGCACGTTTGATTAAACTACTATCAGTACTATCCTATTAATATTATAAATGTGACAGTTTCTATGTTTGGGTCAATCCCAATCTCACAAAACTACTGAACGGATTTGGCACACAGATAGTTACCTGGATTAGGATACTTTTTAACCCGATGTTCTCACGGGATCGAAACCTATGCGGTCGAAAGCGCGGGGAAAAGCTAGTGAAAATATAAAGTTACCTGCAAGTAAATTAACTGTAAGTTTTTTGAGAATTTAAGAAGGTCCTTTATTTCTTGAATGTACCGTAATCATTACAATTTCCTTATATTATTGTTAAGCTTTTGAGATTATTTCCCTAATATTATCACTATATAGTATAAAACAAAGTCGCTTTCTCTGTCCCTATATCCCTATGTATGCTTAAATCTTTAAAACTACGCAACGGATTTTGATGCGGGTTTTTTTAATAGAGTGATTCAAGAGGAAGGTTAATATGTATAATACACCGACCTCCACGCGGGCGAAGCCGCTGGCAAATGCTAGTAATTTATAATTAAGCTTCAACAGATTTATTAAATTTTTGTAAAAGCACATACAATACGCCAATCATTTAACAACAAATAAACCCTTTCGAATACCATTTCTATCGATAAAACATCGATACAGTCAATAAAAAAAACATAAACTGAAACACAGGGTCTCAGCAAGACAGGCTGAAAGTAATATAATCAAATAATAGAAGGAATAACCTTCATAAAGCAATGAATGGGAATTCAATTTCGTTAACAAAGAAAGATGGCCGATCGGAAAAAATGTCGTAACTTGAAAAGCGGCCATGTGCGAGTCGGGCTCGTACAGGAAGGGTTCTGTACCACTGTACAATATATAGCACTACATAAAAAAAAAACCTAAGTACAAAAAAAGCAGAAAAAAACACGTTTCTAGTATGGGTTTTTTAACTTTATTTTATTATATTACTAGCTTTTGTCAACGGCTTAGCTCGCGTGGAGGCCGAAAATTATCCCACGGGAACGTATAACCGGGATAAAAAGTATCCTATATGTTAATCCAGTTTGTAATCTATCTGTGTGCCAAGTTTCATCGAAATCCGTTCAGACGTTGTTGCATGATTGAGTAACAAACATACAAATATCTAAATATCAAAACTTACACATTTATATATATAAGTAGGATTTATTATTTGTTATAATTATAGTAGTATACACTACAACATTTCAAGTGTAGTTCAAATTACGTTTAAAGAGATACAGCCCTGTGACAGACGGACGGAGAGACAGCGGAGCCTTAGTATTAGGGTCCCGTAGGCTCCCTTTAAATGCGGAACCCTAAAAATGTCGTAACGCCGAAAATTTGCGTTGAATAAATATTTTCCGGAGTGCTCTAGAGACGAGACTTCGGGAAAACTTTAACAAAGGCAAGCTTATTATTTTGGAAATCGATTTTTTTATAAGTACCTGAGTATGTTGGTTTGAGGGTTTTACGCTTGACTGCTAATGAAAAGTTTCATTTCTTGGAGTTTTTCTATTGTTTACTTTTATTGGCTTTTCAGTTCTGGCCATTTTTTTTAATTTTCTGTTTCACGTGCCTGGTAATGAAGCCATAACGAGCCCAAGGTCACTTTCATTGTCGTTTTATGAATACTGTGACACCGGCTGCTACCTACCTTAATTAACTAAGGGCTGATTTTTCAATTTTTATATTATTAGATTACTTTTACCTGAAGAATAAATCTGACAGTTTGGCATATTTTCTATACAAAAGCTGTCAAACCGACCAGTGGCGAAGGTACAATTTTTATAAGAGGGAAGCCGAAGAAAAAAATGTTCAGTGCTCGTAAACTCTAGATAACATCAAAGTTCAGTAATTCTTTTACTTTTTCTAAATTTAACGGCAGCTATGGTTGGAATTCTTGGTTTAGGCATAAAAAATGGCATTTTTGTAATGTTTTGTGATCTTATATGATGTTTTAAGCTAGTATGAAATATCTGTAATGTGATTTGATACACATACAAGTGTGACATATTGTTTGGCAATAATAGACACTAAGAGGACTTCTTCCAAAGGGAAGCCGATAGGAATCGGGTTGTATGGAGGCTGCGCCCCTGAAATTTTATGTGACTATTGAAAAAATCAGCTCTTCGTTAAAAATATTCTAGCAAAATATAAAGCTATTGCTGACTAATAAATAAAATATGAATAAAAATATCCATTAAATACCTACATCCCTTAAAAATAATCATCTTTTCATAACCATCAACCGATGTAAATAAAAAAGGAAATCCCCATTAAACATGAAAAGTATTTGTAACACAGCCTCGAGGCTCATTCCCATCCAATCTGCGATTGGGCAGCACAATGGTCTGGAAGAAAACAATCTTTGGACCGAAACAACGCATCCTCTCGCATTGTTCTGTCCACCACTCGAAAAAACGCCAGTTTATTGTTTTTTATTTAGAACACGAAAAAATATTCATAATAAAATATTTGCGCGTGCTCCAGAAAGTAAAGTCGAGGGGAAACAGGGAAAGGAAGGAATGTTCCGACTGTTTATTAACTTACTTTCCGCATCTAGGGCGCTTCAGGTACAACGGGAAGCTACTGCTTGCCATCCACAATTTTATTTCGCGTGAATTTAATTTCTAACACATTTTGTTTCGCGACTCGAAAATAAGATCAGCATTTGTAACCGTATTTCGCTACAACTAGACAGTTCTACGAGGCAGCTACGAAAAATTGTAGCGTGCGTAGACCCGCTACGATTTAGCTACGAATAACGCCCAATACTGCAGATAAGGCTCGAATTCACCAATTTTGACTATTTTGGTTCTGATATCCGAATTTACCAATTGGTCCTTTTATGGCCATTGTACAACATTGCGCGTTGTACTGCGGTCTCGTAAATACTTCGTGAGCGTGAATAAGTCGGAAATATTGTTCTGTAAATAGCATCAATTTAAATTAGGATTTAACGTGTACTAAACTGGATAAATGTAGAAATTTATTCAATTGTAAATTTTCTCGAAAGCACATTAGAAATTGTTTAAATAGGTTCGCACGAGGAATTTTATTACGTCAGAAATAGGCAGATTCCGAATCGGAGTCTACTACCTAAACACATAATTGGGGTCTGCTTTATATAAAACCAGCTTTTTTTGGGTGGGAAATCATCGAATAACTTCTCCCGCTCTGAGTGGAGCAGGAGGGCGTGTCAGACTTTTACTGACTAAAACCCACCCGTGTTCCCACAGTTGCCTGTGTGTCAGGGGCGACGGTATCTCTTTCGAACAACCCGCACCCCTGGCAGGCATCGGCCCTTGTGGGCCCCACCAGTTGGTGCTGACATCTCTTTGAGGCGGGCGTGGAACATAACGCGCCATCGATCCGGGCTTGGTCCTTACCGGACAGTGAGCTACCCATTACTCGCCGTCCGCAAGCCTGCGCCTACGGTGGCCGGGAATCAGCCTGGGATTCCCGACGCCCAGGGCGTCTCCTGCGAAGGCTGCGGCCATGAGGGCGCATGTACTGCCTCTTCGCCCGCGTTTTTATACACCTAAACCTTCCTCATGAACCACTCTGTCGATTGGTAAAAAGCGCATGAAAATCCGTTCAGTAGTTTTTGAGTTTATCGCGAACAGACGGACAAACAGACGCGGCTGGGGACTTTGTTTTATATATTTTTTTTTTAAACGTTGCCCCACACTAGGAATTTCTCCTGTATTGTGGGTGCGTTTACAAACATTTAAACTCACATACACAAACAGCCAGACCCGGAACAACTTCTTGTAGGTCATACCAATATTTATGTAGTGATAGAGAGGGAAATTTGGTTATAGTATTACTAATACATGAGACAAAAGCAACAATTACAGAAACATAGCCGCAGACTACTTTTCTAATAATCTTCTAACGCTACATCAAAACAATACTACTCTCCCCACACCAAAACCTCTGTCAGCAGTCAGTACACAGCACAGTACACAAGAGAAGTACACAAATACACAGACCGGTGGGGTCGGGCACAGTTTGCAGGAAGCGATTAAATGCGGGTACATTGTAAACATCTTCTAGTTAATGTTTACATAACGACAGTCTGCTAGATTTGAGTGCGAGTTCGGATTGAGGGCCATTTGATTAGTTTTAGTGTAGTCATTGTTAGGTTAACTTGAATTGATGATGTGTTTTTGGTACATGACGACCTAGTTTTTAAATATTGGATATTAAGTTCAAAGTTACCTGAAGATTTATTGATATGATGAGCATTTGCAATAGCATCAGGAAAAGTTATTGTAGACAAGTAACATAAGTAGCTAGGGAGATGCAGTACATGCGCCCTCACAGTCGTGGCCTTCGCAGGAGACGCCCTGGGCGTCGGAAATCCCAGGCTGATTCCCGGCCACCGTAGGCACGGGCTTGCGGACGGCGAGTAATGGGTAGCTCGCTGTCCGGTAAGGACCAAGCCCGGGTCGACGGCGCGTTGTGTTCCACGCGCGCCTCAAAGAGATGTCAGCAGCAATTGATGGGGCCCGCAAGGGCCGATGCCTGCCAGGGTGCGGGTTGTTCGAAAGAGATACCGCGGCCCCTGGCACACAGGCAACTGAGGGAACACGGGTGGGTTTTAGTCAGTAAAAGTCTGACACGCCCTCCCGCTCCACCCAGAGCGGGAGAAGTTATTTGTTGATTTCCCACCCAAAAAAAAACATAAGTAGCTACACAATTAGTAATTAGATGTTAAACTTCAAATCAATTGTTACACTTACAGCTTCCATAAAAATTGTACATACTTTTTTGTTTCTTTCTTCTTGTCTGTTTATATGTGTGTGCATAAATGGTTAAATAAATAAAAATATACCAGTATTTAAATAAAGTCAAAACTTCAGAATTATAGGATAAGAAACTGACTATATAATTGAACGAATTGCAAAATTAATTAAACAGAGGTATCTTTCTATCGACCTCTGATTTGCGTTTTAATTTATTTTATGAATTTGTTAAAACGTTATCTAGTGTAATTTTAGTTAACTGACTTCTAAATCGTTTTTTTTTTGTTGGGTGGTAGGACCTATATTTAGTTTTAGGACCAATCTGAACAGCAACAAAAATAGCCCACTAGTACCAGGCGCTCAGAATCCCCAAGACGTCTCGAAATACCCGCAAACTTCCAAGTTTACGTGAACTTGCTTATTGTCAACCAGTTTGCGTCTCTTCAGCGCCTGAATAATTAGACTCCTGATTGCAGGCCGACGCGTGTTTGTTGTCATAATTGTTTCCTGTTTACTTGTCTGTTAATTAGTTACGTCAGAATGTAAGGTGTGAAATTTTGAAAGAGAAAAGTTTTTGTAAAGGATTTTTGCGGAATAAAGTAGATCACTAAGTTTTCTAGTAGCTAATCTGTACTTTATTAACAAATACTTTTTATGTGGAAAGGAAGATCAGATTGAAAAGTCATTAGATTAAGCGTTGTAAAATATTTTGATAACATTTAACAAGCGATCTTAGCAATAGTACGATTACGAAAGACATGAATGGTTCTCTAGTCAAAAACAGTAACGTATTACAAGTTCAACTTTAATTGAAAACGGATGAACTGTAAATTTGTTTGCTTATCTCCATTTATTACACATATACGAACACATCAAAAACCCGCTAATTCTACCACTCTCTACAAATTCCTGTCGATTTCACCAACAAAACTGAACGACCAAAAACACTTTTCCAGATATTTCTCTGTGCGAAATCGAGCGCGTCGAGGGCGCAACATCAAAGGGCGTACGAAACCTTTCACATCCTTTGTAACTTAGTCAGATTTGGATACCGAGATACAGTTGACACGAAAAAGTTATGTACAGAAGATTGGCTTCGTAATACGAGCAAAAAAGTGCACGCACACAGACGCGTCCGTGCGGTGAGTTCAAACGAACGCCAGTCGCGAGTGCGCTTGCACTCGCTGTACGCAGACGCGTGTCTATGTATGTGTACATGCGTTTTCAGTCGCTGTACAAAGCTGACGTTCTGTTTCTCTCCATTTGGTGCAGTTGAGCCATGGATACAGACGTCTGATCGGAAAATATTTTGTTTATCGGACTAACGACTTTCCTTTGACGGGTGAACGTGGTCTTTAGACTCTGATGGGTTTTGGGAATGGTGGGTGTTAAAGTGAGAGTTTAGATTTGTTTTTGATGATTTTTTGCGGTTATTTTAGATCGAATTCCAGATCAATAAGGAATCTAGCTGGTTTATTTATTGATTTTGTTGCGTGCCTCTTTCCCAACCATCATCATTTCAGCCGTAAGACGTCCACTGCTGGACATAGGCATCCTCAAAAGGGGGGTTTTACCATAATCGCCACGCTTGGAAGGCGGGTTGGCGATCGCAGTATGGTGGTCAAATGCATAGAGAACGCTGCTGCCCCTTCTCTAGTAAGTCCCTTAGTCGCCTTATACGACACCCACGGGTAGAAATGGGATGGTGCTATTCTTTTACGTCCGGCACCACACGGAACAACCATGTTGGGGTCGATTTACAGTCTAACCGGATGCAGCTAACTATCAGAATTTTACATGGAGCGACTGCCTATCTGACCCGCATAACTCAGTTACTGGGTAACCCTAAAATGTAATATTATTTATTTTAATTAAATTTATTTGTTTTTTAATGATAACTAAATACCTATCCCGTTTTGTAAATTATGACGTTCTCTCGTCACTTCTCTACTAATCACTTATTAATTATAAAGCATGCTACTACTTATGATGTTTGTCCCCGACAGGGTCCATGTGAACTTTGTTAATAATATTAAGATCTTGTACACACATGAGATGTGCAATAAAGATTTGAATTTGAACCTGATCGATCGACCTGTGCAGCTATTATTACTAGGCTACGACGTAGGGTTAGCTAGTAACTAGATAACCCTACGTACGAGCCTAGAGTATTTCAGTATTTCTAGAACAAAGTACGACACTCATCAAAGTGCCGTACCATGTTTCTATGGTGTATGGCCTCTTGTAAAGCCTCCTTAGTTATTAAGCCGGCATTTCCGTCAAACGATTTGATTTAATGCTTTCATATTAAAATTTAATTTCCAGAGTAACGTTTAAACATTGCAAAAATTACTACAATAACGCTAGCAAATTAGCCTTAAAGCGTTATTAATCTACTGATTAATTTTATAATTCGATTGCACCAGTATAATCCTATAAAATGCTTAACAATAATTCATGGCTGAACAGTGGTATCTCTGTAGTGACGAGAGTGTTATTTATACAAGTCTGTACCCAAATTAATATGTTACTTTGAGGAATTGGTATTATCATGACAAAGTAATATTGCTTCATGATTGCCATCCATCAATCGGCTTACCCTTTTTCCAACGATGGTTTGATCGGCTTCCAGTTTGGCTGGATACCAGTGCTTTACATGAAGCGAATGCCTGTCTGACTTCCACAATCCAGTTACAAGGTAATACGATACCCCTTGGTAATACTAGTTGGCAGACTTTCGGATTTACTGACGACCCGTAACGACTGTCAAAGATCTACGAATGACAGCCGGAACATACGGCTTAATGTACTTTCCGAGGTACAGAGGCGTCTTGGTATGTAAAGATGATCAGCCATCCACAGACCATACAAGATGAATATTCCTCTCACACTATTTATTTTTTACAGCATAAAATTTCACCAATTCAACACCATTTTTTTTGACGTTGGGAAATCATCAAATAACTTCTCCTGCTCTGCGTGTCAGACTTTTACTGATTAAACCCACCCGCGTTCCCTCAGTTGTGCCTGTGTGCCAGGGGCAACGGTATCTTTCGAACAACCCGCACCCCTGGCAGGCATCGGCCCTTGTACACCCTACCAGCTGACATCTCTTTGAGGCGCGCGTGGAACACAACGCGCCGTCGACCCGGGCTTGGTCCTTAGCGGACAGCGAGCTACCCATTACTCGCCGTCCGCGAGCCCGAGCCTATGGTGGCCGGGAATCAGCCTGGGATTTCCGACGCCCACGGCGTCTCTTCTGGAGACTAGGGCCGTGAGGGCGCATATTCTGCCTCTGCCTCAAAGCGCCGCCTCCCTCTTCGCGAGCATCATTGCTTCGCTGAAGGAAGCGACGGCACCCATGCACTCTAGCTCCGTACCATGGCCTGGACCAGGGCCGGACACGAGAGATCGCCTCCACAAGGACACGGCGGTGCTCCGCACAAGCCGGGCAGACCTCCAACCTCCACCGTACGCTCTACCATGTCCTCAGGGCGATAATTCAACACCATCTCTTCATGACATTTTCAAACACAAGTTACTTTCTTCACTTCCTCAAACATAAACACAACATACTTCTACCAAGGAGATCTTAAACGAGGAAATAAAGTATTTAGACCATTTTCACGACAAAGAGTCGTATAAAAGTTACGATTCGGGGCGCGCATTTGAACCGTAAGGCGCGGAACAGCAAAGAAACACCCTATGAAGGTAAATCAGACAAGAGTGAAAATATTAAAAATTCTTTGCTGAGCGCGAACGTGATCTTCGTTTAAAGACTTGGTTTACGAGCAGCGTTTTAGCTTTTGTTAAAGATAACCTATAGTTCGTTGTCAAGTAAGTTGGTAAGAATATCTCAGTAAAGAATAACGCTTTTATTTATTATAATATATCTCGTTAAGGTTCACGAAACATGCTTGTGTGTTTTTTATTTTTATGACTGTTTCCTTGATGAGTTTTGACATTTTTTAATTACTGCAACCTTGTTGACATTTTCGTAATATTGTGACATTTTTACTGTAATTCAAATGATTTGGCACGAATTTGTCTCATGTATTTTTATTTTCCTTAAGATAATTTTAAATTATAATATTTTTACATTTGTGTAAATTCAATAATACTTTGATTTGATTCGACATTTTTTATGTCAAGTAAGTTACAGTGTATGAGGTGTACCTACTATCAAAATATCATTCTTTTTCTGAGTCATCCTAGGAAAACATTTTCAGCGAAATTAAAAAAAAAACTACGGTCACGAATAAATTCACTTGCAAAGCATATTATATTGATTCTGGCAAAATTATCCACCTGGATAGTTGAGTGGCACTTTTCATGCCCAGCTAGAATGAAGAATGTCCTCTACATTCGAGGATAAAAGGGAAAGAAGAAACTAGCTGTATTTTCAATTCCATTCCATTTTTATTCAGTTACCATTTAAAAAGGTGAAGGCAGAGGAATTAATAGTGAAGTGCCTTACGTACTCAAGTTGCTGATAATATTAATTAAAACGATTGCTGATAGTTTTATTGAAAAAAGACAAAAGATGACGTAGACGATGACGTAGTTAAAACTTATTGAGCTCCGGGAGTGAATTCAAGTTTGAATTAATAAGGGTCGGTTCATATTTCCTTTCAAATTGTTGCGTAGTAACAAGTACTTGGTTAACCGAAGTTAAGTCTTGTCTTTTATTTATGAATGAATGAAAGTAAACAAAATTGTTTATTTTCACAAGACTGCGCGACGCAAGGAGTGTAATGTGTTTATTATCAGCCTATGTATGTATGTTTCAGTGACGAAAGCACCATATAACATGATTCCTACCGGCTTCCCTTCGGGGATTGGCATCGGCAACTCTATCGCTATTAAACAACGGCACGTCAATAGTGGCTACTATTGTCAAAAAATATAGTTACACTACGGGTATTTGAATCACCATACTATTCAAATAACAAAAACGGTTATTTTTAGCTCTGTCTTACAAAAAAGAAAACTAAATTAACCCGGCGCCAAAATGTCATAGTTGGGAACTAAAAATTCATACAACAGCGTTCCCATAATGATGTCACTTAAGGTGACGTGGCTCTGAACCTGAAGGCAGTAAGTAATTCATTGCTGAATAATTACTGATCACACTCTTTTTTATAGACCGTTGCAATAATAACCTTAATAATAAATAATAAATTCCTTATCATTTTTTCACAAAACAAAACAAAAAAATAAAACAAACAATAGCATAGCAGATGATTTAATAAGGAAATTATTCTCAGGGAATATTTCCACCAGTTAGCTTTCATATTCAAAAGAAATACGACAAGTTGCCATTAATTAAACAAAATGTCAACCCAGCGGTAACCGAAAACGGTGGAACAGACCCTTAATCTGACATTTTTATTTGTATTGTACAGTCGACAAAAGACTGCCTAATGTATGCAGGTAGTTTGAAATAGTTTTTGAACAACCCGTTGTCACAATGTGTGTGTGCTGATTCAACTCCGTAATATTGCTTGGCAAAGCGTAGGTACTGAGCTTAGATAAAACCAGGTTCTTCATTGAAGTGAAAACATATTTAGCCGCGTTGAGCGATTTTTGGTAGGGGCGAAACTTATTATACGTCACCGACATGCTAAGTGACGTGTTGTTGAGAGAAACAATTTCTATGGTTTTAGAGGGCGCTGAAACCAATAGTGAGGTCAAAATGAAAATCCAAGATTTTCACGTTTTCCCTCATGGGTGTCGTCTTCATGGTTTTCGAGGTTGCTGAAGCTGAAAATGAGGTGAAAATAACGTTTGAGTATTTTATAAAAGAGTTAACGACGTTACATTTGGTGTTGACCTCCACAAATATCCTTTCATTCACTGGTTGACAGACTTTCCAGTTTCGGTGATTGAAATAAAATTGAAATCTTTACTGTTATAATTTTTTTATTATAGAATTTTTATTATAGATATAGAATTACAGTTTACTTTTAGTTTAATCTAGAATAGGATAGGAAATTATGATAAGAAGGACTAGGAACCTTTCATTTGGTCCATTAATTAACTGGACTTAGATCCAGAAATTAAATAAAGTAACATTAATTAATACTTCTAACAAAAAAATATTAAGCAGGCGTTATTCGAGTCCGCGCCGTTTGTTTTCGTGAAAACGTTACACAAGATGTTTTTTTTACTTAAGGTTTGGTAACAAATGTTCCTATGGTTCCCGATACAGCTGTAACCGTTGTATTCCCTCGAAACTAGATTTAATAGGCTCATTGCATTCCTTACGAAGTAAGCTTTCACCGATTATGATCTTTTTTTTTTCAGTTTTGAGCAGATATACAGCCAATATTAGACGACATCTGAAACTATTTTGCTATTTACAACAAATTTTGTTAAGGTTTCAGGCACTGCCCGCAGGTATTGTATTTCCTCAGTACTAGATTTTTTAGGTTCATTGCATTCCTCTTGACGTAAGCTTTCTTCGATTGGGATTTTTTTCATTTCTGAGCATATCCAGGCATATCCGCGACCGATATGATATGAAGTTATTTAGCTATTATCAACATCAAATTCATTTTTAACCGTATTTTGGTCAATGTTTTTGTTGTTTCTCTCTATGCGCTAGTAGTGCTTTGTCAACTCTTGACAACAATTCCAGAATCAGTGTTCTAACTAAACACGTTTTTGCGCAATCCGGATTGGAATTTTGATTCATAGTGAAAAATAGAGGGTCGCGCGCATGCGCATGCACACGCAGTGTGACGTCATAGGTAAATAATGCCCGCTTAGAAATTGTTGTAAATATGATCTTTTGAATACTCAACCATAACTCTAGCACCAAATTTCTCGTAGTTTTTAGCCGTTGAAATCTTACATGTTTTTATCAGTCAGAAATATTGAACTTACTACCAGAGTACCAGTAAACCGAACGAAAAGACGTCACGTCAATAGAAGAAACTCTCTAACAAACAATTGTTAATCAGTAGGTTTGTCATTTTGAACATTGCCGATATCACCCGAACTCAAACGAAAGCAATGATAGGCTTGGCCGACTAGTAGGCTAAAATCATAGTCGGCCCATCTCTAGTACCTACTATGGCTACATTTCTGCCCTTCGGGATAAATAATCATGATGTTATGTAGTTGTCGCAGCTATCTGGTTAAATTGGCACGCTAATTGGACGCCTAGGCCGTTCATTAAACGCCGGCATCCAATTAAGTAGCTGAAGTACAACTAGCCAAGTAATTGAGCGCAACGTTTAACCCGATGGCTGAACCAAGTGTAGTCATTTAGTTAAATTAGTTATTGATGAATTTGTGATGTTTGGTCAGGGTGACGATGAGTTCATAAATGATGTACAACTACTTTGACTAATGCCTACCATTAAGTAACTAGTTATAGTGAAAATTGCACAGAAGAACGAAGTTCAACATTCAAGGTTTGCGCTATTGACGACATATTTGTTTTGGCGACTACAAGCGCCGCAGTGGTCAAAACTGACCTAAACTTGAATCACTTGGCTGAATCGTGAGCAGTCATCTTCAAAGGGCTGACTTTCAATAGGCCAAGTTGTTAAACGTTGAACGATTCTAGTTCAATTAACTATCGGCCTAGGCATCCTAATGGCGTTTAATGAACGGCCTAGGCGTCCAATTAGCTGGCTAATTAAACCAGATGGCTGCGACATATTGACCACGTACGGACAAGTAAATTGCACCAAGGCGGCATTCTTTATTCTTCTGCAGTACACAATATAATCTAACTAAACCAAAAATATTGATCCATCAGTTAATATAATAACCCTCCGTAGTCGGGTAAAAACCTCACCGACATGTACAGAGTTTAGCTTAACTCCAGTCTAGTCTACATAGTTAGCGTCTAGACGAGATTCAGACAGTTTACATAAGCTAGGTACAGTCACGACCATATATACCTTACAGTTACGCAAAATTCGAAAGCGTTTTTCTCGTGAAATGGAAATTGCAACGTTGAAAAAAGACCTGTCAAAGTCAATCATGTTTACAAATAGGCACATAAACTTTAGAAACGTCAAAATTTATTTAAAAAAAATAGAATTCATTCTAGTTGCTCCTTCCAAAGTGTAGTTTCGTATGGAAAAGAATGGGCAAGAAACTCCACCGTTATTCTTACAACAATAACACAGAAAGAAAAATATGATTTTGGTAACAGTATGTGTGTAAGATCATAGAATATCTATCAAAACTTTAGAAGAAAAGCGTTTTTGAATCTTGTGTGCGTGTAAGTAATTTATGACGTGACTGTACAGTCGCGTCGCAACGATGTTATAAGCTGAATTTTAATAAAGCTTACACCTAGATCGGTAACCGGCTTAAAGGAATTAAGCACGGCATTATTTAACGATGGTTATTTTGTTGTGGAGACGACAGAGATTTGTAGGTATATTGAGGATGGTATCATGGGAAATTTTACTTCTGGGCAACGTTTTTCTGATCTATAGTTACAGATAGCGTAACAATATAGTAACTTAACTTAAACTCATGCTGAATTGGTTTCTTCTATTTCATAAGCCGTGAGTGTCGTGCCCTGAGAAAAAATTATTCGATCTTTTTTTAAGATTGACAAAATAACAGATTATTTTGTACAACCAAAAAAACAAGCAAGGCAAATGACTAGCAACTATGTGTTTCGAATGATCCAATTGTTCTTCATTCTGGTTTTTTACTCATGAGGGAGGGCTTGTGGCTAAATAATAACAATCGCACGGGTCGATCGATCAGGTTAAGCAACGCTTGCCGCGGTTGGTCCGTGGATGGGTGACCATCTTTACATATCGAGATCTATTCCGTGCCTGGGAAAGCACGTTAAGCTGTTGGCCCCGGCTGTCATTTGTGGATTTATGACAGTAGTTACGGGTCGTCGGAAGCCCGAAAGTCTGACAAACAGTCTTCCCAAGGCGTATCGTATTAGTCAGTTACTGAGCAGGGGAAGTCAGATACGTAGTCGCTCCATGTAAAATACCGGATACCCTGGAAGCTGATCCCCAAAATAGTTGGGAAAACGCAGGCGAAAGTTGAGAGATACAAATAAAACAATTACCTATAAAACATACCAACTTTAAATAATGTCTACTTAACAATTCAAGTTCAAAATTACATCTCATTCAAATGACGAGATCCTACTAATTTAACTGACAAAACTTAAGCGAGAATCTTAAGAAAAATGTCCCCGACATTCTGGAACCCTTGCGAAGTAAATCGGCGGGCGGGAAATAAGGCGGGCGGGTGACAAATGATTATTTTTATTGCCCTAATAATATGGCCAACGGGAAAATTAATTAAATAGCCTTGTGAGCGTGGGCGTTGTTTTGTAAATCAAACTTTTAGGTATGTATTACATTGTGATGTATTGCCTAAGCTAACGGGGAAAGAAAATAAAAGCAAAAAAAGAAAAGAAAGAATTAATGTTTATTCTGCACACACAAAACGCACATTACAAAAAATAAAATAAACTAAGAAACATAAAATGCACAAATACAATGTAGACAAAAGCCCCGTATTCAAGTCGAAAAAGTTACACAATATTGTCCATTGACTGTTAATGTCATCACTTCAATAAGGTCAATTTTATACGGAGAATTACGTAACACACAAACAATAGGAATTTCGGGTTTAATTTGGACAGTTCAACCACATTCAGTTTCTTTTTTTTTATTTCAACATTTGTTTATACACATATTCATTGAGTTATTTGCGTTGTTGAACAGATAAATTTTTCGAACACAGTTAGCAATGGATTAACAATATCCTATATAATGTTTCAGTTTGTCATTTATAGTGGGTTACGCAATTAGGGTGCTCGTTTTTATATTAGTTCTGAACCACTGACCCCTTTAAAAAAACCTACGAAAATTGGGATTTTCATTTAACATTGAACTATCATCATTAATTATCATTTCAGCCGAAAAACGTCCACTGTTGGACATAGGCCTCCCCCAAAAGGGGTTTTGCCTTAATCGCCACGCTTGGCAGGCAGGTTGGCGATCGCAGTACGGTGGTAAAATGCATAGAGAACGCTGCTGCCCATTCTCTAGTAAGTCCCTTAGTCGCCTTCTACGACAGCCACGGGAAGAAATGGGATGTTGCTATTCATTTACGTCCGGCACTACACGGAACATTGAACTATACTCCATTTGAAATAAGATTAGACGTTTAAACAAACCTGTTCTACAGTCCGTCCAAACGATTTTGACTTTTATTTCGTAGGCATAAAAAGATGACATTAAAAGCAAAAAAGTGGTTCCAATACCAACTGTTTACTGCAGATGCCATTTATTATGCTACCAACGCAATAAAAGTGAAAATAGGTTGAACTGACTGTAAAAAAGGTTTATTTAAAAGTCTAATCTTATTTCAAACGGAGTATAGTCAGCTCAATAATAATAATGAGGATTGAGTGACAAACGAACTGAAAGCAACTTCGTCTAAAGACTTTGCTATAAAGACTTATAGACTCCTCAACTTTTAAACTATCGACATAACTCCAAATGTCTTCACAACTTACAAACTCAGTCAAAAAGTAAAAACAGCAATAAAATCTGAAATACAGTCTCAATACCGTTTTCACATTGTCTGTGCGGAACCCTAATAAAATAAGACGGCCTAAATATCGTGGGGAATTCGTTAGGACAATATTGCGCCCTCCCTTTGTTCGGCAGAATGCCTTCAAAGCAAATTACTTTTGTACGGAACCCGGAAGTTTTAAAATATGCCGAATATATTCTATGGTACTAATGTGCGAATCTGCTGGTTGGAAAGTAGATAAAAATAAAAATGGAATGAGATTTGTAAGCTTTATGTAGCTTTGGGGAATTTGGGAATGACGCCTTACTGGTGATAATGTACTAAAATTCAGATATCTCGAGGTGCAATATTTTTTAAGCCCGAAGGAAACAGAGGGGTGTTATAATTAACCCCTGACTTTTCTTTATTCTTATTTCCACCATTTATTTTATCTATATATTATATCCTTTATCGTGTTTACACCTGTAAGTGCATGCGGTGGTCTCCTATAATTGAATGAGCACATAACGGGTTCTTTTTTATTATTGTGATTCATATTGTATACAGGGTAAGTTTATTACAGCGCGCAAACTGTAACCGTGAATTCAGCATAACATTCTAGACAGAAATTTTACGCCCCTAGTGCAGAAATTTTACGTCGGTATTACAAAAAAAAAAAAAATCAGCAGTTTCATGGAAAAGTGCAATACCTACGCGGTCAAAATGTATGGAACAGCTGTTTTTTTTTTTTGTATTAGCGACGTAAAATTTCTGCGCTGAGGGGTCTACAAAGATATGCTGAATTCATGGTTACAGTTTGCGGTAAATTTTGGTACTTACAAGTTTTCGCGAAAATCTAAATTTGCCTACTTATATCTTTTTATCGTGTTGACCTTGATTTTTATACACCTAATAGGCCTCAGTATCTGGCATAATTTCAACTTGCTAGGTCCACCCGTTCCCGAGAAAATCCGTGAGAGAAGAGAAGAGAGTGATCTTATAAGGGTTTTTACCTTTTGAGGTACGGAACCCTAAAAAGTAAATAAACATAGTCCTGCTCCATACTGGCAAAATGTAGTGGTACAGCGCAGAACAGATAAAAGGGGTACAGTCACCGCGAAATTCAAAAAACACCTTCGAGGAAGCAAATGGGTTTTGTTATGTACTAATAAACTTTTTATCCATACCATTATTACAAAACATGGATATATGTATAGATACTAGTAATAACCTATCCCAACTTGACTCAGTCAGGTCAGTTGGGACTCGTATTAACACACTTTCTAAAGTGGACCAGGAGTTATACATATTTGAACAGCTGCATCTCCAACCAAATGCATTAGCAGAGAGCTGTATCACAACTTGAGGCTTATACCTACAATGTAAGACGAGTTATTTATAAACAGTTGGTAACTATGTAAAGGAAGTAGTTTAGTAGCCTATCACTATACCACGAATGAATATCTAAGAAAATAGGTATCGTTTTGGAGTTGCCTTTAAAAAAATAAGAATTGTGAGTGCCATTTAAGCTTGTTCGAAATAAAACGTAGTACATAATAAATCTATGACAACAACAAAAAAACAGGAATCCGTCATCCGTGTCTAGTGATTTTATTCATCATGATCGGTAAATACAATAAGTTAGATTACGTCTTACTTACAAAACAAACATACAATAAGTGTTTGTTTTGTAAGACGTAAACTACCATTCAGATTAACACAATCCCTATAAAGCCATGCTGCCTAGCCTATCCAACTGGAGTCAGCTTCCAGTCTAATCGGATACAGCTAAATGATAGTCTTGTACATGGAGCGACTACTTTTCAGACCTCCACAATCCACACGGTACGTCTTCGTAGCACAATCCCTACAGAGACAGGTAAAGGAAGACACACTATTTCGCAAAAGTAAGACATGAATATTTTTTTGACTTCACTATATGAAGTCTAAATATTTTTCTTTATGTTAAAGTAAAATTTTTAGATGCCATAATTATAAAGTAGAATCTGAAATTTAAACTTGAGTATGATGAGAGATGTTTATCAGAAATGTCTAGGTAAGCTTCACAGAATTTTCCGAGCTTAACGTTACATAAAACTTTAATACAATTTGGGATTACGATGAACAAGAGTTTGATAACTCCTGTCATAACAAAGTTAATTTACACGTCCATCATTTTGAAATGTTGGTATCGTAAACAAGTATGTTTTATACTGTTATGTTGTATTAGGTAATCACAACGGGACCAACGTTATCAACGTCTAAAGTAAGTAAGTTAAGTCTTTGTGCTGAAATTCAAGCCGAGACGTATGTAAATAATATATTACTCTTATATTACTCAAACTCAAAGCATTTATTTCAAATAAACCAATTACAGGCACTTTTGAATTGTCAAGGTCGGTGAGTTAGAAAGATGAAGCTAGTTGCCCATTCCAAAGCGTAGGTACCTATGGAGAAGAACGGGCAAGAAACTCCATGGACACTCTTTTAAAATCATGATATTGTTACAAAAAGTTGGTTACATCATTATGTTGAAATTATCAATGTGATACTTACTGAGTGCGGCTTATTTATCTACGTGGTCCTCACATGATCTGACCAATATTATGTCTTGACTTTTAAAGATTCTGTGACCTCTGATCTTAGTTTGTTTCTTCTCCGGATCTTAGGAAGTATTTGGATATATTTTTTGGTGTTGGTGGTGTAAGCTTGAAAGGCCACGAGAAGGCACCATGGTGAACGATAATGATTTTATTGCTGTAAATAGGTTTAAACAAACACTTTTACACGTTAATCACATTTTACAAATTAGTAATCATCTTATTTAATAAATCATGTATCATTTAATCTTACACCTATTTATTTTAATTTCACATTTCTCAGAAGCTGACTACACCTCGAATTCCATCGAATTTCCATCTCCTTCCTGTCTTTTATCAACTTACCGATTTGAAGTAAATAATATCGAGAGCGATGTTTCATATTTGAGTTGCCTTACCTGAAAAAGAAAAATAAAACTATTTTAAGTACGACATTACCATTTATTTAGGTTTCAATAAATATGTAACGAAGTTAAAAATGAAAGGGGGTACAAGAAAAGTGTTTAAAAATATGTACTTAGTGTTAAATATTGTACAGTGACCTGGTACGGAAAAACCCGTCGCGTGCGAGTCCGACTCGCACTTGGCAGGTTTTTAACAACCTTCTTAATCAAAAATTCTAATCAAATCAAAAAAAGCTCGCAAAAAGGAATCAGACGGCTAATCAAAAGATTTTATCCAATTCTTTGAACTAAATTCAATTACCTCAAAATTCAATCAAGTCAATTGATTAGTCAGACAAACACTGAAAAAAAAACTATAAAGGTGAGATAAGGAGATTGGGAGATAATTATAATACGTATTAATGGGAGCAGTGGTTGCCCAGTTGCAGGTTGTCAGGCGTTTTACTTAGTGTAAGTAGAAGCTATTTTATCATCACAGCCCTCAGAACGGTGAAGGAAAACATCGTGAGGAAACCAGCATGTTCTAGAACCAAAAATTCGAAGACATGTGACATATACCAGCTCGCACTGGGCCCGCGTGGTGGATTACGACCCAGTCCTCACGGAGAGGAGGCCTGTGTCCCAGCAGTGGGAACGTTGTAAGCTGATTATCAGTAATATTTATTTGAATATATGGTAGGCACTTCTGAGTTTCAATTTCTATCCCAAATGTGAGGTACTTCTAGGTTCCAATTTCGTCCCTAATATCCAGAAGCACTTCTTACGAAAGAGGCATAAGCAAGCAGTTTTTAAGTTGGCCAGTAAAACGGTTATACGTTCCATTGCACCGGATATTGTTTCCAATATTCCAAAATTGGGTGCATCGTACTGATGCAAGTAGTCCAGATAGGGTTACCTACTGCACGGAAAAATGGCTGAATATTGCGCGAGATGTATTTGAGATGCAAAGTGATTTGAAAAAGGAATTTTAGAAAGTTGGATCGTGTTCACGATCTTACAGTTGATCTTACAGTAGTTTCTTTTAAGACAAGGCGTTCCTTCTCTTACTTGATACATGTATGTTGTCTAAAGCTTCGAAGACAGACGCGACGCGACTGCGGTAAAACTATTTTCATTAAGTTTTTATACAAATTGTTCCACCAGAGTCGCGTCGCGCCTGTCTGCGGGAACATTAAAGGCTGCTGCAAACAGGCGCGACATGACCCACGTAGAACATGTGAAAACTTCATGGAAATTGTTCTACAAGTGTCGCGTCGCGCCTGTTTGAAGAAGCCTTAACTCTATCAATAAAGAGTGTGTTTCTATAATGAATGTTTACCAACATGCAGAGTTACTCTTATTAAATTTTGCGAGTTTTTCTCGGTTTTTATTTGTGTATTTGCCACGAAACGTTTTCATGGAAATTGTTCCATGTGTGACAACCCTAACCCGCTACAGTACGGAACCATTTAATTTTACTGCTGTATGAAAAATGTATTTTGATATTCTACACTTGAAAAAAAAATTTGAATATATACTGAAATCCGCAGGGCAGTTCTAGATAAATTTAATCGAAACATATGCGAAGAAAATGTCTTAAAAGAGTTGAATTAAGTTAAAATTGCGGCGAATTTATATATCAAAGTACCCTGTTGCCCCATTTTTGTAGCATTCTGTTATAGTTGCCAGCAAAAGCTCTTACACGATGAAAGAATAACCATCTAGTTTGTTGTTGCCTTTAAAAGAATCTTTCATCTTTTCAAAAGAACTTACAGTTACCCTTTTAGCGAGATTCTGGGTCGGTTTTGTTCAAGAATAATAGGAAGAATTCAATGTATCGTTTACGGGTTTCCCCAAGGAATATACTGAATTGCGTTTTTTTTAACGAGTTAAGGCTCGGTAAGAAGGAAATTGTTGTATGTATTTAACAATAGCGCAAGGCAGCAACAAATAACGTTCAAAACAGCGATGCGTTTAATGTTAGTTGAATCGAATGACCGCTAAAGTAAATTCTTAAATGCGACGAAAAATATTTTTGAGCTTTGTTTTATCATGTTATTATTTTATTTTTGAATAAGTCCGTTATCTGAACATTTGACAATACACTCAATTAAAGCCAGATTTGTTTTGTGCGACTCAAAAATTTGCGGTTTTACGATGCCCTTGCTTTGGCAGCGCCTTAAGTAAATCTGATTACTTAACTCACTGAAAACTTGTCGGATATGTGTATTTAACGTGATTTTAGAAACATGCTGATACAATTAAACAGTGTTTTCTTTTACTAGAAGGTTTACTTTGAGTGTTCAAAGTAAACCTTCTAGGAAAAGAAAAAGACTTGATAATAAATTCAATAATGTATGTGAAATGAGGAAAGAGCTTGTGGCTAAGTAATAACCGCCGCACGGGTCGGTCGATTAGGTTATCCATCTTTACATACCAAGACTCCTCCGTGCCTCGGAAAGCACGTTAAGCCGTTGGTCCCGGCTGTCATTCGTGGATCTTTGACAGGCGTTACAGGTCGAGAAGCCCGAAATTCTGACAATCAGTATTACCAAGGGTATCATGTTACCCAGTAAGTGGGTTATGGAGGTCAGATAGGCAGTCACTCCATGTAAAATATTAGTATTCGGCTGCATGCGGTTAGACTGGAAGCCGACCTCAACATAGCTGGGAAAAGGCTAGACAGATTGATGTGGAATGAGGAAAATATTGTGCAGAAAGCTTTTTAGTACGAATGTGGGGATGGATTTAGGGAAAGGCCAATGAAGAGATGTATGGAGTCTGTGAACGGTGATATGGCTAGAAAGGGGGTGGCCATCGAGATGAATACTCATAAAGAAGTATGGTAGAAAAAGACATGTAGCACCGACCCCAAATAAATTGTCATAAGGGCGGGAGTATAAAGCTTTTCGTCGTTTGATAAGATGTCATAGCCAGAAAAAGAAACAATGGCAAAACTGAAGTCGCAGTAAAATTCAGATATTTATTAGTCTCTGTTTTATATGAAACACGAATGAGACAACACAATCCTTCTACTTTAACACAACAATTGCGAAACACAGCGCAATAAAACATAAAAAATATACAACCACTCCACAAAAAGAGTTGCTTTTCGTTTGCCCAATTTTTTCCCTATAAAAATATCGCTATAAATTATATACGGATACATTCACGAGCTGTAGTTTCATGTTTTATTCATAGTACGTACGTGAGTTTCAATGTGTAAATCAGGTCTGTTTCGCAGTTAATTCGCGTTAGTCCAGGCGTTATGGCGGAAATTGCGAAAATTAAGGACTGTGCGAGGTACGGTGTGCGAAAACTACTCGATTTATATTGTGTGTGTAGGATATAGATGTTCTACATATTATCCTGTGTGACGGACAGTTTTTATTTGTTGGGGCTTGAATTATATTTCAAGACGTTTTAAAAGTATTTGTAAAAGTAACCGAATGTGCTTTCAAGGTTGTCCGATGATACGTTCACCTCGGGCAAACTGCAGTTTAGTAGAAAAACTTAAAGAAGGAGGCCAACAGAAAAAATCAGTTGGGTTTGGCAGCGTTTGGGAAGCTTCGTCGAGTCGCATGTTCCACAGAGCCTAAAGACTACAGTCTTCAATCATTGCGTCCTGCCAGTTACGACCTACGGAGGTGAACGTTAGGTAGGACGCCCTCAGGCTAGGTGGAGCGAAGATCTTCGTAGGGTGGCTGGTAGCAGCTGGATGACAGTTGCCGAGAATCGAGCTAAATAGCGTGCAATAAATGGACTGCTCTAGGCTGTCGTTGATGATGAACCGAAACTGTGGTTAAAGCTTGGTTTAGAAGCATACATGAGAAATTTAGGGCTGTCTGTATCCTAGCAATGAACAATGAATCTACGTCGCGATTCAGGTAGTTTTCTCAGAAGCCCCAATTTGTACAAATGTTTAAAATAAGTCAAGCAAAAGGGTTAGCGCGACTAGGTTTGTGCTAGGTGGCAATTTCAGACATTTACGTTCGACGGATAGTTGGTGCTGTCGACACTAGTTTTCTTAGTAGTATATCATATAGCGTACCGTTCCGTGTGGTGCCGGACGTAAAAGAATAGCACCGTCCCATTTCTTCCCGTGGGTGTCGTAGAAGGCGACTAAGGGACTTACTAGAGAATGGACAGCAGCGTTCTGTATGCATTTGACCACCAAACTGCGATCGCCAACCCGCCTGGTAAGCGTGGCGATTATGGCAAAACCCCCCTTTTGGGCCCAATGTCCAACAGTGGACGTCTTTCGGCTGAAACGATGATGAATGATGATAGTTAAATGAAAACCCCAATTTTCGTAGGTTTTGTGAAAGGGGTCAGTGATTGAGAACTAATATAAATACGAGCACCCTAATTGCGTAACCCACTCACTATGGCGATTATGGCAAATCCGCCCTTTTGGGGGAGGCTTATGTCCAGCAGTGGACGTCTTTCGGCTGATGATGATGAGACAGTTGGTACTGTCGACACTAGTTTACTTAGTACTTCCATATACGCTGACAATACTGAATTTCTAGATATTCGATATAAGTTGTAAAATAATAGAGCACGATTAAAATGTTTTATAGATCAAGTGCGAATTACAAACAATCAACAATTCCAATTGTCATATTCAATTACACATCCTGCAGGGTGGCAGGGACATCGACGCGTATATTGAAACCGTGAATTCAGCACGTAACCTAGCGGATACATTTTTCATCGGTTATAAAAAATTACCAGCTGTATCATAGAAAAGTGAAATACCTACGCAGTCAAAATGTATGGAACAGCGATATATTTTTTAATACCCGACAAAAAATTTCAACGCAGGGTCGTCTAGAATCATGTACTGGTACTGAGGCCTTAGTGTTAGTTTCATTTAACCATCTCGATCAAACGCAGTGAGCGCGTTCGGCGCTCCGATTGGTCCTTCACCTTTGTATATCACAAAGAGAGAGCTGCCGCCCACATTTCGTAGATTTAAACATTCTTACAGTACCCAGTCTCTACGTTCTAATAATTCTGACTAATCTTAAGAAGTACATTCATGAATATGAGACAAATGAAGAAAGACTGGTTAGGGAGAGCACACGTAGGAAAGATTTAAGAAATAAGATAAGTCCCCACTTCAATATTGTGAAGCACAGCTCACAATATCAAGCAGTGCAAATATTTAATAAGTTACCACTTCATTTAAAAAGCTTGATTTATACATCTACATTTAAAACAAAGGTTCAAGCATTCCTACTAGATAAGTGTCTCTACTCCGTTGAAGACATGTGATATAAATGTACTTAATATAATTTGACAACACATTTTTTTTTCTTTGAAATGACTGTTTAATGTATTTTAGGGAAATTATTTTTAAATGACAAATGTAGGATGTATTTCAGTTGACATTAAACTGTTATATTGCACTAACTTTTTAATTGATTTTGTGTTTCTTATTTTAGTAAGTTGACATTGAATTATTATATTATTGTTTAAGATGTGAGTAATGTTTCTAATTTTTAAATGACCACTGTGTTACGTGTATTATGAATTTGTGAGTGTTTTTTTTTTGTTTTTATTATGTAGTATTATTTCAAACACAATGTACAATGTTAATGAATACATTGAATTGAATTGAATTGAATCACCAATCCAGAGCCAATCGGAGCGCTGAACGCGCTTACTGCGTTTGATCGAGATGGTTAAATGAAACTCACACTAGGGCCTCTGAATGCATGATTACAATTTGTGCGTCGATGCCCCCTGCCATCCTGTAAAGACCTATCGCAATTTTTCCCACATGGAAATAGAGCTCCATAATCAACGCCGCGGTACTCCATCCTTAACCGAGTTTAACCACCAGTCTCCCGAGCCTTGTTTATCATGGTATTTCTTCCGTTACAATATCACAATAGCAGCGAGTTACGAAGATTAAACTATAGTTAGCAAGTAGTTTCATCGGGCCAGCTGCGACGCGATGACGAAAGTTCTTCCAACGTTATCTAAATTAATCTTACGCTGCCGAACTTGGGAGTCTCGTGTCACTCGCTGAAGATGGGGGAGTTCCTAATGAATTGTGTTTCTGCGTAACTAAGGTACCAACTCCCACTATACAAATCACGAATACATACAATTCATTACTATCATTACAATAAAACATGGTGGGGTCGAGGGGATCTCCGTCAGGAACGAAGTTATTTACGGTTTTTCTTCAACTCCGAATGTAATATCGTTAACTCTATCTTTAAAACCTCACTATCGGCTTCAGCAGCCTGGAAAACAATGAAAAGGGCACCCAAGACAAAACTTTGAAAATGTACGATTTTGCATTTTCATTTTGTCCTCACCATCGGCTTCAGCACCCTCGAAAACCATAAAAACGCCACCCATGATGTTATAGACCTTCATTCCAAAAACACATATTAAAATATTATGAACGCAAAGGTTAACCTGCGTTTGCCGATGTGGCGAGTAACATTCGAGTGGGGCTCAAATTGTAAGAAGAATCGGAACCAAATCAATAAACAACAAAATAATACGTTAATTTGCGAACCTGGACACACTCGATCTTATCGATTGCTCCGCAGCCCTTAGTGGTATGTGTCAACTCATAACGTACGTCTATGAGTATCATCAATATTTTCATAATATAAAACATTATCTGATACAACATATTTCACTGCTTCGACAATGCTATCAAAATCAAAATCAAAAGTCATTTATTCAAATTAGGCTGAGAATCAGCACTTTTCGAATGTCAAAATTATATAAGACAGTACCCCAAAACGCCCGCCCTTCACCACTTCATAGTGCTTTAGCTGGGAAGAAGAAGTAGCGCAACAAACTCCTCAGCAGCACAGCTGTATCTTCTCTCGACTCTTAGAGGCTTTATCCGGCTGTGCAAGAAAAGCTGTGTGCAAAATATTACGCAGTAAGCATCCTTATAGCTTCGTAGTTACGACAGTCAACGTCACGACGAGTCAATGCTGACGCTAATTGACTGAAGAAGGGCTTCTTTTTCGTCTTCAGTAACCGAAATAATCATTAATTCCACTCCTGAAGGTTCTTTTAAAGAACCCATGTAAATTGACCGTTTACTCCACCGTTTTAATGGCACCTCCACCACTGCACCATAGAAAAACATCTCAATCACCGCTGTTATCTCATACCCTGTACCCCGTACCATGAAAGCGTTATAGCAGTAGCTAGGTACAGTCAGCGGCAGCTGCGCGCCGACAGAAACTCTCACCCGTTCCCAACACTTCACTGCTATTACTGAACCCTGTGACTTTGTTCTTTGTACGCCTCCAGCAATTTTGGAAGTATTTGGATATATTTTTAGTGGAAAAATGCTTGGAAATGCTGCTGAAGGTCACGGAAAGGCACGATGGTAGACGTGCATAGTAAATGATTTGATTTCTGTAAATAGGTTCGTACAAAAACTTATACAAGTCCAATCATATTTTAAAAACTAGATGAGGTCAGTGTTTCCTATCTGACTACCGTGAGAAGAAAGGCCGAAACAAACTCAGAAGTCAAAGTCTCTTTTAAAGTCCAGACATAATCTTGGTCAGATCATGTGAAGATTTATGCAGATTGGGGTCTGAAATAGTACTTTGTGAAAATAACCACACTGATTGAGTGGACCTGTCCAGTCAGTGCACGCATTTATCAGTAATTTAAATAGGTTGATTTTACTTATGTAGATTCTTTTACATATTGTGAATGAGAGTACGTTGTAGGCCTATACAAGGCCTACAACGTACCTACGACGTACCTACGACGTCCTTATTTTCATTCCTCTAAGTACCTGGTACTTATTGACAGGCCTGCACTATCCTCCCATACCTAATATCACTGTTATTTGCAAACATTATAAAACCCAATTATTTTTAAAAGAGTAACCGTGGTGTTTCTTGCCGGCTCTTCTCTATAGGAAGCGACAAATTGGAACCGTGCACCTAGCTTCTGACGTTTCATAAGTGCCATTGCAGGTTTATGTGAATTAAAATATTTTGATTTTGATCTTGAATGATGTAGCTCAACTCAAGAGCTTATGGGGCTCAACGTTATGTGAGTGATGTCAGATATCATTCATCAATCTCTACCCTTATCCAAATTTATTTGGGATTGGCGCAACATGTCTTCTTCCATACGCTGTGGGTGATATGGTTAGTCATCATAAAGTATTGATATATCATTCAAACAAAGACTATCTTCTCGGCGTGTCGATAGCAGTCTATATACACAGTGACATTTTAGTCGTCTTACAAAGGGAGTCCACTCAATGTATCCGTTATAAAATACCTCTAGGCGCGATTAAAACATTGTTAACATTAATTAAGATAATAGGTACAAAGAAAAATAAATAACGCTTTAGAATTATGAAACACCCTCCCTGTTAATAATGTTTACGTATCAAACGGTAGAAGATATCTACCTACCTACCATTACATTCCCTCATTAATTCCATCTCCATAACAGAGTGTTTCGAAATACGTCATGGGGTTTAGTGAATTATATTTTTTTATTTTTTATTATGCAAATGTTCAAAAAAAGTTTTTTTTTTTTTGTAAATGATTAGTTTGGATACATGAAGTGGGCTGCCGTTGTGAGACGACTAAAATGTCACGGTGTATAGTCAGCCCAGAATTTGGCTACCATCTCTGCACTTTTAGTAGCTTTATCAACCCCTATAGCATGCAGTCAACGGGACACGTTGGACACGATATTAAGTGACCCAGTATTTGACCTACCACATTTGACTCCAGGGCGGAGTTATCTGTGAACCTCTAACTGAGAACGGTTTCTTTGCTTCGGCCTACTTGAGTCCGAAGTCTATTTAAAGTCATCCCAGTCAGCTAAGACAACTCATGTCTAGGTGCAAGATTTTCAGCAGGTGGAACGAATGGGTTTGGTAACGAAGCACTACCTCGCCATAGCTTTAGCTTTACACAGACTTTAAAAGCCTACAAATAAGATAATTTTCCAAGCAAAGATAATGTGTAAATCGGTATTATTACTTTCCCTCCCCAAACAACAAGGTCAAAAACAAAGTACCCACACATTGTCAACTAAATCACAAAAAATAGCACGAAAAATTAGCTTGGTAACATTAAAAACGAAACAATTAAATTTGCTGTCTGAACTTCACGGGCGAATAATTCGCAGGCACAGACAATTATAAGTAGCTCTGTGCTGAATAACTAATTGGGTGCTAAACGAAACTGAATGTATGTTAACCTATTTTGAAGTTGATACCTCATTATCAAACTAATATGTAAATATAGTGAGGGACATTCAGTTGTTGAGCAAGATAACAGACTACGCCAACTAGCCGTGTCCATTTCATGCAACTGACATAGATTGACAGTTCAATCGATATGCCTTGCCTTTTCCAACTGTATTGGGGTTGGCTTAAAGTGTAACCGGATGTAGCCGAGTACCAAAACTTTACATGGACGACTGCCTATCTGACCTTAACAAACCAGTTACTGGGTAGCGGTGTGCGATTACGAATGATTTTGGTAATAGAATTACTTAGTAATACTAATGTTGAAAATCGAATATGAAATTAGTAACTAATATATTTTCATAATCAAATGACGTTACTCATTTGTACTACTAATCGTCTTGTAAAGAAGTCGAGAGACTCGAGAGTAGCTCTTTGGCTTTTGAGTTGAACAGACGTTGGCTTCGTCGGTTTTGTTTTTTTTTAAATTCCAGTGGTGTAGGTAAGACGTGACGCTTTTTTGTGTTTTTTTTTTTTGTTATCTTTGTAGCAGTAGAATGTGCTAATAATAAAAAAAATCAAATACAACATTATTCAAGACGCGCATTATCGTACACACTGCTGTGACGACGTCCATGCGAGCAAGAGAGCGCACCGTGCTGTCCCCTTCCAACGCTCACGTACCCTGCTCGCGCTGCCATGCCAGTAAACCGATTGCTATGTGTCAACTCGCGACCGCGACTACTAACTACATCTTGTTTTAACCGAGATATCTCGAGACAATTTCATAATCGAATGATTTCATTAGTGTATCTCATAATCGCCCACCGCTATTGCTGGGTTATACGATGTCCCTTGGTAAGACTGGATGCAAAACTTGAGGGCTTCTGACTACCCGTAACCACTGTCAAAGTTCCACGAATGACAGCCGGGACCAACGGCTTAATGTGCTTTCCGAGGCACGAAGAGGTTTCGGTAAGTAAGGATGGTCACCTATCCACGGAACTACAGCGGCAACAGTAGCTTAAGTAGATCTATCAACTATCGACCCATGTGGCTATAATGACTTAACCACGATCTCCACTGTGATTTGAATATACGGAGAATTTAAGTTGGTATTCAAATTTGCTTCCCTTGACAGCCCATGTGTGAGTAGAAGAATCCTTTTTAGGTATCGTATGAGGCCTATATTTTTTCATGGAATTTAGCCACCACGCATTTTTGAATACCGACGTCGAATTAAGGAAGTCAACAAAGTGCTTAGTACGGGAGTACCGTTCTGACTACTACTTGTATTCACAGAATTTCCAAGAAACACTTTCTCATTACTTTTGGGGCCTAGATACAGAATGCTCTCCCATTTTTAACCTAGTCATAGAAATTGGATATTGAATTTTTTATGTATCTATGCAAAGATTTTGCTGTTAAAATGTTCATGAGGTTATTTACTTACAAAACAAAAAGGACCAAAACAATCAAATCTACAGTACAATGAGCATTTTATCGTACATCAGGCAGCATTCGGATGGACAAAAAAAAGAGAAACATGTTGGGCTGTCAGTGTACTAAAATGGCGTACATAATACAAGTATCCTACTTCCTACTAACATTATAAATGTGAAACGTGATTGTCTAACCCAGCTGCACTGATTTGGAGGAAATTTTGCATGAATGAACACATATGATACTTTTTATCCCGGTATTACGTTCCTATGGGATTATTTTCAACCTTCAAGTGGCCGAAGCCGCTGGCAAAAGCTAGCAGGTAATATTTTAGTTGAAACGTAGAAATAAAAAATATCTTGCTTCGCTTGAGTTTTTCCAACGAATTATACAGTATGCAACTACAACGATAATTCAAAATGGCCGTCACATAACAGCTGTTGCCTGTTCGGGGCAGTAAAGCGAGTAAATCCACGGCTGAAAGCTGGCGTGTCAACAAACCGTGACACTGGCACATGGGGCAACGGGTGTCACGCTGTTGTGTCAGGAATGAAGTGTCATGGCGGACCTGTGTAGATTATAGTATGCTGAGTGCTAAATTGGTTTAGATAGCAATTTGACTCTGTGTTACTGGTGTGGACGAGGTCTACTTAATGCGCAGTAAAAATCAAATGTATGGGTGTAGCGCATCGCGGCAACAAATAATGTTCAAAACAGCGATGCGTTTGATTTTCAAATACACACTTTTTCAATGCCAGTGACATTTTTGTATTTCTATGTCAATAAGTAAATCATTACTTACAATATAACTGGCTGACCCGAAAGACGTTGTCCTGGTTAACTATGAATATGTGTTACGCGCAACTTTCTTATTTTTTTCTTCCTTATGAACCTTCTCCTGACAATAACAAACAACAAAAAAACTGAATTAGCAAAATTGGTCCAGCCGTTCACGTGTGATGCCGTGACCAAAGGAAATGGGGATTCATTTTTATACACAGGGTAAGTTTTTATCTAGTGCGCAAACTGTAACCAAGAATACAGCATATCATTCTAGACCCCCAGCGCAGAAATTTTTCGTCGGTAATACAAAAAAAAATTGGCTGTTCCATACATTTTGACCGCGTAGATATTGCACTTTTCTATGAAACAGCTGTTTTTTTTTTGTTGCAAATCCGACGTAAAATTTCTGCGCTAGGGAGTCTAGAATGATATACTGAATTCATGGTTACAGTTAACGCACTGGATAAAACTTAACCTGTATAATAATATGACCAGTGGTGGCCCAGTGGTAACGGCCACGATTACAAGTTGTAATTCGTTGTTTCCAATCTGGCAGTTACTCTGGTAAATTATTTCATCACCACTGCTCTCAAAACGGTGAAAGAAAATATCGTGAGGAAACTGACATGTCCTAGAACATGTGACAACTACCAACCCGCACTGGGCTCACGTGGTGGATTACAGGCCCCACTCGAAGAGTTGAGGCCTGAGCCCAAGCAGAGGGAACATTATTTAGTGACTAGCTTCTGCCTGCGACTTTCTTCGCATCAAATTTCTTGCTCCCCGACCCACCCCGTCGCCCACGTATTCGTGACTTTTTTCTCTTTGCTCGGCTCCTAACGGTCTTCGCGTGATGTTATATAGCCTATAGCCTTCCTCGATATATCTAACACTGAAAGAATTTTTCAAATCGGACCAGTAGTTCCTGAGATTAGCGCGTTCAAGCAAACAAACAAACTCTTCAGCTTTATTAATAGTAGTATAGATTATGCATGTATGTAACCAGTTACTTAACATTGCTGAAAATGTATTACAATCCTTAAATAAAATTGCCTGTGCCCCATTCAATAAGATATTACCAAAGAAAAGTTGTCTAGACACCCACTCTCATTAATTATTAACTTAATGGCTCTGATATTAATTGATTTAAAACTTTCACAACTTTTGCAATTATGCGACTGAACTAGCATTTAATTATTACATCCATTTACTTAGTTAAATATTATTGAAACGAAATGTAATAAGTTTTGAAATCAATGAGTCTTTAAATTAAATGAGTAAACGAAATTGTAATTTATGTTAAGTTTGGCTGTTTAAAGTCAAGTTTTAAATAACGTGGTTGAAAATTATTATTGTATTTATTCGCCATTAATACTACCTCTCTCTCTCTCTCCAGAGCTGGCAAGGACCAATCTTTATTAAAGGATTGCAGCTCATCCCACCATCTCCGTCTGGTTCTGCCGCGTAGCGTTTACCATTAAGCGGGACCCACTCGGTCGTAAGTTTGTACCGATGTGTCCAGCCCAATTTTATTTAAGCGTGGCAGCTTTCCGAGTGACATCAGTTAGTGCAGTGACGGAAGACGTAGAAAATTAGCATTATAAAATATACTTGCATACATAAACTCAACTCACGCCTACTTTCCATGCCATGGAAGGCAGGCTAAAACTGCAGGACACCACCTGCTTCAAGACTCACATACTCCTTTAAATTCGTTAGGTTCATATACATCTAGTTCTACACGCACACCGGTTGCGAGTACTACGCACTTGACCTTTCTGAAGAACAACACCTAAGGTCACAATATATTAATGTAGTCTAGAAAATATTTGAAGTTTGCCGAAGTGCTGTATATTATTATAACCCTTGATTAATAAAAGTAAACTTTAAGGTAGATCCAATTTTGTAAAATCGTCTTATTTGTCATTTAGGTAATTGTTCAGTAAATTAAATTATCCAAAAAACAGCTTCATTCAAAAGTAGGTATATGCTTTATGCTAGGTATATGCTAAGCGTAGCAAACTACGCTGACGCCGCTAGGGAGGTCGGCGCGCAGCACCCAGTCGTACCCGATGTCCCACAGACGCGGCCCCAGGACCGAACCCTGTGGGACACCGCACGACATCTCTCGCCGGTTCCACTCTCCTTGGTGACCGGGGTAGATGACGGCCCTGTCCGTCAAGTAAGCCTCGACCACACGAAAGAGGTAGGTCCGGCATCTGGTGATACCGGAGTGCTTCCCTGATGCAACTCCAGGGCAGGGTGTTGAAAGCATTGGCGATGTCTAGAGACACCGCCAAGACGACCCCATCCCGGGCCACAGCACATATGCTTTCATCATACAATTATTTTGTTCACTTGTGATGGTCTGAGGTCTCTTTGGAAGAGATGAGTAAAAAGCAAAAATAAGAGACAATTCCCTAACAATGGTACAATTTTGTATTAAGTAAAATAAACCCCTAGACAGAGAGGTTTGTAAGGAAAACGGGGAAGTCTTAGCCCAACAGTGGGGCACGATAGAGGCTCACAAAAATATATTAAAATAACCCCGTTAAACTAATAGTAACGTGACGTTTCAAACAAGAAACGCATCGTAAATACGAGTTTTTGATCAAATAAAAAAAGTACCCACACACAAACCCCAGTCGAAACCGTCTTAGTGACAACTAGATATCGGAGGTTTTCTTAAAACTCCTTTAATACGCCCAAAGACTAAGCATTAACTCCGATAAGGAGTTAGGTTAAGCCCGATTTTCTGCTTGAGGATAAATCGATTGACTGATAGCCGGGTATTGACCCTAACAGAATAATTCACCTCACCTATTCATCAGTCGATCGTCAGCTGTTCGAGTTCGACAGATTCAATTTTTGTTGCAGACTTTTGACAGGCGTTTAGAGAGAGAGTGGCAGAGAAACCGTCGCCCCTGGCACACAGGCAACTGAGAGAACACGGGTGGGTTTTAGTCAGTAAAAGTCTCACACGCCATCCTGCTCCACCCAGAACGGGAGAAGTTATTTGATGATTTTCCACCCTCAAAAAAAAAAATTAAAGCAATCGCAACATGAATGTAACACCAGCCAGGTGAATTTGTTTCAACATGTGTTACTTATCGTGTTATGTTTTACTTATCTGTATTAGTAATTACCCAGCATTAAATTAATTTGATCTCTCTGGAAATGGAGATTAAGAAAGTTTTTAAACTGAATGTGACGTGTGTATGAAATTGAAATGAGTTTCTGACACTTAATTAAATTGTTTTTGCCATGTCGAGATTGGTTTAATTCATTATTCTTTTTTTTATGAAACAAGCAACGTTCCTTCTGATGATATTACAATTTTAATGATAGCGTTTGGTTTGTATCTGAAAGTATTTAAGACTAACTGCCATCCTACGCAGAAACGAAACAAGCATTTATTTAAATAGAAAGTAAAATAAAACGCATTTGAAAGCGTTTCGTGCGCTAAACTGTCGCACGAACGAAACGCGAGCGTTGTTACAATGTGTTATCAAATTACTTAGTGCTACGTACTAAATCTGAACCTAGATTTACTGGATGCGGTGTTAGGGTGGTATATTTTTAATCCCGAAAAATGTTTCACCAACCCTCATGAGTTGATATCTATACAGTAATTTTATTCTAGGTACATCGTTTTCACATTAAATTAATGTATTAAAATTCGTTATTGTTAACATTTTAAAAGATTTTTCTATTTCTATCCTCCATACCAAACTATCTTATGGAAGGGGTTTACTATAATATAATCAATACAGTTTTCTTGGAAATGTTGACTTTATAAAGTGCCCTGTGTCTTTTAAAAATTTATGCTTTGAATTTGACTTTGAATGTGTCACTCACTTAATTACACGTAACCTGGACTAGGAGCTAGTTTAACATACAATTTAAAATACTTGAGTGCTCGGGCTGACAAGCATAGCGGTTTTATTAATTTACATATTAGCGACCCGACCCTGCTTCACACGGTTTTTTCAACTTGACAAAACATCGAGATTTCTTTGTTATACATAAGTTCAATAGTAATATATTATGCACATAAATCTTTCAGAATAAATTCTCAAAATACTGGTGTGAACCGCATAAACATCCGTTGCGTATTTTAAAAGAACAAAAGAGCACACAGGCAGACATGAAAAGCGACTTAATTTAGCTACGTACGGTAACTTTACTGCAAAAATTATCCCTGAAAGTATTTTGCGTTTTGATGATGATTCATGATTATTAATTATTCAAATAACTTATGATTATGGCGATATTTCAACGCGTATTAATTTGACTGTTATGATTTGCATGCTCAAAGGCAATCAGCTCTCGAAATCAATGAGATAACAGTTCGCTTTCCAACAATTTCATTGATATTTGGTATTGATATTCTCTGGGGATTTCATTAGTTTCGAATCGGTAATGGAGGATTCACTCGATGAATTAAAATCAAGTAATAAATGTATAATTTTATGATGATTTTAATATTAATATTTTAGAAGTTACTCCATTAAGTATTAGACTTCTCAATCAGTTTAGATGTTTTAATTTAATTAATTTGTTTTTCGAACCAACTAGGATTACGGCATCATCCTCGACTTGTCTTAATGATATATTTAGTGATTGTGATGCCAAAAATTAAATGGTTTTAAATGACTTAACATCTGACCGCTGCGGATTATTAGCTAGCTTCCCTTTTCCTTCACATAAAAAGCCGCAAATAGAATGCAGGCCATATACAGCTAGTCGTTGCACCAAATTTAAAAATAATATAGCTATTACGATTATATAATCCATAGTAGACCACGAGAATCCTAATGAAATCTATGGAACCCTTTTTGATTTTGTGCAAAAAGAATACCAATCTAGTTTCAAGACCAAAACCATTGATATTAATGGCACCTCCGTTGGCTTCAACCAATGGGCCACTCCAGGTATTTATAAAAGTAGAGCGAGATTATGCGAGATTATACGAGTTATACAGTTTAAAAAAATACAGATTTAACACTCCTTTCCTAGAATATATCAGAAATTATTCAAAATTATTTAAAAAGATCTGTGCTTATGTAATCTAAATTTTTAAACGTTACTATAAAAATCGAATAATAAAGTAAAAACCACATGGAAAAATATTAACAACGAGTAAGTCGGTTAAACAGGAAAAACAAATATTTTAATTTTATGTTTCGTAACGTTAATTACGTACCTATTGTATAGAATCAAGTTCTTCTAACATAACAGACAGCTGTGCTGCTGGGGAGTTAGTTGCGCCACTTCTTCTTCCCAGCTAAAGCACTAGGAAGTGGTAAAGGGCGGGCGTTTTGGGGGACTGTTAAGAACGTCAAAATTACATAAGTGTACCTAATTTTGACGTTCAAAAAGTGCTGACACCAGCCTAGTTTGAATAAATGACTTTTGATTTTGATTTTTGATTTTGATACCAGTTTTAAAGTCTTTTTTTTTTATAGAACATTACTAAAAACAAATTTTAATTCTACTATTAAAACCATAAATTCTATCATAATGTAACCAATATGGTTTGTATGTTTGCGTTTGAAAATTCATGGCGACCTTTCTTGATCACCATAAATTATTCAATTAAGTATAGTAGTTATTGTATATTTTTCAATATAAAGACATTTTTATCTAGGAATGCAACTATTTCAAGTTCTACGGTGGAAAGTGACGTATAATTTCAACTACGTCTTAAACATATCCAGTTAATCTTATTCCTGTTACTCATTCAATTTCATTGTTACACTAGAGTGCGCCACGAGCGCAGTAGATACCTACCTACTCTAGCTTCTACATCAAAATGTTTCCACTTTAGAGTACACTATATATTACGAGTAGAAGGATTAATTCTAATTCTAACGTTAGTTTAAAGTAGAGTTTTAATATTAAAACCAAAAAGGATTAATGAGATTCTGGACTGGTTTCTAAGGTCAGCTTTTCTGTGTCAGCTGTTCTGTTTCTGTGTGTTTCTAGGCTATGAACTAAGGATTTCCTTTGTTTATTTATATCACGAATGCTGAAGATTTAGTAAACTGGACATCAGTAATGCAACCAAGCTGATACATATCACAGAGATGACTTAGTTTGACTAATATTATAAATAGGAAAGTTTGTATTTTTGGAATGTAAAATGCTGCCTGTTCATCAGAGGGTAGTGTTGTCAGTGGCTTTAGAACAGTACTGTAGCAAAGAATTTAAAAACAATATTATACGCACAAGATCTCAAAGGAACAATAATATGAGAAGTTTTGAAGTGCCCACATGTAATAAATATTATGGCCGAAGGTGTAGAAATGTTTTAGTTCCAACTATTTTCAATAATCTTCCAGTCAATATATACGATTGTATCACAACAACCTCCTTTAAAAATAAAATACATAAATATCTCTTTAATATATTTTGTGAAAGCCTAACTGTAGAGAATAATTAAGTAAGTGTTTTAAAAAGGAATGCAAGAGTGGTTTTAAGTAGGTGAAAAAGTACGTTATAAAAATTGTTTAATGTTAATAATTAAAAGTTTGTATTAAAATGGAGCTACGTCTGCCAACAAACTGCTATGCAGTTTGGCAGAGGTAAATGTAACCTGCAAAGAACAAATTTCTGTGAATAAACACTTTTTCATTTTTTTTTTCATTTTCATTTTTTGTATGTTTAGATGTTTGTTATTCAATCAAGCAAAAAAAAGGTTGAACGGATTTGGATGTATGACTATAACAATGGGAGATAGTATTACAATAACACCAATTCAATTCTGCAAAGCAGTACCTAAATTGACTAAAACAGCGGGCATATTCCCCAATCTTATGTTCAAAAGACTTTGCCTAAAGTCCTTAACTGAAGCACACTGAAGCCTGTTTACAGTAGTTTGTCTAAATCGGATCCATAAAGGTGCCATCACACACTTTGTACACAACTTGAAGTTCTACTTAATTGTTGTATCACAACTTAGTTCGGCGTTTGAAGTTAGTGCACGCCACTTGGCTCGTTCTTAGATAATCAAGTGCCTACCTGAGTTTACTTGAAAACCGCCTTTATGTTCAGCTTGTGTTACCAACAATGTAAAGTTTTGGATAGACTTTTTAGAGAGTGAGGTGAAGGTATAGTGGAATGTTAAGGCGGTTGCGCTGAGAGGTAGCTCATGAAATACAAATTTCCTTACTTTTTTTTGCAATTTGCAGGGCATTGACAGAATGTACGTAAAACAAAATATGATTCGCAACCTTAACACACTGGATAAAAACTTATCCTGTATATGCAAGAATTGCTCGTTTAAAGCGACTGCTGCGCTGCGTGTCGCGGGTTCGATTCCCGCACGGACCAAATATTGGTATGACCTACAAGTAGTTGTTCCGGGTTTGGCTGTTTGTGTATGTGAGTTTAAATGTTTGTAAACGCACCCACAATACAGGAGAAGTTCCTAGTGTGGGGCAACGTTTAAAAAAAAAAAAAAAGGTTTTAAATTAAAATCATCAATACAACTCATCATCATCATCATCATATCAGCCGAAAGTACTACACTGCTGGAAATAAGCCTCCCCCAAAAGGGGGGGATTTGCCATAATCGCCACGCTTAGCAGGCGGCTTGGCGATCGCAGTATGGTGGTCAAATGCACAGAGTACGCTGCTGCCCATTCTCTAGTAAGTCCCTGTCGCCTTCTACGACACCCACGGGAAGCAATGGGATAGTGCTATTCTTTTACGTCCGGCACCACATGGAACTACAACTATCCTGAATAATTTAATCCCATTTAATGACTATTTCATGCAAAAGTGTCCAACAAATTGCAAAAAACCTTAAGAAATTTTTAATTTTGCCTGCTACCCTGGCGCTTCTAAAATAGCTTTTATAATGTATACAGGATAAGTTTTTATCCAGTGGGCAAACTGTAACCATGAATTCAACGTATTATTCTAAACCCCATAGCGCAGAATTCTTCCGTCAGATATACAAAAAAAAAATCTGCTGTTTCATAGAAAAGTGCAATACCTACGCGGTCAAAATGTATGGAACAGCTGATATTTTTTGTATAACCGACGAAAAATTTCTGCGCTAGGGGGTCTAGAATGGTATGCTGTATTGTTGTATGGGTCTAGAATACTCTAGAATGATATGATGAATTCATGGTTACGGTTTGCACACTGGATAAAAACTTACCCTGTATAAAGATAAATAAGGGGAATAGATTTTATAATTTTTTGAAACTTGATTAATTATGGTATTTCCAAATATCCATAGGACCAATCGACGACCAAAGTTGTTATACTTATAGGGTGTCCGGTAGTTTTTTTAATATTGAAGACTGAATGCAGTAGTGTTAGTTCTTGTAAACAACTCTTTACTAATTTCAGTTTTGTTCAAGAAGTTGACTTGTATTCTTCTTTAAATGTTAGAAAATGTCCAGAGGAAAGTTTCGAGTATGAATGTGGATGGCTACCTACAGTAGGGCCTGAATTCACTATGACCACTTAACGATTCCTTGCTCGTAACCACGTCAATCACACATGAAATCTGCTAATATCATATTAATAATATCGACAAATTGTCTTGGAACATACAGAATATGACATTTCGATTTCTTACCGTTACATACTTACATTATTTGGTTTCTATAAAACACGATATTGACGTAGTTTAAACGTAGTAAGATTCCGCGGGGAACCATTATAACCGTACAGAATTAGGGGCCCAGTGTGAAAAATTATGTGGCTAGAAAAAGAGTAAATACGTGACTACCGAGAAGACGTCTAATAAGAAGTATGGAACCAAAAGAAATGTTGCACCAATCCTAAATTTATTGAGAAAAAGGAAAATCTCCTTAAATATTTTAAAAGAACCTACTAAACTTTACTGACCACAAACTACCAAACACCCTACTCATATTTACCCACAAATACAGCAAAACAAATACGAGCAAACAAAGCCACATTAAATTATTAACTACGAAAAATAAAGAAGAGAAAAAACATAAAATAAGTAGGTTACATTTAATAAATGAGGGAGGTATGTTCTCACATAAAAAGTTAGTCGCGTCATTGCTCGCGAAATACGTAGGTACTTATATTGTGGGTCCTCGTAAAATATTTACTTAGGCCGAATGGCTTAGCTTGGGGACCGAGCAGAGCTTAGCTGAGCTTGATATTGACATTATGGATGACGTACTTATTTAAATATTGGGATGAAAAATAATTCTCGAATTTATTTATAGCGAAATATGAAACATTTTTGTTCGTGACCTTTCAGTAAATCTCTAGACCTAATTTTAGGTGAAGGCGATCCTTTATGTAACACTAGCTTTTGCCAGCGGCTTCGCCCGTATCAACGTCCGAAATTATCCGACGGGAACGTGCTAGCGGGAGAAAAAGTATCCAATGTTTTAATCCAGGTTATAAACTGTGTGTCTTTCATCCAAAGCCTTTCAGGCGTTTTTTCGTGATTAACAAACAACCAAACATCTAAACATAAAAATTATCACATTGTTCTTTTCGTGTCGATGGTACTCGTAGTCTTTCGTTTTTTTATGTAGGTTGTAAGAGCCCAGTAGGTGGCCTGGTATTTTCCCATTTATAATATTAGTGCGATCAATTACAAACAACAAATTGGCTTGGACTAAAAACGGAGACTAAGAACTAAAGCTTGATAGAAATAAAACCAATATAGGTACGACCTAGTTATACAGGATAATTTTTTATCCAGTGCGCAAACTATAACCATGAATTCAGCATATCATTCTAGACCTCCAGCGCAGACATTGTTCGGCGTTATTACAAAAAAAAAACAGCTATTTCATAGAAAAGTGCAATGCCTACGCGGCTAAAATGAATGGAACAGCAGATTTTTTTTGTATAGCAGACGAAAACTTTCTGCGCTGGGGGGTCTAGCATGATATGCTGAATTCATGGTTACAGTTTGGGCACTGGATAAAAATTAATCCTGTAAGTTCGCTGACAATGTTAGGATTTCTTTGAAATAAATTTAACTTTGTATAAAACAAATGACTATCTCAAGAATTGCTAGTGGCAGAACAACCTCTTTAAATTATTTCATTTATTTACAAAACTCAGGCCTTTCAATTAAATTAAAAAAATTACTTTGTATTACGTTCAAAGGGAAAATGCGGGAAATAATAAAAATGTAAGAGAAACAAACAGTTCCTTGTCTTTAATAAAAACAGTAGCATTGGGATTATAATTTATTGTTCTCTTTTTTAGCCTACTACGTACACAATGAAGAAAACATATCGCGACGGGATTTATCTGCGCAAGGGATCTTCACCGCACTGCTTAACGCAGAGAGTTGAAAATCGAACTGTGTGTTTTTTCGACGCGCTGGGATGCACTCAATTGGAATCTCAATTCTCGGTTCAACGCCGAGAGTTGAAAATCCAGTGTACGATAAACTTCCCCCGCGATGTATTTACGTCCGTGCGAACTCATTATCTTAGGTCTAACTGTCTTCCATACCGATGGGAAAATTGTTTATTAACTAAGTAAGTTGCCTTGACCTAGATATGGTTTTTATTCAATACTAGCTTTTGCCAGCGGCTTCGCCCGCGTGGAGGTCGGTGTATTATACATATAAACCTTCCTCTTGAATCACTCTATCTATTAAAAAAACCCGCATCAAAATCCGTTGCGTAGTTTTAAAGATTTAAGCATACATAGGGATATAGGGACAGAGAACGCGACTTTGTTTTATACTATGTAGTGATAGTGATAAGCTGTTGGCCGACTTGAGTGAGCTCCAGGATGAAAGTAGCCCCTCCACCAGTGTCCTAGGTCACCAGAGTAGACCTTCTCCAGATCCTAGGGTACCTGTCAAGTTTTATATAGATCCGTTCTGCTGTTTTTACGTGATTGAGTAATGCACAAACTTTCATATTAATAGGACGACTTCACAAAACGGGACACACAAAAATGACGTTTACGTATAGACCATTGACAGTTTTAGAAAAGTAGACAAGCGATATAAATTCTACAGTAGACCAGAAATAGAAAGCGTCATGCTAAAGCCTGCAGTAGTATATAAAATCATCATCTGCCAAGCTTTTTCCTCAACAATGTTAGGGTCGGCTTCCAGTCTAACCGGATGCAGCTGGATTTTTATTTTATTTTACATGGAGCGACTGCCTATCTGACCTCCACAATCCATTCACTGGAATACGGTACCCCTTGTAAGACGTTCGGGCTTTTTACGACCCGGTCATGTGACATACAATATTATTTCTATAAAATAGAGTTTAAATAAAACACACTCAGTAATCAAACTATTAAAAAAAACACACCCGTTTAAAAGCTAATAAACCCACTCATAAACCCTCTAAAAATATTACTTAACTTTCCAATAAAAACTTTGCACAAATAACAAAATAAACTACGCAAATTATAACCAAACTGATATCCGTCGGAAGTGCAGAAACAACCAGTCTCGTTGCTTCCGCATAATTAAATTTCAGCGTTTCAGTTTACTGAAATCCCATCGCTACTGAGTTGAGATTCCCGACGGCCAGCTATTGTTTCTGAACGAAGCTAAATATAGCGCTAAAAATTATGGGCTTTATGCTTCAGACTCGTTTTGTCAAGGATACTCTTTATTAGCTGGTTGTTTTGTTGATATTAGCTGGGCTGAAGGAGCTTTTCAGGTAAGATGTCTTTGTTGCTAGGTTATTAATTTCTGGGCTTGTTTTCAGGGTTTAGGTTTCGTAAGAATCGAGATCTAGAGAGAATAAGAGATCTTATTTTTCCCGTTAAATCATACTTAAAAAAATACTTGCATTTGAAGGTCATTTATTGTCACAAATCACCATTTTAGAATTTCAGACTCTCTTTGCATCTTCGCGGATGAAGTGACTACTCACTTCATCCGCGAAGATGAAAAAAGAATCCGAGAGATTCTGAAGCCCCTGCGTCTATCACGCAGGGGCTTCAGAATCATAGTACATGATAACAGCTAGCGCGTCGATCCCTGCTACCTTTCAATTTATTAATCAAACAATAAAAAGCTAACATTTACTCATTCCTAAAACAAAAGATAATTGTACTTAGGGTCCGGTAGTTCAAGTCGAACTGCAGTAGGTACCAACAAGAATTACCAAGCTCACAATGACGTAATATTCATAGTTCCGACAGGCATTCTAGCCGAATACTTAGGAATTGCCTTTTGGCTAACTCGGTACTGAATACCGGCAAACTGAGCGTCTCTGTAATCCTCTTAGCTGGAGTATTTCCGTTAAATGTACTGCTTTATGAATGTTAAGTCGGAGATGTCACTTCAGCTAATTTTTGGTGAGTTTGTCCTTGTTCAAATTTTGCAAATTTTTGGTGAGTTTGTCCTTGTTATAAAGAAGAATGAGGGGCTTCTGGCTAAGTAATTACAGCTGCACGGGTCGATCTTCAAAGTTAAGCAAAGCTTGCCGTGGTCGATCCGTGGATAGATGACATCTTTATATACCAAGACCCCTCCGTCCGCGGAAAGCCTTTGATCCCGGCTGCCAATCGTGGATCTTTGACAGTCAGAAGCCCGAAAGTATGACAATCAGTCTTACCAAGAGTAATCGCATTACCCAGTAACTGGGTTGAGGAGGTCATATAGGCAGTCGCTCCATGTAAAATACTGGTATGAAGCTGCATCCGGCTAGACTGGAAGCCAACTCTAACATATTTGGGGAAGGGCTAGGCAGATTTTGAGTCATCATAAAGAAGAAAGGGATTAGATGATGTACAAATAAGTAAGTTTGCAAAGAGTCCCAAATTCGGTTTAATTATATGCTGAATATGTTGAATTATCTGCTACTTTTTATTTAAATACAAGCACCCAGTCTTTTGTTAGAAATGTTTTATTTGAATCAAAAGTCTTGGTCTATTTTACCTTTGAGTAATTTTCCTAAGAGATGTTCTGAGAAAACCCAAAACTTGATTTAAGAGAATTCAAAACCATAATTTCAGATTAATGAAAAGATATGGTTCGCCTAGACGTAGATTGTAAGTTGATCTACGTAGCGGTATTCTTAAAGAAATTTTATAAAGGGAACTTCGTGTTGCAAAGAATTCCTTTCGTCTTAGCTACTTTGTACCTCCATTTAAAAATTCCACAAGTTTTTTTTTTAAGGTGTATAATAAGAAAGTCCAAGGAGAAAAGACTGAAAAAGAAAGCTTGATAAAACGAATAATTTAGAGCAGGTATTTAATTTATTTTTTGTGAAAATCTTACAGTACAAAATTGTAAAGTTATGTCACTAAAATGATAAATTAAAAAAATTCTAAAATTTTAATCTCTGAGCATCCATTGTTTGTTAAATAAAAAAATATTAGCTAATCACGAAATTCGTTTAATAAAATAATACGTTTTGTTACGCGGGTTAAGAGTTGCTGGAAGGCCTCCTTTGACCAACAGTGGGAAAGTATAGGATATACAAAAAATAAATGATTTGACATTCTACCAAGAGAGCTGATCACGCTGCTGGCATAAACATTTGTGTTTAAATCTGTCACGTTACATAGGAATGATACATAACACAGTAGAAGAAAATGATCCGCAATGTCCTATTAGAGCACCTTGTACAAGCTGGTTTTTTTTTTGGGTGGGAAATCATCAAATGACTTCTCCCACTCTGGGTGGAGCAGGAGGGCGGGCGTGTCAGACTTTTACTGACTGAAACCCACCCGTGTTCCCTCAGTTGCCTGTGTGCCAGGGGCCGCGGTATCTCTTTCGAACAACCCGCACCCCTGGTAGTGTACAAGCTGGTAAGCCAAGAGGTATCGTTTTGGAGGTCAGATAGGCCGTCGCTCTATGTAAATTACTGGGTTCAGCGGCATCATAGACTGGAAGGTGCCCCAACATAGTTGGGACAAACTTAAGTTCAAAACGAAAACCCGACAAATTATGATAAGCAGTTTAGAAGTTATGAGAGAACAGATGAACATACATACCGCTCAAAATCAGGACCATCCTTTTTGCTTCGCCGTAGTCAGGTAAAAAGGCTAGGCAGATTGATCGTCAAAGCAGGTAACCACCATCTATCATCTCCCACATACAAACCACACTTTACTAAGCACCCGCATACTAAGGCACGCCCGAAGCACTACAAATAACTATTAAAAGACAAAGTTTGAAACAACTACCATCTTCTTAATTGCGAGATAAATCACGTGCGCCATCTATTACAGACATCGGGACAATAAAACAGTACAATTTATCACCATCTATGTTACATTTAACGACTGGCACTGGAACGTCTGAACTGTCGTAAGCAGTATTGTAACTATTAGTACTCATCATCGTATCTTCATCTTAAGGAACTTGGAGTGGGTTTGTGTTAAAGATAAAATTTGGAAGTTTTTGACTGCCATGTTTTATATCGTATAACGTACTCCACTTCGGTCATGGCGGCCAATCTCAGCCGAGACTAGCTATCGATGCAGGAGATATTATGGTGCACAAGTGTATGCGATGCGCAGACACAGGTGCGCTCTCTTCCTTCATTCCTATAGTGCGATGGGGTGGTAATCCGACACGACCAGAGAGAGTTCAGGCGCGGGACCAAAGGCTTAATGTGGAGGTCATAACGCAGAGGTGTACCTGTACGCACCCATATTTCGCCAATTATATTTAGGTCCCATGTAAAATGTAGCACACAGGCAACTGGGAGAATACGGGTGGGTTTTAGTCAGTAAAAGTATGACATGCCCTCCTGCTACACCCAGAGCGGGAGAAGTTATTTGATGATTTCACACCGTCAAATAAAGGGGGGGGGGGGTGCGAGCTTATTGACATCCGGGCACAAATCCAGACGCCAAGCTGCTACTGATAAATTCCTAATAAAAAACCCAATATAACACTTCGCTCGACTTGGAAATGGAACCCAGTACCTCATGCTAGGCGGAAGCGCGTGAGACCACTAAATTAGCATGGCAGATTTATATACGTTAGAAATAATTTCTAGAACTACCGACCATTCCTAATAGGTTCCATTTTAAATTTTTATTTTGATCAATGATTTGTTGGTGTTATATTTTAGACGCGTAATTAGTTTTAAATATGAATGTACTCAGTGTTGTTACATTTTATTACCTACTATTTTGTCTCTGATTAGCTTCTGCTCGCGACTTCGCTTGCGTCAAATTTCTTGCTCCCCTGATCCAACCCGTCGCTTCAAATTGCCTGCCCGTGCCAGTACTTAGTATTCGTGACTTTTTTCTCTTTGCTCGGCTCCTAAGGGTCTTAGCGTGATGTTATAATTATAGCCTATAGCCTTCCTCGATAAATGGGCTATACAACACTAAAAGAATATTTCAATTCGAATCAGTAGTTCCTGAGATTAGTGCGTTCAAGCAAACAAACAAACAAACTCTTCAGCTTTAAAATATAAATAAATAATATAGCATAGAAGTATAGATTAGTATAGATTTTCAACACAATGTATTTCGTTATTAAATAAATGACTTATGACTTACTTAGAAATAAATCAAGGAAATGAATACAAATTAAAAGAGATTTTGTTCGATTCTGGATCACACTAATATATGAAAAAACCTAAAATCATTTGAAAAATATCACAATTCCCAGCAAAACACATGGGAAATAATTTATATTTAAAAAAGAATGCAAAGAGAAATACATTTCCCAAAAACGATTTTCGCAGTTTGATTTCAATATTCTGTAAATTGAAACAATAAAACTGTCTAATATATCGCCATCAATACGCCACTTAACCGCTAAAGGCTACGCCCGTGATTTACACCACCGCACCACAGAGGGCGCCTCGGTTTGATGTCGCTATAGAAACGCAAACGTTGTTCAGTGACGTCACAAATCATATGCCGATTGCCGCCATTTTGAAAGCGCCGCCATTTTGACGTGCGGCTTAGACGCCACTGTCAAAATTGTTTATGCGTGAGGATTAAACAAAATTATTACCTGCAACTAACAGTTTTTATAAAAACCTCGTTTGCGATTTTGTAAAAGCTAGGTTAAAAATATCGCAGATTTTAATGTTCGTGTAAAATTTATATCGTTTAAAAAAGAAGAAACTGCGAATTGGTATTCGGTAAATTCGTTTTCGGCAACAAAAAAAGAAAATAGATAACGAGTTGAGTTGGCAGGTACGTGACACGGTTACTTAAATAACGGAGCAAAGTGGAGGCAATTGTAGCTAACCTGTCCAAAAGTGGTCAACGTTTAAGAGATTTAGGTAATTTTGAATATTACGAAATGAATTGAGCATGAGCTGGAAACCCAAAAAAATACTGAAAAAGAGACTTTTCGTCTAATGATGACCAACAGATGCTTGGTCAACCCTAATCATACCTTCATATATTATGATACACCTACTTAGTAAAAAGTACTTTTTTTCAGAAAAGGTCTAAAACTGTTTACCGTGTTCCTGTGCATTGGGGAAGTTATCTGTATACATATTTGCTTTGCAAGTTCTACTAGAAAAATATTATTAAATCTGTTTTATTGGTCGATAGGTAGCGAGTTAAGGAATTCAATGGTAAGCATAAGTCAAAACTCCCAATTTTTGACTTAGCTCCCTTTAGATCTAGGTGTGTGATATGTGCTGGGTAGCGTGACAGTTAACAGCGGAGAATGGAACAAGAAAATGTGTTGCACCGACCCCAAGTAACATGTTGCAAGGGCAGGAAGATGATAAATGGATACCTGCATGATATATTGGTGAACAAAGGTGTGATGATATTGTCTTAGTCAACACGTATGACAATAATTATGGCAGAGATTAGAAGATTATCACAATAGTCGTATGCTAGCAATAAATAATTATGGAATACTCCACGGATTGAATATAATAAAGATAAAGTTATCGGAATAATTATAGATTTTATCGATAAAACAATATTTATTGTAGGCTAATAAAAGAAGATAGAAAAAAATTAAAAAACTCAACTGCCTAAAAAGTGAACTTTAATTAAAAAATATGGGAACAAAAAACTTGTTTTAAAAGGACTATTAGACTGAATACTATAAGCAATCTCATGCAGTCGGAGGCAATAAAGGTCTTTATTGTTTTAATTAAAGTTTACTTTTTAGGCAGTCGGGTTTTCTGATTTTGTAAATATATTTTTTATTTCACAGTTTTTAGTTTATTTTTGACGTTAATGAGACCTACTCATGAAACCCTTTATTTTGATACCCCACAAAAAAATAAAAAATAAAAATAAATAAAAAAATAAAAAATATATTTTCAAAACACAATTTGGCGCCATAAATGGGCCATTTTTTTTATTTTTTATTTATTTATTTTTTATTTATTTATTTATTTTATTTTGAAGAAGGCTTACAGACTAACAAACCAATGATATAAAGAAAGTAATATAAAAAAATTGCTAATAACAAGCCTCCACATATAATTAAAGAAAAGAGTCGATAAAAAAAGTACATACAAGTTAATATAATTAGTTAATGTTAGATAAGTTAATTATCCATGAAAAATGATTGTGCCAAAAGCCGTCTAAAGGTCGCCACACTGGTGCAGAACAAGTCAACATTAAGGTCCATAGGAAGCCTATTGAAACTAAGTGCACTTCTTATTGAGAAAACATTCCGCCTATAATTAGTCATTGCGAAAGGTACATTTAATATTGGCCGCTGACGTAATCCCATCAGATTCGTGCGTAATGACAGATTAGCAACAAGTTCAGGACAGTCAATGTGGCCATTTGCGATACACAACAGTAAACTCATGTCTCCAATATAACGTCTCATCTCCAGAGGAAGGAAGTGGTACCGTTTGCAGCGGTGCACGTAGTCAACTGAGTATTGCTGAGCCCTATAATCCAGATAACGTAGGAATTTTCTTTGGATGCCCTCAATACGGGACTTATAAGTCTCATAATGCGGGTTCCAAACCTGAGACGCATATTCTAAATGGCTGCGCACGAAAGAACAATACAAGATTTTAACCGGTTTAAGAGATCGGAAACAGGCCGTGGTGCGTAGTATAAATCCCAGAGCTTTGGATGCCTTTGTAACTATGCTATTTACATGTTGATCAAACAGAAGCTTGCTGTCTATGATTACCCCTAAATCTCTTATGCTATTTAGCCTGCTAATGAGCTGATCGTTCAAGGTGTAACTAAAATTTATCAAAGAAGTACAACGTGAGAATGTTATGAGAAAGCATTTAGAGACATTTAATAGGAGTTTGTTACGAATGCAATATATTTCGAACCTATACAGATCATCTTGTAACTGATATGCATCAGACATATCTCGCACAACTTTATGAATCTTCATGTCATCCGCATATAGCAAAATATACGAATGACGAAAGCATTGTTTGATATCTGCAATGAACAATATAAATAACAGAGGACCCAAAATGGAGCCTTGAGGTACACCTGAAGGGACAGAACTCCAACCAGAGGTGTAGCCCTGAAGCACGACAGCCTGTGTTCTGTTTTCTATGTAGGAGGAGAACCACCGGTACAGGTCACCGTGTATTCCGGCGAGAAACAGCTTCTTCAGCAGCATGCAATGATCAATACGATCGAAACACTTACTATAGTCGGTATAGACCACGTCAACTTGTCGCTGTGCCATGCCGTTTGTAATAAACTCATGTGACAGAAGCAAGTTAGACGTGGTCGAGCGGTTCCTAACAAAACCGTGCTGTTCCTCACCAAGAATTGGCTTGAAAGCTGCATAGACATCAGTATAAACTATACGTTCAAGAATTTTAGAAAAAAGGCTAATTTTAGATATGGGGCGATAGTTTTCCATATTAGCCTTATCGCCCTTTTTAAAGACGGGGGTGACGAAAGCAGCCTTCCAAATCTTTGGAACTTTGCCCTCGGAAAGAGAGCGTTTGAATAAGATAGAAATGGGTTCCACAAGACTATCAGCACAAGCGACTATGAACATAGGAGGTATTAGGTCAGGCCCACCTGATTTACTGAGGTCTAAAGATTTCAGCAGCTTCAATATACGTGAGTGGGTTATGTCAACTGTGCTGACAGACACTGCAGTATTACTACATTGTTCACTGAAAGTTCGCTCATCATCAGCCGTTGATTCAGGTTCAGAAAAGGTGGACTGGAAATAGGTAGCAAAGAGGTTGCTAATATCCTGTCCTGTATTCACAGAGGTTTGACCGTAGAACATCTCATTAGGAAACGAGCCAGCCCTCCGCTTACTTTTTACGAACGTCCAGAAAGACTTAGGATTTTTTACAATAGAAGCCTCAATGTTTGTCATATAATTGTCATAACAGGTTTTTTCCAGCTCATAAACTCTGGTACGCAGTAATGAAAACGAGTGATAATCAGATAAGTTACTGTATTGTTTATATTTCTTATGATACTTATGTTTTTCTCTAATGACTTTAATGAGTGCTGGGGTATACCAAGGAGGATAAGAGGACTGTTTTACCGATTTTTGAGGTATGTGTCTATCCCTAAGCTCATATAGCTTACTATAAAAATTAGCAACGGCATCTTCCAAGCTCGTTGATTGTAACAACTGAGGCCAGTTAATTAGATCAAGTTCAGATTTAATAGCATCATAATTGCCCTTCGAGAAGATATGACGTTGCTTAGGATTGTCGACAAGTTTTTGAATTTCAATAAATTTTGTCTCAATAATTAAAGGCTTGTGATGAAAATCAATTGGCAGAGCAAGTGGGTCCGTACATCCCGAGACAGTCACAGTATCGTTACAGAATACAAGATCAAGTAGTCTACAGTTAATGTTCCGCTCACCATTATACTGTGATAAGTTGAACGTTTGTATTGTATCGAAGAACTGAATCATATGCTGAGAAGAAATGTTTTGCGGGATCAACTCACCATTGGTAGCTATGTCCCCATTACACCACTCGACGTCATTACCGAAATTAAAATCACCCACCAGCAGAAACTTGTCAAGTGGATGAGTCAGAATTAAGTTGTTGAGACTATCTGTGAAGTTACGCAACTGAATACTATAAGAATTACCTAGACTCTCCTTGCACAGGTAAAGTGCACATATATGCAAATTGTAACTAACCTGTGGTTTGGTCCTTTTAAGGATTAAAGACAGCCAAATATCCTCAGCAGAACTACGCCAATCCAACCTCTCAACCATTGTAAGATCATGTTTCACCGCTATCAGTACACCACCACCACGTAACTGACCGGTTCGGGAGTAGTCACGATCGCGTCTCCATACGAGGTAACGGCCATCAAATAATTCACTGCTGTTAAAACTGTCATCTAACCACGTCTCCGTAAATATAATGATATCGTAGGAACTAAGACATACTCCGCGAAACACAATGTTCGTTTTCGTACGCAGACCCCGCACGTTCTGGTAGTAGATTTTAAGCGTAGCCATTTCTACATTTAACCACAATCAAATAACTTAAGAATAGATCAAAAAATGTTAAAAATAAATCAATTATTACAGATAGAACAAAGTGCAGGTCATTGACGCAGCCTATATATTGCTTAATGCGGGTAGAGGTCAAGTAAAATAATAGACACAGCAACACACAGTGACCAGAAGAAATAACATTATAAAAACAGACGTTATAAAAAGAAACAAAAGGCGATGGCCAGTACAGAGATAAGAGCACCTTGGAGTAAATTGTCATAACTGGGGACGGTCCATAAAGGAAAATGTACCCTATCGCATGACGGAAATGGTTTAAATTAGAATAAAAAAAAGTGACATTGCAAAAATAATATCGAATAGACTTACTCGGGCACACCGTGTAGCGACACAAAACTAATAGGAAAACGCAACTAGCACACATGGGACAAAGATTCTCAAACAAATTTGTTTCGCACCTAAAAAACACACTCCAAAACACAGACTTATATAAACATAGTATTCTAATAACGGTTGTAATATGTATTAATCGTGAGTAATTTAAACAATTTTCTGTAGATCTTTCTCCGATTTGATTACCAGCGGTGGCGACATGTCGTTTTTTCTTACGAGTATCTTCGCATGTTTGACCCAAACGTATTGGAAATCCATTTCTGCTGATGTTTTCTTAGTTTTAGATAACAACATTTTGTTTTTTATAGTAAGGTGATCATTTATGAAAATTTTATGGTTGCCATTCAATCCAATTTTATCAGGCGTCAGGGGCGAGGTCTTTAGTTCGTGCCTAGCAGCTGCTATGAAATCCTCTTTTACGTAACGTTGGCAGAAACAGACTATGATGGGTTTTATACGGTCTTTCTCGCTAGTAGGTACACGTGTGATGAAGTTTATTTGATTTTTAGTAATAGGGTAATTGACTTTAGCACTAATTTTGGCTATTATTTCAAATAAGTTCTCGTTACCTGTCTGAGGCACACCCTTAACTTCAATGTTAGTCATACGCGACCATTGATCCTTATTATTACCGTCCTCCTCTAACTTATCCAATCGGGCTTGCAGTTGTTCGACTTGGTCTTGGACTTTCTCAACCTTAACAATACGTAGCTCCATATCATTCAGTTTTCCTGAGACTTCTTTCATAACTTCGCTGTACTGGTTGGACAAGGTTGTTTTGAACTCGGCAAATTCATTCCTCAATGCGACGATTTCTTCTTTCATATTCTCCAGTGTGGAAAACTTCAAGGACAACGCTCGAATCTCCTGCAGGACAACCGACTCAGGTTCCAGCACGGGGGTGGGTGATACTGGCAAGACAGGTTGTAGGGTATTACCTGCCAATCTGCATCTACTGCAACGCCATATTAGCTTACGATCCCCTAGCTTTTGATAGCCGTTTTCAGTGACGCCCCCACAATGGAAATGCATCATGAGGTTACATGATTTGCAGTGTGCACCATCGGACAATGTGTCACTGCAGATACCACATTTGTTTGTATCCATCTTAGAAAGTATAATTGTAATTACAAAAGAACAACCGGAACTATACGAAACTTTGAGAAATAGTGAATACTTTTTAAAATCGACAGTAATTCGTAACAAGCACAGCCGTATGTAACCGAGGTCAACGACCGATAGATTTTGATATAACCCGGTGTCACTCTCACAATTAAGACGAATCTAACGGCACCTCTCAAGCTGAAATCGATTAAGCCGTTTAGGCTACAGAGCGTGCCAAAGAGATATACATACATACACTCGAAAAACATAACCCTCCTTCTGGCAGAGTCGGGTAAAAACGAGTATGTTATTGTCCGACAGTGTTGCTGAATTTTGTAACTTAGTGTATAGTTTCCGTGGTGTAGCGGTTATCACATCTGCCTAACACGCAGAAGGCCCCCGGTTCGATCCCGGGCGGAAACATAGCTTTTTGCCAAATCACATTTTTTCCCACCAACATCGCTTTTCAAGCCTGCAATTACTTTTTTTATTTCTTGCTTTTTTTTTTCAGGGTCGAACCCCAAAACATTTTACAACTGATAAATAAACATAGCATGAACTCAACCATTCACATATATTACGCTTGTGCCTATCAATTTTCTCTTCATGCCCCACGGACACGCACTTACAACTTACGTTTCTAGTTCTAAGAAATACGCCAATATCAGTTGAAGCCTTATTTATATTCAGTAAGGGATATCGCTGTGTAGGATACACATTTGTAACGGTAAATGTGCACGTAACACGGCATACAGAGAAGTGTAGGATGTATACCGTGTCCAGGGTGATGGATTTGCATTATTTTTCAGAGTGTAACTGTTTTGAGGCCGAATATGATCACAAAACTGCAAAGACATTTCCTACAATAAGTGTATCCCCCGCACCATTTAACTGCACTTTTTCTTATTCACGCATTCGGTCAAAAACTACTATTAGAGTATAGTTTATGCCCTGGTAAAGTTTGAATCTAGTAATCGTACCTTGTATTAGGATCTCGATAGGCCCAATACCATAGTATCAAACCTACCCAGGATCTGCCATATGCACATTTATGTAATGCTACTAGTAAAGCCTATTTTATTTAAAATCATCCCTTAACGGCTACTTGTAGTAACAACAAAACAATGCTGGCTAATATCTATCTATTCTACGCAACGTGACAATATCTGTTATTGTAATAAGCAAAATATCGTCAAACACAATAGTGTTGCTGCGTCATTATCGAACAGCTAATTCTCTAACTCCATTACACCACTAATTCCAAGCATTAGTTCCCAATTACGTCACTATTATATTAACTACATCAACACTTACAAATCCCATTGCTGATGCCGAACGGGCATTGAATAAATTATTATCATTGAATGCGAATACATTCGGGGAATACAAATAATTAGCTGGCTCGTATCTGAACTGAATTAATAACGTACGCAAATCTTCTTCTGGTCAAGTTTATTAAACCGCGTGAAAAGGTTACACAAGTCACATGTGTCTCGTCTGGCTGTGAAGGTTTTAGAGCTAGACTATATTTTTCATTAAAATTATCAATTCTGCCTTACAAAGATTCTTGCGGCCTGCCAGTGTTATTTGAAGCTGCCATTAAACAAGGTTTTTTTTTAAAATCAAAATCAAAAGTCGTTTATTCAAATTAGGCTGAGAGTCAGCACTTTTTGAACGTCAAAATTACATAAGACAGTCCCTCAAAAAGCCCGCCCTTCACCACTTCCTAGTGCTTTAGCTGGGAAGAAGTGGCGCAACACACTCCCCAGCAGCACAGCTGTCTGTTATGTTGGAAGAACTTGATTCTATATAAATTATCAAACCGTATTATTCCATCTCGTCAGCCGTCACGTTCAAGCAAAACGCTTATTCCTCCTTTTCCGTTAGAATCCATGTAAAATCTCCCGGAAAAATTCCTTTACAAGACAGTAACTTTTAGTATTCCAAAAATCCATCCTACAAGAGAAACACGCTTTTATTTAGACTTCACGCTGGACAGAATGCACTCGACGTAGCACCGTTGCACGTTGCTCGGAGTGTTCCAAGAAAAATCAACACAAGAGGTGGCCGATTTGAAAATAGACCGTCCGAGTCTCGTCCGTTGAAAAAGCGAAGCACGCTCGTGTCAGCTGCGCTCTGGGCGGCGTGTTCGTGTCACGCGTTTTGTGGTACAAATGTGTATTGTTCAGTTTATTACGTTTTTAGGGGTGGCATGATTTTTTCATGAAATTTCTTATTTAATTTATTCCTCAGAAGATCAAATGAAAGTTCATAATTATGATATAATTAATGAATCCACAATGCTAAAAATGCGTGAAAAAGCAAAAGCTTTACCGAACCGAACCATGTATCGAACCGGGGGCCTTCTGCGTGTTAGACAGATGTGATAACCGCTACACCACGGAAACTACGAATAATGCATTCAAATTTAAGATTGCAATAAGCTCCGACAACAGTTTCAAAAAGAGGTCTAGAGACACAAACAGTGTGCACCTGAGTGTTCAAAGTTAATTATTCTTCTATGTATAATAATTGATAAATGATTCTGGTGTGATTTACCCTGTAGTTTTATAATATTGAAATACTTCATCAATACAATTCCCTGTGGGGTATGTACAGTCGACCTCGCACGTGCTTTATCACCCTAATGTTCGTATGTCACAAAACGGCAAGTCTATTTGTCTATGTGACAGTAAGATTGGTTCAAGTTTGATTAGTGAAGTTTCAATTTACTGGAAATTGCTGTACTGTGTAAAGCAATTATGAGGTCGACCATACCTACCTAGTTATCGTAAAAACTTTTTTGCTATAAAAACATAAATAATACAGGTTAGATGAAATTGGATAAAAGGTTATTCAAAAAGTTACTATTGTTGTTAGGGACCTAATTAGGGACTAAACTCAAAGGCAGGTTAACTGTAATTTAAGATATATAATCCAGATAGGTACAGAATTTGAGTTGGTAAACTTATGGAGTGCGCGCGCGTGCCGTCGTTGGAGATCGGTAGCGAAGTGGCTCGACGGCCCGCACCTTGCACACCGCTCTTCTCGCCGCCGCCCGCCGCCTTCCGCTGTCTCGCGACAGCCGCCGAAGATTGCCGAGTGGTCGGAGGCGCCCGAACAATTGTAATACTTCAATCAGCTTTTATAGCTCTACAATTTATTTTGGTTTTGGTCCACAAAAGTCCACAAAATATTTTAATTTTGTATCCCAAACTAAAAGCTACTCAGTTGCTCTGTTGCTTGTTAAAGCAAATCAGTTAGAAACTAAAAATAAATGAACAAAAGGTACGTCTAGACGGGTAACGAACTTTTAGTTACAAAGAGAGTTTTATGTAATCTGTGGTTTTATAGTGACTGGGAATATAGCTTAATGTGTAGCCGTGTGTACAGTCACGAGCATTAATTATGTACACACATAGCCAAATTCAAAACCGATTTTATCTTAAATTACGATTGCAACCTTGAGATAACCGATATTTCATTATAGTGTGCGTTCCAAAACATAAATTTTCAAAGTAACACAAAACTGCAATCAGTACAAGAGGAGAAAATCAGTTTTAAAAGTTGGGAAGCGTATACATATTAGTGCCTCTGACTGTAGAATACCTACACACTTTAATGGTGAAAAAATTGCCACGTCATTTTTTGAAGTTGACTGCTGGTAGTGTTGTTGTTAAGTTGACTGCTAATGTCATTGAACACACGTTGCGTACATACACCGTAACATTTTAGTCGTCTTACAAAATGGTTTCACTCAATGTATAATGACAGTGGCAGAATAGTTGACATAGGGTCAGATGCCAAACAAGGAAAAAAATGTATCTATCTATCTATACATATAAATAAAATTGCAGTGTCTGTTTGTAATATTTAAACAACCGCTTACGTACATATACCAAAATAACATTTTTTACAATTTTTGTCTGTCTGTTTGTTCCCGCTAATCTCTGAATGGCTGGACCGTTTTTGACGGGACTTTCACTGGCAGGTAGCTGATGTAATAAGGAGTAACTTAGGCTACTTTTATTTTAGAAATTTTGTAAAAAATAACTATTCCGCGCGGACGAAGTCGCGGGCACAGCTAGTCTTTTATATAAATAAAAAGAAAAGTCCTGACTGACTGACTGACTCATCAACGCCCAGCCCAAACCATTGGATCTAGAAAGCTGAAATTTTGCACAGAGGTTCCTTTTATAATGTAGACAAGGAATAAGGAAGTATTTTTCGAAATTTTTACCCCTAAGTGAGTTAAATAGGGCATGAAAGTTCTACGCGGGCGAAGCCGCTGGCAAACGCTAGTCTGACATAAAATACCTCTCGGCGCGGTTAAAAAATTGTTACCAATAATTAATATAATAGGTGCGATGAAAAATAAAATAATGTTTACGTATCAAACGGTAGAAAATACCTACCCAGCGCACGAGTCGAGCAGATCATTCCATCTCCATTACATTCTCCATTTCTCCATAACAGGGTGTTTCAAACTACGTCATGTGTCTTAGTGAATGACAGTTATTTTTTTTTAAGATTCACATGCTCATAAATATCATTATTTTTAAAATAAATTATTAGTATTCATTGAGTACATGAAGTAGGCTACCGTTGTAAGACGATTAAAATGCCACAAAGTAGTTTCTCTGAAATTCAACTCCATAAACGAAATGTTTCACACAACATTCAAAGAATTGAACACAGTGACTGTGTACTTAACCATACTGTTCTCGGTGTTCTCATATGTTCAAGTTAACTAGTTTTAATTAAACTTGCCTTTGTTAACTAACTTGTGGGCAGCGGTATGTATTTTAATGTTAAGACTATTGTCCCGTTTGTGACTTTGTGTCTTAACTTCATAATACAAAAGACTTTCGTATTTGTTGAGCGGGAATATTGTGAAAGTGGAGTATAAAGACTTTCTGATAGGATTCTGATAGAAGTTTAGCTCTTAGTTCTCACGCAATAAGGTAAATAATTAAAAAAACATCTTTTTCAATGCAACACCTAACTTTTGTCAATACATAAATGTAAAATTTACTGCTCTTATATTTATTTCGTGCGTACATTGAAAAATGTACGACAAAGCGTTACTGTCAACAGAGACCCAACTTTTTTTACCATCTCATTTGCAGCATCAAGCCCACACAAAACGACCTCGCCGAACTACGAGCTCATCATACTAAAAGCAAAAAAATGTACCTTATTTCGTCATACTTACGCAAAGCACCTACAAACCACCTGTGTACTACTTATAATCAACAGGTCCCGAAAACACACCAAAAAGGTACACAGCCATATCAAACCAGCACTAAAAGACAGATTAAAAATGTTCCATCTGCATTTAACCCTGACTCCGGCGACGAAACAGAGAAGTTCTCAAAAGCCTAATTTGTCTAAAGTGAGAAAACAAAAGGGACGATGTTCGTACGGCTCCACAAAGAGGAACTATCGGGCACCTGCGAAGGCTTTATTCCAGTTCAATTAATCGCGGCAGCAAATGAAGTTGGTCGCCACCTCCTTCGTAGGTATTTTTAATTAAAGCAAGCCTCGGCGCCCACTAAGCGCTTTAGGGTTAAGTTTAAGTGGGGAGATGTAGCGGAATCTTGTGAAAAATCAATTATTTCTTCGGTAGTGCCGAATTTTTGGTGTGAAAACATTTAGCGATTACAATGCTCACAAAATCAAGACAAAAACCACAAGTATGTCCGCTACATAACTTCGAAATGTGACAAGAATATCTTTAAGGCAAAAAACATCGCAAATCATGGAAGACCAAATGCCAGAAAACACAAAACTCTTCAACACTACACAGTGCCTTCAACACGAAACGTATCTGCTAACGAATGTGATGATGAATCAAAATAACCAATTAGCTCGAAAGTAGGAAAAGGAGAAACATTTCTCGCATTTTTAAGAGGGTGTAAGGAGACTCCAGCTCTCAGAAAGGTTATCTTGCTGCTTGCTCTGACTGGACTGTTCCACTCAAATCTGTGTGGTTGTTTCCCCAAAAGAACACTTCTGACATTGTTCTCTTAAGATTTGACCAAGATTTTGTATGGACTTTAAAAGAGATTTTGAGTCTTGAGTTTGTTTAGCCATTTCTTCAAAGGGTAGTCAGATAGCAAATATCGACTTCATATAGCCTATTTTTTTATAATATGACGTGTAAAAATGATTCCGATATCCTATTAACAGAATTAACAATTTTATTTTACTTATGACACCTATAAACCAAATATTACTTATATAAAAAAAGACTGCGTATGGTTTACCGCCTCCGCTCCGCTATCTTCACTCCTACCTCCTTTAACTTAACCCATTCTTACCTGCTCTAATGGGATAAAGTTTTATGGGTGGAAAAACTCCTTCAATGGAGCGTACGACGATCATATGCAGGTCTAATGGAATACTGCGAAATGCCAACGCTCAACTCCGCTCAACTATTTGGATTAAAAATGATTAATTAATGCCTTTCAAGTGAATTCAGAAGTTTAAAGTTCTGAACTTTTTGAAAGGTATTTTATTGAGAAGGGAAGGTTTGACGTGTCTGCGATTATAATTCATAAGCTTAGGCGTTTTCTCATTTTAGAGCAAGGTGTTTCGTTTTGATGATTAAATGCATACCCATAAAAACTCTAAATAATTATTTTTTAACCACTTTTTAGTACCCACGCCGCGGGCCTAACGAACTGACTGCAGGGTAGATCAAACTTCCTGTACTTCCGTGCATTGCCTATTTTTTAACCGACTTCCAAAAGGAGGAGGTTCTCAATTCGTCGGAACCTTTTTTTTTTTTTTTTTTTTTCTTTTTTTTTATGTATGTTCCCCAATTACTCGAAGATGGCTGGACCGATTTGGATAATTTTTTTTTTGTTCGAAAGGGTATACTTCCCAGGTGGTCCCATGATCATCAAGTCAGGATCTGATGATGGGATCCTGGAGAAATAGAGAGAACTCTTCAAATTTTATAGGCACACTTGAAGCAATTTGTGTAGTTTTTGGAAGAATACTTTCTCGGAGTGGTTCCATTTCAATTTGGTGAATATCTGATGAAGAACTTCGGAGATAGGCAACGGAACTCCTCAATAAATGATAGCAAATTGACAGGGATTGCTGAAATCTCATGTCTGTCTATTGTTTACACCAGTTAATAACATAACATCACGCCGGTACGCTGTGAAGGGGTAAGCACATGTGAACCACTAAAAAGTGAAAAGTAAAAAACTTTTTTCAAAAAAATAAAAACCGACTTCCAAAAAATCACTAAAAAGTGAAAAATAACTTTAATTTCGGAAGGCGGTGACAAAAAATTAAAATACATATCCAAAGTCACCGACTTTCGAAATTAAAGTTATTTTTCACTTTTTAGTGATTTTTTGGAAGTCGGTTTTTATTTTTGAGTTCACATTATGCGATTTTCCTGTATGTTTGGGTGGGCTTTTCGTGTTATTTATTTAAATGGGCACTGTTTGAGGTATGCAAAGTGCAGTGTTTAAATATCTAGAAAAAAAAATTTAAATACCAAGCCATGCTGTTAAATATACTTACACAACACAAAAGCCATAGTTAAAAAATCCACATTGCCAGTTGCCACCCAGTAAATGACTCTCAAAAATGCATTCAAAGAAATCCAGCACTCGATCTCGGTTACCAGCTACCAGCACGTGTATAATTTAGCAATTGAGCGAGTAAAAAGTCAGCGCTCTGAAACCCACGCCGCGGGCCTAACGAACTGACTGCAGAGTAGATCGAACTTCATAGAGTATTCAATAGTTTCTGTACGTCCGTGTATTGCCTTTTTTTAAAATTTGCATTTTACGATTTTCCTGTACTTTTTTGTCAGGGATTTTTGAGTTGTTCATATAAATGTGTTAATGCTTTTTGAGGTAACTTTTTGAGGTAAGCAAACTGTTTCGTTTCTTTCTTTAGATGGCGGGATGGGCTGGACTGTTTTGAAGGTATAAGCCTACAATCGCAGTACATCGGCAAAAATGGAAAAGGGGAAGGGACGCCTTTGCCTTGCAATGGGTCAACACAAGTTTTTTTTTATGTTAGCCTACACTGACCCACTGCTGAGCAAAGTCCTCCCCCAAATCCTTCCAAATATCCTTTTTTAGAGCCACCTCGATCTTACCCTTGCAATACGCGTCTAAGTCGTTTCAGGGGGTGGCGACCTCTTCTTGGGCCTGGGATACAGGTTTATAATAAATTATAATACCTAGAAGAGAAGGCGAAGTGGGGATTCTTATTATATATATGTGTACAATGTTAATTTGTATAAAACGATATGCACACAAACTATGCATAGCGCTAATAACTCACTAAGCTTTTTATAAGTACTATGACGTTTTATTCTTTGAATGTTATATACACCTATAATTTGTCTATAAATTAGAAGTAATACCTAAATGATGCCGTTGATGTACTTAGTCAATAAATACATTTTAAATGAACTCACTATGTGAAACGATATGCGACAAAAAACGAAATACTCTTATAAAATTGAATATTATAACCCGACCTAGTAGTTACGGCAACGAACTCATTTCTCATCGAATTTCGAATGGGTCCATTTCAGTCGCAGACTTCCTAAGCACAACAATGTTCATTACTGAACATTACCCACTAATCCATAATAATTACGCACCAATTAATAATTATAATGCTTAGATGAATTACACGGCTCGGTTCATGAATAATAGCGTTAAATAATTATCGTATTAGAGGATATTCAATATTGTTTTGACGTGAACCAATTGTATCAATTACCCATATGTTTACCTATTTTTTTATTTTATTTACACAGTTGTTTTCTTTCCTAGAAAACCACAGTTTTCTTACTTGTCTTATGGAATTAATTCACAATATCCCATGTGAACAAATATTTCAGGCTTCTTCAAACAAACGCGACGCGACACTCGTAGAACAATTTTTACGAAAAATTCATGGAAATTGTTCTATATGTGTCGCGTCACGCGTTTGAAGAAGCCTTTATTCTAAATAGAACAAAAGTTTTTTAAGTATTTACGTTAAGCAATATCAGTTTTATTTTATTGCAGTCGTAATATGATTTACAAACTTACAACCACTTTTTTTTGGACTATATGCATTTGTATGTAAGCGTATTTCATTTGCCATCCGTTATACAAAAAATCACAACCAATTTATTGTTAGGCACACAAACACGTTTTATTTAACCCACCCAAAATGGCCGCCGTTTGACAAATGCGTTCCCGCCAAAACATTCACAAATCATAACCAGTAACCGCGGATGAACGTCTATCTGCAAACACAGATATGCCCCCTCCCCTTGACCTAGCATACAAAAAGTCAATACTTCAAAATTGAAAGCCAGTAGTGGTCAACAACGTATTAAACTTTCAATCAAATTGTTCCCAACGATTGGAGCTATATAGCGCGCTACTACGCTACGTATAGCGCCTAAACCAGCGCGCTTCGCGGGCGTTTTGTGAAAATATTCATTTTAATTAATCCCCCTTTTATGAAATGTTTTGATAAACTACCGCAGCGTATTAAATGTGTTTTTGTTTTTTAGTGGATGGCCGGAAAATGGTCAGGTACAGTATGGAAAAGTTGTGTAGACAATGACTGAACAGTGTTTGGGCACGTATCGATCGACTGTTTTCACTAGAATGTATTATTACCAAATCTTCCTTTTCAATTAGACGTTTCGATATTATTCTCCGAATAAACATAGGTATTGAATCTGTTTAACTTAAAGGGTTGATTCTGGCTCTCATTCTGACTGATTTTCCATTAAAATAACAGCATATATGCAGACTAATTACACCATGTTGTTTGTCCACTTTTGTGTACCTATTTTTTTTAAGTACAATCAACTGCATCTTTACCTTCAATGAGCAATTTTATATACGAGTACTGTAGGTACTCAAATATCTTTCAATTATTATAAATCTGTTGCCGCCAATTAATATCAAAGCGATACAAAAATAGGAAACTCGAATATTTCGGAAAGATTTAATTAATCGAGAGATATTCAAGTATAATATAAATACTGCTCGTACATAAATTTAAGAAAATAAAGATAACGTCATCGATGGTATTGAGTACAAACTTACTTGCTCCAACAACTTTAGCGGACAACTACAAACCTTCGCATAAATATAAGATTTTCAGCTGAATCTAGACCAGACTTTGGTGAATTCTTCCGAACATTTTAAACGAACTGCCTGCTCTATCAAACACTTTAACTACTTCTTACCTTGAAGTTTTATTTCAAGATCCCAGACAGAAAGACTTTTCCAGATTTTCCAGAAAAGAGGTAAGTTTCTGGCCGTCTGGGAAAAACTTATTAGCTTACAATATCTGGAGAACATACAAAAAGAAGTATGTTTTTATATTGTTATAGAAGTCATATTATAAAAGTTTTAGACATATGCCTATCTAGAAAGTACCTACGCACATTATTGGAGGATTCCAAAATCCAATCCAATTCCAAATTTTCCCCTTAAGGATTTAAGGGGAGAATTTTGAGCACCCCACGCCAGACCAATTAAGGGGTCACCCTAATTGATCACTTTTCGTACTAAAGGCTTAGTTAGATTTTAAAACATATTTCTACCGAAACCCATTATAGATAGGTTGTTCATTATAAATTGATGAAAGTTTTTAACGTGAACAAAAGGCGCATATATGCTGAATTGGATTGGCGCAAGAAAAGAGTGGATGGGCCCACCAGTGGGTGAAGTTGGAGCTGGTAATGTTGTAATAAGGGTTATTGATGTTAACCGGGCACAGATCTAGACTTTGTAAGGATAACCAGCCTACAATAATAATAATAATAAATTCATTTATTTCAGGTACTTAAATAACACCTTTTGCTAAACATAAATTAATATAAATTTTACAGCTAAACCAAATAAAATAAAATAAATAATGTCACATAAAATAAAACCAATTACGATGATCACGATGATGATGTGCTGAACTGGAGTCTAGAACTAGAATGCAATAGCCCAACGACGACGATGGTGATAGCAGTAAGAAGAGCAATTCTAAAATCATTATTGTAATTTATCCTCTATCATTGATAGCAGTGGTAGCCCAGTAGCATTGACCCCGATTTACGAGTTGTAGGTCGTGGGTCAGGCAGGCGACTTGTATAAATAATTTCATAACCAGTGCTCTCAAAACGATCAAGGAAAACATCGAGAAGAACCCGGTATGTCCTAGAACAAAAAAAATTGAAGATATGTGGCATCTACCAACCCTAGTGGTTAATTGCAGCCCACTCCCTCTCGAAGAGAGGAGGCCTGTGTCCCAACAGTGGGAACATTATACGCTGTTTATGGAATTGATCATCATCTATTACAACATTAACAAACAACATTTTTGTATCGTCAGCCTAAACCCTTTAAAAAAAAACAAAAGCATGCTACGGTTAATCCCACAAATAAATCCTGTGTAAGCTCGGTATAAAATACCCGCGAGCCGACATAATATTATCGTAAGCCAGAATACTCGTTGGTGATCGGTTGTCGCAATTTTAAACGGTATTTTAACTGAAAAATCTTCATTAAGTAAAGCGCCGAAAGTATTCCATACGATTTGGATGAGAATCAATCAACACTTAATATTAATACCGGTACCGCTGGTACCGTTCATATGATTGTTTTTCATGTGAAAATAACATGGAATTAATTTAATTACGACAATTATGTTTTGAGGAAATGATTGAGATTGAAATGAACATTTTCAAACTCAAACTCAAAGCATTTATTTCAATTAAACCATTTACAGGCACTTTTGAATTGTCAAAAAGTCGATCAGTTGGAAAGTTGAAGCTAGTTGCCCATTCCAAAACGTAGATCTCTATAGAGAAGAACGGGCAAGAAACTCCACGGACACTATTTTAAATCAATTAGGATATTCCAAAATCTTGGGAACACTATTCTTATTGCTTCTGTATGTAAAAAAAAAAATCTATAAACAATTCTAAATCCAAGATAAAAATAAGCCCTGGAAGTTAGGAGATAACCAGTCTCAATGAATTCATGACGACTTTTTCTATTATAGTAGACCAAAACGATAGATGGCCTGTGTGAAAGATAATATGGCTACAAAGGGGTGATATCTACTGAGAAGATGACTAGTCAAGAAATATGGTAGAAAAGACATGTTCCGTCATTCGCAAATCAATTGGGATTAAGGCAGGTGAATGATGATTTTCTATCATGAAAAGTCACGAAATACAAGGTGCAATAGGATTGTTGATACTATCATTAGGTGGACTGGATTGTCCCTCCAACTGAATACTTTCTTACTTTTATGTTTAGATATAATCTCTCTTCAATTCAATCACAAAAATCAATTTCAGTGCGTTAGTCTCGCATAAACTCGAAAATGGCTCGAACGATGCCATGAATCGTTTTTAAAAATAACTTGATTTATATTATATAAATTTATAATTAATATAATTTACAATTATATTTTTGTTTTGGCCGTCGGGTTGGTTTAGGAAAATAGAAAATTTGGAAAACCTAAAGTATATAGGTATAGCCAAAGATTTTTTAATTTTTTTGTCTCACGTGGTACAAATTTCACCAGGTTATCGTAGGTAATAAAAACTTTGAAATATAGTGATTGAAGACTCTGAACTAAAAACTACAAATATCTTAACTTAGTAGATATAGTAAACAATCTTTGAATCTACAAATTGTTTTAAATTTAAATAGATTTATGAAAGTTGTAAGCACCCAATTACTCTTAAACCATCCCTAGCTCTGAAGACCTAAACATTTAATAAGTAAACACTTTAACTAGAAAGAGTAATCCTGAATGATTCCATTTTCTATTAAAATCTTTGATAAGCCACTAAGCCGCTCCCAAGAGTTAAATAGTATTTACTTTTCACCGAATTTTACTTCAATATTTACCTTTTATCAGGTAAATAGTCCCCATATTTATGTAGGTACAGTAAAAGCGGTAACATTGACATTTTAGGTAACATTGACATTTACCTATAGTTTAAATAAAGTTGTAATAAATAATAGTTTAAAAAATCTAAAACACACTCTTCCAACCAAACTAAAAAAGACAGAAACTAATTTTAAAAAAGCGTGGGGTGCTTTTTGTGATATTTTTATAATTAATTAATATCAAGCACCCTACGCTTTAAAGCGTGTTTTTTAGATTTTTTAATCTATTATTTATTTTCAATTTTTTAGTTCTGCTTACTACAAAAGCGTGTTTTTTTTTAATGATTGAATTGTCATCGATCCTCGATAAGTCTACAAAGTTTAAATGAAATTTGACCCGATGCTCGGCTCAACATTGACGGTTCCCAGGCTGATTCCCGGCCACTGTAGACGCGGGCTTGCGGACGTCGAGTAATGGGTAGCTCGCTGTCCGGTAAGGACCAAGCCCGGGACGACGGCGCGTTGTTTTCCACGCGGACACGGTGGAGTTGGAGCATACGGTGGAGGTCTACCCGACTTGGGCGGAGCACCGTCGTGTCCTTGTGGAGGCGATCGGCGACGCCGATCTCTCGCGTCCGGCCTTGGTTCACGCCATGGTACGAAGCGAGAGTGCATGGATAGCCACCTCCTTCTACGAAGCAGTAATGATCGCGAAGATGGAGGCGGCGCACGTGACGGTTAGTTAGTATATCCGCCCCTCACGGCCTTAGTCGCCGCAGGAGACGCTCTGGGCGTCGGGAATCCCAAGCTGATTCCCGGCCACCGTAGGCACGGGCTTGCGGACGGTGAGTAATGGGTAGCTGTCGGGTAAGGACCAAACCCGGGTCGACGGCGCGTTGTGTTCCATGCGCGCCTAAGAGATGTCAGCACCAACTGGTGGGGTCCGCAAGGGCCGATGCCTGCCAAGGGTGTGGTTTGTTCGAAAGTGATACCGTGGCCCCTGGCACACAGGCAACTGAGGGTACACGGATGGGTTTTAGTCAGTAAAAATCTGACACGCCCTCCTGCTCCACCCAGAGCGGGAGCAGTTATTTGATGATTTCCCACACAAAAAAAATCTGATAGGTGAAATTAGAGTCCGCAAGAAAAAATCGCCAGGCGAACCTAGGCATTGGATTTTTGTAGTTCGAACACGCCTTAAGTTTAACGAGTAAATGAAGTTTTAGCAACTCGATTTATAACTGAAGCCTGTAATTATTTACTTTACCTTTCGTAGAATTTGTGAACGTGTAAAATATAAATAAGTTTTTTTATTAATGTACAATATTTCCATTCCAAAAATATTTGTTTTGTTGAATAAAATGCTTAAACATGCGTGTATAAAATTTTTTAGTCTTCCAAGCTGATTTTAACACATACATATCGGAAAACATATTGATTCATATTATAAACAATAAAAATATAAAATAGCATATAAGTAAAAAATTGCATTTTTTCAACCCAAAAGTTAGATACCTAAGCGCTGCACTGGCGACACAGGGATCTTTGTGTTGCATAGTTACGATCATTGCATATTCATGCCGCGTGTTTTGTACAACAAAATGGCCGTCGTTGGTATTGTACACGATTTTTGATTCGTTAGCGATAGCCTCGGCGTTTAGTTTTTTTTTTAGGTCAATTGTGTTTTGTTAGGTAAGCTGGGTCAAAAAGGTCACGTGCGTAGAACTCACAACCGGCGTGCGTGTGTCGGTGGGATAGCGTAACACACTAACAGTAGGAATGGCTTTCATTTTGACAAGTTAACAACATTCATTGCGTTATTTACTTGGTGGAGCAGACGAATTTATCGAACAAATGAAGCAATGGATTAGCAAAATCCTTCAAAATTATTCGTGTGTTATGCAATTAGGGTGCAGCAAAATAAGTATATAAGAACCGTAGCAGGTAGCGTTCTGTAGTTTCTGCCTACCCCATGGGCAAAAAGGCGTGAGCTTATGTATGTATGTAGATAAGGTAGGTACATATTGCGGATTTTAGATCTTAACTGTCAATGCCGAAACTTTGCACTACTGCAAGACTGCATTGAAATCGGTTCGGTATTACAGATGGTTGAGCCGGTTAGCACGAAGGTACAGAAATAGCTGACACACAGTTCATGAAAGCTGATCAACAGAAAATTAACTAACATGCAGTTTCGTGTTTCTCAGTATTCCCGTTAGACGAAATATAATGATTACTACCACTGTAATCTAGAGATCATAAGGAACTAATCAACATGCGTTTTGATTAATAGACCCCACAATTTTTGGTGGGCCTAATCGCTGAGCAAAAAACAAATCAAGAGACTTTCGAAAAAACACTACAAAGTGAAAAAATACTTTAATTTCGGAAGTCGGTAACTTTGGATATGTATTTTAATTTTTTTGTCACTGCCTTCCGAAATTAAAGTTATTTTTCACTTTGTAGTGTTTTTCGGAAGTCGGTTACTTTTTTTTTGAAAAAGTTTTTATTTTTCACTTTTTAGTTACACCACCTACCCCACTAATTCGAAATTTCATCATCTTTTTGGTCAAAACTATGCATATTTATGCGATAACAACAATCGCGGTTTATTTACTGTTCTTTTTTGAAGACTTCCGTTGTCTGTCTTCGAAACGCATTATGAGATCTATATGAAATTGAAATGTGGCGACACGGGAAGCAGCGGCTTCAAATAAAAAAAAGAATCATCAAAATCGGTTCACCCAGTCGAAAGTTATGAGGTAACCAAACATTTAAAAAAAACAGTCGAATTGAGATGCTCCTCCTTTTTTTTGAAGCCGGTTAAAAACACTATCTATCCTATTCATAAGGCATAAACAGCCTATAATGTTTCCACTGCTGGGACACAGGCCTCCTCACTTCGAGATGGGAGTAGGCCGTAATGTATCACGCGGGCTCAGTACTGGTTTTTTTTTTTGAGGGTAGGAAATCATCAAATAACTTCTCCCGCTCTGGGTGGAGCAGGAAGGCGTGTCAGACTTTTACTGACTAAAACCCACCTGTGTTCCCTCAGTTACCAGGTGCCAGGGGCCACGGTATCTCTTTCGAACAACCCTCATCCATGGCAGGCATCAGCCCTTGCGGACCCCACCAGTTGGTGCTGACATCTCTTTGAGGCGCGCGTGGACCCGAGCTTGGTCGTTACCGGACAGCGAGCTACCCATTACTCGCCGTCCGCAAGCCCGCGCCTACGGTGGCCGGGAATCAGCCTGGGATTTCCGACGCCCAGGCGTTTCCTGCGGCGACTAGGGCCATGAGGGCGCATATACTGCCTCTCCCTCACGTGCGCCGCCTCCCTCTTCGCGAGCATCACTGCTTTGCAGCAGGAGGTGGCTACCCATGCACTCTCGCTTCGTACCATGGCGTGGACCAGGGCCGGACGCGAGAGATCGCCGCCGCCGATCGCCTTCACAAGGACACGACGGTGCTCCGCCCAAGCCGGGTAGACGTCCACCGTATGCTCCACCGTGTCCTTAGGGCGATCCACGCAGTGGAAACACCCGGACGTTTCCTCCCGCCTTATGCAAAACAGGAACCTCCCGAAACGCCAATGTCCGGTGAGGACCTGTATCAGACGGAAGGTGTGGACGCCGTGGCGGCCCTCAATCCACTCCTCGAAGAGGGGACTTACCGCCGCAATCGTGGCGTGCTTCAGTACGGGTTGATGGATATCACATGTCTTCGGATTTTTGGTTCTCAGACAAGCTGGTTTCCTCACAACACTTTCCATTAAAGCAATAGTGATGAAATTATTTACACAAGTAAAGCACCAGCTTGGGTTCGAACCTACAGCCTACAACTCAGTAAGTCGGAGCCAATATCACTGGGCCACCACTGCTCGTTGTTGTGATTGGTTGATCGAGGACGATAAGGCTAGGCTGATAAGAAGAAGAGAGATGAGTAACCAGGGTCGTCAGATATAGTAGTTCAAGTTTTGTAAGAAACCGATGGATGTTTTCGAATAAAATTTAGTTTAATAAAAAGAAAACAACTGTTAATTTATGAAATCAACGTCGTTTAGTAGTTTTAAACCCTTTCAGTAGTTTTTGCGCCATTTGAACCAATTTGTCCATTTATTTCTGGTAAATAGGTATAGAAATACTTGAAATATTTTATCTATATAGGTAAGGTAAGTGTTGTTTCATATTATCCTACTATCCTACTAATATTATAAATGTGATATAATAATGTAAAGTTTGTGAAGATGTTTGGATATTCGCTGCTCAATCACGCAAAAACGGCTGAACGGATGTGGATGAAATTTGGAACATAGATAGTTTGTAACCTGGATAAGATACTTTTATCTCGATAGTACGTTCCCGTGTGATGATTTTCGACTTCCACGCGGGCGAAGCCGCTGGCAAAAGCTTGTTACCTATTTTTGAAACGAAGTGCATCCTAAATATTTAAACAGCATTTACTTAGTTGGAAATGGAAATTTCTATTTGTATAAATTTATGAGATAGAAATACATATATTTGTAGAGAGAATTTGTTAGCAATACATTATTTTATGAAAGCAAAAATTAGGTCAGTGGTCTCGAAATGTTTAATATTTTAATGTACTTAGGCGTTTTCTGTTATAGTAGTAGGAGGCCGTAGCAAATGTTGTATACTTCAAAATGTATGACTTATACGTAGGATGCAGTTTTTAGAAGATATAATTGGCCAAAAATTGAATACTTCCGAAAATTTCAAGGTTTTTCGAACACCCACGCAGTTAGCACAGGTCTTTCGAAGCTGTAAACTAAGTTTTAAACTGTTGGTATCTGTCCTGACATCCCAAAAAATGTGTTTGTTTGTTTGAACGCGCTAATCTCTAGAACTACCAGTACAATTTGTTTTTTTTTTTGTTTTTTAGATTCTATAGCCCAATTCTTGAGGAAGGTTATAGACTATTTAACAGCACGCTACGACTCCCAGGAGCTGAGTAAAAATGAAGAAAAAATCAAAATCAAGTCATTTATTCAAGCTAGGCTGGTGTCAGCACTTTTTGAACGTCAAAATTACACAAGACAGTCCCCCAAAACGCCCGCCCTTCACCATTTCCTAGTGCTTTAGCTGGGAAGAAGAAGTGGCGCAACAAATTCCCCAGCAGCACAGCTGTCTGTTATGTTAGAACAACTTGATTCTATAGAATAGTTACGTAATTAACGTTACGAAACATAAAATTAAAATATTTGCCATATGTGAGCTAGCACACGCAAATATACCAAAAAAAAACACATTTAAAAAATTTACTCAATCAGAAATAAATAAAAAAGGTCAGGAAGAACGGTAAGCAAAACCGGAGAAGCAGCGCGGGCGGGCGATGGGATACGAAGTGCTGGCTCGAGAGCCGTAATTTCACGCGGACGAAGACGGAGGCAGAAGCTAGTTCATACAAGAACCATTAGCTTCCATTCAGTCAGGGATGTAAGTAGTAACCAAAAAAAAACTAAGTAACTATATAATCTGTGGTAGACAATAATAAAACCTTTTATACGCACCAAAGGTTATCATCGAACGTATTGTAACAAAAGTTAATAGAAATAAGTAGAGGTTAAGAAAACTTGCATTGTGTGCTTTTAATTAAACTTTCCCGCCATCTTGTTCTCACACCCACGTACCTGAAACAATAGAAAACTTATAAGTAAGTTATACGCTACATGTATATAAACTTGTGTCAGCTGTCTGCTGGTATTATGTAGTTATGACCAGACATTCTGAATTTTTCATAAATGTATACAAAATTAGTGACAAAACTTTAGACTTTAGAAGGGGTGTAAGTGGATACCTGGTGAAGCCCAGAACCGAACGAAGTGGAACAACATGATATTATAAACCCACGAAGGCCTTTCAGGGGCACGACCTTCAGGAATGCAGTACGTGACCAAGAAGAGAAGAGAGAAGTGGATACCTACACTATGATGTTGCGTTCCTGATTCCTGTCAGGTTCGTCAGTCATATACAGTCGTTTGAGAGTTATTTCATATCTGGCAGCACCCTTATAGGAACGACAACAAAGATGCAAACTCAAACGTAAATTGGTGAAAGGACTGCAAACGCTACAAAATTGTTTAGCGTGTTTTACGAATTTCAACTGTATTAGATCCTAATTGAGTCCACCTGACAAGTAAATGGACCCTATTAGGATCTAGTTCTCTCGGTGGCTGGAATATACACCTAATAAGTACCAAGTTTCATTTTTCGTCAAAGAAATTTGCATTGTACTTCAAGGCTGCCGCAGACAGGCGCGACACGACTCTAGCTGGACAAATTCTACGTGAGTCGCGTTGCGCTCCTCTGTCGAAGTCTTTAAAGAAATTTAAAATTGCATATAGAATAGGATTTCCAAATACGCTATTACAATACAGTTTACATTAAATTAAAAACAAGCCAGAAAAAATCTCATAGCAGTTTCAGAATTTGTTCCCGACTTACAAGCGTAAATCAGTTGCTTCACCCGGAGGTAACTACGGTGGGGCAGCCAGGGCACGAGCCCTGGGCGCCTATCGAAGGGGGGCGCCAAAAAAGTCGCATATTATTAAATTTAGAAATAAAAAAACACGTCAATAAACCATTGCATAATGTTATATCTAAAAAATCCGAAGACCTACTTGAATTTATTGTGCAGTATCGGGATGAAAGAGTATTTCCAAATCTGCCCATTTCTATTCAAATTCTGCCTGAAATTGCAAGTCGTAAGTGATTTTTTGGCAAGTTGAAATGAATACCTTCGTTAGTGAAGGCTATAATTGTTCAAGAAAAGTTATGCGACCTAGCTTTGCTCAGTGTAGACCTAGAAGATAATTTACGAAGGGGCGCAAATGTGATGCATGCCGTAGGCGCCATTTTCTATTGGTACGCCCCTAGCTTCACAATCAAACAATTACTCCAGAAGTGCGAAGCTACAGTACCTACCCCAAAACGTCCAAATTGCTCGTTGTTTTAACAATCGCAGCGTGACATCACATGCAGCTGCAGAAAACATGAAGTGAGTGGCACTAGGCGAATTCATTTACAGTCAGCAAGACCTGTAAATCTTCTTGGCGGAGCACTGCTGTCGTCGTCACTTACCGCGCTAGTGAACGGGCCATAGAACCAGCGGGCAAACTAGTGATGTGACGGTTGATGGTCGACCTACTTTTATGTGACAAAGGTATTCAAGAAATGGCAAGACTGAAGAGGACAGTCAATATTAAGTGAAACAACTAGGTGCCAAATTAATATAATCAAACATAACCTTGCTTAAAGGAGCTGAGAGCTTGCTTAAAGATAATGCCTGAAGAAAAACGAAATTAGGTTTAGATGTTTGGATATTTGTTACTCAATCACTCGTAAATAGCTATACGGATTTGGATGAAATTTGGCACACACATACATTATAACCTAGATTAACAAATAGATACTTTTTATCCCGGTAGTACACACGGCTACACATCAAGCTATAGATTTCCAGTTTACGCTGATCTTGCACTGCACGGAAACCCACACAATGTGAGATCAGCTTATACTGGAAATGTATAGCTTGTTGTGTAGTCATGCGTACGTTCCCGTGGGGTAATTATCGACCACCACGCGAGCGAAACCGCTGGCAAAAGTAAGTATTCTAACAACGAACAGCCTATTAGCTAAGCTGTTTGACATGCAGCTCACAACTTTTGTTTTGCAAATTTTAGCACTACAATTGAGGTGCTGCGCTAGTTTACTCTCAACGTCATTTGGTTATTTGTGAGGTATCAATTACATTACACCAAAAGTGAAAACCACAAACAATGTATTTTATGAAACAGTGTTAATGATAAAGGAGGTTAACCGCTTCAATTGTACAGTTCATTGAATCTGTCATTATTACACAAACCATAATGAATTAGTTACCAATTGGAAAATCACGTTGTTCGTGTTTGTTAATGTAGTAATTTTTTTGGTCGTTGTAAGAAGATGAACGCAGTATGAAAATACATTTCGGTGTAAAAAAAATATTAATTAGTTTTATGGTAAATTATCCCATTTCTTCCCGTGGGTGTCGTAGAAGGCGACTAAGGGACTACTAGAGAATGGGCAGCAGCGTTCTCTATGCATTTTGCCACCATACTGCGATCGCCAACCCGCCTGCCAAGCGTGGCGATTATGGCAAATCCCCCCCTTTTTGGGGGAGGCTTATGTCCAGCAGTGGACGTCTTTCGGCTGATATCATCATCATCGTCATCATTTCATCCTTTCATCATTTCGGCTGATATGATGATGGTAAATTAGCTGTACCCGCTACTTCCATTGCGTGCATTTTGGATTTTTTTTTGCGCGAACCCTTATTCATTTTTTAAAATAAATGTAGCAATTGTTGAAATGTTGTTACTGGCAGATTTACCTACACTCATATGTGGAATCTGTTTCTGCTTATTCTTAGGCATAAGTACGCCTACATTTTAAAGCAGTTCATTTTACTTAAAAATCACTTTAAAAAAAATTACAGTCGCTTCTTTAGTGGCCCCATCCAAATTGTTTATATCCTTGCCGCTGCGAGTTCTTGCGATCCAAAATTTATGTACGACGACAGTCCCTATTTCAACGTCTTAAGATCTACAATCGTCTGTCACCTGCAAGTCTGCAGCTTTGTTTACTAATGTCTGCAGTGAATTAGCACAGAGTTCAGTTGGCGAATTTCTGAGTGGTTATTCATGAATGTAGCAGTAAGCGGAAAAGCGTGGTAAATCGTGGGGAACGCACCAAATAATGAGGAAAGTTTGGAGCCATTGTTAATGCTCATAAGTGCTGGAAATGTGCAATGTTCGAGCGGAGTGATTAACGAAATACTGACGATGTTTGAGTGTTGCACGTTCATGAAGTTTGTTGTTGTACTGAGAGGAGGCCATTGGGTGTTGCTATACTTTTATTTTTTTAAACGCAGCTAAAGAAGTGTTCCCTACTTGGAAATTGCACTACATACATACATACATACATAAACTCACGATTTGTTCCCATGGGGGTAGGCAGAAACTACAGAACGCCACCTGCTTCGATACTAACATACTTCTTAGTCTCGTTAACTTTAATACATCTGGTCATGAACGCACGTCGGTTTCGAGTACCACGCACCTGAACTGTCTGAAGAACATCACCAATAAGGTCACTGTATGTCCTCCCAGGGCATGGCCCCGGCGTTTACACTCACATCTGCCTTGTCATCCTCTCAACATGACCACGACATAGGCAGTACCTACATGCGCTCTCACGGCCGTAGCTTCCGCAGGAGACGCCCTGGGCGTCGGGAATCCCAGGCTGATTCTAGGCGCGGGCTTGCGGACAGCGAGTAATGGGTAGCTCGCTGTCCGGTAAGGACCAAGCCCGGGTCGACGGCGCGTTGTGTTCCACGCGCGCCTCAAAGAGATCTCAGCACCAACTGATGGGGCCCGGAAGGGCCGATGCCTGCCAGGGGTGCGGGAACACGGGTGGGTTTTAGTCAGTAAAAGTCTGACACGCCCTCCTGCTCCACCCAGAGCGGGAGAAGTTATTTGATGGTTTCCCACCCAAAAAAAAAAACATGACCACGACACCAAAACATACTCTTTGCAATTTATGTCACACCTTTGTACTACATACTTTATTTTAATTAGTGTCCCTATGTCATGTCAATAACAAATATGTACATACATACATACTCAGCCTATAACGTTCCCGGACACAGGCCTCCTCTCTGTGAGAGGGAGTGGGCAGTAATCAAGTAAGATCTGTAGCGTTTAGCGTCAATTTATGTCAACGTTTTCAATCATTGACAGTTTTATGCAACTAATTAATTTAATAAGAATTATAAAAAATATTATCACATTCCCTTCGTACTCTTTCTAGGCTTAGGACTACAAATAGTATCCAAACGTACTTAAAAGATCATTTCATTTTATATACATTCAAATCAAATAATATTTACAATACATACAGTTGATTCTCAGAAATTAATAAAATTATAGTGAAATAAGCCGTTGAGCCGTTGATTGAAATTGAGAGCATTAGCTGCATTTTATTTTCAACTGGTTTTATTTGTAACTGAATAAAATAACGACTATTGAACTAATGCATCTTGTGCGTTGACGTAAATTATCAGCCAATATTTTCAACCTGGTTTCCATTGATGATTAACAGTTATCTCGATGACTAATGAAAAGTCGTTAAAAAAAAACAGTTTATTGATTCGACGACCACCTCTAGTGAACGCTACAGTTGCAAGATGGACTCAGTCGAGATAACATTGGATATAATCGCGCTGCTGTCGCGCATGTGTACCGATACAGCCGCGCGTTTGCATCGTTTCTGTCCCACGCACAGTGGAACGAATGTATGGGAGCGGTTGGACGTAGACATGTCCGAAAAATAAGAGTAAAATTATGACAAACTAATGATGCCATCTTATTCGATTACTTAATGCCTTCATAAATTGTGGTGATGAATTTCTTCATAACTCCCATATTTCGGGAGTAATTTGAGAAAATGTGAAATTTTACTATGAAAATGAGTGTATCGAGCTCTCTCCCTCCTGATTCCGGGCTTGTTTCAAGTAGCGGTCTCTAATATCGTAATGCTATTACTAAGAGCTATATTTAATACTAAGACACATAGTGCGCCAAATGTGCACTTTCTGGGATAAAAGGAAATGAAAATTTAAAAAAAAAAACGTTTTTTCCCCATTTGTATTTACTTTAAACCGCAGACAGACTTATTAAGAGGTCTATAAATATATTATATATATATACAGAAATATATATTAACAAAAATATTCACAAGAACTGATGAGAGTATGACTTTTAAGTAAGTTGATAATAAATTACCTAGTTTCATTAAAAGTACAATAAATAATTAAGATGTAAGCTCTAATTTACTAAGTTACACATTTTAAAACAATAACATCATTTAATTATCTGCGTCATCATCATCATCATCAATTAATTCAAATTCAGAATCGATGTCCGCTAAATCATTTATGTTAACAAATTCGATATCACTTTTCTCAGAATCCGTAAGCTCATAAAATTCCTTAAAAGAAGATTTTTTTACAAACTTATTTCCTTTTGGACGGATACTTGTAACAAGTGGATCAGAAGACAGTAAAAGATTGTGCATAATATCTTCATTGCATGAGATACTGCTATGCTTTCGAGAATGCCCCTCTCTATATTTTCTAAAATCTTTATTTCTAGCCTCAGATGCCTCTTCGGATAGAAAACCAATGGGCACAATTGACATGTTCTGAACTATGTCTGGCCCATGCATTAAAATTTTATGAAGTGAAGAAGGCATATAATACCATGGGTATAACTCCACGTAAAGCTTAGCAGTATCAAAGCAGAACTCTCGGAATTTAGTTACGTTGATCTTCTCTCCTGATGAAATACACTGCAAGATCACACAGATTTTTCTTAAAAGCATAGCATCTATTCCGGTCAGTTCAGCAGATTTAGTGTAGTTTTCAAAAAATCTCCTTGCCGAGTTGCCATTGTTGGTGGATCCACTGCCTTGTTTCACAACATCGAGAAGTAAGCCCGTTTCTCTTCTTACAGCCTCTTGAACTCTTTTCTTCCTGTCATCAACTTGCCTTTTTGCTATATCACCCCTTACTTGCCATGATTTTATGTCTAATTTGTAGGAAATGTGTAATAAGCATTCCATTGAGCGAATCCAAGCGTGAAGGGTGCTTAAGCTATATTTATACATGTCCTCGTTTGCGTGTTTATCTTTGATTAACTCTAAATTATTCATTTCTTTAGGACAAGCCTTGCATATGTCACACACTGAAGCTGCTGTATTGGATATAATGGAATGAATTTTACCATCAATCATTGTCAACAGCAGTTGGTGTTTGACACTAATTCCATCAGTGATGGTGGATGGAGTTAAGGCTTCAATCTCTGCTTCGATTTCAGCCATCTCTCTCTGCACATTTTCTTTGGTTTCCTTTATAAACTTAAACAATATTGGCCGGCAAAATGAAGTGGAAGATGGTCGCTCGTTTTCCCAAATTGTTACACCTTTTGAGACGAGCCGCAGTGGTACAAGACTAATCATAAAATTACTAGCAAGATCGATTTGCTCATCTTCACTCGTCCTTTGATGATAAATGCTTTGGCTAGATGATCCGTCAAAACCCCATTTGCTGGTCAATACGAGCTGTTGATTGGGATCAACAGGGGTTTCTAACGACCTAATAAGTCTTCTTGAGGTTAAATCCATCAAGGCTTGTAATTTGATTTTTGCAGAGCTCTCTGTAACTGTGAGATCTTCTTTGGCCGGATAGCACTTAATTTTTTCTTTAACCAACATGTAGTAACTCGGGTATTGAAGAGCTCCTTCTTGAGTGTTGAAATCCCGAAGAGTGTTATAGCGCCATTTCGATAAGTTCATCGATACATAAAGAGCCAATGCCTTCAAAGGGGATATTTCCCGTACCTGAATTGATTTACCTTCAATGAAGGCTTTGATTTTTGAGGCCTCTTCTGGATTCTCCGTCAAGTATTTCATAACATAAGCTGTATCGCTTTGTCCTGCCTTTTGAAGCGCCCTTTCGGCCGAAAACATAATTTCAGCGCTGCTACTGCTGCATGAAAGACTATCTTCAGTGCGTCTTCTTTTTTGCCGGTTACTAAGGTCCTCAAAAGATTTACGAGGACTAGGATGTGTACAAGTTGAAGCATCAGATTTAGCAGGAGAAATTATGGGCTCGATGACGTCACTTATATTTTCTGTAGAAGGTTCCATATTTTCATTCTGTAATTCCGGCCATTGAATTGCAGCCTGTAGCCAAATCTCATGTTTCTTCCGAAACTTATCTGTGCTTCTTCCAGACTGTGTCCATTTTGCATAAATGCGGTAGCAAAATCGACGACACCAGTCTTTTAAACTTGTTTCAGCACTTTCACATAACTGAACACAACTGTTATCTTTTAAAACACTGAACAAATAGTTAAAGTCGCGTAAATCTTTATGTGCGCGTGCGCATAAAGCAACGTGAATATCAAGATTTGTATTAAAATTTGGAAAATACATTGCGAGATTAGCTTGGATACAACGAGGTGTAAATCAACACTGATTTTAAAGTTACTAATAGTGACCTATTTATATAAAATCCAGGTATCCCAGGTATCCTTTGTTAAATATTGCAAGGTAATTAGTTATTGTGATAATTAGTAAATGATGCATGCTAAATTAGTGTATTAAGAGCCATTTAGTAATTAAATAATAGCAATGTTCTTATCAGTAATCATTAGTGCATCAGTTTTATATGTAAACCTTAAGTCCCTAATTATATATCCTAATTAGCTTATATCTTCTCTAATTGGCTGCTCAGAAATGTTATTGTAATAAGGTAAACCTTTAGAAAAACGGTTTTAATCAACAAAATAAACAAAAAATAAAAAAATTGTGTTATAAAATAAACATCACTCTTTATCCCAGAAAGTGCACATTTGGCGCACTATGTGTCTTAGTATTAAATATAGCTCTTAGTATTAGCATTATGATATTAGAGACCGCTACTTGAAACAAGCCCGGAATCAGGAGGGAGAGAGCTCGATACACTCATTTTCATAGTAAAATTTCACATTTTCTCAAATTACTCCCGAAATATGGGAGTTATGAAGAAATTCATCACCACAAGTTATGAAGGCATTAAGTAATCGAATAAGATGGCATCATTAGTTTGGCATAATTTTACTCTTTTTTTTCGGACATGTCTACGTCCAACCGCTCCCATACATTCGTTCCACTGTGCCACGTTGCAAACGCGACTAACGCGCGATAGTAGCGATGCAGAAGCGCGTTTACAAAACGCGCGACAGCATCGCTACAAAAAATCGCCGTGGGCGAAGGGCCTTTGAGCCACTGAGCCACCACTTTTAATAACAGCGCACTGTTTTAAATTAAATATTTTGACATTACCTACACTGTCCGCCGAAACCTATTAATACTGTAATTTGAAAACATTGTAAAACCCAATTATTTTTAAAAGAGTACCGTGGAATTTCTTGCCGGCTCTTCTCCATAGGAAACGACCAATTGGAACCGTGCACCTAGCTTCTGACGTTTCATGCGTGCCCATGTAGGTTTGATGTGAAGTAAAATACATATTTTGATTTTTGATTTTACGATGAGCTGGCAGCGTCCGTCTGTGAGCAAACTTTATATTGACTGGGATCACCAACCCATCTGCAGGAGTAACCAAGGAAATTTACCCGTCCTAGTTAATCGTATCAGTACCTAATTAAGAAGCCTATGGAGGACTCGAAGAACACAAAAAAATATTCGTAGGCAAAAAAGGATAGAACCGGGTCGGATGAACATTGCTTTTTAAAAGGTTCATTGGGCCTTGGGTCCTTACACTGTGAGGAATAAATTAATCATACTTTCCCTTCAGAATTCTTGATCAGGTCAGTTTTCTGCAGAGATTTAATAAACAGAATATTTTTTCTTTTTTTATTCATATTCCCGACTAGCCGGACGAAGTATTTTTAAAATTTTAAATTAGTTTAGATTTGGTTCCTTTTGCTACTAGAGTTTCAACGATGTTGTGAAAAAAAAAGCTGATTAAAATTCAAACATGAACGGTACCTACTCGTTTTTCAAGAACTTTGGTTAGGCAATACTTTTCCTAGCCATGTCTTAAAACATTTTTATGTTTAACTAGCTGCTGCCCGCGGCTTTGCTCTCGTTGATTCTACGGGAACGGGACCAAAAGTTCTCCTTATAATATCAGCTATCTGCCAGTGAATTACTAGTCAAAATCGGTCCAGCCGTTTTGGAGATTAGCCGGAACAAACAGGCAAAAAACAATTTTTTTTGAGTACTTAAGTACTATTGTATAATTATACTCTCACAAATGTGTTTGATAAAAACCTGTTACTTTGACATTACAAACAGACACTGTAATTTTATTTATTTGTGTAGAAGATGTGGAGATTACCCGCTGAAAAAAGTTTTTCATAAGCTATTAGAATAGGTTGGTATTCGAAAGTTTTTAACTTCATTTACAAAGTAATTACTTTTTGATCTAGCCGAACAACGAAATCGTAATAGGTAAAAAATTACTAAGAAAACAATTTAGAAGCTTACCTCAAAAACGCAAGAAGTAATTACCTACTTAGTAATTTAAAAGATCTTAAGTAAAAAGTTGCGCAAAATGTTAATTGCTCTTTTCTTTGGTATTAGATAAAGCTACAGACGCTACAGTTTATAACCACGATAATAGGAACCAAGTGGTAATTACGTAAAAATAGAAAATATTATTTATTTTACTTGGCAGCAGCGTTTTCCATGCATTTGACCACCATACTGCGATCGCCAACCCGCCTGCCAAGCGTGGCGATTATGGCAAATCCCCCCCTTTTTGGGGGAGGCTTATGTCCAGCAGTGGACGTCTTTCGGCTGATATGATGATGATGAGAAAATATTTTATTGTCCTTGGGGGTTATTGCGTAGCACACTAACAGTCGAAATGGCATTCATTTTGACAGTTCAACACCACTCATTGCGTTAGTCACGTGCTTATGTTGACGATAAAAAAAACAATATTAAAAAGCTATATTCTTCAAAAAAAAAAATTGCACGTTACGCAACGAACTGCTTACTGTTGGGCACGCCGCGATTGCGGCGGTAAGTGTGGTCTTTGAGGAGTGGCTTGAGAGGCGGCATGGCGTCCTCACCTTCCGCCTGACACAGGTCCTCACCGGACATGGCTGTTTCGGGAGGTTCCTGTTTCGGATAGGGCGGGAGGAAACGCCCGGGTGTTTCCATTGCGAAGATCGCCCAGAGGACACGGTGGAGCATACGGTGGAGGTCTGCCCAGCTTGGGCGGAGCAACGCCGTGTCCTCGTGGAGGTGATCGGCGGAGGCAATCTCTCGCGTCCGACCCTGGTCCAGGCCATGGTACGGAGCGAGAGGGAATGGCTGGCAGTCGCCTCCTTCAGCGAAGCAGTTATGCTCGCAAAGAGGGAGGCGGCACACGTGAGAGAGATGCAGTACATGCGCCCTCACAGCCGTGGCCTTCGCAGGAGACGCCCTGGGCGTCAAGAATCCCAGGCTGATTCCCGGCCACCGTAGGCACGGGCTTGCGGACGGCGAGTAATGGGTAGCTCGCTGTCCGGTAAGGACCAAGCCCGGGTCGACGGCGCGTTGTGTTCCACGCGCGCCTCAAAGAGATGTCAGCAGCAACAGATGGGGCCCGCAAGGGCCGATGCCTGCCAGGGATGCGGGTTGTTCGAAAGAGATACCGCCGCCCCTGGCACACAGGCAAATGAGGGAACACGGGTGGGTTTTAGTCAGTAAAAGTCTGACACGCCCTCCCGCTCCACGGCGCGGGCGGGAGAAGTTATTTGATGATTTCCCACCCAAAAAAAAAAAACTGCTTACTGTGAACCTGCCTACTGTATTACCTGAACCCTTCAGGTACAATACAGGTTCACAGGTTAACATCAAGTTGAGGCGATATGAGTAGCTTTAAATATTAGGTACCTACAGCTAGGTTACAATATATTATTTGCTAGTGAGCCCCAAACTAGACAATTCGTCTGTATCTTGGGGCTCGGGGTACGAACTCCAGAGTAGATGGTGATTCAGGTATGGTATGGATGCGTGTTTGTGTAATGTTTGTGTGAAGAATGGGGCGTGTGCGTGGTGTGTGTGTGCGAGGCGTGTGTTGAGGTGTGTTTGTGTGTATAAGTGTGTGTTTGGTGTGTGTAAGTTTATTCTCATCGTGCTTCGTTTGATTCGGTATCAGATTAAAACCGATAATAAAATACAGGTTCGCAGAAATCAGATATTTCATCAACACCCAAAGGCATGACGCTAAATCTGGAGATAGATGAATAAAAATACAATCACCTACAAAGAACGGTAAGTTTTACTTATCTCTAAAAGATTACTTTATTTTTGAAAGACAACTAATAGGCTTAATAAAAACTAAACAAGAAAACCGAATTTATTTCCCGCAATAAATATTCAAATAAATTACCACAGAAAAAATAATAAATTCTAGACCTATCTTCGTTACCGTATATTTTCTTAAAGCGAAAAAACGTAAATTGGTGTCTGAAAAGTTGACATCTGTCACTTTGACTGTCAGATAGGAAATAAGAATTGGGGAGAAGGGGGCAAACTGTCAGTTTCATTTCTACAGACTTTCATTATTACGCTCTCGTATCGGCCAAGTTGGGGAGTTGTAACTTTTGACACCACGCTTGGCAGGCAATGTTTCATGGCAAACGGCATCCGCAATATGAAAACTTTCGGAGTGATTGCGCGGTGATTGGACACGACGATTGTTATATTTTTAGAATTGCTTTTAGAATGTGCTATGTGTCTTCAGCAAGATTTAATTTCATGTGACAAAGTCCTTTTCTCTTCTCTTTTTTAAACTGTTTAGTAAACGTACGAAATAAGTTTCGGTTATTAACATTGCCTTGAAGCTAAATTTACAATATCATAAAACCACATTAATAGGCCGTAACTTGTTGCTGCTGGTGTCAACAGACATACAGACGGTAAGTTTATAACTTAATTAATGCATTGAGCTCATAAAATTCTGAGTGTTTTGAAAGTCAATCTACAAAAAACCCACAAAGTGAACAGTTATGTGAGCAAATAGAAAATAATATTCATCCCAAGGGAAACGAATTAACACGCACAACCTTGGCTTCATTCAGTTTGTCTCGGAAGGGACACGGCTTAATTATAACAAACTAGTTAATTGCTTCTCTGTACCGTTTATATTCCGAGGGGCCAAGTTTTCCTTTATGTTTAGATTAAGGCCAAGAATTTTTCAAATCTGTGTTATTATTGCTCGAGTCTACCCGCAATTATTTTAGACATTTTTCTGCTAAAATTAAAATTGAAAATGTCTTTAGAGTTGGAGATAAATGGCTTATATTCTCAGTGTTGAATCATCCATGCTCATCACGTAAGCAACAATAGAAGCAAAGCAGTCTAAACTGTTGGTTCATTGTAGTTTAGAGTTGAGCATTATTTGGCGCCCGAGGCGGGACTCGGTCCAATCTAGACTGAACCGGTCTGAACCGGATTTTACAAGTTATTACCAGTAGGTACATTATTAGGGCACGTGTACTTTGTAACGAATGAAAGTTTGGACTAGTTGTGGAGTATTTTAGGTAACAGAGGGTGTGTCCAATAGCCACATTATCTTAAGTCAAGGCTTATGTTAAATACGAAAATGAGGATTGATAGCGAATTCAAGCGTATTTTTTATTGTTTTGTAATTTACTAGTTATTAAAGAAGAAAATCAGTGAAATTACATGATAGAATCCTAATAGAATTTAGTATATACCACCACTCGCGAATAAAATGGGTGGGTACCCATTTTACTCGCGGTTGGTATATATTGTATGCAAATTTCGCTAGATAGCATTAGCTACCCAGCGAAATTTGTAAATTAATTACAGGATCCCCCTAAAATGAACCTCCACTACAAACAGTAATTAATAACAAAAACAATACTACTGGCGAAGAACGGACCAAACTAAACAAAACTCCTTGCAATCCGAACTCAGCTCTAAAACTACACTTTTCCTTGGCCTGGGGAGTTGATAATAATTTTTAATTTATCACAAAGTGGTTTCTCCAACCAATTAGTGTTGTGTCACAGTTAGTGGGGGTGGTCCAAGTTTTAATGGCCTCCGAGCCGGCACCGAGATAAGAGCCCCTAGGAAACTCAAGGAGCACTGTTTAATTTAATAAGTTCTGTTTTAAGGGGACACACAGTTAACGTACTTTAATTATGCTATATATGTTGGTAGTGTGTGCTGTTATGGAATTTTGGCCTGTTTGCCTGTATCGGAGAATGTTGAGAGCTGTTTGAAGTTTGTGTGGGGTCCGCTGGGCAGTGTTCTTGGTCTATTAGTGTTTGCATCGTAGGAACTTAGACTTGGACAACGAAGGTGAACAGTAAAGGTTTTTAGCGATGCTAATAGACCTGCGGTTAACTTCAGCAACTACTGCTAGAGATGTACGGTTCCAGCAATCTGTTTTAGTTCAATCCCATAAATATTCTGTGTTGCTTAAAATCATAGTTTGAGTTTACATTCATCATAGTCATAATTTCAGCTCAGAATCACCCATTGCTGAATACAGTCCTTCCCTTTTTTCTGTCATAATTACCGGTTCCGTGTGTCTCTTATCCAGGAGTTTCCCGTGACTTTGACGATATCATCAACCCAACGCTGTTTTGGACGGCCTTGGAACCTTCTCTCTAAGTCCGTCAACAAAGATACGGGCCGGTCCGAAAGTAGTTCGATAGTTCGCAACCCGAACTCAAATTGTGTTTTTTTACTACGGGCCCCAAACTAATCTTCGTGAGTGTTACGGAGTAGGTAACGCCCAAAACTTCGGCCTGAACTACGGCTTATGGCGTTATGACGAGTTAACAGCAAACATCTTAAACACAAAAACCCATGTGTAAAAAGTCTAATCAATATGAATCCCTAACAAAAAAATTCAAGCGAAACAACGAACATTGATTGCACTCGTGTGAAAAACAAATTTCATATACCTTAAAAACGTAAATTAATCGTCAAAGTTTAGATGAAAAATCAACGGGAGGACGGAATGACAAACATAGATACCTATGCAGTTAAAAAGCGACGTTTTGGTTTATTCTGTTTGGGAAACGACCGCAAACGTAGCGTCTTAGTACATAACACACCCCATTTTGTGTAATTATCCACTGTCAGTTGCATCTTCGCCGGTTTCTTGTCTCTGTGTTTAAATGTCAGAATAAATTAGGTGGCGAAATGCGGTAGAGCCAAATAGTTGGGAGGACGAGTTTAAAGCTAAGTGGAGTAATGTTGAAATTATGAAGTTTTTAAATAGGTACAAAGGCAGTAACTCAAATGAAAGTCACTACTTGGAGTGGCAAGATTTTTGGAACGTAGTTCTATAACTTAGCTTGCGGTAGGAGTAAAGTTACTGACAAAGTCACGTAACGAAAATAGTAAAAATCGCCACGTTACGAAAAAGCGTGATGCCTCTCCATGCGATTTTTAATATAATATATGATACAAAGAGACAGAGAAAGAGAAATAGTTTTCATGGTTTTTCAGGGTGTTGAAGCCGATAGTGAAAACAAAATGAAAATCCAAGATGGCGGCAGCAAAAATATTCTAATTTATCATCATGGGTGTTGTTTTCATAAATGTTCAACAATCTAAATGCCCATATCGAATTACATCCGGAGTTGAACAAAAAGAGTAGAAAACTTCGTTCCTGACGAGGCCGCGAGGGTCCCCCGACCCCACACGTTTTTTTTTTTCATTATACTCACCACGCTTCGCCAAGGAATGGGGATCGCAGCCAAGAAAGAGTGTAGGTATACCTACTGTCAGTCTGTTTGGGAAAAACGTCCTTGTTTTTATGACGAATCTAAATAAACGAAAGAAATCAAAACGTTCATGAATATTTATCAACTCTAAGCACGCTATGATGAATTGTTGGCAGGCATGTTTTTTCTCATTTCTCTCCCAGTAAAAGGACAATGGGTAATTTGAATAAAATTGGTGCCAAAACAGTTAATGTTTTTTTGCCGTATCATATGAAAAGGTCGTCGAGACAGTATGGATATCGTTTGGACGTGGACACAGTTTTTAGGACCTTCGTCAAAATTAATACGAAGTTTACAAATAATGGATGGGCTCGTTACATTAATTCTGGCTTTACTCAAAGTAATGTGTAGCAGATGTGTCTGGTTTATTAACGACTACACACTGTTCGTTTTCAATTTGTTTCTAATTTGGTTGTTTGCTTTGGTATATGTACAGGTAAAATTTATGTGGATGAATTATTCAAAATCAAAATATTTTATTTCACATAAACCTGCATGGGCACTTATGAAACGTCAGAAGCTAGGTGCACGGTTCCAATTTGTCGCTTCATATGCAGAAGAGCCGGCAAGAAACTCCACGGTTATTCTTTTAAAAATAATTGGCTTTTACAATGTTTTCAAATTACAGTGATAGTAGGTATGGGAGGACAGTGCAGGCCAGTCAATAAGTACTAGGAACTAGGTACTTAGAGGAATGAAAATAAATAATAGAAAATCGTCTACAAATCTACACAGTCTGCAATCACAATATGTAAAATAATCTACTTATTTCGAACAGAATTAGGTCAGCCACTCAGCTGTCTTACTAAAACTAAAAGTTCCACCTTTCTATCCCAGAAAGAAACCACGAAAGCTGTCAGAACAAAAATGCCACCTACAATTTTCGCCAGCCATCGTAATGTGCACAAAAGTATGGAATTGAGCCAATGTGAAGGTCACCGCGGGTCAACGTATGCGACCGACGGTTAATGCTGCCAACTTATTTAACTATTCGTTAGTAGTTACCAATTGTTGCCCCAAGCAGTAACCAAGCCAAACGTTGTCGAATATTTTAATGTTACTTATATTTTTTATTACTCAATTATTGGTTGTTTGCGGTATCAAAATGGTGATGTTGGACTACTGAAAAATCATTTTTGGGTCATTTTCGTCGCGATAAATTGCCAAGTTCTGTCATGCTGGTCAACCAGCTGGTGGTCGCCAGGATATTTTTGGGGATACCATCGCTAATGTAAGCTGGAAAGCAACACGACACCACTTACATGAGATTTGACACACTTACACAGATTTACTATTCACAAACTTCACGAAGATTTCAGTATAAAATTGCACATCAAAATTATCACGAATATTTAAACATTCCCTTGCTTGGCTTGGCCTGGCATTTAATTTAAAGTACGTGAAATTTATGCAAATAAATTTCACGTCAGTTGCATAAACAATTACCTACTTAGTAAAAATTAAAGCAAAATGAAACCTCTAGATTTTTAATCGGAAGTACTTTCGTAAGTGGTTCACTCTTGTTCCAAAGCATAAAACCATGCAACTATATGAGTAAGGCAATCTCAAAAGGCACTGAGGTTCGCGCTTCCAATTAAATTAACTTGTTCCAACTGGGATGTGCATGTTGACATAATTGGATTTCAAGTACGACTGATGCCTGTAGATGTGTTGCTAATTATGTGGTTAGATAAATGTTTTCCTAGTTGCAAAGTCTTCACTGTCTCAGTAGATATCGAATTCTTAGTGAAACTGTCTAACAACCACTCTAACCAAGGGGTTTTGTGTTACCCAGTAACTGAGTTGTGGAGGTCAGATAGGCAGTCGCTCCATGTAAAATACTGGTATTCAGCTGAGTCAGTTTAGACTGGAAGCCAACCCCAACATGATTGGGAAAAGGCTAGGCCGAAAATAATGATGATGATCAGAATATCATATAACATAAAATAACATCACGCCTTGTTTTCTCGAAGGGTTAGGCTGTAAGTAAACCTTTACTTAAAAATCATGAAATCATGGCGTCGATACCTATAGGATAGCATTCTTTGTTATAAAATACAACCAAAAACACGGTTCTACTTAATTTACGTCTCACAGATACCTAGTTGAGAGAACTTGAAGCAACTCACCCTCAAACAAAATACTCGTAGGTAAGCGAGTTTTTGTTTGATTTTTACTGAATCACATTCCGACCTTCGTAGTAAATCCATTATTTGCCCAGATATCCCTTCTGTAGACCATTTCAGCCCATAACGAAACATTAGTTACTCAACAAAGAGCCAACTTTCGGGACCCGTCCATTAGATTTAGCAATAAAATCAGTCACACTGTTTGTCATATTGAGTGCTTATAAAAAGCATATGGAGCAAGCGTTCGGAGTGGTTCAAAAGCGAATAATTTTAACGTTCAAAGTTCTAATGGGAAAACTTTCATGTCAACGGTGGAGTGTTCAATACGTATTGGCAATGGAGTACGCTCAAACTTTTTGTTTACCACTAAACTCGCTGAGACGTTTTAAACAAACAAAAGAGTGGAACCTTTGAGTGCTCAGCGGTGTGGCGACACTTTATTGATATAAATAGAGTGAAGTGCCTTTCATGGTAGCAGGACAAAGGCGACGGGGCTGTCAACGAGTTTGGTGCGCAGATGGGATATGAAACTGTGAGTTGTGTTTTTGAAGTATTTACGGATTTGGGCTTTTTAGTTTTTCCATCAGGTAAGTAATACTTTTGACATGTTAAAATAACATGGTTTTTTTCCTGTACCACAAAATCGTGTACCTAAGTATCTGTGTTTTAATTACGCTCATCATATTTTTGCCTGGATGCGGAAGCCGCAGGTCAGGGTGTTGTGGAGCAGGCTAGGAGGCCTAAGTCCAGCAGATTGCGATTGGCTGGGTTGATTGATCGATTGACTTATATTTGTTACCTGGTCTCTGATTATTATCTATGATATTTCTTGATCTCCATTCAATCATCCTCATATCAATCAACAAACGCATTCATATATCACAATATTCCATCTAAAAACTTGGTTCATTCAGATCGCAATACTCGAAGGCATCCCAAAGTTCGTATCGCGTTCGCATGCATCTCGCGTCTCAGGTATTCCTCGCTTTTAACTGTGTATTGGGAGTTCGGGAATTCTCATTTCGAACGAAAAGTTCTCAGTAATCATTTGTTGACGTATTATTGCAGAGGATTTATATTGGCTTTAATTTTTGAATCATTTTGTGTGCAAATTTTGATCGCTTTTTAATTCGGATAACTCTTGGAAGAAATAAATGCCTGTGCTCTGACAGTGTTAATTAGCGCTGCAAAAGACAAAGTTGAAGTCGATTTTATACAACGTGTAACAGAAAGGGTGTATACATACCAAGGGCACGGCTTCTTTGGATGATATCAAACGGTATTGGAATGGTTTTTTAATCCACTGATACCATAAACCGAACTTTTCAAATTGAAATAAAAACATCACTCGGAAGAGATTTATCGTGATATTGGCAAGTAACGTGGAAAGTTATTGACCTACGTAGTGCGGTGACACGTTTGTTTTGATTTGAATTTAAGAAACATATGAAACCGAAAATTTGGTATCAATTCTTAGAGCATTTTATTTTGAGCTGAAACTATGTATAGTGATTCTATATCAGCTGTTATCTTTAGTGCTTAAGGATAGCAATAGGGTTTCTGTTACACCCTATATAGATAACACGGACTGTTTGAAGTTTATCAAAGAATTAAAAGTTTTTGTGTGTTAGTGTACAGTAGTTAGAAGAAACACAGACAAAGCGGCAAGTGATCAGTGATCAGCAAGTCGACTGCGACTTCTTATAAACTTACCACTCAAAAGCGGCGTCTCAACTTGCGTCCACAGGCCTTAGCGTGAGTTTAATTTAACCATCTCGATGGCGTTCCGATTGGCCCTGAATTAGTGACGGACTACACTAGGGCCACTGGACGCATCGACATGGCAACCCAACGCAGGAAGGATTGTTAGGTGGTAAAAAGGTAGCCGTATGACGTACACCAGTTTATATATTTTTCATATACATATGGGTACCTCGATAGCTGATTAAATGAAGATGTCTTCCTCGTAATTTGTACACTTTTGAGATAACTGGTTCTAAAGTTTCTGTACGTACCTTTATGATAGATGAAACGGGTTATTAAACTTGTTCCCACCACATATTTCCACAAATTATTTATCGCATTTGTCAAGTTAAAAATCTCCCTGAGAAGTTGCGAAATCAATTTTAAAAACAAACAACGACCTTTTTTTTAAAAAAAGAACAAATCCAGCAAAAAGCCATAACAGTTGTAACGTCGCATATTGCGACGAGGATTTTTACAAGTTGGCAACAAAATTAAAAAGTTGACGAGGACCAATAAAACGAGAGTACCCACCTACGGAAACACGTGGGTTTATAGGAGAAAAGATTTTACGATACGAGTGTTATTGGTAATGACCTAGTACGTTTTAAAAACAATAAACGTACCTACGTGATAGGAGGGCTTATTAGTCGATTCGCACGAATTTACTAACCCGAAACGGGCGAACTAAGACTTTCAAATAATATATTATTTTAAGTAGGCGATTCGCACAGGACGAAACGCCCACTCCAGCATTACTGTCAGTAATGTCTGCTTTATCACGGAAACTCCACTTGTCTATCAATTAGGAAAAAAAGGATACTCAATGGGTAAACAATTTTTTTTTATAAAAAACGAAAAGACACCGACTTCTTCGAAATTAAATTGTTTTTTCACTTTGTAGTGTATTTTATGTACGTCGGTTGATTTTTTAAATTAACAAATTTTAAAATTATATTTGAACATAAGGTTTCCGAACCAAGAACAACGCAGACAAGTGTTAACAAGTACCTACCAAATAGATACTCGACGTTATGACGTACCCTGGTCCAGGCCATAGTACGGAGCGAGAGTGCATGGCTACCAGTCGCCTCCTTCAGCGAAGCAGTTATGCTCGCAAAGAGGGAGGCGGCGCACGTGAGGGAGATGCAGTACATGCGCCCTCACAGCCGTGGCCTTCGCAGGAGACGCCCTGGGCGTCGGGAATCCCAGGCTGATTCCCGGCCACCGTAGGCACGGGCTTGCGGACGGCGAGTAATGGGTAGCTCGCTATCCGGTAAGGACCAGGCCCGGGTCGACGGCGCGTTGTGTTCCACGCGCGCCTCAAAGAGATGTCAGCAGCAACTGATGGGGCCCGCAAGGACCGATGCCTGCCAGGGGTGCGGGTTGTTCGAAAGAGATACCGCGGCCCCTGGCACACAGGCAACTGAGGGAACACGGGTGGGTTTTAGTCAGTAAAAGTCTGACACGCCCTCCCGCTCCGCTCAGAGCGGGAGAAGTTATTTGATGATTTCCCACAAAAAAAAAAAAACGGTTATGACGTAGTAGTTCCTTAATTATTCCTAAATTGCTTTTAAATATTCCCATTGATATCTAAATAATATCCTTTGTATTTATTTTCCCATAATAAGTCATTTATTTGATTTTTAAAGCAAATATTTCAGTATCGATAACATATTGAGTAATTAACTGACAGCTGATTTGAATATTGTGGTTAAGTGTATAAAAATTTAACTCCCGTAAATTATTTTTTAACATGCATTATATTGTGAAGAGTATCACAGCTCACCAATACAGCCTTAGTCTGAATAAAACTCAAACAGTCCGACCTCGTCACCGACATAAAGCTTTATTTCCAGAACATTTTGACGCTAAAGCAACACGTCCATTGTTGCTTGCATTATGTTATAGAATTTCTCATTTGTTAATCAAATTTTATCAGCGGCTGTACACTCGCTCTCGTCGTGATTGTAATTTACATTCACAAAGCAAAGGCAAATTGGATTGTTGGCTGTTGGCAAGCCGACGTCCATGTTTCATTGCGAATGCCCTTCGCTGGGCCGTGCAGATTTCGGAACGAAACCGCGAAAAGTGATTGAATTATTAGGATTTGGTGAAACAGATGGATGGATGTGAGGGGTGATATGAAAGAAGGAGTGAATGACAGAGAAAAAAAACGTATTCTACCTGCCATGGAACAGGGACAGGAAGATACTCTAATGATAAGGATTTCGTGAAAATCAATTTTTGACCACGTAGTCGAAGCCATGAAGGGAAGATTACTTATCACTGTTTAATGTAGAATTTGAGACTGACCAAGCACCAAAATCAAAATTCATTTATTCAAACTAGGCTGAGAGTCAGCTCTTTTTGAACGTCAAAATGACATAAAACAGTCTCCCAAAAACGCCTGCCCTTCGCCACTTCCTATTGATTTAGCTGGGAAAAAGAAGTGGCGCAACTAACTCCTCAGCAACAGCTCCTGTCTTCCAATAATAAAATGATGATCTATATGTGATCAACACGTCTGCAGGTCGTGGTATAGTCAACATAGCACAATCTTTAGCATATTTTTAAGTTATCCTTGTAAGCCTAATGTAACCATTAACACGGCATGAACTATCCTCATGCCAGCCTAAACGAGCAAAAAAAAGAATGCCATATTCAAAACTGAAAATTCACGATTTAAGTGGTGTCAGTCCGTCCAAAACGGGAGTGTTTCATACGCCACACAGCTTATAAGCTGCATGACAGTAGCAAAGCAAGTCAAGTTAACTGAGTGTTTGACTGGAAGTAAGTGCCCGAGGCTAGTCGATAGCCTACCTGCCAATATTGGAACACTTGCGATTATTTCGCCGTCAGTTACAGAACAACTCAGTTTAATGGCCCTAGGAGATTGAGTTGCTAAATGTGTGGAGTAACAACTTCACATGTAGCCTTAGTACTTGCTTGAGCTTGAGTCAGAGCGATATTATGCTCCCGTGAAGATGGATTGTTTCTTTTACTGTCGGCTGTGCCTCAGAAATCTTTGAAATCATTAACTTCATTATAATTCTAGTCATAATATTTTCTGATGGAAATAAGCCAAAAGCGATTTTGGATCATTTCTAGATGCCCGCCCCATGATTGAAATCATATAAAATTCCAGGACAAATCGAAAGAAAATCAAAATATACTTATTATTAAACTAGCTTTTACAAGCGGCTTTGCCCGCGTGGAGTTCGGAATTTATAAACTATATGTGTGCCAAATTTCATCTAAATCCGTTAGGCCGATTTTCCGTGATTGACTAACAAACACCAAAGATACAAAAAAAACTTTCACATTTTTAATATTAGTAGGATAATTACTTTTACTTAAAGAATCAAACTAAAATTCCATCAAAAGATTCTATCAATAAGAACACATTTACAGTCCATCCTAAACTCAAGCACACGTAAACTAAAAATGTATATAACTCGACCATCGTATTCAAATATAAAGCCAGCAGAACACTTAGACCTCACAAGAGCCTTTGATTACAGTCCGTAAGTAAAACGACGCTTCCTCGCTTTCGACTTCACTTGTCATTCCTTTCTCTCAAAGAAAAGAAGAAAGACGAATCTTGGAATTTCTAGGGCAAGATTTTAAAGGAGCACTTTTTGAGACAATTTATAGCGTGATTTTTGGTTGATTGATTTAATACCTTGTGTTTTTAGAGTTAATACATTATTATATGCTTTTAGTTTTTATGTACAATACGGCGATCCGTTTTACGACAACTGCCGATGTAACATAACATTTCGTCGCGCCTTGTTTCCCCGAAGAGTTGACTAGAGGTTTACCTATAGGACATCAATATTGCGCCAGTTATTGTTAAGGCCCATTTGCTTGGGCGCGCCTATTGCCATCCACCCTTCACAAATCCATATACCGGGCTACTACTGACAGATTCTAGATATAAAAACCCAATAAGTAACCGATAAATTCTGTAAAAATCTTACCGTACAAATGTAAGTGAAATGAGCTGTCAATAGTGTCAAAACCTAGCATCAAATGGAATGACAGCTCACTTCACGTAAGTTTACACGGTAAGGTTTTTACAGAATAGAACGATATCATGGCGATTGCTACTTATCTGCATTGGGCATTTAGGTAATTACATCGTTGTTATTCAGCCTATATGTACAGATTGTTAGGCCTACATGCGCCATAAATCACTAAATACATTCATAGCTTAGCATTATGTAAAATTATAATTCTGCCCGTCAACTTCAAACAATTGACAAGAATAGAACGATTAGTAATGGGCGAGTAATGCCGCTCAGCTCGCTGTCCGGTAAGGACCAAGCCCGGGTCGACGGAGCGTCGTGTTCCACACGCGCCTCAAAGAGATGTCAGCATCAACTGGTGGGGTCCACAATAATGAAGGAACACGGGATGGGTTTTAGTCAGTAAAAGTCTGACACGCCTTCCTGCTCCACCCAGAGCGGGAGAAGTTATTTAACGATTTCCCACTCAAAAAAAAAACGTGGTTTCTGGTAATTAAAATTCTGTTCTCTGTGGTACATGTTGGCCTTAGCTTTTACAGCCAGTGGGATAATTGCGTAACATACTAACAGTAGAAATGGCATTCATTTTGACGATTCAACATCATTCATTGCGTTACTCGTTGTTGAACAGACACATTTTGGAACTTATCAAGCAATAGATAACAATATTGTTATTGATAGTGTGTTACGCATTATGGTGCTGATCAACTCTCTAATAAAGAAAAAAGAAAAAAAAAGTATTTATTAGACTCGCACAAGAATATCACAAACAACTACACAATATGCTTAACAAGACAAATTAAAAATAATCAGTGTATCAGTATACCTTCGGCCTCATCCCTAAAGCAAGGTTGCTTTTGTGGACTAAAATCACAATATACAATCCTTTACATATTTATTTATTATGCAAGGCACATCAAGAACATATTTACAAAGATAGTAAACATTAGGTGAGGACGAATCTTCAGTACTGTGTAAATACATCACTTAAGGGGAACCTAGTCGCGGGCTCGAACTCACTGATGGGCCTGGCTAAAAAGTACGCTGTCTCACCAGACATCGTGTCCGACAGAGGTCGTATCAGTGATGAGCAGTTAGAAGCTAGTCTACACGCACAACATTATTGAGTGAGATGCAGGATAATTTATACCACAACAGGCGCATAAAAAATTAAGAACAGTCCTTCGGAAGATCGGGTTTTATTAAAAAACCACTGCATAAACCAATAACCAATAAAGTTTATTGAACTTTTCGGTACCGACTTGCTTTTTCAGATCTTACACTTCATTTATTACTTAAACACGCCCAAAGTTAGGTTAAATTAGCAAGACAAACGAACCTTTGTTGGCTCCTAACTTTTTAATGGCTTTTTATTTTAGTATTCTGTTTCCGTACAGACAATATTAATAATGAGACAAAACCATGCCATGTTTAATTTTTTATGTACATTTTCGAACAGTGGAGTAATATAATGTGGACTAGGTTCACCTTAAAGGCATGCACAACATTCTTATTCAAAGGCTACTACTAATAACAAAGTACGTGATGAACGATTGGATTACATTTTGAAATTATTAAAATATTAGAAACGAGACTACATTATAAAATTAAATTGAAATAATAGATTTCGACACGTTGTACTAACACAATACAAACATAAAAAATTAAATACAAAATTTACACATAAGGTAACAATAATATTAAGGTAAGTATGTAAATAATAAAAATAAAATACAAATATCGTACCTAAGTCTACTTAAACGAAATTAAATTGGAATATTGTTCAGTATTAAATTTGAACAGATTATTAAATAGAACTAAAAACAATGAATAAAATTAATTAAAATTAAGAAATTAAACTTACATTATTATTATGAAATTAAAATACGTATGACTAATGGTGGGCACCTGATTACAGATAAATTTTGTTTATTTTAGTTTTAAATATTGGCAGAATATCCAAGAAAATATCAATATTGCTGTCAACTGAACAGGCACTGTTGTAAAAAATAAACTTTTCAAAACAGCAGCAACATCTATAAAAGCTTTAGAACTTAATAGATCAATTTCCAAATGCTGCAAAGTAAAAACCTAAACAAATAAAAACAATATTTCTTAAACATTGTAATAAAATATTTCCCAAGTTCAAGCACGTTAGTGTCTCTAGATGCAGTTAAACTTGGAATTGGTCGTTGGAGAACACTAGACTCCTTTTAAGGTGCACTAAAGAGTTAGCTGGAGTTCGGAGTGTCTTAAAACCTTCATGGTACATTTGAAACATTGGAGGAAGCTAAGTTTGGGATCGTAGTGCGCCTGTTTAGGTGTTAACCGGTAAATAGAATGAGTGAGATTTTAGAAATTCTTCTTGAAATTATTCTTCTGATTTTGCTTTGTGTAGAAGAAGTTGTTAATGACAGGGATGAGGTATGGAAGTAAGTAGGTTATCCTTCAATAAATGAACCCGTCAGAGTGAACCCCTTTGATAGCTAAGGGGCCATGCAAGTATTACGTAAGCACTACAAAGGGGGCGGGGTGTATACTTTGCTTATTTTTGATGACATGGGGGATGGGCTCTGGATAATTACGTCAGCAGTATTTTTTTTTTGACTTTTTTGGATTTTCTACAAAATTAAGTCGATTTTGGTTTGAATACATGGCAACCCTACTTGTCTATGCAAATTGAAAATCACACGAAAGTGAGCAGACACACAACATTGAGCAACAAACATCCAATGTCATCGAAGACTCAGAGTCATGGATTCGTGTGTAATGGACTGAAGATAGTTAACTTACATTAATAGACCAAAATTTACAAAGAAGTTTGTTTTGTTCGTTAATAAACTGAATACCATCTCAATAAAATTTGCTTAAATAAATGTTATATGCGTTAAAGTCCTCTATTCCTTACTTCTAGACTTATAACTAGAGATCGGATATTCGGATATTCGAATTCGGTTGGCTAAAATGGAATGCGCTTTTGTACCGATATTTTTTTAATTTAATGTAAAAAAAACTGTTTTTACTAACACACACCTAGGTACATAGGTATAGGTACCAAATTTCCATTGGGGTAACTTTTTTAGTAAATATGCGTCTGAATAGTTATGCAATCCTAATCATTTAGAAGTCGCTTCCATACTATACAACTGACTAGTTATGCATTCCCAGTGTTGCTGGCATCCCGGGATTTTTGTAATTTTTTTTTTTTAAGAAACCGCTTCCATATTTTCGTAACTAAAAATTAACTTTAGGTAAATATGCATCCAATTATCCAATCCCTACTTATAACTGTTGCTCATGAATCAATAAATAAACCAAAACACATTGAAAAATGCATGTACCAAATACCACTTCTCGTGTCTATACTTATTCTTTAATAACTTGTGTTTTATTTTTTAATATGATAATATTAACATAATATATACAGAGTGGCATGGATATTGATGTGCGACCTGTGGTTCTAGTGTGAATTTATTTTAACCAAACTAGAACTAGTTTAAAGAAACTCACACTAGGCCCTCTGTTACCATGGCTTCACAACTTGATTCTGACGGACCTACTTTGTTTTTCGCAGTTTAAAAAAAAAACTGTTCCATATAACCCTGTAGGTATGATATGATATGACGGGTAGATTTGATAACCGCCATAATTTTTACGCTAGGGTTCTAGATTAATGCGCTGAATTCATGGTTACAGTTTGCCCATCGATATCCCTGCCCACCTTGTACAAGCTAACAAATGAAAAGAAACTTATAGGTTAGGTATTTATAGCACAGTATGAACGTAAATCCCATAGAAATATTAAATTAACCCCTTCAATCTGGCAATCATCAATCACGAACCTCGCTCATTACTCACTTAATTTCTTCGAATACTTGTTCATTTAGTTCAAATTTTCGTTTAATCTTGAAATATGATTAATATATTCTAATTAATCATTCCCTCACCCGGGTTAAACAAACATTGGCACGCACAAGTGCTATTTAACCGACGCACCGTTCAAACAGAAGTCGGAAATGAGTTTAGCCAAGTAATTAACAGCTGGGACGGATGGTGTGGGTTTCAATACTGCAGTAGCCAGTTCTAAATATGGCACATCGCGTTGTTTAAAAACTTCGGCTTTGTCGTCCGCCATGTCTGTCACTCATCATCACCTGCGTTGCTTTTTCCCAACTATGTTGGGGTATTTTACATGACGCAACTGCCTTACTAACCTCCACAACCCCACTACTGGATAAAACGATACTCCTTGGTAATTAGTGGTTTTGACGTTATGGACGGCGCCGCCACAGTCGGCCTAGAAAGCGGTGGCGAGATGACAAGGACGCGTACCGCGAGGGCTATATCGAGGTGGCGCGGGAAAACAGTGAAGGATTAGAGGAAGCCCTTTGCCCAGCAGTGGGCTAGTATACGACTATATGCTAAACAAAACAGAATTGGTCAGAGTAAATGAACTGCTTGCTTTAAAAGCGGTGACGGTAATAAAAGCGAGATCTTCGATCCTTGTCTGATCATGATTCATAAACATCTCCAGCTCACATTATGGATGCAGAAGGCCGAAATTCTGACAACCAGTCTTACCAATGGGGATTACCTAATGACTAGGTTGTCGGGTCAGATAGGCGGTCGCTACATGTGAAATACTGGTGCGGACCCCAACATACTTAGGAAAAAGCTACGCAGATGATGGCAGAAGCATTACCCTTTTACGCCATTATTCCTTGTTTTGATTCAACCCAATTTATCCCATACAGACACAATACTTCCCAAAATAACTCTCAAACTTCCTCTCCCAGACATTCTTCCACAATTTTTCTCAACCGCATGAGCCGTGTTGATAATCAACAAACAAACACGACGACACGCCGCGTCTTGACTTGTTTGCAACTCACAAATTGAGTTGTGAAGTTTTTGAATGCCCTTTAAATGAGACGGTGGAAGTTGGAAGCACAATTATATCCTGAGGAGATCCATTTGCATAACATAGAGGTCGTAATCTGACTGAGAGTTCATAACGAGTTGGTCTTGTGTGATGTTCTCTGGAATAAGTGGTCGAGTGATTCGGAAGAGGTGCTTGAATTGTTGGTTTTCGAATCAAAAGATGCGCCTTTTCTACACCGCCCGAATTTACTCTCTTCTAGTTGACCTCTAAAGTGGATTTTTGTTTAAAATTATCTACCTCATATGTTGTCAGTTTTTAATAACTGACGAAAAATTTCAAAGCAGAGGTTTTAGATTCATATTATCTCTGACACCCTCTAAAGAAAACTTGTGAGTGAGTTAAAAGATCAAAAGGGATTCCTTAACCATTTCCGCCCATTCTTTGATACTTTTACAAAACGACTTATATGTATTCACACACAGTAATTTCTCGACGTTATAACCTCAAAAAACTTTTCATTTCAACATCTTTGTCTCCTTTCGACAAAATGAAGTCCCGCAAATACTGCAATGCAAAACTCGTTTCTCATAAACTATATCAAAAGTTATCCGGGCGATATTAAAGTGTATTCGTGGCAGAATCGAGCAACAACGCACACTTACTTCTAATGGCACTTAGCGACAACTTGCGTTCAAAACCCAGCACTTTTGTAGCGAAAAATATAAATTCGCTTAATGACTTTTGTAGGAGAATCATTTTCATATTTACCCCTCGCAGCTTGGTGCTTATTGGTTTTTATTGTACCGCCACAGAGGAAGACTTTTCTTAATAAAATTTGTACTTGAGCTGAGGTTTTTATTGCTTGAACTTTTAGTTATGTGTTGAAGCTATATCAGAACTAAATATGAGTTGAGTGTACATTGAAATGTATATAAAAACTTGTTTAGTCTTCAAAAGTTTCTGAGGGGCTAGTGGTTAAGTAATAAAGTAGTAGCCCGTAGATGGGTGACTATCTTTACATACCAAGACCCCTCCGTGCCTCAAAAAGTACGTTAAGCCGTTGGTTCGTGGATTTTTGACAGTCATTACGGGTCGCCAGAAACCCGACAGTCTGACAACCAGTCTTATCCAAAGATTATCGTGTTATCCAGTTACTGGGTTGTGGAGGTCAGATAGGCAGTTGCGCCATGTAAAATACTGGCATTCATCTACATCCGATAAACTGGAAGCCGACCCCAACATAGTTGGGAAAAGGCTAGGTGGATGATGGATGAGTCTTTAAAAGTACCTGTGTCAATACTTAAATTATTATTATGCAATACTTAAATTATTATTATGCAAAACTTAAAATATTATTATGCAATATTTAAATTATTATTATGCAATACTTAAATTATTATTACATATGCAATACTTAAATGATTATTATGCAATACTTAAAGAGGTTTTGCAAAGCGTCTAGACACGACTACGAAAACTTTACATATCTTTCTATCTTACTATGACTAACTATTTTTGTGGTAGTATATTATTTTTTGTAAGTTGGTATATAGTTGGCAATATATCACTGGGATACTTAGATACAAAACACGTGAATAAAAAATTACGACTTACATGACAAAATGCACACAGACCATGACGCTATTCTCAACAAAATAAAACCACAGATTTCAAAGACCAAAATAATCACACAACAAAATACAGTAAGGTATTAAAATACAACACACAAACAGATTTCCCATGAACATGTCAATGAACAACAAAACCCAGTGATGGACTTCAAACAGCCGAACATATTCCACAAAAGTCAGCAAAGGTTCCGACAAAGATCAAAAACATTCCCTCTGGCCCCAACCGAGCCCAAGTTTGGAAAAAACAAAGTTTTAATTAAATATCCGGGAAGCATTCGCATTGAACCGATCCGCTTGATTTGTTAACAGAAATATTTTGATCTAATTCGCACATTCCTTCACAAATTGTACCTATCTCACTGTAAACGTAGTTACAAATAAAAAGAGGAATTGTTTTAGGGAACTGCGCAATTTAAACAGCCTCGTTGTTGTAGAGGTTACAAGCGCTACAGCTGAGCATGCGATCCTGAGTTCGATTCACGGAAAAACCCAATAGGGTTTTCCATCTGGAATTTCTCAGCAGCACGAATGTCCGGTTGTACAGAGTCTTCTGCCACGACGCCAAAACACAGATTTTTGACGTTGCTCAAAAAGCCGCTAAGCTGAAGTTGTGCTGGGCTGGCGACGTCTGCCGTATGCCCAATGAGCTGTGGGCCAAAACAACCACCACGTGGAGCCCTGACACAGCTTGTGCTGTACCCACGGAATAATAAAAATAGTGTATTTTTTTACCTGTCTGCCTGTATCTTTACGCACACTGTAATTTAACACTACCTCCGCTTACCCATACCATCAAACTGTGTCCCAAATGCTAACATACTCTATATCAGCGCCATTTAAGCGACATACATGTACATAAACTAGCTAAAATGAATGACAGGGGCACAGGCGTATCATTTACCGCGTACCCAAGGCCTTACTAAGCCTTGCCAGATGACAAAAAAGGGCCCCGAACCCTGAAATACTTATAAAAGTAATTTAGGGCTTTTGGGCGAAGGACACAGGCTGACTAAAAGCGATGTAATAAAGTTTTGGGACTTAGTACAGTTAACTCTGTCCTTGATACATGTATGGTATTATTGGCTTAATAAATAGCTGGACAGATTGTTCTCTTAAGAGCTAAGTTGTTAGCAATTTGGCCTTTTTTCTAAGAGCTAGACAGTATAGTGTAACTTTAATCTATGTGTTGAAGTTCTGTTACAACTATATCATAGTAGCCCGTGGATCTTTACATACCAAGATGTGTCTCGGAAAGCACGTTAAGCTATTGGTCCCGGGCTCCCGGCTGTCATTCGTGGATCAATGACAGTCGTTACGGATCGTCAAAAACTCGAAAGTCTGACAACTAGCTTTGACAAGGGGTATCGTATTACCCAGTAACTGGGTTCTATAGGTCAGATGGGCAGTCGCTCCATGTCAAAGACTGATATTCAGATGTATCCGGTCAGACTTGAAGTTGACCCCAACGTGGTTGGGAAAAGGCTTTGTACCGAGATGATGATGATTTAAGGAAATATTTTTTTTGACAAACAAAACGCACTATTTAAAAAAAAAATGTTCACTTACAAAGTAGCCAAAAGCCTCGGACTCAATAATTAAAAGTTTAAGGTTTGATAATTTATCGATTGCTTGTTGTCAAGCCAGGTCACAATTTCAAAACTTAGCTAGACTTTCTTTTTTTTTTTCGACGGATGCGGGTTTTTATAAAACGAATATTTTCTAAGTCTGCTTTCACAAAAAACAGCCTAAGAGCTAAAGAACATTTAAATGGACTTATCGCACCATCCGTCTCGGTTGTAACGTTTCTGAACCAATTTCAATAATGGCGGACCCCTGCCTTCCATCGAAATTCGTTGATTAAGACACGTCTGTCTGCAAGTTAATAATCTAGCTAAAGAAATCCTTTGGTGTCTGTGTAAGTAAAGTTCTTTAATACTGTCAGAAAAAGAGGCTTTTAACTTCTTCGGGGATATAGATTCTTGATTTTTTGCGTCACTTACTTAGGCAGTCTACATCTAGGGTTAGCTCGTAAAAGCTTTGGGCTGTCTAGCCGAAAAAGGCTGTTCTAGAATTCCAGGGATAATAAAATGTCTGTTACAATAAAGACTCAGACAAAGGACCAATTTCGGGTTAAATCATGAATCCCTTTCAACTTATCGCATGTAGTGGTTTAAGTTATGGCATTAAATATGCGGGTTGATATTTCTTTGTTTTTATCTGTTTTTTATTTTATTTTTTATTCTATTTATTTTATAGAGGGTTTAATTATGAATTGACTAGCTTTTGCCAGCGGCTTCGCCCGCGTCGAGGTCGGAAATCATCCCGCGAAAACGTACTACCGCGATAAAAAGTATCCTATGTGTTTTTCCAGGTTACAGACTACCTGTGTGCCAAATTTCATTCAAATCCATTCAGCCATTTTTGCGTGAAAGAGTAAGAAACATGCATCCACCCATCCATACTTACAAACTTTCGCGTTTATAATAGTAGTAGGATTATGCCACCCTCATCGGTACAAACATATTATTCCTCATGATCCTATCTTTGATATATACAAGCGTCTAGCATCCTTTGATAGAAGGGGACGCAAAAATGCTGTTACACCTTCCAACATCGTGTGACTTGTTTATCAATGTGGTTCTTTCGGTCTCATTCCGGACGCATTCCATCAAGATATGGTACATGTCTTCCACTATACTACACTCTGGACAATTTGGTGAAGCCGCCTTACCGATGAGAAACGCAACGCTGTTCAGTGGAATGTGTCCCGAATGAAGTCGAAGAGCCATCACAATTTCTGGGCGACTTATGTTTGCCTGGTCGGACCATGAACAAGGTAAAAGTGTTGGCTGGATCGTCCGATACCAGATTCCCTTGCTCAATGACCTCAGATCGAAGTGCTCGTGCCACATTTTAGTGCATTCTTGTTTAACTAAACTCAAATAGTTATTGTGCACAGGAAAGTGTGGATAAACCAACCCATCTTCATAAGCATCTTTCGCTAAACGATCCACTACTTCATTATCTTCCAAGCCAACATGAGCCGGTATCCACTATAGTACGTTTAAGTTTTTAGCAATAAGTTTACAAATAGATTTGCACAATTCACATTTCTCGTGATAATGCACAATTTTTAATATGGAGCCAACTTTGAAATATGCAAAAAAATCTGCTTTTTATTAAAAAGTGCAATACCTACGTGATCAAAATGTAGGAAAACGCTGATTCTTTTCTTTCTTCATTCAGTAAGTACAACACTCATTAAAGTATGTCCCTTGTGTACGCATTCTGGACCAGTAGTGTTCAACTTAGGCTCGAGGATAATAGGAGTTTCGTTTGAAGGACCTGCTTTTTGTAAATTATAACGTCCAAAAAGTGCTTACTCAATAAGTAATTCCTCAATGTCGTCTCAACTAGTTTCTTCAGCTTTCATCGTCCTCTTTATATTATTAAAATCGATTATTTTCTTAGTTCGGACAAGTCCACATAAGATAGGAGAGAATTTAGAACTCTGTCTGTATGTATGTATCTTACGAACTGAATTCTACATTCTCTCCTATCCATTATAATAAGTATTACAACCATTGTAACCGACTAACGGTCTGATAAGAAAGGTATTGTGTTCAGGACCGTCTGTACAATCGAATCAATGTGCCTCTAGGGTCAATAGTGGATATGTAGGTATGATGGGTCCCAATAACTAGATTATATGATATTGTTCTATGTGTATGATTTTATTATTGTGTTTGCTAGTAAGTATTTGTACTAAAATTATGCGAGATATCTTGTTTGAAAATTATTGTTTGCTTGATTACTGCTTTGGTTTTTTTTTTTTTTTGGGTGGGAAATCATCAAATAACTTCTCCCGCTCTGGGTGGAGCGGGAGAGCGTGTCAGACTTTTACTGACTAAAACCCACCCGTGTTCCCTCAGTTGCCTGGGTGCCAGGGGCCGCGGTATCTCTTTCGAACAACCCGCACCCCTGGCAGGTTACTGCTTTGGTTAATGATATACTTACTAACATAATAGAAGAAAATAGAAGTTGCTTTTTGCAGCGTAGGTTTTTCTAATCTACGAACCAGATTTTGATGCGGTTTTCACCATCGTTTTTAAAATGTCTATTTCGTATGGTTTATACAACGTGTAACGGAAAGGGTATATACATACCAAGGTCACGGCTTCTTTGGATTAAATCAAACGATATTGGAATGGTTTTTTAATCCTATCTCTACATGTTCGGAAGTTATGAGAATTTTTAATACATAGATACCAGAACAAATTGAAACAAAAACATCACTCGGAAGAGATTTATCGTGATATTGATAAGTAAAGTGGAAAGTTATTGAACTACGTAGTGCGGTGACACGTTTGTCAAGATTTGAATTTAAGAAATTTATGAAACCGAAATTATGGTATCAAGTCTTAGAGTATTTTATTTTGATCTGAAACTATGTATAGTGATTCTATACCAGCTGGTATCTTCAGTGCTTAAGGATAGCAATAGGGTTTCTGTTACACCCTGTATATGTAAGTATACATTTATATCAAACTTACTTGAATAATAAAGAAATCTCGGTGATTTGTTAAGTCGTAAGAAACGTGCGAAGCATGGGCGGGCCGCTAGTGATTTATGAATAAATAATGAAACTTGAGACATACGGGTCCCTTAAGTGTTTTATATTAAACGGGGTCTGAATACAGCTTGAGTTGGAAAAATACCTGAAACACAGAAAAGAGTTCATTAGTCTACATATTTATGAGCAATATGCGAGTTACATACTTTGGACTCGTCGCTAAGTAACAACAGCCGCACGGGGCGACCAATCGAGTTAAGCTACGCTTGCCGCGATTTGTCCGTGGATGCCTGACCATCTTTACATACCAAGACCCCTCCGTTCCTCGGAAAGCACGTTAAGCCGGTCCCGGCTGTCATTTGTGGATCTTTGACAGTCGTTACGGGTCATTAGAAGCCCGAAATGGCAACCAGGGCCTCAAGTCTGCTATTACAATAGTGTCAGAATGGTCTTTCATTGATTTCATAATTGATGATTTTGACAAGTTTGGTAATCTACTAATATATTACACGTCAATCATATTTTTTTTAAACTAGATGAGGTCGGCGTTTCCTATCTGACTACTCTGAGAAGAAAGGCCGAAACAAACTCAGAGGTCACAGTCTCTTTTAAAGTCCAGATATAATCTTGGTCAGATCATGTGAAGACCATGTGGATCGGTGTCTGAAATGGTCTTTTGAGGAAAGAGCCACACAGATTGAGTGGACCTGTCCATTCAGTGCACGTATTTATCAGTAATCATGCAGCTCAACTCAGAACTTGAGGAGCTCAATGATTTGATGAACAATACCAAAGATAGGACATTTGGGTAGGCCGCATAATGTACTCAAACTGCCAGATTAATACTAAAACTAACTGAGAAAGAGACGAAAAAACACAAAAAAAAAATATGACCCACATAGTCCTCACATTCACAATAATTAAAACAATAATAATACACTCGGCGTCACAAAAATCGCACCTCTTCGAAAATAAGTTTAAAACATGTCCCGCCAGTAACGAATACATTAAACCTTATTAATATTGGTATCAATTGAAAGTATGTTTAACGACCTTTAAATTAACAACAGTTAGAATTCCTAAACACAACAGATCTCATTAGCACGTAACGTTAAAAAAAATGTTGTCAAAATACGCATTACAACGGCCACTAATTGCACCTCCCTACAAGGGTATAAAACGGGCGACCCGGGTTAAATGTGAGTCATTCGCTATTCAACCTTTAAAGTGAACACACGTGAACAGCTACAGTAAGAAAAATACCCCAGAAGATGGATACCACTGCAGATGAATCCGCTCAAGTCATTGCACTACTGCAATCAGGGATGCGGCAATGTGATGTTGCTCGGCAACTGAACTTGAGTCGTTTTGCCGTTCGACGAGTGTTCCAACGCTTCCAAGAGACTGGTGGCTATATCCGAAGACGTGGATCTGGAAGACAACGGTGCACATCCGAAAGAGACGATCGCTTCATTGTTTCGACGTCTTTACGTAATCGGTTCTCCAATGCTGTTGAGCTGCAACAACAACTGCGATCAGCTCGCAGAACTTCTGTAAGCGTCTCCACGATTAGAAGAAGAATGCGGGAGAAGAAAATTGCAGCTCATAGGGCTGCTACAGGGCCAAAATTAACTGCACAGCATAGGAGAGACCGGTTGCAATTTGCCCGTGACCATGTGGATTGGACAATAGACCAATGGAGGGCTGTGCTCTTCTCGGATGAGACGAGGGTGTGTCTTTTCTGCAACGACAGGCGTCGAAGAGTGTATAGGAGGCAAGGGGAACGATTCGTGCAAGCCTGTATTCAAGAGACAGTGGAATACGGGGGTGGCTCGTGCATGTTCTGGGGCGGCATGTCAATCGAGGGTAAAACGAACCTTGTGTGCGTTTCTCGGGCTGGAAGTGCTCGCGGGCAAGGGTCGCTGACTGCTGCTCGGTACATAACAGAGATCTTAGAGGAGCTGGTTGTCCCTTATGCTGGTTTTGTTGGCAGTGGGTTCACGTTAATGCACGATAACGCCCGCTGTCACACCGCTTTAATTGTAAGAGACTACCTGCAAGAAGTTGGAATCCCTGTTATGCGCTGGCCGGCGCGAAGTCCAGACCTGAACCCTATTGAGCATCTTTGGGATGAACTGAAACGGCGAGTACGGGCACGTGATCCTGCCCCTACCACTCTCCAAGACCTCCAAGATGCCGTCGTTGCAGAATGGGACAACATTCCTCAAGAGACTGTTGTCACATTAATTCGGTCCATGAGAGGACGCATGGAAGCAGTCATCAGGGCTAGAGGGGGTAACACTAGGTTTTAAGTTGTTTTTAAGGACTTCTTTGTAATTTTTGCTGATAAAATAAAATTTAACTTTTTAATCATTTGCATTTGCTTGCTTTTTTTTATTCCCTGGTAAACAAAAAACCAAATCCATTGATTTATTCTGAAATTTAAATGAATTGCCTTTCCAATGATACCTTACAGTCATATGTCTACCATTGATTAATAGGGTTAAAATGACTTTGAAGGGAATTCTTAAAGAGGTGCGATTTTTGTGACGCCGAGTGTATTATACTGCTCATAGTAAATATTCATGTCAATGTGTATATAATAATTATCAAATGTCAAAGAGTGTAAGTTTGCAAAAACAAATACGTCAATAATGTACCCAATCAGTACCAAAACCGATATGAATAGAACCTCATTGTCCTGAAATCAATCTGCCTTTACATATTCAGATCACGTATTGTTATAAAGCATAGTCCTTCGATTAGGAACCGAACGTGAGGCAAGTAAATCGGATCCCATTACTGGTGCCCTATTACCGGCAGAGATAATCATGGATGTGGCTTTTTAGGAGCAGTTACCATGTTTGTATGCAGATGCTTTTCCAAAAACGAGTAGAGTAACTACTGATAGACAAAAAGATACATTGTGTTCTAATTCTAGGCTTCATATTGCTTTAGGTGAAAGTTCCAGGTTAAACTAAGCTAAGGTTAGGCTAAGTCAATTTAATTACATTCAATGACTTGTTCTCGGAGTAGTCATTCAATGTAATTAAATGAACTTTAGAGGGTTGTATTGTGAATTTAAATGATTACTTACAATTCTGTAAATACATAGATACGTGTTAAGCATACAACCAAATGCAAATTCCAATTGCAAATAGCAAAAAACATAAGAAAATATGAATTTCGCGAGCTATCCTGGAGCTTCCACCTTAATGAATAAAATGATCCACATCGCAAAATACTTTTGGATCTAAACTTAGTCATCTAAAGCATCTTTGCCACAGTTTTTGAAAATTTCTTTTCTGATATTCCAGTCTCAACCACTAAAACTTTAAATTCTTCACCCACTGTAGCCGAGTCCCTATTGAGGGAAAATGTTGATATTTGTAACCATGAATTTAATTTCGAATATGTTAGTGCTAGAGATATTATAAAAATTTTCAATACGCTTAATGTTAAAAAAAACTGTTGATCTATGGGGAAATTCCGTAGAGGTTACAAAATGCATAATCAACACTGTAGCGCCTGAATTGGCAATTATTTTTAATAAATGTATTGACTGTGGTGTAATTCCGGACTTAATGAAAAATAGTAAAATAATACCTTTGTTTAAATCGGGCAGCACATCAGACCCCACGAATTTTAGACCAATTTCTGTGCCTTCCACCTTCAGTAAAATATTTGAAAAATTGATGCTAGATCAGTTACAAAGACATTTTAATAAGCATAAGTTATTAAACAGTAAACAATTCGGTTTCACAAGGGGTCGCTCGACTACCGACGCTGGTGTTGAGCTTCTTACGCATATTTATGAGGCCTGGGAGAAGTCACACGATGCCCTAGGTATTTTTTGTGACTTGTCTAAGGCTTTCGATTGTGTTTCACGTGAAACGTTGGTCAGGAAATTGCATCACTATGGTGTTAAAAACACTGCCGTGAGTACTATGCAGGCTAGATTGAACAGATGACTTTATAACTCGTCTGGTGGTTTTGAGCATTTTGTAAATGGCCTGCAAATCTGGTAGCGTCTTGTGACGGGTCGTTGAGCTCCCTAAAATAGGGTTGACCTACACGGTGACTGCTACATACATGCCGCCTGTTGAGACAGGTCAGCTCAAAGCTGCAATGGCTCTTTCTTCAAAAGGCCTTTCCAGACATTGCCCTGCATTATTAGACTCACATAAAATTTAAATAATATAATGTTTGGACTTTAAAAGAGACCATGACCTCTGAGTTTGTTTCGGCTTTTCTTCTCAGGGAACAGTCAGCTAGGAAATGCCGGCGCCATCTAGTTTTTAAAATATTGACCAACAAAATGTTGACGTGTAAAAGTGTCTTTTAAGATCTACTTACATAAATAAACATTTCATTTCATTTCAATGATCAAGCAATGCCCCTAATATTAGACTTGTTTTTAGCCGGGGTTTCATTGACCCTACGCAACTTCGCAAGATTCCCGGTGGATTTATACCAAGACGTAACGAGACTATATCTGGCAACTGTCCTATTTCTGCGTTTAGATCTATGTCGTGTTCGATTCAATTCAGCATTACCATTCTTGTGACAATGTCAGCAGTTTCGTGAAGCTTTAGGCCAAACCACAAATCAACGTTCACATCTAATTCCTTATCTAGAGTTCCTCTTGTTTGTCTCCAAACTCACAAAAGCCTTCACCGAAAGGCTATCAATAAACTTCATAGACCAGACAACATTTTTACGACGTAACAACTTTTGTTGTAAATGGTCAAAAACTATTGCGAGAGTGTTCAGTGCTGTCGTAGTTCTCACGCTAGTTACATTTTAGTATAGTTTTAACGTTAAAACTGATGTGTCGTAAAAGGTTAATAAAGTTTTGTGGTACGTTTTGGATCGTCTGTCTGTTGGTTGGTTGGGTTAGATGTGGACATTTCTTTCTGGTTTATGTAGGTGGTTAACATTGTTTATTGTGTTCGTTTAAGGAATTTTCTGGTCTACATTTTGAGCTAGTCCTAAGGTGAATTAAGCCCATTGTTTACTAACACTAAATGTACACGCGCATGGGCATCATTAGTGTTTATCTATGGTTTAGCTATGGCTGACACATGGCGGCCGGCCGGCCGGGCCATTCGAACAAAAGCTAACGACAAGGGCGCGTGTCAATAAACGTCAACGTTTTCTTGTACAGCTATTTAGACACTTTAATTTTAATATAGTATTTTGTGGAGTTTGAGTCCGTTTCAATTCATCTCCCAACACTAAATTAGCGTATTATCGTAGTACTATTACCGTATTCAAATCTCGGCGCTGAGCCGTGCGTGTAGCCTTTTAGATGTCATCTGATGTTAATAAAAACGGGCATTGGAGTACCCAATTCCATTCTGTGATATTCAATGATTTAGTCTTTGCCAGACGAAAAGAAATGATATCGATAGCAATAAGCTATGTGATCGTTAAGGCATCCCTAACGAACTTTTTAAAAGTATCGATGTCTAGACAGAATGAGTACGGCCTCTCTTAGAATAAAACAATAGATAGCATCAATTAACTCTTAATTCAATAGTGCTAAAATATTCCCACACGAAATAAATCTGTTAATTTACGCGAACAGCTTTTCGTAATAAAAAGCTATTATGGCACTGCGAGCTCGGCAAATATAATTTCCAAATTAAATTATTTCACAGATTGACATTGTTATTTAAACAGCGGGTATTCTCGTTTTCTAAATATTTAACAGTTGAAAAAGCAGAGTATATCCTAAAAAAATAAAGTTCTTCAGTGGGTACCGTTCGAAATCCAACAACAATAATTCGGCATTTCACGGTTCGTTCCCAAATCAATTTCGAGTTGGGTACACTGCAGTCCACAGTCCAACCGCCTCGATTCAGCGGAATCGAGCAGCAGAATCGATTACAATACATCGTAACACAGCGGCGGTCGCCCTGTCCAATACAACCAACCGCTCGATTTATTAAGACGCAATTGAAATCGGTATGTAGTTTTCAGTTTCGATTTTTGAGTATTTGTTGTTAGTCTAGGCATATCTATCTTTGGTATGTGTTGTGGATGTTCCTTTGATGTTGTATATTGCCAAAATTTCCCCACAGGCCGAAGGGTTAGGTAGAGGTGTACCATACGCACACATTTGCTACATCAAAGATTTGTGCTTATCGAATGGATATAGATTAAAAAGCTAAACATATTGGTAATACACTTGACAGCCTCGTTAGTCTATTGGTCGCACTACTGCTGAGCTTGAGGTCCTGGGTTCGATTCCCAGGTCGGCCAAAGTGTTATTGGGTTTTTCTATCTGGGATTTCTCAGTAGCAGCCCGGAGTGTGGACCTGCGCCCGCTTGATAATAATAGGCTCGCCACCTTTTTATGGGGCTTAAATATAAGGTGTTAAAAAAATAATGTTTAGAAATTTAAGGAGTTGTTTAAAATGACATTCAAAACATAATCACGAAAAAATTTTTTTTACACAACAATCCGTTTCAAAGATATGCAATATTTCCCCCACGTACTAATTATGAAAAAATGCACATGCGCACCGTACCTACGCCGTATAGGCACAGAAAGCCGCGCGAGCGAGACGAGCGCGTTGTCGAATACCCAAGTAAACAGCTGATTCTTGGGCACGCCACGATTGCGGCGGTAAGTCCCCTCTTTGAGGAGTGGCTTGAGAGGCGGCATGGCGTCCTCACCTTCCGCCTGACACGGGTCCTCACCGGACATGGCTGTTTCGGGAGGTTCCTGTTTCGGATAGGGCGGGAGGAAACGCCCGGGTGTGTGGAGCATACGGTGGAGGTCTGCCCGGCTTGGGTGGAGCACCGCCGTGTCCTCGTGGAGGTGATCGGCGGCGGCGATCTCTGTCGTCCGACCCTGGTCCAGGCCATGGTACGGAGCGAGAGTGCATGGCTAGCAGTCGCCTCCTTCAGCGAAGCAGTTATGCTCGCAAAGAGGGAGGCGGCGCACGTGAGGGAGATGCAGTACATGCGCCCTCACAGCCGTGGCCTTCGCAGGAGACGCCCTGGGCGTCGGGAATCCCAGGCTGATTCCCGGCCACCGTAGGCACGGGCTTGCGGACGGCGAGTAATGGGTAGCTCGCTGTCCGGTAAGGACCAAGCCCGGGTCGACGGCGCGTTGTGTTCCACGCGCGCCTCAAAGTGATGTCAGCAGCAACAGATGGGGCCGGCCCGCAAGGGCCAATGCCTGCCAGGAGTGCGGGTTGTTCGAAAGAGATACCGCGGCCCCTGGCACACAGGCAACTGAGGGAACACGGGTGGGTTTTAGTCAGTAAAAGTCTGACACGCCCACCCAGAGCGGGAGAAGTTATTTGATGATTTCCCACCAAAAAAAAAAAACAGCTGATTCTAATTTTCACATCACATTTTTCAGACTGACCTAAAATTAAAATCGCTCATTTTTTTTTTGCTACGTGTTAGTTTTTTGATACCGAACAAGTACCTACACGAAATTCGGAACATCAATTTTTTAACACCTTTTATAAATGGCGTAATATGGGTAGGTACTATAGGTACAACTCTGCACAACCCTTCGGGAAAACAAGGCGTGATGTTATGTAAATATGTAAAGTGTTATTGTCTTGTGTCCACGTCTATTTCACTATTACCACTTACTCTCTATTTATGTTTTTTTATAAGGGCAGATCGAAATTATAATTCAAGAAACCCATTAAAATGTCTGGCGTTTGTGAAAGTTGAGAAGAATTTTAAATTTTTGTTAGGCATTTAGGCTAAAACGTTAAGAATTCTGGACAACGACGATGTTACTGAAATAATTCCTAGCTAAATTATTCTGTTAAATTCTCGTGTTTAGAATTGGGACGGCATTATTAGGGCTGAAAGTAAATTCTTGGGCCGAAATTGTTTAGAAATATTTCATTTATTGAAATCCCTGAAATCGGGGACAATCAATCAATCATTGATTGTTTGCAAACTGAGGGATATTCAATCGACAGCTGCTAAATTAAAAACGAAACGTTAATATTACTACTTCTGCAAACCGTAAGGCCCTTTTATTTACATGATTTTCATGCTATGTAAAACTACGGTTTATTTGCCGTGTGTGAGCACGGTCATCAGTGTTGTATGAATCATATGATGGAAGCTTGTTTACAGACACGTTCGAACTACGGCGCGGTTTATACGCCGCACCGTAAAGAAACCATGCCGTGGCATCAAATTATTTTAAGACATGTTTACAATTAATTGCCAGGTTACCTAATTAGGAAGCGCACGTGAGGGAGAGGCGGTACATGCGCCCTCACGGCCGTAGCGTTCGCAGGAGACGCTCTGGGAGGATTTCTGGCCACCGTAGGCGCACGCTTGCGGACGGCGAGTAATGGGTAGCTCGCTGTCCGGTAAGGACCAAGCCCGGGTCGACGGCGCGTGGTTCCACGCACGCCTCAAAGAGATGTCAGCAACAACTGGTGGGGTCCGTAAGGGCCGATGCCTAACAGGGATGCGGGTTGTTTGAGATACCGCGGCCCGTGGCACACAGGTGACACAGGCAACTGAGGGAACACGGGTGGGTTTTAGTCAGTAAAAGTCTGACACGCCCTCGTGCTCCACCCAGAGTGGGAGAAGTTATTTGATGATTTTCCACCAAAAAAAAAATAATAATTAGGAAGAACGTTACCAAAAACGTATACAGAGCATCCTTGCACTCGGTCCCAGCATCCCTTACCATAACTGCACAAGGACAAAAAGATTTACCCCAACTTTTCTTATTCTACAACATTTTAAAATTCAAAGAACTGACTTGAACTTTTGAATAACAACACCAAAGAGTGCTGAACAGCTAACTTTCTCGGCGACTCGTAGACACGACTGCATTTTCATAAGAAAACCAACTTCTACATACGATTTCCCTTGTAAGAGATTACATGCACTGTTTTCTTTGCATAGCAAGTATGTTTGAAAGAACTTTAGTATCAATAAGACTGTCTGTTCTTTTGATTAGTCTGTATAAAAAGTTTTGTTTTGTGTTTTTTATCTTTTAATGTATTATGAGAAAAAAGTACCTAAGTTTAAAAACTGAAACCCGACTACTGAAAATATTCCCATCTGAAAGCCATGCTCGTACCCACTTTGCCACAAGCTTTGCCCTTTAGCTTGTGATCACTTAGGTACTATTCTTAGAACGTATGGCGCCAAATTCATTCAACAATGTAAAGCTTCCAACGTAGTTTAGAAGTTATGAAGTAACATATGAACCCACATACATATCGGTCAAAGTTATAACCCTCCTTTTGCTTCGCCGTAGTCGGGTAAGACGACAAAGTAAGAAGAGTATTATGCTATTTGTTTTTCAGGATTGTTTTCGTGTTTCGACTTTCGAGTCAATTGAGAGCTCAATTTGGAGAATAATCGTTGTATTTTATATCTTTGATATATATATACAAAGATAATTTCAAAATACATGCAAATATGTGTAGGCCTATCTTTATACAAAATATTGTATTAATCAAAGAATGATGTCAGAAATTGACTTTTAAATGGGAATTTTGGAGCAACAACCTGAAAGTGGGAAACCCAAAATAGTTTTAAAACCATAACAGTAACAACAAAATTCTCTTTCCGTTCCACGAGGGTCCAGCACCCTGCCATACATACTTAAACTCCAATACAGACTCCAATCGACCCAGCTGAACAAATAATTAAAACGCATAATTGACAGCCCTACCACAACATAGGAAGGTACAGAAGGCTGGCTCTAAATAAGCTCTCCCCCTAATACATGGGATTTAAACACATATCTGGCAAAATATGGGTGTGCATTCGGTACACTTCTGCCGAACCTGACATAAATCCGGCGTGATGCTATGATGATGATGAATGATATTGCACGCACATAAATACGCCTCACCTATAGCGAGTGCAAGCACACTCGAGATTTAATTATTTAAGTTTGGGTAGTATTTAAACGCAAATCAAAAAATATCCTTTTTCTATGCAATAAGATTCCGAATTCCCATCAAAATTACTGATTGCACAGCAAAATATTCAACTCAAAATATCACTAAACACACTACAATTTATTTTCGCAGCGTACAGCGATTTTTCCTAAAGCAAAAGCTTTTTCATCAATGCACAGCTAATAATCTTAATGCACATTATACATGTTAACTCTTTTTCTTTTAAATATAGCTTCTATTTTTATATTATTTACAGCAGTTTTTCTAAATAAAACAGCATTTTATTAGTCACAGTCGTCTTATTATTTATTAATTACCACATAGTGAGATCAGCAAAAAAATATAAAATTAGATAGAAAATTGTAATTTATTGAATTATTAAAGCGGGTCTTGCTTTCGCGGGGCGTCCACGCTTCCTTTTTTGCCCAATAGGCACATTTTTAGCTTCTGCAGGTGGCGCCACGTACTTGAGTCGAATCGCAAGTCCGATGATATGTTTGCACATATAGTTCTTAAAAAAAATGGGTCAGGTGCATTTTCCGTTGACCCAGGCGGTTTGTTGGGTGGGCAAAGCAACTCTCCAATATGCGAAAGCGTTTTTTTTTGTAACCATCAAAAGTGTTCCAATCTTGAGTAAATGTCATGTCATTTGCTGTTGAGCTTCCAACTTTATAGGTAATTAGTCCGGAAACAGATTCTAAAAACGGCTAACTCCCGACGACACGACCTTGCGCTATCTCTATCTTACTCGCTCGCGCCACTCTGCACTCCAGTGACGAAAAAGCGCGCGAAGCCGCGAACCTTTTTCAGTTAATTTGTTCTGCTTTTAGAAATAATGCAACGTGACAGGATTTTTTTGTTATAATAATCATTAAATTTGCCGAGCATGGCTTCTTGAAAATTAAGACAAATATGATGAACAGGTTTTGTTGTACTTACTGGTTAATATGCGACTGGGATAGTTATTTTGCTATGAAATATGGAAAATTTGCTGTGCAGTCAGTATTTATGCTATGTATGTAGTATTTTTATACAAAAATAAATTTAACTGTATTGCATTATGAGGAAAAAAGTAATGTCATATTGATGTATAATTTCGAATTATCTGCAGTTTGAGTTTTGTTAAACATTTAGTTTATTTGTAGTGAAGTAAGTTATTTGATGTAAAAAAGAATATAAATGATGAGTATGTATTGATAGGCGATTATTTATTTGATATGCAATTTATAATATCCCTTTAAGTTTACATTCACAACGTAACAGAATAGAATCCCAAATTGGGTGGGAAATCATCAAATAACTTCTCCCGCTCTTGGTGGAGCAGACTTTTACTGACTGAAACCCACCCGTGTTCCCTCAGTTGCCTGTGTGCGAAGGGCGACGGTATGTCTTTCGAACAAAACACACCCATCCCAAACCGTTGGACAGATCAATGTACGAACTAAAAACTGACACATATCGAGTTTTGCAAAAAAAAAAAAAGTTGAAAAACACCAGAAAATATGAAAATTAACAAACAAAACACAATACGTGTAAAAACAAAATGCAATTACGTGAATAAAAAAGCATTAAGTAACTAAGTACATACTTTATCCAATTATTATTCTGTGTCCATCTTCTCATAAAATCTGAAACATTCAGCGGGGTAGTGACGTAACACACTATCAATAGCAATGGCTTTAATTCTGACAGTTGAACAGGATTGATTGCGTTATTTGCTTTTACGAACATAGGTATAAGCCAATGGATTAGCAATGTCTTGCGTACTGATTCAGTATGTTCCGCAATTAGGGCGGCGATCTCCGGACGTACGCGACTATATGAGCGTGCGCAAGTTTTCGCTAGTTGCGTGGAGTTGAACTTCTGCACCTATTTATTTTGTGACCCAACGCTACGTAATTCCGTATCCGACACCCAAAAGTAATTAAATTCAATCGTCCTTACGCAACATTAACTACAGTGGAGTTCGGTGTACGGTCAACGACAATTACCACACATACCGCACAGTTTTGACCCTTAAGTCAAGCACGTAATGGCTAGAATGGCCTGCAGAGTTTCGGCAAGGATTATGGAGCTGTGTTCAAAGAATCACTAGTCCGCTGTTGGATAATTTATTAGGTTTTGTCGACATCTTGGTACATTAACGCTGCTCGTGACAGGGTTGTAGTGGACTATTTCAGTAACTGACGGAATTCCAGCGTTATTTTCAACATCCGGGTAGGTTCCAGTATTGTATTGATCGATGCTGACATCATCATCATCAAGAACTACGGTAGCAACATTGGCCCTGACATCAATCAAAGACAAAATAGACAAACTTTAATTGTTTGAATACGAGGCTTTTGGCACTAAGTATCTGTGTATTTTTATTAATGTGCGTTTTATGTGCAGAATAAACAATTTTATTTTATTTATCTATCTATTTATGTACGTACATATGTAAACAGACAATAAGTAAAGAACAGAATAATTGGTACATCGGTAATGCTTACTTCTAAAAAAATCTCTTCCAGCATACCTGCGATAGGAGTGAACATAAAGAGATGTATACAGCGTGTGTAACGACTAAAAAAAAAAAACATAATCACAAACAAATTACTTAATAAAATAAAACAAATATTATGTAAATCTTTCTTTCTTTTTCTATTGGTTGTCACCATGGTTATCTTGCCCTGATCCCAATTTATTTTGAGTTGGCGCAACATATCTTTGATCGATGCCAAAACGTTACGCTGATATTTCATCGTGAGCTCCAAGAAGATCAGCGCGGGGCCGATGCGATGCTACGCGGTTGATTCTAAAGATGTGTTTACCACGATCGAGGGTAGCATTTTGGGTGTAACCATATTATTAATTGCTATAGTGTCTCTTGTAGGTAAGTATTTTACTTCTTTTTTGTTCTCGCCTGTTCCCGTACGACCATCACTTACCTGCCTAGCGTTTAGTTAACTACGTTGGGGTCGTAGTTCTTGCTGTTACTTGCATTGCTTATGAATTACATATGCAATGCAAGTAACAGCAAGAACTAACAACTAACAGAAAAACAGAAGAACAGGCCTACTTAGTATTCTGTTCAGGTTTAAAGGTACAATCGATCTCAAAAAGGCTTAAACTATTAATTCCATTGTTCAAGTAAGAAGTCTTGAATTTCGATAAACATCCAAAAAGAACGATTTCGAAATGACTGACCTTACCACATCCTACCTCACGGGCTTGCGGACGGCGAGTAATGGGTAGCTCGCTGTCCGGTAATCACCAAGCCCGGGTCGACGACGCGTTGTGTTCCACGCGCGCCTCAAAGAGATGTCAGCAACAACTGATGCGGCCCGCAAGGGCCGATGCCTGCCAGGGGTGTGGGTTGTTCGAAAGAGATACCGCGGCCCCTGGCACACAGGCAACTGAAGGGACACGGGTGGGTTTTAGGCAGTAAAAGTCTGACACGCCCTCCTGCTCCACCCAGAGCGGGAGAAGTTATTTGATGATTTCCCAACCAAAAAAAAAACACACACATCTTACCTCAATGAATGTTTAAAACAATACCTCTACCACTTACTCCATTTTACAACAAAATCACAGATTACAGGTAGGAACCTACTTCTCTTCGTGAAAGGCATTAAGATAAAATCCTCGCACACTCGGATCTAAGGCAAAGATAACAAAAATTACGCGGAACCCAATGGTACTGCCGAATCAGGAATTTTACGAATCTCGCGCACTTACTTCACAGTGTATTTTCAGGATTATCGCAGGTTTTGTAAGAAGGCGAAATATATTGATGGAGTTTTTTTTTTGTTACGAAACCATATTTTGTAAATAATACCTTGACTATAACAATTAAATAGGCTTTAGATTAGAATAACTTCCTTGTAAGAGGATAGAATAATTCAAAATCGTCTAATAGGATGGAATAATCTAAAAGTATCTGTAATCTGCTAGGGGCAGATACAGACGCAATGAAGTTATACTACAGAGTATCATCATACTCAGCCTATAACGTTCCCACTCCTGGGACACAGGCCTCCTCTCGGTGAGAGGGAATGGGGCCGTAATCCACCACGCTGGCCCAGTGCGGGTTGGTAGATGTCCCATGTCTTCGAAATTTTGGTTCTGGGACATGCTGATTTCCTCACGATGTTTTCCTTCACCGTTTTGAGAGCAGTGGCCATTAAAATAATTTACACAAAGTAGGTATACAATAGATTAAAAACAATGTTTCAAACCTACGACCTACATACAACTCGTCAGTCGCGGCCGTTACCACTGAGCCACCACTGCTCTAGCATACAGAAAGAACAGAGCATACTAACGGTGTTTGTCCACCGCAGCCGTCACCGGGACTTTCAACGAGAAAGATTATTCAAACCGAAGGTGACGTGAAAATATTTTATTTCACATAAACCTACATAGGCACTAATGAAACGACAGAAGCTAGGTGCACGGTTCCAATTGGTCGTTTCCTATGAAGAAGAGCTGGCAAGAAATTCCTCGGTTCCACTCCTGGTGACTGATCATTTTGTCCACCGCGGTCGAGCTCGGCTGTTCAGCTTATTATGATTATGAATGACTAGCTTTTGAAATTATCCCGCGGGAACGTACAACCGGGATAAAAAGTACCCTATATGATAAGCCAGGTTATTAACTATCCGTGTGCCAAATTTCATCTTTTTTCCGTGAAAGAGTAAAAATATCCATCCATCCATCCTCACAAACTTTCACATTTATAATATTAGTAGGATAGACAAAACAAAAGCAAGGCACACGGCGCCGGTGCGGTCGTCACCTCCCAAGTCACGGACGGTTCCCGTAATCTCATTTCTCGGTGACGGTTTTCAGCTGTTCTCAGCTGTTCAATTTTATTGTATTTAATTACAGTACAGTACAGTAATATGGTACAATATATAGTGCATTGAGTATTATCTCCTGGCACCCAAACTAGGTTTATAGCCTGTGACTTGGGGACCAGTGATTCCATAAGGGTAGATTTACATGTTTTTGTAATAGGTACTGTGTTTACCAGTAACACGGTTAACATAACATAGAATTAATATTTATGTATTTAGAAAAAAAAGAGAAAAACGTAAAACTAATTAACAATAAAAACTGTTTGTTAGTGTTTGAGTTAGAGTGAGTTGGTGGTGGTAGGTGTGGTTGGTAAGTTGTGTACGTATGTGTAAGTAATGTGACAGTGCGGCTTGTGTATGGTGTGAATGTGTCCTGGTAGGTGTAGTAATGGTGGATTGTGTGAGTAACTGTGATAGTGGGTGGAGTGTATGAGTGTTTATGTGTGAAAGCACTTGAATAAGAGGAGATCCGTCTTAGGGGAAGAGAAGTTTTTCGGTCTCGTCATATGATTTTTCGATTAGCCATTTTTTGACTGTGCTTATGCATTGGTGATAATTTAAACTGTGGATTTGGAGCAATTTATTGATTTTATTATATAGAATATAGCTAAGGTAGGTGAATTGGTGCTGTGCGAAGGTGGTTTTGTGTCTAACTGGTGGAAGGGCAATGTCTGCGCGACGTTTAGTACTTGTTGTGAACGGCAGCCGGTGTTTCCTTATTATACATTGTAGCACATATAAGCCTCTCACTGTCAGAACCCTGCTTTCCCTAAAAAGTTCCAAAGTAGGGTATCTATAGGGCTTGCAGAACATAACTTTGAGAACTGCTCTCTGAGCTCTCTCTAATTTCAGAAAGTATGTTTTGCAAGCGCCACCCCAAGCCGGCAAACAATATAGGAGCAGAGACTGACAGAGTGAATAATAGACCATCATAAGTGTTTCTGAGTCAGCCGAACAACGGAGTTTCATAAAGATGGCAATGAGTTTACGCGTCCGGGTGACTAGGTTATCAATATGACTATACCAGTTCAGGTGTTTGTCAATTTGCACGCCCAAGTATTTTATACAAGATGTGGTTGCCAAAGTGGGACAGGAACAGCAGGAGTTTGGAGAACAACTATGTACTTTAACAATAGGCGTTATGTTTGGCTGAGTCTTATTACTTAAAGAAAAGGAAACAAGTTTCGTTTTTTCTGCATTCAGGGTCAGCAAATTATTGCTAAACCAGTTCATAATAATGTCCAACATCATCTGAGCATATTTTTCTGTTTCACTCCAATCATTCCCATGAACAAGTAGGGCTGTGTCATCAGCGTAGGTAAATATGAAGCAGTTAGTTAATGGAAGTGAACACAGATCATTAATATATATGAGGAACAAGGTTGGTCCCAGAATGCTGCCTTGTGGGACGCCGTATTCTATTCTAGCTTTATCGCTTATTACCTCATTCAATTGAACGTGCTGGAAACGATTCTTCAGATAACTTGAAAAAATGTCAAGTGCAGGACCACGAATTCCCATGCGTTCCAGTTTCGACAGAAGTATGGGCGCAGAGACAGTGTCAAAAGCTTTCGAGATATCTAAGAATAAACCAATACACCGCTGCTTCTTATCCATGAGGTGAGTCACTTTTTCAGAGAGTGCAATAACTGCATCCTCTGTTGAAATTCCGGCTCTGAAGCCGTATTGGTTTTCGGAGAGAAGCTTATGGGCATTAATGTAATTAAGCAAACGGTTGTTCAGTAACTTCTCCAGAACCTTCGAAATGGTTGGGAGAATAGATATGGGCCTATAATTTTTGACACTGCCTCTGTCACCTCCCTTATATTTTTGTTTGCGTTGGTTGCGGTGTATAGACGCCCTTACAGACCAAAATTAAGTCCTAAGCTGCCTGTTCCACCACTGACATAAAATAAAATAATTGTGTCATTAATAAAAACAAAGTCTTCGTGGAGCAATCTATTGAAATAAACACATTTTCATCTGACGCAGAGTTCCAAATCATCCAAAATATTCAACACAAATGTAATCAATAGAAGGTGTTATCTTATCGCGGGTAAGCGTTGAATAATAATGACACAACTACCCTCAAACCCTTTGATCACATGTGAATACAAATGAATGATTTCCCGGGCGAAATCGGCAAGACTGGCAGACATTAATATTCAAACCATGTTTGATTAGAAACTGAATTGTGGATACAAATATTTAGAGCATAATTTAACCGAGGTCTTTGCCATTATGTAACTAGAGAGGTAGTTCCCGTAATTTATAAGAACGTTCACAATCTGATGTCACTCTCAAATTCTCAATCTGTCAAAAATATCTATAGTTTCCTTACATTTTTGACAAGTTTTTGACTTTGAGAGAAATCTCGCTCAATGTCAAAAAATAGTAGAAACAAAACTGTACTTGTAACTTGTGTCAACAAACGTCGTCGCTGAGATGAGATTGCGAGTACATTTTTAACGTTTTTAATTACGGAAATTAATCATCAGGCGTTAAATTCATACCCTTAACGTAAATATAAAGCTTTGTAAAATGACCACAAAAAACATCGCCTTTCAGTAAATGGAAAATGAACCCAGCTACGTAAAATAACAAACCCAAATTATACATCTCGCTTTGATTCCTCGAAAGGTTGGGTAGAGGTGTACCTATCATACGTCAAATAACCCCAATAAAACGTATTTTTCTTCCCTTCTTTTTTTCTATAGTAACAAACCGTAAATAAGACATATTTTGGCTATTAAGGCTCCTACACACTGCCGGCAGCCCGGCCGGTGGCATACTCGGTTTCTGCGGCACGTACCGGCGGCCTAATATCAACTGCAGCATACCCGCAAGGCAAAAACCCGCCGGCTGTGCCACCGGCTGTGCCGCCGGCATGTGAGGCCTTTAGTGAGTTAGCGTTGTAAAAAACCTGGGTGCCCTTTTCTTTGCCTGAAAGCCTATTTCTACGAAGCGAGGATAGCTGTTTTTGCAGTAAATCTCCACACAGTATTTCTCTTTATTTTTTCACACTAACATTCCCTCCTAAAATAGTAATATCTTATAATATAACCTTCGAAGCAACAGTATCTGGCAGTTAAAAACACCCTTTCATCCATTTCCTACGAATGGGACCGTCCCTACCAAATAAAATAGATTTAGGCACCCCTGAAGCCCTTGTTATTGTCGTAGTACATAACAAATGTTGCCCTAACAATCCTATACACTTGGGTTCAAAGAATCCGCCAGTGCGATGGTTTAGGGTTGCTACTGAGGTTTGTTGGGGGGAGTTTGTTGCGCCACTTCTTCTTCCCAGCTAAAACTCTAGGAAGTGGTGAAGGGCGGGCGTTTTGGGGGACTGTCTTATGTATTTTGACGTTCGAAAAGTACTGATTCTCAGCCTAATTTGAATAAATAACTTATAATTTTGATTTTTTTTTTTTTTTTGAAGATATCAGTAACTATATTAGACGCCAACTTATTCCGTTGCTTATATGTTATTTTGCAGAATATTTACCCCATCATCATCATAAGCTTACATCAGTTCACTGCTGGACATAGGCCTCTCCAATTGCACGCCATTCAGCTCGAATGTGGTAACCTAGTAGTTCTAAAGTATCGCTTATTACTGAGAAGATTCCAGAGTGCAGGCTAAGATGGTAAGGATATGTTATGCGTAGATCCGATGACCACAACTATCATGAATAACTGCCTTTCCATGACTACAATAAAAGAAGGGAGAGGTAGACCGCAAACTACCTGGATGACAAATGTCCAGAAGAACATTCAAAAGCATGGCCTTACAAATGACGATGTTGCTAAACGACCAATGTGTTTTTAACTTTTATTTTCCTAAACCAATATTATATAATGCGAAGATATTTGATTTTTTGTATCTTTGTTTACTACACTTTCACGCTAAAACGGCTGAACAGATTCGGATGAAATTTGCCATCTAGCATACTTTTCATATCGGTATTGTATATGCGGGTGAAACCGCGGGGCGCAGCTAGTATTTTATCAAGAGTTTTGTTTTTCTTTTATTTCACTTCGTCGAACCAGATATTATTCGAGATCTACCAAAATAGAGACCCTAAAATGAGAAATAAGTACGTCCATTTATCTTTTGACGCCAGTAATTGTGTTTTCCCCGAACACATAACAGCTTACTGTAATACTATTAGGCGCTCAATTATCTCCCGGAAAAAACCAGCACTTACTCCGGATTATGTGTGAATACTGCCTTCATCAAGACGCCCGAAAAATACTTACCTTACTTTCAGGCAGTCTTGCAAACTGTTACAGTACAGAAGGTTAATTCTCCAAGAACAAAACGTTGTTTATTCCAAGTTTCTTCCACAGAAAATACTGAATAAATCCATAAAAACCATTGTTAGAACGCTGGCCAGGCTTAGACTCTTCAAGCCTCTTGTATATTTTATTAATTACAATTAACCGGATGCAGCTGAGTATTGGAGCGACTGCCTGTCTGACGTCTTCAACCTATCCACGGACCAATCTCAGCAAAAAACTAAATAATAATTAATAGTTTAAAAAACTAAAAAACATGCTTTATAAAACAAACTAAAAAAGTAGATGTAGCGGCATACACACATACACGTATAATTTACATATATGTAAACATTTTAACATATCATTTACATTGATACATATTTTATATTATTGACACATCTGCATTTCGTGTCGGAACTTCGACCGCTGTGGCTCAGTGGAAAAGCACTATTTAATATAGCCCTACAACTATACAAGATATAGATCTGTTTCGTTGTACGCCGCCGCAGGCGTGCGCGCATCGGTACACCAGTCTTGATTTACTCTCGACGCGGAGCGCTCGCTGCTCGCTTACCTACTGTTCTGCTTATACCCGCTTACGGTTTGAATCAAAATAATTCTTCATCGTAACTTAAGGTGTTGTGAGTTTTGCCGTGCTAGCTTGAATTAACGTACGCTAGTTAATTAAGCCTGTGCTTGTTAATTAAGTGACTATATACTTTTAACCTATCTATGATCTTCCATCAGTCTTTCTTCTTGCGCTAAAATTAAATGTGTGTACCACTTTGGAGTGTATTATAAGCTACCTACAATACCTACCAGAAGGCTTTCATTCCATGGCCCCGAATCCGCCTACTTAAACAAGGAAGAAATAGCAACAGCGAGAAGGTAGGATTTACCCATATTATTCCTACATTGGTGACCCCGCATAAGAACCGCAAGGTTAATAATACCGCAGATCGCAAACAAAGCGAACATATTAAAAACATGGCGGAAGGTTCACAGTCCACACGTAGTAAGCCATCTACCGAACATACCGAAATGCGTGATTCCACTGACGCATCGGACGTGTCGACAGAAATTTGCAGAGTTGCTGTTCGTATACCACCGTTCTGGCCCGACGAGCCCGAAATATGGTTCGCACAAGTAGAAGGACAATTTGCAATTGCGAATATTACTACAGATACGACGAAGTTTCATTACGTCATCGGACAGTTGGAACCACAGTACGCCAAGGAAGTAAAAGACATTATAGTGAAACCACCAGCGACAGACAAATATCAGAAACTTAAATGCGAACTTATCAAACGCCTCAGTTCGTCTAATGAGAAGAAGGTAAACCAACTTTTGATACACGAAGAGCTTGGCGACCGCAAGCCTTCCCAATTTCTGAGGCACCTTCAGAGTTTAGCAGGAACTAATGTCCCAGAGGACTTTATTTAATCCATCTGGACCAACCGCCTGCCAGCAAACATACAGACAGTCATGGCGGCTCAGACCTCCGTATCACTGGAAGCTTTAGCAGACATAGCAGACAGAATCAAGGACATTACTAGCCCCACAGCTGAAGTCGCTTCAACCAGTGCGAACTCTCAAGTATTAGAGGTGTTAGCCAAAGAACTTGTGGAGCTTCGGAAGGAGGTAAACGCGCTCGCGATTAGAAACCGACAGCCACGGTCCAGGGAAAGAGGAACAAGGCACATCCGTTCGTCATCCAAACGTTCAGACTCGAACTACAGGAAATTTCCGGTATGCTGGTACCATTACAAGTTTGGCAGCAAAGCGAAGACATGCATTCTCCCATGCGATTATAAAGCGGAAAACTCGACGGGCCGTCGCTAATGGCGACCAACGACTGCCCTAGCTCTGGTCGCCTGTTCGTTACCGACAGGAGAACTAAAATACAGTTCCTGGTCGATACCGGTAGTGACCTCTGCGTATTTCCTCGGAAGATGCTACGTGAACGGCGCGCCAGCACCAACTATCAACTCTTCGCGGCCAACGGAACGCCTATTACCACCTACGGTTATTCGTACTATAGTTTAAACTTAGGACTTCGAAGGGACTTCGGGTGGAACTTTGTAGTCGCAGATGTAACTAAACCAATAATTGGAGTAGATTTTCTCTCGTTTTACAATCTCGTAGTCGATTGCCGTAATCAACGATTGGTAGACAATGTTACAACCTGTTCAACTATAGCTTCACTAGTCCATACATCAGATAGTATATACTCTGTAAAGGTCATGACTGGTGATACCGCGTATCACAAAATACTAGAAGCGTTTCCAGAGATCACCAAGCCACCTGGTACACAGCGAATCATAGTTCATAACACAGTCCACCACATACGTACTACACCGGGCCCTCCGATTTCATGCACTCCCCGCCGCCTGGCTCCAGATAAACTAAAAACTGCGAAGCAAGAATTCGACGCAATGATAGCCAATGGCACGGCTCGACCTTCAGAAAGCCCATGGGCGTCTCCGTTACACTTGGCGCCAAAAAAAGACAGTGGCTGGCGGCCCTGTGGAGACTACAGAAGACTCAATGCCCGCACCGTGCCTGATTGTTATCCCATCAGACACATACAAGACTTCGCGCACAGCATATCCGGATGTACTATTTTCACAAAAATAGACCTGGTTAAAGCGTATAACCAGATCCCGGTCAATCCGGACGATATACCAAAAACTGCAATCACTACACCGTTCGGAATGTTTGAATTTCCATACATGACGTTTGGTTTACGAAACGCTGGTCAAACGTTCCAACGGTTTGTAGATGAAATGACGCGCGGCCTTGATTTTTGCTACACGTACCTCGATGATTTCTTAGTGTACAGTAAGAATGAAACACTCCACAAGGAACACCTGAAACAGCTATTCACCAGAATGAAGGCGTACGGTATGGTGATTAATAACGCAAAATGTGTTTTCGGTGCACGACAGATAAACTTTTTGGGTTACACAATATCAGAAAAAGGAACGAAGCCATTGCCAGAAAAAGTACAAGTCATTCGCGACTACCCAGCCCCGAAAAATATACGTGAGCTTAGAAGGTTTTTAGGCATGATAAACTTCTATAGACGTTTCGTGCCCGAAGCCGCCCGTATTCAAGCCCCACTAAATGCTTTGTTAACAGGAGCAGTGAAAGGATCAACTCCAATCGACTTAACAGGAGACCCCTATAATGCTCTAGAACAGTGCAAAGAGAGTCTATCAAACGCAACCCTATTGGCCCATCCAGATTGCCTGGCCAAAATGGGACTGGTGACGGATGCATCAGATTTAGCCATGGGTGCCGTGTTGCAACAACACAAGGATGGCCACTGGCAGCCTCTCGCATTCTTCTCTCGAAAATTGAACACCGCTCAACAAAAATATTCCCCTTACGACAGGGAGTTACTGGCGATTTATGAAGCGGTGAAGCATTTTCGACACATGCTCGAAGCCAGAAATTTTGCTATCTATACTGACCATAAACCAATCAGTTTTGCTTTCCATGAAAGGAAAAATAACTGTTCGCCACGTCAGTATAGATATCTGGACTTCATATCACAGTTCACTACAGATATCCGCCACATCTCCGGAAAGGATAATGTGGTTGCAGATACCTTGTCACGGATAGATGAACTGCAGGCACCAGTAGCTCATGAAACTCTCGCTAAGGCTCAAGTGTCAGACATGGAGCTGTCAGGATTCCTCAACTCAACGTCATCCCTTAGGCTAGAAAAGTTCAAAGTCCCAGGTACAGATGTAACGATGTACTGTGACGTCAGTACACGAACCGCTAGGCCTTTCGTACCACAAGCCTTACGAAAACAAGTGTTTAGCAGTCTTCATTCGCTAAGTCACCCTGGCGCAAACGCAACCTCTAAGTTAGTTGCTGAACGGTTTGTATGGCCAGGGGTTAGGAAAGACTGCCGGGAGTGGTCCAGATCTTGCGTTGCATGTCAACGAGCCAAAGTAAATCGGCACGTATCAGCACCATTAGGTACCTACGAATTGCCACGCTCTAGGTTCAGACAAATCCACATAGATCTGATTGGCCCACTCCCCATTTCACAAGGTTATCGATACTGTTTAACGGCCATCGACCGATTCACACGATGGCCGGAGGCAATACCGATAACCGACATCACTGCTGAGACAGTGGGCAAAGCCTTGCTGCATGGCTGGATATCTAGGTTCGGCAGCCCAACAGATATTGTAACAGACCGTGGACGCCAATTTGAGTCCACCCTGTTTCAATACTTGGGTAAAATAGCCGGATTCCGTCATCACCGAACAACAGCGTACCATCCAGCAAGCAACGGACTCGTGGAACGTTTTCATCGACATCTGAAAGCATCTATCGTATGTCATGCAAATGAGAACTGGACGGAGGCTCTGCCCTTAGTATTACTTGGCGTTCGTAGCGCTTACAAAGATGACTTACAAGCGTCACCGGCCGGCTTAGTGTATGGTGAGCCACTGAGACTGCCTGGCGAATTTCTAGAGCAGGCAGCGAATGGCACTAGTGACCTGACAGAATTCACAGCACGACTTCGTGCTATAACTCAAAAACTACAGCCAGTGCCGACATCGCGCCACGGTGCAAAAAAAGTTTTCGTATACAAAGACCTAAGCACATGCGACTATGCGTTTTTAAGAGAAGACGCATCACATAGATCCCTTACTCCAGCATACACTGGACCACATCAAATTATCGAACGAGGGGAAAAAGTATTCAAATTGATGGTTAAAGGCAAGGAAGTAACAGTCTCCATAGATCGCCTCAAACCAGCATATATACTGGATGAAAAGAAAACGAACCAAATGGTCTCGTACCGCCTTCCTCCTCAAATAGTTCCAAACACGGGTCACGTGGTGCCACCAAGACAACTCGTTCCGGTCGTGTAGTAAGGTTTCCGGATTATTATCGTCCTTAACCAGGCCTCTGGGGGGGAGTGATGTAGCGGCATACACACATACACGTATAATTTACATATATGTAAACATTTTAACATATCATTTACATTGATACATATTTTATATTATTGACACATCTGCATTTCGTGTCGGAACTTCGACCGCTGTGGCTCAGTGGAAAAGCACTATTTAATATAGCCCTACAACTATACAAGATATAGATCTGTTTCGTTGTACGCCGCCGCAGGCGTGCGCGCATCGGTACACCAGTCTTGATTTACTCTCGACGCGGAGCGCTCGCTGCTCGCTTACCTACTGTTCTGCTTATACCCGCTTACGGTTTGAATCAAAATAATTCTTCATCGTAACTTAAGGTGTTGTGAGTTTTGCCGTGCTAGCTTGAATTAACGTACGCTAGTTAATTAAGCCTGTGCTTGTTAATTAAGTGACTATATACTTTTAACCTATCTATGATCTTCCATCAGTCTTTCTTCTTGCGCTAAAATTAAATGTGTGTACCACTTTGGAGTGTATTATAAGCTACCTACAATACCTACCAGAAGGCTTTCATTCCATGGCCCCGAATCCGCCTACTTAAACAAGGAAGAAATAGCAACAGCGAGAAGGTAGGATTTACCCATATTATTCCTACATAGAAAATAATTTAATTCTATTAAAAAGCGTGAGGGTGCTTTTTGTGGTATTTATTTTCTACTTTTTAGTCTGGTTTTTAAAGAACGTTTTTTAGTTTTTAAACAATTATTTATTTTCTATTTTTTAGTTCTGCTAAATAAAAGAGCGTGATTTTTTTTCTTTATTGAATTGTGATCGGTCATATAAAAGTCTACAAAGTTTAAATGAAATCTGACTGTTTGAAGTGGGTCAAAATAGAGTCCAAAGGAGTCGGTTACAAACAAACAAACATGCTTACAAACATACAGGTGAAGCTAATAAAAGCGTGTTAAAAATAAATGACATAAGCGTTGCTTCAACCTCGAAGATTGATTGACGACTAAATCACACACGGGCAAAGCACTGTTATTGTGTAATTTCCCTCAATACACCATATTTTTATTATCTGGTAGTAGTTTTGTGACCCACGGCAAGACAAAGGGTTCCCATGTCCCCATACTTACTGAATTTCCTGTCCTGTACAAATACACCCGGATCGTTACACACCCGATTCTCCCTACACATGTTTTATTTGCATAAACTGGACCTTCTATACAACTTTACCCTGTGTCTCCATTCCGAAGGAAAGGTCCTAAATAAACCGCAATATGTAAGTGTGGACAAATCTCGTTTGTTATTTGGTCCTCGTAATCAGAGGCTGTGATCTAGATTTAATTGAGGGAGATAGGGTCCCTTAGGGCTTGCTTGAGTACTGTTTTGGTCCGTTGAAGTAGTGGTTAACGTTGTGTTAACTCTACGTAAACGATTGTGAATGTGGATACTTGGATAAAAGGGGTGAAATTTCAAGGTCTTTAAAAATCATCAGCCTCTCAGATTTGTATTATTATGTACCACAGTCAAATAAAATCAATGATATATTTACCTAATTAATTTTATTCAAATCAAATCAAAATATTTTATTTCACATAAACCTGCAAGGGCACTTATGAAACGTCAGAAGCTAGGTGCACGGTTCCAATTTGTCGCTTCCTATGGAGAAGAGCCGGCAAGAAACTCCACGGTTACTCTTTTAAAAATAATTGGGTCTTACAATGTTTTCAAATTATAGTGATAATAGGTATGGGAGGACAGTGCAGGCCTGTCAATAAGTACCAAGTACTTAGAGGAATGAAAATAAAGAATAGAAAATCGTCTACAAATCTAGTCTGTAAGGCCTACAAGTATATTTATTTATTTATTTATTTAAACTTCTCGCACATAAAAAAGGTACAAAGGCGGACTTAATGCCTTAGGCATTCTCTACCAGTCAACCAAGGGTGGTGAAGAGATTAGATATATTGATATAAGTAATTATATAAATAAAAAATGTTGATTATAATTTCATTCCTATTTATATTTTTATGGTTATTTTTATACTTTTGGCTGTCCCCTTCAGGGTCCTTAATTGTTCCTTAGCTGTAAGCCATTGTAAGAACTTTAAACATTATGCAAATTAAGTTATGAATCTGACTCGGATTACTGTGATCGTTTTGCAATTTAATGTAAAACCTCTGCCGATTTGAACAAACGATTGATATTTGTTTTCGCAATATCCTCAACTTTTAGTCACAAAGGCATGTCTCAGCCATTCTCAACTTCAAACAGTTCATAAAAACTTCATCCCGACTGCGCAATTGCCTTCCAAAACTCAAAACAAAAAAAAGACGATCGCCACACAATAAACCCGGATACACAACCGCGCATCGATTACAATAAGCAGTTCGGAAAACTGTCCAACTTGTGTGAACTTCCACAATAAGCTTATAAAGAAACCACTCCGGATAGTTCTTTTTTTACTTCAGTGTGTCCCACGGCTTAATCGAAGTTAAATTGACGGGGCGTTCCGGAGTGAATTGATTTTGATCAGACTGGCTGTGGGTAAATTGAGTGCATTGGAGGGAAATAAATGGCGGTATAATTCAAGGGAGGCTGTGCGCTAAGCGGTTGTTAACGAGATGTTGGAGGTAGAGGTGTAAACAATCAGGAATGATGATAATGATTTATAGTTGTTTTGCAAGACCGGCTTGACTGCCTCGTTGGTCTAGTGTTCAAGCGTTACTGCTGCGCATGAGGGCCTGAGGTCGAGGCTGAGCTGACAGAGGATCAATCAACTCAGCCTATCGCAGTCCACTGCGCGACGTCCACTCCGCGTTCCACATCCAGTATGTCTCAGCCACCTTTTTACGGTTGTCGGTCCATCTAGCTGGGGACGTCCCGTGCTACGCTTGCCGATACGCGATGTTGCAGTGCCATATTATGTTAATGTTGTTGTGGATTCTAGTTTGCCTGCACTTTGCTTATTACGGGAAGAAGCTTTTAAAGACATTAAGCTGGCTACAGTTTTTGAGTATATTTTAAATGGTTGTCCGGGGAAGGTTTCAGATCAAAGTATTTTTCCATATTTTTTATGTTCGATTTTTAAGTCGGGCAAAATGTTATTAGGGTTTTCTATCAGGAATTTCCCAGTAGCAGCCCGGAGTCTGGTTTTGTGCCCGATGGCAATAGGGTCGCCCCTTATTACATGGGACTTAAACATAACTGGCGAAATGTGTGTGCACTATAGGAACACCGCTGGGCACCTTTCGGGGAAACAAGGTGTGATGTTATGTTGTAGGACCGGGTACGTCCGTTTGGCAGGTTTGTGTTGTCCACACTAACCGAAAATGGGTATTACAATCAATCCAATCAAGCAGTGATGAAAGGAAGCCGGTTTAAGGTCTAGTGATGCGCCAAATGTGTCAGTAAAAAGAAATGAACTAAGTATAACATCTTTTCGGTTAAGGAAGTAGTGCACTCATTTAGTACTTCAGTATTTCATTTAGTTCAGCAAATCAGAACGAGTCCTTAACATCAGATAACGATAGTGATCAACAAGTTACGACAAATGTTGCACTTCACTAGTTCTGCGGGTCTAAAAAGGCCACATTAAGCAATTCCTCTAAAAGTGATTCATTTCCTGAATGCCCCTATGATTCTGCTATTTGACATTTCATAATTTGGTGACCATTTTACGAATTTCCATACAAAACTGTCAAACAGATGAATTGCGTGCTGTCTACGCAGATAATATTATGAATTAACAGTTTGTGACCATTTTACGATTTTAAATATGATTCATAATATGATCACATTATGATTCTGCCAAAGTGGCCTTTGTAGACAGGCAGTTTTATACGTATGTCGATTTTCCTTCATACTTTATACAGGCTTTAGGGCTGTCAACCTAGAAATATGAATTTAAGCAAAACTATTTTTATTAAGTAAGTAGTATGTTTTGTTTTTTTTTACTGATAGTTAGAACGAATCATGGCAGGTTTTGTACAAAAAAAAAGTGTTTTAGAGAAGTTGCAAATCTAATTTTTATCTTCTTGAGTGCCTAAAGAGTATCTTCAGGCATTTACAATATTTTTAAAACCCCGCAATAAAAATATAACGATATAAGTAAATTGTTTAACGAGGAGCTCATTATCGTTGTCTAGGCTGGCGAATTTAAAAATAGAAATGGCGAAAAGAAAGACTAAACTAAGCGAAATAGAGACACATTTGAATGACTACTGTTTGATGATTTATTTTGTAATATGAAGTAGTTCATTTCCTTCAATCGTTCGCGAAGTACCCATGTCTATTAAGGTCACCCGACACCCACCTTCAGACGAAATACTTTAGATGCTATTCAAAACATGCTGAAAATATGTAAAACAGCTTATTTTTCGCTGGTACCAAATTAAAAGATGCAAATCAGTTAGAAGACACGAGAGAATTGAAGACATTTCTTTCCTTACAAAAACAACTTACATGGCGCCTTGTTTCCCAGAAGAGTTGGGCAGGGTGTAAGTACCTCATAGTACACCCACATTTTGTCAGTTATGTGTTTAAGTTCCATGCAATATGGGGCGAGCCTTTTGACATCAACCGGGCACAAATCCGGACTCCGGGCTGCTATTAAGAAATTCCAGATAGAAAAACCTAATAACACTTTTCCTGACCTAGGATTCGAACCGAGGACCACAATAAAGCAAGCCTGCCAGGGTTGGGGATTTATTCGAAAGAGTTACCGTGCCCTGGCACAGGCAGCTAAAGGAACACGGGTGGGTTTTTGTCAGTAAAAGTCTGACACGCCCTCCCGTTCCGCCCAGAGCGGCAGAAAAATCAAAATTAAAATCAAAGGTCATTTATTCAAACTCGGCTGAGAGTAGAAGGCGACTAAGGGACTTACTAGAGAATGGGCAGCAGCGTTCTCTTTGCATTTTACAACCATACTGCGATCGCCAACCCGCCTGCCAAGAATGGCGATTATGGCAAACCCCGACATTTTTTTTTGGGGGAGGCCTATGTCCGGCAATGGAGGTTTATCGGCTGAAATGCTGATGATGATGTCATCATCATCATCATCAAAAGTGCTGAGAGTCAGCACTTTTTGAACGTCAAAATTATATAAGACAGTCCCCCAAAACGCCCGCTCTCCACCACTTCCTAGTGCTTTAGCTGGAGAAGTCATTTGACCCATCCAAAAAAAAAGGACCACAATCAAAAATTGCCATTTCATTCGACACACTCTCACCGACATCTCTTTCAGAATTTGCCATTAAAACCCCCAGCTCTAATATTACCTATCATTGAATAGAATGTTCGATAAGGCAGTCTACACACGTTTTTACAACGCGGCAAGTTAATTGGTCGCACTGCCATCTACCGTTACCGTTGGTACGGTCATTTGTGGCGCGTGTGTAGCATGCTTAATGGCGGTGGTGCCGACAACTTTGGGCGTGAAAATGGTTCGCCCTTTCTCACTCATTTCAGGTTAAAAATCGGGGACCTATTTAAATGGTGCTGGTTTTTGGTGGCCATCAAAGGATACAATGTGATGAGGATAAATCGGAATGAAAAAATTGGAACAGTAAAAGTAAGTCGACTTAATCTCATCATGATCTGCCTAGATCGACTTCCACTGTTACCGCAGATAGGTAGAAAATACTAGTAGGTATTCAGCTGCATCTGGATGCAGCGGCAAGCGTAGCTTAACCTGATCGATCGACCCGTGCGCCTGTTATTGTTTAGCCACAAGCGACTTAACCCTACTAATATTATAAATGTGATTTTTTTAAATGTTTGGTTGTATGTTACTCAATCACGCTAAAACGGCTGAAGGGATTTGGATGCAATTTAGCAGACAGATAGATTAGAACTTGGATTAACACATAGGATATTTTTTATCCCGGTAGAACGTTCCCGCGGGATAATTTCCGACCTCCACGCGGGCGAAGCCGCTGGCAAAAGCTAGTGAGATCATTAAGACTAAATGGTTTTTCATCTACAAAGCTATCCCTGCATTTCTACCAGAGATTACTGTAACCAGAAAAAGTTTTCAATTTTGCCCACCAAGCGTTCCATCCAACACAAAGCTACGCAATAAGAAAGAAAAGCCAAAGCCATACATATTCGAAATTGATTCACGTTCGCACACACTAATACCGCGATATTGCGATCAAAATCTTCCACCACCATTCCAGATTTGGATTACCAGTTGATTCTTCAATACGTACAATCCCGAAGTCAAGTGGAAACCTTACAGCCAGCCAATTACCTGACTGATTCGACCAGGAGTTCCGGACGTACAGACACTCAATTTGTCAGAAACTTAATTCGGTGGAGTTCGGCTGTTGCATCGGGAGAGCTCGGCGGTTGTGATTTTGAATACATCGGTTTGTCTAGCTAGCCGTCTGTAAGGATTTAGCTGCGTAAAATTTTGACGAAGGATAGAAGAGAATATGGTTTTCGTTATTTTTGGTGTCAATTTGTCAACAGAACTGTGCATGAGTTTGGGTGCTGTTGCAATGCTGGGTAAAATAGTGACGTCACAACATGTTTCGAAGATAGTCATAACCAGCCTATAATGTGGGCACTGCTGGGACAGAGGCCTCCTCTCAGTGAGAGGGAGTGGGCCGTAATCCACCGCGTGTGCCCGGTGGTAGATGTCACAGATCTTCAAATTTTTTGGTTCTATGACATGCAGGTGTCCTCATGTTTTCCTTCAACGTTTCAAGCTAGTCTTTGACTGCATTTCACCTCTTTTGTTATAACTATTTTTTACGATTATAGGTCTTAAAAATTAATAAAATAGGAGTGTCTGTTTGGAATGTCAAAATTACTGCTTTTTACTAAATGCGTTTATGTTTAAGGGGTACATAAAACAAACAAAAAGAAAAAACATTTGGTCTGTTTGTCTGTCTGTTTGTTCCGGCTAAACTCCGAATAAACTTTTAGATTTATAGAATTATACAGTGGGATCAGTATGATACACAACCACATGCAGACTATCCAAACACCCAAAATCAATAATATTTGGTCTCCTAGACTGTAAATCCAGAATTATGTTCACAACTGCCTTTAACGAAGTTACCAGAGAACGTTAACACAATTACGGCCACAGTATAGTCCAACTTCAGTATGAATATTCATTACGAGTAGATTTTGTGCTGCAAAAATCATTTTGCTGTCAGTAGCTGAAAAGGCAAAGCTGCTGGATTCGATAAGGCTTTTGATAGTAATTGGTGTTGCTTACTGTCTTGTTTATTTGGATAATCTTGATTGTTTATTTTGGGTGGTCTGTTGTAATGTCTACTTTCTTGTGTCACATTTTGTGCCTTAGTGGTGAAACTGTGCTTTTAAACAATTTCAAAAAGGAGAAGTTTTTCAGTTCAGTTGTTTTTTTTTTGTGTTTGGTACGTCAGAACTCAGGTATTTACAAACCGATTTCATAACTTCTTTTGTCTGAAAGGGAAATACTTAAATGAGTGGTGCCTCATGGTGAGGGGCAAAGTTCCTTAAAAGGAGAATCCTAGTGAGGCCCTCAGTAGGATTCTCTTTTTTAGGCATTTTGTTTCTTAAGGCTGCTGAAAAGCTCAACGCGGCAGCACAACGCGACTGCTGTAGAACTGTGAACTAGAGCCGCGTCACGCCTGTTTGCTTTTTAAAATAACTTATTTTCTTTCTTTTCCCATTAAACACAATACGTTAAATCATAACTGAGGCTTATTTAAATATCTGTTTATTTTTATTTACATATATTATATTTTAAATAAATATATATCCATTTATTTGACTTCGTTACCCTAGAATTGTCCAGTAAATGATAATCCTGTTTCTGGCAAACCCTAAGTCAGGGGCATTCACAAAAAAAAAACAACCGACTTCCGAAAAAACACTACCAAGTGAAAAATAACTTTAATTTGGGAAGGCGGTGACAAAAACTTAAAATACATATCCAAAGTCACCGACTTCCGAAATTAAAGTTATTTTTCACTTTGTAGTATTTTTTCGGAAGTCGGTTGTTTTTTTTGGAAAAAGTTTTTAATTTTCACTTTTTAGTTATAGTACCTACCACACTAATTCGAAATTTCATCATCCTTGGGGTCAAAACAATGCATATTTATGCGATAGCAGCAATCGCGGTTTATTTCCTGTTATTTTTTGAAGAGTTCCGTTGTCTGTCTCTGAAACGCATCATCAGATCTATATGAAATTGTAATGGGACAACACGGGAAGTACTAGCTTTCAAATAAAAAAGAATCATCAAAATCGGTTCACCCAGTCGAAAGTTATGAGGTAACAAACATAAAAAAAACATACAGCCGAATTGAAAACCTCCTTTTTTTGAAGTCGTTTAAAAAATACGAATAAGTGCAGAACACGCAACCGTTCCCAATCAAGAAACATGTATTATGAAGCACCCGAGTGAATTATATGAAAACATGATACTACTCGTGTTTGAACGAGCATAATTAGGATTTAATTCAAAATAAGACGATTAAACTGAACGTATTCTACGAATCCGTATGAGGAAGAATAAATACGGCATATAGAAAAGGCCTTTAAGCATGTGATCATTGTGAAAATACTTGCGTATTCATAGGAAGGAAACGAGGATACATAATTCTTGGAATAATTGGATGGAGTATGGGATAAGTATATAGAATAGAATAGAATAGAGTAACTGGATTTCGGACACAAATATCCATAAAATGTTAGTAACATACAAGAAAATAACTCACCTCATACAATAAAAATCAACCTCCGCACAAACTGCTGTACAATCGGAGAGCCGAAGCTCTCGGCTACAGTTTTCAGGATGCTGTTTCGACTACCCCTCACTCTCCCCAGTAGCGACGCAGTTTTTTTTGCGTATAATTGCATAGAAGCCGTCGGTGCGGGCTTGCGCAAACATCTCCGACGCACTACAGTAACGAGGCAGCCTCAACAACATCCTGAAAGCATGGACGCGCCGAGTATATGCCACCTGGTTTTTCCTTTGACGTACCATTGATTAACTCGGTAGCTACATAAGCTTTTAAAAAATCGTATTGCTAGCATAAGGTTTGTTTGAGTTTCCGTACAAAATATGATTATGTCCTGTTGTGAAAACATACTAAGTATAACATTACCTCCCATTTATCTGTTTAAAAGCGCTAAACTACAAAAAAATGCTGATCGAATAACGATCTTATTTTTAACTATGGTCCTCATAGAATGATTATATTTTCAATTTATTTTTCTAAAATAATTATCTTCTTTTTCTACAAAATGTTAGCATCTCGATATTTGAATGATCTGATAGCCGAAATCCTGGCTTTTGCCTAGTTCGGCTACAGAATTCTAAATCATTTGTAAAAATAAAGTAAACTCTAATAATACCCAAAAGCCTATTTTATTTTATTTATTAAATAGGTACAGGGAAAAGACATCTTGCTAATCCTGCTTGTATTATAAATGGATGAAATTTGGCACACATATAGTTTATAACATGGATTATCCTGGTGGTACGTCCCCATGGGATAATTTCAGCTAAAGCTCTTACCAACAGCTAGTATTTTATAATAATAGCTACAGTGTAGTGTAACCAGGAAATATTCAAATAGGAGATAAATATTGGAGCATCATAAAGTCTCAGTTTTTTAAAGCCATGTATTAAATACCTTCTCCATTACATTCCGAGCCCCCATCTTGATATATGTAAATACATAATGTGTCAGCTCATATATCTTGCTAAGTGCTCCGACTGAATTCTGTCACTTTTGCGTCCACAGTCATCTATCAGGGGAACGCCGTTAATGGCACTACAAATGTGGAGTAATTAGAATTTATTATTCATTAGGCATATATTATTGTATTCGACATTCTTAAATAAAATATCTTAAAATATTTCATCATTATCATATCAGCCGAAAGACGTCCACTGCTGGACATAAGCCTCCCCCAAAAAGGGGGATTTGCCATAATCGCCACGCTTGGCAGGCGCGTTGGCGATCGCAATATGGTAGCCAAATGCATAGAGAACGCTACTGCCAATTCTCTAGTAAGTCCCTTAGTCGCCTTCTACGACACCCACGGGAAGAAATGGGCTGGTGCTATTATTTTACGTCCGACACCACACGGAACTTAAAATATTTACATAATTTGAAAGCTACGTGTAGAAATTACCACCTGCGTGGTTTAGCACTAACTTCTGGGTTGGTTGATATTTGGTTAATTTGGTAGTATATTAGAATGATTATGGTTTGGGTGTTGGTTTACGATCACTGACTTAATGATAAGAAATTATATGGTTTAAAAGGGTATATTGAATGCTACAATTTAACCTAATATTAAATAGTAATTTTAAGCTAAACTAGCACTAAGATAGTTTGATTTGGTTTGGTTTGAGTTACGCGATTGGTAGTCGGACACGAATTAACTGGTAATAGTTGCGATACATGAATTTATGGAAATGTATGCCGGCAAAAGTGCTTAGCTGTTCGGTCGCAAATATTGCACCGCACACTACGTCTTAAAAAATAATATGTACTACCAATCTTTTGAGCTCAACCGTTACTCTAGTACTAAAACTCGCGTAGTTATTAGTGATTGAAATCTTGCATGTTTTTGTCGGTCAGAAATATTGAACTTACTACCAGTACTCCGAGCGAAAAGACGTACCTATGAAGAAAGAATCACAGGGGCATCAAAGAATTCGTCCGCATCGTTGTCAACAGGACAGGTGCCCCAAAAGGCTGGCAGCATTGCCACGTTGTATGGCAATGCTAATTGATTCTTTGATAAAAAATAGGCCACGTGAAGGATCCAGCCGCTTGGCAACGTCTCGAAAAACGAAGTGGGCAGTCGCATATTCTTCTTAACTTTAAAACTTTTAGTGTCATGTGGAGTCCGTTCTTCTCTTTAATACTTTGCTTTTTTTTACAGTCCGGTTTAGGACTCTCCCAAGACTCTTAATTGACTTATCTGCTAAATATCACCTTGTATTTAACGAGTAATAATGTAGTAAACATACAGACAACTCTGGCATTTATGATATTAGTGTGGTGTTTGAATGACATGTGATTCCCTGTTACTGATAACAACTCGACCCCATGGGTGCCATAAAACGCGATGTTATGTCGCAGCCCCACGTTTCTGTAAATTAATCACATAAAAAACATCATACTGTAATCACCTTTTTGTTTTCGAGTTTAGTAGCCTATGGGGGAAGGTTATGTTAAAAAGCACGCGAATTAAAGGTGCATAAGCAGGGTTCGTAATAAAATTCAGAGTACACCTTAGATTACCAAGAAATACCAAAAAAGTAATAGTATTTTCTGTCTTTATTTTTCTGTTTTCAATTGCATATTCGGTGTTATGTTAAGTGGAAGTGCGGAGTCACCTACCACAAGCATCTTCTTGCTTAAAAGGTGATCTCCAAATCACGTATGTTAAAGATTTATGTAATTGAAATAAACATTTATTTTACTTTATAAAGTAAAAAAAAATCGAGCTCCAAACGTCGAGATACGAAAACTTACGAAGGTCTTCGATACCGGAATGCGAATTATGGAACTCCCAATCGACGCCAGTTAGTACATAAGACGAATGCCAATATTTTAATCAGAATAAAAAACAAAACTTAGAATTGGGAATTATTAATCATATTATATATATTTATATAAAAAATATGGAGAGAGGCGCATAATGCTTATTATGAAAAGTAGGTTCTAGTAATGAAACAAAACGATCTAGTCATATCTCCTTTCTGTCATTTTTTTTTTAAATAGTGGCGTATTGATGATAGGTGGAGTAGGGCAGTGACAGAGTGTGGTCCAACGACTGGAAGATGGTCTCATCTTCCAGTCGTTGGACCACACTTTGTCATCGACGTCTGTCGGTCGTCCAGCGGTGACATGGGAGGACGACATTGTTGCCATCGAGGACAAAGCTTGTATTAGCCTGGCACAGGAGCGTAGGAATTGGCACAAGATAAGAGAGGTGTAGTGTAAAAGAACAGCACCATCTCATTTCTTCCCATGGGTGTCGTAGAAGGCGACTAAGGGACTTACTAGAGAATGGGCAGCAGCGTTCTCTATGCATTTGACCACCATACTGCGATCGCCAACCCGCCTGCCAAACGTGGCGATTATGGCAAATCCCTCCCTTTTGGGGGAGGCTTATGTCCAGCAGTGGACGCCTTTCGGCTGATATGATGATGATGAAGAGAGGCCTATGACCAGCCGTGGTTAAAGTCGGGCCATAGATGATGATTAGGTAACATTATTAGTAACTCACAGAAGCCGTCTCAATCCCTGATTGCCCTTTACAAAGTCGTTGCAATCACTGAAATAAAACAAACCCGACTTAGCATAAAATTTCTGGTTGTAACAATTCATCAAAAAACAGCCCGCAGAAGTTTTAGACTAGAAAGAATAAAAAGCGCTATAAAGCACACCGTCCCTCAAAGTTGACCGAAGCAGATTTCACAAACTGTAACTCAGTATTTACCTTCATTACTCGGCAATATTTTTGACGCCGCCTATCATTTACACTTCAGAATCAGCGAGTTGTTCCATAAAAAAAATACTGTCGAAAAACCGCTGTACCAGAACATAATTTGATGAAAAAAGGTTAAAAAGTTAGCCCAATTTGTTCGTTGAGCTCTTTGTAAACTTACGGGTTTTATTATCTGGTACCGGTTTTTTGGAAACTCCTCTTTTCTCAGCTCTAGTAGTGGGAATATGTTTCACTTTGGTAGAACAGCAAGTTATATGCCCCTCGACGACTTTAGAATGTACTAAATGAATGAGTTTGTGTCTTCTAGAGCGGTGTTGTATCTGCGTTGAGGGGGCTGTTGGCTTTATAGCAGACATCTTTTTAGATTTTTAGGTTCTGAGAGCAAAGTGGATTTAGAACGATTTCGAAGAGATGATGTAAATATTAGGGATTAAGCTAACTGTTAACGTCCGCGACTTACGATTTGTAGCTCGTAGGTTCGAATCCAGACAAGCGCTGTACGTTGTGTCAATTGTTGTATCACCACTGCTTTCAAAACGGTAAAGGAAAACATCGTAAAGGTGCTCATACACGGGCAATTTTTTGAGCAATTATTGACTGGCAACACTAATGGATCAATCTGGATCAATTAAGTGGATCAATCTGGATGAATTAAGTGGAACAATCTGGAGCAACAACGATAAATTGCCGAAGTGTTTCAACTATATTGCTTCCAATTGTTCCATATATTTCATGAGTTGCCGAATATCCAATCGGTTTGGAAATTTTTAGTCAATTTTCTTTCTATCTCGTTCGTACGTATAATTACGTCTCGTTTTTGCGAGAGGAACCGGTCGGCGGCGGAGGCAGTGGGGGAGGCGCATTGCCTAGTTTTTTAAGTTGCTCCATATTGTGTGGCCGTATCTCTGGCAACATGTTACCATTGCCCTAAATTGCTGGATGTAGTACTGACGTCATAGTTAACGAGAATTGCCCAAGATGGAGCAATTTTAGTTGCTCGTGTAAGAGCACCTTCCGGCATGTCCTAGAGTAAAAAAATCGAAGGAATGTGACATTCACCAATTCGCACTGGACCCGCGTAGTGGATTACTGCTCCTCTCACCGAGAGGAGGCCTGTGTCCCAACAGTGGGAATATTATAGACTGATTATGTATAAACCAAAGTATTGCATTTTCCTCTCCCTTAGATTTCTTCTTTGAAGCAAATGTCAGTGATTTCAGAACCATAAAAATGAACAAGAAAATCAAGGAAATCCGGTCCTAATTGACACGCCGAAGCTGACATAAAAGGCTGATACGATAGTAAAGTTTATGCAAATTCATAAACTTTATGTGAGGTTGGAAGACGTAAATCCGATTATGACGTCGCCCGCCTTGGAATCTCAGAAATTGGGGGCTCGGAGCGGCCGACAAACGCCCGAATTAAGGTTTGAGATAGGTTCCTACACGAACATTTTAATTACTTCGTCAATATGCAGATTTATTTCTCTTTGTATTTTTCGCACAATCGTGTCAATTTGCTGCTGTTGTGAGTCTATTTGGGATACGGAACTTTTGGGTCTGGCTGTGAACGATAGCTTTGAAATAAACTTTACACGCTTCCATCACCGATAGCATGAATGCTTCCATGATTTTGGCATTTCTTAGAACAGCTGAGACAGTACACTAATGCTAATATATAATAGAATCTGGAACCAGATTGGTTCTATTATATCAAAGGTTCTACAGCCTAACCAGTTATTATTCTCAAAGATTATTTACTTCAAAAATAACATCGGCTTAGGTTTTCGTTAAGTAAACTTGTAGATAGCTGCGTTATTTTAGATTCACCCCAAGATAAACTTACACACAAAAGGAATGAATATTTAAACACTCCATAACATAAACTTTTAGGATCCTTTCTACGAAATTTGAAGAACTACTTCTTTTTAACGTATGAAATACTAAGCAGCTGAATAATAATCTTGTAGCTATTAAGTAAACAAAGTTAGACTCAAGTTAGCACTGGCTAAGTCTGCATGATTTATAAAAAAATGCTTTGAGATTCAGGAGACTGGAAGGAGTCTGGTTTACCGGTCCTAAGACAGGGAATTCAGCATCTTCAAAATACTGATAGTATACTTATTTGGTTTAAGTAAAAGCTTTTATGATATGAGTCATGTCGAGAACTAAGTGATGCCATAAAATTAGAAAATGCCGCTAGAAAATGAAAGAATTAACCTAATCCTTTTCGTGGATGTGTCAGAGATTACTTGTAGGAAAAGTTGGGCTTTAGTACTGATCCTTTTAACATCAGTATTCTTGGTATCTGTATTGTTAATAATGAATATTGTATTTACCAACTGGGTGAGTGATTGAATCCACTTTTCCTTCACAATTATCCTGTCTTTGTAAAAGGTACGGTTCCACGAATTCTTGGAACTGACAGGCCGGTGAGAGATCTATTTTAGTATTTATTGAATTCACAGTTTAGCCCAGATTATTCTCAAGCACTACTCGAGCAGAGGCCTGTGTCCCAGCAGTGGGTACATTATTGGCTGGTTATGTTGTGTTTGATTCTCAAGCTTATAACAACATTTATCAAAACCGATTTCGGAATCCCAAACTAAAAGACTAATAACTTCAGTCTACTGTCTAGCTATCCACAACAATAGCGACAACTTACCACCTTATACTAAACACAATTATTACCGAATCCCCTTCTTATCAGACTTACTGAAAAGCCAACGAAACTCACTTAAACTTCGCTAAATTCACCAACAATTTTAAGACATTGGGAGTGCCATTTATTAAGTTTTCAATAGCATTTTCAAATCACCTCAATAAGCTCTTCTTAAGGTGGCCCAAACGTTCTTGTTCGCCTCCATAAAATTATATAAATTATAAAAGTAAAAGACACCACCGAAAAATACTAATCCGGATGTGACGTGGCCGTTGTTGACGACAGTCATGACGAAGCTTGCGATGAGGAAGAGGACCATGATGGCTATGTGGAAGAAGAAGTACCAGTAGTGGCACTTGAGAGGCAACGCCTGATTCCTCTTCATAAAGCTGATGATAAGGATTGACGTAGCGACGAATAGTTGCACATACAAGAGCCCAAATACAAACTCCACGATGAGATTTGTCGTGAATTCTAGGTGTTGGTCCATCTCTCCGGTCACTATCACGAGGAGTATGGAAGCGAAGAGCACCATCGGGAGAACAGCTGTTAATGCTATCAACATAAACGTCAGTCGAAGCCTGTCGCAGTATGAACATGGTATTTCCTCCGAATCTTCTATGATTATCGTCATTATGACTCACTGAATCTTGATTTACTATTTACAGGTGCATGTAACAATAATATACTAAAAGATTTATTTTAAAGAAGACTGTAAATTATCTGTGATTGACAATAATGAAAACTGACATTTATTAGTGACAGATGGTAGTAAGAAGAAAGAGGTGCAATAAAAAGAATATTATCGCGAAGTTTTATAGCCTCGATAAATATCTATGATTTAGAACATTTTTCGGATATTTTTTGCGTAATTCTAAAGCTAAAATAAACCTTATCATGTTTGATGTTGCTCTTTTAAACAAATCATTGTTCAATTCATGCTATATCTGGGTACTTTGCTGTTATTGTCCTAAGAGCTATGTGAATATATAGGAGAACTTTGCCCGCAGTGGACAAAATAAGAGTATTTTGAAGTAATGTTATTTATTAAGAGATTAAAATACAAACCTTCCATCCAAAAAATCCTTAGCTTAAAAACGTTTCACAAAAGTTAATTCCACATCCAATAAGACTCGAATTACGCTCTTTGCAAAAGGATGCGCCTTTAGCCAGCACACTGGCTGTTCAGACGATCCATCAGCGCCTGCAGCATTACGGCTGTCTGACGGGGCATTTATAACGCTGCATCAGAGACTATCAATTCTGCCAGCATATGGCACAGATATGCGAGAACAGACTACCTACTATCTAGCTACTTGAGTGGCGTTTACGTGTTTGATGGAGGTGGTGCTGTTATAAAACAGTTTATTCGCACTCGTGCAGTATAGTCCTATTTTATGAGCGATATGATTGGTAGACCGAAATGGCTTTTGACTAAGTAGTAAAAGCCGCACGGTTCGATAGATCAGGTTAAGGTACGCTTGCCTTGGTTGAGCCGTGGATGGGTGACAATCTTTAGTTACTAACACATTTCCCGTCGCATCGCATCGCCTGGCCGCACTACTAATTGGTTTTTACTTACCGTTATTTCTGAGTTTTTTCTGTTCCTATAGCCTTCTACCATATGCTAAAAATATTTTTCTAATCTGACTGGTAGTTCCAGAGATTAGCGCGTGCCAACAAACAAACAAACTCTTCAGCTTTAAGGCTTCTTCTTCAAACAGGGCCCTAATTCACTATGACCACTTAACGATTCCTTACCTTCACGTCAATTCCTTAGATCACACAAGACATTCTGCTAATATCGTATTAATAATATTGACAAATTGTTTTAGAACATACAGAACATGACATTTAGATTCCTTACCCTTGCATTGGTTTCTAAAAGACACGATATTGAATGGAATCATTAAAACCATACAGGGCCTCAATTTTGTATCGTTATAATGATTCCCCGAGGAATCATACTACGTTCAAACTACGTCAATACCGTTTTTTTTTTAACCAATGTAACGGTAAGGGATCGAAATGTCATATTCTGTATGTTCCAAGGCAATTTGCCGATATTATTAATGCGGTATTAGCAGAATTCGTGTGTGATTGACGTGGTTACGAGTAAGGAATCGTTAAACGGTCATAGTGAATTCAGGGCCAGAATTGGGGCCTAGGCGCAACGCGACACTTGTAGAATAAATCCATAGAGTTTTCATAGAAATTGTTCGAAGAGTGTCGCGTCGCGCATGTTTGAAGAAGGCTTTATTATTAGTGTTTAGATTAACATTAAAAAAGAAAACTATGAACATTAAACAAACAAAATAAAAAATATCGACCCGGTTTAAATGAATGCAACCACCATTATAGTGGACGCGAAATTTAAACTTTTTTTTATAACGCAATTATGAAAATATAACGGTACGTTATATTTATTTTATCTTTTTTAGAGACTGTTATATAAAAATATTTTACCTATCTAAATAAAATACTGTGGGTAATCTTAAGCGGTATAAAGATTACCATCTACCATATTACAGCCTACCCTAATGGCCGAAATGTACGGTTATTGGCCGAGAAAAATATTGGTCAGGATTTTTATTTAGGTGCGAGCTAGTTGAATTTATGTTTGGACGTAAAGATAATGGGATTAGCTTTATAATATTCAAGGTATTTTGATAGGAACAATGTTGCTCAGTAATATGCATAAACTCGGTTGCTGGTTTGGTATAGTGGTTTTGGTGCATGAAACCAATACTTACAGAGTCAAATTAAATTAATTAGCGTAACTCCGCAGACATGATTGGTATTTATATTAATATATATAGTTAAAAAAATCATTACACAAAAAAAAACAGATTTTCTCAACTCAGGAAATCTGTTTTTTCGATACCATATTCTGTCTCCGGAGTTTAGTTAAGTAATCTAATTTAAACCTGTAGATTTACTATTGGGAAGTACCGCTTTCTTGAATTCCGTGTGAGACGTAACCAATCAGTACATGCGGTAAGTACATAGTGCCAGTGATGAGCCAAATTAAGACAAGGTGCTAAAGTGCATAGGTATGCTGTGATTGCAAATATGTAAATAAAAATAAGTAGAAAATCAAACTTAAGTACAAATGCCTATTATTTTATTTTATAACATTCATTTAACAGTTTATTTCCAACCAAGTACGCCTATCCACTAAAATTCATTCAGCTTAGTACCAAAAAGGAGTCATTATTACATTTTGACGGAGTTTATTAAGTGCCTGCTGTGTTGGGCCAAATTGAAATTCCAATCAAGTTTATGAAAATATTTATGACTTCGGACTTAGGAGTCCAAAGCGAGCTTTTATTACTTAGACTTTAAATTTTACAACTCTCAATATGCGTGATGTCGTAAAATAAGGGAGAAAGGGTTGAAGCAAGGACGTGACTGCTTTCTCCTTGACGAGTAAGATTAGCATCTCGCGCTGGTTCAACTTATTGCTTATGTATTTTTGTCAGGCGCTGTGATTTATTTTTTCATTCGTGGCAATTTATGATGAGACTGTATTGAATGGAGATCTATTTTGAAAGGACTGGAGGTTACAACGAAAACATTTTTTTTAACGAAATTTTGAAGCCCAAACTTGTTTCATCACCATCTATCTGCCTAGCGTTTTCTCAGCTATGTTGGGGTCAGCTTCCAGTCTAACCGGACTCAACTGAATACCAGTGTTTTACTTGGAGCGATTGACTATCTGATTTCCACAACCCAGTTACTGGGACACTATACCCCTTGGTAAGACTGGTTGTCAGACTTTCGGGCTTCTGACGATTCGTAAGGACTGTCTAAGATCCAGAAAGCCCAATATTGTTCCTGTGAACAAAATGCTAGCTCATTTTCCAAGATGGCAACCACACGTAGGCGTACGATTTCCCACGTAGGTGTTCAATCTTATATTTTCCTGTATTACAATGTGATGTTAAGAGGATGACCTCTTAACATCACATTCTAGCCCTTCGTTGATATTTTCTGAGCATTTTCTTCACCATCGACTTACGAGACAAGCGCCTGTATCGACATCCTGTCACGTCGAGTGTTTAACAAAATAAATGAGGTCTGATACTGTGACGTCACATGTTACGTTAGGAGGGACTTATGTGAACCGCTTACGAGATTGACCTTAAATGTTTTGTATGAAGAATTAAATATTGATTGGATCAGAAGTGCTGAAGTGTTTTTACAGGATTTCTGAAAATATAAGTTAAGATGAAGATGTTTTAATCAATTCACTATTACAGAACACGTGAACACGTTGACAGATTTACGTATAGGAACATGAAAACTTCATATCTATCTCTCTCTCTCTCTCTCTCTCTCTCTCTCGCTCCCTCTCTCCTCTCTCTCTCGCCCCTTCTCTCCTCTCTCTCTCTCGCTCCCTCTCTCCTCTCTCTCTCGCTACTTCTCTCCTCTCTCTCTCGCTCCCTCGCTCCTCTCTTTCTCGCTCCCTCTCTCCTCTCTCTCTCACTCCCTCTCTCCTCTCTCTCTCTCTCTCTCTCTCTCTCTCTCTCTCTCTGTCTTCTATCTCTGATGTTCAAGCATCAGACTGGTCAGAATTTAAAAAATGTACCTGTAGGAAACTTTATCACTAACTCACTTCATTTTATTATTATTAATTTATTTGATTTTATTGTTTGTATTACCTCGGTTTAATTAGGCAAACCATGTAATTGCTGTACACACCTTTAAGTGATAAGATCATTGTAGTAGCATAAAAATTATGACTCGGCTCTCTGTTACGTGAACTAGCCGTTGGAGTGCCATGATAATTAAATAAATAAACCATTCAACAAATAACCCTTTGCTTTACGATTCACATCGATTAATTTCAGTAGCTCAATTCAACCTGCCTGTTATTACAGGTTCATGAAAAATATCGAGTGGAAACAGTGAAAAACTGAAGGACTACATCTATCAAGCGGTCGAGAGTTAAACGGACGCGGTCACACATTAGAAGTTACGACACGATAACTGCATGACAGAAACCATGAAATAATCTTGATGTAATGGTAAACGAGATTTGACATCAGTCAGACGATTCTACAAAAATACCACCGTGAAATCTTAGGTTAAGTGAGTTCTAAATGAGCTGTCACTCCACCAACACCCAAATGCTCTTTCAATCATATTCTTTCAGCTAGATGTCCGGTAAGGACCAAGCCCGGGTCGACGGCGCGTTGTGTTCCACGCGCGCCTCAAATAGATGTCAGCACCAACTGGTGGGGTCCGCAAGGGCCGATGCCTGCCCGGGGTGTGGGTTGTTCGAAAGAGATACCGTGGCACACAGGCAACTGAGAGAACACGGGTCGGTTTTAGTCAGTAAAAGTCTGACACGCCCTCCTGCTCCACCCAGAGTGGGAGAAGTCATTTGATGATTTCCCACCCAGGAAAAAAAAACATAATCTGAATCAGTTTGATGATTATTATTAACCCATTGCTTCTTATGATCGAAAAATTTGCCTGCCCAACAACGTAGGTGAATAACGCAATGCATAAAAGCCATCGCTAATGTTAGTCACAAAGGACACTGTTTGCCAGTATGCAATTTAGTAAACGATCTGCTGCGCTATATAATAAAATCCATAAATACATCTACATTTATCCCAAAAACTGCTATGAAAGTAAAAAAATTATAATGGAATGGATACAAAAGCTTACCTACAATGAAACCGAAACACTTCTGAAACCTTGACATATACACACCCTCACACACATGTACTCTCAGTTACACCTACAGGCTACACTTTCACTCACGTATACTCACACACATACATACACCCACTCATGCTTGATTTAATTTATGTAATGTTAAGTTAATGTTAATTTAAGTAGTTTTACCATAAGAATTATATATATTGATTTTAATATACCTAACACGTCTTGCTATGGAAGAGCGGACTCTCCTAATACAGGCACTATTTGCCTAAAAGGAGGATTCAATCACAAAAATGTTGTTAATACCTATACTTGTAGTACCAATAAACTATTTTTATTTATTATTATTTTTTTAGTCGACGTACACAGGGACAAACAGTTAAATTCACTGTTCGATTTTCGACGCGTTGAGATGCACTCTGTTGGATACTCAATGCTCGGTTTAACGTCGAAAGTTGAAAATCCAGTGCGCAAAAATGTCCGAAAGTCGACTTAGTACGATACGGAATTACACCACTGAAGCTAGAGAGTGACATTATTGACAACTCACTTCACCTGTTTTCACAATGAGATGTGGAATGTCAGTGAAATGTTTACATTTTACGTAAGACATAGTGCGGCTTGTTTCCTTTACATATGCTTTGAGCTCTTCACCCTTGTGAATGCTTTTCAGCAGCGCTTACCTGAAACAAAAAGATAGAACTATAAGTACTTAGGCACCATTAGTTTAGTATTTCAAACAATTAAAAGGAATGTGCCAGCTGGCGAAATTCATTTTTTTTACAATTTGCAGGTGTCAGGAATGTTGAACAAAATATGAATCGCAGTTGTTACACGTATTTACAAGTGGTAATCATTAAAATCATTAATATAACCCCCTAAGTTCATATGGATTATATGAGAGTTTCATGAAATTAGTAATTTTAATCAACAAACAACCTGACAATTGCAAAAAGACCTAAAGAAAATTTGAATTTCGCAGGCTTTCCTGGCGCGTCATTCCATGATAGAATCAATTTGCATCAAGAAACTTATAGATAAAAGTGGAGGCCACCGTCCAAATAAAAAAAGTGAAGACAACCTGTGCTAGCGCTCTCTTTCTGAATACATACATAAGAGAAAGAAAATACGTCTCACTGTCTCGTTCTTATGTATTTATTTAGAAAGAGAGCGTTAGCCCACAGTCGTCTTCACTTGAGTATTTAGAGTTTTACCTCCACTTTTATCCACAAGCTTCTTGGTTTGCATGTTTGTATGTAGATAGTTTGACAGGCTTCAAATTAAAAAATGACACAATCTTCTACTCTTGTTTTCGTATCGTGATCGTGTCGGAATCGTGTTGTGTAAACTAAATCGTTCCGCGCCCTAAAGGCAAACGTATGGCGTACGACTGTCACGAGTCGTCGACACGGCCATTCGTCATTGTATTTGCAACAGCTTACGTTTCACAATATGTTATGAAAATATTGCTTTACAAGCAGTTTCATGCGGCTTCAGGTTTTATATTTATAACTAATATATGAATTCCGTAGCATCGACATAATCTTCCCATTTTTCTGTAGACTTTTCTTCCTCTCTTCATTCTAAAATTCCTCGTCACAAACATCACCTTCTTTATTTCCAACTGCCTTACAAGATACAATATTATACTCGTACAATGTATCCGTTTAAAGAAACACTAACGCATTTCGCTCGTTATAACACTCTCCAAAATTCACAAAGCACATTCAAACCTACATTGACTAACAATAAGGCTCTGTAATGAACATACCATCCCTAACGCAGAATAGATGCATACGTCACAGGTAGGGCTGCCACTCGCCGGGACAGCCGGCAATTACCATGGGATGTCCCGGCTTTCGGTCACGCCCGCGCGCATTGTGCACGGGACGGAGAATCCCGCATTTTCAATGCAGTTTAACGCTCGATTGCTTTGATCCCAATCTCTAATCGGCGTTATTAAACTATAAAATTTTGTTCAGCGAAATTCACATTATTCTGGAAAGCTATTAGCTGAAATGTTCGGGCTTATATTACCTTGTGGAACGTAGGTAACATATTTTGAATTGAAAATTTATGATAGAGATTTGGGATAAATACGGTGAATCATAATGAATTGGGTTGTTGAAATATTTTCAAAAATACCTGTGTTTTGTACATTAAAGTTAAACTTTTTTTTTTTGTGCTTTGCACATTTTTTAGATGAGGTTCTGTAACACAGCTTGCGAAAAGAGTATATTTGTAGAAATTTGCATTATAATTAGCGTTATGCGGTATGCCTACCATGCGACTTTTTATTTTATATTATACAGGAAGAGACAAAGGGAGAGTGAGATAGTTTTCATGGTTTTCGAGGGTGCTGAAGCTGATAGTGAGGTCGAAATGAAAATCCAAAATGGCGACTGCAAACATTTTTAAAGTTTTCAGCATACAACGTCATATAACACCGTACTGTCATAAATAATCAATGACACCCCGTTTTCATGGTTTTCGAGGGTGCTGAAGCAGATAGTAAAGTCAGAATAAAGTTTAGGCATTTTAAAGATAGAACTAACGACGTTACATCAAGAGATGAAGAATAAGCGTAAGGAACTTCGTGTTTGTTGCTTGTTTGGTTTTGCACACGTTTTATAATGCCGAACATAAAATAATTATTTTTAAATCGAGTACTTGGTAAGTAAATCAAAGTTTTACGTCATTAGCATCCTATTGAACTGAGCTTGAAATGAAAAACGAAACTCGCGTGGGTTGCCTCGTGTTTGTCATTTACTTATTTCGCTGGGGAGTAGGGAAAGGTAAAAATTTAAACACGAAAACGACTTTGTGATGTATATTTTTTAAAAGAAGACGAAATTTTTAAAATATGTGCTACAACACTCAATATTTACACAAACATTGCTATTTTTAAACTCCAAGCTGTACATTGGATTTTAATCACAAAATATACGTCGCACATTTATCGCCGACGCTTACATATTTCACGTTGCAATATTTCGATATCCAAAACTAAATCCCGGTCGCGGACGTATCGTAGCGCAGCACTATTCGTAGTGCTTAATTATTTAAGTGTAATCCCCGATACAGGAAACTGAGCTGTCAGGCTTTAAGCCAAGGATTTGCGACAATAGTATGACGGCCGAACTGAACCTGCTCATCTATCACAGTTTCATAATTTATTACTGGCAATACATTCTCTAGTTGGAACGTAAAAAAGTTATTTATTTCCTCAAGGACGACCTTTAGAACTTGATTCTAAGAAAGAGAAAAAATATTCAATTTATTTCGATCCGAAGTGTATTTGAAGGGTTTGATCTATTTTATCATGCTTAGAATTAAGTATCAAGTTTGCTAGAGTCGAAAAATAGGACGTCTTTATACGACGGGTTTTATAAGCATGGGCCATCATCTTACACTACGGCAATTTTAAAATTGTAAGTAAATGAACTAACAAGAGATCAAAGGTTCGTTAAGGGTACTATTGTTTCGAAACTGTGTCTTCTTTTGTCGCCTGCATTTTCCAGCTGTTAACTATTTCCTTAATTATTAAACACTAGCTTTTGACAGCGGCTTCGCCCGCGTGCAGTTCGTAAATTATCCCAACGGAACGTACTATCGGGATAAAATGAATCCTATACCGGATAAGTTTTTATCCAGTGCGCAAACTGTAACCATGAATTCAGCATATCATTCTAGACCCTGCAGCGCAGAAATTTGTCGTCAGTAATAAAAAAAAATAGCTGTTCCGTACATTTTGACCGAGTAGGTTGCACTTTTCTATGAAACAGCTGATTTTTTTTTTGTAAAACCAACGTAAAATTTCTGCGCTAGGGGGTCGTGTCAGACTTGTACTGACTAAAACCCACCCGTGTTCCCTCAGGTGCCAGGCCATTGTCCCAGCATTGGGAAAGTTATAGACTGATTATGATGATGATGGGCTTCTCTGCCGCTTCCCCCTTAATATGCGCTTTTAAACTGCGAATTAAATGCACTAGACCTACAAATATCCTCGCTTTGCAAAATACAAAGCAAAATATGCAAAGCTGTCTCAAACCATCATTAGTTGAAGAAGAACCTCATGAAGAAGAAAAAACAGTTTCAGCAACTCAGAACCTACCAACTAAACGTCACCTGAATTCCCATAATCCAACTTGTGAAACCAACCCTGTACATTTTTAAATGAAACTTCGGTTCAAATGAACGGTACGTGCTGAGAGCGTAGTTTGGTTTAACTTGGTCGTGACTCTGTATATCCGTACCTGGCTATACTCGTACCTGCGACCTACGCCCGATAACTAAGCAATAGTGAATGTTTTTATTATTTGCTGCGCTTTTATTTATTGATTCTGGCTATAGGGAATTTGTAGGAAACTTTGATTTTCTAAATTGGTAAGGACTTTCATATTCGGGTTGTTTTTTAGCAAGTTTTAACCTAAAAATAACCTAAATTAGGGGCTAGCATAGTCCGGTAGTTTTCAGTACAATTTAGCATTCTTTACACGCATTGTTGTGACATTTATATCATCCTTTTTCTGTCTCTCGTATTGACACGAACTAACGAACAAAGTCATAAATACCGTGATATAAGCCAGTCTGCAACTAGAACTTGTCGTGAGTCGAGGTTGTAAATACGAGAGTGAAATCCATCAAAAGTAAAAGCGTACTCACTTTGAGGCACAAAACCAAAAAGTACCTCCATACTCCGTCTTAAAGGGTACGACAGATTAATAGGCCTATAAATTCTAGAAGTGGTCCAAATCGTCCCCAACCTTGTCTTTGAGTGTCGTCATCAAAAACTTTCCTCGTTACTCATTCGTGGAGTTTATTTGTTTCAACTCGTACAAGTCTCAAGTTCTTTTCCTACACCATTAAAAGTTTTGATTCATTTAGAAGTGTTACGGTCTACGGATTCCTTGATCTCAGTTATCTTGCTCCAATTAAAGGGTTTTTGATGTTGTTTTACTTTGTGAGTTTTGGATATAATGTGGCTTGCGGTTTCTGATCTTCCAACGCTTTGGTGTTTGAGTTTGAATTGATTTTCGTTGAGTTTGGGTGGTATCGTATGGTAACTAAAGGTTGTTTGGATAGTGCAGAATGTTATGATATAGGATGCCTACGCCTAGTTAACCAAAGGACATTAATTCTAGTTTACCATATCTCGTGAAATATACTAAACTAGTTACTTTTTTAGCGCATTAAATGCAAAGACGAAGTAAGAATACACATACCAAAATGGAGAAAAAGACTTTATAGTATTTCAACAAACACAGTTACGTCACTCTTCTGAAAGAAATAACATAATAGGGACAAACCTCTTGTAAAAGGTTCAACCCTAAATGAAGCCTTCATTTATCGAAACAATTACACAAATTACAAGGTTAAAGGTTAAATTAACAGTTAATTAGGGGCTAAATAAACAAAATGGAGTAACAAACGGTTACACCCACATGTCGGCGTGGGTAATGACGTGAAACACAGCCTCCCTAATGATCTTATACATCGCTATCCTTATAATCATCTCTATTAATATGCAGGGTTGGCATTTTATAAAATGGTCTTTTAAATTTACCGTTTTAGGTTGTAATGAGGAAATGAAAAGGCATACTTGAGCCTCTAAAACGGAAAACTCAAAATTCAGTTTGACCTTTCTCATAAGTTGTATTTATAGAACTTTTTCTATCGAGTTTTTAGTGAGTACATTTAATTGTTTTTAGCTTTTATTTTAATCATTACAGAGTAACTTTTTCTACTTAAAATAATAACAAAAGTAACCAAAAATACTCTTAAACTTATAAATAACTTACTAATTTAATCTCTTACTTAAATAAGTTAGTCATAAGTTTAAGACTATTTTGGTTACTTTTGTTTTTCAACTTAACGAAGTAGACTCGTGGAAAGTACTAAAACATTATACTATTCAAATTCAAGCCGTTACTCTAAATGAGACGACCCTATTCTGAGATAATACCTTTTAACACAACGAGTACGAAGTAAAGTTCTTGACGACAGTACTGTCAAAGTCGCGAATAACAGGAATAAGGCTGTAAATGATTGTTCCTTGAGAATAAACTTAGATTATACTACTACAGAGATTTGAGGAATAGGGTGTAAAGTTTACTCATTTTCTATAGACGAGGATCCTCCGACGATTGATGTCGGGACGTTACCATACATGGATATGCTAGTTGCACGGTAAACCTCGCTTGCGCGATGCAGGATTTTGAGTGACGTCAGTGAGATGCGTAATTCGCATAAGGTGTGACAGGGCAAAGTGGACTACCCACTAAAGCGAAAATATGATGCCTGATGCCTTACAAGATCATCATCATCTGCCTAACCTTTTTACCCGTATTTTACATGAAGAGACCGCCTATCTGACCTCCACAACCCTGTTACTAGGTTATACTGGTTGTCCAGACGTCCGGGCTTCTGACGACCCGTAACGACTACCAATTTACTAATGACAGCCAGCTTAACGTGTTTTCCAAAGCGCATGGAGAGGTCTTGATATGTAAAGATGGTCACCCATCCACGGACCAATCGCGGTAAGCGGATTTATTGATGATACCAATACAATTGCATTTAGTACAGTAGTAAATTATGATTTTGGGTCTCAAAAAGTCGTTATACTTCAAATCGTCAGATGTGCTAGAAGCAACCGTTTTGCTATTTACAACTTTCGCCTAATAAGATTAGTAGCTTAATCCTTGGGTCGTGTCATGCTCTCAACCCTGTTGTGATATCCTGATAACATCAACGTGTAACAAGATTACGTCCCGGCTTGATTATCGCCACGAGCATTAATTATATATATTATGCTATTAACTTGGCCTTATATCGGAGATGGTTAAATTCAAGCTAAGGTTCTTTTTTTTTTTCAATACGTCTTTTATTCAGGTTGGCCAATTCGGAAGTATACATCTTAAATTAAGATTATTTTTATTACAAACGAAAATTACCGGGTATTTTTGTATAATAATCTTTATCAGGATTGGCAATTTCATACGGTAAATAAGATCTGCCTAATAGCCTCCTTTTTAATCTTAAAGAGACGATCGCTGTTCATCGTGTTTCATTTATTTTTTGCAGACTTTAATAGGCATCCCACTAAAGAAGTCACAATTTTTTTGCTGTTCGTATTTAAGATTGACTACGACACGTCTCATGGATAACCCCACAGAAAAAATACCAGGACGTTTAGCGAAATCATCAGTGATTAAAATGGTATTTTTGTTAGTTTTAATTTAGTACAACAAGTACGAAGTAAAGATCTTGACGACAGTGCTAGGCCTGAATTCACTATGACCACTTATCGATTCCTTACTCGTAACCACGTCAATCACACACGAATTCTGCTAATATCGTATTAATAATCTCGACAAATTTTCTTGGAACATACAGAATATTAAATTTCGATTCCTTACAGTTACATTGGTTTCTAAAAAAAACGATATTGACGTAGTTTGAACGTAGTAAGATTCCGCGGGGAATCATTACAACAATACAGAATTGGGGCCCTGAGAAAGTCACGAGTAACAGGAATAAGGCTGTTGATGATTGTCACTTGTGATTAGACCCAGATAATACTATTATAGATAGAGGTATGAGGAACAGGGTGTACTGTTCACTCATCCTGCATAGAAAAGGGAGGTTCCTCCGACCAGACGGGTCTTGTGTGTGGAGGGGCTGCTCTCTAACTACGTTAACGAAAATACGGGCCCGTCCGAAAATAGTTCGAAACTTCGAAGTAACTCCTACAGCTGACTAGTTAACTTTTTTAACGGGTAAAACCATGTAGGGAGTAGGGACAACTGTCAAATCGTGTAGTAATTAATTCTTAGTTTGGGCCCCAAACTAATCATAGGTTCGTAAGTGATACGGAGTAGGAAACGCCCGTAACTTCGACCGAGATTACAGGTTTAGTGCTTAGAGAGTAGGCCCCCTGGTGGGAAGCTGCCCGACGACGTTGTATAATATAATATTAAGCTAGTTCCGAGGTAAACTCTGCTTGCGCGATGCAGGATTCTTGCGTGACGTCATTGTGCTGCGTAGTTTGTATGTAGCGGTGTAGATGCCGCTACAACAATAACGCTAATAAAAATTTAGTTGAGGCCGAGGCTGTTGCACTGCAAATTCGCAAATCTTGATAATGAGACACAAGTTCAAAAACACAGCAAAATTTTCGGACACGATGACTAACACGTGTACTTTCCACTAAACCTAACAAACAAAATATAGATATTTATTACTTGCCCTAAATATCATAATGCGATAGGCAAAAATACCACCATAAAGGTATTTATACTCATAGTAATAAAACAAATAGTACTATAAAACAAACTGATAAAGGCTAGGATATAAGTAAGATGGAACAATTGTCTTTGCCAGTAGATATAGTTACAATGGTGCTGGGACGAGTGATTATAGGATGTGTTTTGTGTGTGCTGGTGTCAACAAGTGTTGGCCAAAGATTTTCAGTATACCAAACTGTGAGTAAACATGAAACCACTGATAGAGTTAGCGTTATCATTAGCTTATCAGAAATCTAATGTTTCCTGCTGAAGATGGGCTACCTCTAATTAATTTCAAGTTCTTACGCGGCAATAAATAGCCTTGACGATCAGATAAGTGATTGCAGTATATTTTTATCATTGCGAATAAAGAACCGACAAATAAACTACAGAAAGATATTATTTACGAAATATTGTTATTGTCTTCGCAATTCCACTCTCTGTCACTAGCAACATGGTTTGATGGTATGATTGTCTCAATGTTTTCTGATCAAAAATGTGCGTTTGATATCTCTGCAGATCGTCAACTGCTATCGTTTTACGACTACGTGCATTGTCCATCCGCACTTTTGAGGACTTCAAGGGCTGTCAGTGTCAATATTTCGCAACAATGTTGACACTGACAGGTCTTGAACTCGGTTTAGATATGCTGATAACGTTCAGTTTCATTGGTGAAATTCACTCTTAGAGTGAATCTCTCAAAAGGTTCTCTTCAGTCACTCTTAATACGTTTGCCGATCCCCTTAACTTTAGTTGAGTTCTGTATCTTGATTCGGAGCCCGAATTAAGTTATCATTTCAGTATATTACCTGAATTTACTAAAATATATTATAGTACTTAGATATCTTAACAAGGATTGTAAAGGAAATTACGTCCTAGATTAATAAATTACCTACAAATCCGCTGGCAAAAACGGTCGAGTTATGTCGGTGTTTTCTTAATTTATCTACTCAACAATGTCGTCCCACATTTCCAAATATAATTATCTTTTACCTGCTTGTGCCCACGACTCCGTCCGCGTGAAATTTCTTGTTCCCCGACCCATCATGTCACATCGCATCGCCCGCCCGTAAAAGTTCTTCGTTTTCACTTAGCGTTTTTCTGCCGTTTTTTTTTTTTGCTCGGCTCCTAAGGCAGATTTTTTCCCGCAGCGTGATATTAAATATAAAAAGATTTGATTCAAAGCCTACTGGTATTTCCAGCAATATGCGCGTTTAAACAAACAAGCTTTTCAGCTTTACCGTATACTACGACTTTATTTATACTTTATTTATTTTTATAGATTAACTTACGACGAAATATGTAAATGGTAGTATGTTAGAAACGTAGGAGTGATTTATAACATAAATTAAGACTTAAGTTCGCGTTGATTTCGGTTGTCTGGGATTGATTTCAAGCCTTCGTTTATACCACAGGTTGAAAAGATAACAGCAGATGGTTTTCAAGCAGAAACCCACAAAGTTACCACTTCCGATGGCTACATCCTGAAGATGCACAGGATACCACAAGGAAGAACAGTGCAGGATACGTCAGAAAACAGGCCAGTGGTCTTCTTGATGCATGGACTCCTAGCTTGCTCGCAGTCCTTCGTTCCTCTTGGACCAGAGTTCAGTTTTGGTTAGAATTGAAAGACCTATCATTTTTTTCTCAGTTTCTGAATGCATATAGACTTTGTTTAATATACTTTTGTCATCAGCGACTAGAAAATATGCTTCCTACAACGGCTTAGTAACAAGGACCCCATTCTTATGCCAATCGATTTGTAGTCGATGCAGCATATCTCTTTCGACCATATCTCTAACAGTATGCGCCAATTTTCTATCCAAATTATCTCTTGCACAACTCATTAATGGAGAAGCGCCAGGGAAGCCTGCGAAATTTCGTTTTTTTGGTTAAGGAACAAAGATAATAAGAATAAGATCTGCTGCTCTTTTCCAGCTTACAACCTAGCAGACGCTGGCTTTGACGTCTGGATGGGCAATGCTCGAGGAAACAAGAACTCTCGGTTCCACACCACCTTGGACCCTGATAATGAGCAGCAGAAGTTCCAATTCTTCGACTTTAGCTTCGAAGAGATAGGAATGATTGACTTGCCAGCAATGATCGACTACGTTCTGGAGTATACTAAGAGGGACAAGCTGCATTTTATTGGGACTTCTCAGGTATTTTTAGAATTTATAAGCTTCTGTAGACTGGGTCTTTTTTGGGTTTCATTTCGAAATAGGTGCCTATGTCGATCTTAGAATCCTATGATGAATTTTTAATGGCAACTTTCGTCAAAATTGGACACAATTTTTGACACTGGTTTTCATTAACATATTCTTTTAAAGGTGGGTAGTTATGCTTGCCGCGATTGGCCCGCGGATGGGCAAACATCTTTGCAAAGCATGTTAAGCGGTTGGTCACGGCTGTCATTTGTAGATCTTTGCTAGTCGTTACGGGTCGTCAGAAGCCCGAAAGTCTGACAACCAGTCTTATCAATGGGGTATTGTATTACCCAGTAACTGGGTTGTAGAGGTCAGATAGGCAGTCGACCCCCAACATATTTGGTGAAAGGCTACGAAGATTATGATAACTGTTTTTTTTAAGGGTGGGACAGTGTTCCTGGTCATGGCTTCAATGTTACCGGAATACAATCAGAAGATGATTTCAGCCCACCTCTTAGCTGGTGTTGGGTATCAAGAATATTTCCCTAATGATGAGTTATCACAATCTGCAGCTATGACAGATTATATTTATGTAAGTACTTATTCTTTTTTTAACACGCTTTTATTAGCTTCATCTGTATGTTTGTAAGCATGTTTGTTTATAACCGACTCCTTTGGATATGATTTTGATCCACTTGAAACGGTCATGTTTCATTTAAACTTTGTAGACTTATCGAGGACCGATGACAATGCAATAATTTTATAAATTTGTTCAATAAAATTTAAAAAAAACACGCTTTTGTAATTAGCAGAACTAAAAAATAGAAAATAAATAATAAATTTAAAAATTAAAAAAGAAACACGCTTTAAAAACCGAACTAAATTAATTATAAAAATACCTCAATAAGCAGCCCACGCATTTTTGAAATTATTTTCTGCTTTTTTAGTTTGGTTTATAAAACGTGTTTTTTTAGATGTTTTTTATTTTCTATTTGAACTAATGCGGCTATCATCACTTGCAAATAACGTCGGCAACACACATCCTGATAACCCCTTGAAAATGGCGCTTTAATTCTTAAACTCATAAAAAAAGAGAACTTTTTATTCCTGTCCAGTTAGTCGACGTTCACACGGACGTAATAAAATGGCGATGGGATTTTGAATGATTGGGAAGGATATTGCTAATCCATTGCTTCAGATTTTCGAAAAATAAATATCTTCAAGAACGTAAAAAACGCAATGAATATTCTTGAAATGTCAAAATGAAAGCCATCCCTACTGTTAATGTGTTACGCGATAATCCCTCGGTAGTTGAAAGGAAAGTTCGTAAAATAAATTATTAAAAAAAATGATAAACTTTACGGTATAATAAATACAGTACCGCGCCTGCGTCGGCCCTAATCGTAACCCTAACGAGAGTCGACATTATCATTAACCTACCTTGCTATGTACAAAATTCACCAGAATATAATAAATCATATTACCGGATCCTCCCTTTACATCCGAGGTAAAAAAACAGTATTTGGTAACATACAACAACGTAAAAATATATTTAATAAAAATAATATGGTGAGATGGATATTTGTCTCGTAAATTTTATATTTTTAACGGGTTATTTTTATACTAGCTTTTGCTACCGGCTTCTCCGGCTGGCGTTCTGAAATAATCCCACGGGAACGTACTAAAAAGTATAAACTGTCTGTGTCACAATCTTAATCCGTTCGTTCTCCTGTTTTTGCGTGATGGACTAACAAACACCCAAACTTTCACATTTGTGGGAAGTAGGTTATTTTTTACATAGTTCTAATTCATTTAATAACTAGCTGTGCCCGCGACTTTGTCCGTGCGGACGAGTTATTTTTTTATTATTTATTTATATTAAGATATATTAATAATAAAATTAAAATAAAATTTCTAAAATAAAAGTAGCCTAAGTTACTCCGTATTACATCAGCTACCTACCAGTGAAAGTCCCGTCAACATCGCTCCAGCCGTTTCAGAGATTAGCCGAAACAAACAGACAGACAGACAAAAATCGTAAAAAAATATATTTTGCATATGCATTTAGTAAAAAGCGGTTATTTTAATACTACAAACAAACACTCCAATTTTATTTATCTGTATAGAAAACGTTTACAAAAAGTGTACATTTAGTCAACAGTAGTAAATTTCCCATACCTACGAATATACTTAGTGCCTAAAATTAAACTAATACTAAAATATTTTTATTAAAAAAAAAAAAATGGTTCGGAATTAGAATGTTAAGTAGCGACCCGCCGGATCTAGGTTTATTCAAACCTGTGATTCAGGCGAGGGTTAGACTCGACGCTGCCAATAAATTCGTGGTAGAACTAGAGACTAATAAATAGATGATGATAATGTAATTAAAAAAACACGAACACAAAATCAATCAGCCTTTGAAAGCCACAAAGGAAATATGAAAGTGCACATCATGTTGTACAATTTCAGCAATAACGGGTTAAGCACGTTTTGGTAAATCGTTACTTGCACCGTGCATATTGTCTTCCATATTCTACGAGTTAATACCATAGTTTTCATCTATAAAATGTCTGATGACCAAAAATTGGAAGACGTGACATCTACCAACCCGCATTGGGCCTCGTGGTATATTACGGCCCACTCCTTCTCACCGAGAGGAGGCCAGTGTCTCAGTAGAGAAACGTTATTAAAGGCTGATTATGGCTTATTCATCTACAGGGATCTGTAATGGGAACGATTCCGAAGCCGCAACCTTAATGCAATCGGATACCAATAACCTTTCGCCTTAAATTGGTTATTTTGCATCAATTTAAAACGTTTGACGCTTCTGTAATGTTTCTACTTATTTTATTTTATTATATTATTTTACTTTACAAAGGATGTCTAAACCTAAAGTCGCCGGCTGGACCTGGAGTCGTTTTGAAATGTGATTAATCTCAAATAATGGTGCATATAACTGTTCTCACAGCATAGTGTACAAAAAATGTCAAAAAATTCGATAAAAATTGTCAAAAAAATATCTAGATTTTTGGATGGCACTGTATCGAGAATTAGCTCTGTTTTTTTGGGTGGGAAATCATCAAATAACTTCTCCCGCTCTGGGTGGAGCAGGAGGGCGTGTCAGACTTTTACTGACTAAAACCCACCCGTGTTCCCTCAGTTGCCTGTGTGCCAGGGGCCACGGTATCTCTTTCGAACAACATCACCTGTCTTCGTTTTCGGAAGCGTTTCCCTTACACTCTTTATACAATTGTTTGTCTTTTCCAGGGTGCGGCGGTGCAAATGGGAGCAGTAGAGTTATACCCACCTGGCTCTACAGAGATGCTACCTGGCGGTTTATTCGAATTTCCAATGACAACCCTTTGCCTCGGAAACGTACAGATGAGGTACATGTGTCAACTCTTCGGAATACATCATATTTCGCCTAAGTTGGTAAGTATAATTATTTTTTATTTTATTGATTGGCAAACAAGCAGATAAGATTTTATGTGGTCTGCCAGATACATTGCCATTCCAGAGGCGAAGATAAAATGTATGTTCTGCATGTGCCCTTCAAATTATTTATTTATTTAATACTTCAAGTAAATGCACAACGCAAATGTACAGACACGGACTTAACGCCATACGTATTTTCTACCAATCAACGTTAGGTGATGCAGGGACAAAAAACGTAGGTGCAATTTCGAAAATTGTTGAATAATCCTTTATTTTAATGGAAGCCAAAGTGAAGTAATACCAATCTACTAACCAACACTATGCCCACGTGGTAAATTACGGCCTACTCTCCCTAGCCGAGAGGACGCCAATGTCCTAGCAGTGGGAACATTATGTTAGTTATATTTTTAAAGAGCTCAACAACTCGATGATCAGTATGATTATGATTATCATCTGTTTTAATCGCAGTTTTATTTCGCATGGACTATGGATTGGATTTGGATAACGATGAAGGTTCCATTTTCCATCGTCCAATGTTTTGTTCATTTTAACAATCACAATAAAGATTCCGGTATAGATTATATACCGGAATCTTTATTGTGATTATTACCGTAAAAAATACTTAATACTTTTATGATCACAGTAAATTATTTTACACGCTTGAATTTGTAGCGCGACCAATAAAAAACGACGAAATATATTAGAAAAAAAGAAAACAGGATGTAAAAAAACATTGTGTACAGCGTGTATCAAAAAAGCGTTATGCTTCTGGCGCTAATTGTTATTGATTGATTGATTATTTTTACGTTATAGAAATATTTTCCGTGAAGTATTTTTTTTAGGTTACGTACTTTGTATTTTTTTTTCTATATATATAGAAACAACTACAAGTAATCGTGTTTCTAAAGTATACGATTTACAGAGTGAATCATTAAATATCTGCAAAAAGCTTATTCTATCTAAGCCTGGATGCCTATTAAAACAGTAACTTTTAAAAAAGAAACCCGATGAGGTCGTAAAAATAGATTGTAGGCATAGTTAAGTAGGATGCAAAATCATAAAATATTTTTACGTTAAATGAGTATTTAATAAAAAATCCGTAGTGGATAAAGCTTGTTAAATCATGAATACAATAATATACATGTTTCAGTTGCTTTAAAAATGAGCTGGATGCTGCATGTTTGTGATATTGTATCACAAACATGCAGCATCCAGCTCATTCATTAATTTTGCACAAAAACAAGAGAAATCTATTATCATCTGATTTCCATGGAAACAGTTCAACGATTTATTTAACTGCGTTGAGCGATTGAATAAACATTAAACAATACATATGTAGATGGGAACATTGACATTCAAAAATACATATCTATGTATTTATATTTATGCCATACAATAGAATATAATAGAATATTAATCTACAAGTGAATTATTAATGTTCGCACTTATTCGCATGACTGTACACGCTTTGGGTTTTTATTGGTTGAGCTGTGACCGCGATTAACCAATCAATTGTCACTATTAATTATTACGTCTGAGATATATTTCTTGTGAGGGAAAACCATACTTAAGTGGTCCGGTACGGGTTCGCCTCTCCAGAATTTTCCACATAAGACAAACATAGCGCACCAAAATCATCACTTAAATCAGGGAAAACTCAATCACACAACTTCTTTTTTCAGAGCAACTATAACGCGGCAACCGACCAACCAGGAGCAGCATTAAAACAAATAGCTCACTACGGTCAAAACATAAGAGACAAACTCTTCCGTAGGTTCAACTATGGTGCTGTAGAAAACCTGGAGAAGTATGGAACTGCGGAACCCCCACTATACGACCTTAGCCGCATCACTACTTTTGTCACAATGCACTACACCCTGGGTGACATTCTACTGAATGAAAGGGATGTGCTAGCTATGGTAGCAGATATCCCAAAGGCTATTGCTCGTCAGGTGGCAAGGACCACCTTTCAGCATGAAGATTTTGTTGCAGCGATAGATGCTAAGGAGTTGGTGACAGATTATATTATTGAAGCTATTCAAAATGCAGGGTGAGTATCCGATTATTCATGCCACCAAAGTTACCACGCACTCAATATTCGACAGAAAGCAGGGCAACTATTATTACTCCTGCCCTGCACTTGTACTTTCATAAATCCGAGAGCACCTTAAAGACTGTATTAATGAATGAAATGCACCGACCCAAGCGTGGTTAGGCCAGCCTCGATTAATCGATACTACATAGACCATTGCATATCAAAGAGTAGAAGAGGCGACGCCGTAATGGTAGGGAAGACGTGCTCTAATTCCCTAAGGATAGTGAAAGATCGCGAGCCGTACGGATATTAAATGATATGCATCCTAGACTAGGCATTGGACTAGTGGAGAGATGGGTGATATTTATCTATGGGACGATCTTTTAACGACATCGCCGCATGTTGATTCAGGATGAGCTTCACCCGTGAATCTTTTGGTGGGGTTCAATTGTTTTCTCGGCTCTATTCTATGTTATTGCTCGGTCGTGTTAAATGTTGCTATTTTCATTTTCTTCGACTGAGGTCTCACTACTACCCGTTTCGGGTTGTTTGTAAATGTCAGTAGCCGCTTTCTTGGTCTTTCTTGGTATTTCAGTCTTTCGCCATTGTCCATTCAGAAATTTATTTGGAAAACACAGAGAAACAATTTGTATTATGATTTCAGTCAAGAAGACCATTTCACTGAGAATGAGGGAGTAATCGTAGTAGACACGACCGTTGCACCAAGTGGAGAGACTACTACGAATGCACCAGGTGGCGTTACTATCACTGATGCACCAAGTGATGACATAACCACTGCTGCCTCAAGTACCGATACCACCACCACCACCACCACCACCACTACCACCACCACAACTACTCCTCCAACTCCTGATGGTGCAGCCACGATAGTGATCAATGTGTACTTGATGGTACTGAGTCTGTATGTGATGCTGAAGTAGAAGTTTTGAGAAGGAACGTTTTTGTAATTATTTATTTATTATGGTATTTATGCTTTAAAAAGAGAACCTATTAAAATTTGCCAAACTGTAAGAAGTAAATAATAAACCATTTCATCACAATCAAAACTACTATGTTATTCATCTAGCAAATAAATACAATTAGCAATATGCAAATAAACATAATACTGACAATTCATCAGCGGCCGTGTTTCAGTAAATAACCCAGAAACAGAGGAAGCAAAAACAAATCATATGGAACGAGCATCGCAAAGAGACTCGCTAGATGACGTCATAAAGGAAAGTGTTGCTACAACAACATTAACAATAACAGTAAACAGTAAACGAGTAAACAAGACTGTAAAAGGAAAATGTACAGAGTAATTTGCAGCATAGTCTTTTTTTTCATAGATGACAAAATGTATATGAAGCTAAGCATATCAGAATATTCTGCAACGTGCGGTAAACCTGAAAGTCGAGATCGAAATATGATTGGCAAATAATTAATTAAAAGTTACTTATTCAAACTAGTCTGAGAATCAGCACTTATTAACCGTCAAAATTACATAAGACAGTCCCCCAAAACGCCCACTCTTCACCACTTCCTAGTGCTTTAGCTGAGAAGAAGAAGTGTCGCAACAAATTCCTCAGTAGGCAATAGGCATCCAAATATGATCCTTTATTGAAATTCTGGCAAACGTTTACTGATAACAATTCCAGGTATTAAGCTAATCATATTAATTATATCAGTATAATATGAGATACCAGTAATTAAGTAAACATCAGGTTCATTCTCGTATTACAAAATTAAAATTCCTAAAACATTGATGTAAAGCAAATCGTAGACGTTAATATCTGATAGCAATAATTATCACGATTGGATTCCCCCAAACAAAAATAGAAAATTATGTGTATAGTTTAACTATACCAAAATTAAGTGTAATAGTCACACGTAACATATGTCTCTTCACACCCTCTTTGGGAAAAATATTCAACACGGATTTTTCAAAACACTCCTATAATATATCAGATTTGTGATAACAAAATAATGGTGTAGGGGGAAGATGGTGAAAGGAAATTAGTCTCCGTCCCGTATAGTGATAAGGCGCAAGTAAGGGGTGGTATACACGTTAAATGTTTACTTATCGAAGTCTAGGAGTAAATAGACGGTACACCGCCGATGTGTTCCGGTGGTGGGAAAATATTGAAGATTGGAAATGATGGTTGATGTGATCAAGATGATATGGAAAAGATGAGAGACGGTTGGATGAAAAATTCTGTGTTTGGGAAATATTCTTATGTTTTTTCAGTTTTCTTTCAGTAGCACCTAACTCTCAGTTATAACCTCCATGGTAGATATAAAGATGATAGATTTTAGAGTTTTGGTATAGAAAATTAAATAACAACATCTTGTAAGTAGACATTGGTCAACACTACTTGTGTTGACCTAAATATCGTTAGAAGATATTTAACAATTGTACCTTGTATTCTAGTTAAAGTGTACGAGTACAGAAGTAAAGAAGAAGAATTGTATCTTCTCCTTACTCTTACGAAGCTTCTTCTTATTTAGTGAGCTATGCTTAAGTGATAGTCAATTGAACCAAATCAATACGTTAGCTAACCATGAAAATAAAGGCAACATTTCTGTGACTACGTCTCTGATGTAGATTTGACCGTCGAAATAATTATAGTCACGGCCAATCACAGCCAGCACCAACTAATATTACCTAACCTCAAATCAAAATCCACCGGCTCACTAAATCGTATTTCCTTAGAAATCCTCGCCATTACAGCGCGACGCACTCACACGATGCACTTGGCAATATCGCCTAGTTTAGAGGTTAAGTAACGAGCCGTAAACAGTAAGTAATATATCATGATTAACAGCAGCAGCAGCAGCAAAGGACATCCTGATCTGACCAACAACTAACATTTACCTCAAATTAATATCGACGTCTTAACATCCCTTCAATTAATTTTTCTTTGAAATAGTCACCAAAAACGTACGAGGACCAGGTTATTCGTGGTTCAAATCATATTTACATAATAGGACACAAATAGTACAAATTGAAAATTACGACCATGATAAAAATGAGATCAAAACCATTAGATCACAAGAAAAACAAATTACTTGCTCAATCCCGCAAGGAAGTGTGTTAGGATGCCCACTATTTTTAATTTATATTAATGACCTTCCCAAAACATTAGATAAAGAAAACGCTTTACCGGTATTATCTGCAGACGATATTTCAATATTAATTAAGTGTGGAAATGTAAATAACCCTAGTCTACAAATACAGGATACCCTCCAAACTGTAGATACTTGGCTCCAGATCCACAACTTGGAAATTAATAGTAATATAACTAAAATTATACAATTTAGATCGTACAAAAAACCACCTCTCAATCTGAAAACAGCATTCAAAAACACGCAAATAGAAGAAGTTAATACATTTAGCCTACTTGGCATAAATATTGACACACACATTAACTGGAAGTCACACATAGAACATATTAAAACAAAACTCTCCAGATTCTCCTACGCTCTTTTTCAAATTAAACAAAGCACTAACACACAAACAGCTATGGCTGCTTACTACACATACGCATACTCATGGTTGCGATATGGCGTCATGCTATGGGGAAATAGTGTTAACGTCGATGAACTATTCATAATGCAAAAGAAGCTTATAAGAATTCTAGCCCAAATACGGAGAGCTGTAAACCGTACTTTATAAAATATCAGATTCTAACTCTGCCGTCAATATACATACTTGACATTTGCGTATTTGTTTTAAAAAATATGGAGAAGTTCACTAAAGTAGAAGATACGCACACCGTCAACACTCGCCATAAAAAGAGGTTATGCGCTACATCGTCAAGAATAAAAATGCCAAGTGATAGCCCATATTATATGGCAATAAAAATATATAATAAGTTGCCCAACATGTTTAAAACTGAAAAATCAGTAACAATATTCCAAAAAAGGCTAAAACTACACCTAATACAAAAATGTTTTTACTCAGTCAAAGAATATATAGAGTTTACCCAAAATAACGATTTTCTCTCAAGTACAAAAGTGGCGATCTGTCCTATAATACAATAATATTTAGTCTACAGGGTACGTCTTTCATTGACTTGAATGTGCCCTGGCAGCTGAGAGTATGTCATGCTCACTCAAATGTCTCGCTGGTGGTGGCGTGTGTATTGGATCATTAAGTTCCCTTCAAAATGCTTGAGCTGAATGGTGCTGATCCACACGTCATGTTCGTGAACGGGCGCCGCCAGTAGGGACTGGTCATCTCCTAGCTCCCACGGCTTATTTTAATTTCTGAATTGTTATTTTATTTTTGTTTTAATTACGGACACTTGAATGTGCACGTCTTTTTACATCGTTCTCACATTGATAATTTCAACATAATGATGTAACCAACTTTTTGTAACAATACCATGATTTTAAAAGAGTGTCCATTGAGTTTCTTGCCCGTTCTTCTCCATAGGTATCTACGCTTTGGAATGGGCAAATAGCTTCATCTTTCTAACTCACCGACCTTGACAATTCAAAAGGCACTTTTGTAATTGGTTTATTTGAAATAAATGCTTTGAGTTTGAGTATTGAGTTTGAGTCTATCTTTTATAATTTGCACTACCTGAAAAGGATGACATTAATTTTGCTGAATAATTGTATTAAATTCGTTATTATTAACATTACATTTTAACATACTATAATTTCTCAATATAATTGTACAATATAAAAATAATAATTAAGTACTAAAATTGTTCCATGCATGCTATTTTAGAATGATAAGGGCAGGCGAATGATAACATTATTGCAATGCTTGTAAAAGGTTGCTAAGTCATAAGTACTAACACAAGATAACACCAACATTATTGTACACTTAGTTCGCAATAAACGTTTTGACTTTGACTTTGAAAATAGAGCGACGTATTAACACGAAGCTCTTGGCATTACCGCATAGTTTCGAACAGTAAGGAATGATCAACAGCGGCAGCAGCAGCAGCAGCAGCAAAGGCCATGCTGATCGGACAGTGCAACTAATAAAATTCACCAGACAATCATATTAACAGATTGTCCACACTAAATCTTATCTCCTTAGAAATCCTCGCCGTTAACATTGTGACATACAAACCGCATTGACACGATGCACATGGCATTACCGCGTAGTTTCGAGCTGTAGTTAGTAGGCCATATTTTCATGATATCGTTAGTAAGCAATACATCGTGATATCGCTCACATTTGATACTCCGCTGGTTTCAGTAATTAATGCTATCCGTGACAGCCGTGGCTCGAGTTGGATATGCTTGTTAGTGCATAGTTGTGTACTCTTGATTGCTTTTACTGAATTCTCTTAGAATAATATTAACTTGAATGTTGTTCCTACTGAAATGACTCTATTTGTGAAGAACGTAGTAGGTGCCAAGATAATTGAATGTACGGAAACAATACATTCATTCATCGTCTACCTAGTAGTCTAGTGTAACCGGGTGCAACTTAGCACCAGTATTTTACATGAAGCGACTGCCTATCTGACCTCCATAACCCAGTTACTGGGTAATACGATACGTCTTGGTAGGACTGGTTATCAGACTTGTGACGAACTGATTTTAAGAACAGTATGATAAATTATTGTCAGTTTTCTACTACTACAATCTACAGTCAGGAAAATTAATTGTTAAGCAGATATGCACACAGTATTCTGTGTTACATCCCTTTCAGAAGACTGTTACAGAGTGTTAGATAAGATTTGAATTTATAAATAAATTAAGTTGACCGTCAATCCCGTCTCATTTCTGTAAATCCAGTACATAGATCGACTCTCCATACCCTCAACCGAAAACATAAGTGCCTCCCCAAAAACCTTATTCCCAAGCTGCAACACGCGAATCAAAAACATTACTTTAACGGCGACCACCCAAAAAAAAATGTCTAACCCTTTCGTGACAAAGCTAATGACAGTCGCCATATTGAAGACCGGTATTTTACAACCAGTGTTAGGTATCAAAGAGGACTCCGGAATAAATCACTGAGGTCCTATGACGGACCCTTGTCAGCTCAAATTAATGATGGCCGACCGCGGAACCGTTTGCAAACATTTGTCAGAATTTTTGTGTTGATATTGTTATTTGTGCTGATGGATGCCTGGTCGGATTTGACCTTGTGACTGGTTGGGGATATGTTTTAAAAGAACTTTAGAGTTTGCATATTCGTTGAGGATCGATCTGATAGAAAGGTTCAGATTTGTACGTAGTTGGCACGTCGCTAGAAATAGGCATCCTATATGCTTCGGGTTATTTCAGCCAGTTTCATCGGACTGCTGAGCAAAGACCTTCGCCTATGTAGACTTGACTTCCAGTTGTTTTGATCCAGGGCTAGTATGGACCATTGTATATTTATTTTTACGTTAATATGTAGGAGGTACTCGCACTTTTTGCCGCCGGCTTCGTTCGCGTGGAATGTAACCCGAAGCCGCCGCCGCCGCTGCCAGTGTTACAGTTTGCGCACTGGATAAATACTTATCCTGTATGTAACTTCGTATTCACTTGGCATTCTTTCCCACATTTTTACTTTTATGCTCGGCTCCTAAGGGCCATAGCGTGATGTTAAATAGCCTATAATCTTTCACAAGAATTTGACTATCAAATGCATAAAGATTTTTTTTAATCCGCCTGGTAAGTAGTTCAGAGATTACTTACTCACTACATACGAGCTTCCAAATAAACTTACCTCTATAAATTATTAGTATGTGGGTATAAACTATCTCAGGGAGATAATACCCCATTAATAGTGTAGTCTTCTATTTGGACCTGCCTGCTAGTTTGCCTTTAGCCTCTGGACTATTATTGCATCTTCTAGATTTGTTTATTACTCTAGAAGCAAGGCTAAAACACACCGAGACCATTCATCACAGTAAGTCCACATTCGCACGGACGATAAAATATCGTGGTGAAATTTCGCGCTTAACACCGAGAGTTTAAAATCGAACAGTGTGTTTTTTCGACGCACTTTGTTGGAATGTCCATGCTCGATTCAACATCAAGAGTTAAAAATCCAGTGCAAGGTTTACCGTACACTGGACACCACCGCGATATTTTTACGTCCATGCAAACGTGTTCTAATTTTATAGTTGCTCAGATGTCTCGCCAAGACCAAGACGCTCAAATACTTGTAGTGAAGTATATTTTAAACGAAAACCCAAATAGGTACGTCAGCAAATAACAGTTAAGTAATTAGACTGAAATATTTAAGGGTGAACGTAACCGTTAATTTCCCGCAACGAGTGGGTTCTTTCGCAATCCTCGAGTAGGATCACCATCTCTTAAGAAAAACTGACAACAAAAAACCTTGTGGCCAAGTCATATTACCCGCACGGGTCGATCGATCAGTTTAAACTACGCTTGCTGTGGTTGGTCCGTAGATGGGTGACCATCTTTACATACCAAGACTCCTCGGAAACCACGTTAAGCCGTTGGTATCGGCTGTCATTTGTGGATCTTTGACAGTCGTTACTGGTCGTCAAAAGCCCAAAAGTCTGACAACCAGTCTTAACCAAGGGGTATCGTATTACCCAGTAACTGGGTTGTGGAGGTCAGATAGACAGTCGCTCCATGTAAAATACTGGTACTCAGCTGCGACTGGTTAGACTGGAAGCCAACCCCAACATAGTTGGGAAAAGGCTAGGCAGATGATGAGTCGTCGCATTGAAAACCACATTTTGGTTACACAGCAGTCAAATTTTCAGCTGTAATGCAAAACTTTTCTTGCATAGCAATCACAATATTTCGTCAAATGTCCGCTAAACAAACTCCTAAACGAGTTCATTATTAATGCAACACGGGAGTAAATTACTAATGCAACACGGGAGGCACTCATTTGTAAGTCTAATTAGTCTGTTTTCCAACCCTGGAATCAACAATGATAAGCAGCACAGCGACTGCATCGCTGTGTGTGTGGTCACAAGCACTACTGCTGAGCTTGTAGTCCTTCAATTCCTGGGTCGGGCAGTGTTATCAGGTTTTTCCATCAGGAATTTCTGAGCAACCCGAGGCTTGGAATTGTGCTTGGTTGATGCTATGGCATCAACCAACCCGTTTCCCGTTTCTTCCCGTGGGTGTCGTAGAAGGCGACTAAGGGACTTACTAGAGAATGGGCAGCAGCGTTCTCTATGCATTTGATCACCATACTGCGACCGCCAACCCGCCTGCCAAACGTGGAGTTTATGGCAAATCCCCCCCTTTTGGGGGAGGCTTATGTCCAGCAGTGGACGTCTTTCGGCCATAACTGGCGGAATATTTATTTATTTATTTCAAATTCAAGTAAGACAGTACAATATAAATAACAAATCTTAAATGAGCATATTGTAAACAGAAATTCGACAAGACATCTGTGTCTGAACTAGATAAATAAATATCTGTATCTCAGACAAACAGCGCTCTTCCTTATAATGTACTTTTAAAGCTTACATGTTCAAATTTGCTATGATTAATATGGGTATACTATCGGTTTCTTCTTCTGTGAACCCTTGGTTGTTCCCCTGATGGTACAGTGGAAGATCAATTTTAACCGCTATACCGTTGGCCGTGAAACCCGACCAAATTAAATGAACAGGTGTCATTAATTTTATACCGATGCCTTCGAGGTACCAGGTTGTCATGACTTGGTAGGAGCTCATCTAATATAGGTGTGTCAGGTAGAAAAAGGTTTATGCCTATTTGAAGTACCAGGATGTCATAGCCCGGTAGGGCACATATCACATAGGTGTGCGAGTGTGTCAGATCTTTGATTTGTTGATTTTTAAAATAAGTGTTCTTTTAATTACATGGGGTATCACGGCATCGTACACCTCTGCCTAACCCTTCGCTATTTACAGGCGTGATGTTATGTATGTTAAGAAACTCAGACTAAAGCTGAGTAGAGATAAAAAACTCCCATAAAATTCAGGAAGAATCCCAGAAGCTCGCAACAAACAGCCACCGTACATTAGTGGAACTCATAAACCTAATTATTTGGGTCACAACACATTTGTTATCGGGTCATGATCGCTGCTGTTGACGGCTTAATATATAGCGGAGTCATACCTTTAATTTAACATTCGTTTTGTTTGTAGTTGGTTTGATTAGCAGTTGTTTCGTTAATTTAGATGTTGGAGGTAGACGCTTCTATTTTGATTGGCAAGAAATGTATTAAAAGTTCATCGAAAAGTACCGGAACACGAGATGGAGTTGTTCAGTTGTGCTTATAATTCTCATACGAAAATCGTAGTCCATCACAAGGACGATATCACTTTATTCTTAAAGTGACCGATAAAGACATATTTATTGTTTTATACAGGATACAATTTTATACAGTGCGCAAATTGTAACCATAAATTCAGCATATCATTGTAGACCCCATGTGAATTGTTCAAGTTGAAAAAGTGACGCGTCACGCTGTCGCGTCGCGTTTGTTTGAAGAAGCCTTAAATCTAGACTCAAGCTTTAGTATCATTCTACTGATCTACGATAAAGAAAGAGGTGCTAAAACAATATTCAAAAATCGAAAATCGCAAAACCGTAAACTTTTCTCACAGCATTGTTATAAAATCATAGTAAAATCCTTTAAAGTCACTTAAACTGCGATAAAGCTCGGATACTTTATAGAAGAGTCACATCGTAACTGCGGCTTCCGTATCACGCCCGAATTTTATGGCATTTAGAAAATTTTCGCTTTAAAGCATCCTATTCACAGGCTAACGCTTCCACGTTTCTCAAAGGACAATATTATGTCAATTCTCGCCTTCTCAAAGCCATATATCTCCTTCAGACTCGAAGCAGCTTCGTTCAAATGGAAATTCTGCTTTCACAACCAATAAACACCGTATCGGTACACGGTAAAGTTCAGTTTCGCATGGCACGTTGTATAAACAAATCAGTATGAAATATCAAGGTGAAAAAATGAAATGTCTCAGCAAGAATGGATCCATTCATTCGTTTTGAAGGGAAATCAAAATAATAAAATGTTTATTTTTTCTTTTCATTTCAGTGCAAGTGATTTTTCACTCGGTATTCAATCAATTTCGTTTATATTTGTTTTGATGGTTTTCTAAAGAATACTGAGTGCTTTATGGATTCCAGTTTTCATCGACGTAAACGGTTTTACGAAAAATTATATCGGTTTTATGGACCCAGAGGTTGAGAATGGTCTAAGTGAATTTCATAAAATGGAGGCTGGCTCGTCATGTAACAACACCGATTAAAATTGAATTGATAGAAGGTCAAAATTCAGGTTTATTACTTTACTAATAAGACCCAGATTTCGACCTACCGATGTGGGTATTTGGCACTTCGGTAAACCAACTACAACGATATGACAGCAGACGTGGGTAGCATTTTACGAAACCTGTTTAAGTTTTTACTAATACAGTAATTATTTAACAGTATTACCTGGAGAATTCCCAAATAATGATCTATAAAGAGGTCAAACTATACAAGGTGTAACAGAATAAACGCAAGACCTGAAATTAGTTTGTTCCTAATTGAGTACTGAATTGATTTATGTAACTTTTAACATAGGTACTTTTTACAAAAATAATGTATTTTGCCATACCTACCGCCGATTGAGCCAAACAAAATTCAATCTTACACCGAGGCAATAAGGGTCAATTTTAAATGCATAAAGTATTGCTACGGTCAATACGTTTTTCTTAAAAATAACAGTAAGCTTTAAAAAAAATGTTTTGATCATTGTTTTATGCTTTTAACTCGATACTCGTCATTATTTGACATTATACAACACTTGTAATATCGAGTATTTATTACTGATTCTCATGGAAATCATATCACTTGGTTTAAATAGGTTGATTTTACTTATGTAGATTCTTTTACATATTGTGAATGAGAGAACGTTGTAGGCCTACAGTTTCTATTCTTTATTTTCATTCCTCTAAAGTACCTGGTACTTATTGACAGGCCTGCACTGTCCTCCCATACCTAATATCACTGTAATTTGAAAACATTATAAAATCTAATTATTTTTAAAAGAGTAACCGTGGAGTTTCTTGCCGGCTCTTCTCCATAGGAAGCGACAAATTGGAACCGTGCACCTAGCTTCTGACGTTTCATAAGTGCCCTTGTAGGTTTATGTGAAATAAAACATTTTGAGTTGATTTGATTGATTTGATACTCTAATTGGGGTGTATGAGGACTTGCGTTAATTATATTACATGTTGTATATCCAATTTGAATAGACCGATATTCTACACTTATTCTATAAAACATACCAAAACGAAGGGTTTATAGTAGATCAACATTCGTCCATGTATTACTGGATTAACATACCTGAAACAAACAAAAGAATAACATGAAACACAAAGTCACTTTCTTCCAATTTAGTTAATATTAAAGTTACGACATCCTGGTATGTTCAAATTGTGCAATAGATAAAGACTGAAACGTGAATTTTTCAATTCATTACTGACATTGGTTAAGGAAAACATAGTGAGAAAAACAAGACTTACAGTTAATAGAAGTCTGAAATCGCCAACTCGTCTTAATCAAGCGTGGTGATAATGCTCACACCTTTTTATGAGAAGAGGCACTAGTCCCACTGCACGGGGCAGTAAGAAGCTGGTACCAAAAATTACGAAGAAAATATTTAGAGGTGGCGAAGCAAAATTACGGTGGCCTCGATAGCCGTCCAAAGTGATTCGAGTACTGGAGGAAAGCGGTCTAATGTAACGTTTTCCTTTTTTTTTTTTTTTTGGGTGGGAAATCATCAAATAACTTCTCCCGCTCTGGGCGGAGCGGGAGGGCGTGTCAGACTTCTAACCCACCCGTGTTCCCTCAGTTGCCTGTGTGCCAGGGGCGGCGGTATCTCTTTCGAACAACCCGCACCCCTGGCAGGCATCGGCCCTTGCGGGCCCCATCAGTTGTTGATGACATCTCTTTGAGGCGCGCGTGGAACACAACGCGCTGTCGACCCGGGCTTGGTCCTTACCGGACAGCGAGCTACCCATTACTCGCCGTCCGCAAGCTCACGCCTACGGTGGCCGGGAATCAGACCTACGGTGGCCGGGTCCTTAGATATTGTATCAGCAATGGAAAAGCTGTTTTCTCCTATCGAGTGCGCTAACAATTATGTCACGCAGAGAATTTTACATGGTATGATGGATACTATTACTTGATAATTTAATGACATTTTTAGTCCTGCTTTTAGTAAAATTTTAGACAAACCTTTGACATAAAACGCTTCTGTTTTATTGTATAATTCACATTGTCAAGCACTGGCGGTAAAGCAAACAGTTTAATTTCGAGTGATAGGACACACAAGTACCTTCAGTGGTGCTGTCCAAAGTGATACGAATACCGGAGGACAGCGGTCAAACGCGACTGTTTACCTCGAATATAATAGCGGTAATGGGAAACATATTTTCTCACATCATTCGTTATGTTGTTTTTTTTTTTTAATAAGAATATAGACAAATGGGAATAATTCCACTATTGATAAGTTTAGAACAAGACGCTTCTGTATTGTTATTTACCTCACAATAGCAAGCGTAAAGCAAACAGTATTGTTCCAAGCGAAGTAGTCACTGGTGACCCCGGTGACGCTGTCCAAAGTGATCCGAATACCGGAGAACAGCAGTCAAACGTAGCGCATTCCCTGCCCTCATAGTCGTCACATACAAACGTAGACATTTTGTTAAAGCCGAATACAGGATAAGTTATTAACCAGTGCGCAAACTGTAACCATGAATTCAGTATATCATAGACCCCCAGCGTAGAAATTTTTCGTCGATTATACAAAAAACAAACATCCGCTGTTTCATGGAAAAGTGCAATACCTACGCGGTCGAAATGTATGGAACAGCCTGATGTTTTTTGTATAACCGACGAAAAATTTCTGCGCTGGGGGGTCTAGAATGACATGCAGAATTCATGGTTACAGTTTGCGCACTGAAGAAAAACTTATCCTGTATAAATTATAATGTCGATATGTAAAAACTACTTTCCGCACAAAGTTTCTTAGTACGAACATATGCAAATAAAGATAGCATTCAGCATGATGTTAGTACTTTGTATTCACAAGACTTCAACCCTGCTTAAATTAGTAATATTTGAAACGAATCATAAATCTTAACTATTTTATATATGGTAGCAAGCAGTAGTGGTAAAACAAACAATATTGTTTCGAGCAAGTGGACACACTAGTGACTCCGGTGGCACTGTCCAAAGTGATCCGAATACCGGAGGACAGCGCGCGGTCAAACGCTCCGCATTCCCCACGTGCCACAGACACAGCAGCTAGTCTCCAATATAATGAGGGTAATGGAAACCACTTTTCTCGGATCTTTATTGTGTTACAGGTCACATGCCCGATGGGATTTCATATCGACAAAATTGACGAACTTCCATAAAAAATTTAATGTACAGATTTTTATTAAGAGGCTATACTAAACTTTTCCCATTCCGCTGATTTAGGTAAGTGATTTTACAGTTAAAATACTGTATTTCTATAACTTTGAATGACATGAAAGATCATATCTTAATTATGGTTTCAGGTCTGGCACGAATTCTGGCAAATCAAGCCTAACTATCTGTGATCGTGGAAATTCAAATCGTAAAATATACTAGTTGTTCAAATTGTACTTGTTTCCAGCTCGTAACGCCAGATTCCTCACATTCTAGAGCATAGAATGGATCTAATGAATTTGGTTTACGTTCACTTAATTAGGCAAATTAGACAAAGATAGCTCGACACAATCTGTGGTTATCCTGTATAACTAGTATCTATGGTTCTCTACCTAATACGTATTATGAACTAGCTGCTGCCCGTGGTTTCACCCGCGTGTATATCGGGAATTATCGGTACCCACGATAACGTGCTACCGGGACAAGAAGTAGCCTACTCCTTCTATTTTCCAATTAAAATCCCAGCCTTACCAGAGATTAGCCAGACAGACAACAATTTTGAAAGTGTTTTTTTTTTGTACCGTATACACTTTCATATGAATTTAGTAAAAAGCTGCTAGTTTACATTACGAACAGACAATTTAATTTTATTCATTTGTTAAATGTATAGATTTAAATCGATTTTTGTGTCACATTGTTCAAGGCATTGTTCTTCCAAACTACCCAACGGATTTTGATCAGGATCATTTTATTCCAGAAGGTTTATATATACAGGGTAAGTTTTTAACCAGTGCAGTGTGCAAATTGTAACCATGAATTCATTCTAGACGAACGAACGAAGACCGACGAAAAAAATCAGCTGTTTCATAGAAAAGTGCAATACCTACGCTGTCGAAATGTATGGAACAGCTGATTTTTTTTTGTATAACCGACGAAAAATTTCTGTGCTGGGGGGTCTAGAATGATATATGCTGAATTCATGGTTACAGTTTGCGCACTGGTTAAAATCTTATCCTGTATGATACTCCGTCCTTATAAGAAAGATATTATGATGTTTATTTGGTGAAGTCTTACAAACCGAAGCTGGGTCCGGTTGCTATACAATACAATAAAGAATACTCTTTCCAACTATGTATGGAGTAAATAAAATGGTAAGTCAGATAAGTGAAAACACCACGTTGGTAATTAAAGCAATCCTTTTTCCACTTCAAATGATTCAATCTCCATTGATGCAATCCAAGACATTAACACTAAAAGCGAGAAGGTATTCGCAGTAAGGCAAACAGTATTGTTCCAAGTGAGTAGACAAACGAGTATGCCACGGTTGAGTACGGCACACGGCTCGGTATCCCGCCGGACGGCCGGGTGCCTCGAGGATGGACGGTGACCGCATCTGTGATTGCATTCGCAACGCCACGCCGGACAGCTTCTGCGTCAAACGTAATGACCGGAATGGGAACTGTCTTTTATCCGTGTATTTATGAGGCGTTTTTCGTTTCAATTTGCGAGACTGTGCTTACTTTCTGTGATCTAAGGATGTCTTTGTGGCAATTTTTCAAGCTCGCTAGCTTCGCTCCTTTTTTAACCGACTTCAAAAAGAAGGAGGTTTTCAATTCGACATGTTTATATATTTAATTTTTTGATGTATGTTCGTACGATTTGCAAAATTCTTTTTTGTTCGATTGGGATTTATTTCGAAATGGTCCCATTTACATTTCATTTAGATCTGATGATGCGTTTCGGTGACAAACTACAGAACTCTTCAAAAAATTACAGCAAATCAACCGCGATTGCTGCTATTGCATAAATATGCATTGTTTTGATGGATGGTAAAAGGATGGTAAAATTTCGAAAAGGTGAGGGGTAGGTACGATAACTAAAAATTTAAAAATATTTTTTCAGAAGGTTTATATATTCTATTTTAAAACTTACTTCTCTATTTGCATTACCAGTTTTTTGTGTTCAAATTCTACTTTGAACTTATAAATATTCTTTAAATTTCACGGAATAGCATAGCACCGCTCGGCTTGAGTAGCATAACAGCATCATCAACCTTTAATGTTCCCTCTGCTGGGACATAGGACTCCTGTCTTCGAAAAGGACTATGCCGTAATCCACCAGGCGGGCCCAGTGCTTGTTGGTAGATGTCGCATGTCTTCCAATTTTTGGTCCTAGGACATGCCGTTTTCCTCACGATGTTTTCCTTCACCGTTTTAAGAGCAGTGGTGATGAAATTATTTACACAAAGTAAAGCACCTGGCTGGGTTCGAATGCACGACTTCTGGTTTGAGATTATTTTATTCTCATTCTTAAGGCGGAGATTTCTGAAAAACGCTCAAAAAGGTGGTTTTTTAAAGCTGTGTATCTCTTTAACCGTAAATAATTTTGAAAGCAAAATAATATATGATATATTCAAGTCTTTTTTGCAAACAGTGATGTAACTCAAAACATAATTAAACATACTTTAATGCATAAAAAAAAAATCATCAGTCACCTCTTAATTTTCTTTGAAATCAGTTTATACCTTCAATAACAGTTATAATTATAATTAAAATATACCATAAAATTCCAAATTCCAAACTGCACCCAATGTAGTATTTATTATTAAATAGTTAATATCTAATTTTATACGATTTTATTTGCATTTTTACGACATACGCAAGCTCATTTGTTATTCGAATTTATTACAACAGATTTTAACCCGAAACAGATTGCAATCATAACGACAATATTTAAAGTTACCAGGGCCTTAATACATTCATTCGCTTACATGAGAATATTAATACTAGACATAAATTATTTTTTTGGGCGTATTGCAAGAAGTAAACATAATTAAATATTTTAGGGGGGGTAGTCTTAAAAAAAAGATGCAACGTTGGTCCAAAACATAAAGCAAAAACATGTATCCGTACAACACAGATAAGCGTAGCTAGAAGTGACTCAAACTTAGTGTAGTAGAACTGCGGGTTTTTAATGATGTGATGTAACGTTTTAGTAATTTTTTTAATGTGTAGGTGCGTAGTTTTTTATTCTTTTAGATGTTTTGGTAATCTGTTGAAAAATTTAAACCCTTCATATACAACGTGTAACGGAAAGAGTATATACATACCGAGGGCACGGCTTCTTTGGATGATATCAAACGATATTGGAAGGGTTTTTTAATCCTATCTCTAGATGTTCGGAAGTTATGAGAATTTTTAATACATTTATATCAGAACAAATTGAAACAAACACATCACTTGGAAGAGGTTTATCGTGATATTGGCAAGTAACGTGGAAAGTTATTGACCTACGTAGTGCGGTGACACGTTTGTTATGATTTGAATTTAAGAAACATATGAAACCGAAAATTTGGTATCAATTCTTAAAGTATTTTATTTTGAGCTGAAACTATGTATAGTGATTCTATACCAGCTGTTATCTTTAGTGCTTAAGGATAGCAATAGGGTTTCTGTTACACCCTGTATAATGCTTTTTCTTCCGTAATTTGTATGCAGTGGATATACCTAATTGTATGTCTTGTTCATGTCTTAATTTAATTTTGTGTTTCTTTTTACATTTTGTGATGATAACCTTTATATATGCATGTATGTTTTTATTTAGTATCTTTCGAATGAGTATGCATGTAACTTGTAAATAAATCCATTTTTCTTTCTTTTCTTGTAGGTGGGAGCCGTTCCCTCTGGGCCACCAATGCTCATGATTTGGCCCGCTGGGCTGCCTGGCTGAGTAAATGCCCAATTTTCGGCAGTCAACTTAAAAGTCGAGTTTTCAATTAAAATTAACATAGAATTATCCCTACCAACATAATAAAGATAAACAAACACAACAACGTCCCTCCAGGCACTCCCAAACCCGACAGACTCAAAGAATTGCAAGTCAAACAAAATTCCGTGAGTCGAGGTGCAAATATTGGGAGGATCGAAGAGCGTTAGGCCGTCGGTTCCGCAGCAGCGTCCATAATAGAGCCTTAAAGAGTGTCAACAGAAGTTACCTGGCCAACATAAGCAGACCCATTAGGGTCTTAGAAATTCCAGGAGCCTCCAAAGACCCCGCGGGTCTTCTTACCTGGCTGTGTTTAAATGTTAGTAGCTATCTTGGACATTAAGCGGATAAACACCGACTGTTAAGGTACAGTAGACTAATGAAGGAAATGCTCCCGTCGTTTAATGTGTAATTTTTATCATAATAATTCCTCTGGATAATGTGGTTTTTATCCTAGTAATGTTCGTGTTTATCTTTGTCCTTGGTAATAAATGTTACGGATATCTCTTTGAATTTATTGTGGTTTTTCATTTTTAGTTTCTTTGATGATAAAATTATAAGTATCATTATTCATTACATTCTTTCATAATGACTCGTTGGTCTAGTGGTGGCAAGCGGTACTGCTAAGCATGAGGTCCCGGGTTCGATGCCTGGGTCGGGCATAGTGTTATTGGGTTTTTCCATCTGGAATTTCTCAGCTCGGAGACTGCATTTGTGCGCGGTTGACGGTAATAGGCTCGCCCCCTATTACATGAGACTTAAACATAATTGTTGGAATGTGTGTGTCTATTAGGTGGGGCTTCGCGGAATACAGGCGTGATTTTATTTTATATTAATGAAAATTACAATTTACTTAATGTCTTCTCTTTGACTAACCGTAGGAATGGCATTCATTTCGACAGTTCAACAAAAATTTAAGTTGTTGGGCAGACAATTTTTTCGAACAAAATACGAAGCATTAGATTAACAATACCTATCCTTCTAAATGATTCAGATTCTAATTAATAATGTTTTACGCAATTAGGACGCTGGTTACATTTATCAGTATTGTTTAGTAGTACTTATTGTAAGGCGATTCACACACAGACGCAACACGCGTCGGGGCGCAGGTAACGCGCTCCCGCGCGTGATCATTTTCATACAAATTTAATAAAAACGCTGGAAAAGCACTGAGAATTTGGCTCGTTTCGCGCACCCCAGAGCGTGGTGTCTAGCAATGTGTGATCCGCCTAACATAGTGACATCCGTGTAACATTCCTGCATGCATGCATGCGTCGTGCGTGCTTGGGTGGTCTTTGGACGTGCGGATGCGCACATTCACATACACTGCAGTGCATAACTATCGTGAGTGAATGTTAGAGCAGGACGTTAAAATTACCTGCCAAACTATATTTTTTAACTCTTTTCTATGCCTATTTACAACGATTAAATGTCATCATGACATCCCTAAAAGTTCATTTAATTCTATTGAGTGACTAATTTCATTAAAAAAAGTCAAGTTCGTTAGTTTGCAATACACGTAAAAAAAATCCGAGAAGTCTCCAATTTGCAGTATACTGTTTAACGTTTGTTACAAGATCTGGAAGTTTTATAGTTCCTATCTATGCGTGCTTAAAGCTGTTTTCTCTCAACTTCAGCTGGACCTGTACCACGCTCGTTGTGCACTAAGTGAATGACCAAAGTTTGATACTATTGAGTTTAGTTAAGCATACAAGTTAGATTTTTGTATCGCTTGTATGAGTTTAAAATTAGTGCAAGTTCTGTTCGGTGAGGCTTTCTGATCCTACTTGACCACGAGACCAGCAAACTACGAGTTGCGTCTTTATTTTCTAAGAGCAAAGAGGGTTATAACTTGTATTCCGAAGGGACATAGGTAGGTTGAGGTGCATCTATAGTGGGGTCAGCGTGAAAAATACTCAATACTCAATCATTTATTGCGTTCCACAATGTATATGCTTAGGTGGTAATTAAACAATTGTTGTAACAATCGTGGACCCTGTCGGGCACAGCAACAGAAAAGTTTGAAGGAAGAGGACTTATTTAGGTATACATACATGCAACTAACTTATTCTAAGTATAGTCTAAGGTAACATTTTATTAATTTTTAATTTAATCTAAAAAAATATATTATCAATTTATATTATCATGTCAGCTCTATTGATTTGTCAATTAAATATTCGTTTATGCTATAATAACATTGATTTAGTACTTTTAACAAAAAATTCGCGACCAATTTCGAGGTAGCGCTCGCCGGCCGCTACCGCAGCACCGCTCGCTTCGCTCGCTCGGCTCGCGCGTAGTTAGTCACAGTTCTAACCAAACCTATACTGATTATTATGAATAAAAAGAAATCTAATCAAAAAAGATATGACTTTGAATAATAGTGTAAAAGATGGATAAGTTGAGAAAATATAGGAAAACAAATCAAAGTATAGTATTAGATGTTTATTGCTACTGACATTATGAAGTTGAATGCTTCGGAATGATGAACATTAGAGACAGAGTAGTTAGGAATTGTGATTGTTAGGATGAAAAATGTTAGGAAGAACATTTTCGGATTTCCAATTATCGGAGTTGAAAATTTAGGTGAACTTTGGCGCACCCTTATTTAAGTCCCATGTACCTAATAGAGGGCAAGCCTATTGCCATCGACTCTAGGTTGCTACTGAGAAATTCTAGATACCCAATAACATTTTGCCCTCAAACACCACGTACTCAGCAGTAACGCTTACAACCACTAGACCAACGAGGCGATGACATTCCTAAGTTAACTAAATAAACAGTGTGCAACGGGAAAAGCTGTACCTAACTCTAGAATTTTTCTCTTCAATTCATGCCTCAATCGTTAGCTATACCGTCAATGTGGCTTCTTTACTTTCCATGATCAACTATACCAATAAGAACTGAATTCTGAATTCTCTCGATTACTATAAATTTGCTACATTTAGTTGATTATTCTACTTCTGTATCGCTACGATATTAAATAGCGGCAAAAGATTTTTAGTTATCGAGAGAAATTTAAGTACAGCTCTCATTGGTAAAGTTGCTCATGGAAAGTAAATATGCCACAGTTGACTGTAGCCATGTACATAATGTCATACCAAAAAACATTAATTAACTTTCATTATCCAAAAGTTTTCGCATTATCATTAAAGTAGGTATTTTCTGAACAAATTGTATTTTAATATAAGTGTAATAAAATGTCAAAGACGTATAAACAATGAATATTTTTCGGCAGCTGACGCTTTCTGCGCCCCCAAGCGTGCTACGTCACACGTTGCAGGATACAATGACGTCACGCCGGAGTTTCCGCTTTGCTACACGGTAACTCGATTTATTATACGGTAACACTATCCTTTAACTGCTTTTTAAAGTCACTATAAGTAAACCATAGAGCTTTATTTAACAGTAACGGTGTTGGTTTGCCAAGTCGTGGCAGTTGTGGGTTGAAGCTAGCCATGTTGCAGGTTAAAAACTGCGTCAGTTGGAAAGTCTGCGTGTATTGTCATCTGACATTATGCTGACAATTTGAAAGTTTGTATGTCTGGATGTTTGTAACTCAATCACGCTAAAACGGCTGCACGGATGTTAATGAAATTTGCACACAGATAGTTTATAACCTGGATAAACACAAAACCTTTGATCCCGACAGTACGTTCCCGTGGGATAACTTCCACTTTCTACATTTTCTTGATGCTGTAACGCCAATTAACAGTGTTTTCTTTAAAGTTGCATTTTCGTAAAAGTTTTTCCGGACTTCGAAAAATTGGTGTCGTATTTTTATGATGAGCTTTAGTAAAATAAACCGTCTTTGGAGAAAACGAGTTGTGTAATAATGAGTTTTGAAAAATAAAGTGGCAAAAAATTCATACGGAAGCTTGTTACTAAAATATTATTTTAACAATAATGCTAAAACCCATTTATGTTTGACGTGTGGATGGAAATGTACGTCAGCTTAAATAAAACCCTTTTAGGAAATTAATTAAAAGTAGAAAACAAAGCTGTAATCACTCCCTGCCTTGTTTTGGGCTGGGATTGGGAGGAAGGACGTGTTCACACGTGAGTCCATTCTCACTCTTTTAAGAAATTTATGTGATTTTAAGAAAACTGGCACAATTTTCTTATTGAACTACTAATCACTGCTAATTAGGTTTCTTTCACCAAGTATTTTTCTTTTTCAAAATTTAGGTTGGATATTATCCCACGGGAACGTACTCATCATCATCATCTGCCTAGCCTTTTCCCAACTACGTTGGGGTCGGCTTCCAGTCTAACCGGATGCAGCTGAATACCAGTATTTTACATGGAGCGACTGCCTATCTGACCTCCACAACCTAGTAACTGGGGTAATACGATACCCCTTGGTAAGACTAGTTGTCAGACTTTCGGGCTTCTGACGACCCGTAACGACTGTCAAAGATCCACAAATGACAGCCGGGACCAACGGCTTAACGTGCTTTCCGAGGCACGGAGGGGTCTTGGTATGTAAAGATGGTCACCCATCCACGGACCAACCGCGGCAAGCGTAGCTTAACCTGATCGATCGACCCGTGCAGCTATTGTTACTTAGCCACAAGCCCCTCGGGAACGTACTATCGAGATAAAAAATATCCTGTGTTAATCGAGATTATAAACCGTGTGCCAAATTCCATCCAAATTCGGCAATTCGGCAAAATCGTTCGGCCGCTCTGCGTGATTTAATTAGTATCAAACATTTAGAATATTTATAATATCCCGCTGGATGCGGGAAGTACAAAATCGGTCGAAGTGGCGGAGCTTGGGGGTGGCCTATGTCCAACCGTGGACGTATTTCGGCTGAAATGATGATGATTTATAATATTAGCATGAAGTATGGTTTCACGAGGTAAATGAAACCTTTTTTTTAAGTAATTGAAGACAAAAAGTTGCGAATTAAAAATAAAAGCAGTCGTCAGTGACACGGTCGGTGCCTTGTTTGGCCTGACGGGTCAGGAGGAAGGACGTGTTCACAAGTGAGTCCATTATCACACTTCCATTCGTTGCGTTGTTATATAATGGTATAAATCTGATTTAATTATGTAATTAAGGAACGTATTGAAGTACTGTTTACTTAAATTCATCATCTGCCTAGCCTTTACCAACTACGTTGGGATCGGCTTTCCAGTCTGACCGGACGCAGCTGGATACCAGTATGTATAGACTGCCTATCTGACCTCCGCAATCTAATAACTGGGTAATACGATACCCCGTGGTAAGACTGTTTGTCAGACTTTTGGCCTCCTGACGACCGTAACTGTTTAGTTAAATTAAAAAGAAAATAATAATAAATAATAAATGTTTTTTTAAGCTTCAAAAATATGTACGTCGTTCTCTACATCAGACCCAGCGTATAAAATCTGAATTAATGATTAACCCCAGCGTTGTCTGACCAGACTCAATTAATCGTATGAACCCCAAGATTTGCACTAGCCCCTCTGGCCTCATATTTCATGGTGTTACAGAGTCCATTCCATATCAAGAAGTAGACCAGGGGCGCCGAGAGGTGCCTTTAGGAAGGATTGCGACGAGTACTAGAAATGCTTCCCAGAGTAGAAGCCATATTAGAGTACATCCCAGCGTATAAAACCTTCTGGTAAACCAAATTTAAGACAGAAAAATTGAGGATCGCCCGCAGGCGCGTGCGCACGCATTGTGACGTCATATGCAAATTATGTCCTTCTTAAAAATTGTTATAAATATGACCTATCTTTCGAATGCTAAACCAATACCCTAACACTAAAACTCTCTTAGTTATTAGCGATTGAAATCTTACTTGTTTTTGTCGGTCAGAAATATTGAACTTACGACCAGTACACCGAGCGAAAAGACGCTTTCATCCCGTCATAAAAAAACAATTAAATCATGAAAGCTGCAGTGACACGGTGCCTTGTTCTGCCTGACGCCCTGACAGGAAGGACGTGTTCACACGTGAGTCCATTCTCACACTTCCGTTGCCGGCTCGCGAATCTGATTTAATATTGTTGCAGTTTCAGAGAGTTTCAAGGTGTAACTGAATGGTTTAATTTGCTTCGGGAAATGGCAGCTTTTTGTCGAGCTTCCGTTAATTTTGGACTGTTTACGCAGTGTTTTTGCTTTAATTATTTATTTAAACATATTCGGTGTTATTACAAAACAAGGTTTTCTTCAGGTACGGTTTAAACTATCGAGCCTATTTTTTATTAAGTACCTAACAGAAATCGAAATACAGTTCTTTTTACAAAACAGACAACTTAGTCTGGTGCTAAGTTGTCATTTTTGTATTAAGAATATTACCCAAATAGAAATAAAGTTGGAAATGCTAAAACTGCCTTCGAGCTTTAGGCTCGAATTAAACTTAGATCGTGTTATGTGATAAGACGGATAATATTAACTTGTACAGGCATCGCAGATTTTATATCACCATCACCGTGGACGGGTTATTTATAAGTACTTGTCAATTAATCTGTTTGGTAAATTACTGTTAAATAAAACTGAGTTGTTTACAGGAGCCACAAACAACCACATCTTCAAAATCTCTCCACTCGTTGAGAGGGAGTGGGCCGTAATCCACCACGCGGGCCCAGTGCGGTTGGTAGATCTCACATGTCTTTGAATGTTTGGTTCCAGGACATGCCGGTGTCCTCACGATGTCTTCCTTCATCGTTTTGAAAGCAGCGGTGATGAGGCCGTTATAATTGGGATACCACTGATCCACAGAGGTAACTCAATTTTATCCATAACTAGCTTTTGCCAGCGGCTTCGCCCGCGTGGAGGTTGGTGTATTATACATATAAACCTTCCTCTTGAATCACTCTATCTATTAAAAAACCCGCATCAAAATCCGTTGCGTAGTTTTAAAGATTTAAGCATACATAGGGATATAGGGACAGAGAAAGCGACTTTGTTTTATACTATGTAGTGATAGTGCATCGACTTACGAAAATCAATACAACACGTAGACACGCTTCAATATTAATCGGTCCCATTGGACACATACAGGAAGCTTCCCGGAAAATCAAAGTTATAGTCTCATTTCATCATCTCAGCCAAAAGACGTCCACTGCTGGACATAGGCCTCCCCCAAAAGGGGGATTTTGCCATAATCGCCACGCTTGGCATGCGGGTTGGCGACCGCAGTATGGTGCTCAAATGCATAGAGAACGCTGCTGCCCATTCTCTAGTAAGTCCCTTAGTCGCCTTCTACAACACCCACGGGAAGAAATGGGATAGTGCTATTCTTTTACGTCCGGCACCACACGGAACAGAAGTTATAGTCTATCCATCTATAGACAGGAAAGTGATGGCACAGCAGGAAATTAATAAAACACAAATATTGAATGCGTAGCGCCGCATTTTGATGACACAATAAAATTGATGTCTTTCAATAGGTACACTGCGCAGTGCGTATGTTTTGAACGTAAAATAAATTATAAAAACGTAGGTACAAATTTTTAATCTGGTTTATGGTCTGACTGGGATTTCTATTTATAATGGAATGATTGCTAGACTGAATTAAAAACCCTTAACATAAAGATACGAGGTAGTTGACTAACACATACATTGCCAATCGATAGCAACGATTTTCCTTGTGTTATTGACGTTCTTCAGCAATTTTTAAACACATGAAGCAATTAGGACTATCCTTCAAAACCCGAGAATTGTGATTAAAAATGTGTTATGCAATTAGTCGACGTTTCTTTTTTTTGGGTGGCAAATCATCAAAATTACTTCACCCGTTCTGAGTGGAGCGAGAGGGCTTAAAACCCACCCGTGTTCCTTCAGTTGCCTGTGTGCCAGGGACCACGGTATCTCTTACGAACAACCCGCACCCCTGGCAGGCATCGACCCTTGCGAACCCCACCAGTTGGTGCTGACATCTCTTGAAAGCGCGCATGGAACACAACGCGACGTCGTCCTTACCGGACAGCGAACTACCCATTACTCGCCGTCTACTTGAACGTAGCTAATAATATCACGGCGGTATGTTTTCGCGCAATGGATCTACAACGCACTGCTCAGCGCCGAGAGGTGAAAATAAAACGGTGTCTTTTTTCGACGAGCTGGGATGCATTCTGATGGATTCTCGATGTTCAGTTCAACACCGAGGGTTGGTGGCAACGGCCGCGACTTACCTGTTGTAGGTCGTAGGTTTGTACAGTTAGCGTCAAAAATATCGGGACGAACAGACTGTTTAAAACGATCTCAACAACTAAGAAAATTTAACTTTATCTCAATCGGATAAAGTTCTTGTCAGAATGACAGTTGTCGTGTACTGTCTTCATTCTGAAACATTCCTTGTGTCATTGAGTTAATATTTAATTTTCATAGTTGTTTAGATCATTTTGTGCAGTCTGTTCGTCCCGATATTATTGACGCTTACTGTACCTAGACAGACGCTTAACTTAGCGTAAATTATTTCATCATCACTGCTGCAAGACTGTGAAGGAAAACACCGGGAGGAAACTGGCATGTTCTAGAACCAATAATTCGAACATATGTGACATCCACCAACCCGCACTGGGCCCTCGTGCCTTAATACGGCCCACTTCCTCTCACCTAGAGGAGGCCTATGTCTCAGCAGTGGGAACGTTAACTGATCAATTTTTAAAATGATGAAGTTATCCCCCGGTAAAAGCCTGTAACTCCACAGCTGGTCTGCGATACAATCTACGAAAAGTAAAAAAACGTACAAAGCAGACGTTCCGCCATTCAATTTTATTTCAAAGCGCCGCTGACTTCAAACCACTTTAGTATTGCTGTAGAAATATCCGATGTTACTTTACTGTGAGAACCTGGACAATCTGATTTAATGGGAAAAGTTTTTTTAAAGGATTGACTGCTTCGTTGGTGTAGTGGTCGCAAGCTATACTATTGAGCATGCGGTCCTGGGTTCGATTCTGAGGTGATGGAATTACTCAGTAGCAGCTTGGGTTACTGCCCGGTTGATGGCAATAGGCTTGCCCACTATTACATAGGACTTATAGGCTTCTTCAGACCGGCTAGACGCGACATTTGTAGAACAATTTTAATGAAGTTTACATAGAAATTTTTCTATGAGAGTGGCTTCGCCCTGTTTGTGGGAGCCTTAAACGTAACTGGCGAAATGTGGGTGTACAAGAGCCACGGCTACACTGGTGTTTGTGTCTTAATGAATAACTAGCTTTTGCCAGCGGCTTCGTCCGCGTGGAGGTCGGTGTATTATACATATAAACCTTCCTCTTGAATCACTCTATCTATTAAAAAAAACCCGCATCAAAATCCGTTGCGTAGTTTTAAAGATTTCAGCATACATAGGGATATAGGGACAGAGAAAGCGACTTTGTTTTATACTATGTAGTGATTATTACTATAGGTACTGCGTTACCCTACCGTTATATTATAAAAGTATGAATGTATAGTATGGATTAATTCAAACCTCAGACACTTATTACACTTAGCCACTTAGACACTTCGTTTGCAAATTAGATCAACCACATTTCAGATTGTCTAAAGTACACACTTCTTTTATGTGTGTAAAATGTTATAATAAAATACCAGTCCATATTCTTGAACTAAATGAAAATAAATTCAAATCATGCATTAAACGCACACTATGTAGACAAGCATATTATAAGTTAGATAATTATATCGTGGATAAAAATGCTTGGCTTAATGCTGGTCCTGCTCCACATCCACCTGGGCATAATAGTTAAAATTTTAATATTTGGAAGAGATGCTTCCCTTTTTTATTTTTTCTGCCATCAAGAAGATTTTTTTTCTATTACTTATTATATTTTTTTTGACATTACGAGTTTTTATTTTTACTGAACCAAGTGTTATTTATTAAAATTTAAATAGATATTAAATGTTTTTCTTTTTGGAAATCAATTTTTATTTATTTCTCAAATACATTGCAACCTATAGTTTTGTATAATTTAAAAGCATTTTGTTAAAATTTTGTAAATGTGAGTACCATGCATCAGTTTATTATGTTGTTTTGATGTACGTTGCCATGAAAAAGCGTGGCAGTTGAGAGTATGTCATGCCATCTTAAATGTCTCACTGACGGCGCGTGTGTTGGGTCATTCGGTTCCCTACAAAATGGGTGAGCTGGATGGTGCTGATCCACGCGTCATGTTCGTGAACGGACTGGTCATCTAATTAATCATATAGGTATTTAGAATTGTTTATTACTCTTTTTACATTGTTTTCACATATAGAAGCAACAAGAATAATGTTCCCAAGATTTTCTGATACCTAACTTGATTTAAAAAAGTGTCCTAGTTGATTCTTGCCCGTTCTTCTCCACAGAGATTTACGTTTTGAAATGGGCAACTAGACTAATCGACTCTTTGACGATTCAAAAGTGCCTGTAAATGGTCTAATTGAAATAAATACTTTTAGTTTGAGTTTGACTTATCGCACTCTGCCCGGGGGCTGTCCGTCTCTGTCTTCTATAATAATATTACAGCAGGCTTAGCACGAGAACCGTAGACAAGAGATTTGTCGTCGGAAGAGTTGACAAAAATGATGTTTCCGTGTAGACAGTCGACAGTTTTGTACCGAGAAATGTAGACAAGCAATTTCTATGCTACCGAAGCGTAGAAATATAAAGAGTCATGCTAAGCCTGCTGGAAAGCATAGAATTTCTGCAATAAAACAATCCTTACAGCACTGCTTCTAACACAATCACACCAAATGAACACTTTCGTCTTCGATTGTACTCATTTCCCTTTATTCAGCTCACGTTCTAACAGAGTACAGTTAAGGTCAACTACTCCCCCGGGGTTCGATTCCCGCCTAACGAACTCTTCGCGGTAAGGCCTGGGCTACACTCGACGCGAACGCTGAGCCTCTCAGGGTCGAGCACTCGAGCTTCACCTCGAGAGACAAGCCCTCATTATGGAGGTAGTGTTGCCAAAAAACTCTTTAGCTTTTTGTAAGTGTGAAATTGAGGTTTAAGTTTTTTTTTTTTTTGTGAGCAGGACATTAATCATAACGGATATTCCGTTATGATTAATGTCCTGCTCGTAAAAAGTAGAAACCATGTCATATCGTACCAGATAAAAAGTCTTTACTTACTGGAAAAGTATACAATATGGGGATATTTTATACTTTTCTGTATCTACTTTTTTTGTTACTCACCCTTGTCTTATGCGGTACCTACCAGGCAACGTCCGGACATTGCTTAATTTTTTACGAGAAACCGTTTCAGCATATGACTGTAATATAACTTATTTATAATATCTGTATGAACATATACATTGAGTTCGAAGATCTGCATTTCATTTGATTTTCTATATTAGTTGCTTCATTTAATTAAACTTTAGATGCAAGAATGACATTATTATAAGTATGTAAGTAGCCATATGTTTTAAGTGGCTGAAAAACACAAAAAAATTGGCTTTAAAATCGAATCTAATACACATTGTACTTTAGATCCGATTCCGCAGATTCATGCAAGCAGTCACCATTTATTGTTAAAAAGATACGAAAGTGAAGATAATATCCCAATCAACTCAACCGATCGCTGTTGTCCACTGCGTCGGTTACCGCATCCAGTTTGTCCCAACCTTTTTGGGGTTGTCGGTCCATCTAGCTGCCCACACTACGCTGCCGGTACCACACTACGCTTGCCGATACGCGGTCTCCAATCCAGGACTTGTCTGCTCCCTGCCATCGGTCCTTCGACAAACATGGCCAGACCACTGCCACTTCAGCTTGCTAAATCTGCAGGCTATGTCGATAACTCCGGTTCTTTCCCGGATACCTTCGTTTCTGATTGTATTCTTCAATAAAACTTCGAGCATAGTCCGCCCCGTAGTTCGCTGAGCGACTAATACCTAATGTCTGCCATCGATTTATTTTCTATTTCCAACCACAGGAGGATACAAATATACAGACTATTTTCAGATCCCAGAGGTCTGCTTCATAAACTATTCCTGAAGTTTCAGCCTAACATAGCAACAGTTTAAATAATTGATTGACGTTAGAAACTTAGCTTTCAAATATAGTAGACATGCTTTGTTTTGTAACAATAAAATACTTGAGAGATCAGAAAAAAGGATCCAAGTTTTTTATTTTCGAAATTCGGCGAATTTTGTCTGGGTTTTTGGCTCTGTAGCCACGAATAGGTCTCTTTTATTGTTTGTAAATCCTTCAATTTGTTATCGTAAGTACACAACATATACTTTACATAAAATAATGATGACAGGCTTATTTTCCACAGTGTGGGCGTCAGAAATCTTGAAGTGACTCGGCTTTGCGGGGCTAATTTCACATTTACATAAACTCTCTGTGCCATTTACTCCGTTTATTTACGTCACTCAAGCTAACCGACACCACGCTAGGTTAATCCAGTATTCTGTAAACTAAAAAAAAACTGTGACATTACACTTTTAGAAGCCCAAAAGAGAGCTCCAAAAACATTCCAAAATCATCATCTGCCTAGCTTTTTCCCAACTATGTTTGGGTGGGCTTCCAGTGTAATTGGATGCTTAATACCACGATGTTACATGGAACCACTGCCTATCTGCCCTGAAAACCCAGTTACTGGATAGTACGCGACACCCCTTGGTAAGTCTGTTTGTTAGACTTTCGGGCTTCTAACGACCTGTATCGTCTGTCAAAGATCCACGAATGATAATCGGGACCAACGGCTTAACGAGCTTTCTGAGGCACGTATGTAAAAGATGGTAATCCATCCACGGACCAACCTTGGCAAGAGTAGCATAACCTGATCGATCGACCCATGCCGCACCCTCCAAAAACATTCCAAGATGTAGCATGTAAAAGGCCTTGCTTTAGATTAGCTAAATCAGCACATTTGACTTATAGGGCTATGTGTAACCCCAGCTTAACTAAAACGGGATCCGATCGCGTGATGTGCGTATATATTGCTAGTTAATTTGGGGAGCTGATGGGAGCTATAATTTTGGGGAAAGAGATGGGTGCGCCTACAGAATGCAGCCAAGTGAGTTGCTTGAATTTATGGCTTTTATGGGTAAATGTGTTGTTTCGGTTTGATTATCTCATACATATGTTAGGGGGAGGTACACAGGATAAGTTTTTAACCAGTGCGCAAACTGCAATCATGAATTCAGCATATCAGCGCAGAAATTTTTCCACGGTTATACAAAAATGGATAATGGTAGGATAATGATACCATGGTTAGAGAGAGTTCATGTAAAAAAAAAATCAGTTGTTCCCCATATTTTGACCGCCTGGGTCAAAAAAATCTGCGCTGGGGGCAGATTTTTTTTTGACCCAGGCGGTCAAAATATGGGGAACAACTGATTTTTTTTTTACATGAACTCTCTCTAACCATGGTATCATTATCCACTGAATGAGTCTAGATGCATTCAAGTTTCGGTCTTAATACGAATCTCGTATGTTTTAAGAGTTTGCATTTAACGAGGAAGCGCCAGGATAACCCGCGCAATTCAATTTTTTCTCTGTTAATTCAACCCTATTGAATTACTCTATTTCATGAAAAATCAATCAGTAAATATGAACTAAGAGGGTTATTTGACGATTTTAATTGTTACAATTCTGTCTAAATGCATATACTTGTTACTCTCGCGAATCGTATTCTGTTGTACATGACACACAACCTGAAATTATCTGCAAATTGCAAAAAGAGAATTCGGAGAGCTACCACCTTGGCGCCTTTCCCTTAATTGACTATCAACTACCGTATGAAAACTCAATCAGCAATGATGCCAAATACAGACAACCTGAATAAACCCGTGCAACCTACATTCAGTTCATCACAAAATCAAAGCGAAACGTTAAATCACATAATCTTCACAGTCGAACAACAATTAATAACCATTAATAACAGGCTTATCGATTTCAAACCAGACTATTCGGTTCTATCGTATGTTTCGATACAAAACACTCGGTTGCGACCACAGCCGCGTCGAGCGGCCCGTAATCGGAATCGGTACTCGCTTAATTCGAATATCGATTTGGCGAATGAATGTCGCTTTTAATTGATCTCGTTAACTGCACTTTAATTCGAATGATGAGGTTAGCGATTTCGTAAATTAATCGATTTTAAATTTGATGATGTCAATGAATGGGAAGGGTTTTTTTATATGTGAATAAGGAACTTAAAATATGTTTGTCTCAGTTAAATGACAATGTTCTAATTTTCACTTTGCGTTCTATTGAGGACAATAGTGACCTTTTATTGGACATGTTCTTCAGATTGGTCAAGTGCGTGGTACTCGCAAACGGCGTGCGTGTATGACCAGGGCGTCTAAAAAGGCCACTTTGCCAGAATCATAATACGATCATAATATGAATCATATTGAAAATCGTAAAATGGTCACAAACTGACAATTCATAACATTATCTGCGTAGACAGCACGCAATTCATCTGTTTGACAGTTTTTTATGGAAATTCGTAAAATGGTCACCAAATTATGAATTGCTTTATTAAAGTAAAATGTCAAATAGCAGAATCATAGGGGAGGGGAGTTCAGGAAATGAATCACTTTTAGAGGAATTGCTTAATGTGGCCTTTTAGACCCACTGATGTATGAACGTGAGCGACGCAAAATGAGTATGTAAGGATCGTAACAGGTGGCGTTCTGTTGTTTCTGCCTTCCCCCATTGAAAGAAGGCGTGAGTTTATATATACGTATGTACTGTGCTCTATCCGATTTCATGCAAAAATTGAAATTGAAAGAGTTTTAAAGCCTTGTTCATAATCTTCTTTCGTTACTCCCGTGTTCATAATAGATTCGCATCTCACCTCACCAACGCGTCGACAAAATATTATGTAGGCTTATTGTGTTATCTTACCAAAATATTTTTTTCTAATTTTGCGGCTTATGAACAAATATGTTGTATACAAACAAATGCACATTCTCATACACCTATCGGTGTCATACTGACAGAGCTGTTTCAAGATATTTGAAATCATTCTCTGTATACAAGAAAATAAGACAGATTCATTTGTCACAGAAAAATATTTATATATCTGCCTAGGCTTTTCCCAACTATGTTGAGGTCAGCTTCCAGTCTAACAGGTTGTAGCTGAATACCAGTTTACATGGAGCGACTGCCTATCTGACCTCCACAACACAGTTACTGGGTAATATGATTCCCCTTGGTAAGACATGGTTGTCAGACTTTCGGGCTCCTGATGAGTCGTAACGACTGTCATAGTTCCACGAATGACAACAAGGGACACAAGGGACCAACAGCTTAACGTGCTTTCCGAGGCACGAAGGAGTCCTGGTATATAAAGATGGTCACCCATCCTCGGACTAACCGTGGCAAGCGTAGCTTAACCTGATCGATCGACCCATGCAGCTAATATTACTTAGCCACAAGCCCCTAAATAACAAAAACAATGAAAAATGTGAATTACATATTGACTTACATGAAATCTTAAGGTACAGGTAGCCACTAAACGCCGAAATATCACCCGACTTCCCCAGATTTTCGCGGTATTCTGCACAATACGTTGCCACCACGTGGGATGAATTGCTCTTAGTTAATAGATGCCTGCCAGGGGTGCAGGTTGTTCAAAAGAGATACTGCGGCCCCTGGCACACAGGCAACTGAGGGAACACGGGTGGGTTTTAGTCAGTAAAAGTATGACACGCCCTCGTCCTCCACCCAGAGCGGGAGAAGTTATTTGATGATTTCCACCCAAAAAAAAAGCCCGAAAAGGTAAATAACCCTATTTCAAAGGAAGGCTGAGATTTGAAAGGTCTGAAAAAAAGCGAAAAGGTGTTAAAAGTAAGTTATCGGGTTCCTATAGTGCCTGAACTTTTAGGCGTTGGTATTAATGTATCCAATGGTATGAAGTGTTGCCGTACTTAAAATGTTTTATTACCGGAAAAACCGACAATTATTAAGCGTTTCGAAATCCATAGAGACGTGTTTTTTAAAATACCACGGTAAACCAAATACCTTTTTTTAAATGCTTGCTGCCTTAATTCTCAAAATCTATCTGAATGAATACGAGATAACCTAGTTTAACTTCGTTGCCAAAACTAAGCCAACATATTTCCAAAGAAAATACCCACCTTATCTTCTAGCCCGCGAGAACTCCTAAAATTAAAGCACAAACGCTCTTAATATGGCAGCACCACCACGCAATACCTCGGACCCTTCTACGTGACACGAATCTCGATACAACCCGTAAATAGTATATGAAATCGATACAGTAAATTGGTTTCGTTTGCTAGCAGATGTAAGGAGGTAAATCTATATCGAAAAGGTCAAAACTAGATATTCTTGAGATTGAAATTGATATTTATTGGAAGAGGACAGGCTGTTGACTATTTTCGCGCCATCTATCTCAGAGTTTGAATGAATAAATATTGCTTGTTGACTCGAATACGATTTGATACATATTTTTACGAATAGAGCGAGTGTGTGATCGGCATTCGGCTCGCGGTTCACCGGTTTTTCTACACAAGTGAGTCTTATGCTACGTACACACGTGGTGACTTTAGCCCCCGGCGATACACACGGATTTCGTCATCGCTAGCGACTAATTGGCTGTCAAAATCTGTGTGTGGACAAGAGATTTGGAGTGACCGTCCAGGACCCGGTAGGAAGAAAAATTTATAAAAATTATATGGCCCCTTTTCCACTTGCCAGCGACGGCAATGGTTCCAATTCATACATTTTGACTCAATCTTTCCCTGGCATTCAAAGTCCCGGGACCATGACCGGTTCAAAGTAATGGAAAGTTGCGACACGATATCAATGTTAGGGCTCGCGACGCGATTCTCGTAGAACAATTTCTATGAAAACTTCATGGAAATTATTCTACGAGACTCGCGTCGCACCTATCTGTAGAAGCCTTTGCGCTTTCGTGCTCTTCATTAATTGTTCTTTTCATGATGACTATAAAGAATACCCTGCGACTGTCAGCACAGTCGTTTGAACCAAAACATTCCCGAGTACGTTTCGTCGAATGACGAGTCGCGAGCACGATTGTATAAATCCCGTTCCACAGTAGATCACTGGCGAGATGTTTGTCCATTAATCTGTCGGAGCGACATTTCAAAGCGTCGCGAAAATACTCGCTGGCCCTCTTTTGATTTCTTGCAATAGGTTAGTGGGATTTGGTTTAGTGCTTAATTTGGACGAAGCGAACGAAACGTGTAGGGCAGTTTATGCTGATCTCGCACTGTCCGGAAATCCTATACAATACGAGATCAGCATATACTGGAAATGTATAGCTTGATGTGTAGCCGTGCGTACATACGCTTGTTTACTTAGTTCATGCTTGAAGTAAAGAAATAGAAATGACTAGCTTCTGCCCGCGACTTCGTCTACGTAAAATTACTTGCTCCCCGACCCACTCCGTCGCATCGCAACGCCAAACCGCATTTTTACATCGTTTTCGCTCAGCGTTCCTTCTGACTTTATTTTGTTTTTGCTCGGCTCCTAAACGTCCTAGCGTTATGTCAAGAATTGGGCTATCAAATGCAAAAATAATTTTCCGACTGATAGTTCCAGAGATTAGCGCGTTCAAACAAGCAAACGCTTCAGCTTTATTATTAGTATATATATGTCGCAACCATCTGGTTAAATTAGCCAGCTAATTGGACACCTAGGCCGTTCATTAAATGCCGGCATCCAATTGTATGCCTAGGCCGATAGTTAATTGAACTAGAATCATTCAACGTTTAACAACTTTGCGTATTGAAAGTCAGCCCTTTGAAGATAACTGACCAAGATTCAGCCGCGTGTTTAATTTAGTTCAGTTTTTCCACTGCGGCGCTAGTAGTCACCAAAACAAATATGGCGTCAATAACGCAAACCGTGAATGTTATTTTTCGTTCTTGTGTGCAATTTTAAGTGAAATGATTTTTTTGTATGTAACAACATTTCACTGTTACTAGTTACTTAGTTACTTTCTTAGAAGAAGAAGAAGAAGTCGTACATAATTTGTGAACTCATCGTCACCCTGACCAAACATCACAAATTCATCGATATCCAATTTAACTTAATGACTACAAGACATTCAGCCATGTGGTTAAACGTTGCGCTCAATTACTTGGCTAATTATCCTTCAGCTATTTAATTGGATGCCGGCGTTTAATGAACGGCCTAGGCGTCCAATTAACTGCCTAATTTAACCAGATGGATGCGACATATAGATAAAGATAGATAACGTTCAAGGCATCGCCGGTATGAGCAATAAGTCTGCTAGGCTGAGGATGGGCCATGAATGGACCAGAGTCATCACGGAGTGGGTGCCACAAGACGCGCGATCTCGTCCAAGGAAGTGACGACTTAGATGCGTTTACGGGAGATTGGCCGGAGAAGACAACGCACGAGGAACAATGGAAAGCTATGTTGAAGAGCTCTCTCTCTCTCACACACACTAACTCCACCATCAACTTACTGCAAAAATAAATGATATTTACAGCCACGAAAAGGCAAAAACCATGAAAATACTCACTATTCACGCGAAATCGGATGTTTTATTGTGAATAATCTTTGTGACGGGTTTTATCCGACCCCTGTATGGTAATTTATTGAGGATCATCTATTTTATTGCGTCCGCTATGGGCAATCGGAGCTATTTGAATTTGTTTATCTTTTATAACAAAGTGACTTTGAAATAGGGAGGTTCTAACATTCGGAACACTTCCAGTTAAAATCTGATGGTTTCTTTTGGAAAGTTCAAAAGGCATCGATATTAAATCAGGAATAAGTTTTATGTACAGTCGAGTTCATTAATATTTTGGCACTGTCAAGGATTCAAAATACTGTGAGCGTTGATAGCTCAATAAATTGTATAGAACTTATAGATTAAAAATATGTCCTCATGAGAACAGTTCAATAATAAAATGCTGTGCATTGGCAATAAAATGAAAAATTATGAGAAAAAGCAGTCACATATTAATTAATCTAAATCTTGACCACAATTTAATTATGCTTATAGTTGTCACAATATTATGAACGTTTTTAACGTTCATATATTTTTGAAGCCTGAAAAGGCCAATATATTTGTGGCGGCCATCTACAATACCCCACATACGAAACTTCAAATCAAACAAATGTAGAAAGACACAAAAGTAAAGTGGCGTCATCTACAATGCCATATGCGAACTACTCAAGACTTGACGTCACACCGCAGCTACATCACGCAAGCAGAGTTTACGCATCGCGCAATCTACATATATACAATCCCGACATCAATCGTCGGGCAGCCCACCCGACACAACACGCGTCTGGTCGGAGGATCCTCCTTTACCAATAGAGTATGAGTGAACTTTACACCCTGTTCCTCACACTTCTATACTGGTGACCCTGGGAACGAACGTCAACGCAGCCTTCGTGCAAAAACCTCAGCGTGACGTCACGCCATCATCACTTCCTCAAGCTTTCGAGCAGTGAGTCACACAGCCAGCCAGCAACCACGGCTTCAACGGGTATCCTGACCACCTGCATGCAGCGAACCGCATACCTGGTCATCACCCACAGCTTCATCAGCCTCAACAAGCGACCACGATACTACTGCTCTTCGGCCGGTCGAGAGCTCAATCTCCGGTCGACAACAGCAACCAGCCACATGGCGGCGCTGTACCACGACGCACCGGAGCAGCGCCGGCCCCGACTCACTGAGGTCGAATGAACTCCACTGTACCTATTTATATTTAATATTATAAATGGGAAAGTTTGTATACATGTTTGGATGTTTGTTACTCAGTCACGAATAAACGGCTAAACGAATTTGGATGAAATTTGTCACACAGATAGTTTATAACACACACGATACTTTTTCGCCCGGTAGTATGTTCCCGTGGGATTATTTTCGACCTCCACACGGGCGAAGTCGCTGCCAAAAGCTATTTGTATAATGTAAATGGTACATCGCAGAGTATCTTCAATATTGTCACTCCTTCTCCCTTAATCCATCCAAAGGTTGTCTGTAAAAGACAGTTTCTAGAGATAAGACCGCCCGTTGTACCAACCCTTCATTTGTATCTGTAGTTTTTATTGTGTTTATTAAGAATAAAAAATATAAAAAATATTTATTTTCTATTTTTTAGTTCTGCTAAAAAGCGTGATTTTTCAGTTTTGTTTTTCTTTATTTATTTTTTTTTTTCATTATTGAATTGTCATCGGTCCTCGATAAGTCTACAAAGTTTAAATGAAATCTGACCGTTTGAAGTGGGTCAAAATCAAGTCAACAAAAATACAGGTGAAGCTAATAAAAGCGTGTTAATTAAAAAGGATTCTATTTTCCAGCTACCTCGATTCAATTTCATAAACAAAATACTATTTTCGTCAGTCAATTATGAGCGCGGCAGAGAGAACGGTGATCACAGTTAAAACATTTCTGACATCTGCACACGTCGTACCAGAATTCTATTAAGTGCAAGTCACTTGTTCAACGCGTGTCAATTAAGTATTGATCTACGTGACATTATTTTTGATGACATTTAAAGAGAAAACTAACTGTGAATGTGAGTACTATACAGGCTAGATTGAACACATGGCTTTATAACTCGTCTGGTGATTTTGAGCATTTTGTAAATGGACTCCACAAATGTCCTGCAGATTGGTAGCGTCTTGGGACGGGCCGTTGAACTGCCTAAAATAGGGTTGAGCTACACGGTGACTGATACATACATGCCGTCTGTTGGGACAGGTCAGCTCAAAGCTGCAATGGCCTTTCCAGATATTGCTCTGCATTGTTAGACTCACATAAAATTCAAATAATATAATATTTAGACTTTAAAAGCGACCATGACCTGATCGAGTTTGTTTCGGCTTTTCTTCTCAGGGAACAGTCGGCTAGGAAACGCCGGCGCCATCTAGTTTTTAAAATATTGACCAACAAAATATTGACGCGTAAAAGTGTCGTTATATAAGTTCTACTTACATAAATAAACATTTAATTTCATTAATGCCATTATTTTGTCCTCCTTACATAAATGTACACTAAATTTATGTAAGGAGGACAAAATAATGACATTAACAGTTACATAACATAACATCCAGCCAATAATCCCAAGGGTTAGGCAAAGGTGTGCCCTATAATATAGTACACCCACATTTCGCCAGTCATGCTTAATTCGTATGTAACAGGGAGCGATACTGTTGCCATCAACGGGCACAAATTCAGACTCCGGCCTGCTACTGATAAATTTCCGATAGAAAAGTCCAAAAATACTTCCCTGACCAGGGAATTGAACCCAGGAGGCTCTGCAGCAGCGCTTGCGACCACTAGACCAACGAGGCAGAGTTGTTTAGCTTAAACAACTGATAAACACGGTTTTGTGGTATTAAGAACAACTTCTAACCCTATAGCAAATATTATTGTTGCGAAACGTGACACTGAATAAGAAGCCAAAAGATATTACGTAGGTAAGTGAGCAGAAAACGCGAGCGATAGTACTTACAGATAAAGAAAAACATATACGAGTACATTACTCTTTTACATAACACGTTCTCTAGACCATTACTTACTTAACCGGCCATGAACATCAGCCTTCCGTCAACGTACATTCGATAACAATATGAGAATTGTGAACATAATACTTTTGATGTACCTAGTAGGTACATCTAACTTGATACTGAAGCCTAACCAGTAGGTAACTTGATTTAAATAAAGAAAATTGTGCAGATCCATTAGAATTTGAAATAAAGGGTAAGAAGACCGGGTTTTCCCTACTTCTCCCGCACCGGGTGGAACAGGAGGGGGTGTCAGACTTTTACTGACTAAAATGCACCCGTATTCGTTCAGTTGCCTGTGTACCAGGGGCCATGCCACGGTATCGCTTTCGAACAACCCGCACCCCTGGCAGGCATCGGCCCTTACTGACCCCACCAGTTGATGCTGACATCTCTTTAAGGCGCGCATGGAACACGACGCGGGTGTCATGGGTAAGAGGGTAAGGGGTCAAGTTCTGAACCGCCTTTTCTTACAGATTGCAATATTTCAATGTATATCTGCCCTACCCTGCACCCTAATTGTGTAACACTCTATTAATAGGAATCTGAATAATTTTGTAAAATATTGCTAATCCATTGCTTTGTAAGTTCGAAAAATGGTCTGATCAACAACTTATGTAACGCAATGAATGTGGTTGAACTGTCAAAATTAAAGCCAGTCCTACTGTTACTCTGAAACGCAATTACTCCTCTGGACATTCAAATCCGCTAGAAATTATTGACTGGCTGATGATTTTATCACAGCTTGAGCTATTCATATGTAACTCATATCTAAACAGAGAATTTCTTTCCTCGTATCGACATGAGTGGCACTGTCTCCACGCTGATAAAGATTATAGACAAAGGAACTCAAGGTGGAATTGCCTGTCACAACTCAATTATTCTGAACCGTTTTATCACAATAACCAGGGTGGCAAGGACATCGACGCGCAAACTGAAACTCATGATTCGATACCCCCACGTAAAGCGTAGAATATTTTAACGATGTAAAAAAAAATTTTTTGCAGTTTTGATAGAAAAGCTCTACGCGGTCAAAATGTATGGCAGAGCAATATTTTTTTTTTTAATAACTGACGGAATATTTAAACTCCGAGTTCAGAATCATGTGCGAGGTCCACGTTAACAGGTTGTGCGTCGATACCTGCCCTGTATACAGGGTAACTTTTAAACCAGTGCGCAAAATGTAACCATGAATTCAGCATACATTCTAGACCCCCCAGGGTAAAAATTTTTCATCAGTTGTACAAAAAAAATCAGCTGTTTCATAGAAAAGTGCAATACTTACGCGTTCAAAATGTATGTAACAGCTAATTGTTTTTGTATAATCGACGAAAAGTTTCTACGCTAGGGGGTCTAGAATGATTTGCTGAATTCATGGTTACAGTTTGCGCAGTGGTCAAAAAATTATCCTGTATAATGTATCTTAAAATTGGCAGTGTTTCATTAATTCCATTTTTACTCATTTGTTAACATCACTAAACCACAACACCTAAAAACCAAACCAGTAAATAATACCTACCCGGGTCGTAATTTCTGGTGAAATATGGAGCGCCTATTGTGCTCCATATTTCACCAGAAATTCCCAGGAAATAAGCCAAGCCTGACACAGAGTCTGTTATACGGAAGTGCTTAGCAAAAATCTCCCAGAATGACTGACTCTTCCAGCGGATTATTCCGCAAGTTATTAAGGTAGACGAAATATGCTCTGTAGATATTTAAGATTGTCTCAGACAGTTCGGCGGATTTTTATGAGGCATGTTCTGGAATATTGTTCCCGTATAAAGTTAATATAGGTCATAGTATTATATTGTATGGACTGATATTACTTTGTTTTGCCTAACATTATTTTCCTGCAATGGCGTAAATACGGTGGGGCGCCCAGGGCAAGAGCCCTGGGGCCCAGGTCTACTATTTTTATAAATTCGTCATTCCAACACGATCCCATTGTCATTTTGCTAAAAGTTCGTAATCTGCTAAATTCATAATGGTCGATCATTGGTCGATCAATGGTCTCGTAATAGAATTGTGTTATAATGGCATTGTCGTATTGCCATTATTATAAAACCCGTTAGTAGAAATGATTTTTCAAAAACGACTAATAAATTTGAACATTTATTAATGCCCGATTTCATTTATATGTATTTTTACACATTATTTAATAGTTTTTTAGTGTTCAATTTTAGCAGATTAAGTACCGCCTAAGTCAGTCATTAATTTGTCATTATGTACAAGATTACCAATAAATGCCATTTTTTTCTGGTGTGTTCTGGAGTGTCAATGGCTGACCATTGGAAAGTCATAATGACGCCATTATATTGGTAGATTACCAAACTTGTCAAAATCAACAATTTTGAAATCAATGATCGACCATTCTGACACTATTGTAATAGCAGACTTGAGGCCCTGGGCGCCTATCAAAGGGTGACGCAAAAAGAAGTAAATAATAAATTATGAACAAAAGCATCAATAAACCATTTCATTCTCTTACTTACATCTAAGAAATCTGAGCGCTAAGAACTACTTGAATATATCGTGCAATACGGAAATGAAAGCGTGTTTCCATATCTGCCTATTTCTATTCAAATCCTCTGAAAACTACAGCATTGCAAGCGATTTTTTACCTAGTTGAAATTAATACCTTCGTTATTGAAGGCTTATAATTGGTCAAGAAAAGTTATGCGACCTAGCTTTGGTCAGTGTAGACCGAGAAGATAATTTACGAAGGGGCGCATACGTGATTCGTGTTCTAGGCTCCATTTTCTATTGGTACGTCCCTATTCTCCTGCCTTTATACCAATTTATTTGGGGACAGCTCAACATGCATTTTTCTCCCACACTTCTCTATTAGTCGTCATCTCCGAAGTCACGCCCTTTCTAACCATATCATCATTCACACAGTCCATCCATCGTTTCTTCGGTCTCTCCCTACTCTTATAGCCATAGACATTCATACTCAAGACTTTCCTTTTCCTAATTTGTTTTAGGTACCTAACAAATCCATTTATTGGATTCGAAGTATCATAATCAGCCTATGATATTCTGACTGCTGGCACACAGGCCTTCTCTCTGTGAGAAGGAGTGGGCCATAATCCACCACACGGGCCCAGCGGGGTTGGCAGATGTCACAACAGGTTCAGGATTGGTTGCTTGGGATTAACTATACTGAAACGGAAAACCTATCTGTCAACTGTTAAAGTATTCATCATCATACATACACTCATCACACACACACAAACTCTCTACACAAACTAACACTCATCACTTTGTCGTACATACACTCACTCATTCTTCACATGCACACATTTTCATCACTTTTGGTTACTCATATTTCTTATTCAGCCTATATCGCTCCCACTGCGGGACACAGGCCTCCTTTCTGTGAGAGGGAGTGGGCTGTAACCCACCAGGCGGGACCAGTACGGGTTGGTAGATGTCACATGTCTTCGAATTTGTAGTTTTAAGACATGCTGGTTTCCTCACGATGTTTTCCTTCATCGTTTTGAAAGCAGTGGTCATAAAATAATTTACACAAAGTAATGCGCTTGTCTGGGCTCGAACCTACGACCTACAACTCGTAAGTCGCGGTCGTTACCACTGAGCCACCACCTCATATTTACAGTGTAGTAACATAATTAGTGAATTGTTTAGTATTCGTTTTTAGTGAATTATTTAGTATTCGTTTTAGTGAATTATTTAGTCTTCGTTTCAGAGAATTACTTAATTATTGAAACCGTTGCTCTTGTATACTTCTCTTTCATAATTTCATATAATCTGTCGAAAGAGACTGGATCCTGTGACACACGGTATCGTAGTGCGGGATCCAGTATCACACCTCAATATTGTAACACTGTTTTTATGAGCCAATAAATAAACTAAATAAAATAAAAACATGTCTTAGTTTTTTTTTGTTCTAAGACATGCCGATTTCCTCACAGAGTTTTCCTTCACCGTTTAAAGAGAAGTGGTAATGAAATTAAATACACTACCTGTGCCTGAGTGCCTGCCTGCTTATGTGCCTGCTATTCAAAAGTATGTTGTAAAAGGCTGCCATTCGCAAATCTTTGACAGTTCTTATGGGTGGTCGGAAGCCCAAAAATCTGACAACAGACTTACCAACGGGTATCGTGTTACCAGTAACTGGGTTGTTGAAGTCAGATAGGCAGTAACCCCATGTAAAATATCGGTATTCAGCTGCATCCGGTCAGACTAGAAGCCGAACGAAACTAGTTTCGAGAAGGCTAGATGGATACTTGATTCACTGTAAAAGAGACAGAGATGCCGTGAAGAGAAAAAAAATCAGGACTGTTTTGATTAATTTAAATACTTAAGGAGTAATTCAATAGATAGCCGCGTTGAATTGACCACAGAGGCTCATTAAATGCAGATACTAATTTGTTATTAATGGTTCATTGATTTGTCTTTTATACGCACAAACGTGTTTTGGAAAAAAATATACATACAGCCGAACGTAGAACCTCCACATTTTTGAAGTCGGTAAACAAAAAGTTTTTCCTCGCAATGTTACATCAACGTAAGCCCAGTACACACACTACCGACAAATAAAATTTACGCCACTTATTACCCTCGGATTGCCTTTAAAAAGATAATTTTATATCGGATCGATAGCTCCTACACGGTTATGCGGCTCAGCCGAGTGGAAGTTTGATAAAAACGGCCGAATAAAACGTGTCGTGTGAAAACGGCTTAGCCGTGGTTGTATCTTGAGGGACAATGCGAGCCAGGTGGTGGGAACACATTGGTGGGTTCTTTGAAGGAGAATGAAAATAGTGCAGGTAGTTATAGACTGATGTTATAGTTTTAGGTGTTGAATTCGATGGTCTAACTGACTAGACTTTTCTATCAAGAGACTAAGGAATTCGTATTAGGCAAGTAAATGCGTACATTATTATGACAAGGAGCTGATCTAATGCTGGAGCTGGAAAGTGGGTATAGGAACTCTGTAACAAAACGACGCAACCCCATCGAGTTTGACGCTGGTCCTAGATGATATCCAGGGTATGATAATGGAGCCAGAATAAATTGAAAAAAAAAAAAAACTCGTTAAAAAATCTTTTTGACCTTTTCATTTTGTTTTTTTTTTATCTTTTTGTGAACTGACAGTTGACATTAGTGCCACGTTTTGGATAAAACGTTAAGGAAACAACGAAAAGTTAAGGAAAAACAACCGACTTCCAAAAAAACACTAAAAAGTGAAAAATAACTTTAATTTCGGAAGTCGGTGACTTTTTTTTTTTTTTTTTTTCTGGGTGGGAAATCATCAAATAACTTCTCCCGCTCTGGGTGGAGCGGGAGGGCGTGTCAGACTTTTACTGACTAAAACCCACCCGTGTTCCCTCAGTTGCCTGTGTGCCAGGGGCGGCGGTATCTCTTTCGAACAACCCGCACCCCGGCAGGCATCGACCCTTGCGGGGCTTGCGGGGCGGGGGGTGGGGTATTTTTCACTTTTTAGTGTTTTTTTGGAAGTCGGTTGTTTATTTTTTTTTTAAAAGATTGTTATTTTTCACTTTTTAGTGGTTCACATGTGCTTACCCCTTCACAGCGTACCGGCGTGATGTTATGTTATTAACTGGTGTAAACAATTGACAGACATGAGATTTCAGCAATCCCTGTCCATTTGCTATCATTTATTGAGGAGTTCCGTTGCCTATCTCCGAAGTTCTTCATCAGATCTTCACCAAATTGAAATGGAACCACTCTGAGAAAGTACTCTTCTAAAAACTACACAAACTGCTTCAAGTGTGCCTATAAAATTTGAAGAGTTCTCTCTATTTCTTCAGGATCCCATCATCAGATCCTGACTTGATGATCATGGGACCACCTGGGAAGTATACCCTTTCAAACAACAAAAAATTATCCAAATCGGTCCAGCCATCTTCGAGTAATTGGGGAACATACATAAAAAATAAATAAAAAAAAAAAGATTCCGATGAATTGAGAACCTCCTTTTGGAAGTCGGTTAAAAGTACCCTAACTTTATAACATAAAATAAAATACAAAACGTGCCAGTTAGCTAATACTAATTTCTGGAATTGGCGATTCCCCTATAATATAAATCAATCAACTTCGTGCGAGTCGCCTATAGAAAATATTATGTTATTTGAAAGTGACGATTCCCCGATTTGGACTAGTTAATTCGTGCGAGTCGACTAAGGGCTAGCGCCCACTGGCGGCACGGCAAAGCAAGGGATTTTTAAGAGCATTCATTCCACGCGGGCTGACAACAACGCATTTATAGTAGTTTTTCGTGATTATTTAATTAAATACAAACAAAAGTACTATTTTTTTCAGCCAAACACTAGATCGTTGGTATTTATAATTATTTTAAATATTTACTCTTTCATAAAAACATTTAATCGTACTTAGTAATGCAAATAGAAAATAATTGACGGTATGTCGATTTTTATAACCAAATACCAAAATAACTGTTAAAAAAATAGCATACAAACTTGAAAATACCAACGATCTAGTGCATGGCTGAAAATAATGTTTACTTTTGTTTGTATTTAATGAAATGATCACGAAAACCCGCCAAGAATGCGCCGTTGCAGCCCGCGTGGGGAGAATGCTCTCAAGCCACGAACAGAAATATAACTTAATAGTATGACAGTAAAATTGTAATTTCAACGACAACGATGCCGCGGTATACTTCGGCATGCCGCGAAGTCCTTAGGCATCATCATTGAAATTTGAATTTAATTGTCTTACACCTATGTTATATTCCTATTCGTCGAATAAAAACCCTTGCCGTGCCGTACCGTTAGTGGGCGTAGGCCCTAATAAGCCAAGATATCACGGAACATACAAACAAACAAAAAAATTTACAATACAGACAAATTAACAACCTCCTCTTGTTGAACTCAGTTAAAAAATTGGAATACTTAACTGAATGAGTTTCTAAGATATACTTATAATTACCTATGGAAGAGTAGATTTATGTATTATGTTTCTAACCAAAACTACTACTATCATCTAACTCTACAAACCACGAATAAACTACTATCTCAATACAAAAGACATCAAACTTGCCAGTGCACAAAACTTTTAAATTACACAAAGCGGTGTCCATAAATTATGATAAACGCTGTACAAAACGATCATTAATCTGTATTATCGCGGTTGAACACAATTAAGTGTAGGGCGACAATCAAGCGCTTGTTTTACAGGATTTTTCCTCATTCATTCGTTTTTTTCACGTCACTATACAGAGTGATTTATTGTCGTTCCATGATTGATTAAAATTGTGGTCGTAATGGTTTCGTTTTTAATTTCACTGACGGGGTTTCACTTTGTTTTGATTTTGTTGGTTTATTTAGATTTATTGTGTGTTTTCTGCATGAATACTAAAATCAATAGCATTTAATCTGTGACTGTGGTTGCTATTACAAGCATATTTTAGTAAAATAAGGTTTTTATTGGAGCATGAGTTAGGCGTACCTTTCACTTTAAAACTTACCCCATACGCGAAATATCACTCAGTTTTGAGTATTTATACAGGGTCAAATTAGATAAACTGGCAATACTTTACTCAAGTATTAGGTAAAGATATCGAAAACAAATGTTATAAAAAAATAAAACAACTTTCTTCAAAACTTTAAATGACACTGACATGTACGATCACCAAAAGAGACAAGTAACCATGTTCGTCGGTTATAGTTGAAGTTTAGTTAGAACGCCATGGATGTTTTCGAATAAAATAAAATAAAATTAATAGAAAATAAACAGTTCATTTACCAAATTAATTTCCATTCGAAGACACCCATCGGCTTCTAACTAAACTTCAACTATATCCGCCGAAACTGGGTACTTATCTCTTTTGGTGATCGTTATCAGCTGTTCATTAAGGCAAACGGACAACTGTTATGTTGTGGTTTTTGGAAATTCGTAAAAAAATGTCTGTGTTCCACGAAAAAATACAAAACCGGATGATCGATTACGAGCATTCACCTTCAGCCATCGAATGTTTATTTTTTTATTCCATTAGCTTTTTAAAATTGACCCTGTGTATGGCTTGAGCAAATGTCCTGCAGATGTAGTAGCGTCTTGTGACGGTTCGTTGAGCTCCCCAAAACAGCTACACGATGACACGGCATGCATGGCGTCTGTGTGGAAAGGTCAGCTCAAAGCTGCAATGGGTAGACTCCCAGAAAATTCTTATAATACAATGTTTGGATTGTAAAAGAGACCATAACCTCTGAGTTCGTTTCGGCATTTCTTCTTAGGGATCAGACAGCTAGAAAATTCCGGCGCTATCTAGTTTTAAATGTGTCTTATAAGATCTACTTACACAAATAAACGTTTCATTTAAACTAAAAGCCAGACCTAGAACAACTATTGGTATATACAACGTAAACGTTTTAGACAGGGAATCGAACCCAGGACGCATAGCGCAGCTTCACCATACTCAAAATCTATACATGGCACAGACTGCACGCCTTGCCTCGCTTTTCCAATCCACACAACAGCTGCACTAAACTACATAGTCCACCACGTGCAACCAAATTGTGGTCACCGCCACACAACGTTAACGACTGCGGTCAACGAACACTCTTAATGGATAACGCTTCATCGAACTACCCGCAACTTGCCATCAGCATTACCTGCAACAATGAAACAAATAGGTAAGTGTTTGTTAATTAAAACAATTAATGCGTGTACTGTATGTGGCTGATTGCGGTGGAGTCGCCGGATAGAGTTGTAATGAATTCCGATTGATATCGACTAGGGCTTGCAAATATTCGGAAAATTTTATATTCGAATATTCGATTATTTTTTCGGGTAATATTCGAATATTATCCGAATAATTAAAAAATAAGCTGTTTTAATTATCATGTCTTTATTTGCCCATGTCATAGATGCAGTAAGAATCTGAGCAATATCAAGGAATATATAAAAATTTTACTGCTTTATAAAAGAACTTAAATACCTTTAGATGCAAAAGCGATTGCTACTCAACCACAACACGAGTCTTATCAATCGAGATCTCAGATCTCGATTAATAAGTATTGTTATAATATTTATATTAAATCAAACAATTAAATAATAAGTAACACCATAGAGGAAGGGCAGTGATGGCCCAGTGGTAACGGCCGCGACCTACGCGATGTAGGTCGTAGGTTCAAACTCAGACAGACGCTATACTTTGTGTAAATGATTTCATCACCACTGTTCTCAAAACGGTGAGCGAAAACATCGTAAGGAAACCGGGCATGTCCTGGAACCAAAAAAGTCTAAGACATGCGACATCTACCAACCCGCACTGGACCCGCGTGGTCGAATACGGCCCACTCCCTCTCACAGAGAGGAGGCCTGTGTTCCAGCAGTGGGAACATGATAGGCTGATTATGCTATACAATAGAGGAAGGATTTGGGCAAGGCTTTTCCTCAGCAGTGGGACAGTGTAAGCGAATTAACAAAGAAAAACCCCATAAAATCTTCAATGTAACATAGCTGTATTCTTACTTATTCTTATATAAGTTTTGGTCACAGCACCGAACTACAAAAATCAAGGGATATACACCTAATCAAACAGATTACCAGAGAGAGAGAGAGAGACGTGTTTAACTGTCCATAGAACATCTCCATCTCTCTCAACAGTTCAAGTAAAATCATCATACTATCCTGTCTATTATGTGTTTTCTGCAGGCTCCTCCTATTGTTCTTCAAGATAATTTCATTTCTTTTTGGAAATATACACCCAACACTCACATTGTATAATACCATGTGCTAAGTGCACACCAGGGTTCGCAGTCCGGTGTTATGGAAATTGGTCGAATATTCAAATATCACAATTTTTGTAATCGAATATTCGAAAATGTTTATTATTCGAATTATTCGAATATTCTAATGCAAGCCCTAACACTGACGTTATTTTGTTTGTGGTATTGCATGTTGTGGTTTTGGAAATAAAAATGGTATCCCGGTTACTTTCTTTATTCACTTTCATATTCACTTATTTATTGTTTATCACAGGTAAAAGGCAGTTCTTATCATAATCATATCATACGAAAGACGTCCACTACTGGACACAAGCCTCTCCCAAAAGGGGGGATTTGCCATAATCGCCACGCTTGGCAGGCGGGTTGGCGATGGCAGTATAGTGGTCAAATGCATAGAGAACGCTGCTGCGCCCATTCCCTAGTAAGGCCCTTAGTCGCCTTCTACGACGCCCACGGGAAGAAATGGGATGGTGCTATTCTTTTACGTCCGGCACCACACGGAACAATTCTTATAATTGGCTATTATTGTATTTCTGTAACATACCCATAGGGTGTACAATATGTATAATAATATGTATGCCACTATTTTTGGCTAAGTTAAAAATAATTAATAATAATACAAATGTTGTTAGTGGTTACAGTCCATTGCATTGGTTGTTTTAGTCAACCTCATTTTACATTCGTTATTATGTACGTAACTATTACAGTCATACAAGTTACGTTTAAATACATAAGTCAAAAAATAAATAATGAATATGGAATTAGTCATTTATTTATTTATTTACTAGCTTTTTCCAGCAGCTTCGCTCGCGTAGTGGTCGGAAATTATCCCACGGGAACGTACTAGAGACGAGATAACAACGAGATAAAAAGTATCATATGTGTTAATCCAGGTAATATACTATCTGTTTGCCAAATTTCATCCAAATCCGTTCGGTCGTTTTTGCGTGACTGAGTTACAAATATCCAAACATCTAAACATACAAACTTTGACATTTATAGTATTAGTAAGATAAGAAAGAAGTATGTAAGTTAAGAAAAATAAGAAAAAGAAGTAAGTAAGATAAGAAAGAAAGAATAAGAAGTAAGTAAGATAAGAAAGAAAGAATAAGAAGTAAGATAAGAAAGAAAGAATAAGAAGTAAGTAAGATAAGAAAGAAAGAAGAATAAGAAGTTAGATAAGATAAGATAGTAAGAAGCAAGACAATAAAAAGTAAGAAATAATAATAAGAAGCAAGACAATAAAAAGAAAGATTAAGCAAGGAATACCAACAACTTTTTACAAGCTTTCATTTACTTTTAACTGTCCCGGTGTCTGTCTGCAATAACATCTTGCAAGTTTTTGACCCACATATCGGTTTCAGATTGAGCTGACATGTTGCATGCATTTGTAAATCGGATGACAACGCAATATTATTATAACATGGACCTGATCTGATGATGGAGCCGGAAGGTGGTTATGGGAACTCTGTAATACAACGACGCAACCCCATCGAGTTTGAGCTTGTTTGATTAGTCTTGACAAGGACTCTGGCTCTAGATGATATTCCGGATATAATGTAAGCCAGAAAAAGAAACACTCCAATTGTGAATTCAAGCTAGAGTGATGAGGCGATAATATTCCTACTGCTATCTTAGTCTGACAAAACAGTAAAAAAGATGTCTAATCATCATTATAACAAATAAAAGCTGTTGTGCCTATTCGAACCATTAAAAATTTGGTAAATACACACTGATAGCAAAAAGAACACGCGAACAGTGTCCAATACATTTGGAACAAAGTGAGCGGAGTGGGGCGTGCCCCGTCAAACGCACGCGCCCATTATGCCCCCGCCCTTAGTAATAGTAGGATGTAAGTTAGGAGCGATTAGCGAGTGAAAGAACGTCTACACTTTTTCATTGCCAGTATTATACTATAAAAAATCTTGTCAATGAGCTTCCTAGCATGATTGACTCGAATCTATGCTATTCTCATGGCACTTTTTCTTGCGTAGTAATTACTGATCTCGCCTAAATGGTGTACTAAGTTTTTTACTAAAGAGTTTGACTTTGAGGGAAAAGCACCAGGGTAGCGAGCAAAATTATTTTATTTTACGTTTTTGCAATTTTCAGGCTGTATGTAGAACAAAATATGATTTGCGGCCGTAAAACGTATGTATTTACAAAATTATAACCATTAAAATAATCAATACAACTCTCTAAGTAGCAAAACACGTAAGAAAATTTGAATTTAGCGGGCTACTTTAGCGCATCTACCTTAACCGTGAAATCAATTCAGGTCTAGTTGAAAACCAGCGTCAGGCACTAGTTTTCTGGCACTCATATGCTGATCTGGGTCTCTTTAGCGCAGCCGTGAGGCACACTATAATGCTAGTTACTGACTTCTCACCTTACACTTTTAATTGAATTTTTATTTTACTCTTTCCCGCTGTTTAATGTATTTTGTGTGCTTTAAAGTCCGCAGCCGTCAGGCACACTATAATGATAGATACCGACTTCTCACCTTACACTTTTAATTGATTTTTATTTTACTCTTTCCTGCTGTTTAATGAATATTGTGTGCTTTAAATTAAAGTCTGTGCTAAAGAAATGTATTTTCTTTTTTTTCTTTCTAATTTTGAAAAATCGGCCAAGAGTGAGTTGGACTTTCCGATATGCGAAGGCAAAATATAAGTGTTTGCCGCTCATCGCTCACCACTTACACCTCGGCCCAAGTAATGCCTTACTAATGGCTGTGTGTCGAGATTTTTCCCCCATTCATAAATATGCATTAACGATACCTTTACAATGTAACTGTAATTTAAAATTCCGCCACACACGGTTACAATGGGATTTATGATAATCATGACCAAACTGACTGAAATTAAATAAAGATTCCCCATTAATAAATTTAACGGTGAACACCGCGACAAGTTAATTTTAAAGTAAATTGAAATGTTAAAGTTTCTTCTGTTCTTTTGCGGAAAAACAACGCGAGTTGTGAACGTAGTTCTGTTAGTCTACTTCGATGTAAGTTTTGAGTTAGTTACGGAAAAACAGAAGTATATAATGTTGAATGATTTTGAAATGTCGCTATTTTGTTATGTTGCTTTCATTACAAGTGCATCTTACATTTTAGCCGATAGACATCCACAGGCCTCCCTCAAAAGCTCCACCACTTCGACCAGTTCTGTGTTTTTTTTTAATTTTGTTACTAATTGGGAATTAAATATACTAAATGCTTCCCACATCCAGCGGATTCTTGCAACCGTCACAAGGTCTTCGGTCCACCTTGTGGCAGGCCTTCCAACTCTACGGCTTCCGGTACCCGGTCGCCACTGCTAAACGTTACGGCTCCATCGGCCATTTGTTCTGCGAGCAATGTGCCCTACCCACTTTCACTTCATTTTAGCAATTCTTCGGGCTATGTCGGTTACCTTGGTTCTCCTGCGAATCTCTTCAATACTGATTCGATCACGTAGGGAAACTCCAAGCATAGCACTGCCCTTTGGGTGACTTTTAGCCTTTTCATAAGGCCCATTGTGAGCGACCACGATTCAGTACCACAGACCATCACTAACAACACGCCCTGCGTCAAAGACTTTCGTCTTGCATCTTACAAAACCGCAGTGAGCCTAATAGATTCTCAAACCAAGAAAACATAATAATCTCCAATCACAAGTAACAAAAAACCAGAGCACCGACTGGGCTTACGTCAGAACAAGCCGAAGCCATAACAAACGGCCGACAGCAAGGTTACATAGAAACCTATTACGGCCACGAGTTCATTTGCCGAGCTATTTGTTGCCCGATAGATTTGTACGCGCAACTATTCGCAAGTTGCTGTACTGAAGTTTTGGATTGATGGGTAAACTGCTTGTCAACAGTCTGTGGTTAGATAGTGTAAGTTATGTTTACTATATATTTTGTCGGCTGGAAGAAAAGCCAATAGGGTTATTACACTCATTTTTGAAAAGTGTCTTAATTAGATTGTAGAGTGCTAATAAACCTCTAAAAAACACAACATTTTTATTTAATCGATCAGTGCCATAAAAATGCATTAAAATTTTACATTTTCAAATTTCGGGCGTAATTTGACGAAAACGCTGGACGCAGTGGACGCCATATTGCTCTGTGGGTATGGCGTCCAGTTTGCTTAAAACAAATGCGCTGATATTTTACTATGACAAATGTTTATTATTTAAATAGTTAGTTATTTTTCTACTTATCGTTGGTGTGCTGTTCCTGAATGCAAAATTATTATTTTGCATTATTATATTATATTTGATTATTTATATGAAAAATACTTTACAAAAATAATAAAAGTACAAAGTTGCTCAGTTGACATGCCGTGTGACGTAATAACATGGCGGCTACTATTTCATGGTGTTCAAAAACAGATTAAAGAAAACTGAAATCTTTAAATTGTATTTTAAAATTTTACTTTGTTTTTTAATGAACTAAAAGTAACATTTTCCAACTGCATTTTGCCTAAGCTATCTCCATAATATATTTTTAGATTTTTTCTCGTATGGAGTAAAATACCCTATTGATAGCAATAAAAAGTCCTAATAAACAATTTGACTGTCACACAACGACTGTGGGCAGACGTGTGTGGAAAAGGGAAAGAGAACCTTTTGCCCAACAGTGGGAAGTTACGGGCTAAGTAGATAGATATAACAAATGATTAAATTTAAATTCTGTTTGTTCTAAGAGTTAATTTGCCGAGCTATTTGTTACCCAATAGACTCGTACGGCGAACTATTTGATAGTTGCTATACCTACTGAAGTTTTGGATTGATACATCAACTGGTTGTACACAGTCTGTGGTTAACGATTGTTGGTATGTTAAGGCTATTTGAACACACTTATCAGTGGCGAAGCATTATCAGCCTGTTATTTCCCCACTGCTAGAAAACAACCCTCCTCTCTGTAAGAGAGAATGGGCCATAATCCACCACGTGGCCCAGTGCCTGTTGGTAGATCTCACATATCCTCGAAGTTTTAGTTCAAGGACATGTCCAGTGGCAAAAATTGTTTTTTAAAAGAGGGCTTCAAAAAAATATAAAAAGGAAAGACAAAATTAGAATATTCTATGAAAATAATAAACGTTACAGGACTAGCTATATTCCGACAATAAACAACATTTCAATTCCGAAAATTTATGAAAAAAAAAAACAAGTAAACACAAAAGAAGATTACTTCAAAAAGATAAACATAATAAAGTAAAATTAATAAACACAGTTACAGCCAACGTAAACAGGTCAGGCGTGCTGTACAGGCCTTTAAAGGTATTACATTTATTGACCATACCGTTTGATAGCTTCCAGAGCTGGGAATTAATATGTCCAATAATCCAATTACGGTTTTAAATAAAATACCGGACTTTAACGTTAAAGTATCGTTTTATTTTAATACTGATATAATGTTGATACTGTTGATAGCTACTTAATTAAGAATATTGGTCGTTGCGTTGGGGTTAGGTGGGAAAATAAAGTGGACTGGTTTGTTGGCTTAGTGTTTGCAAGGGCGACTGCTGAGCGTGGGGTCTTGGCTTCTATATCCAAGTGGGCATAGAAGCCAAGACCCCAATGCAGACCCCAGACGCAAGCCAATTTCCAAGCGCAAGAAATTGGCTTGTGTAGTACACTGTCAGTAGCAATCGCTTTCATTTTGACAGTTCCACGACATTCATTATTACGTTGTGGCGTTATTTACGTTGTAAAACAGACATTTTTTTCGAAAATATGAAAGCACTCTAGCTGTGCCCGCGACTTAGTCCACGCGGAATAGTTATTTTTTATTATTTATTTATATTAATAAAATTTCCAAAATAAAAGTGGCCTTAGTTACTCCTTATTACATCAGCTATCTGCCAGTGAAAGTCCCGTCAAAACCGGTCCACCCGTTTCAGAGATTAGCCGGAACAAACAGACAGACAGACAAAAATTGGTGAAAAATATTATTTTGGTTTATGTACCACGTATACATCCATATGCATGTAGTAAACAGCGGTTATTTTAATATTACAAACAGACACTCCAATTTTATTTATCTGTATGTATGTATAGATGAATTAGCAATAACAGGCTTCAAAATGATTTAGTGTATGTATTGCGTAATTAGGATACAGGTGTTGCAGTGTTATTAGGTTTGTCAATTAGGATAATTTTTTTGGAATCCCGGTGTCTGGATTTGTTCCGTTCTGTTGTGACTATAGGCTTGCCCCTATTACATAGGCAGTAAATATAATAGGCGGCATGTGGGTAGTTAAGATCCCATTTAATTAGAATAATTTAATTATAGTAGACCGTAGAAGTACTATGTGTGGGACTATTCGCTTCCACCCACCCGTTCGAGGTATACAGGCGTGGTTTCATGTCAAACAAAGCGTTGTAGTTTTTACTGTCAGAGTGACGTCATAAAGCCTTGACGTAAAAACAGTTTAATGATTAAAGTTACATTGTACTAAAAAGTTGTAGCCATGTTAACGTAGAAGGACTTTTTTAGTTGCTACGTAAGTGCTACGAGTTTCGTAGCACATCTGCTACGGATACTGCGGCCACAGCCTTTTTAATGAAGTGCTACGCGTGAAGTTTTCTTTTCGTTTGATTATTTGATGGTGTAGTAAATTAAGTGACCCGCTCACAAATTGGACTCTAGCATGTTATTGCTGAATCCATTTTGGCATGGCATGTATTACTCTTTCTGTTTTTGTGTAGTAAGAAAGTGTTTTTTTTATGGTTGCACGGAGGTGCACCTACTACTGCTGCCACTACTGATATGTCCTTATGGTGCCTTACGGTGTTTCTAAAAGATTACTATGTAAAGCGCCTTTTGCTTCTTGAACTAATTTCAATATTAACATCACAAAAGATGCAAATTTTTCTATTTACTTTTTTCTATTTTTTTTTTTACCACAGTAGTATTGAGCTTAATCGTACAGAATAAATTAGTTTTTTTTACCTCACCCTGTAGTCGTTATATTCACGAATAGAAGTCGTATTACCCAGTAACTGGGTCGTGGAGGTCAAATAGGCAGTCTTTCCATGTAAAATACTGGTACTTAGCTGCATCCGGTGAAACTGGAAGCCGGCCCTAACATGGTTGGGAAAGAACTAGGTAGATGATGATGAAAATTCACGAATAGAGAGCAATTTGCATAATGGCAACTACGTCATAACCCGTGACGGTAGCATTTAGCATAATTAAAAGACGCGCTTACACGAGCAATTAAAATTGCTCCATCTTGGGCTATTCTCGTTAACTATGACGTCACGACTACATCCAGCAATTTAGGGCAATGTAGCCACATGTTGCCAGAGATACGGCCACACAATCTGGAGCAATATGGAGCAACTTAAAAATGAGGCAATGCGCCTGCCCCGTCGCCTCCGCCGCCGGCCGATTCCTCTCGCAAAAACGAGACGTAGTTATACGTACAAACGAGATGTAAAGAAAATTGGCTAAAAATTTCCAAACCGATTGGATATTCGGCAACTCATGAAATATATGGAACAATCAGAAGCAATATTGCCGAAACACATCGGCAATATATTATTGTTGCTCCAGATTGCTCCCATTAATTGTTCCAGATTGATCCATTATCCAGTGTTGCCGAGTAATAATTGCTCAAGTGCCGTGTAGGTATACCTTAACCGTATACCGTAAGTGCACCTTAACAAGTCACTTTCAATACTAAATGTTCGCGTCGGGAGTTAGAACTCTTTAGCAAATTTCATCATCATCATCATTTCAGCCGAAAGACGTCCACTGCTGGACATAGGCCTCCCCCAGGCTCCGCCACCTTTATTATTAGTGCTTGTCATTTTGGGGGGTTCGCCATAATCGCTACGCTTGGCAGGCAGGTTGGCGATCGCAGTATGGTTTTAAAAATGTATAGAGAACGCTGCTGCCCATTCTCTAGTAGTTCCCTTAGTTGCCTCCTACGACACCCACGGGAAGAAAGGCGGTGCTATTCTTTTAGTCCTACACCACACGGATCAAGCAAATGTACTGCAAAATGTTGAGCTGCGTTGAGCTCCTCAATTTCTAAGTTGAGCTGCATGATTACTGATAAATGCGTGCACTGAATGGACAGGTCCACTCAATCTGAGTGGTTCTTTCCTCAAAAGACCATTTCAGACACCGATCCACATGGTATTCGCATGATCTGACCAAGATTATGTCTGGACTTTAAAAGAGACTGTGACCTCTGAGTTTGTTTCGGCCTTTCTTCTCAGAATAGTCAGATAGGAAACGCCGACCTCATCTAGTTTAAAAAATATGATTGACGTGCAAAAGTGTTTGTACAAACCTACTTACAGAAATAAAATAATCATCATCATCATTTATCAAAAGCAGCACATATAGCAAATGTACTATTTATATTTTCGTAACACGTCCACTGTTGGTAATTGGCTTGTCCCTAGCACCGGCACTTTGACCAGTTCTGTGCTTCACGCATCCAGCGGATTCCTGCTGCCCTCACAAGGTCACCAGCAGTCTATTGCTGTCCCACTGCAAAGGCCACTTCACATTTCGAGAAGGTATGAGCACTATGCTTGCTCAAGGCGGATTAGCAATTTCAGACTACATACGTAAAGTTTCAGGTAGGTACTTAGGTAAAATATGATGACTATGAAAGATGAAACAATTATACATATTACTTGAGTAGGCCTAAAGTTATGGCTTTTGTTTTCATAATGTCTTGAAAACATGACAATACAAAATGTACTTCTTTGTGATTGCACGTCTCTTTGATTTATCAAACGATGTTTAAAAATATCACCTGGATGAGTTGTTCTGCTGTAGAGTCAACCAATCAAAATAAAAGCAGTAAGTGTTTTTTGTCTGACCTTGCAAAATCTTAACCAAACCACAAATCCTGCAGTGTAAGATACCTAGAAATACTTCTCCAATAAAATACAACTAAAACGTACATCAAACAAAGGAAACCGTCTCAGTGGCAACGCTTGACGTATTCCAGCCCTTACACAGAGTGTTGTCACCGGAGGGCGAGTAGTGTGTGCTCCCCCTGTATGTCCGCATTCAGCAGGTACAGTTGAACAATGAGATTAGTATACAGGCTGCAAACTATAGCTGCTCCTGTAACTATATTGTGGTTGTGCTGAAAAGTCATTAACATTATAGGGGTTTAATTAAGGAACAAGGTGTAAAGTTGGCTCATCCTCTAAAGAAAATGGAGGCTCCTCCGACTAGACGGGTGTTGTGTCGGTCAGATGTCGGAACGTTGAATATTTGCACAGTAAACTCTGCTTAAACCATGCAGGATTTTGCGTAACGTCAGTCTGACGGGTAGTAGGTATGTAGCGATACAGTGTGACGCGACGCCGACTGTGTTGATTCAACTTCGATCGATGGTATGTGTCTGAAAAGATAATCGACCATCGATCGATATGCAATATCGAATATTTTTGGGGTAAACTAAGTGTATCGAAAACTTAATACAGGCGCAACAAAAACTAATGTTGGCTGTGTAGAGGACATATGAATATTTTTGCCTGTCTATTTAACTTTTTTGCTAACTGTACCTAACCCGAGGGTAGTGTTTTTGCCCCACCTTTATTGTTTTACGAGGTTGTGTGACGTGTAAACCGTGCCTTCAATGTTGTTTTGTTACTTTTTATTTGTCTACGCACCTAGTTTAGATATTGTTTGTATTTTTTTACACGGGGACGTGACGCTTAGATCAATGGAGTGTTAAATGAGACTGGGAGTGTTGTATTGTAGGTAAATATTTCGCAATGGGGAATATTTATTTGTAATTCTGTTTTCTATATTTTTTTGCTTTAACTAGAAATTAAACTCAGATATTTAATATTGTGATGAAGCTGTTACTGGTAATACAATACCCCTTCTTGGTAAGACTGGTTGTCAGACTTCCGAACTTCTGACGACCCGTAACGACTGTTAAAGTTCCACGAAAAACAGCCGTGACCAACAGCTTCACGTGCTTTCCGAGACACGGAGGGGTCTTGGTATGCAAAGATGGTCACCCATCCACGGACCAATCGCGGCAAGCGTAGCTTAACCTGATCAATCGAACCGTAAATCTTTCTTTAAAACATCCCAGGCCTTTTCCAGAAGCACTGTAGGTATCAAAAAGCTGATTAAAACAACGCCTTAACATTGATCCAATATAATTGGAGTACTAGGCTCACATAACCTTCAGGAGTTTCAAATAAACCCAACCACCCGTACTTAAGCCATAAACAATTTAAGATTAAACGAATGTTCCCACGTCCCTCTATCCTTGTTGACAAGGCTACCCACAACTTTGCAAACAATCACGCGTATTCCAAGTGATTGTGTTTGTAACTCATTAGGGAGTTGGCTGCCTATCCTCGAATGATGGAGGGACGATCGTTTACCTTCCGTTGGTGGTCGGTAGAGGTCGTTTTATGTTGATAACCTTGAACTTGTGTTGTTAGTTTATGGCTTTGACGCTCTTTTATGTTTAAAGGGGCTGTGATAACCTAGCGCTGTCGTTGTGTGTGAAGTCAGCACCACTATTGCGTTGCACGCTATCACAATCCAAAGGATTTTGAAGGAGATTCCTAATATACCCTGACTAAGGTTATGATTGTCTGGAGTTTAAGAGGGATCTAAGAATGTTCCCGTGTTTCTTCTTAAAGTAGTCTGATAGAACTCCGAGCTCATCTAGTTTTAAAACACGATTTAATCCCGACGTGTGAAAGTGTTTTTTTAACGTTTTTACAGTAATAAATGTCATTTATTTTTATTATTGAATGTGTGGCGTGTCGATAAAAAGTATCCCCATACGAAATTTCATGATAATTGGTCCAGTCGTTCCGGAGATTACGCCCTTCATACAAACGAATTGTACCTGTTTATAATATTAGTACAAAGTAAAATAGAGTATTCCACTGCTATTTAAACATGTCTGAAAAGTATGTCCACTCGACGGAGTTAAGGATATTATACGAGCAACTTAAATATTGTTCCGTCTTGGGCAATTCTCGTCAACTATGACGTCACGACTACATCCGGAAATTTAGGGCAATGGCAACATGTAGCCACCTGTTGCCAGAGATACGGCCACACAAGATGGAGCAATATGGAGCAACTTAAAAAACTAGGCAATGCGCCTGCCCAGCCGCCTTCGCCGCCGGTCGGCTCCTCTCGCAAAAACGAGACGTAGTTATACGTTCAAACGAGATAGAAAGAAAATTGATTAAAAATTTCCAAACCGATTGGATATTCGGCAACTCATGAAATATATGGAGCAATCAGAAGCAATATTGCCGAAACACATCAGCAATTTACTGTTGTTGCTCCAGACTGCTCCACTTAATTGATCCAGATTGATCCATTAGTGTTGCCAGCAACGTAATTAATGTTGTTGAATTGCCAAAATGAATGGCACTGCCATTGAAAGTGTGTTACGCAACAATTAGCCCGTTGTTTTCACTTGAAGGTTATTTTCCTTCACTTCCTTGGCAGCTTACCTGATCGTGGATCAAAGAGTCAACCTGCGTAGCCTTTTCCAAACCATTTTGGGGTCGGCTTCCAGTCTAATCGGAAGCAGCTGAACACCAGTAATTTACCTGGAGCGACTGCTTATCTGATTTCTACAACCCAGTGGCTGGGTTACACGATACCAAGAAAAGCAAGAAAGAAAAATAGATTTATTTGTCACAGAAACACGTGCATATAAAACGATGACATAACATTAAAAAAAAATAGTTTAAAAAACTAAAAAACACGCTTTAAAAACCAAACTAAAAAATTCGATAATAATTTAATTCTATTAAAAAGCGTGGGGTGCTTGATATTAATTGATTATAAAAATACCTCAAAAAGCATCCCACTCTTTTTAATAGAATTAAATTATTTTCTAATTTTTTAGTTTGGTTTTTAAAGCGTGTTTTTTAGTTTTTAAACTATTATTTATTTACAATTTTTTAGTTCTGCTTGCTTGAAAAGCGTGATTTTTTTGTTTTTTTTTTTGAATTGTCATTGGTCCTCGATAAGTCTACAAAGTTTCAATGAAATCTGACCGTTTGAAGTGGGTCAAAATAGCGTCCAAAGGAGTCGGTTACATACAAACATACATACAAACAAACAAACATACAAGTGAAGCTAATATAAAGCGTGTAAAAACATAGTAACAACACAGATATTTATACATAGGCATATAAAACATAAATAGTCGGCAGCTGGACGCCGTGATTGTGTTCTGACTATCCGTTACGAATGTCAAAGATCTACGGAAGACAGCTGGAAAACTTGAAGGTTATTTTCCATCACTACCGTGCTATCTTATCTGATCGTGGATCAATGAGTAAATGGTCGAAAATTCCCGAATGTTCGTGCCTCAAACCTGGATATTTATCTCGTGCTGGAGCACGAGTTTTAGCTACAAGTGAGCCGTGTCAGGGCTTTCGCGTCTTTTTTTCTAGTCCCCGTTCAGGCACTGCGGGTTTAGGGAGAAGGCGGCTCTAAAATACGAATCTGTTCTTTTTTCATCACATTTTGATTTAATAAAATATTGATAAAACCATGTTTAATTTACAATAGAATTGATGATGTTACCAATATTTTCATTTAAAAGTGTGTCCGTGGAGTTTCATGCCCGTTCTTCACCCATAGTGTTCATAGGTTTTGAGAAAACGGGGCCACTCCAAATCGTTTTCCTACGCTTTGGAATGGGCAACTAGCTTCATCGTTCTGACAGATCGACCCCTTGACAGACCAAAAGTGCCTGTACCTGGTTTATTTAAAATAAATTGTTTGAGTAATATAATTATGTGTAGGATGTTTCAGTAATTATTTAAGTATAGTAATATTGATTAATGACGATTTTAAATTCCTTTTTTTTTTCTTTTCATTAACTTCATTTTTAAATATATTTCTCCAATATCCAACAACAATATCTGCCAAATGTATCTACTTAGTAATTAATTATAACAAATTGGACTGTATGATCTGGGAAATAAATTATTATTATAATTCTTTAGCCAAGTATATCTCTTCCAAGTCTATATAAACAGTAGGAACCTAATGTATACATCCGTATTTTAATTAATTAAAGTGATATTCTGATAATAAATAGAATATGGTAATAAATATTAATTACCTTTACTTGATAATCTATCTTTGCTATCAAGGTCTCCACAATACTACTCTATTAAAGCTGATAAAATTGGTATTGCAAGCGACTTATGCGCCACTTTATTTTACGACTAGCTTCTGCCCACGATTTCGCCCGCGTTGTACTTTACTGTACTATAAAATATACCTTATGGCATTGGGCAGTACCTTATGGCATTGGGCAGTACCTTATGGTAGTGGGCCCAATGCCATAAGGCCTTCACTGACAGAAACCAGTGAAAGAATTCACGAAATCGGGTTAGGTGGTTATACTCTCTAAGCAAGACGTAGGTACGCAGTATCGGCCGAAGTTACAAACGTTTCCTACTCCGTACTTATCACTTACGGACATAACAATAGTGAGGGGCCCGCACTATGAATAAATGACCACACAATTTGATAGTTGTTCTTACTCCCGATGTGTATTTGCTCGTCCGAAAAATTGCATTATGTACTTTCGGACGGGCCCGTATCTTTGTTGATGGACTTTGAGAATGCTTCCAGAGAATATCTCCTACATCCAAACTTACAAACCCGCTTATTATTAGTGTAGATTTTTTTTTTTTGGTGGGAAATCATCAAATAACTTCTCCCGCTCTAGGTGGAGCGGGAGGGCGTGTCAGACTTTTACTGACTAAAACCCACCCGTGTTCCCTCAGTTGCCTGTATGCCAGGGGCCGCGGTATCTCTTTCGAACAACCCGCACCCCTGGCAGGCATCGGCCCTTGCGGGCCCCATCTGTTGCTGCTGACATCTCTTTGAGGCGCGCGTGGAACACAACGCGCCGTCGACCCGGGCTTGGTCCTTACCGGACAGCGAGCTACCCATTACTCGTCGTCCGCAAGCCCGCGCCTACGGTGGCCGGCAATCAGCCTGGGATTCCCGACGCCCAGGGCGTCTCCTGCGAAGGCCATGCATGTCCGTATCTTTGTTGATGCACTTTGAGAATGCTTCCAGAGAATATGTCCTACATCCAAACTTACAAACCCGCTTATTATTAGTGTAGATTAAATGACAAAATAATAAAGTAATGGCTGCAGAATTAAATAATACAACCACAGTAATCATTTTCTGAGTAATTTGGTTGTACTGAACGATAGATTTTTAGCACTAAAAGTCGGTATGCAAGCCAGCTTTTGTAGCTTTCACTTCTGAAGAAAAGCTCTCAATCAAACTGAAAAAAAAGACTTAAAAAAGTAATCTAACTTTTTTGACGAACTTATGATTCAGCAATCTATGTGTCACGACTTCGTTATCGATTAACTTAGATAGAATAAGTCTTTTTCTAGTTATTACTGATAGACATGGGATGTTTTCTTTGACGACCAGTCATCGTCAGGTCACCGGTCACATTAGATCAATCATCATCTGGCGCCAGACTCTGCCAGACCCTTGTAACCTTTGGGAGAAAATCTCTTATGTACCTAGTTATATGTACTTTTTTATACGTAAGCAACGTTTCACGACTTCGTTATCGATAAACTTAGACAGAATAAGTCTTATTTTCTAGTTATTATTGATAGACATGGGATGTTTTCTTTGACGACCAGTCATCGTCAGGTCATCGGTCACATTAGATCAATCATCATATGGCGCCAGACTTTGTCTGACCTTTGTAACCTTTGGGAGAAAATCTCTTATGTACAGAATAAGTCTTATTTTCTAGTTATTATTGATACTGATGAACTACTGTAGGCAAAAAATCTGGTCACGTATGCAACTTATGTTTGTAATCGACTTTGTGATAGCAAATGTCACTGGTGATAACATTTAAAACAAAATATTTTGCAAAGAAATAAAATTAAGCGTTAATCTCTCGCTTCATTAAAAAAGTCACAATTGAAAACATTTCGCAAAGACAATACAATTATTTTCCCAAAGGGTAGAAAACTTAGATTATGAGAAAGAGGACCAACGACGGCCACATTTAACAGAACAGCCTACCCCACATTTAGAATCTCAATCAATCAATCAACTCAGCCTATCGCAGTCCACTACTGGACATAGGCCTCTCCCAGGCTGCGTCAACACCCTGTCCTCCGCCTTCCGCATCCAGACTATCTCAGCCACTTTCCTTATGTCGTCGGTCCAGTGGAGCTGGGTGGCGTCCCACGCTACGCTTACCCATACGCCGTCTCCACGTTTAAATTCTAGCTGTAAGTTATTAGCGAGGGCGGGCTTAGGCAATTTAACTGTGTTTGTGTCATTACTAACAATATTAATATAGACTATACGACTTTCTGTTACTAACCCATCGCTAACCAACCTATGGACTGTTCATTTTACCATGTTCATGTCTGAAATAAAGATTTTTTTTTATATAAGACCGGTTACAATATGCCTCTATTACTGTTAATTTACCTACAACACATTTCAACCTAAAACAATATTTGGTACAACGTGCAGGTAATATATCCGTTATTAGGTAATGTTTGCCTCGGGCCTTTCATAGACCCCGAGGAATATAGAAGGTATAGCAGGATATTATGGAAACCGATATGAGGATCAGTAATTTGACCACTACACTGAGCCAGAATGGTCAACCCAAGAGGCCCGACAATGCTCAGAACAGTATGTTATTTCGCAATGAAAATTCTTAATCGCAAAAAAAAAAACATTCTAGAAAGTAGAATCGATACGAAGAGTAGTAAAAACGCTTAAGGGGAAAGAGCCACGTTAAGGCGCGAAATTCAAATTCTCTAAAAAATTTTGCAATTTGCAGGCAACAAAATATGATTTGCAACGTTATCGTACTACCCAGTAACTGGGTTGTGGAGGTAAGATAAGCAGTCGTTCCATGTAAAATACTGGTATTCAGCTGAATCCAGTTAGACTGCAAACCAACCTCAACATATTTGGGAAAAGGCTAGGCAGATGATGATAAGTTAACGCTAACGTTTGTGTCTTTCTGTACCAGTTCGAATAAATTCTTTTTCATTATTCCTTGCTTTTCATCTTTTAGTCTTTGATGCAAAAAGATAATTAAGGCTAATTAAAACAAGCAACCACAAAGTGTCGTCAACATAAACAACTCATGTTCAAAAGATGTACCTGCCATTCACGACGAAATCACAATCATATTTATAGCCCCACAATCTGAATGAACCAACATATCATTAGAATACCTAATTAACGCTATTTCTATCAAATTCCCGGTATTGTTATATACCAGGGGGTCATAGGATCGAGAAACAAGGAAGTGACGCCGATACTAAGATAAGTGAGACACGTTTTAGATCTTCACAACGTGAATGACATACACATATTGCTTTGAAACGTTATATTAATTTATTATTGTTTTGACTAATCTGTTAGATAAAGTGGTAATATTTGTAAGAGGAGCCTGGTGTTTCCCTTGAGCGTGATTTATACACGGTATTTGAACTTACTAGCGAAATGTGGGTGTGTGTGATAAAATAAATAGGCATTTATTGTACTCCATGGTCACAATTTCTTTACAAAATGTTTTAAGCGTGCGTATACTTATTTAAACATACTTACCATAAAATTGGGTTTTTTTTTTGGGTGGGAAATCATCAAATAACTTCTCCCGCTCTGGGTGGAGCGGGAGGGCGTGTCAGACTTTTACTGACTAAAACCCACCCGTGTTCCCTCAGTTGCCTGTGTGCCAGGGGCGGCGGTATCTCTTTCGAACAACCCGCACCCCTGGCAGACCATAAAATTTGGTTCGGTGGATTTTTTTTTCAGTGTTAATTTCTAATTGCATGATAGTACTTAATTGAATTGTGGGAGAAGTTATTTGATGATTTCCGTGATGGATATTAGCCTGATGTTATGTTACGTGCGTGATTTGAATATCATTTTATTCTTATCTTGGACTAAGTGCGTTATACTCGGATTTCAATAATTAATTATGTAATGTGTAGTGTGATTTCTTATTAATTGTACGTTTTTAATTTTATTTATAGGTACTGAGAGCCCTTGTTGGTCGAAATGGACGTTTAAAATGATTTTTTTGTTAAAATTTTTCCTTTTTTTTGTTTAAGTATTTCTTGTGCGTTTCCCAAATTAAATATTTTTCTTTCTTTCTTCTACATTACTCATCAACTATATTAAAAGTATGAATAGTTTAATAGTATCTCTAGATACGAGTTAACTGCGAAAATGGCGATAAATATATCATCTTAAATGGCGATTAGCAAAACTTGTGAAGTACATGAGACACTTGTTTTCGTAGAAAAGGTACTTATCTCATGAATTAAAAAATAATCTTTAGTCTTAGATCAAAAACAGAGATAAGAGTAACCAAATAATATTCAAATAGTATCAATTGTTGGAATCGTAGTACTATTTGGGAAATACAGAGTTCAAGAGTAATGTTTATCATTCAAGAAAATGATGCAAAAACCTAGTCTTTGGAACCCACCAAATAAATGTCGAATGAGCAATAAAATATGTTAACGGAGTTTTTTATTCTTGAAATCGTTACAGTTTTAATTAAAAAAATTGAGGCGATATAAATTATATTAAATTTTAATTTACTAAGGGCTGATTTTTCAATTGACAGATAGCTTTAATGCAAGGAATAAATAACGCGGTTTGACAGCTTTTGTATAGAAAATATGGTAAATGATCTGATTTATTCTTCCGATAAAAGTTATCTGACTATTAAAAAATCAGCCCTTAGTAACACAACTAACGAGCTAACGAAACTGCGCAACTCTACAGACAATATGGGTATCGATAACTTAACCTTAAAAAAACAAAAACACAAATGGTCATTTTTTTGGGGCCACCGACGGTAATCTGTTAGATTAGTTACTTTTTTTTTTTTTTCTGGGTGGGAAATCATCAAATAACTTCTCCCGCTCTGGGTGGAGCGGGAGGGCGTGTCAGACTTTTACTGACTAAAACCCACCCGTGTTCCCTCAGTTGCCTGTGTGCCAGGGGCGGCGGTATCTCTTTCGAACAACCCGCACCCCCGGCAGGCACCGGCCCTTGCGGGCCCCTCTGTTGCTGCTGACATCTCTTTGAGGCGCGCGTGGAACACAACGCGCCGTCGACCCGGGCTTGGTCCTTACCGGACAGCGAGGTACCCATTACTCGCCGTCCGCAAGCCCGTGCCTACGGTGGCCGGGAATCAGCCTGGGATTCCCGACGCCCAGGGCGTCTCCTGCGAAGGCCAGGGCTGTGAGGCCGCATCTACTGCATCTCCCTCACGTGCACCGCCTCCCTCTTTGCGAGCATAACTGCTTCGCTGAAGGAGGCGACTTGAAATATCTGTTTAAGAACCTGTTTATTTTTTACACATGTGATGGGTATAGATACCTAAACACGATAAAACAAAAACGATATTCATAATCTTACTTCAAGTTAACTACGTAACCAGCGGTAGTGGACCCCATTACACCAAATAAAAAAAAAAAAAAAACAATTGCACTACATCTGGGATGTTTTGCTAGCTAATTTTATTAAACCCTGTATAATAAATGAGAGAGTAGATATTATTGCATAGTCTGACTGACAGAGCTTGTAAAATCGAACAACACATGAAGCCGTAGGGCATACCTACTCGTAGTACAAATTTAAACACAATTTATTCCCTAATTTCGGTAGGCATTATGATTAAATATTGTGCTAAAACAATGACATGGACATTAATAAACCGTAACCACAATGTGTAACGTACAGTAGTGTATATTTAATTCAGAATATATAAATGGGAATTGAATTTCACAGAGGTAATAGCAAGAACATAGTTATAATTTTATTCAGTACCAACTTCCTAACATTTACAAAGCTAGGGAGCACCCATACATCATATTGGGTACCCAAGACTAAGATGCTCCTTGAGGACATGGTGGAGCATACGGTGGAGGTCTGCCCGGCTTGGGCGGAGCACCGCCGTGTCCTCATGGAGGCGATCGGCTGCGGCGATCTCTCGCGTCCGGCCCTGGTCGAGGCCATGGTACGGAGCGAGAGTGCATGGCTAGCAGTCGCTTCCTTCAGCGAAGCAGTGATGCTCGCAAAGAGGGAGGCGGCAGGCGCAGGAAACGCCCTGGGCGTCGGGAATCTAAGATGCTGGTTCGACACACTTCGGTTAATTCAGATTGATTTCCATTACTCCGGTGCCAAAAAGAGAGAAAGCGAGTTTTAGGTTCGAACACAGACAGGGGATTTCCTTAGCGTGAATTTTTCATAACCACTGCTCTCAAAACGGTGAAGGAAAATATCGTGAGGAATGACAACTAAAATATAGCAATAAGCAAAAGAATTTCCAAAATCACACGACTATAACATTAATATCCCAAAACCAGTTAGTATCAAATTACTCGAAAATATTTACGGAAGCAAGAAATATTACAAAGTTAAACAGATGAAGACGTGACGAATTCTCACAATCCATCTAATTGAATACTGCTATTGATATAACCAAGATAAACAACAACAGTGCGGAGATGAACCAATATTTTGTTATTTGATTGTGTTCTATTCAATCAAATTAATAGCATTACCCTTTAAGGTTTACTCTACCACCAGCATGTCCTAGTACCAAAAATTCGAAGATGTGTGACTTCACACACGCACTGGGCTCGCGTGGTGGATTACGGCCTACTGCCTCTCACAGACGGAGGCCCAAGCAGTGGGAACATTATAGGTTCAGTATGCTATCCAAAAATGCATAGGACGAAGCTTATTCAGCGTTCGTAGTCTTGTACTTCTTCAGTTCCAAAAAGCCTTTTTATATTGAGAAGCCTATTTATTGTTTGAGCACAAACCTAAACATAAACAACGCACAGCCTAAACCAATGGGTCTAAAAGCATAATCACAAAAGTTCTTTATAAAATTCAAGGGGTTGAATAGGGAATGAAAGTGTGTATGGAGGTTCGTAACTTTTACCGGTAGGAAATCCCATAGGACACACGGCTTGTGTATTCATAAATTCTGTGAATATCGCGGAAATCTCTGGTAGCGAATACATATTTACAATCTTAAGCGGAATTGATAAATATGCTATCGACGATAACTGACGTCGGGGATATGGCTGAAAAAAGAATGCACGGTATACATACAAACCTCGTTGATAACGTCACCAAAAAGGCTGAAGACGAACTTTCAAAAGGAGAATTTCGAACGCTATGAATAGTTGAATATAATAATAGTTATGAATAGTTGTTCTTCCAAGAAATTACTTGGAATTGAAAAGTTTCAAATGCTTTGCGATAAGCATTGTCAAGTGATGGGTAGAAAACGGATCAAGATGATGAAATGTTTAATTGAATAGGTGACTAGGATTAAGCAGTAATTAAAACATACATCTAGGCAAAGACAAAGCAAAAACTGTTTTGACTGTAACTTTTTTAGTAGAGACATGTAAAAATTACATGAATTCATGCAGAACCTGCAGAGCACGCAGTAGACTGGTGATAATTGGATTGGTGGTAAGACTGGTGACCACCGTCAACAGCAGTATAATGCGATAGGCTTGGTGGAAAATATGAAAAACTTTGTCCGTTTATTTCATGATTTAGCTAACGCATATCGAAGAACAATTCTCAGTAAATCTTGAAAATTGTTTGGGAAGTGATAATTTGTCAATTTTTTTTTTAATGAAAAAATGGTAACCCATTTTTCTGAAGTATCATCATCTGGCCAAGCCTTTTCCTAACTAGGTTGAGGTCTGCTTCTAGTTTAACCGGATGCAGCTGAATACCATTATCTTACATGGAGCGACTGCCTATCTAACCTCAACAACCCACGACGACCCGTAACGGTAACGACTGTCAAAGATCCAAGAATAACAGCTGGGACCAACGGCTTAACGTGCTTTTCAAGGCATGGAGTAAATCTTAAAGGGTAGATGCTATTAATTTGATTAAATAGAAAACAATCAAATGACAAATATTGGTTCATCTTCGCACTGTTGTTGTTTATCCTTATCAATAGCAGTATTCAATTAGATGGATTGTGAGAATTCGTCACGTTTTCATCTGTTGTAATATTTCTTGCTTCCGTAAATATTTTCGAGTAATTTGATACTTGTGGTTTTGGGATTAATGTTATAGTCATGTGATTTTGGCAATTCTTTTGCGTATTGCTATCTATATTTTAACTGTCGAAATGTGGGTGTATTATAGGTACTGCTGTACCTAACCTGGGGAATATAGAAAAGACGTGAAGTCAATTATTTCACATTAAGAACCTCGGATATCTATTTTGTTTTTATTGGCGTTCTCAAAGTAGTCACGCCTTTTCTATCCATGTCATCATTCACAAAATCCATCCATCGTTACTATGGTCTTCTTTAACTCTGTCAACAGTACAACACCCACTTTGTGTTAATAATACACTAGATTTTATCTATAATCTCAACAGATGTTGGTCTCCTAGTTGCCCTTTACCTTCACGACACGTATAAAGCCACATGGGTGGCACATAATCAACTCCACGGCTTCTTTGATCGACGTATATAAATATTTCATCTTCTGTCTCCGCCTGCCCTAGAATCAAAATGACGACATTATTCATTCAAAAGTAAACAATTGCGAATTTATCAGTTGTTATTTTGCACTTTAGTGTAGTTATCATTGTTGACCTTAATGAATAGAGCATAAAATTATACCATTTTATTGTCTACTTAAGCAGCAAAAAATCCACTAAGTAAAATTCAATGTGAACGTATGACGAGAAAGAAAAGTGGTGGCCTAGTTGTAACGACCCCGACTTTCGAATTATAGGTCGTACTCGTAGCCATATCATCATCATCATATCAGCCGAAAAACGTCCACTGCTGGACATAAGCCTCCCCCAAATGGGAGGGAAGTCGACTCTTACACCCACGGGAAGAAATGGGATGGTGCCATTTTTTACGTCCGACACAACACGGAACAGCAGTGGTACCATATATTACCATAGATTTTAGGCTGATTATGCTACGATTATGTATGACAAGTTGTCGCAAAACTTCCGAAGAGTTTTGAGTACAAAAGGCAGTACATCTCAGGGATGTCAGAATAACACGACATAAAAAGGCAATATTTTAAACCAGACTAGATTCCACAGACCCACGTCCGCCACAAAATAAAATATCTTTATACACACATACGTCATAGCATAGTCTGGACTGTGCAAAACGTTGGAACGCAAGTGTAATCGTCCGTCGTATAACAGTGCACAGGAGATTTAGCGACTTGTCAGCACAAATTACAAGTCGTGCAACTAACATTACACCAGCTAAAATAAGCACTAAAGTAGCTACGAGATACAGCGCCGAGCGTGAAATTGCATTTTAGTCTTCTTTATTTTAAACGATAAAACCTTGAAAGTAACTTTTGAAGTAAATTACTTTAATCATGAAGATTTCGTACATAGCTAAGTAAAAAAGGGTAGTAAAATAGTTTAGGGCTATAAATAAAGGTACAATAAACTTATCGGAACATTGAAACAGTTTTATTGATATCGCGTAGGTATCTGAGAATAAAAGTTGATCAAATTGTGTCACGCGGAAAAAGGCTCTAAAAATACAGGAGCTCTTGTGTTTATTGACGATAAAGATATAGATGTGACACTATCTTACATTACTCGTGAAGTAATACAAGACTTATATAACCTGACCGTAACCTTGCACTGCACCTTTCAGAAATCTGAAAAATTTCAATAAACGCCGCTTTCAACTAAGGTAAACGACATAAGTGCTTCGGGAATTCCTCAATGAAACTGCAGCCAGCTTCGAAGCACTGAATCACAATAAAGTCAGGGTAGTTATGGCACCCTGGGGCGGGGTCAACACATTCCCGTTTGTAACGCCGAACAAATTGGAATATTCTCATTTCACACGGAACGAATTTGTGCAATTACGTTTTTGAGCGTCAATTCGTTTAAAGGGACTCTCTTTTGGTGATTTTTTGGCCGTAACTGTATACAATTTTCAACTTTATGACGATATAAACATTCAAACCATTTAGATTCAAGTTTAGAGTGAATATAAGGTTGAAATTTTCAAAACAAATACTTTATAAGTGCCGTTTTGTATTAGTAATTAAATACCGAGTACTCAGTACCACCAGCTCTCATTTATTTCTTGCTTAATGAAACACATTGTTTGAGCACCGTGAGTCGGAATTCAGTTTGGTCCACAATTATTGTTGTAATAAATTGTTAACAGACACGCTGCTAGTTTTGTTTTAGCATTTGAAATGGTATTAATTATTGTTTAATAAAATATTGTTTGTCCAACTACAACCATCATAAAACTCATCGTTATTATTATTTGTCGACGTTTATCTGATACTGTATACCTTTTCACTTCTATTTTACCCAGTTCCTTCACCACATCTATGTCCTGCCTAAGTTTATATCTCACTAATATCTATTATTTCAAATCTTCTTCCACCAACCCAAAACGATTCACCTAATCTTTCTTGTTGCTTCACATTTTCCGACTCCCAACTACCTTCGCCAATTGTTCTCGAAACCGTCAAATCATAATCTTTTCTATATCACAACACACTGGTACACATATGCCACATTTTCCGGTTCGTATATCAATCAGTACGGTACCGACAGCTGACGACTTTTTGAACGAGATTCGATGCGACCTCTCTGCTCCCAATATCTTTTGCCGTAAAATTTCGGTAGTTGAAAATGCATTTTGTGAGCGGTAGCGGAGCGAGCACTGATTTTACGATGCTTGTCCCGACTCTCGTGATGTTCTCGAATTGAGTGAGTCACAGTATCAGTGTTATCACTATCAATAATGGTTGGTATAAAATCTTTAGCAACATCATGTGAGCCGTCAATGTTTACGTTTGGACATGAACTTATTTGTGACTGTGTTGTTTGATGGGACATGATTTTGCTGGGTCATATTTGCTGAGTTTATGAAATTGTGTGCGAGCAATTCAATTTCAATACATCAGCGAAGAGTTGGTACTGATGCTCTTTTTACAAATGGATTAGGTACAAATACTGTTCAAAAATCTCGATTTATAAAAACTTTATTAGAACAAGAAAAATATAATATGTGTGCGAACACCAGTTTCACAAAATGAAATGAAAAAGAGTAGCTCATCAAGTTAACAAGTTAATTTAACTCAAGCTAAGAAAATAAATTGAACCGTTCAAAACAGTGATTACGGAGCACACCTCCAAGGGCCAGATTATCATCACGATTTGGACCCAAGAGAACTAAGCCATAAACATCTTAGTCCCTTCCGGCCCATAATAAATGACGGAGCCAATACGGTGAAACTACGTAAACTCCTACTTACTCCTTAAGGAATATATATGGCAACCCCAACTAAAACTATTATTCTCAGTGTTACTAACTACAAATATTGAATCTTATCGATATTGGTTTTCTTGGCCAAGTTGTAGCGGCAGCATGAAAATTCATTTCAAATGTCTTTGGAAAGTTTATATCAGTTTCATAATATCTCGTTAGTCTAGTACAGTTGCGATTATTGTTGGAACTGTCTGTTTGTGCGCATATTGTGAAAGGGGTAATAATCGACTGGGATTTTGATCAAAAGTTTTTTTTGTTAAAATTGTTGGTGTCGAATTAATTTAAAGTCGATGAGAGGAGGGTGGGAGGTACCTACTGGATCATCTGGATCCGAATGAAGTTTTTATGGAAAGTATCCCATTTTAAATTTTCGAATTCGGGAAATACTCAACATCCTTTTGCTATGGGATTATTGTATGAACTTTTCGGACAGGACAATGTCCATCAGGTCAGCTAATAGATAAATAAAAGAGGTCGAGGATCAGATGTGTGGCGTGTTCCTAGAGGCTCATGTTCTGGAGTGGGCTGCTATGGGCTGATGAATTAATTTAATTTTTTGGGTGGGAAATCATCAAATAACTTCTCCCGCTCTGGGTGGAGCAGACTTTTGCTGACTAAAACCCACCCGTGTTCCCTCAGTTGCCTGTGTGCCAAGGGCCGCGGTATATCTTTCGAACAACTCGCACCCCTGGCAGGCATCGGCCCTTGCGGGCCCCATCAGTTGGTGCTGACATCTCTTTGAGGCGCGCGTGGAACACAACGCGCCGTCGGCCCGGGCTTGGTCCTTACCGGACAGCGAGCTACCCATTACTCACCGTCCGCAAGCCCTCGCCTACGGTGGCCGGGAATCAGCCTGGGATTCCCGACGCCCAGGGCGTCTCCTGCGGAGGCTACGGCCGTGAGGGCGCATGTACTGCCTCTCCCTCACGTGCACCGCCTCCCTCTATGCAAGCATCACTGCTTCGCTGAAGGAAGCGACGGCTACCCATGCACTCTCGCTCCGTACCATGGCCTGGACTAGGGCCGGACGAGAGAGATCGCCGCCGCCGATCGCCTCCACGAGGATAGGCTGATGATGATGAGGACTTATAACTTTTGCTTCATAGAAAATTAAAGAGCACTGTCCACTGATCACCAAATTCTAATTCATAATGTGGAAATCATCAGATCCGCTGAACGTTTAGTAGCTTTAATAAATAGCAAGAAATATTCTTTTTTTTTAACTTTACAAAGAAATGTGACTAAGTATGTGACCTACACTGTAAGTAGGTACGAGATAATGAATAAATCAGTTAATTATAATTACTGGATTTTACGTCAAAACATGTTTTTTCGCGCCTTTCGCCAATTACGTGATAACCAAGATGTATACCTACTTTTAGGTACCTATTCACATTTAGATGAAAGTTTAATCTCTTCAAAAACAACTTTATCAAAATTGTTTTCGTAGTATTATACTTTGCGGTTTTTCCAGCGACTTTTGATAAGAATTATGCTTTTGCTTAGTGATTTACGTTAATAGGCTTCGAACTGGCGACCTCTCTATCTCCACACGATACTGGAGTCATTGGGTTGCCTCGTTTAAGAGCTTAGTAGGCAATTCGCACGAATTAACTGGCACGGATTTTTGATTCCGTAGAAACTAAATGCAGGCTTGCCTTCGCTTGACTCTAAGGGCCATATCACACTAGCGGTTTGCGAGCGGCTGCGAGGCGGTGCGGGCGTGCAGCGAATGCGTCGCGAACACGCCGCGGCTGCGCAGCGAAGACGTCGCGGACGCGTGGCAAATTCGCAACGTTTTTGTCGCGTTTTTGTAGCAAGTTAACGACGTACAATACACTCAGTAACAAAATGGGTTCCGACGAGGAGACACTGCTGTTGGCTTTGTTACTTCGAAGACGCCGGAGACGAAAACGACAGCATCGACGAATTTGGAAAGATCCAATATCTCTCTCTCCGTGTCCGCGGCGATCTCGTTGCGCGTCCGCAACGAATTCGCTGCGCATGCGCCGCGTGTTCGTTGCGCGCCCGCTCCGCTTTGAGGACGCTCGCAATCCGCTAGTATGATAAGGCCCTTATTATCGCCGAATCAAAAATAAATATTTTTGCATAACATTTTACTCGCATGGATTATAAGTAGGCTTATTCTATAATTTACTCAAGCGATTTACAAAACCTGGAAGTAATAGATACAAGCAGCCAATATCAAGCTATTTAATGGTACTTCATTTTTATACACATAAGCCTGGGTTCAAAGACTTTGTTACACGCTATTTGAGATTTATTTAAAAGCTTTATTTGATCAGGGCACACAAACACGGATTAAATGTGGGAATTTATGTTATTGTCGTTTCCTTGTTATATTTGCTATGTAAATAGCGGTGTTGGGTATGAAAATACAGCAAGCAATGTGTACGAATGTTTAAATAATCGTATCATATTTTTGTTTTTGAGCAGAGTTTTCACATACTTTTTGTATTTTTTTTGCGTCTTTAAGTGAGATCTAACAGTAAAAAGCGTGATGATTTATAACCACAACTATTATCAGATGATTTGGCCTGTTCCTATGTTTTCTACGTATCTATTAAATATTCTTTCTAATCATTATTTCCTACTTTTTGCCAGCGGCTTCGCCTTCGCATGGCGGTCGGAAACTATCCCACGGGAACGTACCCCCGGCATTGGATTACCTATACCAGGTGTTAAAAAAATAATGTTTAGAAATTTAAGGACTTGTTTAAAATGACATTCAAAACATAACCAGGAAAAAAATATTTACACACAAGAATCCGTTTCAAAGATATATTATAATAATATATTTTCCCCATGCACTAATTATAAATATGCACATGCGCACCGTACCTACACCGCGTAGGCACAGAGAACCGCGCGAGCGAGACGAGCGCGCTGTCAATTACCTACGTAAACAGCTGATTCTAATTCTCCCACGACATTTCATTCATCAACATTCATCATTCATACATTTCATTTTCCATTTCTTTTTTTTTTTGACTTTGGACTGGCAATTTATCGAACTTACCTAAAATTAAAATCGCTCAATTTTTTTTTGCAATATGTTAGTTTTTTGATACTGAGCAAGTACACGAAATTCGGAACATAAATTTTTTAACACTTTATATATGTTAATCCAATTTATAAACTATCTGTATGCCAAATTTCATTCAAATCCGGGGGCCGTTATTGCGTGATTAAGTAGCAAACCTCTAAACATATAAACTTTGACATTAGTAGGATCAGTATCGCCAATTAGTCGCATTTGTAATCGACTTCAAAAAAGGAGGATGTTCTCAATTCGACTGTATTTTTTTGTAAATGTTTGTTATCTCAGAACTTTCGACTGGGTGAACCGATTTTGAAGATTCTTTTTTTATTTGAAAGCTGGTGCTTCCCGTGTGGTCCCTATGTATAGATCTGATGATGCCTTTCGGAGATAGGCAACGGAACTCTTCAAAAAATGACAACAAACAAACCGTGATTGCTGCTATCGCATAAATATGCGTTGTTTTGACACCACGGATGATGAAGTTTTGAATTGTGTGGGGTAGGTACTATAACTAAAAAGTGAAAAATAAAAAACTTTTTTCCAAAAAATACAACCTACTTCCAAAAAAGTACTAAAAAGTGAAAAATTACTTTAATTTCGGAAGGCGGTGACAAAAAATTAAATAAAGTACATATCCAAAGTCGCCGACTTCGGAAATTAAAGTTATTTTTCACTTTTTAGTGTTTTTTTGGAAGTCGGTTGTTTTTAAAGATTATTTCAATTCGAACCAGTAGTTCCTGAGATTAGCGTTCAACCAAACAAACAACCTCTTCAGCTTATTATAAATATGATAGATTAAAAGATGTATGAAATACATAAATTTAAAAAAAAAAATCAAACGAAAATTAATAAAGCGCTCTTCTTCGCTCTAGTTATTTTAGTTATTTAAAAATTTGCTGTGCCCGACAGGGTCCATAATTGTTTCTATTTTTTGTATTTACCACCTGTAAGTGTACATTATGGATTGCAATAAACGATTTGATTTGATTTGATTTGATTTGAAATTTATATATTTACACCGTGACATTTTAGTCGTCTTACAAAGGTGGTGGTCCACTCAATGTGTCCAACATAAAATATCTACAGGCACCATTAATTAAGATAATAGGTACAAAGAATAATAAATAATGTTTTAGAATTATGAAACACCCTGTTAATAATGTTTACGTATCAAGAGTAGAAGATACCTATACCATTACGTTCCATCATTCATTCCATCTCCATATCAGCGTGTTTCAAACTACGTCATGCGTCTACTAAGACAAAAATGAATTCAGAATGATATTTGAAATTTTTTAATCATTCATATGTTCAAAAAATATTTTTATTTATTTAAATGTATAGTAGTCATTGGAAACATGAAGTGGGCTGCCATTGTAAGACGACTAAAATGTCACGGTGTATTTTTTTAATTATATATTTGTGTAGATAGATGGAGAATTCACTTATAAGTGAATCAGCATGGCAGGTTACTCGCATTTTCCCATTATAACTGTTTTGAACACTTATCTAAGTTTCACATTACAACTTTCAGGAGCGTCCCGCCCGCTTTCCCAATATAAACGCTACCTACAGCCTTACAGGTCGCTACCCGCTAGCCCATGACACAGAAGTGTTAACAATGGCCCATTCATTACCATAAGTCGGCTGTGACAACTCGCTGGGTGATAAGCGGCCAGCCCACGGCACAAGCTGATTGGAGATCGCGTTGTGATGCTAATAGCGCCTTAAACCTTAATACAGCTGCCGGAATTCCTTGTATTATTTAATCCTTTGGACGGCCTTTTGCGGATGTAGGTCGCCTTCTAAACTAGCCTAATGCTGCTGCATTAAGGTGGGGGTGCCATGGTAGCCCGTGACACTCTTAATTTTCTTCCGTTTTTTGCAATTTACAGGTCAGTGCCATGTTCATTAAAATATGATTCGCGACCGTAACAAATGTAGCTTTTCAGATTTATAATCATTAAAAACTTCAATAGAGTAGTCGGATATGAAACGCAAACCTCATCCAGTTTTTAAAATGTAATAGTGTTTCTACACACGGCTACACACCAAGCTATACATTTCCTGTTTACGCTGGTCTCGCACTGTACGGAATTCCTTTACAATGCGAGATCAGCTTATACTGGAATTGTATAGCTTGATGTGTAGCCGCCCGTACATAGAAAACAAACCTAATTACAGAAATAAAATCACTTAAGTATCATTTGGTAGGATGAAAATAGTTTTGCTTCTGGCAGCCTATAACTTTATGAAACCAGAACCCTAATTGCGTAACAAACAGAATCTGAATCTTTATGCAAGGATATTGCTAACCCACCGCTTTATATGTTCTAAAAATATATCCGCTCAACAATATAAATAACGCAATGAATGTGGTTGAACTGTCAAAATGAAAACCTACTGTCAACGTGATACGCAAATACCTCATGGGTCTTCTAACCGAACATGATTTTACTCCTGTCCATCACGTGGCAAATCGGTCAGTTATGTCTATCTGTGCTGTGGCTAGACCCTTGTGCTTATACGGGTGCTGTGGTACCCATTATTTTACGTGTAGGTACTAGGGTAAAAGCCCGATGGTTGCCACACTTTTCGAAACCACTCAATATCTTTCAGTACAAAAACCAAGATACTTCATTTGTAAAACTGGCCGGTACTTTGGTTGTTATTCTACTTTATGAAAAGTTACCAAAACTTTAATATTTCCAGAGTATTAGCGATTTTTGCGGACCTCTATATTTTGGGATATCTATCCCACATAGGGGATAGTTGCCTAATCTATATAAATTACGTTTCGGATAGATGCCCCGCTGAGAAACAGGACATCTATCTCGCAAAAACTTTGATCGCATTTTGCCTTCCCATGCAATCACAAGACATGCGATACGGTCAACTTAGTGGTAGTTGGAGAGTCTTCCGATAGATTAACAAAATAGCATGATATTTATCCGCGAAACTAGAGCAATTAAAATCGGGGCAACTATCCTGGTTTTACCCTATGGTTTACAGTAACTAGTACTGTGCTGACAACACCATGTAGTGTTGCCAGTGCTAGTTGCTAGTAGTAAGATTCAACTGTCGGAACGAATGACACCCGTGTTGCAGTGTTGCCAGGCAATGGGCCGGCAAACTGTCCTGCTTTTGCATCATTACGATACCTAAGCGACACATTGCTACTAGTTTTAAAATGGCTATACGCTGTGTTGGCATTTCAAGCTTTGTATGCTTACTTAGTTATTTTTATTTTAGGATTAATACGGAAGTTACCAACTGCAGAGTAATTTTGCACGTTGGCAAGTACAAATTAAATATAAACATACCCGACCCTGGTAACAGGGGTTTTTTTATCCCGCTAAAAATGCAAACAGACGCCAGGTGTCATTAGGTACACTAGGAAAACCTTACATACGACAATAAACAAGTATGCGTGCATAACTACTAAACCAGAAAAACAAAAATCCCCTAGCATTTCGTAAATTAACAAGAGACCGCCAAATTCAAAGTCTGATATCTTATTTACTAAGTAAAGGTTTATCCTTCAACACTGCGATGCCCTTTTGTTTAACTTTCCAAGATTCACTTGAAGGGGTCGTATCGTAAATCAATCCATCTGACGTGGTGGGAATTGCTTTTTTACGAGCTTCCCCCGTAACGAGGAACCGCTGGAAAACCGGGCTATCGTCAAAAAATGGATTATGTCATGCATTTTGGTGGTCTACCGGGAATATTCGACATTGCATTATGGACGGGAAGAGCTCATGGGGACAAAATGATCGTTAACTTTGCTGACTGCCCAGGATGCAACAGATGTGCTTGAAAACATCATTTGTATACTTACTAGAGGTTTCTAGTATTACGAACTGTCTTGGAAGAATAAAACCCATGCAAAAATCTTGGTAAAGGATTTGCTGACATTAAACGTTGAGACGTACAAAACGGTGAAGAAAAACGTCGTGAGACAACCGGCTTGTCGTAGAACCAAAAATCCGAAGACAATGACATCTACCAACCCGCAGTGGGCTCACGTGGTGACCCTAATCAAAAAGAGAGAAGGCCTCTGTCTCAGCAGTGGGAAAATTATACGCTGATAATGTAATTGTTATAACTCAAAGGATGATGTGGCCCATAATCTTTAAAAAGCCTTTGCCGTTTTGAAGAGAAACGTTTCTGTTATTTGTATAGTGTTCATTTTCGAAAGCTTCAGCCTGCCAGTCTTGTCGCAAAGCGTATCAGTTTGTATATTTATTTCGTCAGTCACAAAACTCACTGAACTACAAAATGCTTCTCCCGAAAATGTTAACCGATAGAATTTTCCACGAATTTCGTGGTACAGGCCCAGGTCACAGCCACACTATTCTTGCCAGTGTCATATGTAGGTGCTTTCAGTATTCGAATGAGATTCGAGCGTGGGGGGTAATTCCGCGCATATACGAGTTCGTACGAGCTATTCCGTAGCAGAACTTTTCTATTATATTCTGTTTGCTGTTGTAATAAAAAAGTGTTGCGTATTACGTTTTGGGAAGAGGTTTATTGGGTAGTTTTGTATTATGTTGGGCTTGTGATATAAAAGAACATACTGTGTGATTTTTGCAGAGAATAGACAAAACTTGCTCCATTCTTGGCGGTCTTTAAAAGCTAAGGGGATTGAAAAAATGGACTGGTCTGGATCGTTGAGCGATTTAACTGCCCCTTCTACCAGACAGCCAGGGCACTGACCTATATTTAGTGACTTTTTTGTATTGTATTGTTTATATTTATTATGTAATTTAAATTGTGTGATCCTTAAAATTTGACATTTTATTTCAATTTGGATTCTGTGACTTGATGAAAGTGTTATTTATTGGGTGTTTCACTGGAATTTTTCCGTAGCAGCCCGAGGTCTGGAATGTGTGCCCGGTTGACGGCAATAGGCTCGCCCTTATTACATGAGACTTAAATAATAGGACTGGCGAAATTTGGGTTTATTATTAGTACAAGTCTGCCTAAACCTTTCGGGGATTACAGGCGTGATGTTATGATGTTCAAGTTCCTATTTAAATAAAACCTACAATACCACCAATAACCAATAAAAACAAACACTTTTCAATACATTTCCATACCGCCTGGGGGTTTAGACCAAGTTGTTGGTACCGGCTATGTTAATCCGTGGCCACAACTTTACCCAACACAAAGATCAAACTATGGTCCTACTCCTGAGTTGTCCGCAACGGAACTACGAATTTGGATATAGGAATTTTGTGAGTTAAGGTTAACGAGGTGTTGTGTAGAAAATAGTTTAATACATTATGAACAAAATATTTACCTATCTAGCTTTAGCCACTTCATCATCTTACATTATAGATAACTATGCATATTTTATGCAAAAAGCAGCCGTATGTATTGAAGAATTTACCTGAAACAAAAAATAATAACATATTAGTTTATCCATTCATTTAAATCGAAAACTGTTAACAAATAGATACGGGGTGGCAGGGACATCAATGCGCAACCTGTGAACATGGATTCAGTATGTCCTAAACCGGGTCGAAAGTTTTGGGCAGTTATAAAAAAAAATGCTTCCATACACTTTGATCGCGTATTGCACTTTCTATGAACAGCTAACTTTTATTTTATAACCGACGTAAATTTTCACAAAATCTACTTCCTAGTGAAGAAAGAAAACTGCAATACCTACATTGCACTTTTCTATGAAACAGATTTTTTTTTGATAACTGACAAGAAATATCTAGGGGGTCTAAAATCATGTGCTGAATTTATACCACCCTGTATAATCCTTATTTTTCTGCCGCCCTGTATAATCTAACTCACTTAGTTAAACCAGCTATTTCGTACACCGTATTATTTCAGTGTGTTATACTGAATTTACCTTATGTTAAAGCCACATTGTTGCGATCCCATTGATTCAAAATCATCAGTTTACGATTGAATAATTATGCGCTACTCTGTTATTAAATAATAATATGCTGTTGTTAAATAATAATAATATTTAGTTTCGCATCAATAGGAATTTGGTTTGTTAACAACCTTTTGAATGTATGCAGACATGTATTTGTGATGCATAGAATTGGTGCTTTTAGATAACTATGTAATTAGATAAATAATACTAAGGTAATATTACATAATTTCTGATGATTAGAGATCGTATAATCGGATGCATATTTACCTAAAGTTAATTTTTAGTTATGAAAGTATGGAGGGGGGGCTGCTTAAAAAATATTTTTTGATGAAAAAATCCCGGGATACAAAAACACCGGGAATACATAACTAGTCAGGTGTATAGTATGGAAGCGACTTCTAAATTATTAGGATTGCGTAGCTATTCAGACACATATTGAGCTAAAATTAATTGCGATGCAAATATGTGTAAGTAGGGTGTATAAAGTCTGTAAGAGTGGGGGCGGTGTGTGTTAGTTAAAACATTTTTTATACATTAAATGAAGATTTTTTCATTACAAAAGCGCGTTCCATATTAGCCAACATCGCAACTTTCGGTGAATATGCATTCGAATGATGATGATACACTGAAACATTACTGTGGTAATATTTAGGGCAAGTCTAATTCCAGAAAGTAAAAATTATAAAGTAATTTTTCAATTAGAAAGAAATGAGTAGTTAGTCGAATGACTTCGTAAAGAGAGAATCATTTTATGAAATGTATAGAAAGTATGCAAGGGTAACACCATGATGCAGGAAAATGCACCATGGGCAGGTAATTCCACTACCAAACCTGCAGACTGTCTTAACTTTTGACTAACGAGAGTTAGTCCAGTCTCAATACAATTTTTATATTATAAAGAGGCAAAAAGTTTATATGTACGGAGAACTACTGATCCGATTCAAATAATTCTTTAAATAATGGAAAGCATTGCGGATTATAGGATATATTTTATGTTAAAACAAGAAATTTTATGTATTAGTATGTATTATTTTTTTCAAATCAAATCAAATCAAACCAAATCAAATGTTTATTTGCAAGAAATACAGTTGGTCAAGGTGAGATCTTATAACCTAAGTGTATTCTGCCTGGAAGCAACCGTGCATATTTTAATAAAGTTTATAATAAAATTTTAAATAATATAATTATCACAATTTCTATTCCCATTTAATTTTAAAATGTATATTGTTCATATAATAATCATTTTATTACACTAACTTTAAATTGTTATGTTCCATATAATCCTTAATACTTACTATAAAAACAATACTTTAGAAACCATTCTGTCAATTTTGTCTTAAAAACATTACCCTGTAATAATTTTAAGTCATTTGGTAACTTATTATTAACTTAAACACACATATTAAACACATTTTTCTTGTACATATCTTTATGACAGGGTGGTTGATACAGTAGGTTGCGAAACTTAGCCCTTTTTTGTCTAGTTAGGACTTCACTACGTTGTTTAAAGTAGTGCATGTGTTTTTTATATTTATCTAGAAATTTTGAGTTACCTATCATTTATGTTGCACCTGCCATGTTTTGTCTCTGCATCACCCTAAGATTGACTGGTAGAAAATGCCTCAGGCATTAAGTCCGCCTTTGTACAGTAATTTTTACTTGTGCATCAAGTTTTAATAAATAAATAAATTTTACGCGGAGAAAGTCGCGAGCATAAGCTAGCAGCTTATATTATGTCTTAGACGCGTTCCCCTTTAACACCTTACGGGAGTATCTACAAGATTACCCCCTTTGTCTTTCCTATTCTTTACATTCCTCCATTCCTACTTACCCTTCTGAAAGCCAAGTACATAAAACGTAAACAAGTCAACCCCCGATTGATTTATGCGCCCTGGCCCGCAGTAAAATAGCGTCGCCAATGTTCTTCCACATAAAGACCAACTCGTAAAACAGATAAAACACATATGTGCCGATGTTTGGTCCATTAAGTCCCAGACCAAGGTTGGCCGAAAGTATTCAAAAAATGTTTCAAACTATAAAAAGTTTTATTGGCCTGAATCGATATTAGGATTCTTTGAAGTAAATGGTGTGGTTCAATCTATTAATGACGTGTTTCATGTTTACTCTTTTGATTGACACTAAACGCGTATTCCTCGCCAGACAGCCATTAGCAGCCGCTATACAAGTTTGTTCAGGTCAAGGCCTAGGAGAAACACGGCCAGGCAATATTCTTCAAACTTGTCAGGTTCCAAGAATATACGCTTTAACATCATTATCAAGCGGCTCGATTTTATCGCCCACTGAATTTTCAAACCTCGGTGCCCAACCGAGCATTCAGAATCCAACAGAGACAATCCCAGCGCGTCGAAAAATACAGTGTTCGATTTTTAACTCTCGGCGCCCAGCGTTGAAGATCCAGTGCGCGTCCGTGCAAACGTGGACAAAGTCCCATAAAAATCACTTCTAGAAACGGAAACAAGCCGATCTCTTCTGTAAAACCTAGGTGAAGTGAGTCAATAATGCCAATTCCCACCATCTGGCGGAATGACAGCTCACTCAAACTCACTTTTAAGTTTTGGTGAGTTACAGAATTTAGACCCAATGTGGTTCCTAGTGCCTTAGTAACACATGCAGTATTGGCGTCAGTTACAAATGGGGCAGCGCCATCTTTTCCCATGGCATTTAGCCAAGGACCACTAAGGGATTATGTCGGCGATACGGGCAGCGTCCACCTGAATACGTGATGTTAAAAATTTTGCTTATATAGCGTTAGATATTACAGCGCAGAAATACAATAATAATTCTGTACATCGTGGATATAAACGTACGAATTTAAGCATCTGTGGTTTATTTATAAACGTTGCTTAAAAGTTATGCCTAAACTCAGTCCGATTCAGTTTATCCCTTGCTGCCCTCGACCAGCGATGCCTTAAGCCGAGGTCCGTATGCCACAGGGGGTGCCCTTAGCGAGCTCTCTCTAATTTTAAGTTTTTTTTTAAGCCCTGGCTGGTAATCTTAATTTATTAGGATTATCACTGGTAAGTCCGGTGACGCAGACGACAACCTCATAGGTCTAACTGCGATATAACAAAACTTACCAAAAAAAAAAAATTGTGCCTAAGCCTAACCATTCGGAGATTGCAGGCGTGATGTTATCTCTAAATAATATAAAGCTAAGTCACTGTTTTCGTCTGTTTCTCCGCTTACTTTTTCTAAACTACGCAACATGTTCTAAACATTGTATTGTAAATATATTTAAAAATGTACTTATAAAATCAATAAACGAAAAAACAATTTAATACCGTCATTAATCAATAATTACTGAAACACATCTTAAGCATAATTATATTATTCAAACAATTTATCTATATCTACATCTATACATATAAATAAAATTGGAGTGTCTTTTTGTAACATTAAAATAACCGCTTTTTGCTACATGCATATGAATATATATACGGTACATATACCAAAATAACATTTTTTACAATTTTTGTCTGTCCGTCTCTGGGTCTGTCTGTCTATTTGTTCCCGCTAATCTCTGAAATGGCTGGACCGTTTTTGACGGGACTTTCACTGGCAGGTAGCTGTTATAATACTTTTATTTTAGATAAATTCTTCTGATATATATCTATACTTAATATTATAAAGAGGAAACCTGCGTATTTTTGTATTTTTGTATGTTTGTTACGAATAAACTCAAAAACTACTAGCCCGATTTCAAAAATTCTTTCACCATTAGAAAGCTACATCTTTACTGAGTGACATAGGCTATATAACATCACGCTGCAACTCATAGGAGCTGAGCAGCAATGAAATAAAAAATAAAAAAATCCACACGGACGAAGTCGCAGGCACAGCTAGTTATAAATAATAAAGGTGGAATTACACGTGGCCAATAACCACTTGGTGTTTTACCGAATTGTAAACACAATATTTGAGGTCCATAATTTTGTGTAAGAAGAGCACCTAATTTGTTGGTTCGACTTAATGAATTTATCCGAAATCGTTTAATTACGGCGTAATTGCTCTCGCTGGTTACCTGCCTCTGCGAAACCGCCTATCAATTTCAAGCTTTCTTCGCTAACGAAAATATTTCCTGCATACATATTACGTTCAGGATATAACAAGTATTACTTTGATATGCTTACTATCATCAAAAGCCCGACTACACAAAAATGGTCAGGGTAAAGTTGTGGTCGCATCCTGTACCAAGAACACCTACAAAATTATAAATGGCATGCGACCACATCTATACCCTGACCATTTTTGTACCAATGTCTTGATTTTTGTCTGAATTTTTCTTATTACGAGCATGCTTTTAAGCAATCGGGTTTTCGTTTATGAACTTACTTTTTATTTAAATTATTTTTAGGGTATTTGAAGTGTGCTAATTAAGCCCTTTTATTTAATACCCAACATGACACCATTGACTTTTTTTTTAATTTCGTCATTTTATGTTCTTTAGAGGGCGCCATATTCAATTTAATGTGACATCATTTAAGATGACGCCTATAACCAGCGGACAATCAAGATGCTTCCAACGATACTTCATTTGTCAAATTATTATAAGTAGTTTGAAAGTTATGACGAAACATTGAACATACATAACGGTACAAAATCATAACCCTCGCCGTAGTCGAGTAAAAACAAATATCACCACGGTACTAGGAATCGTCTGTAACGTATATCTCAAAACAATATCTCAAAACACGAAGCACCGATGCAGGCCGCTAAAGACACCGTTTGTATTTGTGACGTCATATGAGGCACATATTTGCATTTCATTCCACTGGGGTACGTTAGATAAAATGATGGCGACGTATGTTTGAAAATCATTTGTGTGTGATCGAAGAAATATGTCGGCTGCTTGTGTTTTCTTTAGAGATTCGTTTGAGAGAAATTGGATATTTGAACGAAGTGAACGATTCGAGAAACTAGTTTTAGTTTTGTTAGTAGCGAACGCTACTGCTACGGGTTCGGCAGACATGTTTATGTTTGTAAACAATGGAAATAGCACAAATGTAGCTGTAGTAATCCTATCTTCTAAACGTTAATACACTTCTCAGAAATCCAAGTTCCTAAAACGAAGATAAAACTTTTCTCACACTAGCACCTTGTTGAGTAATGCCTTAGGGACTTATCCTAGGACCCCCTTTGAAGTCGAAGAAGTCACTCATCCCTAATGAATTCGTTGATTCACTTATTACATGATAATTAAATGATGAAACTCTACCTAATGTTCATCATCTAGAATGCACGAAGACTGACTTGTTGGAATTATTCAACGCACTCAGCATATAATTTCTAAGAATTCAGTAAAATGGCACGTGCAGCTACTTAGTTCAAGGTTATTGGGGAGGTCGCGGCAGTAAAGGAAATAACATACCAAGAACTGGAAATTGCACTCAATAATTCATAGTAATTTCTCTAATACCAAGGTTGACATCGCATTGAAGCGCTTATCCAATTCCGGACGATTTTATGATGAAAAAGTTTTATAAAGGAGAAAACATCGTGTATCGTACTCATTGACATGCATATGCCTAAAACAAACAAAAATCTTTTGGGGTTTTATAAATGCTCCCGACATAATTTATACCTAAAGATGGAATTCGTCACCGAAACAGACCAGAGAAACGCTGTTAAAGCGATTAGGATGGATGTTTGCTCAAAGACTAAGCAGATGATAGAACATAAGGCATTGTAGCAGTTGACTTAGTAAGGAGAAATAAAAAAAGAGAACAGAATTAAGTAAAGAGCCACACATGGCCTAGTCTCGAAAGCCGTTGTTACATGCTGACAAAACAGCAATGTTCAAGATTCGGCGACACGTGTTACTGTACACGTGCCTCCAAAACGGAGAACATGAGCTTAATGGCCGAAGCTAATGTTCAACAGTGAATATTGACAGGGTGAACTACAGATAATATGGTAAATAATACACACACGATCACTCCACCATTCCCAATAATTCGTTTGATCGAGCGATTCCAACGAATCCTCTAGCAAACTTTATTCATTCGCAACTATGAGCGGAGCTGCGATCTTCATTTCCATAACGCGTTAGCTTGGTGTATTCCGAACAAAAGACAAACATTGGCGTGCACATAAAACTTATTCAGTGGTTCGGCTTAGCGAATATAACATACGTATGCAGTTGAACGCTAGCCAGTGATGTGCTAGGAATGCACCAGAAGATGTGCAAACAGAAGATTTGGCAGGACCGTCATTTCTGATTCTAAACCTATTCGCATCCAGAACCCCTTAAGAACGATGTCCATAGTTGCAGGGGTTACCTACTTCATATCACTTTCGAACATAATATTAATTCGGGGCCCGAACTTAAGAATGGCAACACGGTTTGACAGTGGTCCCTACTCCATATGTTTTTACTCTTCCATAAAAGTTAATTAATCAAGTGTAGGATTTACTCTGAAGTTCCGAACTACTTACGGACCGGCCGGTATCTTCGTTGACGGACGTAGAGAGTACAGCTAGCTTGCAAGAGTGTTGAACTAAGAGTCATGTGATAAGACCGCGTTTGATTAAGGGACTCGTGACCGTTTAACCGTTTTTTGGCAATATCGATCTGGTGCTTATACCTGGTACCTGTATTCTCTTGAAATAACCACACATTAAGAGGCGGCTTTCTTTCATGACAGGTAAAAGAGTGCTTCAGCAAATATTTCTTTCTTTCAGCATCGTTTTTGAAGTACACAATGTGGGCAGAGCTATTATGTATTCAATTACTGTTAGTAGAACTAATGTTTAGTAAACAGAATTCCTAAGAAGCGAAAGACTAGGATTAAAGTGGTTGTACGGGATAAATAAATATATTTATGTAGGTCTCTGTCAAACACTCGACATTGCAATTTTAAGCTCAGCTGTTCAGACAGGATCCGTATTCTGCGAAAAAGCCTATCCTTCTAAAGGCACTAGCGTTCTGTAAACATTGATAAAGGTTTATTGTTGGCAGTTGGTTACCAAAAGTGGAACTTTCTACGTTCCCAAGATATTTTTATTACTTCAGTGAGTTTATTTTCACTCATAAAATTATTAACGGCTGCTGAGAATTGTTTTCTGATTTTCTCCACTGAAATAATGTAAAGAAAACAATAGAAAAGTTATTTGTTTTTAAACCGAAGTTTTCAAATAAATATTTTCCTATTTTTTTTTGTTTCTTTCGTATTTTCGTCTTACTGAAAAACAAGGTCAAGACGAAAACAACGAAAATATAAGGCGAAGAAACTAACTGAAATAATACTTGTATAGGTAGGTATATCGGAAAACGAACATTTGTTCATATTCTCACGCTAGTAAATTAATCAGAATGGGGTGAGTGATATCAAGGGTAGAATTACATACAAATGTTGTGTAACGAAATCTTTTTATGTTCTTTTAGGTTCCTCGGAAGTCAGGAGAGCATGGAATAAACATCAGCATAGTGTGGGACGCCCCCAGCTAGATGGACTGGCGACCTAAAAAATGGTGGCTGGGATAGACTGGATGCGGAAGGCGGAGAACATGGTGTCGTTGTGCGACTGATATTTCATCAGTGCGCGATGATGGAATAAAACTGCTTTTTCATTCCATCTTCTGTTTGTTTCTGTTCGTTTTATAATGAAGGCAATAGAGGGACATAAGTGAAGCTCTAAAACTAAAGTCTAGTTTCAGACCTTCACTTCACTTTACCTTTAAAATAACACAACGATTCAAAGAAGTAGAGAGAAAAGTTTTCGGTTTTTAGATTACGATTCGAAAACATGAACAAAGTCAACGGGTGCCCAGATCGTCTTCAAAATGCGTTGTGTTTTCACAGTTTTCATCAGCATTCTTAGTATTTTTTATTCGTTTTCAAACCGCAATAAAACGTTAAAGAAACCAACGTAAGCGCGACTTAAATAAACGACGGAACGTAAACGTAACCCATAACTAAGAGAACGCAAACCATAAAGATTTCTGTTGTAGCTACAGGGTTGTTACGAACGTAAGGAATCTAGATTCTAGAATTAGGTGATCGGTCACTGGACATCGACTTTGACATTGAATCTGCATGAAAGATTATTTTAAGTCAGCTATTTAGATTTTTAGTACATAAAACAATTAAAATGACTTATGTTGTTAAGTAATTTATTCAAACTAGGCTGACAATCAGCACAGTAAAAATTCCATAAGACAGTCTGCCAAAACGCTCGCTATTGCTTTAGATGGGAAGAAGAATTGGCGCAACAAACTCTCCAGGAATTAAATAGCAAAAAAATATCAGCAAATATCCCAACTAACAGTTTAAACTAACTACAAACATGGCATTGCCTTAAGTGCCCGTTCACCTGCACCTTGGATGAACAGAATAATGCCACTGATGCCGCAATAAACGTGCCCACCTACTGGGCTAACTATGTTGAAGAAGTAGAAAAAAAGTGGCACTCCGGGAGTGCCGACAGAAGTGAAAACTTGAACAATTACGTGCAAGATCAGTAAAAATATTAACAGATTTTTTTTTTGTAAATAATAAACAAGAATTAGTAGTTTGAGTCAATTTTGGCAGCTATTTTACCAAATAGGTAAATCTTTTATTACATGTAATTTATACTGATCAAGCTCAACTAAAACTAACTTATATACCTACAGAGGTGTCGGTAACGGTGTCGCGAGTTCATTTGTTTTTTCCCATCTCAAAAAATGCGCAAAGCGCCTAAAGATGTTTTCACTTGAAAAAGTGTACGAGTACCATGGACACGAAAAGAAGAACATTGCGTTGGAATTATTCCTCCGCATCGCTGTCAACTAATTTTGTTTTCATCATTATCATCAATTCAGTCGACAAACATCCACTGGTGGATATCGGCCTCCTCCAACCTCCGCCACTTCAACCGGTTCTGTGCTTCTCGCATCCAGTGGATTTATGTGGCCTTCACCAGGCCTTCCAACGCTACGTCTTTCTTACGGTACGCGGTCGCCACTCCAGAACCTTTCGGCCCCATCGGCCACCTATGTCCTGCCCACTAAACCACTTAAATTTGTGGATTATTTTGTTTTGAATTGAAGTAAATGTTACGCTATAACTTGACAGCTAGAATCCTAAACTTGAATAAACTCTTGCAAAATTTAAAAATAATTTTCCTCTTATACAATTCGCCAGCCCTAGCATCGCACGTAAACATCTTTACAGCGCCCATACAAAAGACGGAACGTAAATAAAAACAAAAAAAAAACTCGTATTTTTACAAAAAATGCGGGTTACATAGAGTAATGACGTATCAGGTGTTACCGACCGAGATGTATGATTAATGCTCGGGTATGCTCGTAGATGCTCGTGTATCCTCGGCATAAAGCTCGCATTTAACACGTGCGCTCCGGAATATATTAATTAATCTTATCTGCAAGTTTGATAGAAAGCTTTGTGGCACATATGTATTTACGTTACTCTGTGCTCTCATGGTTTATTAATTAATTAAGTCAGTGTTAGTGTTGATAAGTTTTAAATATAGAGAAGGTATATCTAACGTATTCCGCAAAATTAAAATTTTCGACTATTTCATCAAAAAAGAATGACTTTTTTGATGATTGTGGACTGTTTTGATGCTTTCATTGATTACTAGCTTTTGCCAGCGGCTTCGCCCGCGTGGCTGTCGGCAATTTATCCCACGCTAACGTAAAACCGGGATAAAAAGTATCCTATGTGTTAATCCAGGTAATAATCTATCTGCGTGCCAAATTTCATCCAAATCCGTTTAGTCGTTTTTGCGTGATTGAGTAACAAATATCCAAACTTTCACATTTATAATATTAATATTTATTATAGTAGGATAATTTCGTAAATACATAGATATTACGGTCACATATCATATTTTAATCAACATAAAACCTGACACTGACCAGCAATTTGTAAAAAAGGTACGAGAAATTGTTTTTCACGGGCTACCACTGCACTTCGCCTTTAATTAATCTTATCGGCGTTTTGATAGAAAGCTTTACAGCACATCTGTATTTAACTTACTCTGTGCGATCACAATTTATTAAATTATTAATTAACTAAGTCAGTAAGTTTTAAATATAGGGAAGGTTCCTCTTTAACTAATGTTTTATTTCGTTTAGTATTTTTCAGTAATTACTGAGGTGTGAAACAAACGTTGTTGCTTTAAAACGATTTTAATTGAACAAGATATTAAATAGGTAACTACATTTTCATTCCAAAGTAAGCCAAGCCAAGCCATAAACCATTTCAAGAAAACGTTCATCCGGAAAAGAGCCGCTCCTAATCCTGTAACGGGTCAACTACAAAAAGAGGTCAAAAGTTCGTGTTTTTTTAAGAACATTTTGGTAATGTTTAGTAATCAAAAACAGGTCAAGCCAAGGCCGCGTATGTAACCGCATTTTCAAGATCAATTACTGTTAAGACTTCATGAAAATTTATCTACTAGAGTCGAGTCGTGCTGTCGCGTCGCATCAGTCTGCCTCAGCCTTCATTGTTGAAATTCATTGCAGAACGTTGTAATGTCAGTGAAAAGATCATTAATTTTTCTGCGAAATTACATAGTTATACATACACCCTCAAGAAATAATTCATTTATATGCAAAAATATCGGCAAGAAAAACCCTCTTACCAAGTTTGAAATTCTTGCTGATGTGTGATTTCACTTATCACTTTTCCAAACTCATTACATATCTGGCTGGTAACAAAATCCTAAGAGGCGGGACCCAATAATCCGACAGCGAATGGAAAGGAAACTGATTTCACCGTTAAAAGCCAAGCCATTTCCCCTGGGTTTATTCGGAATAAGATAAAGATGTACGTACATACGGCTACACATCAAGCTATACATTTCCAGTTTACGCTGATCTCGCACTGTACGGAAATACTATGCAATACGAGATCATCTTACACGTCACCTCACACGTCAGGTCCAGTTGAAAACCAGCGTCAGGCACTAGTTGTCTGGCCTTTATGCTGAACTGGGCCTTTTTAGCGCAGCCGTGTGGTACACTATAATGCTAGTTACTGACTTCTCACCTTACACTTTAAATTGATTTTTATTTTACTCTTTCCCGCTGTTTAATGTATATTGTGTGCTTTAAATTAAAGTCTGTGCTAAATAAATGTATTTTCTTTCTTTTTTTTCTTTCTTATGCTGGAAAAGTATAGCTTGATATGTAGCCGTGAGTACACGTGGCCACCATAAGGTATAGGATACACACGTTACTGATGAAGTTATCTGTAATGTATTTTAAGGAGATCTCATGTCATTTTTTAATTATGGTGCCAGTGCGGGTTGGTATATGTCATGTTTTCGGATTTTTTAGAGCAGTTGTGATTAAATTATTTACACAAAGAATCATGCTGACATTGTCAATTCTAGTATTTTTAATCGACTTCAAAAAAAGGAGGAGGTTCCATATGTTTTTGTTTTGTTACCTCCGAACTTTCGACTGGGTGAACCGATTTTGATGATTCTTTTTTTATTTGAAAGCTGGTGCTTCCCGTGTAGTCCCATTTCAATTTCATCTAGATCTGATGATGCGTTTCGGAGACAGACAACGGAACTCTTCAAAATATAACAATAAATCAACCGCGATTGCTGCTATCGCGTAAATATGCATTGTTTTGACCCCAAGGATGATGAAATTTCGAATTAGTGGGGTAGAGTACCTACCCCACTAATTCGAAGTTTCTAATTTTAAATAACTAAAAAAGTGAAAAATAAAAACTTTTACCAAAAAAAACCAACCGACTTCCGAAAAAGCACTACAAAGTGAAAAATAACTTTAATCTCGGAGGCGGTGACAAAAAATTTAAATACATATCCAAAGTCACCGACTTCCGAAATTAAAGTCATTTTTCACTTTGTAGTGTTTTTTCGGAAGTCGGTTGTTTTTATGGATCGTTCTGGTATACAATTAAGTACATCATCTCGTCATCAGCTTAGCCTTTTCCCAACTATGTTGGGGTCAGCTTCCAGTCTAACCCGATACAGCTGAATATCAGTATTTTACATGGAGCGACTACCTATCTGATCTCCACAGCCCAGTTACTGAACAACACAGTATCCCTTTGTATGACTGGTTGTTATATTTTCCGACATCTGACGACCCGTAACGACTGTCAAAGATCCACGAATGATAACAGGGACCAACGGCTTAGCGTGTTTTATGAAGCATGGAGAGGTCTTGGTATGTAAAGATGGTTATCCATCCACGGAACAACCGCGGTAAGCGTACCTTTACCTGATAACGATTTATCAGGTAAACGCGGGTGTTGTCTCGTCTATTTCGTTGCAAACGAGGCACGAACTAACTATGCTAAATAAACTATTAACTAATCTCAACCTGTCTATAGTTATAAACGGTTTTATTTAGTTTGTCCTGTTATTTGTTTTTTTTTATATTAATTAAAAAAATTACCTGACTTGTGTTTTATTTATTTTACCTTCATTTTTGTAATCAATAAGCGTATCGGTATCGGGATCGGTATCGGGATCGGTATCGCCGATATTTTTATAAGAGCATCGGCATCGGTATCGTATCGGAAAAAAGGCGTATCGAGGCATCCCTAGACTTTACAACAACAAAAACGATAGCAATCGCGACTAAAATAATAACAAATCACGCGCCATATTTACAAGCACCATCACATAAATCACACGATATTAACGCGAGACTTTCCCTCTACGCTAGTGGCTCCACCTACTTCACTGTATGCAAACCATTTTGTTTACACGAAGATGGGGCGCGGAATAACTTTTCTTTTTTACCATTGTTTATAGTTTAGCTTGGGTTGGAGTTGAATTTATAATGTTTTTAGAGCTGGAAAAAGATGGAGCCTGATAATCCAGCAGTAACGGCCTCAGGGTGGTTTTTAAGGGTCCATTAGAGAGCATAATGGGCTTGCGCTCCATGGGAAGTCCAATCTTCATGGCGATTAGGTAATTCATTTCATTATGTTATGTTTATATAACGACATCAGCCTAGTTTTTAAGGCGGATATTTCTGTAAAACGCTCAAAAAGGTACTTTTTTAAAGCTGTGTATCTCTTTAACCGTAAATAATTTTGAAAGCAAAAATTTTATGACATATTCAAGTCTTTTTTGCATACAGTGATGGAACTCAAAACATAATTAAACATACTTTAATGCATCAAAAAAATCTTCAAAGTCACCTCTTAATTATCTTTAAAATCAGTTTATCCCTTCAATAACAGTTATAAGCATAACTAAAAATATACCATACAATTCCAAAAGCCAATCTGCATCTAGTGATCGATTGTTTATTATTAAATAGTTAATATCTAATTTTATACGATTTTATTTGCATTTTTACGACAGACGCTTGCTCATTTGTTATTCGAATTTATCACAACAGATTTTAACCCGTAACAGATTGCAATAAAAACTATTATCGCTCATAACGACAATATTTAAAGTTAGCAGGGCCTTAAAGGGAATACTTTTAAGCATTAATCTTGAACATTAATGACATCGGTGATGGACAAACATCGTCAGAAATATGGAGTTATCATAATCATCGATACCTTGTAGCAATTATTATTTTCCAAAAATATTCAATGTACAGTTTTGAATTCGTTACTTTCTATTAAGTGTATAGATATTCTGCTAATCGTGTCGATAATGCACGGTTTCCGAACAGAACATATTTTTCGCAAAGTTACAGCAGCGACAACACAAGGTGTTCAGATTTCCTTTGAGCATCTTTAAGGATACAATTTTATCTTTAATCTGATATCTTTGACGGAAAGTTCAGGCTTGTAGCGATGAGGTACAGACAGAAACTCAAGCGGGAAGATTTTTCTCTTTCACAAAAGGATTACAACCGACTCACAGCGTGAGTTCATACAGATTTATCCAAGACTGGCTGTGTCCCAACGTTTCACCCGCTGTTTAGTTTTTTACGCTTAGCGTTCTTTGTGACTTCTTTTTTCTTTTTGCTCGGCTCCTTAGGGCCGCAGCGTCATGTTAAGTTCCGTTCCAAGAATCGGGCTATCAAATACAAAACTAAATTTTCAAATCCGATTGGCAGTTCTAGAGATTAGCGCGTCCAAACAAAAACGAAAAACTGTACAGCTTCACCATGTTGGGACAGATTTACTTAGAAAAGTTGAAAGTGTTTATAAAATAGGATTGTTACTTAAATCTCTGTACCACTTTGGATTGTATTTCTTCTCTCAAGTAGGCAATAAAATATAATATTACAGGCATTGTATGAAAACTGAAGCATCTCTCAACAATTTCCCGCACGTTACAGCAAATAACGTTTACGTCTCGAATTTCCGATGTCATAGGAAGCTTCCATATCCTTTTCCGTTTGTACAGATAACTCGTTGTACAGGTACTTGGGTTTTCAATATATTTCATGTTTATTTTTTGTATTTACAAAAAAAATAAACATAATTTTCCTGGAAGATAAATACTTTTCGGAGTCAACTTTCTCTAAGGAATTAGTCAGCCGTTTTTTTTTGGAGTGTAAGTCGATGGAACGTAGAGTATCAAAGTGGATAATAGATTTGTTGCAGAATCTTCCTGTACGATAATAATATAGTAAATCACTTATGTATCATACTTTGATCGATGGCTTATTTTGCTATAGCATTTTAGACAGGAGCAGCGATAAGCCAGTGGTAACGGCCGCGACTTAGGAGGTTGTATGTCGTAGGTTGGAACAAGGACAGGCGATTTACTTTGTGTAAATTATTACGTCATCACCAAACGATGAACGAAAACATCGTGAGGAAACCGGTATATCCTAGAACCAAAAAATCGAAGACGTGACATTATCAACCAGGCCGCACTGGGCCCGCGCGGTGGATTGCGGGCCACTTCCTCTCATCGTGAAGTGGTCTGTGACCCAGCAGCGGGAACAATATAGACTGATTATATATACACCGTGAAATTTTAGTCGTCTCACAACGGCAGCCCACTTCATGTATCCAATAACTGCTAATCATTTATTTTAAAAAAAATGTACATATGAATAATAACGCATGATGTAGTTTGGAACACCCTGTAATGGAGATGGAATGAATGATGAAATGTAATGGTATTATAGTAGGTAGGTAGAAATTTTCTACCGTTTGATACGTAAACATTATTAACAGGGAGGGTGTTTCATAATTCTAAAGCTTTATAAATTTTTCTTAGTACCTATTGTTTTAATTAATGGTAACAATTGTTTGATCGCGCCTGTAGGTATTTTATGTCGGATACACCACCACCACCTTTGAAAGACGACTAAAATGTCACGGTGTATAAAGACAGATTTTTTTTTAATCATTTATCAGTTAAGAGTATTCATTCCACGCGGCCTGGTACTATCGCATTTATAGTAGTTTTTCGTGATTATTTCTTTAAATACAAACAAAAGTTTTTTTTGTCAGCCACGCACCAGATCGTTGGTATAATAATTTTTAACAAATTTACTCTTTAATAAAAACATTTAATCGTACTAAGTAATGCAAATAGAAAATAATTAACGGTGTGTCGATTTTTATAAGTAAATACCTAAGTAACTGTAAAAAAAATACCATACAGACTTGAAAATACCAATGATGTAGTGCATGGCTGAAAAAAATGTTTACCTTTGTCTGTATTCAATGAAATAATCACGAAAAACCGCTATAAATGCGCCATTGCCAGCCCGCGTGGGATGAACGCTCTTAATGTGCGTTATATAGAAGCTAGTCTAAATATAAATAGCTGCATTGGAATTAAGCATACCTACAAGCAAACTTCCGAAGACATTTTCAGGAAATGTTCCACATATACTTTCAAGTATTAAAAGTCGAAGGTAAAATAAATGAACTCCTCGGAAGGTGTTCGGGCGCACACCAGTAGGTAGTGAAGTAGAAAATGAAGAGCCATAACAGTTAGCGTTAAGTCCCAGGTCCCTCCGACATCTGCAGGGTTACGGGCCGCATAAATCTATGGAACCCTCATTTAATACCATGGTACAAGTGAAGGGTGACTAGAAACGTATGGTGGTTGTAGATAAGCTTTTCTCTCTGTGCTCTCACAGAGAATATTTCATAATACTTGGGTAGATTTCGCTGGATGCGGGAAGCACAGAACCGGTCGAAGTGGCGGAGCTTAGGCCTATGTTCAGCAGTGGACGTCTTTCGGCTGAAATGATGATGATGAGGTACATTGATACTTATACATAAGCTGATTTAAATCAGAAACGACGCGCGTGACCTGCTATTTTATTAAAGAAGGGACTGCTATTCGCTATTGCTATGTAGGTTTAACTACACGGGGTGGCAGGATCATCAACGCACAACCTGTTACCAAGGATTTCTCCTGAATACATGTATCCCCCTGTGTAAAAATATTAAGTCGGATCAGTCAAGTCCCGCGCGGACGCTTTTCGGTACGATACAATAGAAAATCAATTGTGTCTCATTAGCGGGGATTGAGAGGTTAAAAAAATAGGTCTGCCATACGTTTTGGCCGCGTAGGTATTGGACCTCTCTACAGGATACATTTTTAACCAGTGCACACGCACTGTGCAACGCAGAAATTTTTCGTCGGTCATACAAAAAAAAAATCTGCTGTTCCATACGTTTTGACCGCGTAGGTATTGCACTTTTCTATGCAACAGCTGTTTGTTTTTTGTATAACTGACGAAAAATTTCTGCGCTGGAGGATCTAGAATGACATGCTGAATTCATGGTTACAGTTTAAAAATTTATCCTGTATAACACTTTTTTTTAATTGATAAGTAAAAATTTATCCTGTATAACACTTTTTTGTAATTGATAAGTTACGAATAAATTCCACGTTAGGGAAGATCTAGAAACATGTGTTGATTTAAGGTTTCAGTTTCCGTATCAAATATTCCCAACGACATTCCAGATTGATTTGTTCTGCATTACAGTTTTACATAAACATCTAGTTTACAAGATAATTATCAGCCTAGAATAGTATGGCTTTTGCCCTTAGACAGACACACAAGGAGACACGGGCCTCCTTAAAGGCAGCAACAGGAAAACAAAACCCGTTCTATACATACGCAAGCAATAAGCAAGAAATCCATCAAAGTAGTCCGCAATAATCTATTAAAGGACGCCAAAGCGGCAACACCGCACAATATCACTAAAATTGAAAGTCCTGATAGGCCCCGGCGTCCTCTCGCTAAGTTTGATCCTATAAAAGGAAATTAGTGCCAATCTATTGAGCGCTACAGAGGTGTTAAAGCGGGTTTACGACACGATACCTATAGGGTACCGATATATCAGCCTGGTGTATGCAGTAGAATGACTGTGTGAACGGCTTTTGTAAACCTTAGTTTTAATGGGCAATCTTTGATTTATTAGAGAGTGAGTTAGTGATGGATGACCGTAATAAATTGCATTGATTTATATTAAACTTAGCTTTTAATAGTCAGACACATATTATTAGATATATGTATCTTCTGCCCACGACCTCGCCCGCGCTATTACGTCGTTTTCGCTTAGCGTTCCTTCGGGCTTTTTTTTCTGTTTATTCGGCTCCTCAGGGTCGCAGCGTGATGTTATATATCCTTTGACCTTCCCAAAGAATTGGGCTATCTCTAAAGCAAAAATATTTTTTCAAATCGGACTGGAATTTTCATAGATTCCACACTACATACAAACTTACAAACAAAGAATCTTACGAAAACGTTTTACCTCTTAATAATATTAGTATACATAAACTTTAGTAAGTAGAAAATAATACCAGGAGCATGTATACGTTGAACTGGGTTCAGCAGGCGAATAGAAAAAAAAGTAGTCTTTAATATACACCATACTGATGGATTTCAATTTAAGAAAGAAATAAATAAATGTTTATTTGCCAAAAACAGTGCGTTACATTTCCTTAAGATCTACATTATAATAGCTTAGTTTCCATAAGGAAAAAGCTTTGCTTAGCTTTGCTTTTGAACTCCACACTAGGTCGAGCCTGTCTCGTGGAGTCCATGGGTGGTATTACCGTATAATGAAGTGCGCATTACATGAATGTGATGGCTTGTTACAACCAAGAAGCACATGAAAAAGTGAGCGTGAGTGAGTGAGAGAAAAAGATATATCGTGATAACAATTCGTTAGTCTAAAACTGGAAAGGGGAACTCCTAAAGCCATGTTCTACGTCATAGGCGCTACAAATACAACTAAAACGTCTAATGAAATATAACAGTAGAAGAGCTACGAAAAGAAAATTGAGTTTTCATGAACGACAAAAAAGCATCTTTAAAAAAATATGAAAAGTCAAGTAAAAACTCCGTTAACATCTTCTGACTTACGCCCCACCAGGGAAGCGTCCCACCTAAAGAGTAATTGCAGAAAAAAGGCTCAAACAAAGATTGGACAAGAAAAATAAACGGGAACCAGAGGGGACCGTATGTAAATCGACTAAAGCGAACTGTGTATTTGTAAGTAAATACTATGGTAATAAACAATATTTATTATTCAGCGAATTGAAAGATCTCATCTTACGGGCCACTTAATTTCATCTCGCTACGAGTATGTTAATTTACAAATAGCTACGAAGTTTGCCGTGATTTTTTCAACTCTTTTATTTTATTTACATTCATTTTCACATTTCTAACATAACTTTATCACGAGCATTTAAGTGCATTTGTACGTTATTATTCTGGTCTTAACAGAGGTCAAAAACACCTCGGCTAACTCTTTTTAAACAAAAGCTAATTTAGAATTAAATTGCTGGAGTTAAGTCGTTGGCTAATCTGATTTCTGTTCCTGGTCTTGACCACAGCAAAAGTGCCAAATATATTGACTTCTTCTCTACTTCTATTTGTCGATGTTAGTTTTTGTATTTTTTGAGCCCAGAAAGTGGCCACGTTGATTGCGGCATCTGTGGCATTCTTTAGGTCAATTTCATTCTAGGTGCATAGTCTTCATGTATAATGATTTTTTCGAAATATTTTAAAAGAGAAACGGTTGAGTTTCAAACCTTTTGCAAGCGGAAACTGACAAGTTTTCTATTTTTTAACCGACTTCCAAAAGGAGGAGATTCTCAATTCGTCGGAACCTTTTTTTTATTTTATTTTTTGATTTTTTTGTAAATTTTGACGTTCAGAAGTGCCTTTTATGTGCCTATTTGAAATAAATGATTTGACTATGACATTTCTGCTCGCCCCGGAGTAATTATGCTAATGAGTCGCTTTACCTATTCAGAAGACCTAATTCTGTACATTTCCTAGTTTTAACAATACCTCAACAACTAACATTACCTACTGAATTGATAAGACCCGAGTTTTTGTGTAGGGCCACTCTAAGTAAGTGGCTGTTTACAGATAGCCACGGAATGGCGTCAATATCTTAAAATGTTTTTGTTAGGCACACGTTTTTTCGTATAGTCACTTCCAATTACGGGATTAATATAGCGAAGATTTTTAGTAAGGCGACGTTCCTATCTTATTCGAAATATCGAACTATCTTCCAATACGAATTGAGATGTTAATTTAAGGGAAACTGGAGGAAGGAAAACATTGTGAGGAAATCGGCATGTACTAGAACCAAAAATTCTAAAACGTGACATCTACCAACTGGCACTGGGTACGCGTAGTAGGTTTTTTTTGGGTTGGAAATCATCAAGTAACTTCTCCCGCTCTGGGTGGAGCTGGGAGGGTGTGTCTTTTACTGACTAAAACCCACCACTGTTCCTTAAGTTGCCTATGTGCCAGGAGCCACAGTATCCCTTTCGAACAACCCGCACCCCTGGCAGGCATCGACCCTTGTGAACCCCACCAGTTGGTGCTGACGCGCGTGGAACACAACGCGCCGTCGACCCGGGCTTGGTCCTTACCGGACAGCGAGCCACTCATTACTCGCCGTCCGCAAGCCCGCGCCTACGGTGGCCGGGAATCAGCCTGCAATTCCCGAAGGCCAGGACGACTAGGGCCATGAGGGCGCATATACTGCCTCTCCCTCACGTGCGCCGCCTCCCTCTTCGCGAGCATCACCGCTTCGCAGCAGGAGGCGATGGCTACCCATGTACTCTCGCTCCGTACCATGCCCCGGACCAGGGCCGGACGCCAGAGATCACCGCCGCCGATCGCCTCCACCAGGACACGGCGGTGCTCCGCCCAAGCCGGGCAGACTTCCACCGTATGCTCCACCGTGTCCTCAGGGCGATCTACGCAGTGGAAACACCCGGGCGTTTCCTCCCGCCTTATATGAAACAGAAACCTCCCGGAACAACCGTGTCCGGTGAGGACCTGCGTCAGGCGGAAGGTGAGGACGCCTTGGCGCCTCTCAATCCACTCCTCAAAGAGGGGACTTACCGCCACAATCGTGGCGTGCCCATCCGCGTAGTAGGTTACGGCACAGTCGTTCTCACAGAGAGGAGGCCTATGTACCAGCAGTGGGAACATTATAGGCATCAAGCAGATGGTAAAAACTTGATTACCAGAATTTCGATCAAAAGAATGGTATTTTGATCGAAATTCTAGTAAACCAAGACATGGATCTTGAACCAAATTGTCTGTGGCCTTGTATGTCTAAAGTGGGTATTATACTATCTAGTTTTTAGAAACTAAATAAGAACAGTCTAATTGGAAGCTAGTGATCACACTGGGACTAATTCGAATTACTGTAATACAAGTAATCAGCACATTTTATCCCATTAGTCATTAGCATATTATATACAAATAGAAAATACGTGAACATTAGAGGTAACTTCGTGACGTATTTTTATCGAGACAATTTTAATATTTCGTGTTTCTGTTCCACAAAAAATTTGAAAATATCATGTAGTCACTAGTAATATTTTATTTTATACCTAAGTCTTATCAATTTCATGAAAAATCAAATTAAAGATTGGCAATTTTGGTATATATCTCCCTCTTAAACGTTACATTTTTGGATAGTCCGTTCAATCAAACAGACAATCTGTGATACGGTGTGTGTAGTTAAATTTGTGATATTCCTGTGCAAGTCGAATAAATACTTTTTCTTTCTTTATACTGGTTTTGTGGGCCATAGTTTTAAGTACAATACTATTATAAACTCTTCTTAAATAAAGAGGAATCATCAGCATCAGCATCAGCCTTATTACGGCTACTTAATCAGTGATGTCAAACGTTTTTCAACAAGCTACAATGTTACAAATATTGCCACGAAAAAAATTCGCTCACACATTATAATAACACTTTAACCACTTAAACTAGTAAACACGGCAGTCAGCAACGTTATCAGTGTCAAGTTGACTTTGACACGAGGGTAGATAGCGCATTTAGGCCAGATACGCACGGGCGGAGGTTATCAATCAGCCGCGGTGGCATGCCAGGGTCGTAGGATCAGTGTGTAGCTCGCCTTATTCGATCAGGAGGTTTTAAAGAAGCTTGGCAGATTTGTGTTTGGAAGGAAAAGTTATACTCTCTGTGTAAATGATGGGATGAGGATGTTCGCGTCATTGGCGTGTCCGGTTTATGGTGAGCACGGTTGGGGGTCTGACGTCTGACGATCTGTAATCAATTATGATGTGTTTTAGAATGAAATTACAGAAAAACACAAAAAGCACAAGTAGGGGATGCGCCCTACTTGTTCTTTTTGTGTTTTGTCTTTCCGTGATGTGATCCCGCAAATAAACGTAAAACATTTTGTCCCGTTGTATCTTCTTTGTAATAATGGAATCGTTAGTAAGGAAAGCAGGAACGAGCTACACAAGAATACAGGGTGGCAGGGACATGAACGCGCATACTGTAACCGTGAATTCAGTACTTCATTCAAAACCGTGGCGAAAAATTTCGTCGATTATTAAAAAATAATAATTAGCTGTTCTATATATTTTGACCACTTAAAGTATTGCACTTGTTTATGAAACTGCAGATTTTTTTGTGATAATCTACCACCTTATATAGCTATGATAGATTATTTTAGCCTATAGGTAAGCGTAGTCTTCCTAATCACCCTATAATGGTCTCACTGCTGGAACACAGAGCTCCTGATAAGATGGGATGGACATGAGAGGAAGTGGGCCGTAATCCACCACGCGGGCCCAATGTGGAAATCAAAATCAAAAGTCATTTATTCAAACTAGGCTGAGAGTCAGCACTTTCTGAACGTCAAAATTACATAAGACAGTCCCCCCAAAACGCCCGCCCTTCACCACTTCCTAGTGCTTTAGCTGGGAAGAAGAAGTGGCGCAACAAACTCCCCAGCAGCACAGCTGTCTGTTATGTTAGAAGAACTTGATTCTATACAATAATAGCATATAATTAACATTCAACAATAAATGAAAATTTTAAAGTTAAATAAACAATGATATGAAGTAATTCATTTGACCTGTCAGTAGTTAAGCCAATACTGGTGAAAGAACACAAACGTTGTCTTGAGTTAATCACAGCGACCAACAATTCTTATCGTTTAAGAAGTAGTCGTTGATAGATTAGTATGTCTTCGAACAAAGATTTGATTTTACTTTCGCTTTAAACGCATTAAAATTGGATTGGTTGATGTCACATGTCTTTGAATTTTTGGTTCTAGGACTTGTCGGTTTCCTAACGATGTTTTCCTTCACCGTTTCGAGAAGCTGTGACCTAGGTAAGTATAATAAATACCTACCAACTTTATCATAAAAATTCGGATTATTGGATTTTTTCATCACACTCACACACACACACAATCACACACACACACACACAATCACACACACACAATCACAATCTAAGACACACAATCACACAATCACAATCTAAGTTAGTTCTGAATAATGATATGAACACTATTCCACGATGAGTTTTGCCGTGATGTTTATTTTTCATTTATTTATTTATTTTCATACATATTAGGGATATTTTTAAATATTTTTACGAAAATTATATAAAAACATTTAAATATGCCGTGATGTTTATTTATTATTACAGTACCTAAGTATTACTTAAAATAAATAACAGAAAAAATAATACTTGTAAACAGAACATGATAAATTAGATGCATTATAAACAGCGATCGTAAACAGTGCTTACTTAGAATTGATTAGAATAAATGTGTATTAAGTGGACTGTTGTTAAGTAATACCAGCCGCATGGGTCGATCGAAGGTTAAACTACGCTTGCCGCGGCCGGTCCCTGGATGGGTGACCATCTTTACTTACCTAGACCTCTCCGTGCTTCCGAAAGCACGTAGTTCCCGCTATCATTCCCCAAAACTTTGTTTATGATGATGTCGCACATGGATTGCCAAATCCTCTGTTTTACAAAACCTTTAGGGATTTCCAGACTCTTTAAGCAATTGTAAGTGGAAACAAGTTGAACGGCGGCACTCATTTTCTAAACAGATGAAGAACTAAGAAGCAATATATTCCAACAACAAGATGCAACAACTCAGCGTTACTCGTCAAATACGTCTGAACATTGTTATACACACCATGGAAAGGACACCAGCTTCTGACCCACATTCATAGCAAACTGGTCCATTGTAACACCAGATTTTATTTACATATATTAAAATGAAAACGAATGATAACTCCCTGAGCGTTGGCTATCACCCAACTGGGAATTAGACGCAGACATAACGTAAAAAACCGTACTACCGATACCCAATAGTTATTGATGCTTCCTCTAATATAACAGGGCCATAATTCTTCTTGGATTACGCTATCCGAATCGAGGATGAAGGCTTATTTTTGCTTGAGAGCTCATTTTTTGCCGTTGTTTTGGCAACTTGTCTCGATGTTAGCTGGAGTTTGCGTCATAAGTGCCACGATCAATTGACTGTTGATGTTTTTGCTTTCAACGGATTGAGTTTGGGAGTGAATGTTGCGATTTTTTTGTTGAGTTATGGTTATTCGTTTATTCTGGATTTAAGGTTTCATTTTCATCATAATCAGCCAATGAGAGGCAGTGGGCCCAGACAGCCCGAACTGCGGGGGCAGCCTGAAAAGCGAGGCCTGGCCTTCTCAACGTAAAGAAATCCTCGGAACAATGAGGTTGCTTCGCGAAACTTCTGAAGCTCCCAGGAATAGACATGGGTAATTAGTTGGCGAACGATTGAAGGAAATTAACTTAACATTCAATCAGTAGTCATTCAAATGTGTCTCTAGTTCTCTACTTCACTTAGTTCAGTCTTTCTTTTTGTTATTTCGATTTTAAATACGCCAGCCTAGACAAAAAATTCTAACTATTAGTAAAAAAAAAAAAAACATACTACTTAATAAAAATAGTTTTGCTTAAATTCATATTTCTAGGTTGATACAAGCCTGTATAAAGTATGAAGAAAAATCGACATACGAATATAACTGAACTAGTGAAGTGCATCATTAATCGTAACTTGTCAATCACTATCGTTATCTTACGATAAGGACTCGTACTGATTTGCTGAACTAAATGAAATACTGAAGTAAATGAGTGGACTACTTCGTTAAGCGAAAAGATATACTTCATTCATTTCTTTTTACTGACACATTTTGCGCATCTCTACCCAGAAAGCTTTCTGTGCTTTTCGACGGAGCTAGGCTGGTTTTGTTAGCCAGAACCCACATGCACAACGGACCAAATAAGTGCGGAAAAGGGAGTCCCCGTCATCACCATCAAGGAAGTAGGCCATCATCCACTACGCGAGCCCAGTTGGTAGATGTCACATGTCTTCGAATTTTTTAGTTCTAGCACATGTCGATTTCCTTCACCTTATTTGAGAATTGGGCTGTGACAAACTTACTGTATACAATTTAATGTTCTGACGAAAGCAATAAAGTATACAATTAACGATTCAGTCATGTAAACATGTCTTGCATGTTGTGTCTTACAGAGTTGTTTGTTGTTTTACTAAGAATATGCATGTCCAATTTGAAGATGATAAAGTCAATAATAACATACCAAGATACATGTTTCAACAATCATTACAAAGCCTTTATGCACACACTCATTCCTTTGACTAATATAGGAGAAAAGCCGGACCTAATATTATATGCACCATGCAATCCTAATGTAAGTCGAATCTTCTTTATCCATTCTCTCCAATACTCTCGACACAAACCCGAGCTAATAAACTTCACTATTCATTGAAAGAATTCTCAATGTTTCTTTTGATGCAAATAAACTAGCAGTGAGCGCATTAAGGTGCAAACTGTAATAGGATGCAGCTCATTAAATCGATCTCTAAATTCAATAAATTTTGCTATTCATGGATTCAAACGGTGTATCGTCCGTTACTTGGGTCCCGTTTAGAACTCTGTAACTCTGTAAGGAAAAAACGTGGGCGACATACATTAAGACGAGATCTATGAAGATTGCTAGGAGGTTGGATGCTGTTAGATGGCTTTGTCCGGTGAAGCTGTGAAAGCCTTTCGCGGCTCGAATTGACCAATCAAAATCGTAAAGGCTGAATCGAAGAATTTATGGCTTACTAATTTTTGCCAGCGGCTTCGCTCGCGGGAACGTACTATCGGGATTAAAAGTATCCTATGTGTTATTCCAGGTTACCAACTATCTGTGTGCCTAATTTCATCCAAATCCGTTCAGCCGTTTTTGCATGATTGAGTAACAAATATTCAAACATCTAAACATTAAAACTTTCACATTTACGGGTATATTAACGTTGATTAAAGTTAAAAGATGTTTAAACGTCAAAAATGTATCGTTCAACAGTCGCTAACCATTACTTAAGCTAAGGGGATAAATATTAGTAGGATTCTTTGACCCGACGACACGAATTAACTCACCCAATTCGGCCGAAGTGTTATTTTTATTTTTTTTTTTTTCTATAGGCGACTCGCACGAAGTTAATTTAATTACGAGCGAATCGACAATTCTAGATATGCGTATTAGGCAAGCCGGCAAGCGGCATGTTTTGTATTTTATGTAATAAAGTAGGTTTCTTTGACTATTCTGTCACCTTGAAACCTCAGATCACTAAATGAATGAAATTAACGTCATATCAAATAGCTGCGACTTTAATACACTTTTTGCAGTCGGCTTTTTTATGCTAGTTCTGAAATACAGTCGGTAATAAATGGTAAAACATAAATCTCAAAGATGTTAAAAATATTATTTTCCAAAAATCAAACTTACCAAAAGTTTTTTAACAAGAAAATACAAAAGACGAAACCGCACAAAAGTTTCGCCGTACGAAATGAGCGGCACGGTAAGAATTATGAGGACAGTACGGCTGACTTCGGGCTAATTAGGAGCGACGAAGCCTGAAAACTTATCATTTTAAGATATTAATAACGTTTAATTAAGAAACAGACTTCACGGAAAATGAGTTTTAATATAAAACGAGACATCGCATCTGCAGTCTTGCGAAAGGACAGATGGTGCAGGACTGGATGAAGTAAATAATGAAAATTCGGAGATGTTAGATATAGAAGTTGTTTTGATTCATATCAAGACTCTGAGGCAGAGATCTTGCACGTACTTGGTTAGGCTAAACGTTACTTCTGTCACTGTCGTGCTACTGTTAAACTTCGAGAGCAAGACAGAGACGGGAACATGTTTATGGTTAAAGAGGGAATCGCGTTATGTTCGGTCCGCGTAAGGTCTGTTTACGGCCCTATTGTATTTGCCAATGAATACAATATTGTCAACATTATTGAATGTGCGTGGGCGACAAAAATATCTCCTGATAAGTTTGCTCGCCTAGTATTTATGCTTCAAGAAATGTTAATTTAGTCTGCTTTTTAAAATGACCAGCACTTCTAGCGTTGAGTGTATACTTTAGGTAGAACGGCTGTAATATGCACTTTCAAGATTACAATTGGCCCATAGGGACGTTACGCGTACCGGACATAACCGCGACCCCGTTGTTAAAAGTTAAAGCACGAACTAAGGTAACGTTTATAGATCTCGACCAGAATCTCTTCTCAAATAATCTAAGTAGGTAAATAAGTAATATCTATCTAGAATGAAACACCAGTCAAATTAGACGCCAACCCCCATAATTTTAATGCAAATTATGGAGACATTCCAAAAACTTGTGACACTCCCCCAACAGCAAGAAAAAATCTAATTTCCTTCCACGAAAAATCCCTAAAGTACTTATTCCAAGTATATAGGATCAAATTCCCCTAGCAACACGCGGCTGCTACATCAGCGAAGGCGAAATTGCATTAAGTAAAATGTGAGAAATGAAGATAATATACGGAAAAAGAGGAAAAAAGGCTACGGATGTAGCTCGTGTTTTAGCTAAGAAGTGGAATATGGACCGAATGTCAACTATAAAGATAGGATTGAAGATCAATTAGAGCTTAAATATCAGACTTAAAGGCAAGGTGATGTAACATTTTTATTTTATCGTCATATGGACTAAGGGAAAGTACCTACATATACATATATGAATGAATGATGGGGCGGACAGGAGCAGCTAGTAGCAAAAGAAACCCGTATTTAGCTGTTTTTATATGACCGTTTGTAAAACCTATCTTTGAAGACAAAGAAAAGCACGAAGTACACAAAAATGAACACCAAAACACAATGATAAACGAAATATTAGGACCAGTTATACCATAGCTGTACATTTATTCTCCTTATGAATATTAACGTCCGTCTGTATCGAGGGCGCTCACAAATCTGCTACCACTTTGTTACTCTCTGCAAGTGACTACAGACTTGTAATAATGAACTCTCTGCTGCTCAGCTATAGTTGTTTCTGCAGAATAAATTAAAATAAATATCACTTGAGCATCGCAGAATCGCAGAAATAGGTACGAATGGAAAAGGGTAGTTGATTGAGGGAATAAAATAAAAGGGTTATAGTTAAGAGATGGGTTTTACAGAGACAGAATCTAAATTGACTTTTTTAGTCAAATTGATGAAGATATTATATTTCAACTAGCTTTCGCCAGCGACACGGCTTCGCACGCGTGTAGGTCAGAAATTATCCCACGGGATAAAAAGTATCGTATACAGGATAAGTTTTTAACCAGTGCGCGAACTGTAACCAACTGTATGAATTCAGCATATCATTCTAGAACCCCCAGCGCAGAAATTTTTGCCGATTACACAAAAAAAAAATCAGATGCTCCATACATTTTGACCGCGTCGGTATTGTACTTTTCTGAAATGAAACAACTGACTTTTCTTTGTATAACCGACGAAAAATTTCTACGCTGAGGGGTCTAGAATGCTATGCTGAATCCATGGTTACAGTTTGCGCACGGGTTAAAAACTTATCCTGTATGTTAATCCAGGTTATAAACTATCTGTGTGCAAAATTTCATCAAAATCCGTTCGGCCGTTTTTGCGTAATTGAGTAACAAACATCCAAACATGTAAACATGCAAACTTTCACATTTATAATATTTATAATAGGATTTCAGAGGGGTCGTGGTTAAATAAAAGCAACTGCTAGGGTCGCTCAAAAGTTCAGCTACACTTGCCGCGGTCTGTTATTGGGTGGTAGACCATCAATTAGTTATCCACACCCATCCTCGACAAGCATGTTAAGCGCTTAGTAGCTCCCAGGCTGATTCCCGGCGGCCGTAGGCACGGGCTTGAGGACGGCGAGTAATGGGTAGCTCGCTGTCCGGGTAGGACCAAGCGCGCCTCAAAGAGATGTCAGCACCAACTGATGGGGCCCGCAAGGGTCGATGCCTGCCAGGGGTGCGGGTTGTTCGAAAGAGATAACGTGGCCTCTGGCACACAGGCAACTGAGGGAACACGGGTGGGTTTTATTCAGTAAAAGTCTGACGCGCCCTCCTGCTCCACCCAGAGCGGGAGAAGTTATTTGTTGATTTCCCACCCAAAAAAAAAAGCGCTTAGTAGCAGGGACTCGTACGTTTTTGACAGTCTTTACGGGAAGTCAGAACCCCGAAAGTCTGACAACCTGTCTTTACCAAAGGGTATCAAGTAAATGGTGGTGGTGGATTAAGTGCCTTTTAAGTGCCTATCTATACATCTATTCTATGCTTACATATAAATAAAATTGGAATATCTGTTTGTAATGTTAAAATAACCACTTTTTGCTACATGCATATGAATATATGTATGGTACATATACCAAAATATCTTTTTTACAATTTTTGTCTGTCTGTCTGTCTGTTTGTTCCCGCTAATCTCTGAAGTGGCTGGACCGTTTTTGACGGGACTTTCAGTAGCAGGTAGCTGATGTAATAAGGAGTAACTTAGGCTACTTTCATTTTAGAAAAATCCGCGCGGACGAAGTCGCGGGCACAGCTAGTTTGAAATAAATGCTTTGACTTTGACTTTTGTTTCTGGAGGTCAGAGATACATTCGCTCCATGTAAAATACTGTTATTGGGAACAGACAGATTGTGCACGTTTTCATTTTCAGCCAGTGAACGTCGACGGATTAACGTGAACATCCAATTCAATTAGTTTTAGTAAGGAATTTGATTTGATGGAAATCGGTTTTTTGTATCTCAGTATGGCGACTGATCTTGACATGTCATTTTCGTGACGGTAACGAGAACGTATAATAAATAAGCAATAACGATTTATGCGTAAGAAAATGCGTGTTGTAATTAGATGTTTTTTTTTTTCAAATTAGAAGATATCTACAACCTTTGTGATCGTTGCTAAAAATTAGATGTCGTGTAGAGGTCATCGATATGCGATATCGTTCGATAATGGTTTGGTATCGAAATGCGCGAACGTCTTTAATTATAAAAAATAAATGTTTCAAGACTTATTTATCTTCTCCACTAAACACTATAATAGATGTTGAAATCGGTCAGGTATTTTTTTTTGGGTGGGAAATCATCAAAAAACTTCTTCCGCTTTGGGTGGAGCAGGAGTTAAGCTTTTACTGACTAAAACCAGTTGGTGCTGACATCTCTTTGCGGCGCGCGTGGAACACAACGCGCCGTCGACCCAGGCTTGGTCTTTACCGGACAGCGAGCTACCCATTACTCGCCGTCCGCAAGCCCGCGCCTACGGTGGCCGGGAATCAGCCTGGGATTCCCGACGCCCAGGGCATTAGATTAGTAAAAATCTGCCACTCATATACAACATTATTCTTCGTAATGCGAAACCTGAATATTAGTGTGTTCAGCATGAGTAGGAAACTGAATCGATTCCAATAATTTTTACACCATGTTATATTTTTTTCCCAAAAAAGTTTTGCAAGTGTGTTGGAAAATGTTATCACCATTTAATTACAATACGATCGCCGTACGGTTAGGTACCTACTGTCTAATTATTATCAATGTGCACAAAACGACGCTGGACGTGCGGGGGGCGCGGTTGGGCCGCATGGTGATTTTGAACATGAACCGTAACCTTCTGTAATAAAGTTGAAAATCAATCAAAGAAGTTTGACACATTGGGATTGGGGTTGCTTGATGTACTGGCGTCTGTACATAGATTATTTACTTACATAAAAATACTAGACACGTGCTTCGGGTTTCGCATATACTAAAACTAGGGTTGTATAATCATGATTAATCTGCGTTCAAAATTTTGGGGTTTGTGGCTAAATTATAACTAACTAACTAAATTATAACCGAATTTGCTACGCTTGCCGAGTTCGGTCCGTGACTACGTCCGTTACTATTACCATGCGTGAGAAAAAAAAAACTATAGGAACCAGGGACCATAATATTCTGCCCATGAACTATCATCATTCATCATTAGTACATACTTAAGTATGCCTATAGAAAGGCAAATAGCCATAATACTTACACCGTATCGGTCACATATTTTTCTGTCAACTGTGGGAGTATTGTAACAATGCTTTTGGGCAGCTCTAATGAAGAAATATTGGTAACAGAAAATTGTAGTAAATTGGGTAAGTTTTGAATTAATGTGGGTAATTTTCTAAGGGAATTTCTGATACTTGGCGACAATATTGTAAGTCAGAGACTTCAACCCGATCTAACTAACAAACTAATTTAAACATCACATAACTTCACGCCTAGTTTCCCCAAAGAGGAAGAGGGAGAGGTGCAGAGGTGTACCTACTTATAGTAGTAGTTCCCCAGTCATGTTTGAGGGTCAGGTTATACCAGAAAACCCATTAAACTTTGCTCGACCTGGGAATCAAACCCAGGACCTCATGAGGCAGTATTTAAAAATGTATTAAAAAAATACTATTGACGACAAAAAAACAACCAGCACGTTCAAAATCAAGTTTTTTGACGAAAACAGTCATGATAATATATATGATCTACAATCCTGTCAGTCTATGTTGAACAGAATACTGTTCTGTTGCAAATATGCAATACAAACTAAACATAGAAATTCCAAGCAAATGTTAGCAAAATATAAACAAAATATTTGAATAAACGGCAAACAAAATGTTTCCCGAAACGTATTATTTTATTATTAGTTCATTCCTAGAATCTGAAGTTACAGCCAGCAAGGGAATTCAAAACAGTATTTTTATAAATTCAACATGAATTCTCTATAAATGTTTGAGTTAGGGAAAATGGAGGAAAAATAATTCCGTTGTGAGATATCATTCAAAGGCAAGAATAAGGTAAACAGAGAAGCTCATATAATATGTTTTAAAAAATTCAACACTTTATAAGGAAGGCGTCAGATGCTAAGGAAGAAGCGTGGGTGATAATTTAATATGATGCGAGCTTTACATAGAATGAGAAAATTATGCTGGACTAACAAAAACCAATGTTACAAGACTAGTAATTTTTAAAAATAATTACTTCATGAAATTCCGAAACGATGTCTGAACGAAACACAAAGAGAATTACATGTTACTGAATAATAATGACAATGATATCTTTTTCGTAATAATGTACAAAAAAAAGTAACAGACATCTAAATTCTACTTATTCTAACAAAGGACCAACCCACACAAGACATTACAATTGAACCAAAAAATCGTTCTACGTGAAACCACAGACACTAGCAATAAAATCTCGTCTAGTTTCAATAAATTCAACACAAAATGCGTGTTGTAATAAAACGTAAAACTCAAAACACTAAACATATGTGAATTAGAATAAAGAGCCAACCTCACATTGACCTAAACAATAAATCTCCCTGTTCAGCTGACTTCGGACGTAGTCGGAAGTATTCGGGCCAGCTTTTGAACCCGCTACGAATTTTATCGGAGGAATAGAAGGCAAACAATGGAGGGACAAAACTCAATGGAAATAACCCACTATTGTAGTCGAAATAATGAAGAGGTGCAGAAACAAATGTGAAAGGAATATCGAAGGATTCCGTCATTCGACCTTTTGGTATGTCAAGAACTGCGACTAATAACTTCGATCAAGATGGTTTAGGCTCCTTTCGTGTGGGATTGTCAGTGAATTTATTAAGTAAAGTATTTGTTGTCAATGCATCAAGAGTCAATATTTTCCCATGGTCGAATAATCGCATAGCAGACCACATCCACTTACTGATGAAGGCCTAATCATCACATATGTTTGGCCTTTTCCCAACTATGTTGGGGTCGGCTTCCAGTCTAACCGCATGCAGCTGAATACCAGCATTTTACATGGAGCGACTGCCTATCTGACCTGCCTAACTAGTATTAACGTCAACTTATAATTTTTTTTTAAAGAAGACTTCAAGAAAATTGATCTACTAGAGTCGCGTCGCGCCCGTTTGCGGAAGTCTAATGTGCTTTCCGAGGAACAGAGGGGTCTTGGCATTTAAAGATGGTCCCCCATCCACGGACCAACCGCGGCAAGCATATCTTAAACTATCATCAATCAACCGTGCGCGTGTATTTACTTAACCACAAGCCCCGTGAGGGCCAAATATCTTTTGGCTTCTTGGGAATGCCACGCATCACTAAGTTTTGCAAGATGATTTGCATTCTCGGTTCGTTTGGGAGAGATTAAGTCAAGATACCGTTTACATTTTCCCAGTAATAAATTACGACGATGGAATACGAGGATTGACTGCTTTGCTCATCTTATATAGTCACGGTGACATCCAAACCATCGGTGGATAAATATTAAAAAATTTAGAACACCCCGCTTCCCGCTCACCACAGAACCCTCGTTAGCCAAGACCTCAAACCGCCAGAGACACGAAGCCAGCATAACGCCTTTCCTCCACGTAATATTCATCAAACATGCATGGGTTCTGCACAAATAAATCGCATTATACGTAGCGTGAACCGACCCGAACACCTATGAATAAATGAGAGCCCTTAAATTCAAGTTAAGGTGTCCCACCTTCGCATGATACGTTGGAACGTAATATTCTGTGTAATATTATGCGAAGAGTCTTTGTCTTGTACTGAGTCACGGCAAACAAGTAATATTTCTTCATATAATAATGTTTGTTCGTATAGAATAGTTAGTCATTACCACATGTGGGTTTTTGCATCCAAAGTTCGTAATTTCAAGGTGAAAACGTTTATTTTTGACAGAAAGGTAAGAATTGGAGAAGGCTATGAGAGTAGGGGAAGACCATAGAAACGATGGATTGACTGTGTGAAAGAAGATATGTATATGTATAATGGGGGTGACCGACATACCAACTAATAGAGAAGTATGAAAAAAAGAATTAAAAGCATAAAACCCGACTGCGTAAAAAGGAAATATGAAAATTTTATTTAAAGAGGTTGACTATTAAACTAAAGGGCTTTTACAAATCGAAATGTTCAGTTTTGGGTAAATTTAACGGCGCGGCCCGTGCTTTCCGATCGCGCGTTTGTGCCTGAGTCAGTGAAGTACGCTACGCACACATGCTAACCGCTATGCGTCGGACGCCCAGGAACAAAGACCGGTGCGGACTAAAGCTAAATCCCGCGCGTCCCTAGATTTATTACTGATTTTGTAGCGTTGCATTCAAAAATTGTTTAAAAATATTATTTTCGTTTTAAATAGACTGTTTTTTTTTTTCAAACAAGCTGAAACGAACGATCGAACGATCGGTCGATTGTTCGATTAAACATACATAGATAAAAATATAATGTCAGACGAAAAATTCTCATTAATTCTCTGTTTTACAAAATTATTTTTGGTGTATTACTTGTATGAAAAACAAAAAACTGAATTGAGCATTCCAAAGAACAAAGTATAGTCCTACCATGGATATTTTTATAAATTATTAGACTATTATATATTCCATGTTACAAAACATCAAAGATGCCTAAAAGTAAAATTTTATGAAACAACCTTTCCCGAAACAAGGTTTTTACTGACATAAGTAAACAAATAAAATATTTTGTTAACACTCCCTAGACAAATATTGAAATTTCCTGGGATACTCACTCATCAAATCTCGACTCAAAAGGCAAATTCAAGAAAAATTGTGTAACAAGTCGGAGGCAATTAAGGTCTATTGTTAAATTGAAGAAAATGCCTCCGATTCCTATGAAGAACCATCGGCAAAAACGTCATTCTATACATTATGAAGATGAAGTAGAATTAAGACTTCAATAGTGTCTTGAGTATTAGTAGAAACAATGACTATTAAAATACTAAAACATGTCCCATGGCAGTTTAAGTCCCAATTACTGCAACTAATGCACTAGCTTGACTTTCTGTGTTCAACTTGACATATCTCTGGGAATAGGGGCGACTAAGAATAGTCCCAGTCTAGGTGAGAGCAACTAACGAAGGGTCAGCATAAGAGAACAGGAGGCTTTTGGGTTATGTCAGTTGGATGAGAGGCATCTACCCTTAAAATGGAAAAACTATAATGAGGAAATCTGCTTTACGTTACCCTACCAATCGATAAATGATAAGGGCTTTTAATTACCTACTATCTTCAACACTTAAACTTTTTGTTTATTTTCTCGTTTGAAGGCGAATTTATAAGTAATTATTATAGATACGTTAATGCAACTTTGAACGGCAACGATAATTAATTGGCGAAAGAAATTGACAGCCAGTTCACGTAAAGTGTCGACGAGTAGGCGAGAAATTTTCTCAATGAAGGCCCTGGTAACTTTAAATATTGTCGTTATGAGCGATAATTGTTCTTATTGCAATCTGTTACGGGTTAAAATCTCTTGTAATAAATTCGAATAACAAATAAGCAAGCGTATGTCGTAAAAATGCAAATAAAATCGTATAAAATTGGATATTAACTATTTAATAATAAACAATCCATCACTAGGTGCAGTTTGGCATTTGGAATTGTATGGTATATTTTTAGTTGTGCTTATAACTGTTATTGAAGGGATAAACTGATTTTAAAGATAATTAAGAGGTGACTTTGATGATTTTTTTGATGCATTAAAGTATGTTTAATTATGTTTTGAGTTCCTTCACTGTATGCAAAAAAGACTTGAATATATCATATATTATTTTGCTTTCAAAATTATTTACGGTTAAAGAGATACACAGCTTTAAAAAACCACCTTTTTGAGCGTTTTCCAGAAATCTCCGCCTTAAAGGAGACGAGTACTCGGACCCCATGACCCGAGCGTTTCGACCCCAAACAGCGATAAATTTTTAGGCTCTGGAGTTTAACAAAATATTGTCGGCCCTATAGATGTACGAGCCAAAAAGTGGTGGCCCAGTGATATCGGGTCCGACTTACAACGTGAGTTCAGAACTCACGCTGGCACTTTATTTATTTATGTAGTTTCATCAGCTCTGCTCTCAAAACGGTGAACGCTCCTTATGGAACATAAATGGTTGATTTTGCTTATCCTATAGATCTTTGTTCTGGCTACCTATTTAAACAAGTGCAATTTCTGCCAAAACCTATAAACTTACTAGACTAGAAAAAAAACCGATACATGCATTTTTTCAAGGACAATTGCGCCGTTTTTCAGCGTAACGTTACATAAGATACGAACATGACAGACAAGGCTGACAGACAATTATATAAATGTTTTGCAGCCGTCTAGCGCAACGGACATCACGACACTCGCACATGACGACGACACGGCACGACACGATGCATTGTTTTTAATTGGAAGAAGAAAAATGTTTTGCAGAAAATTGGGACTTTGATCAAAGGCAAAATTCTTTGTTGTTATTGGTATGGTGTACATAATTAAGAGTACAGACATGAAGGAACGACCGACGAACCATGTTAAAAAAAACCTGCCAAGTGCGAGTCGGACACGCGCACGAAGGGTTCCGTATCATTATCTTCAAAAACGGCAAAAACATCATGTCTGTTGTATGGCTTGCACATTCCCCATATTTGTTTTATTTTAATTTAATTATTTATTTTTAAAGTGAATTATAACTAAATAGTCTGTGAATATTTCAAGCGTCTACCTGTTGCCGTGATCAATATCGAGCAAAAACGATAAAAAAAAGCACGCTTGTTGTATGGGAGCCACCTTGTCTAACTATCACGGTTCATGAGATACAGCCTGGTGACAGACGGACAGCGGAGTCTTAGTAATAGGGTCCCGTTTTACCCTTTGGGTATGGAACCGGGTACGCACTCGACGTCTATTTGCTACTAGCCTCTGTAAATCCAACGCTGGCTCGCGTTCACCACTTCATCGTTTGGTTGAGACATATAACAATGAGTTTAATTCAATCGACATTCTTTTTCTTACTAAAAATGTATTTAAGAAGCAAATCCAAGCAACCCTAAAGGATCAGCAAATTCATTTAAAGTAGCGCAATATTTAATAATGTACGCACACAAATTTACTTTTACTTTTTCTTTTATTTTGTTTTATAAATTTCAAAATCCAGTTAATAAATCTACGACAATGACTGTTTTATAGGTATTGTATCTGTGTTTCTAGCTAGTTTAAAATTAGTTTAAATTGTAATCTGTGGAGAACGTAGTGGGTAGCATAATTGTTTAAAATGTCATGTTTAAGTTATTTTACGTATATCTCTTATTGTGCTACTGTTTGTTTTTCCTTAAATAAATAAATAAATAAATAAACCCTAAAAAATTAGAATGGGTTCAATAAAATTAAAAATAAATATTTGGCATCGCAAATAGAAGCATTACTTTCACCTGCAATACAAGCATTACTGTACACCAGGCTTAGCATGACGCTTTTATTTCTACTCTACTATAGAATAGAAACCGCTTGTCTACATTTCTCTATGAAAAACTGTCAACTGTCTATACGGACCGCATTTTTGTATACTCTTCCGACGACAAAACACTTGGCTATGGTTCTCGCGCTAAGCCTGCAGGAACGTGCAATGACGTGTTTAAGCGAGGCAAAACATGCAGTAATTGCCTCGGTGTTGTTGTGTTGAACAAAATATGATACGCGACCGTAACACGAATGTATTTACAGCATCAAAATTATCAATACAACTCTCGTAAGTTCATTTAATCACATTGAATGACTATTACAAAAAACAACCGCAAAAAACATATAAAAATTGAATTTCTCGGGGTTTCGGAATGTTCCAGAAACCTTCACCTTGTAAATAGAGCTTAAAGGCTTGTTCAAACAGCCGCGACGCGGCAGCGCGACGCGACACTTGCAGAACAATTTTCATTAAGTTTTCATAGAAATTGTTCTACGAGTGTCGCGACGCGACCGTCGCGTCGCGCTAGTCTGCACGAGCCTTTATTCTAGGTTACATATACGGGGTTTTCCAAGTACGATGATGCACATATTTAGTTCCGCAGTCTACAACAAAAAATCTAATTACAACGTAAAACCACTCCATAAAAACACAAAGAGCTATAAACAACGAAACGTAGTGATGCGACACCACACACCACCAATTTACCCATCGGCTTACTACGCTAACATACGATTAAATCGATTCTAATGACAGTTGCATCGTTATCGATTATACATTGGCCAGTCAATCGTAATGGCTCTCGTGCTGCACGAGACGTGGATGCTTACACTCGAGTGGGTTTTATTCGTCAAATATTAACGGTTTTACTACGTGAAAAGTGATTTCACGAGTGCTTGGGTATGTCGAGTCGTGGATAACGTATTGATAGGACGAAAGTGAAGACTTCTCTAAAATGTTGGTGATAACGTTTTATCACCTGGTGATTTTCTGCGGGGAAAACGTAAGTTCTATAGAGTCACCAAAATACGTCGCCTAAAGAGAAGTGACCGGAGCCGTTGAATCTATTTGTGGTTGAAGCAAGAAACCGATGTTTTTCATTTAATAAATTAACTGTTTGTTTTCTATTCAGTTAATTAAATTTTATTTGAAAACATCCATCGATTTCTTACTAAAATTCAGCTATATCCGACGACCCTGGTTACATACCTCTTTTGGTGACCGTACATTGGGAATTTTCACGGATTGGTTGGTTTGCGGAATTGATAGAGAAGCTATCTCTGTCATACTACAAAGTCACGTCGTTAAACAGTTGTTTAGACTAAACTAGACTAAACAAATTGTTTATGTCTCGAAAATGACGCAAGACACTCATTTTCCCAATGACAACATTTATAGCATGAAATAAACACAAGAGTACCTACCTGCTAACAGTCTCTTACCATTTCCTTCTACAAAAATTCACCTATTTTGTAATTAAAAGTATCTACTTACACACAACTCACGCCTTTCTCCATAGGAATAGGCAGAACGCCATGCCACTTCCTATGATCCTAACATACCTTAAAACTTCTTCCCCCTTATTACAAAACAATGTATTTCTTTAGGTATGGATTAAACCATCGAGACTGTTTTTGAAATAAGAACTTAAGGCGAGGTGAGCCGAGCGCGGTAGGCATTTAACGCTTACCTCAGCCCCCGAAACGAGTAGCGAGACGTAACTAGTTACGATGCGCGAGCGACGCGGGCGCCAGGCGTGGCTGGCGGTCGGCAGCAGTATTAACTATGTCACTGAATAGAGCAATACAGTGGATCAACTTGAACTGATTACGATTAGTAAAAGTTTGTTTTACTATTCTAGTAAGTATTTTTTTAAGATTGAGATTTCTTCATAACATAACGCCTATATTCTTTCAGAGGGGTGGCAGTGGCGTATTAGTACACCCACAATTCGCCAGTTATGTTCAAGTTACATACTGGAAGTAATAATCCAATTAGGATGACCGTCGTAGTTTTTTAGTTGCACTTTTTTATTTACTTTCTTATTTATGTACCTACACCTACATACAAAACTATGTACCGACTACGGTACGTACCGACAGATGAAAATCTAACAGTAAACCACACTGTTAGATTTTCAACGCGCTGAGTTGCACTGTGTTGGATTCTCAACCTTCGGATAGTAATTCGAAGATTTCGCGCGCTGCGAAATTACGTCCGTGTGAACGTGGGCTTATATTTATTATTTTTCTTTGTAACTGTTTATGACATGTTACCTGTCATGGTTTTCGAGGCCGCTGATCAAAATGTAAATCCAAGATGGATTTGTGACGGCCTCCGTAAAATGTCAGCCGCAGTTACATGATGGCCACAGTAATATGACGACCGCAGTTTTGTGACGGCCGCAGTAATATGACGGCCTCCGCAATATGACGGCCTCCGCAATATGACGGCCTCCGCAATATGACGGCCGCCACAAAATGGCAGCCGCCGCAATATGACGGCCTCCGCAATATGGCGGCCGCCGCAATATGGCGGCCGCCGCAATATGGCGGCCGCCGCAATATGACGGCCGCCGCAATATGACGGCCGCCGCAATATGACGGCCGCCGCAATATGACGGCCGCCGCAATATGACGGCCGCCGCAATATGACGGCCGCCGCAATATGACGGCCACCGCAATATGACGGCCACCGCAATATGGCGGCCGCCGCAATATGACGGCCACCGCAATATGGCGGCCGCCGCAATATGGCGGCCCCCGCAACATGACGGCCGCCACAATATGACGACCTCCACAATATGGCGGCCACCGCAATATGACGGCCGCCGCAATATGACGACCGCCGCACCATGACCACCACCGCAATATGACGGCTGCAGCAATATAGCAATATGACGGCCTCCGCAACATGACGGCCGCAGTAACATGACGGCACACGTTAAGAAATACAAAAATAAGTACCTAAATAAGTACCTATCTATCCTGCACTGCTCCGCTCCGAAAGTAAAATACAAAGAAGCAAAAGAAGAAGCAGCAAAATGTCCGTATTACGCTGGACCAGCTCAAGGTCATAGTGTTATCACAGTGCCTATCTGGATAGGCTGGTGTGTATCTGTGATTGCCTGGGCAATCATCTTTTTTTTTTGTTTTTCAACCTACCCCTTGATACCCTTTGATATTTGAAAACAGTAAATAAACCATTATACAAGTTGTGCGCGTGGCGTCTTTATTTCATAGGGTTCCAATTCTGTTCTTCACGCCTATTTGCGGTTTGCAAATCTATTACGCGTATGTACATAGATTTGCGAACCGCTAATAGTAGGTTATCTATAATAAATAAATATAGTAATCTATTACGCGTAAAATGTAATGAATGTAGGTAAATAATAATATTGTCAAACCATCCTTATTCTTTTTTGTTTATAAGCCTTCGAAGAGCCAGCGCTGGATCGAAAGTTTTTACTTTCTGTAGTTTCCCATTTTGTTTGACAAAATATTAACTACTTTAATTTCCTATGAAATGAAACTTGCTATATATAAATATACCTGTATTTACCTTATTATTACGTATTATTATTTACAAACAATTTTAAGCTCTGCCGGTAACTTTAAGATCATAGCGGGGGGCGGCGGGTTCAAAAAATTGGCACACGTCCGACGTCCAACACGTTCCGCTCGGGACTAAACGACACGGGGCGCGCGCATGTAAAGATAAAAACACTGGATTTTGATTTGTTATAAATTTATTTTCATAGTCCATATTATGACGGCCGGATTTCATCATATTTTTTACGACCTTTATTATGGTATAAGTTTTAATGTTTAAAGCCTTATATAACTCAAATGAAATAAGAATCCGATCATCATTTAGACTTGTCTTTGCGATTTAAGTGGATGCAGTAAAATGCAAGTAATCGTATATCGCATGGCCGGAATATCTAGATCAAGGTGTGAACTATGTAATATATTTTTTTCAATATTTTTTAATCCGGTTTATCTACTTATAAAACACAATACAAAACGACGTTTTTCCGGATCACCTCGCCTTAACTGAAATCGAAATACAGCTCCTTTTACAAAACGTGACAATTTAGTCCAGTGCTAAATTGTCATTTTTGTATTAAGAACTTTACCCGAATAGAAAAAAAGTTGGTAATGCAAAAACTGACTTAGAGTTTTGTTCAATTTAGATCGCGTTTTGTAAAAAGACGGCTTGTTTTCAAATAAAGCAACACTGCAAACATACATACCTTAAGCAAAACAGCCATAATTACTTATCCAAACGAGATCTACGTAGGTACTACTGACTAAGTATACACCATACAGACTCAGTCCATGTTCCCAAAGACGTAATGAAATCGCAGCGGGATTTTTCACGCACTTGATTTTCAACGTATTGCTTAGCGCCGAATGTTGAAAATCTAACTCTAACACACATAGGTCGATTTTCGACGAGCTGAGATGCAATCTGTAGAATTCTAAATAGATAGACTATCTATTTATCTATCTATCAATTCTGAATACTCGATTCAACGCCGAGAGTTGAAAATCCAGCGCGCGAAAAAAAACCCGCCGCGATTTTATTGCGTCCGTGTAAATGTAAAGAAACAGTACACACATGGGGCTAGGAAGCTGATGTGCGAAGTCGTCAGGATGTCGGCCCACTTCCGTCATCTCGACATCACAGGATTACTGTTTTTTTCTGTCCCCCCTCTTTTCCCCTTCTTCCCCCCTACGCATATCCGCAGTGTGTAACTATCGCATTGGATGATAAATGTGTTAAAAATAACGAGCGTTTTTTTTTAAGACGTTGAGTATGGTGGATGTCAGAAAGCGGCTTAAGGAAAGTTGACGTCGAAAATTGGGTGAAAATAAGTTGCCGATTTTTCTTTGTCATCATTGTTGGTTCCTATCACAAGAGTTTATAGGCTTTTGTTTATCAAGAGATCAGCAGGGCAGGAAAACAAAAACTAGCTTCTTCTTTTCGAGTCGATGGCAAAGGGTAAAATATTGTGTTATGTGCTTCAGAAGAGTATGTCCAACTCATCTAGAGTTGGGCCCAACAGGTGGCCATGCCAGTTTAGTTCATTAGAAGTGCAGCAGGCTTAGCATGAGGTTTTCTATCTACGAAGAATAGACAGCGCTTTTTAAATACAAAGTGACATTTCTTTTCTCCATTTTTGACATCGCACCGTCTACAATTTGTCATTTTGTCTTTCGTTTCTAACGATCGTTGTCTAGGTCCTTATAAATGTAGATTATTTCTGAATAAATCACACTGACAACAAACTTTCTACTCGACGGCCACAAAGTATATACGATTATCTACAAAATCATGATTCGTTTAGAACACATAACTCTGATAATTAGAAAAACATAGTTATCATCTCCTATTGTACATCATTTAGTTAATAGTCATGTCTATTCTTCCGTTGACAAATCGGTGCTCGTGCTAAGCCGCAGGTGTACAACACTTTGGACAGTTCAACATATGGAACATATGTAGCTCGGCCAGGAGCATCGCATTCGCATTGGGTGTTGGTTATTTAGCTTCTTAATAAAACCACTGAAGCAAGAAAAATTAAAAACTTTTTGACAAAAATTAAAAACAGTAATCAGTTTTTAATTTTTGTTATAAAGTTTATAACGTTTTTTTTTTTTAAAGTTTTTGAATAAACTTTTTTTTTTAAAAAAACGTTATTTTTTTATCTACACTTCGGAGTAGATTTTGTTTTTAATTTTAAATCGGACAAACTTCGAGTCTAACAAAGCCACTCAGAAAGTATTGCTCAAAAAGTTTTTATGAAAGACTGGCCAGTTATAATCTATTTTGAAAATATGATTATTTTGTAAGTAAAAAAGGTACGTTCCAATTTCAAAATTTCCCTCTATATTGTTTGCGAGCTAATTTAAATTATCGTGTCTCATTAAAAAATGGATCTGCGACGGGAACATTTTCGCGCTATGATTTTTTACGATTTCAAGTGTCGCCTGAAACCGGACGAATCGTACGATAGACTTCAAATGGCATTCATGGATGAAGGTCCTTCTAAGGCAACCGTGTATAGTTGGTATAAGTAATTCAAGCGCGGTGGACTAACTTTGGGGAATGAAGAAAGAACTCTTTGACGGCTGTTACGGAAGAAAACGTGCTAGCAGTGAAAATTTTAATCCATGACAATAGGCGAGTTACGTATCAAGAGAATCAGCACGTACTGCAGGTTGGATCGGTAAGCCTTCACGAAATTTATACGTGCATCTTCGCGTGAGGAGGATAGTTTCACGCTGGGTGCCGCACAACCTCACCGATGCTCAGAGGCAGGCCCGGGTGGAATAGTGCTGTGATATCATAAACAAATTTGAAGCAGGCTCTTCTCGGCGTGTCTACGACATCATTACAGGTGACGTGTCTTGGATTTATCAATACGATCCAGAAACGAAGCGCCAGTCGACGGTTTGAATGTTTCAAAACGATTCGACGCCTACCAAAGTGATGCGATCTAGAAGCGGGGGGAGATTTTGATCGCGAGCTTTTTCAATTTGACTGGCTACTTGGTGTTAATTTCTTTACGGAACCAAAGAAGCATCAACCCTGAATGGTATACTGCCAAATGCTTGGCAGAAGTTTTCTCTGTTGTGAGCAAACACAGGGCTCCGCGGGCTACTGCTCCACCACGACAACGCGCCTTCGCACACCGCGCTCAAAAGGACTTCCTGGACAGCACGCTGGTCAAACTCTTGGGTCACCCTCCTTACAGCCTTGACCTAGCACCGTGTGACTTCTTCTTGTTTACTATTAAGTACTGGAAGTCAATTCCTAGGCTACAAGGTTGTGTCATATCTTACGAACCACCAACTTCCAAAATAACAGCTTGACTTAGTTTGGGAGTTGGTAGATCATCTATTATGTGCTGCTGTACAACCGTCAAACAACTTTATAAATAACTAGCTTCTGCTCGCGACTTCGTTCGCGTCAAATTTCTTGCTCCCCGTCGTCGCTTCGAATCGCCTGCCCATGCGAGTACTTCGTATTTGTGACTTTTTATCTTTGCTCGGCTCCTATGTGTCTTAGCGTGATGTTATATAGCCTATACCCTTCCTCGATAAATGGGCTATCCAACACTAAAAGAATATTTCAATGCGAACCAGTAGTTCTTGAGATTAGCGCGTTCAACCAAAAAAACAAACTCTTCAGCTTTATAATATTATATTATTATATGTATCTAAGATTAATATTAGAATATATATGAGATTATTATTTTTTTGTTTAGATTATTATTTATTTGTTTTTATTTTTATTGATTAATATATTAGTATAGATTGTAATAATTGTAAATTCTTGTTGTAGTTTGAGAGCGAAAAAAAATATTAATTATTATATTATTTTTATTTTATTCCCTAAAATAAAAAATCAGCTCAAAGGGATGCAATTTTCGTCGCCGGAACATGCGCTTTCAGCGTTCGAGCAGGCTGTAAACGAGGTGTCTGCGGCGGACTGGAAAAAGTGTTCAGGACTCATGAAACCTTGTATAGAGCCTAGGAGAATATGTTGAAAAGATTTAATAAAAAAATATTTGCATATATAACAATTTATTTTTTGCAATACTTTCTGAGTGTCCTACGTAGGTACTTATAAAAAAAAAGAATTATCAAATTCGGACTACTCAGTAAACAGTTATGCGTGGTCATACATATTAAAAAATATATATGTACAGGTACGCGTCGACTTGAGAACCTCCTCCTTTTTTTTTGTCAATTGAAAATACCTACGAGAAGATTTGTGACAAAACAGGAAAGTGCAAATATCGACCCTTTTTAATTTCTCAGCATCAACTCTTCCGTGTTGAAAATATCCATCACCTTCGCGCAATCGTCTTTTTTGGCATTTAAAAGGCGCACAATAACTAGACAATACCGAAGAAAAAACGTGATCAAACTAACAGCCGAAAATAAAGTGCGGCATTATTATTGCACAGTGACGAGACTGTTCAGAAACCTTGACATTTCAATTAAATAGTGCTAAAGAAGTTTCTATTTTTACCAGTTGAAGTTATAAATAAATGTGCAGTAGGCAATGAGATGACCGTATGGTCACCAGATTTTATAGAATCATTGTGGAACCGTATTTTTCTGTGGGTGACCATCTTCACATACCAAGTCCCCTCCGTGTCTCGGAAAGCACGATAAGCCGTTGGTCCCGGCTGTCATTCGTGGTAACCCAAGGGGTATCGTATTACCAAGTTACTGGGTTGTGGAGGTCAGATAGGCAGTCGATCCATGTAAAATATTGGTATCCGGCTGCATCCGGTTAGACTGGAAGCCGACCCAAACATAGTTCGAAAAAGGCTAGGCAGATGATGAAATTTCATGACTTGCTTGCTATGCGTTAGCATTGATTTCTCCAAAACTGAACACTCTTATATTAATTTAGAATGAGAAACACTGGAAAGGTGAATATTCTGAAGATTCTTACACTGATCAATATAATTCCTGAATTAATCACTAAACTAAGAATACTAACTTCCTTTGTCCAGATTGGATTTGTGCCCGTTTGATGGCAATAGGCTCACCCCTATTACGTGTTACGTAAACATAACTGGTCCAATGTGGGTGTGTGTTATAAGTATACCTCTGCCCTACCCTTTGGGGAAACCAGGCGTGATATTATGACTAGGTAACCCTGAAAATATTGTAAGGTTTTAACACCATAATAGCCTATCCATAGCTATCCATAGTAGCCTTTTGTATGACACACTTGAACTCTTGGTCTAGTTCTTTACTTGTTTTATAATATTCGTTTTTTTTAATACTTTTTCTATTTTTTTTTTTCATTTTTAATGTAACTGTCATGCATGTACAGTTCAACACCTAGTGAATTTAAAGTATTATTATTAATGGTAATCTGTGAACAGCGCTGTGGGCTACGTTATTATTTAAGTAACTTATGATTTATTTTTGTAACCTTCCATAATGTAGCTGTTTGTTGTTCCTATTCAATAAAAATAAAAAATAAAAAATAATAATATTCCACAAATTTGGTCCAACTAATGTTTCTATGTAATATGAACATTTTTAATAGAAGTGTACACCAAATAACAATTGTAGCAATTTTTAGCACTAGCGGCTACATTATATAAAATATATCTTGTTACAAATACATAGAAATAAACCTATGGTAACCCTGCGCTTACTCTATGGTTGTCGCAGCAGACAATGACAGACGCGTCTAAATTTTACGCCTCATAAAGAGCTACATCAGTTCTATTAATTAGCAGTAAACAATTTTTTTTTTCAGTTAAAAAACAAAGTTTTAACGCCAATGCATTACTGAGAATCATTTATCTTGCCCTTGTCTCAATTTATTTGGTGTTGGAACAACATATCTTTTTCTTCCAGATTTCTCTGTTAATCAACTCGGTCGTCATCCCCTTTCTAACCATATCATCATATGGGCACGCCACTATTGCGGCGGTAAGTCTCCTCTTTGAGGAGTGGATGTAGAGGCGCCACGGCGTCCTCACCTTCCGCCTGACGCAGGTCCTCACCGGACACGGGTGTTTCGGGTGTTTCCACGGCATAGATCGCCCTGAGGACATGGTGGAATATACGGTGGAGGTCTGCCCGGCTTGGGCGGAGCAACGCCGTCTCCTTGTCTCGAACGGCGGCGGCGATCTCTTGCGTCCGGCCCTGGTACGGAGCGAGAGTGCATGGGTAGCCGTCACCTTCTGCGAAGCAGTAATGCTCGCGAAGAGGAAGGCGCCCTCACGGTCCTAGCCGCCGTAGGAGACGCCCTGGGCGTCGGAAATCCCAGGCTGATTATCGGGCACCGTAGGCACGGGCTTGCGGATGGCGAGTAATGGGTAGCTCGCTGTCCGGTAAGGACCAAGCTGGGTTGAAGGCGCGTTGTGTCCCACGCGCGCCTCACAGAGATGTCAGCACCAACTGGTGGGGCCCACAAGGGCCGATGCCTGCCAGGGGTGCGAGTTATTCGAAAGAGATATCGTGGCACACAGGCAACTGAAGGAACACGGGTGGGTTTTAGTCAGTAAATGGCTGTCGGGTGGAGCGGGATGGGGATCCCGCTCAACCCAGAGCGATGATTGATGATGAGGAGAAGTTATTTGATGATTTCCCAACCAAAAAAAAAAACAGAAAACCATATCATCATTCACACAGTCCATCCATCGTTTGTTTGGTCTTCCTCTACTCTTACAGCCATCGACATTCATTCTCATTAATGCGTTAATGAGAATAATTTCTTGAAAAAAAAAGCAAGATGTTATACTTATATATTCTGTACTTTTATTATACCATAAGAAATACGACATTGCATGAGGGAATTGGTACAAATTGCTTAAATCAATGAGCGTAAATGAAATATCGTCCAAAGAATTAATGAATAGTCAACAAGTCAGCAATCAGTCATCGAGAACGAATACCAACTTTTATAAGTCCAGAAGTATGAATGATTGACATGGACCAAAGCAAATTAAATATTTACATTGCTTTTAAATAAACAGTGCAAAAAATATCGTGAATTTTTATTTATTAGTACTGTCATTAGCGTCATTCGGTTAGTGTCATATTTTTAACCGACGTCAAAAAGGAGGAGGTTCTTAATTCGTCTTAATTTTTACGCAATGTCTCCGGCAATTATGGAATGATTTCAAATATTCTTTTCCTTCCCAAAAAACCTGAAAAAAAAACCTCATTAGCAGAAGTCGGTGTGGCCTTAGTATATTTTTTGTTTTGTTTTTTGTTACCAACTTCCGAAATTGAAGGTTCTTGTTGGAAGTCGGTGGTTTTTCTTTTAATAAAAACGTTTCTGATTCATGTTCACAACACTACTGAACCGATTTACATGAATTTGGTGTAAAATTTGTCAGGTGTTAAGAAGTAGTAGTTTTAGTTTCGCATTGAAATGAAATAAATACCACTCTTAATTTACCACATAATTGTTGCATGTGCAGCAAATCCTTTCACTTTTACACAATTAAACTGAAACAAAACCAATGAAAAACATTATTCCGGGCCAATCTCCTAATTAAAACATCAAAACGAATAATACGTAAGACACACGTAATCATATTTGTCTCGCCCCCAGTGGGGTTCCCGCATTGTCGTTGCGGGGGGGCTCAGTAACCGTGGTCACCCTCCCACGGTGAAGCGAAGAGGAACCCCAAGGTGGGGCCGCTCGTCAGGGCTTGTGCCTCCAAGCCGACGACGTAGCGGCCAAAAAGTAGGTTGCGGTGAGGTGCATCGCAGCTGAGGCGGGCCGCGATGTCGAATGGGAGGCATCGCGGCTGAGAGTTACAGGCTGCGGCGGAGGAGGAGTGCCGGTACTTTTGAGTAGCGCTCTTCCCTTCCGTGGCCTGGACGGGGCCGCCACCGTTTGATGGCGGACGCGGTGGGGCCGCAGGGGAAGAGGAGTGTTGGTATAGCGTTGGCCGCTCTCCCTATCCCCTGCGGCCGAAAAGTGGTAGGCGGCGGGGCCTCTGCTGACCCGTCACAGGGAGACGTCAGCAGCAGCTGGTGGGGCTCGCAAGGGCCGATGCCTGCCAGGGGTGCGGGTTGTTCGAAAGAGATACCGCGGCCCCTGGCACACGGGCAGCTGAGAGAACATGGGTGGGTTTTAGTCAGTAAAAGTCTGACACGCCCTCCTGCTCCACCCAGAGCAGGAGAAGTCATTTGATGATTTCCCACCCACAAAAAAAAAAAAAAAAAAAAATCATATTTGTCTTAAAACCGTTTCTTAGTACGGTGACGAACCGTTGACGTCAATTAAAACGAGATGAGAATTACAGTTGTTACATAATTGAATTGCATGTACAGGTTTAGCGAACTAGACTTTCAATTTTATCATCATTGCTTATTGTACGTGTTTTAGGAATGCTGTTCTTTGTTAACTCGGTGTCTTTGGTTTTGTATGTTCCTTTTTTTGCCAACGACTTCCATTTTGGAAGACAGTTGTTTAAAAAAAATGACCTCTTATTTCTTTTTTATAGTCGGTGTCTTTGGTTTTTTATTTTTCGTTTTTTTTTACCACCGACTTCGGATTTTTTTTGAAAGTCGGTTGTGTTTAAAAAATTGACTTATTTTTTTTACTTTTTAGTTGTGGTACCTAAGTACCTACCCCACAGAATTTCGTATACCTTACTTGCTCAGTAAATAACAGGGACAGAAAGAAAGAAAGAAAGTTATTATAACATCATCAAAATACACTAAGTAGAAAAAATATGTATCTCACTACTAACTCAAAAATCACTAATCAGAACTGCTTCAATCAGCCTCAATGAGCTTCAATCAACTGTCAATCCTTATAACTTCTGATTACAGACTGAGGTTTTGGCAAACGAGCTATTATAAATTATACGCTCATTTCAATGAAGAAAATAATTTTAAACGAAATTAATGTATAGTAGGTAAACCGTTACAAATTGATGACTGGGATAATCGCAAGCAACACCGATTACCGTAATTATTAGCCTGTGCGTGTGAAGATACGCTATTTATTATTCGAATAAAAAAACGATTATCATCGCAAAAATCTATTACCTAGGTTGGTATAATATCGCATTACTGAAGTTTTTAATAGAGTTGTATTTTCAGATTTTATTTTAAAGTAGGTAGCTCGATAGACGTTGTCCTGTACTTTCAATATGTTTTGTGAATTCGTTTTGCTGCCTTATTCTCCCGACTTTCTTTTCCTGATGACCTTTCCATGCCTCAGCATAAGTATAATAATTAGTACATGATGTTCCTACAGCTGGGACACAGGCCTCCTTAGTGAGAGGAAGCTTACTTGTCTTTGAATTTTTGAATGATTTCCTTCATCGTTTTGCTCTCAAACTGAATTTGATTTTATCGCCAGTGGCAATGATATCAAATACACATTTTCTTTTTAATTCAACATCATTCGAAATTCAAACCATTTCATCTGGTTTAGTCACGAATCAAAGATGGCGGCCGGAGGTGTCAGATCACAATGCGATATCCGATATTATTTTGAATGTACCCGAACTACCGACCGCCGATATTGCATTCCGAGGATGTCGAAGCGACCGGCCGCAAATTATTGAAACCTGGTTGACAACCCCTCACATTGTGGGCATTCCGATGTGTTTAACTAATCCTAGAACTATAGGGCTTTATCTGAGAAGGTCATTTATATTAGTAGATTATGCTGACAGAATTGTATGATTACAATAGACAAAATGACGGAATCCACTCTGTTGTGTGGCTGGACTGCTATACACGCTTCTATAGTCCTGCTTTTCGTCAAATTTCGGGTCATCAATGAAAATAAAGATAAGAACGAGTGCCTACAGTTGGATATCATTCAGGAAGTATAAAGATAATGTTGTCAATTCGAAAATTTACAATAGAACATTTTTTTTTGAAATTTATTTAATCGATCCCCAAGCAATTCCCATTTCCTTAAAATACCATCGATACGCTACGATCACTTAGTAAATTAGGCGATTATCATTAAAAGAGCATAATTTTTAAAGGATTTAATTACATATTCCCCATATTTTTTCACGCATTTCTTCTAAACGGGGACTGACTTCAATGTGCTAAAAGTAAGACCATCTTCGTCGTTGGTTCGAAGCCAATACTAAGAAGTGTGGAAGCCGTTATGTGCCGTGCCAATATTGCCACGAATGCAGTTCATTTGCATGTAAGGTGCTGTTCTTCTAAATGACACTAACTGTGAATGTGAACGAGTGAACGAGAAACGAATGAACCGTTTGAAGATACACAGAAGAATGTGGGTGTCCAGGTTTTTAGAACACGAGTAACAGAAATGTCATTTGGCAAGATTGTTGTTATGGTCCAGAACAAGCTATATTTGTATTTTCTGTCTATTTAATTTATTTCAATCCAGCACTATTGTCAAGGTAAATTATGCAAGTTTCTTCATTGCAAGTCACATCAAGTATCAAAAATAACTAAGTAACTCATCTATTCTTTGTGTCACCCAATGAAATACAGAATTATTACTATCGGGTCTTTCGACCCATCTATACAAAATCTACAATTTTAAACCCATATCACAAAACGTTTATGCCCTTGCATACTTAAGTAATATTTCATCAACAAAATTACTCTGACATAATAAAATAAAATCGATTTCAGTTTGAACCTTGCATGAATAGTGGCAATTCGGAATATATTACCGAGCTAATCAATATTCGAAACGAACTAGTGCTTACTTTCAATCTAACTTTAAATGTATTCGATGTTTATGATTTTCATATTTTTTACAATAATTTTGAGAGATATCAGCGCATGTATTAACGACTAATAGCGAAGCCTGCTGGATTAGGATACAGCGCAGCCATAATACCAACCTCTGGGGTTTTAAAATAAAATGGAGTGGAGTGGCATGGAGTTTCTTGACCGTTCTTCTCCATAGGTACCTACGCTTTGGAATGGGCAACTAGCTTCATCTTTCTAACTCACCGACCTTGACAATTCAAAGGTGCCTGTGATTGATTGGTTTATTTGAAATAAATGTTTCGAGTTCAAGTTTGAAAAAAATGGGCTACCGAATAGCAGATTGTCAATAACTCTGTTTTCGCTCAATTTGACGCGTGCTCCACAAAACTTCCAGTCAAAGCAATTATTTCAATAAAACCATTTTACAGGCTCTTTTGAATTTTCAAGGAGTCGAGTCGGTTAGTTAGTCAGAAGGTTGAAGCTAGATGATAAGATGAAGATAAGTCTGGATCTCACAATATGAGACCATCAATATCATCATTTCAGCCAAAAGACGTCCACTTCTGGACTTAGGCCTGCCAAACACCACCTATTCAACCGGTTCTGTGCTTCTTGCATCCAGCGGATTCTTACGGCTTTCATCAGGTCATCGGTCCACCTTGTGGATGGCCTTCCAGCGCTACGTCTTCCGTGCCATCGCTACTCCAGGACCTTTCGGCCCCATCGGCCATCTGTTCTGCGAGCAATGTGCCCTGCCCACTGGCACTTAAGTTCTTAAGTTCTTAAGTTCTTCGGGCTACGTCGGTTACCTTGGTGATGTCTTTCTGATTAAATGTTCGTGAGGAACCTCCAATAATTGCGAGGTGCATTGCTCTTTGGGTGACTTGCAGCCTTTTAATAAGTCCTATCGCGAGCGATCTACCTCTTTTCAGTGCTATGCATATGTCATAATTGACACGCACTCGTCAAAGACTTGCTTCTTAAGACACTGGAGGTGGAGGTGAGTAGATCTATGATATGAGACTCATCAGTATCATTCTCCACCCTTATAACAATTTATATGTCTTTTTCTTATTCCATACTCCTATTTTTTAACCATAGCATCATTTACACAGTCTATCCATCGTTTCTACATCGACATTAATACTCAAAACTTTCCTCACCATAGTTTCCTCATTGCTCCGTATCATATCACCACAGACAATAGTAAAAACGAATCCTAGAATGTTCCATTTCAATCATCAAGACCCTTGGGCGGTAACTAAAACTCACCAACTGACAACCACACAACAAAACCGCGCCAAAAAGTTAAAAACGAAAAAAGTTGGAACGAAAAATGCCTCGTTTAACTACACAACCCGAAAAAGCCTGCAACAGCACTCTAACTTCGTCAAAATTGTGTCAGGACACCAGTTTGTTAAATTTCATAGGATTTATATCGCGTGGCTGTTCGTAAGTGGAGCATTGACCTAATAAATTGGCTTCGTACACCGCTTGCTTGCTCGGGGCGACTTGTCAAAACGCCAATACACCAAGGAGGTTTTCGCTCACAGAAAATTAAAGGAAGGATGTGGAAACTTGGCTTGATCAAATAGAACGCTTTTGAAAATCAACCGGCCTTTTATGATGGTTAACGGAATTTATTGTATCCAGTTGGTGGTTGTGATGTTTCGAGAAGATATTAAAGTTAGTTTGAGAGTTTATTATGGAAAATTTTCGTTATTGGATGAAAAGCGTTTCGATTCCTTAGAATTATTTTCTTCGAATTAACATAATTGATTTACTGATAAAAGCCAATCCTGAAATTGCCAAGCAGTCTAGGCTTGTAGTCGGTCTATGCTAAGTACAATACAATTGACGTCAGCTTCATGACATTATAATCTAGCTATCTGAACGCACCACTCCTCTCAAATGCTGAAGGAAAACGTTGTGAGGAAATGGGCATGTCCTATAACCACAAAGAAGAAGACATGTGACATCTACGGCCCTCTCCTTTTCGCAGAGAAGAGGCCGGTGTCCCAGCAGTGGGAACATTAAAGGATGTACGAGTATGTGTTATCTGCCAAACCCAATTTCAGGCCAAACTAGTTTGCCCAAGGACAAACAGATTTTTCTTACGCGTGATATGTCGCAGCTTAATTAGCAGTTTTGTTCACAGCCTTTGGAAGTAGCGCTCGCTCGGCTCGCGTGCTTTTGGTCACAATTTTAACCTAACCTATTCATTCGGGGTGCCTCGGCTTAATAAACCAGTTTGGCCTAGGAAAAACTAGTTCAGCCCGAAATCCGATTAGGCCAGTAACATATGCATCTGAACGTAACCTTACAGATTTCAGTTAGCAACTTATGTTCCTCACGTAATCAATATTCTTCACCTCGTAACGAAACTTCTTGTCACATTTACACAAGTTAGTATATTTCCTAAGGCAAAGTATAACATAGTTCAGAACAGTTGCGTTTCCCCCAGAGAAAACCTTTCGTCGCGCTATAGAATTTATCAATCCGCCGCTGTTTGCTAAAAAATCATACCTTCACCTATGGGCTACGAGTTGTGTACGGATGTAATGTTTTTTATGAAAATCGGTGACTGACTTTGTAGGTCAAATGGATGTAAAAATAATTGCAGAAGATCGGTTTTCATCGAGAAATATATGACAATATTTTCTGGAAAAACTTAATATGGTTTATATTTCATAGTTATAGAGACCAAGGTTATGGTTCCGTGTGGTGCCGGACGTAAAAGAATAGCACCATCCCATTTCTTCCTATGGGTGTCGTAGAAGGCGACTAAGGGACCTACTAGAGAATGGGCAGCAGCGTTCTCTATGCATTTGACCACCATACTGCGATCGCCAACCCGCCTGCCAAGCGTGGCGATTATGGCAAATCCCCCCATCAAAGCAAAGCAATCCCAGGCTTCAATACCACGCGTAAAATTTACCTGTATGGGTAGACTATGGCAGTTCTGGACAATAGCAGATATCACTCAGTACCGTGTAATGTTGAGATGAATGTTTTAACGTACCTGAAACAAAATACAAATCACCATTAGTAAAATGTAACAGTCATAGAGAGAGAAGAGTGTGCCTATTTATATCTCAGATTATAATGGCCAAAAATCTTGAATTTTGTATTATCTTTTTCCTTATAATGATGAACGCAGAGAACCATTAAAAATATGCCATAACAGACTGACGTCACAAGCCTTAATTCGAGATCTCTGTCAGAATCATTGTCTTGCCCTTATCCCAATTTATATGCGGTCGGTGCAACATCTCCTTTTCTACCATTCTTCTGTATTAGTCGTCATTTAGATAATTAACCCTTTTCTAGCTATCTTTCATACAGTCCTTCCATCGTTTCTTTGGTCTACCCTTACTCTTGAATGACGAACGTAACAATATTGCAGCGGGATTATAACGTGCAATGAATTTTCAACTCTCGCTGTTGAACCGAGCATTTAAAAAACTCAACAAAGTGAAAAATAACTTTAATTTCGGAAGGCGGTGACTTTGGATATGTATTTTAATTTTTTGTCAGTTCAAGTACCTACCCCACACCAATTCGAAATTACATCATCCCTGGCGTCAAAAAAAAAGCAAATATGCATAAGCGATAGCAGCAACCGCGGTTCATTTGCTGTCATTTTTTGAAGAGTTCTGTTGTCTGTCTCCGAAAAACATCATCAGATCTATATGACATTTAATTGGGGCTATTTTGCAATAAACCCCTTGCGAACAAAAAAAGAATTTTGCAAATCCGTCTATGTAGTGTCTAGAAGTAATGCCCTACATTAAAAAAAAAATGTTGAATTGATAACCTCCTTCTTTTTGAAGTGTTTTAAAAATACAACAGAGTGTATCTCGACGCGTCGAAAAAACACAGTTCGATTTTCAATCCTCTGAGTTCAGCAACGCGTTGAAAATCCAGTGCGGGAAAATTTCTCGCCGGGATATTTTTACTTCTGTGGGAACGTGGATCACATTCATACTCAAATTGCCTGTATGTCTACAATTTACATCATCATGGCTCCCGACATGTATCACCCAAATTGGAACATCCATCCGTCACAAGAAATAACAAGTAAAAAGGTAGAACTCATCCATTGTTTACGAGATACGACCCCTGTAAGCCCAATTAACTACCCAGTTCACCCGGAGAGAAAGAGATGGAACGGTCTTGACACCAGATCAGACAGGGATGGGTAATTAAAAACAGCACCGTCCCTGATCGATGGACGTATTAACTGCTAGTGTCAGACTCTTTGGAATTTAATAAACATTATTTTTAATTGCTGACTGGACCGTTTTACCGTAAACAGCGTGGTAATGTCGTTGGCATTTTGACTAGAGATTTATTAACGATTGAGGTTTAATTTATTAATTCATTCAATACTTCACGGTCATTTTCTTCTGCGAAATTATCGGAATTCCTGATAGTAGCCACGTTTAATGGGTCGGCACCACTCATCCAACTTGTTTATACACAGGTTGATAAATATTCAATAAAGCGTAAGTACCTCACACAGGAGTGAGCAATACCTAGCTGGAACCTTGGCAAAAAATTTGAACTGCTGTCAATGAAAAGCGGGAAAATGTGTCACCTGTCTTCTTTTTTGATACCTAAGTTTATATTTCAATCACATTTCTACAACTTCTGTGACAGCCAAGATGTCCACAACTATTCGATTTAATAAGATACAACTCTACCTCGTTGGTAAGCGCTACAGCTGAATATGAACTACTGAGTTGGATTACCAGGTCGGGCAAAGTGTTATCGGGTTCGTCAATCTGGAATGTCTCAGTAGCAGTCCGGAGTCTGGATTTGTGCCCGGTCGGTGGCAACAGGCTCGCCTCTTCGTGGGATTTAATCATAACTGTCGAAATGTGGGTGTACTCATGGTATACCTCTGCCTAACTCTTTGGAGAAACTGGGTGATGTTAGTTAATCCCAAAATGCATTAAATAATACAGAAAATACCGCTCACACACCGCCCGTATCTGCTCTCCGTACTACACAAATCTTACTTCAGCCCGTACAAAAAATCTATAAAATTTGCATGAAGAAAGTCTATCACAGCAAAAAGTAGCAAATTCAGTCGTTGTAAATGTAAGTCGTAAAGCTGTAATGCGAATAAACAGTTGTTTTATGGTTTCATGAGCATTATTAGAGAATTATTGAGGAAATAAATATCAGTGTTTCCTTCACGATCGCGATACTGCGATTAATGCTACTTGATACTTCCGTGTCGTACGGTTTTAACACTCGGCTATTGTGTTGTTGAAAGCTCTTGACGGAATAATGCCTACTTAATGTCGTTTTCTGGGCACAATTATGGACTTGAATTCAAGTGTGAAATTCAGGGTTAAGTGGTGAGAGAAGGCAATGCCCTGCCATTGTGCTGATCGAAAATGAGCAATTTCGCATTCATGTTCGACTTGTTGTTGCTCCTTAGTGTACCGATTATTATCAAACGTTCTCTCAATCTCATTCAATCTCTTGCCCACGCAAGTTTCATTAAAGGCCAACGGGTTATTATATCGAGAGACAAAACCACTATAACCCAAATGCTTATCTGTATGCTACCAAGCGTATCCTGACCACTTCCATCTACTCTACGAAGATTAATTATTGACATCGCGCCGTAGAAATCTTTCTACAAATTATCATTATCTCTTTCGTTTCCACGGTGGCAGGACCACCAGGACTGACAAAAAAAAATCCTTCTCAGAATCATTAATAGGAGCCCTAATTCCAAAGGCCCATGACCACCACACCACTGTAATCCACACATTAACCTTAAGACCACATACCAGTTCCTCCTAAGACGCAGGCTAAGCAGGCATTCAAGTAAAACGTTCGGTTCCATTGCATCGATAACTCCTGGCTAACGTGACGGATGGCGTCGTTTATCGCCATATATTGAACGTAACGCATTCAAGAGCAGTGAGCACTGACACTGGATTAAGTGCTCTTTAGACTCGGTAGAATGGAGGTTATGGAGGTAGGATAGATAGACTGGGAGTTGGAGGAGTATTTTCTGTGAGAAATTGTGGTGCTCGCGACGAATTTTAAAGCCAGTGAACGCCATGCGAGACCGTGAATATTAGATTTCAGATTTTGGGCTGTATTGTGTTCGAAGTATTTTTGTTTCCAATGAGGGTGAAGACGAGAAGGACGAGAAAGAAGAAAGACTACAAGTGTTACTAGTTAGTCTATCTAAGTAAATTATAATCTGAACGCGCAAAGGTAGACAGAGGCTTCTGCCTTGCAGCGCAAATTAGGTAAGAGTAGCATAGAATAATTAGTGTATGATATTCCTATTACTGGGACACAATCCTTCTCTGTGAGAATCCACCACGCGGGCCCAGTGCGACTTGATGGATGTCTCATGTCTTCAAGTTTTTCGGTTCTAGGACATACCGACATATTTCTTGCGATATTTTCCTTCACTCTTAGGTAACAGTGGTTGGACTGAATGCGATAGGCTCATCCCATAGTCACAAATGGACTAGGAAAAAGTGACATATTTTTTTTTAAACGTAAACGTGCCGTCTAATTGGGTGAAATATGAAAGATTCATCCCGCGTCCCGACAATTAGTTACCTATCAAGTTGTAATTTTTAGCGTTCCGTACCTCAAAAGGTAAAAAAGGAACCCTTATAAGATAACTCACTTGTCCGTCTGTCTGTCCGTGTGTCACTACCGATTTTCTCAGGAACAGGTAGACCTAGCAAGTTGTTTTATTTATACCAGATACTGAGGTATATTTAGTCCCTATTAGGTGTATAAAAATCAAGGTCCTGAGACAACACGATAAAAAGATATGGGGAAATTTAGATTTTCGCGAAAATTTGTAAGGACCAAAATTTACCTTGATTTACATTTTTATTTTTTCGGTATTTTTTCCCTTTACTTGTGCTATAAGACCTTGTTAACAACAGACATAATATAATGTAAGCTTTTGGATTCGCCAGTGCCTAATAGTTAAATCTAGGAATGGTCCAAAAGGGGGCGTAGAGTGAGTGAGCAGGGAACAAAGTGATTCCTTCAGGACTCTCAGTATATTCACTCCTTAAGAAACAAGTCCAGAGCAAGTTTCTGAAAGAATCGTTTAGGTCCCTATTCACGCACGCTACAACTCCTTACTGGACTAGACTATTATGTAATTTAGCTTTCAATTAATAAAAATGTCTACATACGCTTCTATCTAACAACCATACAGATAATTCCGGTAAATATAAATAAATGAGATTTGGACTGACACTTCGACAAACGCTTCGGTTCCATTCGAGTTCTAGTCGATCGCCAGCTCGATCGTTATTCGGAACGAAGTAATTTGTAAAGCAATACGATACGATACGATATTGTTGCTTTCCCTAATTCAATTAGATTATATTGTTTCGTTTTTTTTTATGTGATCGTTTTTCTTTCGGTACGTGTTTGGGTACTTAAACGTTGTGACGTCAGTAACGATGTTGCTTTTCTCATTTAATTTATTTATTATAGAATACCAATAGCAAGGAGGAGGAATGAGGTAAATGTGAGAAAAGTTTTGAGTATGAATATCGATGGCTATATTAGACCGTCGCAATATCTTTTCGTCCCAAATACCGCAGTGTCTCAAGACGAAAGTCATTGACCAGTGTGTTTCCAGTGATGACCTATGGTACAGAAACGTGGTCGCTTACAATGGGCCTTATCAGAAGGTTTAAAGTCACCCAAAGAGCAATGGAGAGGGCTATGCTCGGAGTTTCCTTACGCGATCGAATCAGGAATGAAGAGATCCGCAGGAGAACCAAGGTAACCGACATAGCCCGAAGAATTGAAAAACTTAAGTGGCAGTGGGCAGGGCACATTGCTCGCAGAACAGATGGCCGATGGAGCCGAAAGGTTCTGGAGTGGCGACCGCGTACCGGAAGACGTAGAGCGGGAAGGCCTCCCACAAGGTGGTCCGACCACCTTGTGAAGGCCGCGGGAATCCGCTGGATGTGGGAAGCACAAGACCGGTCGAAGTGGAGGAGCATGGGTGAGGTCTAGGTCCAGCAGTGGACGTCTTTCGGCTGGAATGATGATAATGAATGATATGGGAGACCAAAGAAACGATGGATGGCCTATGTGAATTATGATATGGTTGGAAAGTTGGTGACTACAGAGATGACGACCAATAGAGAAGTATGGTGGAAAAAGGCATGTGCCGATCCTGAATAAATTGGGACAAAGGCAGGAAAATTATGATAAACACCCACAGCATATACATTTAACATTGGTTGATGTGGTTTTTTGGTAGGTATGGTTTGGGTGAGATACATTTTGGAATGTTTTTACTGCTAATGTATATGCACAAAAATTAAAAAGACATTGGACTGAAGCTGTTATAAACTAAAAGTAAAATTGAAACAATGTTAAATAACTTCAATAAAATAAAATACAACATTTAAGAGTAACGGTTTTTTTTTCATAAATGAGAAATAGAAGTTACTGTAGATGTAACATCACATTTTAAATACCACACGAGGGAGTAGGTACACAGACAGCAAATGCCAAAGTTCAAACACCCTTCACGACTACGTACTTGGGTTAGGTGCTATTTAATTATGAATAACAGTCTTCTTTACAAGATTATACGTTAACATTGAAATACCAGGTTGTAAAAAAAAGGCTGGCACCCTTGCCACGTTGTATGACAATGCTAATCAGCCTTTTGGACACTTTGACAGCGATGCGGACGAATTGTATGATGACCCATGGTTCTTTTCCCTCCTTTTTTATGTGCATGCACATACCTTTTATTCAGCCCGCGTGGTATTTCGATAAACAAAAGTCTAAGCCTATGCCCTTCCTTAGTATCAAAAGTATCCACATACAGAATTTCAGCAAAATCAGTCCAGCCGTTTCGGAGATTTTTCTGCAAGGAAAATTCTGCACCGACTTAATACCCCAGTTTTCATTATTTATTTACAATTGAGTGACATAAAGCGCGCGCGCATTGTAACACTCAATTGAAATCTCGATCGATCGGTAAGGTAATTGATTACGTCAGTATTATGATTGACGTCGACCGCTCCTATTTGTCCACTCTTGCATTGCTCCGAGTTCACTTCTATTGAAATGTTTTGATTGATACGAGTCGATCAAATTGGTGCATATTAGAAAGACAATGTTTTTGGTAGGAAATAAAACTTTTTGTATTACATTATTATGAGCAGTGGTGGCCCAGTGGTCCCCCCCCCCCCCCCCGGCGCTCCTACTTACGAATTTTAGTTCGTGGGTGTCGCATTCACCATGTGTGCGACAACATTTTATACTATTTATTTTACTTTCTTAATATATTATTACGAACACACACTTCACTATGTGTTTATTATAGTGTATGGTAGCCATGGGTTGCAGATCAGCGTCAAGTGGTACATACTGTGTTGCCATCTGACATTATGCTGAGCTGAAGCCCTTTTGGCATTATTATCAATGTGTTCTGGTTTTTTCTTTTCTTTTAAATTATTTAAGGTTTTGTTATTAATTTTTCTTTCTTTTTTTTTCACTGCTCTCAAAACGGTGAAAGAAAACATCGTGATGAAACCGGCATGTCCTGGAAATTTACCAAGCCGCACTGCTTACAGCCCCACACCCTCTCGTAAAGAGGCCTGTGTCCCAGCAGTGGGAACATTGATGATAATGTTATTTTAGCTCCATGCGGTTGAATAACATGGGAATAAATTCTAATGAAACCATAAGATTTTTTACGAACTATGTGAGCAGTCAGTTTATCCCGAAAATTTTACTTATTCAATTCCTTTTGTATTCACTGAATTGCTACACTAAACTGTAACCAATATTATCATGGTTACCGTTTCTAGATTTGTTTATCAACGAGAGGAATTTACAACTGCCCTACATTGGTTCAATTAAGATAGCGATAGTCGTTTCTCTCGCTGAATACTTAGAAAAGCAGAAATTAAGTAACTGTTTGTTTTCTCAAGAAAATGATGCCAGTTGCTGCATTGCTTCCCTTGTCTGAATCAGTGTAGCTGTTTTTATTATTTCTATTTTTTATTATAATAGGTCTCACTGCAGATTCCAGTATACCTTTATCTCTCTTTTTTGCAACTAGAGCAGTTGTTTAATCATACTGAAATGAATCTGCATGATAGCTATAATTGTTATGAGTAGTTAGTCAACCTTGTTTCTTTAAGGGGAATCTAGTCGCAGGCTCGAACTCACTGATGGGCCTGGCTAAAAAGCACGCTGTCTCACCAGGCATCGTGTTCGACAGAGGTAGTATCAGTGATGAGCAGTTAGAAGCTAGTCTGCACGTACAACGTTATTGAGTGAGATGCAGGATCATTTACAGTACAACAGGCGCGTAAAAATTTACAGTTCTTCGGGAGATCGGGTTTTATGAAAAAACCACTGCATAAATTAATGACCAATAAAGTTTATTGTACTTTTCGATAGTTGAGCTTTGTCGGTACCGATTTGGTTATTCAGATTTTACACTTCTTTTATTACTTAAACACGCCCAAAGTTAGGTTAAATTAGCAAGAAAAACGAATCTTTCTTGGTTCCTAACTTTTTAATGGCTTTTTATTTTAGTATTCTGTTTCCGTACAGACAATATTATTTATTTATTTATTTATTTATTTAATACTTTACGCACATATATGTACAGAGGCGGACTTAATGCCATAGGCATTTTCTACCAGTCAACGAACGAACGACGAACGTCGACGAACGTCTACCAGTCGAAGTCATTAATAATGAGACAAAACTATACCATGTTTAATTTTAGATATGCATTGTCGAACAGTGGAGTAATACACTCCCGAAGTTTTTATGGGAAATATGTGGACTAGATTCACCTTAATGAAAGCTTATTCATAATAGAATCCCTAGTTGATACAAATATATGGCCAACAGCTAGAAGAAATAAAAATATTTCCCTGGTACCTATTAGCTTCATGTCTGGGTTTTGCCTGAATATAAAAGTGTGTGTAAACTCATTCTTAGTATAACTAGTGAAACGTGGGACTGGGTCTCTGTTTAGGTAATAAAAATAAAACCATGCCAGTGCCAATTTCACCCCGAAGACATTGAAACAACTCTCGAAATCTCTACCTAAATCTTCACACAACGTACCATACGTCTATCGTCCTCCAAAATGTATCACCAATGTGTCCGGATAAAGCCGGACATAATCAGGCTTTTTGATTGCGTGTGCGCTAAGTTAGGCGGTATCCGGCCTGTTCCGCATTGTTAGGTTTTTAATTTGATTTTATTTTATTGTTGTTTCATAAGAAATAAAGAAGATTTTATGGCAAATAATAAAAAGGCTTGTTATACTTTTTCTTTTAATTGTCGAGTTTATAAATAAGGACTGATTTTTCAATAATCTGATAACTTTTATCTGAAGAATAAATCTGACAGTACCTATGGCATATTTTCTATTAAAAAGCTGTCAAACCGACATATGTGTTCCTCAGATGAAAGTTATCTGACTATTGAAAAATCAGCCCTAAGACTGAAGAAATAAGAGTGGTAAGAGTGGAGCGGCCTTTTTACCCAAATGTCCGGCTAAACTGGCTGGTCTGTCCGGCTCTTCAGTTTTAAGACCTGGCAACCCTGACATAGATAACTTATTTGAATAAGCAATTAGTCACTTTAAAGTTCACAGAACAGCACCAGGTAAGGAAATTCATTCCATATCCGACTTCTGTGTCCTTAACGGAAAGCAGGAACCAAATGCACGTGTGCGGGAGAAATAAGCAGAAATATTAACAATGCATTTACTGATATACTTACTTAGTAGTTGCAACTTATAAAATGAGCACTATTCAGAAAAAAATATTTTCGTAGGTATGAAATATTATCCCATTTCCCATTTCTTCCCGTGGGTGTCGTAGAACTAAGGGACTTACTAGAGAATGGGCAGCAGCGTTCTCTTTGCATTTTATCACCACACTGCGATCGCCAACCCGCCTGCCAAGCGTGGCGATTATGGCAAATCCCCCCCTTTTGGGGGAGGCTTATGTCCAGCAGTGAACGTCTTTTGGCTGATATGATGATGATGATGATGATGAAATATTATGGTCTCAAAATAAGACCATCATCTGCGAGGCTTTTCCTAACTATGATGGGGTCGGCTTCCAGTCTGACGGCATGCTGAATACCTAGTATTTTATATTGAGCAACTGCATAACACACCTCCACAACCCAGGGTTACTGGGTAAATATGGTAAGACTGGTAGTCGGACTGTCTGGCTTCTGAAGACCCGTAACTACTGTCAAAAATCCACTAATGACAGCCGGGACCAACAGCTTAACGTGCTTTCCGAGCCACGGAGGAGTCTTGGTATGTAAAGATGGTCACCCATCCACGAACCACCCATCGATCGACCCGTGCGGCTGCTAATTCTTAGCCACAAGCCAACTGCAAAACTCAATGTTGGTTATTATTTGGTATTTTGCTTGTCAAATATTTATTTACACGCTTTATATTAGCTTCACCTGTATGTATGTTTGTTTGTATGTTTATAACCGACTCCTTTGGGCGCGATTTTGACCCACTTTAAACGGTCAGATTTCATTTAAACTTTGTAGACTTATCGAGGACCGATGACAATTCAATAATTAAAAAAAAAAAATAACTGAACTAAAAAATAGAAAATAAATAATAATTTAAAAAACGCGCTTTAAAAACCAACCTCAAAAGAAGAAAATAATTTAATTCTATTAAAAAGCGTGGTGTGCTTGATATTAATTAATTATAAATATAATATATATATATTAATTAATTATATATATTAATTATTAATAGATTCCAAGGTTTTGTTTCGTCTTTTATTGGGCCCATCTCATCTTTCACATTCACTCATATACACTTAAAACACTGACCTACGGCACTGACACACAACTATTACACAATATTATCACATTAGATCATTGGCCATTTTGTAATTTCTTACATCATTTTTAAGTCGCACACGCACATTTTGTCTATGGATGACGCTTCGAAATGTTGCCACTACATAAAGAGTAAAATGTTTATTGAGGATGATATTCTCGTAGCACTTTTGTCTATTTCCTTTTTATATTTTTGTTTTCTTTATATTCTTGTATAATTTCTATCACATTCACATTAGTTATATTAATTTTCTATAAGTCCGATGATTGTTTGATGCACCGGGCGACGTCATTACGTCAAAGCCGGTTGTCGCTGAAAACCAGCGCTGGGGCTCTGTCTTGCATAGAGTTGCAGCAAAATGCTGAGCGATAGCCGTTTTGTGTGGATGTGACGCATGTTTCCCTCAATCTTTTTTTTTTTATTATTTTTTGTGTGTTCCTGGTTTTTGCGTCATGTTTACCGCAAATAAACGTTTTTTCTTTCTTTCTTCTTTCTTTCATAAAGATACCTCAAAAAGCACCCCACGCTTTTTAATAGAATTAAATTATTTTCTACTTTTTAGTTTGGTTTTTAAAGCGTGTTTTTTAGATTTTTTTGAACTATTATATTTTTATGTTGATTTTCGTTGGTCTATCCATACTGAAATGTCAAAGAAATCAACATTATAATGCTGTGTGTGATTATAACTCTTGTTTGTTTCTTTGTTCATTCGATCTCTAAACCCACCTTTACTGAAGAGAACAACACTAGTACCAGTTGATAGCCAATTTTTATTCCAGGAATTTTCATTGCGAGCTTCATGTCCCGCAGTAGGTACGTTCCCGTCAGATGTTTCACAGCTCGAATAAATAAACAATAAATAAAAGCTTCGCTCTGACATCACACCAGGATTCCACGTATTGTATGTACAAATATATAAGGCTACATAGGTGTGACATATTTGGTTCACTGAAAATTCATGCTGTTTAAAAGCAATTGCAAAACGATCAAGCATATCATGGAGAATAATTCGGTCTGGTAAAAGCAGAACCTAAATAGGTATCTAAACATTCATTCTTATAAATAAATAACATTTAAGTGTCAATGCTGAGTCCGTCACCGTGAAATTTTAATGGTTGTTTTTCCGCAGCGAAATGGTTTTGTCTTGGTAATACAATCGTTTTATAAACAAATAAAATATTAGAAACAAAAAATGGCAGATTAACCATTGTGAAAAATCACCACATGCAAGAGTTTATTTTGCTTTAAACAGTTATGCATCGCTGTTCCCTTTGGCGGCGGCGCGTGCATTTCGAGTAGTACCTACAAGTTAGCTCTAGTGTTACTATTGAGTAGTGTTTTATCGAGTTGATGAATAGTTTTTTTTATTATTTTAAAACAAAAAATCTTCATTTTTTTTACTTTTACTCCATGCTTCGAAAGTACTCCTTATGGCAAGTTGTTCTGCCGCGGGAAAACAACCATTAAAATTTCTCGGATATGTGTTGTGTGTCATGGCTTTTTGCAATGTCAAAATGAGAGCTTTTTACTGAATGCACAGGAAAGTATATTTTTGTTTATCTGTTTGTTTCGACGAATCTCCGAAACGGCTGAACCCCGAATTTTGCGGGACTTTCCCTGTATAATTTTCGACATTCACGCGGACGAAGCCGTGGATAGCAGCTAGTTAGTAAATAATTATATGTAACAATTGTGATGAAGCAGAAACTACAGAACGCCACCTGCTACGATCCCTACATACGAAGAAAAGAAAGTAAACGAAGCAAACGGTGTAGGTCTTTTTGCTTTCTTTCTTTGTCATACGACAAACTTTAGTACAAAAGTGTCTGCCTGTAACATCCCTATCGGTACTTATTCGATGTTTAGAACAATCGATTTACTTTACATCAAAGTAATACACCGACACAAACAAAGCGACACGACGCGTCGCTCAGCGGACAACAGACGAAGCGTGATGCAATTACGCAAATATCCACTGCAGACCGTAGGCCTCCGCAAACCGCAACAGCGGCCCGCAACCGCCCCATAGTTCTCACTATACGACCCTATAGGACCGGCGTCACACCGCACCTACCGCGCAGATTGATGGCTGCAGTGTGCACTGTGATTTTATTAGGGCACAGGTGGGTAATACACAGACCAAACTCCTGGTATATTTTTCCCAATGGAACAATAAAGTTTGAATCACGCGGTGGTGTGAAAGTTGTGGAACCTATAAAATATCGTGTAATGTGTACTATTTTTATTGTTGCTGTATAATTTGATTATTTTTTGTGAAAAAATCAACCTGTGCCCTAAACGTTGGCGTATATTATGTCAATCTGCCTAGCCAACTATGTTTGGGTTGGCTTCCAGTCTAAACAGATGCAGCTGAATACCAGTATTTCACATGGAGCGACTGCTTATCTGACCTCCACAACCCAGTTACTGGGTAAGACTGGTTGTGACAGGTTTTAGGCTTCTGACTACCCGGAACGACTGTCAAAGATCTAAGAATGACAGTCGGGACCAACGGCTTAACGTGCTTTCCGAGGCACGGATGGATCCTGGTACTTAAGGAACCATCCACGAACCAACCGCGGCAAGCGTAACTTTATTCTAATAGATCGACGCATGTGGCTATTGTTACTCAACCACAAGCAAGTAAATAAATCTTTTGAACTGCCAATTGATCGATCGGCAGTTCAATTTTGTCGAAATAGTCCCTACAGATTGGTTCGTTTTCACAGGAAGAAACCAATTACCCTGTCTGGCCTGGGAATCTAATAAAGGAACGGGAGGTTGCTGGTGAACAGTATATTGAATAGGAGAATATTGTTTTTATCTTTACATTAATTACTACCTAAAAGATGTCTGCTGCTAGGCACATGTCACACATGCGCACTTGCATGTCATAACTGGCCAAATGTGGGCGTACTGTAGAAGGACACCTCTACCTAACCCTTCGGGATTATTAGCGTGATGTTATGTCATGGAGTCTACTAATGTTATAAATCCTATTCCTATATATAAAATAAATGTGCAAGTTTGTATGTTAGAATATTTAGTTGTTTGGATGTAACAAACATCCTATTCAATCACACAACAACGGCTGAACAGATTCTGGATGAAATTTGGAAAACAGATAGCTTTTATTGCAACATTTTATCTTAATAGTACGTTCCCGTAGGATAGTTTTCGACCTCCATGCGGGCGAAGCCGCTGCCAAAATCTAGTTAAGAATAAATCGACAAAAGTATTCAATAGTAACATTTTTTTTTTGCGCATGAAGATGCTTAGTAACTGGTAGTGATTGATAGGGGTATGATCCCAACTTAAACTGTCCATCATCATTTAAGTACAATTTTCATAAGATTGACACAGGAAATAGATTTTAACGGCAACTGTTTATGTTAATAAACTCCTGTAAACTGTAATACACTATAAAAAGTTTTGTAACAAAATTATACTTAGTTAATCAACAATTATATTTACGACGAATAAATTAATAAGTTCAAAACTAGAGATGGGCCGACTATGACTTGGCCGACTAGGCGACTAGTCGGCCAAGTCGATCATCGCTTTCGGTTGAGTTCGGGTGAGATAGGTAATGTTTCGTGACCACGCTTTCGGCGCCCGGCGACCAGGCGGCATTGTCGGGAAATGTTTTTCTTTACTTTGCATTTATTATATCATTGTTTACGTGCGAGCCGGCGTTTGTTACTATCCTAATTTCCTAGCATATTCTAGATTATTATAAAACTATACTAAACATAACAACAGTAAAGATTTCAATCACCGCCTTAAATTTTTTAAGCATATTAATACCAGTAAAAAATGGGCCGACTAGTCGCCGACTAATCGCCGACTAGTCGGTACATCACTATTCAAAACAAAAACCGACGACTACTGAAAACTCACACTAAATAGTGTAAAAAAAGTAATTTCACTATGCATGTTATGGTTTACTTTAAATTTCATAGTGGAAAACCATTTCTCCCTGAAAGCATTTTATTATTTTATATAAAAAAAATGTAGGCATGTATAAGCCACATTTTTTGTAACCTTATCATATTCCATTAAGTTAATGACAGGTTTCACTTGATATGCTAATAAGTTTAATACCTGATAATAATTATAGTGTACAGGGAGAAATACGATAATTACAACACGGTCCTATTAAATACATTTAATTTTATATAATATGAATTCAATGTATTTATTACGGGCGTTTTGTATTATTATTAAAGTTAATCCTTCGACGCTCTTTTAAATTATATTGTTACAAAATATGCATTAGTTATCTATCACATTCAACGTGTGTATACGAAAAACATACCTCATCATCCTCATCTAGTTTAAAAAAAATAAGATTGACGTGTAAATGTGTTTGTATAAACCTACTTACAGAAATAAAATCATTTATCATTTATCATTTATCGTACTTATATATAAATTGACTTATTCTAATGATAAGGTGTATTAAATTAGTTACTGAAATTGTATTAGAATTTATCAAAACATGATAATTAATTTGAGCACAAACTGCATGGCACAGACTATTGCTCCAACCACTCAAATACAAAATATCGTAGAGACAACTTCCTCCATGAAAGACAAAAACAAAGATACAAAAAAACACCAACAAAATCATACTCGAAACAACAATAAAAAGCAACACAACCGATGCGGGCACGTTCATTCAAAGTGAAAAGGTCATGATAAAAAGTTTTTTAATTCCCGCATGCAACTCGAAACGAAACACCAACAAAAAAACAAAATTCGCTCTCCGGGCGTGACACTATCTAACCTTTTACTGGATAAACTGTTGAAGTCCATCGGAATACGAACCACAAAGGAAACGGTAACGGAAAAGATAATTAATTCTGTGTGCATTCTGCGGCGACACATCTAGTGAACAGCTTGTAAGTAAGGTCTGTTCCTACGTACCATAACCACACCACATCGCAGCGACAAAATTTGGGCAAACAATGGTTACGTGTGAATCTTTTCTTATTCTTCATGATATGCTTATTCATTCTGCAATCGCTTTTAAACAGCATGTATTTTAGAGAGCAGCAGTGGCCCTCGGTATTGGCCCCGACTTACGAGCCTAAGTTCGGACACAGGCAGGCGCTTGACTTTGTGTATTTAATTTCATCACCATTGCTCAGAACCAAAAATTCGAAGACATGTGACATCTACCAACCCGCACTGGGCCGGCGTGGTGGACTACGACCCACTCCCTCTCACTGAGAGGAGGCCTGTGTCCCAGCAGTGGAAACATTGAAGACTGATTTATGATTATGACCTTATTGCATGTGCTTGCGCTGTCGTTAGTTGCGATGTGGTTATGTTGTGGCTAGTGTTTGCAGACAGGTGGCCGCTAGTGCGCAGTCTCGCTGGTGGTTGAGTTGAGGCTATGAAGTGGCCTTAATGTGGTAAATATCGCCCACACGGTTGATTTTTACGGTCAAATGTGGTCCGTGTGTCCTATTCATTTTTACACAAATTAGCGCCCGTCCACATGCTGTTGTTGTGGCAAGACAAGTGGCCGGCCGCTAGTGCGCGGTGTCGCTGGTGGTTGCATTGTGGCTGCGATGTGGCCTTGATGTGGTAGGTATCGCCCACGCGGTTTTTTTTTTTTTTTTCTGGGTGGGAAATCATCAAATAACTTCTCCCGCTCTGGGTGGAGCGGGAGGGCATGTCAGACTTTTACTGACTAAAACCCACCCGTGTTCCCTCACTTGCCTGTGTGCCAGGGGCCGCGGTATCTCTTTCGAACAACCCGCACCCCTGGCAGGCATCGGCCCTTGCGGGCCCCATCAGTTGCTGATGACATCTCTTTGAGGCGCGCGTAGAACACAACGCACCGTCGACCCGGGCTTGGTCCTTACCGGACAGCGAGCTACCCATTACTCGCCGTCCGCAAGCCCGCGCCTACGGTGGCCGGGAATCAGCCTGGGATTCCCGACGCCCAGGGCGTCTCCTGCGAAGGCCACGGCTGTGAGGGCGCATGTATTGCATCTCCCTCACGTGCGCCGCCTCCCTCTTTGCGAGCATAACTGCTTCGCTGAAGGAGGCGACTGCTAGCCATGCCCTCTCGCTCCGTACCATGGCCTGGACCAGGGTCGGACGCGAGAGATCGCCGCCGCCGATCACGTCCACGAGGACACGGCGATGCTCCGCCCAAGCCGGGCAGACCTCCACCGTATGCTCCACCGTGTCCTCAGGGCGATCTTCGCAATGGAAACACCCGGGCGTTTCCTTCCGCCCTATCCGAAACAGGAACCTCCCGAAACAACCGTGTCCGGTGAGGACCTGTGTCAGGCGGAAGGTGAGGACGCCATGCCGCCTCTCAAACCACTCCTCAAAGAGGGGACTTACCGCCGCGATCGTGGCGTGCCCAATATCACGCCCACACGGTTGACTTTGACGGCCAAATGTGGTCCGAGTGAATAAACTAAAAAGAAAAAAATGCATATTATCCATGTATTGTCGTTGTGGTACGTGTGTTCAGGCCCTTATGGACAACGACATCTTTGTGCTTCTTTTTTAATATCGAAGAGAGCCTCTTTGTTCTTTTCATTTCGTTACGCACGATTTCTTCGCCATGTTTTTCCGTGAAGATTGTTTTGGTCTCATGAATAATGGATTCTGTATCACATTGATAATTAGATGAGCTTTGTCGTTAATTAATTATTATAAGTGGAGGCGATACGGTGTGAATTATTAATGAGGGAGTAGCTATTTACAATAGGGTCATTAGTGTTGATGACACATTGTATAGAGATTTAGCGAGGAATGCAGATAAGTGAATTAATAAGCGAGGAAGTTCGATTGGACACTCGGATTGTTGATTTTCTTGTTTTTAGTAAAATCTTATCACTGCTATTTTTTTTTTTTTGCGTCTTCAGTAACAAGATAACATGTTTTCCTCCTTTTGTTTTGATTATATATCGCAGAGACCTACGAATAATAAAAGGAGACTTTATTAAGCCTCTTCCACTCAACAAACCTCAACAATTTTAAAACCCGTTATGTTTTACACACAAAACAAATTAATAGGTAGATTACGTCATGACCCCAAACCGTTTAATTGTAACAATAAAACGCCACGAGCCGTAAAAAGTAAAAAAAAAAAACAAAGTAAAATCTATCGCGACCATTAAAAACGGATTTAACGATACATTTCGTGAAACATAACTGGGAACTAGTGACGTGCCAGATCGATACGAATCTCATCAATTTGGTAACAATGGCTCCGACCTTGGCATAGCCGCGCCTTACGATAAACAACGTTTTGTAGGGAAATCGATACTTTAGGGAGGTGAAACTTTCAATTTATGATGAGCTTGTAGAATGTTGACAAGCTAACCTATTTTTTTACGGTTTGAGCTGGTGTCTTGTTGTTTCCGCAGATATCTACAAAAGTGAGGTATAACCCAGCATTACAATAGCAAATATTTACTGTCCAGGTAATACAGTAAGCAAGTTCAGAGGTTAATACCAACTTGAGACGACATAAGTAACTTAATATATTAACCTACAGCTGGGTTACAATATAGTTATTGTTTTCCAGTAATTGCTTCCGTGCGGTGCCGGACGTAAAGAATAGCACCATCCCATTTCTTCCCTTGGATGTTGTTAAACGCAACTAAGGGACTCACTAGAGACTGGGCAGCAGCGTTCTCTATGTATTTTACCACCATACTGCGATCGCCAACCCTCCAGCCAGGCAAAACAACCTAATTCTACGTTAATACATGCATATATGATGAGGAGCTCATTTTAATCAATATTTACAAAGCCCTGTTCCTCTCATCTCGCCACTTCGCATTCATGGCCGACAAATAGTCAAGTCTCACGGAGGAAAATATAGAAAAACCGCAAAAAAACGAAATCATTTGCATCAAAAAAGTCAGTTTACGAAAAAAGCGTATTTTGGCGTACTAGAATAGATGATACAGTACACTCATAAGAAAAAGAGTACAATACTCTATTTTGGAGCACGGTTGACAGCCCTGTGAACCCCAAACTAGACGGTTAGTCTGTAAATAAAGTGGGCAATACAACATTCTACAACATAGCTTCTAGTTTGTAACGCAGAAGATTCGACTTTGACTTGCTTATAAAATAAACATATAATTTATCCCATAACCCACAACGGTTTATATTGAAAGTGACCGAGTTTTTAACGATCAAGCCAACCCTTTATTTTTCCCATAGCGTAGATGCATATCCTGAATAATTGTCATGGTGTCGTGCATGTTGATTAGAAAATCCTCAGGGTAAAAACACTAGGTTTTTTTATTACGGTGGGCAAACTTTTAAAACTAAAATATTTAAGTATTAGTAGTCATGAAACCAAGAAGAACACCAAAGAGTGAATCTGTTTCAATCTGCCTAGCCTTTTCCGAACTATGTTGGGGTCGACTTCCAGACTTACCAGATGCAGCGTATTTTACGTGAAGCAACTGCCTATTAGTGGTCCTAGTGTGAGTGTCATATAACCATCTCGATCAAACGCATCGAGCGCGTTCGGCGCTCCTATTGGCCCTGGATTGGTGAAGGACCAATCGGAACGCCGAACGCGGTCGATGCGTTAGATCGAGATGATTAAAAGAAACTCATACTAGGGCACCTGAACACCCCAACCCAGTTCAGGGCAATACAATACCCCTTGATAAGACTGGTTGATAGACTTTCGGGCATCTGGAAGCAATGGAAGCTCAACCATCCTTAACGTTAAATTGGAGATGAACCCGTGCGGCTGTAATTATTTAGTAACAAGCCCCTCCAACATTATCAAGCGAAAATTAAGAAAAAAAAACTCTTTTAAAACAATGACCAAGAATTTCGTTGACATCGGACATAGTCTTATTCCTACAAACTTCGTTAAAGGGAAATCGATATTTCAGTAGTTAACAAGTTCGTAAACTTTCGCCACAAAATATCATCTATCCTCGAGAGAGATTACGAAGGTCAAACCAGATATTACAGCATTAACAGACCATCGTAAGACAGAACTTGTTACTAGATACTATAAATCATAATTTATCTGATGTATAATTTAAAACCCCGTAGGAGGACTTGTGTTGTCTTCTTCTTTCGTATCGGAACGGCCAATATTGAGAATAATTGATATCGTGGTAAAAATCATAGCAAGGAGGTAGAGAGGCTGATTGCCCAGAATGCTCCTGACGTAAGGTCCCAAGGTTGAAAACAATTTACTACAGTCCAGCCGTCCAGAAAATGCGTTCTTGACACCCGGCAGTTTCATACAAACGAATACGTGTTTTGCGAATTCGATTTTTATTAGCTACTAGAATTGTCGCACTGTCAGGTATCATCAACGCATTCTCTCGATGCCCGGACTGCAAATCTTAAAAAGTATCACTCGATTAAAGCAGATGCATTTGTACAAAGCCTTTTTAACAGACTTAAAAAAGGAGGAGGCTCTCAATATGTCTGGAAGTTTTTTTTTTGTATGTTTGTTTCGCGATATCTGCGTCAATTGTGGATGGATTCCGAAAATTATTTTTATAGGGTATGTTTCAGGGGTGGTTCCATATAAATTTTATTAACTTTGCTTCGGTAGTTTGTGCGTTAGTCTCGATAATACGTTTCTAATCCATTTCGAATTCCAATCCTTTATGTATCTTGATGGCATTCTGCTGCTTCCTGTCGCCGTTGTTTATATCGCAAGTAGTGGTATATACGAATTGGTGGGGGGTAGGTACCATAGCTAAAAAGTGAAAAAAAAACACTTTTTCGGAAGTCGGTTGTTTTTTTTTTTGTTAATTTTTTTCTCATTCGAAACTCACTCACCTACACTCATTGTAAAGGATCCCAATCTATCCAAATGGCTGGTCTTTAATAATTCACACCTGACGGCAAACTTTAGTAGTGTCAGCAAATAAATTAAAAAGAACCTCGCCTATAAAGTAACGGAACCTCGTGACCTTGGCAGCAATGTCGTCGCTAATTAGATAGAGAGAACAAGATTAACTAATTAGGCCAAGTCGATGTTAACAAGCGATGGACAAGTGAACTTCCTTTGATTAAGATATATATGTAATGCTAGATAGATACGGAGTTATGTTTTCAACATAGATCGACATCGCAAGACCTTTTCCTGCAAAGTTCATTATATTTTTCTAATTTTGACCAAAGAATAGGCTGCTGATCTTAGGGTGGAATTGCCTGGCTGTTCTCTTGTAAAAACTTTTGTCTATACTAACACAAGACGAGAACCAAGATAACCAACATAGCCCGAAGAATTGCCAAACTTAAAGTGGCAGTGGCAGCCCCACATTGCTAGCAGAATAGATGGCCGATGGTGCCGAAATGTTCTGGAGTGACGACCGCGTACCGGAAGACGTAGAGTTGGAAGGCCTTCCACAAGGTGGACTGATGACTTTGTCAAGGCTGCAAGCATCTGCTGGATGTGGGAAGCATAGAACAGGTACAAGTGGCGGAGCTTGAGGGATGCCGATGTCCAGCAGTGAACGTCTTTCGGCTGAAATGGTGATGATGACGATACTCACACTGAAATGGAATTTTAAACTTACACAGACGTTATCCAAATACCTCCGCTACTGCAACGTCGTACCAATTCAAGCACCCGATTCCATTAGACTTTAACTCACCCTGCAAACAAGAAACAGTAAACACAACAAATAACTAAGCCAAATATCCATATAATTTAATATTACACTTTGGCAACAAGCCTAAAACATTAAGATACACAGACGACGATGCTCCAAACCGATTGATTAGATTAAGTACCCGATGTGTGTCCATCGGCCATTTCAATAAATCGATTCGGTTCCGAATCTAGTCACGTCCAAGTGACAAGCACGAGGTGGGGAAAAGGGGGTGGGAAAAGGGGAAAAGGGGGAAGGAAACGCGGAATATTCCGTTTGGTGCTTGTAATCAGAATAATGTATGTACCCGTTGGTATAATCTTACTACTTGGGTAATCCGTTGCATGAATATGGGACCTCATTTTAAAGCTGACTTGGGGGGAAATAGGGTTACTGTGCATGATGGTGCTCGTGTTATGGATAAATGAATAAATTGGCGGATTTACGTGCTTTGCGAAGCACAATGGGTTCTTGGTGTGTAAAGATGGTCACCCACCCACGGCCTAACCACGGTAAGCGTTGCTTAACCTGACGTATCGACCTTTGCGGCTGTAATTACATAGCTACAAGCCCTTAATTTTACGGATTTCAGAAATTCATGGAATAATATTATTTTGTAGCGAATGGTTTGCAGAAGTTCTCAGATTATTACATTCATAAAAGTTATTTTATGAGAGAGAAATAATATTTTTATTTTTAAGACTTGACACTTTCACCTTTTAAAATCCCGCTTACAATATCAGTAAGTGCCAGACAGAAAAAAATCTAAACACGAACGAGCTAACAATAATCTGTTATATCAAAGAGAGCGTTGAATTGTATGAATAGAAAAATCATATTTAATTTTCTTCTAAGCGGCATATCGGGAAATATCGCAGCATTTCGTGAAAATTAAACAAACGAAAAAAAGAATGAGAGCCATTCAGACGTGCATCTGTATGAAAAACAGACGAAAATGTGCGTTTTGCACATCTACTTGGCTCGGAGCCCAGAGTGTGATTAGAAGCTTCCAGGACTTCAAATCCTATTCCAATACCTTACAGTTTACTTTCGACTGACCAAAAGCTCCCCTGCAAACATGCCTTGGTATTCGCATGGCAGTTTTTTTTCGGCCTTTCCCGGCCAGTCCTTATCACGAACGAACGACGCTTTCTAGAAATTTCATAGCTTTTTGTTGCTTTGTTAATTATTTTCGTTTTAAATTCTTTCATTACCTCCTCGTAAAATGGTTTGCTTTTTTCAGTTTTTACCTACGTTTCTGTGGCTAAAATCTTTTGTTGTGGTAGAAACAAAATGTTTTTGAACCATTACAACTATTAAGCTTTTGTCTGCCTTATATTTTGAAAGACCTTTCACTAATACGTTTTTGCTTGTTCTCCTCTTACGTATCTATCTACTGCCAGGGGTGCGGGTTGTTCGAAAGAGATACCGTGGCCCCTGGCACACAGGCAACTGAAAGAACGCGGGTGGTTTTTAGTCAGTAAAAGTCTGACACGCCCTCCTGCTCCAACCAGAGCGGCAGAAGTTATTTGATTTCCCACCATCGAAAAAAAAAAACTATCTATCTAACTTTATATATTATAATAGGTACAAAAGTTTGTTTGTTTGTACGCGCTAATCTCTGTAACTACAAGCCGAATTTGAAAAAAAAAAATTGCATGCCATAGCCCAATTCTTGAGGAAGACTTTAGACTATCTAACATCTCGCTAAGATCCTAAGGATTCGAGCAAAAAGAAAAGAAGTCAGAGAGATCGCTAAGAGAATACGGAGTAATAGCGCGGATGAGAGATGCGATGCGATGCGACGCGGGTTAAAGTCACGGGCAGAACAAAGGCAGTACAATACAGGATAAAATTTTAACCAGTGCGCAAACTGTAACTATGAATTCAGCATATCATTCTAGACCCCCCCCCCCACACTAAGCGTCGAAATTTTTCGTCAGTTATACGAAAAAAACAACGGCTGTTTCATAGAAAAGAGCAATACCTACGCGGTCAAAATGTATGGCACAGCTGATTTTTTTTTGTATAACCTGTGATTTTTTTTTACGCTAGGGGGTCTAGAATGATATGCTGAATTCATGGTTACAGTTTGCGTACTGATTAAAAATTTACCCTGTATAAAGCTAACATTTAATAACCAATTGAACGTGGGTGCCCATCGACTTCAATGACCATCGATTCTTAACTAAATACGGATAAAACCTAAACATACGCCCAGTTCAATTCCCGCAACAAGCTAAATTGTTTCTGTACACAGAACCGATGTAATTAAAACAATAATGAGCTAAATAACGTTAAAACTGGTTATATTGCCCGTAGGTGGTTCATTGGCTGCACTTAATTCACTAAGAACCTCGCATTTCTATCCTTTGACGCAATTTATTACGTCATTATCATCACCCTTTGTCTACTTATTGCTTACCGTAAGCCTCCCATTGTGCAATTACTTTAGAACCTCGAAATCTTTTGAATCACAGCTTAAATTTGGGATTTCATTAGCATTTGAAGAAGCATTTTCGTTTTATTAATAAAACACCTATAAAAGCATCGTCTTAATCTTGAGCCAGGCAAATGCAATTAAACGATGAATGAGTTGCAATTAATCGAATAATTCGATTAAGAATCGAATGGTCCGATTATTATTCGATGTTATCGGATCGTCGATCCCTTCCGGCCTATTCAGATCCTAAGATACGACAGCTGGGTCTGATTGGGTGCTTTCTTCATTTCGATTATGAACTTCATTATTCAGTCCAGGTACATATTTTTAGATCCCGTTTGTTCACTGATTTCGTCTCGTCTATACAAATACCAGTCGCTTATTAAAATGTTAATGAAAGATGTTCCAGAAACGGAATACTTAATACTTTTTGGGAAAAAAAAAATACCTGAAGGGGCGTTTAGCAGCAAGTATTTCTATGTTTGGAAAGTATTATGATTTTTGTTTGCATGCCGAATGGTGAAATGTGGCAGAACTCTGTATTGTGATACCTACATTTACTTTTGTATTACCCATATTTGCAAATAAATTATATTCTATTCTATTCAATCACTCCTACGTCAAACCTTAAGAGTAGGTCCTTACTGTTATCGATATAGTCTGCATTATTCTGTTGTAATGGAATATACACCGTGACATTTTATTCGTCTTACAACGGCAGCCCACTTCATGTATCCAACGACTACTAACCATTTATAAAGACAATTTTTTTTTTTAACATTCGCAAAATTAAAAAAAAAAATATCGTCCACTAAGACTCATGAGGTAGTTTGAAACACCCTGTTATGAAGATGGAATTAATGATGGAATTTAATGGTAGGTAGGTACATATCTTCTACCGTTTGATACGTAAATATTATTAACAGGGGTGTTTCATAATTCTAAAGCATTTTTTATTTTTCTTTGTACCTATTATATTAATTAATGGTAACAATGTTTTAATCGCGCCTAGAGTTATTTTATGACGGATACATTGAGTAGACCACCTTTGTAAGACGACTAAAATGTCACGGTGTATACTCTCCCAACAAAATATTACTCGTAAATGATGAAGTTTGGATATGTATTTTAATTTTTTGTCACCGCCTTCCGAAATTAAAGTTATTTTTCACTTTTTTGTGGTTCACATGTGCTTACCCCATCACAGCGTCCCGGCATGATGTTATGTTACGAAGTGGTGTAAACAATAGACAGACATGAGATTTCTGCAATTCCAGTCCATTTGCTATCATTTATTGAGGAGTTCCGTTGCCTATCTCCGAAGTTCTTCATCAGATCTTAACCAAATCGAAATAGGACTACTCCTAGAAAGTACTCTTCCAAAAACTATCCAAATCCCTTCAAGTGTGCCTATAAAATTTGAAGAGTTCTCTGTATTTCTCCAGGATCCCATCATCAGATCCTGATTTGATGATCATGGGACCACCTGGGAAGCCCCGGGGAGCCGTGGGGGGTACCCTTTCAAACAAAAAAATAATAATCTAAATCGGTCCAGCCATCTTCGAGTAATCGGGGAACATACATAAAAAAAAAAAGGTTCCGACGAATTGAGAACCTCCTCCTTTTGGAAGTCGGTTAATTACACGCGTACGAAGTCGCGGGCGAAGTGCTAGGCCCTAATAAAATCCAAACTCATTTTTTTTTAATCAAAGGAGCCTCATCATCTGCCTAGCCTTTTCGCAACTATGTTGAGGTCAGCTTCCTGTCTAACCGAATACAGCTGAATATCAGTATTTTAAATGGAGCGACTGCCTATCTGCCCTCCACAACCCAGTTATTGGGTAATACGATACCCCTTGGTAAGACTGGTTGTCAGACTTTCGGGCTTCTGACGACCCGTAACGACTGTCAAAGATCCACGAATGACAGCCGAGATCAACGGCTTATCGTGCTTTCCGAGGCACACTACAAGACCCCTCGTCTTGGTATGTATGGATGGTCACCCATCCACGCACCAACCGCAGCAAGCGGTTAACCAGCTCGACCGAGCCGTAGTGCTGTTATTACTTAGCCACCAGCCAAAGGAGCCTGTGCATTGCAATCGCGAAAATTAACAGACAGACCGTGAAGGCTTAGCTTATTAAAATCGACCCATTCCACCTGAACAGTTTGCGGAGCTCACAGAAGAGTTCGCGGAAAGTATTAAAATTCTTAATTAAATTAACGTCAACCTACCTTTTTATGACAGGAGGGAAGTAGCGAAAGAATTGGAATAAGCATGACCTGAATAAATTGCGTCCCTAGACAGAACAATTTATTCTGTTTTCAGTCAAAGGTAGTGTTTTAGAGACGGAATATCTTAATTCTGTTTCGGAAAGAATATTTCTGGAGTTTTTATGGATTATTTCACTAGAAATAATTATGTATTTATCTTTCGGTCAAAGTAACAAAGCTATGGCATGAAAGTGTCTTTTGTTATGATCAGAGGTCGGAGTAGGTAGATTGATTTTATATACTTGCGTCAAGATATTATAATATGGACATGCCATTTTATCCATAATGTGCGGGAAGTACCGGAAAAAGTTCCGGAATTGGAATTATGGAATAAAATAAAATACTGATTTCTTTCACCATTAGCTAACACTGGTAGCGTAGATTGATATTATTAATACGTTTTTCACCTTAAACACAAATTCGTGCTAAAGTTCCGGTATTTTGGAGGCATATCCATATTATCCTCTACGTTTGACGTCAACGACCTTAAATCAATCTACCTACTCCGACCTCTGGTTATGATGTATGAGCATCGCTATGAGATAAGGTACATTATAGGAAGTGTATAAAAAGTGGGTGTAGACTGTAGGTACACTGCTCAACCCTTCAGGGAAACAAGGCGCGATGTTATGTTATGTATGATATACTAAAACTTAACATGGTAGTATTCCTTACAATCGTTTTGTGTCCTATGAACAAAAAAGTAAAAATAAAAAAAAACTTTTTTTGAAAAATAAAAAAAAGGGTTCCAAAAAAAAATGTAAAAAATTACTTTTAATAATCGACCTTCAATGTTCCCACCGCTAAGCCCCAACTTTCTTTTCCGAGCGGAGGTATATCATGTATCGTCGTGGCCAGTCATAAACTCTTTATTACCTATATCTCTACTTAATCCTTTATCGACCCCTACCTACTATCTCAGTGCAATATTTACGTGTTCCTATAAAGCAACTAATCGCAGTACAGACAGTAATCCTCAATGACACATGACGGCCGGCTGTCCGTGCCTGATAAAAGTAAACGAACATTCGTCAGTCGCAGTCACAGTCGTGTAGCAATGGCGGAAGCGATCGTTCCAATACTGAGCTAGGATTTTTTCTGCTTAAAATAGTGTTTTTGTTAAGCAAAGCTGGGAAGAAGTAAATGGCTATTCAATAGATTAACTACGTGTTGCCCGCGATTTCGTTTGCGATCCAGGATGAAAAGTAGCCTGTCCTTACCCAGCACACGGTCTATCTGTGTGCTAAATTTCATTCAAATCTGTTGAGCCGTTTCAGCATTAAAGCGTAACAAACAAACAAACTTACTTTCGCATTTATAATATTAGTTAGCATAGGAAATGGCAGGACTGATCAACTGTCTGATCTGTGAATCTCAGCTTGTTAGGAAGGTCGATATTAGGGACTGCAATCCGAGTTGTTAACTCGACATCTGGAGTGCCAGTGTGGCGTAGACATTTGACATTCGAGATTTCGCCCGGTGTGAGGCAAGGTTTCGTACGAGATTTCCGGAGATCAAGATTTCTCCAACTTTTTAAATAATACGATTTTTTTAAATCGAAGGTTCTTAATCATAATTAAAATAAAAACTAGACCCTAGAAATCGTGTAAAATTTTGTAAATTGAAAAACAATCGAGTCTCGAGGAGAAACCTTCGCTTCGCATCGAGACTGTATTCCATAGTCGGTACTAAAGAACCTAACTATAGACGTCTTGAAATGTCTTAAAAAGAGTTTTAAGTTATGCTTGAGTAAAGAATTCGGTTCTAAGATATTAAACCTGTCTAAGATTGCATGAATGATCACGTCTTTTGCAAAAATGTATTTGGTCTTTAGCTGTTTTTTACATAGTAAAATAAATGAAACGTTATCTTGAAGGCTTCGTTTACCAAAATAGCAACTGCCAATCAAATAACTTGGCCCAAGATTTGACGAAAGATTAAATTAAATAGGTTTTCAGAATTCTGCCAGTTTGAAAGACATCGTTATTAGCGATAAAACGACTCATTAAAAAGGTATATTTTTAGTATTTAAATTAAGTGTCTGTCTCACTTAATAGGTACCTACCGTAAGCCTTAAAAATATGTTTTTATAATGTACACTGACGGCTAAAAGTTTAAGACCCCTTGTAAAAATCTTACTCACCAACAAAATATTCCAGAAGTGCACATGATGTAATAGCTAATTCGAACACCAGCGTATTCTATTATTATTGTATTTCTCGACTTCGACAACAATTCAAGACATAGTGGTTGTCTACAATTTGTGTTCCATAATACTGTACCAACTAAGTGTCGCTACACATTGATACAATATTATGGAACAAAAATTATAGACAATCAAATGAATTCTTGTCGATGTAACATACATAGACTTTAGAGGTTGAGAAACCTACTTTAGATGTAGGGTAGGTACAATTACGTGTATTGTGTTGATCGATATCCTGTGGCGAGTCGGTCAAACCCTGCATTGTCGAGCGCTGGTCGATACCTTTTAACACTTTCAATGGTGGTTTCTGAGCTTCATAGGTGGCCCAGTTTAGTGACCTAAACGGCCGTTCACACAGTATGTTACTGTGAAATGTTAGGATTGTAAATTTTTATTTTTTTACAGAAATAAAAACGTAATACGTAATCTACTTTCGTAGATTTGTACGAACAGTTTTACACTTCCAATTATATTTTAAAACTAGTTGACGTCGGCGTTTCTTATCCGACTACTCTGCCGAAACAAACTCGGAGGTCATAGTTTCTTTTAAAGTCCAGACATTCGGTCAGATTATGTGAGGACCATGGTGATGTCTGAAATTGTATTTACAGGAAAGAAACACACAGATATGAGTGGACCTCTCCAGTTGTTTTTAAACTTATAAACAGTGGGCTCTTCATACGATTAAAAACAAATTCAGTATGAAACTAACATGTGATCCAAGATTATAAAGTCAAATATCATCATACAGACCATCGTGAATGGGTTACGGTTATGTCCTGAAAGACGTTTATAAAGACTACTGAATCAATTTCGGTAACTTTTAACTTTTTTAACATAGGCTTTTTTTTTTCAAATATTATGTATTTTGACATACCTACCGCCGATCAAAAATTCAATCTTATTTAAAGGCAATAAGACTTAATTTTAAATGCATAAAGTAATGCTATGGTCAACACAGTTTTCTTAATCATTTTTACAGTTAGCTTTTTTTTTGTCATTGTATTATGCTTTTACACTCTAATTATGGTGTATGAGGTCTTGTATTAATTATTTTACATGTTGTATATTATTTAATGAAGTCATAACAGCGAACTTGAAGTGGTAGGGCGTATTATAATAAGTAACTAAATTTGAGTCTAATTAATGAGGTCAGGATCCTAGCCATGCCATCAAAACATGCTCTCTGTGTGTAAAATAATCGTACTTTTTCGTATATTAATCAACTAGCTTTTGCCAGCGGCTTCGCCCGCGAGGAGGTCGAAAACTATCCCACGAGAACGGACGGATAAAAATTATGCTATGTGTTATTCCAGGTTACAGGCTACCTGTATGCCAAATTTCATTCAAATCCGTTCAGCCGTTTTTGCGTAAAAGAGTAACAAACATCCATACGTGCATCCATGCTCACAAACTCACAAATTTTCTCATTTATAATATTAGTAGGATCAATCAACTCAGTCTATCGCAGTCCACAGCTGGGCATAAACCCCTCACCAGCAGCGATACAACACTCTATCCTCTATATTTTCGTATAACAACATGCTAATTGTGTGCCATTAGGTAGCAGCTATTCGAAATTAACATGCTTTTTACACGCTTTATATTAGCTTCACCTGTATGCATGTTTGTTTGTATGTTTGTAACCGACTCCTTTGGGCGCGATTTTGACCCACTTTAAACGGTCAGATTTCAATTAAACTTTGTATAGACTTATCGAGGACAGATGACAATCAATAATTTAAAAAAAAATCGAAAAAAAACACGCTTTTATAGAAAGCGTGGGATGCTTTTTGAGGTATTTTATAATTATATTTTCACGCTTTTTAATAGAATTAAATTATTTTCCACTGTTTAGTTTGATTTTTAAAGCGTGTTTTTTAGTTTTTAAACTATTACTTATTTTCTATTTTTTTTTAATACAACTATTATATTACATAGCATAGGTTTTTAGACATGTTTCACATTACATTTGCTATTTGGTATCTAAGCTATTATACGTTTGTGGATAAATGTTTCGAAAACGTAAAATACTTGAATACGTTTACCTGCATTCCGATCTTGCACAGGTATTTGATATTAAGCAAATATTTTCGCGAAAATACCGGACCGCATAGCATTCTACATACAGTTCAATAACGTAGTTATTTTACTTAAACTAACATTCTTCAACTAACTCATTCACTAAATCTATCAAGACTTATCTATTACTAATAATTATCTATTCTTAGTTTAGATAAGTTTTATCAAGCTGAAGAATTTGTTTGTTTGAACGCGCTAATCACTGAAACTACCAGTCGGATTTTGAAAGTTTATTTTTAACTTTGATAGCCTAATTGTTGAGGAAGGTTATAGACTATTTAACATCACGCTACGACCCCTAGGAGCAAACAGAAAAAAAACAAAAGAAAGAAAGCGAAAACGCAGAAACCGCGTCGCTTCGCATCGCCCGCCCGGGCTGGCGGGCGATGCGATGCGAAGCGACGCGGGGGTCAGATGATCAAGAAATTTCACACGGACGAAGACGCGAGCAGAAGCTAGTAATAAACCGTAAACAACATCCTCAAACAAATACATACAAAAGCAGATCAATATTTATACAATGGATGTACCGACGCCATATTTCGACGCGCTGCCAAACCACGTTCGACAAACAATACCTAATAGCTTCTCATAGAATAAAATAATTAACCAAGTATAGACGGCCACAATGATTATATTATTCTAGGCACGTTGCTTTATACCTAGCATCCTCAGAGATGCAATCAAACGCATCGCAGGATGCGCGTGAGTTGATTCTTAAATTGATTGATGGACTTTATAATGAGTTATTTTATATTCGATATTGAAGCAGAATTAGTAAGGCTACGGTCTACGGACGTAAAAATATCGCAGCGGGATTTTAACGCGCACTAGATTTTTAGCCCTTTGCTAGGTGCCGAGAGTTGAAAATCCAACAGTGTCTTTTTTCGTTGGGATATTTTTACGTCCTAGCGGACGGTGGCAACGTGGGCTAAGAATGGCTAGTTTATTAACTCAAAATTTCATTACTCTTGGCATCAGGAGAAGTCAAATTCTCGCATGTTTCATAAAGTCTTAATGAATCGTAAGTTTTTTCTTTTTCTGCCTGAAATTCTTCCATAAACTCTTAGAAAGAAAAAGTTATACAGATAATGACTAAGTACATGAGTTTTCTTCAACTAGGTCGCAAATTGGGCTCTACTAATACTTTCGTATTCATGTTCTGTACACTAACTTTTGACTTAAAACTACGAAAAGAATAGGCTTATTAGTCGATCCGCACGAATTTACTTGCCCGAATCGGGCGAATCGTCATTTTTAAATAATATAATATTTTCTATAGCGCCTCGTAAGAAATTATTGTTTATTTGTAGGAGAATCGACAATTCCAGAAACACGTATTAGGCAATTGGCAGGTTTTGAATAAAAGGTTAAGGAAATACAAAACGTGCCCATCGCTTAATACCAGTGGCGTGCAAAGACACTGCCTACCCTACCTAAATTAGAGAAATATTTAAAACTAATATTATTTTAACAATAAACAAAAAAATCTTTATTCATAAATCAGCCCCACCTGTCAAGCGTCGGTTGTATCATTAGTATCGCCGATAATACCCGTTCGTTCGTACAATTTGACGCAACTTCGCATTGCGATGCACTAGCGCCGCTGAGTGCCTCGGGAGAGACACGAACTATTCGCGTCATGATGTTTTTATGTGTGCTCTCGTGGTCATGCAGATTTATTGGGTGTACGCTCCTATACATACGTGGCACACAATGTAACAATTAACGCAAACAACCTTACAGGGTAGTCACTGGTTTTTACGCTTTTTTACTACACGACGAATCACGAAACTTACCGAAGTTCTCCGAACAAAGTTGGCTATGCGACTATTTTAAAAAGTAGCATTGTTTCATGGAATTGTCGCTAAATAAACAACCATTACTTATTTGTCGTATTATTTTTATATTTCGATGCCACTGTTTGTTTTGATTTATTTATTTTGGTTGTGAGCTATGATAGCATGTATTTAAGATTTTAACGTTGATAATAGTGTGAAAAATAGATAATATTCACTGTGAAAGTTGTTCAGGTGATGTGTGGATATAGAAAAGAAAAAATGATGCATTTTCAAAACTATATTTCGAAGAAAAAAAAGGGATCGTGAAAAGTAGTTGTACACCGGATTTGCAATTAATACAAACTTAAGGTAAAGTCAATCGTAAATCCAATATGATTCATTTAATTGCCTCACAAGTTGCATGCTACAACAACCGGTTATTCTGTTTTTTTTGTTGCCTTTTTTTATTTCTGCCTACCCTGTCTAAAAACTCTGTGCACGCCACTGCGTACTTTTGGAATTGACGATTCGCCCACAAATAAATTGACTTCGTTCGAGTCGCCTATAGAACATATTATCGGCAACTAAATTCATGCGAATAGACTAATAAGCCAAATAATAATGGTGAGTTGTCGTCGTTACGGAGAATCACAAATCGATCATCTGTCGTTGGATCTCATTTAGATATTATGTTACATCAAGTTCTTCGTTGACAAAATACTGTATTACGCGAGGTAGATTTCATGGAAGATTGCCTACAATATATCAGTCCCTATATATGCACTAATCATACATTCGTTCACTGGGAATCTAAAACCACTAACACATTGCATCCGAAATATTTTCACAATATGTGTACAAGTAAGTATGTAGTACGAATATTTCAATGGTTATTGTAATGAATTCCAGCACAACATGATCATTTGATCCTAGTTAAATATATTTTGGATCTAGTAAAAAAAGAGAATGTATTCTCATTTTTTTTTTCAACAAAGTAATAGAGCATTTCTAAACAAAACAGAATTTTGCTGATTCTGCCAACAGTATAGTGTCACTCCTCGAGACACATTCATCAAATTATTTTAAAAATACCACATCTTTAAAAATCTTCCAAACAAAATATGTCCCGAGAATTTATCAATGGCTCCGGAAAATCCCCAGTAATTTTCCTCAAGTGATAATTTGAGCCTTTCGATACAGCACTTAGGCACAATTCAGCTACAATACAGGCGCGCACACCTATAAGCCGAGGTCTTATCGTGACAATGGCGGAGTGACTAACGCGGCCATTACGCTTTCATCGTGAGGTATCGCTTACCCGTCTATCGGAGCTCTGGAGATCACGATATTTTCACACCTACTACTATTGGTTACGGTGTCAATATATTTCGGATGAAAAACCGATTTGGGGAAATCTAGGGATGAAAATGGTGTATCAAATCACTAGACACAACTGAATCTTGGAACTTTTGAGCTCGTATAGTCCGCTGGGCAGGTTTTTGTGATTTTGCAGTTCAAATACCTCGTCTGATATGCTATGAGTTCATGTATGGCTGTCGAAAAGCCTTTTAAGGCCCTGGTAACTTTAAATATTGTCATTATGAGCGAAAATAGTTCTTATTGCAATCTGTTACGGATTAAAATCTGTTGTAACAAATTCGAATAACAAATGAGCCACGTATGTCGTAAAAACGCAGACAATGAAATAGAATTGTTCAGGTGTATCTAAAAGAGTGTCCCTAAAGAATATCAAAGGCCTAGCACAAAACCATACAACGGGGACAGGCATGGGGAACAGGGTGTAAAGTTCTCTCATCCTCTATAGAAAAGGGAGGGTCCTGCGACCAGACGGGTGTGGTGTCTAGTGTGCAACAGCCCGACGATTGATGTCGGGACATTGTATATTTGCTAGTACCAACCCGCACTGGGCACGCGTGGTGGATTACGGCCCACGGTCTCACGGACAGGAGACTTGTGCCCCAGCAGTGGGAACGTTATAGGCTGAGTATAATGTATGTGCGCGGTCAATTCTGCTTGCGCGATGCAGGATTTTGCGTGACGTCAGTATAATACGTAGTTCGCATGTGGCAGTGTAGATACCGCATCCATGCAGTCAGTGAACTCTGCGCTGCTACTGACGACGCCGTGGAAGTGGCAAAGTTTTGGGGCGGAAAAATTTGATACACTGCCATGGACACGGGGAAGAATAATAAGAAGACTGTAAAAAGTCTTGCAAGTGAGAAATCTAGAACATTGACCAAGTGACAGCTATACCGAATGAAATAACAATCATTACAACCGTTTCTTATGCACCTGTCTTACGTTTCGCTCACACTTTTTTGCTCCAAATGTTGCTGCTGTGAGTTTCAACACCTAACTCACGCTCTGGTTTCTACAGAGATGAAATAATGAATATACATGAAGCAGAACTGCAATGAGACTTATTTCTTATTCATTATGTATGACTAGGTTCTTGCAGGTTAGTTTTAGAAAAACAACAATCTCTCAACATCCTCAGAATCTTTCCGACTGTGATTGAAAGTGTGTCAAGTAATTGGGGTGATGGCTAGCTATTTATAAGAAAGCAGATTTTTTCTCTTCCACATCTATGTTCGCCACAGTTTCTATAAAAAAAACACTCATGGTTATTCTTACTTCCTGTACAGATTTGTCACCTTCTTCCTTCACAAAAACGTAAAAGATGAGCGACTTTCCTTCGAGTTTCCCCTCACATAGTAAGAGCGCAGTCTCAACAAAATTGCGGTGATTTTTCTTCTTAATTACAACTCTGAAGACTATTTTGATGGAATCGGGCCTTTGCCAATTATCGCGTCGTCTGGATAAATGTTGCTTGTTTTGCTTTGTTCTAGTTTTCGGGTAATGTTTGATATTACTTAGTGGATACATATCTGTGTGCCTAATACAACATATTAGAAAAGGTTAGAGTAGTCCCTTCAAAAAAACGCCTTATTTGCACGAATTAACTCGGCCGAATCGGGTGAATCGTCACTGATAAATAATATAATATTTTTTGTAGGCGACTCGTACGAAGTTAATGTATTTGTGGGCGAATCGACATGTCTAGAAAAATGTATTAACAATTGGCACGGTTTGTATTTTATGTCTCCAATATTGTATTTCATGCAATCGGGGGAGATGAGAAAAACTATATATTTTTTGTCTTTTCTAGTTTCTTTCTACATCTAATACGTCAGGAAATTAAAAAGTTTAAACTGTAGTTAATAAAGAATCTTTCTTTACTAGTTTTTTCAGGAGTTACTTCGTCCAATACATTATCAAATTTTATTTACCACAAGCAACATTCTGTTCCTGCCATCACTTTACGCAAACGCAACGTACTCATTTATCTTCGTAAATAGATTAATATGGTTTAAAAAAACTATAATCGCAGACTTATTACGAGTAATTGTTTTTGAAACAATTACTTACATATGCGTTAACGTATCGTTTTAGTACGTTATCCGCATGTTTTGTTTTTCTGGTCTTCTGCGAATGAAAGTGCTGGTTTCCCTTCCTTATTATTTGTGATTGGTCATCGATTTCTTGATGTGACTATTGTGTTATAGCTCTGACAAACTATACGACTGGTTCTATTAATTTATGATTACAACAAACGCAGCTTGTGGAGGGGCTTGTGACTAAGTAACAACAGCCACACGGGTCGATTGATCAGGTTAAGCTACACTTGCCCCGGTTGGTCTGTAGATGGGTGACCAAGATCTCCCGTGCCTCAGAAAGTACGTGACGCCGTTGGTCTCGGCTGTCATTCGTGGATCTTTGACAGTCGTTACGGGTCGTCAGTAGCCAGAAAGTTTGACAACCAGCCCTACCTAGGGGTATCGGGTGTTGGAAGTCTGATAGTTAGTCGCTACATGTAAAATACTGGTATTCAGCTCCATCCGGTTAGACTGGGAGCCGACCCCAACATAGTAGGGAAAGGGTTAGGCAGATTATGACAAGTGTCATGTCATCGACTTTTAGGCAATTATGTTGTAGCAGGTTGTAGCTCAAACCACGTTTCTATTGCTCTCCCTAATTCTTCTTCTCAGCGTGTCAATAGCACAATTTGGCTACGAGCTTGGCACATTCAGCAGCGGCCATCAACTCCTGCAGCGTGCAGACAGCAGGACACGCTGGACAAGATATTAAATGCCCCATTGTTTGTAGGACAGCACCACATTTACCTTAGAAGGTTCTCTTTACTTCGGCCCACCTGAGTCTTGAGTCTGTTTAAAGACTTCCAGTGAAGCCAAGGCAGTTGCCTGAGTTCACTAATTGGTTAGTTCAAACTCAGTTTATACTCGTACATACATAACATACCTAGAACAAACACGCAAATGAGCTTTGCAATGGTATGACGAAACACCATTAAAAAAACGAATGCCTCGCTGTACGTAAACTTCGCCGATGTTTCACAGAAATACTAGTTAATGTAAAACCTTACTCCGAAATACCCTTGCTCGAGTAAAGGTACTTCTACATGGAAGTACGAGACGTTCCTTTACACTTTGGCAATAATGACATGACGTGATTACAGGCTTTATACTACAAACGCATTACCAAGAACTACAAACGAGGTCGAAATGGCTGTCTCTCTCTGTAACTTTAGTCAAAGACATTCTTAAAAGGAGTCTAGCGTCCGTTTTCCCTAACCGTAGATGACACCTTAACGAATGCCTGAATAAAAACGTGTTGTTGGATTGGATGAATGAACTTCCTTAATCAAAATGGATAAAAGTAAAGGCTTCTTTAGAATTTAGCCAAAGATCTTTGAAGTTTTTCTCAAACATAACATAACATAACACGGCTAGCATATAATACCCATATTTCGTCATTTATGTTTTAAGTCCCATTTAATAGGGGCGAGCCTATTGCCATCCGCCGGGCACAAATCCAGATACCAGGCCGCTACTTAGTCATTCCAGATAGAAAGACCCAATAACACTTTACCCGACCCAGGGATCGAATCCAGGACCTTGTGCTCAGCAGTAGCGATTGCGACCACTAGACCAACGAGGCAGTCAACGTTTCCCACACTTCTCATAATTTTTGACAAAGATGTGCGTGCAACTAATCCGACACCCAAACGACATGCTAATTAATTGACTCCAAAAAAATGAAGACATATCCACAACCCAAGTCAAACCACCGAACGATAACAACAAATCAGTTGAAACGGCTGAAACAAAGGCCCCTAATTCAAATACAAATTAATATATGGACATCAAAGGATTGCGTGACCAATCAAACGACGATGTACATTAAAAAAAAAACTAATCACAAACGTGACAAACGTCTCGCAGACACGTCAAGAAACCTGTACAATGTCCAAAACATTAGAAAAGTATTAAAAATTCCGGATAGTGAGATTCCGAGCGTGAAAGTGAATTTTCATGAGTTACACCTGAATGATCCACGGCTTGGGTTTTGTTATTGATATGTGATAGTGTGAACGCACTGTTATTGTCATCACTAGTGTTTATGTATACAGTCAGCATCAATAATATCGGGACGAACAGACTGTTCAAAATGATCTAAACAAATATGAAAATTAAATATTAACTCAATGACACAAGGAATGTTTCAGAATGAACACAATACAGGACAAAAGTCATTCTGACAAGAACTTTATCCAATTGAGATAAAGTTTAATTTTCTTAGTTGTTGAGATCATTTTGAACAGTCTGTTCGTCCCGATATTTTTGACGCTGACTGTACATACATTATCAGCCTCTAATGTTGCCAAAGCTGGGACACAGGCCTCCTCTAGAGACGGAGTGGGCCGTATCCACCACGCGGGCCCAGTACGGATTGGTACATGTCACATGTTTTCGAATTTTTGGTTCTATGTCATGCCGGTTTCCTTACGATACTATCCTTCACCGTTTTGAGAGCAGGGGCATCTAAAAAGGCCGCTTTGGCAGAATCATAATACGTTAATATTCTGAATCATATTTTAAATCGTAAAATGGTCACAAACTGACAATTCATAGACATTCGTAGACAGCACGCAATTCATCTGTTTGACAGTTTTGTATGCAAATTCGTAAAATGTCAAATAGCAGAATCATAGGGGAATTCAGAAAGTGAATTGCTTTTAGAGGAATCGCTTAATGTGGCGTTTTTAGGACCCCTGTGTGGTGAAGAAAAAATTTAGACAAAGTAAAGCGCTTGTCTAGCGTTAGCTAGGTTCAAACGGTAAGTCGCTCGTAACTGCTCAATGTGTGTGTACATAGGCTATATGATGTTTTGCCATGGGTCGGTAAATTAGTTAATTACGAGTTACTAGCGTAGTTTACGCTTCGTATCACTGATCCTTTATTCCTAGCCTTTTTCAGAACTTTGCTGCAATTTGATATAGTTTCTCAAATGAATGATTGGGGTGTGAATCGATGTCAACTAAATATTTTCTATAACAGTCTTCCTTTATTTATCTAATAATATTCCAGTTCAGTGTTAAGCGTTTCTATTTCACGAAGATCTAGATCAGTGAAGCTTTCATTTTAATCGGGGTACTCAGCTATTGAGTAATCTGAACGCACTTATTGTAAGATAGTTTCTGGATTTCCGCCGGCACGGAGAAAGAGCATAAAAATGTGTACTAATTAACGTTATTGCAGATTGAATGTATTCCTGATATTGTGTTAAAAAGTTGCTACTATACTGCTTGGGATCTTGGAGTGCGTTTTTAGAGAATTGCAAAATAGCCCATAATCTCTATTTTGTGTAAATTTATGATGTAGCTATAAGCCTCTTGTTATTTCATACTGGCCTGATCAGATGATTTTTTTTTTTTTGGGTGGGAAATCATCAAATAACTTCTCCCGCTCTGGGCGGAGCAGGAGGGCGTGTCAGACTTTTACTGACTAAAACCCACCCGTGTTCCCTCAGTTGCCTGTGTGCCAGGGGCGGCGGTATCTCTTTCGAACAACCCGCACCCCTGGCAGGCATCGGCCCTTGCGGAACCCACCAGTTGATGCGGACATCTTTTTAAGGCGAGCGTGGAACACAACGCGCCGTCTACCCGGGCTTGGTCCTTACCGGACAGCGAGCTACCCATTACTCGCCGTCCGCGATTCCGTCCGTGATTAGGTTTAGTACAAAAAAAAAAAGAGTTATTATTTTTCTAATTTTATTTTTGTTTTTCTTTCTTTAGTTATGGTACACACCAATTCGCCACTACTTGCGTATTACAACAAGGACAGCATCCTAATTGCATAACGCACGGGCAATCATAATCTGAATAATTTTGAAACAGATTACTAATCCATTGCTTCATATGTTCGAAAAATGTGTCTGCTCAGCATCGAAAATAACGCAATGAATATTGTTGAACTGTCAAAATGAAACCGATTATGATTGATCGTGTGTTACGCAACTAGGGTACGGGAAGTATTAGAACATTTTCAAAAATTAATTAAATACGTATTATCGCAGTTAACTCAAAACTACACACGCAAAATGAATAAAATTAAATGGGAGGCAACCCTATCCTTTAGTAAATATATTTCTAAATCGATCCAAAATTGCCGGAGATCTCGCAGAACATACCAGACATACGAAAAAAAAACAAACCGACGAATTGAGAACCTCCTTTTTAAGTAATTTAAAAAGTCAACCTATGTCGTTTTTGTACCACACAAAGAACTTCACTGCGTATAAAAATAAAAGCTTGTTAAAAAGGTACAGAACTTTTTCAGTTTCACTGAAAAATCTACTTTTTACTCACATTCTACGAGTTTTAAAATAAATTCAGTTTTGCCTCTACGTGTCGAATAACGAATTGACGACTGACAGGTTTCCATTAAAAACAACTCAGAATAAAAAAACCCCGAAGTTCATTTAAAATCAGTTTAATTCATCATCATCTGCCTAGCCTTTTCCCAACTATGGTCGGGTCAGCTTCCAGTCTAACCAGATGCAGCTGAGTACCAGTATTTTACACGGAGCGACTGCCTATCTGACCTCCACAACCCAGTTATTGGGTAAAAGGATACCCCTTGGTAATTCATTGATATCTAAAATGGTAATGTTGGAATTCAGAGAGAAAATTATACCTTTGCAAATAAGCTCTCAACTTTAATTGTCTGTGAATTCTAATGACATCTGTCATTCTTTGACGCCTTGGCTGTACCGTTATGTGTCAGGGACAGCTGCTCAACAATTTTTCAGTCTTTTTTTTTAATTTTATTTTTTTAATTTTGGCTTCACACGGTTTGTGCATTTAGCCAGTGTTAAGTAATTTTTCTTTTAGAACAAGTAAATGGCCCGATATCGGGCACGAAGTTACAAAACATTCATAGTCGTCTTTAGTCAGTCAAGTCAAAGTTATTGTAAAGCGGTAGTAACTTTACAACAACCTAATAGGAGTTTTTGGGGGGAACACGAAAAGTCCACGTTAGTCACTTAGTTTCACCTTCACTACACTTGTGCACTCACACGTAACTAAATTGAATAATTCACTATCAAAATTATACAATTTAATTCGCTATTTCACTAAATTCCATGAAAATGAAAATTCGTGCGACATGTTCCAACGCGATCCCGCCAAAAACTCTTTCCAGTCTGTACAGTTCTCGTTTCTAAACTATATTGGTAAAAGTCGTAATTAATTTTAGACCAGCCTGTATCAATTTCAAGCAAAACCTCTTTTAAAGTTACTCAGCTTAAGTTGCGCTCCAATTTAAGTTCCCTTCATGTTTTTGCTGAATATTTTCCCCGATAGTAGGCAGGGTAGGGTCGCCATGATTAGTTTGAGTGCTGAGGACTTTTAGCGATACGGGTCGGGAATAATATAGGTGAATATCGGCCATCGTTATTGGCAATAAAGAGTGATGTTCCGGATATTATTAGTCAGGTATTATTGGCAGTGTTAAGTGGATTGGTTATCGCAATATAATATTGTGAGTAGTGTGACTTTTATAAATAATGTTTTTCTGATTCCTGTAACTGTCGCCAGATTCTCCAATATTTCGATTATAGGAAAATCTGGTCTAAATTCTAAATGATGATAAGCTAAGGGTTTATTAAATATTGGTTAAAGTTAAGAGACGCTTAATTAAACGTCAAAAAAGTATGGTTAAACAGTCGCTAATCATTACTTAAGTTTACGCGAGGACTATCTCTCCATTTTCGACACACTTGTGTCCATTGCCAAATCGGCGAGTCCTTCGGTAACAATCAAGCTCGTTCCACCATTATTATAAACTGTGCACCTTCCCTGTGCCGCAAAGTCGACCGGCGTGTAATACACTCGGTGGGGCTCGTTTAACCCATAGCTAATCTAAACATACCTAAGGCAAGCGACATCAGCAGAGGGCACTTTTAGCTGAATTTCACTTAAACTTAGCAGGCTTTTTTATTTTTTAAACCTGTTTGTCCCACTATTGGGTCAAGTTCTCCCACTCTTCTCTGTGTGTTGGCTTCCCGGCCATAACATCTTAATGCAAATGAACGCGTTCATCAAATTTAAACTGCGTTCTAGAGTTGCCAGTGTCAAAATTGTTATGGAAAATTGACGCTGTCAGCTCTTGAACGCAATTTAGAAGTGCTGATCGCGTTCAGTTTCTTTGGTAAAAGCCGCTCTAAATATTCACGCCAGCGTTTCCTAGGCCTCCGTAGGCGTCCAAAGTTTAAGAATTTTTGAATCTGGTAGTGTCCCTATCTTGTAGAACTTGTTTGTGGACACCGCTATTAAGTCTCTGCACAATTCGCAGGGCGACTCATACACTGCTACGGCTATCGAAGTGTTATCGGAGCACAAAAACTTACACAACTTTTTAATTGGAACCTTAATTAAAATGAGGCATCGGATCGAATATTTTAAAAATAGATTTAAGTAAAGGCTATTTTTAGTTAATTGCCTTTTCGGCTGAGGAAAAAAATTGTTGTTTTGCGAAACTGGGTTTCAATAGATTTGGCGAATCTTAATTAATTTTGTTAAGTATAACAAGATGGTTTTATGAAAGATTTTTGTTTTCATTTAAGACTACGTAACGTTAATTGATTCCTTTTGCACATGACCTGTATTTAGTACCTAGTACCTACTTTGATCACAACCTAATCGATACAAAAGATACAGCAAAAAACCCCAAAGGAATCATTTATGGCAGATGGCAAAAATCCTTTTCAGAATACAGTTTTGTATGTCATAATGCCTACACAAAGAGTGAACACCTCCTACAATCGAGAGGTCTTTTTAATCGATTACAGCCGATCCCCGTAACCCTATTGTGGCTCCGGTCTTTACGAAAGAAAAGTGCTTAATCTGCACTTTGTCGCCCTCCATTGTGGAGAAGGCACTCGCTTGCCTATGTATGGGTAAGTCGGTAGGGGTGGCAACATTATTTTTTTTGCATTTGATTCTCTCTGCGTGAAATGTTTTGTTTCAGCAAAAAATATATCCTATGGTTTAGGATACTTAGTAACTGCAAATAAGTGTAGAGGATTTTTAGAATCGGATCAGTAGTTCCGAAGATACATACAAACTCACAAGTTTTACCTATTTATAATAAAAGTATCGATAACATTTTATTAGAGAGGTTGTGGATAGAAATGTATTCCCGGTCACCGTAGGCGCGGGCTTGCGGACGGCGAGTAATGGGTACCTCGCTGTCCGGTAATCACTAAGCCCGGGTCGACGGCGCGTTGTGTTCCACGCGCGCCTCAAAGAGATGTCAGCAACAACTGATGGGGCCCGCAAGGGCCGATGCTTGCCAGGGGTGCGGGTTGTTCGAAAGAGATACCGCGGCCCCTGGCACACAGGCAACTGAGAGAACACGGGTGGGTTTTAGTCAGTAAAAGTCTGATACGCCCACCCACCCAGAGCGTGAGAAGTCATTTGATGATTTCCCACTCAAAAATAAAAAAAGGACAGAAATGTAGCCCGAGTTCCCACGGACGTAATAAAATCGCGGTGGTATTCTTTCGCGTACTGGATCTTCAACATTGCTTAGCGCCGAGAGTGGAATATCTAACAGTAAAACACACTATTCGATTTTCGACGCATTAAGATGCACTTCTATTGGATTTTCAGTGCGCGAATTTTCAACACCACGAGTTGAAAATCCAGTGCGCGGAAATATGTCGCCGCGATTTCATTGCGTCCGTATGCACGTCGACTCAGGAATCAAAGTGATCCATTGGAATAGGTCAGAAAAAAATCTTTCTTTAGATAACTACGTAAAGAATACATTTAGTAATACAGGAAGCAATTAATTTTCCTTATCGTGGTCAGCCCCTTGTAATTTGTTTGTGAAAAGAGGGTTTGTTATTTATTTGATTACTTACATTATGGATTTTTTTCCTATAGAAACTATATGCTAACGGCCTTCTATTCTGTCTCAAATAAATTTTCTGATAAAAGGACAGTGATGAAAATATAAACTTATTTTATATACAGGGTCAAAATAAATCATCATTTTCAAGGTGAAGGTCAATACTCGTAATCGGTCAGCGACCCGCGCCGAGTACGCTCAGCTGTTTTTGTAATTTTTCGTGGAACTTAGATATTTTCTACGAATTTCCAAAAACCTGACGTTTGTTTGCCTTAATGCACGTCACAGTGTTATTTAAAGTTTTGAACAAAGTTCGAATTATGATTTCGAAATATTGCCAGCTAATGTAATTTGATCCTGTATAAAAGTTCACATATTATTACATGGTACGTACAAGGTACCTATTATACCTACAACTAAAAACAGAAAAACTATTTTTTTAGTATTTTTTTTTTAAGTTGCATTGATAGCAGCCCTAATCTAAAGCAGACGCTATCTATGTAGGTAATGGAAATGGAGTGTTTATCACCTGTGTACATACATGTATGTGTATTAAGATATATAAAGCGATTATGTGTTACGAGCATGTTGAGAATTTCGATTTAGACAAAATCTGGGTTAGTTTGTCTTTAAATGTTTGTTTTTTCAATGAGATTAATTGGTACCGATTTGGAAAGTACGTTTGGAAATACGAGTGTTATTATTACTGGTTTTTTTAATTCATAAATAAAAGGTACAAGAACTCTTAACCCTGTCTTAAAAACTTCACTGTTTCAAACTTTCCACATGGAAGGTTTTCATTTCTTAAAATGTAATTCCAAACTCTTCAAAACAAACTTGTCGTTCTCAACTACTTAGGTATTTAGAAAAACAGACTGTTTTCAAGAAACCAAAGCACTGTCACTATCCATCTACCACTGGTAACTGATATATACCTGAAACAAACAAAAAAAAACATTATTAGAAAAATAATCCAATAGATTGAAACAGTATTTATTTACTAGCAAAGAAAACCGATTCATCAAATAGTAGACGAATACATCAGTGACGTAACGATCCGTACAATGTCATGTCATTGTGTTGACGGAAAATAAGGCATTTTGCTAATGAGTCACTGTTACTACCTAAGCTGATTCATTTATTAAATAGCTTCCGTCCACGAATACGTTGGTATAATTGAAAAGTATACAACATTTTATGATTTAAAAAAAATACTTTTACTACCTTCTCTTTATAAAACCCCTGGGTCTTGGACTCTTAGCTAGCTGCACCCTAATTGCGTAACATACTGCCAATCATTTTGAAGCATATTGCACAAAAAGAGGAGCAGTCTTTATATTAGAGGGTTTATAAATATTTTAGGAGCGCAACATGGGAATTATAAGAGGTTCGACTATACTTTCCCTCCCATCTAAAATTCGTAAACCTCACCACAAAAAGACCACTGTCCTAATTAAAAAATCTAATACCTTTCAACGAGCAATTCTTGTATATGTATGTATTGTATATAATCTGAATCTCGGAAACAGCTCCAACGATTTTCATGAAATTTAGTATGCAGGGGGTTTCGGGTGCAATAAATCGATCTAGCTAGGTTTCATTATTATAAAACGTCAAACAAAAGAAAAAACCGATCAAAGCTCGGTCATTCAGATATTAATTAATAAAGTAGTCCGAATTACCAAACGATCATACAAATAAGGTAAAGCCACGTGCCCATTGTTAGCTGACGAAACCCACCAGTTGTATCAATATAGACTAGACATAGGTATTTCTAAATCATTATTATTCAAATATGGGTCATAAAAAGCCGTTCTAATGCCCTGATCAATAAAACATTGTATTTTTGCGTCGCCTACCCGATTTTCCGAAAGAATTAGTGCTAATTACGTCATTCGCAGTAACGTTGGAATCGATAAAATTTTGTTATCACCCATAAAATCAAGGTTAATGTTAACTATAAAATGGAAAATCTTTTGTTTTGCTATTCTTTTTATAACGTGTCTTTGTGGTTATTGGTTGATTCTGTGAAACCCACAGAATCAGTAGACAGATATCTGTGGTGAAACCATAAAAAAAGAATAAAACAAGATCATTCATTCATTACTATTGAGGTCGTTGTTTAAACTTGAAAATCGTGAGCCGTACGTGAGTTGTTTATACGACACCGTATAATGTTTATTCGGACAATCACTGCATATATATTCCACATTATCGATGTCCATAGTGCAAGGTATTGTGCCATTGACACAGTTATCAATACTTCATTAATTATCATGAGAGCAGCGCACAGTATGATAAACGCCTCAAAAATCGGACATCGCTTTTTTATTCTTCTTATCGATAGTCGCATTGTTTTGAATGCGAGAGTAGAACTCCCGGATCTTAAATATAATTTAAAACAGAATTAGATTTTTTTTGGGATTATTCTGGATTTTCAGAAAAACTCTAAAATAGTGATGTGATAAACGTATTTGAACATTTGATTCTGAAGTTTATTGACAGTATACACAGGGTATTATAGGCGTAACAGAAATGATTTTTCTATAATAGAAGAACAAATATCCCCGATTTTATTTTTTTCCTTTTAATATTTTCCCTCGGAGAAAAATTTAAATTACACCTAATAAATATTTTGGCGTTAGTTGTCGGTGCGTTAATAGTCTATTTCTGTTTTACAAACAGAAATAGACTTGTTATTTAATGAAAGAACAAATTAGTGCAATTTCTGGTAAGTATTAGGTTCATATATTGACTTTTAGCAGAATGCAAGCTGAACTGGAATCCCGTGAAATAGGTACGGCTTCTGAAAGTAACGACTCTAGCTTAAGAAGATGAAATTATCACACTCAGATTTCTGTTTGTAACTGTGACATAAGCTGCTGTGCACAAATGATTTTGTTGCGTGCCACCAAAGGCACACTCGTGCCATTGGTTCACCATCCCTGTTCTAAGCTGATTATGATTGAATTGTGCAAACACAGCGAGATGAGCGGACGACATTTTTACCATCATAAGAATGTGGATAAGGCTGGTACAGGAGCGTGGGTATTGGCATAAGAAAAGAGAAGCCATTGCCCAGCAGTGGGTTAAGTTGGGCTGTGGCTGTGGTTGATGCTGATGATGACTAATAGATTCAATAAATAAATAAACGCTTCTACGTATATTTCACCCAGGGGCGTACCAATAGAAAATGGCGCTTAAGGCACGCATCACATTTGCGCCCCTTCGTAAATTATCTTCTCGGTCTACATTGAACAAAGCTAGCCCGCATAACCTTTCTTGACCAATTTATAGCCTTCAATAACGAAGGTATTAATTTTCACTTGCAAAAAAATCGGTTGCAATGCTACAATTTAAAGAGAGTTTAAATAGAAATAGGGATTTGTAAATATGCTTTTATCCTCGTACTGCACAATATATTCTAGTTCTTCAGATTTCTTAGATATAGGTAGGTAACAGTATGAAATGGTTTATTGATGCTTTTTTTAATAATATAATTGGTGACATTTTGCGGCCCCCTTTGATAGGCGCCCAGGGCTCTTACCCTACCTGCCCCGCCCGATTTACGCCCCTGCTTTCACCACATTAGAAGTCACTCCCACGTCGCCAATATGTCGAGATCCATATAGCACCATAATTTGTCACTGTCTGCAATATTAAATGTAATTTTTCCAACTGAGTGCAGTTTGCTATTTAATTTATGCTATCCAGATTAATGGTGCTTGTCCACTAAGCCGACATGAACTGACTCAAGTAATTGAGTCAATATTCTGAAAGTTCAATTATTTATGAATTACGATTAATTTGTTGTAGCAGTCCTTGAGGAGAAACTGGATAGTTGAAAAGCAACGTAGAGCGTGAAAAATAACTAAGAATTGCAACGTTCAGTTTGCACTTCTTAGTCATTTATTTTTTTGTTTTTGGATGTATATTTGATGTACATTTTATTTTGTGTTAAATAAATGTATTTGTTTTCTTTATTACTAAAATAATTTGAATAAAAATAATTACTCAATCATTTTCGTGAAGTACTCAAGTAGTTTGAATCTCATTCTTTTTTTAATTATATGACTGTTGCTCTTTAAGATGAAATGATTTTGTTTGTTTTTGAAAGGATAAAAGCGTTTTCGGATACAAAAAAAAGCCAGGAGTTGTCGTTGACATGGTGCCAACTTTATGGCAACAGTCTCGCCTCCGACACCTATACGACTTTTATAGACTATACTTCTCTTCCTACCTCTTCTATATTATTCGTAATGTATTGAGAAATACATAAATGTATTTATGTACTATCATTTCGCCCGCGACTTCGCCCGCGTGACATTTTGCCCCCCGACCTGCCTCATCGCATCCCATCGCCCGCACGCCCTCAATTTTTTCTTTTTGCTCGGCTCCTAAGAGTCGTACCGTGATGTTAAACAGCCTAAAGCGTTCCTCAAGAATTGGGCTATCACACATGTAAAAAGATTTTTCCAAATCCGACTGGTAGTTCCAGAGATTTACCCCCTACATCCAAACTTACGAACAAATTTTACCTCTTTATAATATTAGTATAGATTCCTCGTAGCGCAGTATTAGTTTCTTGTTCAACCAGCAGCGTGTGGGATAAAAACTGAAACTACGCTATGTGTTAATCTGTCACTCGAATTACACGCACGCGTGCCTTTGATAACCATTTGTTAGCTTTTTGTTGAGCGTATGTTTGATAAACTTTCGTAATAGTGAAGCAGACATAAAAAGTCAAAATAGATGTACATACAAGCGAAGTAAAAGAGTAAAAATCACCTGAAGAAATTACGACATTAATATTAAAACCATAAGTCCACGTTCACACAGACGATAGATAGACATTAGTAAACACAGTTACAGGTAACATCAGTAACATTTCGAAGAAAGTGACTACGAGGACATATTTAAGGTTTAAAATACTGACACTTTCCATATCAAACACTTGATTTATAATATTGAAATCACCAAAACTAACGATGTATTGAAATAAAATCATGAATGAACACGAATTGGAATGAACGAACGAAATGATCAATTTAGTGTAGGCCGTAGGGCCCTAGCTATGATCACGCCATTTACAATTAGCTGTACCCGACCTTCCCCATTAAGGCGGAGATTTCTGGAAAACGCTCAAAAAGGTGGTTTTTTAAAGCTATGTATCTCTTTAACCGTAAACAATTTTGAAAGCAAAAAAGATTTATGATATATTCAAGTCAAGGAACTCATAACTTAATTAAACATACTTTAATGCATCAAAAAAATAATCAAAGTCACCTCTTAATTATCTTTAAAATCGGTTTATCCCTTCAATAACAGTTATAAACATAATTAAAAATATACCATAAAATTCCAAATGCCAAACTGCATCCAGTGATGGATTATTTATTATTAAATAGCTGATATCTAATTTTATACGATTTTATTTGCATTTTTACGACATACGCTTGCTCATTTGTAATTCGAATTTAATACAACAGATTTTAACTCGTAACAGATTGCAATAAGAACTGTTATCGCTCATAACGACAATATTTAAAGTTACCAGGGCCTTAAGACGTGATTAGAACATCTTTTATTCATCGAAATTATCGAACTAGTCTGTACGCACCTTAATTTGACATTGATATAACGACAAATGTGATCACGTAAGTCCTTTTATAAACCCACACAGAAACCCATAAACCACACCACTCTAAATAAAATTTATAATAATTATTAAATTTCCATAACAATATGGTGGCGGAAATATAAATCGGATCAGAAACAACATCCTCCCACGAGTAGTATTTAACAGACTGAAGGAAATTTAACATTACCTTATTAGTGTTTCTTGGTAAGAGACTAGTAACCTCATTTAAACATTAGCTGTTATGTTTCCACTCCTTAAATTAGGTACGCATTTCACTAGGTATCCTAATAATAGTGGTGTCTCAATTCATTCAGAATGGTATAAGACCTTTGTGTTGACTCAGGACCTTGATTTTTATACACCTAATAGGGACTATAGACTTCAGTATCTGGTATAAATTTCAACTTGCTAGAGCCACCCGTTCCTGAGAAAATCGGAGGTGACACACGGACAGATAGACGGACAGACGGGAAGGGTTCCTTTTTTACCTTTTGGGGTACGGAACCCTAAAAACAAACTCTTCAGCTTTATTATTATTAAGATTGCTACGGGTTCCGACCTCAGGACTAGCTGCTTCTCACACGGACAACTGTACGTCAATTGCTCTCGCGTTACCAATCCTCGGCGCAAAGCCAACTGGCTTTGGCGCCTCGTACGCCTTCCACATATCCGGGACCCCCTGGCCCCGAGGAATGTAAACAGTGGCCCTAGTGTGACTTTCTTTTAATCATCTCGATCTAACGTATCGACCGCGTTTGGCGCTCCGATTGGTCCGTCAACAATCCCGAGGCCAATCGGAGCGCCAAGAGCGGTCGATGCGTTAGATCTCGATTAAAAGAAACTCGAACTAAGGCCTCAGAAAAAATGCTAATATTATAAACGCGAAAGATTGTGCGGATGGAAAGATGGGTGTTTCGTTACTCTTTCACGCAATAACTAATGAGCGTATTTTGATTAAACTGAACAGTAATATAGCTCACAGAATAACAGAATAGGCTACAATTTGAAAGGTCATAATATTACGATAAGTATCAAACGTGTCAGTAAAATTCCTGCCCTTTGAGAGTTAGCGTGCGCTGCATCAAGAGTTTCACGAAGACAATGTATCGTGGGAGTCTTCAGCAGTTCTAAATAAAAGTTCGCGACAGAAGTACAGAACCTATTTTTTATGTGGAAGCCATTAGCCATTATAACCAACATAGTGAGCCATAAATACATTTTTTTTTTTTTTTTTTATGCACAGTTAAGAGCATTATTTTAGTTAATTCTTATCCAAATTGAATACCATTACCACTTTCGATATTTAACGTACATACACTGTCTTTTACACTAAGTCATTTGGACCAATAGTTTAAAAGAAACCACCATAAGAATAACCTCAGCGGAACTCCATTAAAAATTTGCTTGCCATGTTTGGTATGCATAGTCTGAAGCCTGGGGAAAGACATAGCTATGTTTTATCGACACACCGCGACACCACGGGCGGAAGCTAGTAAAAATTAAATCAAAAGAATAAACCTTTTATTTCAAACAGAGCCTAAGTATAGGGTTAGTTAGTAAATAATAATCATAATAACAGATTTTCGCCTAATTGTGTGTTCAATTGCCACAGTACTCTTTATTGAAGACAATAAAATAGATTCCTGCAATGCTTTTAGTTAGGTTATGTGTTAACGTTTCCTGTTATATCATCTGTTACACAGAAATTGATCTAGTCCCTTCAACATAATATCCCGAGTGGCTATCGTCTAGCTGCTTAGTTTATTATCCTTGTGGTTTGACCCCTGTAACCCTAGGGTAAACCGGGTATTACAGTATTATATCCAAGTTCTACAGCCTTCCAATATTTATCATCTTAGAAGTTGGAACCCAAGGTAGATATACGATAGCTTATTAGGCCTAGCCAAATATTTATTTTCCTTTGAACCGGTCTTACTAATTTTGTAATCGAAGTAAGTCTATTGTTTTTTTGTTTCTTGACGACACTTCTCGTTGAAGTTTCTAGTTTCATGGCCTAAAAGGAGATACTATATTTATATGTATATCAACTTACTGGTGATGTACTTCAGAACGGACAGGTACGCAATACTCGCAACCGGCGTGCGTCATATGACCCACTGTTCAGAAACTCCTTACTATTTTGGCGGGCACGCGTCCTGCTATGCCACGCCACGAATCATTTTTGGGCTGCGTACCAGGAGGAATCTTCAAATGTAAAGACACTTTAGATGCACACACTATTTATTGTACAGCTTTGGGTACACAACCGTCAGTCTTATATTATAAACTATATTTATTAACGAGAGGAAAAAAATATGTGACCGTGCAAGTTAGTTTTAAGTTGGCTAAGGGCAGAGAGAGTGTGGCAGCGTTGCCACTACAAAATATTACAATATTATTGCCAAGTAATGATACTTGAATTTTACTAATTTTATTATTGTTATGTTGTCGCCAACAATTTTGACATAACTTTTTGAACTATTTCTATTGGCCCTTCACCAATCCAGGGCCAATCGGAGTGCCGAACGCGGTCGTTGCGTAAAATCCAGATGGTTAAAAGATACATATACTAGGGCCTCTGGAAACCAAAGGAGTAACCACATCATCTGCCTAGCCTTTTCGCAACTACGTTGGGGTCGGCTTCCAATCTAACCGGATGCAGCTGAATACCAGAATTTTACATGGAGCGACTGCCTATCTGACCTCCACAACGTAACTGGGTAAAACGATACCCCTTGGGAAGACTGGTTGTCAGACTTTCGGGCTTCTGACAACCCGTAACGACTGTCAAAGATGCACAAATGACAACCGGGACCAACAGCTTAACGTGTTTTCCGAGGCACGCCCCTCCGTGCTTGGTGAGTAACGATGGTCACCAATCCACGGACCAACCATGTCAAGCGTAGCTTAACCTGATGGATGGACCCATCCGGTTTTCAATGCTTAGCCACAAGCCCCTAAATTAACTTTTAAACCCGTAAATTTAAAAGCAGGTGGTGTTCTGAAGTTTCTGCCTTCCTATGGCGGGAAGAAGATAAGATAATATTTATTTGCTAAGACATGTGTACACATACATGCATGCAGGATAACATAAAGAAAACAAAGAAGAGATAATCTTTGTAATTCTGTATATGTACTTTCTCTTTAGTAGATGTTTAAAGGTCTTTTCCACGTCATTGCTCACCTTCGTCAAGGGTTTGACAACCGTTTCATTTCTTCCCATTCTCATCAAATAAGTTCCACTCATATTGTAAACTATATTTGGCCCACAGCAGTAAACCTGGTCTCATAAAAAAGTAATTGGCCAACATCTTTCTATTACCGAGGCAGTTATATTTGATGACTGTCTATTCATTTTTATGTTATCAAATGGAACTGCCCTTATGGAGCCAAGCTTTTATTTTTCCCGAATAGGAACGTTAAGTTTATTGTCGAAATGTGTAATGAAGCTTATGTTCTGTTTTTGGACGGAACTGATATTATTTTCGGCTAAGAAGTGCACAAAATTAGCACTAAGGTTGCTCGCGAAATCCACTTTTTGCAATTTGCAGGTCAGCGTTTTTTTTTTTCGGTTGGGAAATCATCAAATAACTTCCTTCTACCGCTCTGGGTGGGTGGAGCGGGAGGGCGTATCAGATTTCTACTGACTAAAACCCACCCGTGTTCCTTCAATTCCTGTGTGCCAGGAGCCACGGTATCTCTTTCGAACAACCCGCACCCCTGGCAGGCATCGGCCCTTGCGGAGCCCACCAGTTGATGCGGACATCTTTTTGAGGCGAGCATGGAACACAACGCGCCGTCTACCCGGGCTTGGTCCTTACCGGACAGCGAGCTACCCATTACTCGCCGTCCGCAAGCCCGCGCCGACGGTGGCCCGGAATCAGCCTGGCTGCAGGTCAGTCTTAGGTTGTATGTTGATTAAAATATGATTGACTATGACTGAATATTTCATGAAAAAGTAATTCAATGGGATTAAATGAACTAAGAAGGTTGTATTGATGATTTTATTTATGTAAAGCCAACCTCATATTTATTACCCAGCTCGAAAATCGTCGAATCCGACTCAGCTGGGCAGCATCGGGAGGCTTCGCAATACCTTCTCGTCCCAAATACCGCAGTGTCACAAGACGAAAGTCTTTGACCAGTGTGTGTTGCCAGTGATGACCTATGGCACAGAGACGTGGTCGCCCACAATGGGCCTTTTCAGAAGGCTTAAAGTCACCTAAAGGGCAATGGAGAGGGCTATGCTCGGAGTTTCCCTACGTGATCGAATTAGGAATGAAGAGATCCGCAGGAGTACCAAAGCAACCAACATAGCCCGAAGAATTATTGCCAACTTAAGTGGCAATGGGCAGTGCACATTGCTCGCAGAACTGATGGCCGATGGGGCCGAAAGGTTATGGAGTGGCGACTGCGTACCGGAAGACGTAGTGTGGGAAGACTTCTGACAAGGTGGACCGATGACCTTGTGAAGGCCGCGGGAATCCGCTGGATGTGGGAAGCACAAGACAGGTCGAAGTGGAAGAGCTTGGGGGAGGCCTATGTCCAGCAGTGGACGTCTTTCGGCTAAAATTGATGTTGATGATGATGATGACATTTGTTACGGTCGCGAATCATATTTTAATCGACATAAAACCTGACACTGACCTGAAAATGCCAAATAAAAACGTAAGAAAATTTTAATCTCGTGGCTACTTTGGCGCACCCTCTTAACGAGAAAGCAACCCCTGAAAAGTACTTAACCCAAAAGGTATTGTGTGATTAAGTATCGTCTTAATTTAAATTACAAAATAATACTGACGAATGCCCTTGGCAAATCGACGGCAAAAACTTCGGTAAACCGATAAAAATATTTTGGCATGGAAAAGTACTGTGGCAATGCAAGTACAATGCAATTCCCCTGACCTTTTAAAATGAGCCAAAAGTTTACATAACTTAATAATGGACTCATTATGTTCCCAAGTACAGTAACTATCCGTTTAAGGACGTCTGTCTCAAAAGGATTGATAAGGACAACAAGAAAGTATGTTTACCAATTGCTCATTGTTCTTTTCTAGGTAGCAATGTCTACTAAACCTATTTTAGTCAATAAGAGCAATAGTCTAGACAGGACTAAACTAAGGCCGATTACGTGCCACGTGCTAAGTCTTCTTGGTTAGTAGAACATTGCTAAATTGCAATATTTCACACCGACCATTGTGTTGCTATAATTAGCATCAGTGAAACGCAAAGAGTAAGTTCAAAAATTAAAATCCAACTACTGACTGAAAAAACACTGTCTAAAATGTATGAAACAAGAATTAAACCATTTTGGAATTAGCTTAAAATATGTGTATGTATATATTTTGGAAATCACGGTATCATTGAAAAAAAAAAAACAACGTTAACCGTTAGTCAATTTAATGTGACGTCATAGCCTATATAACCAGTGGACGATCAAGACGCTTACAACGTTATCTCGTCAAATGATGACAAGCAGTTTAGAAGTTATGAGGGAACAGACGAACATACATACATACCGGTCAAAATCAAAGCCCTCCTTTTTGCTTCGCCATAGTCAGGTGAAACCATGATCGCGTTTCACTTTCCCATGTATAGGGGCTAGGCACTCCAGGCAGCAGTGAAAAGAAAAACAGACAGCAAACGTTTAAAAGATACCTATTTAATCTCACATGGTATCCTGTTCTGGCTCTGCAGGCTTAACACGAGAACCATAGACAAGTGTTTTGTCGTCAGAAGAGTAGACAAAAATGACGTTTCCGTATAGGCAGTTGACAGTTTTTCACCGAGAAATGTAGACAAGCGATTTATTTTCTAGAAACCATGGTTCTCCGGTTACAAAAAGTATCCAAAACTGTCTTATCTGTTATAAGCAGAATTCGTTTAAGCGGTCTACACACCAAAGCCGCTGCCCCGCCGCACACTGGTCCCAAATTAAAAAAAAAGTGGACATTGATAGTAGACCGCTGATATTTTTTTTTATTGTTGATACAATGATAACAGATAAGGCAAAAAAATATTATTGTCCTACTTCAAATACTTTTCTGTAAAAAAAATATTTCTTTTTTTTTTGTATGGGAGCGATTACATTTTACTCAATTTCTCAAAAATTTTAAGCGATGTCGAGATGGCAATCACATATGTTAGAAAACTAATAATTCTGAGTATTTGGCTCGAAGAAACTTATTGCTTATCTCTGCGTACTTTCGAGATAATAGTGACAGAAAATAACATTTTTTTTTAATGTTAATTTTTTGCTTTTTTTTAATCATAGCCTTACTTTAGCACATAATTATAATGTATGCGTAATGTCAAATAAGTAAAAAGAGACTTCTCTGTAAAAGAGGTTATGGGGGCTCACTAATGACTGAAAAGCTATGACCTTTCTGAAGGAGTACTTTCATCAGTTCTAAAAAACAATCAAAATGAAGACATATTAAGCTGCAAACATAAAGTTGAATATGTTCACAAACGATTCTGAAAAAATATTATGGTGAAAGATTAATATTTGGGTCTATATTCTCTTGAGAAATCTCTATTTCCTCGTTTTCCAACGAAAGCAATTCATTGTTCAAGATCAAAGCACTAGCCTCTGGAAACAACTGTTTATGTAAACGAGCAAACTTTGGTTTGATATGGCTGATGTAGGGATCTGAGCTAATTAGAAAGCTGTGGATAATGTCTAAATTAGTCTGAACTCTACCGATTTTTCTTGTATGTGCCATTCTAACATTCCGGAAATCTTTATTCCTCGCTTCGGAAGCTTCTTCGGAAAGCATGCCTATCGGAATAAAGGAGAAATTTTCACAAATATCAGCACCGTGTATCAACAATTTATGGACACTTGAAGGCATGTAATACCATGGATATAAGTTTACATATAGCATTGCTGTTTCTTTACAATATTCCCTAAACAAGTTGGTATTAATAAGTTGACCAGATGAAATTGTTTGTAAAATGACTGCAAATCTCTTGATTAAATCAGGGTGGATACCCGTTATTTCAGCAGATACTTCATAATTTTCAAAAAACCTTCTTGCCGTGTTACCGTCATTGGTTGTACCAAATCCCTGTTTTACTATGTCAATTAACAAACCAGTTCTTTCCCGGAATTCTTCTTGTGTCAAATTCTTTTTAATTTCTTTTAACAATTTATCTTCTTTTCGTGCAGCCCACTTTTTGAAGTCTAAGTTGTACGAAATGTGTAAAATACATTCCATACATCTTATCCACATATGAAGCGAAGACAGACCATATTTATACATATCTTCTCTGATGAGTCTTTTGGATACAAAGTCCAAGTCATTCATTTTGCTAGGTAAATATTGCAAATATTACAAACAGCTGCAGAAGAAGTATTGGAAATCACAGTAGAAATTTTCCCATCAATCATAGTCATGTACAAATCATGTTTAATATCAAAATTATCTACAATTGTGGGAACAAGATTACGAATTTCTTCCTCTAAGGATGCACTTTCCTTCTTTATCAATTCATTTGTTTCTTTTGCAAATATAAAGCCAATTGGACGACAATAGTTTGTTGAAGAGGGAGCAGGATTTTGCCACAAGATAGTACCACTCTCTTCTTCCAAACGAAGCGGAACCAAACTAATCATGAAAACTGAAGAATCGTCAATTTTAGTGTCGGAGTGTGACTTTTGTTTATAATTACTTTGAGAAGATGACCCGTCAAAACCCCATTTGCTTATTAGTTTTAGCGATTTTTTGTCGGCAGAGTTGTGCTGAATTGTTTTTAATATCCTATTAGTTGTCAAATCTAGAAGCGATTGAAGTCTTATCTTAGCATCAGATTCAGTTACAGTTATGTCTGACTCTGGAGGATAACAAGTTTTTTTAGCTTCCAGGAGCTTTTGATAGGATGGAAGACCATACATTTTCTCTGAAGCAAGAATAGTTCTTAAATTTCGATATTGCCATTTTGACAAATTTGTTGAGGTGTAAAGCGCTAACGTTTTATCATCTGGTAAACACGGTTTGTCAGTCTTTTTAGCGAATAGTACATCATATACCATCTCACATTTTTCCTTGTTTTGGCTGAGTTCGTTTAATATAGCTGCTAATTTTGTTTTTTTAGACTCTTTTAATTTGGCACATAAAGCATAAACTAATTCCTCCTCTGTGTGATCTAGAAGTGTTAGAGAACGCCTTTTCTTCTGTTTATCAGATATATCAACAAATGGTTTTTTACTTGTACCACAACTTAATTGATGAGTATCCACTTGCGTTTCGAAATTTGGAATTACTTCCTCGGCAACTTTAAAAATGCTGCTTAAATCGATATTTTGACATTTTGGCCAAACTATTTGGGATTGTAACCAGTCTGAATTTTTGTTAAGAAAGGTCTTTTGAGCTCTACTGGAAGCAGACCATCTTTTTGAGATATTACTTGAAAAATTACGACAAAATAATTTAATATTACTCAAATCTTCGGAAGACAATTCAACACCAATACGTTCAATAAGGGCATTAAATAAAAATTCGACATTTTTAAAACCACCTCCTGATTTAAGAACAACGTATAAGTCTAAGTTGGTGACAAATGCGGACATATTATAATTTTAAGGAAAATTGAAAACAAATTAGAATCAAAGATATCAAAGACAAAGTGACTTTGATTTTAACAAAAAAAATTACGAAAACAAATTCGACGAAAGAAAGACAAACAAAAATTATTTGATTTTAAAATCCAAAGATTCAAAATACAACAATAACAAAACAAACAAACAACAAGCATTTCTTCAAGCGCACAGAAAAAATAAGGACACGTCTTATCGCAACCACATTTAGTTGTACACTGAGTGAGGTGTACGCGCGCGATTCGTGACCGTATTACGTTACGTCATGAGAGGCGGCCATCTTGTTATCCCGGCAAACTCGCGTCGAAGCTTCATTTTGCTGGCCAGCGGACCTATTGCGATATGAGTAAGGCTATGATTAAAAAAAAGCGAACAATTAACATTAAAAAAAATTGTTATTTTCTGTCACTATTATCTCGAAAGTACGCAGAGATAAGCAATAAGTTTCTTCGAGCCAAATACTCAGAATTATTAGTTTTCTAACATATGTGAATGCCATCTCGACATCGCTTAAGGTTTTTGAGAAATTGAGTAAAATGTAATCACTCCCATACAAAAAAAAAAGAAATATTTTTTATAGAGAAAAGTATTTGAAGTAGGACAATAATATTTTTTTGCCTTATCTGTTATCATTATATCAACAATAAAAAAAAATATCAGCGGTCTACTATCAATGTCCACTTTTTTTTAATTTGGGACCAGTGTGCGCGCCGGCTTGCCCGCGCGGGCGCAAGCCGGCGGCATGATTGTACAAAATAAGGCCGGCGGGTTGGGCCGGCGATCCGTGCCGCCGGGTCAGCGGCTTTGGTGTGTAGACCGCTTTAGGTTTTTGTTGCACTCCTGTGTTTTTACACAAAATCCATGTCCGCGATTCCTCGCTCTGCGAGTGCGGATTGGAGGAAGGAACCTTTGACCACATATTTTTCGAGTGTTCCAATAACGTCCCAGCTCTAGATTTGTACAGCCGTCTCACCAAATTTAAGATCCCTCTTCCGATAAATTTCCCCTCTCTTTTAACTCATTCCTCTCCTGAACTGCTTGTGGCGCTGATGATTTTCATCCGTCACAATAATATAAAATTATGATTTGTTCCCCCAATCTGTGTTTATGTTGTATATAATGTATTTTTAATGTTCTAACAATTTTTATTATAAGTATGTAATTTATTTATTCTTTGTTTGTTTCAGTCCAGTACTAACCTCACAAGATCAACAGTTAAGCCCAACTGTATAATCGAAGATTTTTTTAATTTTTTTATAATGCACACATGCTTTTCCAATTCACTTTCGACATTGGCAGAATAGTCGACATCGGCTTTGCTTGCCATATTTAAAAATAGAATAGAATAGAATAGATTTATTTTCTACTGTGGAGTAGAAATAAAAAGCGTCATGCTAAGCCTGTTGGTCAACAACAGTTGTCTGTTCATATTTTAAACAAGCTGTGCCCGCGGCTTCGCCCGCGTGGATTCTGGAAATGATCCCACGGGAACGTGGTACTGAGATAAAAAGTAGCGTACGTTACTCCTTATAACGTGGAAGTTCCGTCAAAATCAATCCAGCCGTTTTGGAGCTAAGCCGGTTCGATAAACTCTTTCGTTATAACTTTTTTTAGGTTTTATTTTAAAAACTGTTATTTTGATTATACCCTTCAATTTTATTTATTTCTTGTATTTTTGTATTGATATTAATCTATTAATATCCCACAATGATCGCATCTGAAATATGTATTTAGCCTAAGAACTTCGTTGAGATTCCATCAAGTCAATACTCTTCTTTTGTTCTGAAATCATTCCCAAGGTCTTTTGTAAAAACTTCGTGTTTACAGCAGTATGACTCATTTCGTCTTTTCTAATGCAGAGTAGTTCATTTTCAGGCAGACACCCAGCTAGACATCAAAATGTAAATGATTCTGTGAGGGAACAGAGGGTCAAGAACGTTCACACACAATCCGTTCACAGTCTCAATCTGACAAAAATACCACTAGTGTCCAATGATGGCGCCAATATTGGCAAGATATATGCAAGGTAATTGCCTGTCGTGTTATTAGTCACGTACCATCCAGTGACGCGGCGAAACGCTAGTGACGTAACTTAATATCTGTATACCGGAGGTATACTATCCTAAGTCCATTTTTTTTTATTGGACTTAAAATAGTATACCACTAAGTAGATCTATAAATGTTTGTTTCAAGGACATTACAAAGTAAATGTCGAAAAAAATGGACTTAGGATAGTATACCTCTGGTATACAGATATATACCTATGTTTATCACTTTCTAACAACAGGAATCGGTAAGGGTCTTTCCTGTTCTTCGCGCACAACATTTTTTTTTTCTACCGCTCTGGGTGGAGGAGGTGGAGCTGATGTTAGACTTTTACTAACTAAAACCCACGCGTGTTCCCTCAGTTGCCTGTGTGCCAGAGGCCACAGTATCTCTTTCGAACAACCTGCACCACATTCATGGTTACGCCGTTTTTGAGTGCTCTAATGTGCCAATCAGCCTAAATCAACGTGTATGAGGCGTCTATTTATAATACGTCATTGCTAGTGTCTCTATTTTAGAAATTTGATTGTCGCTGTCGCCGAGGTGTAACTGCAACTAGACTTTGAACGTATTTAATTACGAGAATTGGCTTTCAGTACTTTTGTTGGAGGTACACACGGCGACATATGAAGCTATACATTTTCAGTTTTCGTTTCGTCGTCGAAACATACAAACTTTCAATTTTTTCATAAGGGGCTCTCTTACATTATGACAGTCTTCACACACTATAAGGTTTTGAGGTAGGTAGTTTTAAAGGACCCTGGTCTGCATAGGGATATGGTACGGTACACTCATCCTATATGTGTACCAACTATTGTCTGGTCGGTTACACCGCTTATCTCTGATCTCCGGCCTTGCGGCTTATTTGGAATTCCGACGCATACGCATCTGTTTACAGACACGTGTTTCATATGATATCTGTTTTGTGTAGCGAAGTGAACGCGTTGTCAATTAGTAATGCAAGCTGTATTGAGGTGATGAGTTTGCTGGTATACAAGTTTGGAATAGAAATACGTTCTTTTCGTAATTACCTTTTTTAACCGATTTCAAAAAGGAGGAGGTTCTTGAGGACCTCCATAGAAAAAACCTAGAGTCAAATTAATATGACTGTTTGTTTTTTTTTGTATGTATGTTCCACGATGTTTCCGCCGATTGTGGATTGATTTCGAAAATTCGTTTTTAGTGATGAGCCGACTATGACTTTGGCCGACTAGCCGAATAGTCGGCTACAAAATGGACGACTAGTCGGCCAAGCCAATCATTGCTTTCGGTGGGGTTCGGGTGACATCAGTAATGTGCGCGACTACGCTTTCGGCTAGTAGGTGCGTAGTGCGCGGCGCTCGGTGACAAGGCGGATTGTCGGGACGTGTTTTTGTTTACTTTGCATTTATTGTGAGCCGGTGTTTCCTCCCAACTTCCTATCCTATTCTAGATTGCACTGAAAGTAAACTGTGAAACTGATTCTATAAAACAAATAATAACAGTTAGATTGCAATTCTATTTCAATGTCTTTTAATTTTTTAAGCATATTAATACGAGTACAAAATGGGCCGACTAGTCGGTAGTTTTAGTCACCTAGTCGCCGACTACAAATATGGCCGACTAGTCGGTAGGTACATCACTATTCGTTTTTTTTAATGAATAGCTTATGCCTCAGGCGTGGTCCCATATAAATGTTATTAACTTTGCTTGGTAAATTTTTGCGACTTTCACTGGCAGATAGCTGATGTTACAAGGTGAATAAAAAAAACCGGCATGGTGACATCGTCAATTACTAGGCACTAAGGAAGTACTGTATACCGAATCAGCTGTTACTGTATACAACAAGTTATTACTTCCCGGAGTTTCACTGGCACGAATGTCAGTGAAACTATTAAAACTATTTTCCAAGAAATTCCCTTCAATGTCATGGTTACATAATAATTAGCTCCCTACTTTCCTATTATGCCGCGGCCACACCTACGAGAAAACCCATGGATTATCGCGATGATCGATGTTAACCGTAGGTGTAGCCACAATTTATCGCGATAATTTTACAATGGTATTCACATTGCCATTTGACGTTAGGCGATAACCCGGGTGGCGGCAAAGTGTGGCCACTGAATTTATCGCTTTAACTATCGGAATGTTTACAGCGTTGTTTATCGCGATGTTGGGCATTGACATTGAACGTAGTATGGCCCCAGCATTAGAAGATTTCCGTCTCAATACACCGTAATTAAACAATAAAGAAACTACTCACGTTATTAACACTTTATCTACACTTCACACGCTCTCTCGGAATAGTGCATAAATAATCTCACGATATTGTTAATCCATTGCTTCAATTGTTGGAAAAATTTGTCTGCACAGCAACGTAAATTACGCAATGAATGTTGATGAACAGTCAAAATGAAAGCCATTCCTTCTGTTAAATTGTTACCCCTTAGTCCCGCACTGGGCTCGCGTGGTGGATTATGGCCCACCTACTGAGACTGACGCCCACAGAGATGAGGCCGGTGTCACTGCGTGTCCCAATGGTGGGAATGTTATCTTCTGATTATGTCATTGATATGTTGACGGCTCGTTATAATCTTATTAAGATTCGATTACAGCTCTTTAAACGCTCTCGCAGACAGCCGCGATGCGACAACACGCCGTGACTCCACTAGAAAATTTTCCTTGAAAACTTCATGGAGATAGTCTAGTGCGCTGTCGCGTCGCGCCGGTCTGCAGGATCCTTAAAGGAAAGAGGAAAATAAACACATAATGGCTGGATGCTGCGAAGATATGACAGGCAATGGACTGAAAATTCTTACTCACTGTGAGAAAGAAATAGTAAAACGCATTACCCTCCTTTGCGGCGAGTAGTCGTCTAAAAATGGTGTGGGACTCTCCGATTTGTTTCTTTTCGTTTTTTGCGGGACGAAATCTTTAAGACCGAGATCTAAACGTTAAACAACATTTTTAGTCGCATTAAATAAAGCTTATACAGTCACGAGCATTAATATATGTACACACATAACCAAATTCAAAAGCGATTCACTCTTAAATAACGATTGCAACATTGAGATAACCAGGTATTTCATTAAAGATTGGGTTCCAAAGTATTATTGTCTAATATAAAATTACAATCAATAAAAGAGGAGAAAATCACTTTTAAAATTTGGTAGGCGAATACATATTAGTGCTCGTGACTGTACCGGTTTTGTTGCACAGAGAGCCATGGTGCGGTTCATGCTTGGCATCAGACTAATGGTCGGAGTTCCAAAAGTCGAGATACGAAGACGAACGAAGGTCTTGGATATCGGAAAGCATGTTATGGAACTCAAATGGAATAGGGCAGGACACAGATGACGCTTTCTATTTCTACGAAGACAGGACAGTGCTTTTTCAATACAAACTCACATTCCGTTTCTCCATTTTTGACATCGCACCGTAGATATCCTTCTACAATCTGTCATTTGCTCTTTCGTTTCTAACTATCTTTGTCTAAGTCCTTTTATATGTAGACTATTTCAGAAGAATACTTCTTCCCAAACTGTCAAAATCACACTGACAACAAACTTTCTACTCGACGGCCACAAAGTATATACTATTATCTACAAAATCATGATTCGTTTAGAACGCATAACTTAATTAATAGAAGAACATAGCTATCTTTACCTATTGTACATCATTTAGTTAGTAGTCATGTCTATTCTCCCGTCGATAAATCGGTCCTCGTGCTAAGCTTGCTGGCAAGTCCTGTACAAAGTGCAGTGATGACAGGTGGAGAAAGGTTGTGACAGAGTGGCGTCCAAGGACTGGGAGACGAGAGGTCGGTCGTCCGGCGGCAGCTAGATGAGGCTGGCAAAGGAGCATGGGGATTCGCACATGCCAACAGAGGCCTATGACCAGCCGTGGGTGGGGCCGTGGTTGATGGTGATGATATGATGATGTTGAGGTTCAGTAACATACAGGGTTTAAGGGAAACGCTTCCGAAAAGGAAGACAGGTGATACGGCTAGTGCTTCTCGATACAGTACCATCCAAAAAACTAGATTTTTTTTCGTCTTAATTTTCACTCGTGCATAACCGCGCTCGCCGAGAGCCGCGCGGTCAACGACCCCAAGTCTAGGCGGCGACTTTAAGTTTAGGCATCCTTTGTAAAGCGCCGCCGAAATAAAATAAGTAGAAACATTACAGAAGCGTCAAACGTTTTAAATTGATCCAAAATAACCAATTTAAGGCGAAAGGTTATTGGTATCCGTTTGTACATAGGTTGTACATATAACCTACGGTCTGGCTACGGAAGCGTTCTTGCACCATGCATTATAAATAAAGTGCTATTTAACATATTATTTTATAACATCTGCCCGCGGCCATGTTTGTGAACAATAATAAAAATAAAACAATATTATCCGGACTTGTCATTGAAAAAATCTCTGAACAAAATACAATGTTCAGCTATTGAATAAATAGCAAACATACGTTTACATACAAAAGACTATATAAATAGATATCCGTGATTTATAGTTAAAACAATAGATAAATTACCTACATATTATATATGTGGGTAAACCGTATAAATACGGCATAAAGGCCTCCGCAGATTGGCGCGACGTGATCGTGCGACGCCATAGCGGTAGCACAATTTCTATGAAGTTTTCATAGAAATTGTTCTACTAGAGTCGCATCGCGCTGTTACGTTGCACCTGTTTCTAGGAGCCCTTATGCCCAGATTATTTATAATACTATACACTATGTAAATAGATACTCGTGATTTATGGTTTAAACTACCTACATATTATACAAACTGTATAAATAATGTTGGCGTAAGGGCTCCCGCAGACACGCGCGACACGACAGCGACGTGGCGACGGTGCGACGCGATACTGGTAGCACAATTTATCTGAAGTTTTCATAGATGTCGCGCTGTCACGTTGCGCCTGTTTGCGGGAGCCTTAATATGAAGCCTTGTTACTCTGTGGTTTTATAGCTAATCGGTATTAGAGACCGATCGGTTTACATAAGCGCAATGCGTAAACAAACATTATCATCTATTTTATTTACAGTTTAGCAGCTTCACTCGTGTTGGCTATTATTTTAGTGTGAATATGCTGTGGGAAAATATATCAGCCGGTCAGCTGGGTTGGCTGCTCAAAGGGTGGGAAATCATCAAATAACTTCTCCCGCTCTGGGTGGAGCAGGAGGGCGTGTCAGACTTTTACTGACTAAAACCCACCCGTGTTCCCTCAGTTGCCTGTGTGCCAAGGGCCGCTGTATCTCTTTCGAACAACCCGCACCCCTGGCAGGTCATACTTAATTCTTATCACCAAAGAATGTTTGAAATGGTTTTTTTTTTTCAGCGTGATGCGCATTGGCCATTGCCAATGACGTGTTCATTACCATAATCAGCAAATAACGTTCACACTGCTGGGACACAGGCCTCCTCTCTGTGAGAGGGAGTGAGCCATCATCCATCACGCGAGGCCAGTGCAGGTTGGTAGATGTCACATGTCTTCGAATATTTGGTTCTAGGACATACCGGTTTCCTCACGAGTTTTTCCGAGCAGTGGCGTTGAAATAATTTACACAAAGTAAAATGCATTTACTTCTCTATTAGTTATCGTCTCAGTAGTCACCTCCTTTCTAGTCATATCATCATTCACATAGTCCATCCATCTTTCCTTTGATCTTCCCCTACTCTTATAGCCATCTACATTCATACTGGGCGTGTTGGTCTCCTACACATTTCCTGCCTAAGTAGAAGTAAAAGTGTGTCGGAGGTCAGACGTACAGATCCTGTAACTATAATTTTGTGAACTAACCTTTTACTGTAGTTTTGCCATCGTTATTATTATTGTTGTTGCTAGTAACGTTGTGCGATTACGCTTTGGGTGATAATCAGGTCGAAACTTAAAATGTTAACTTAGTGAAATAATGTGATTGTTACCTGTTGTAGTTGCCTTGTGAATAAATAAATAAATACTCGAAACTTTCTCCACGAAATTTTCAAAAGAATCAAGGTGGTTAAATAATCCAATTTGATTATGTAAGAGAAGCATAATTTATTAAAAGTATTTACACTATCAATAATAGGGACCTGCGAATTGTGGAAAGCATGTCGATAATGCTTTGAAGTAATTATTACTACATTTCAATTCCGTTATTATCTTCTAGCTGCTTCAAGCATGCAAAAGCGCTTTAATACTTTATTTCATCAACAAAAACTTTCCATAGAAATTCCCCTCAGTCGCAACAAATCGATCAGGAATAATAACAACAGCTAATAAGTCTGCAAAACATCGCTTTTTAATTTACATAAACACTTAGACATTCAATGTTCAGCGCACGCTGTATTAAATCATCAGTAGCCTCGTTTTCCAGCTGTTGGCTACCGTATACATATTATACACTACTATACAGACAAATTATACACCGTGCCGTGTCGTGGTCGTCACGCAGACGGAACGCGATTTATAATGGAGGATTAAGTGTGGTACAAGTTGTTTGCGGGTTAACGTCAACTATAATTGCCTTTTAACACGTTCGCACTCACGTAAAAATATCGCGTTGGTATTTATTCGCGCACTGGATTTTTAACTCTCGGTGTTGAACCCAGTATTGAGAATCCAACAGGGTGCATCCCAGCGCGTCGAATAAACACACTGTTCGATTTTCAACTCTCGGCGCAAAGCAATGCGTTGAACATCCAATGCGTGACAAAATTCCGCCGCGATATTTTTACGTACGATGGTGAAATCAGAACGACGTTATTTTATTGTATTTTGATTATTAATGATGTTTATCCAATTTTAAGTTTCTTTATTCAAAGTTTGTAAACGTGTAATGGGTTCTTAAAAAGGGCTGCAGAAATCTGTCTGCACAAGCAGTATGGATAGGTTGATTTGATTGCACATGGCAAGAAAATAAAGAATAAAAACTTAACCCTCCCTTTGCTGTAGCGTAGTCGGGTAAAAATTTATCAAATTATGACGCGTCACGTTTGAAATGGCGTGGCTAACCCGTAAACGCGACAGTTCACCTTCACAATAATGTTTTGTTTTTATTCAAACTCGTTTATTATAGAAAATTTACTTCAAATATTTCCTAAAACAATGTTTAAAGAAACGAACTAAAATATTCCACGTCCTATCCAGCTTTCATAAACGCGAGGGCATCCAACCGACCAGCAAGGCTTTGACGGCCGACACATGGCTGCATCATCCATCTTGCTGGCCGAAATACTTCTGGCGGACAGTGTTTTATTTCCTTTTTGGATGCTGTTTATTAGTCCAAGTGTGTACCGGGACGTTAGAGAAGTGTAACTTGAATAATTTTATTAAATTTATCATTTGCAGATAGAGCCACGACGAGGTAATTTTGGCATCGAGGGAAACTCTGTGAAAATAAATCCTCTTCCTTTCCAGCTTTTTTTTAAACTGGGGAACCTTTTAGTCAGATAGCCTTCTTAGTACCTCCAATCCATATTTTTCTGCTAATATTATGAAGAGGTAAAATGTCTTTGTAAGTTTATAAGGTAGAGGGTAGGTAATCTCTGGAACTACCAGTCGGATTTGATTTGATAAATTCTTTTTGCATTTGGTAGCCAAATTCTTGAGGAAGATAATAGGCTATTTAACATCACGCTACGACCCTAAAGAGTCGTGCAAAAAGAAAAAAAGTAGGAAAGAACGTTAAAGTGTAGGGAGACGGGATGCGACGCGGCGGGTCGGGGTCCAAAATTTCACGCGAACGAAGTCGCGAGCGAAGTGCTATATTGCATAATTACATAACATACCTAATCTTGTATACAATATGTCGTTCTCGAAACCTGCAATTCTAATAAAGAGCAAGACAAGTTTGTAGACAATAGACTCATAAACAAAATAAACTACAAACAGCTGTCTAAGACCTCTACAACGCCACATTTCCTCAATAACTGTGGAGGGCAAAATACTGGAGTACAGTGAACTATAAAACATGGCGGAAACGGCTTCAGACAGGTCTACTACCTGTCTGCAGCCTTGCATGAAGAATGAGACAAGATGTGTAAGACAATAATTCTTCACAAATATAACAAACTCAAGCCATTAATTTCAAACTAGCGGCTTTGCCCGAGTATAGGTCGAAAATTTTCCACAGGACGGGAATAAAAAATATCTATAATCTATCTGTGTGCCGAATTTCATCTAAATCACGCCAAAACAACTTTTTTGCGTGATCAAGTAACATCCAAACAGTCATACAAACTTTCTAATGTTAGTAGGATAAACCAATTACAGGCACTTTGAGTGTCGAGGGGTCGGTCAGTTAAAACGTGAAGCTCGTTCCCCATTCTAAAGTCTAGTAGCGACTTACCTAGGGAGAAGAACGGGCAAGGAACTGTTATCACGCCAGTATTCCCCGAAAGCATAGGTAAAGGTGTACTCACACAACAGTACACCCACATTTAGCTATGTTTAAGCCCCATGTAACAGGGGGCGAGCCTATTGCCATCGCCGGGCACACATCCGGGCTCCTACTGAGAATTAAATGGAAAAACCCACATTTTGCTCGACCCGGGGATCGAACCCAGGACCTCACGCATGACCGAGCTGGTCGTGCAGGACATATACATAAGTACAAATACACTTTAGGCCAATATTACTTTTACCAATACATCTGTTTTTTTTATGGGTATGGCATCTCGCAGTTGACCTTGAGAGGCCGTGACTGCTTAACCGGGCTTTCCTGCGGTGACTTTTAGTTTTTAGGCTAAGAGCCTCCAGCCAGGGCTTACAAAACTACACTTTACCTATAGCGACTGTGCACTGAGGGCGGGCACCCCCTGCGGGGTACGAGCCTCGGCTCAGGGAGTCACTGTTGGGGGGGGGGGCAGCAAGTAGGGACAGGCTGGATGAAACAATTTTCTTATTATTAAATCATGGGGATTTTAACTCTACTTGCTCAGCTTCGGCGCGGGCTGGCACTTCTGCGGGCAATGGACGGTTGGGGGGGATTTCATTTACTCGGGGTCTTCACGGGGCGCGAGGACCGCGGCGGCGAGGTCGGAAGGACAATACATCTGTATGAGCCATTCTTAACTTATTGGTAACTAGCTTTTGCCAGCGGCTCCGCCCGCGTGTAGGTCGAAAATTATCCCACGGGAACGTATTATCGGGAAAAAAGTATGCTATGTGTTATTCCAGGTTACATACTATCTGTGTGCCAAATTTCATCCAAATCCGTTCAGCCGTTTTTGCGTGACAAACATCTAAATTAAAAAAAAAAACACAAACTTTCACATTTATTATAATATATCTAGTAGGAGTTGCACTTTACACAGTTGCTTGAACAATGGAGGAAGTTCAATCAAATGTATCGACATTTGATTGATTGGACGGTAATTTCTAGTTAGACCGATACTTAGAAATTATCGATAGCGTTCCTGATCGACTAATGACCCTAATGTTTATTTATTGTTCAATGCACAAAGCACTGACTATATTTCCGCGTGCACTTTCTTTTTGGTTTAACATCTGAATAATTATTTGCAAGTCGACCAAAAAAGTGTTTGATGCTTTTCAGGGGTGAACGAACTCTTGGCGTTGCCACAAAGAATCTTGATCGCTGCCAATAGCATATTTTGTATTGTCACGAGCTGAGATTCTATAATGACAGCAAAATAAACACGTTACAGTTAAGAGTATAATAATTATCCGATTGTATACAAAATGTTTTAGATATTCGAATTCTTTTTTTCTGAGGATCACGTTAAAACCAAATTGAATTTCGAACGAACATATTCGAAATTCAATTCGAACATTAAACGCACTCGACGCTGCAGACAATAACGCTATGTGCTTTCTGCATAATGGTCTTAAGTACCCACTGCGCTATAACCATTGCCCCACATCCGAGCCACCTAATAATGATGTCACCTAATCTATATTGCATGCCATTGTAGCATATTACTAACGCCTGCTACTATGGATAAATTAATAGAATACTGAGCTTTAGTAGCTAAGTTTACAGATGTGCTATGTGCGTAACACATCGTCACATGCGGCTCAAGCGGTGAAAATTTAGTTCCACACGTCCAAAGACACAAAGATAAATTGTTTATAGCCAAAAGCCTCGTGTTCGACAGCAAAATAATAAATAAGAGAACAGAAAATAAAAAGAAGTTTTACAACATTGTATAATCCGCGCGCGATGAGAATGGGATGGAACCTTGTCAAAGTAAATCGAAAATGACAGTTAAATAGTTACACAATAAATAAAGAGTTTTATTTTATTGCATTTTTTTTATAATTATTGTGTAATTATTTAACTATCATTTTTTATTTACTTTGACTAGGTTCCATCCCCTTCTCATCGCGCGCGGATTATATATTGGTTGATGACAGGTCGAATATTGTCTGTGGTCCAAGACCGAAGACAATATCTACATCCCTGCATATCTCAGGTAAAAACGCAGCCTTTAACGTAAAAAATCTCGGTCATAATAAAAATAACCACTTCGTAAAATAACCTCTTGGCGATAATACACTAGTACTCTGATAATTAGTGGGAAATCGAGCAGAACATTTATAAGAACACTTTTAGAAGCTATAATGGCAGTAATTATTTGTTTGTGTTCATTCGTGCGTATTTTTACAGTGTGGCGATTTGTGGGTGACTAGACGCGCATCCATCACTTTTGATCGTCATTACATGTCATTACGTGGGTGCGGTTTGTATAATATGAGTATACTGACAAGCGTCATTTAACACCTGTAAAATCGATTACTGCAGCTCATTATATTCTGATGTACATGTATCCTTAATTAACATATGTGTAAGTACTTAATTACCGCGCTGTGTAATACTGAAAGCCATTTTACACGCCTTAGTTATAAAAAGAAAGCACGCCGCGTAACTAATTTGAATATGGAATGACAGTTTCCTTTTTTTATTTCCAATAAAAGCACTAAAGCGTTCCATTACAGTCTACCGAACTCAAAACAACAGCCACCGCGATGTACTTAATTCGATCAAATTACATTATTATTTAACGGCTGTCGGTCACAATAAATTCGTGCCAAAGGTAAAAATCAATAATGAAACAATCGCCAGTAATTAAGGCACAAAGGCGTTCGGTTGACACTAAATTTCCATTAATATCAGAGGGGCGAGGTGACGTTGACAAATTACTGTGCAACGCACGGCTGTGCAGCGCGCAGGCTAAACATGGGGTCATTACTGCACACATACAGATTTTGCAGGGTTAAAATGTAGTTTGCACATACGGTGTGAACTTGGGCAATTACACTGTAATATTTGCCACAGGATTAAACAGTAATTAGAGTGCTTTATAGCCAATTGATTGTTATATTGGGCTACTAAAGTGTGGAGTATAGTTTTGTGGTGTTTATTGTGAGGATTACCAATAATTGGTAGCTATTTTGTGATAATTGACAGGACGAAATACTGTCAATTTGCACAAAATTGCTAGCAATTAAGCTTACATTAAATACAACATAAGCATAACAGATTCAGAGTATTGATTTGGAAACATAGGTTACAGATACACAGGTGTGTGAGATGTTACCGCCAGCCCATAAGGTTCCCAGTTTTCTTTTGCTGGGACGCAGCGCAAGCGTCCTGGCCGTGAGAGAGCGGCCTGTCATCCACCACGCGGGCCCAATGCAGTGCGTGCGGGTTGGTAGATGTCACGTGACACGTGTCTTTCAATTTTTGCTTCTAGGAGATACGATGTTTTCCTTCACCGTTTTATACCTTAATACGAAAGATATCAATGTGACTAAACGTTAAATGTAATCAAAATCCCTTCATTGTTCGTTAAACAATTAAATTTTACCGTAATCATAATGTTTGCGAAATTTTGATAACGTTAATTAACGTGACGGTGTTAGATGCAATTAAAATCTCCGCGTAACGCGTAGTTGGTCGGAATTACGCTCGTCACGGCCGTAATTACGGGTTTACGGCTCAATTTACGCGCGATAGCGTTTGCCGGTTGATTGACTTTATTAGGCTCTTACTTATATTTGGGTCGAAGTTACCGATAGGATGGAAGTCTACGTCATAAATGGCTATGACGGCAAAATTATAGGAGTCTTCCTAAAATTCTGCCATCGTTCGCAAAATCATGAAATATAATTATTTAATTAGACGCCTCCGCAGACAGGCGCCGCACGATGCGATTCTGGTATAAAAATTCCATAACGTTTTTATAGAAACTTTTCTACTAGAGTCTCGTTGCGATGTCGTGTCTGTCTGCGGGAGCCTTAAATCGTTTTGGATATTGACCTTGTTTTCCCGAGACATAACTACCAACGTACTTAATTGAACTGCCGATAATATCACATTATACCTTTAATATTCTAAAAAATAACATTAATTTCCCCGAGCCATTTGACACCCGAATTTGACACCGCTACCGTCCGTCCTCAAATTGAGCCGTCAAAACCAAGTGACAAATTATAGCAATCCTAGTGGACACAAAAACTAAATGCCACCGTTCCAATTACTTAAATATCGATTGTTTACTAGAAATACACTGATAGAATGACGTAGGCGCACAACGTGCCAAGTCGAACACGATATAAAAAGAACTGTTGACAATTTCAGGGTTAATAAACTCATTTTTTTTTACGCGCTTGAAATTTTGAGGTAGGCCCTAGGCGATGTTTTTATTTGTATATTCCGCTAGATTTTTCTTTCAAGGGTATCCATTAAAATGACGTAAGATTTCAATGGGTGGGCGTAAGTAATTGTTACTTATGCTTACCTATTGAAAATGACTTTTTTGGTAGTACTCTTATCTCTATTTTAATCAGTATGTCTATTAAAAAAATTTGATGATTTTTAGAGGGAAGATCGCGCAAAATCGTTTAATCGGTACCTTCTGCGTCCCAGAAATTGATGATCCCACTCTTTTTCAGCGCGTCTACAAAATCAGGAATCATAATCTAAACTGAATCTTTTCCTGTACTGAAATGCTAAAAACCCAAACCTCGTCACATATGGGCACACCACGATTGCGGCGGTAAGTCCCCTCTTTGAGGAGTGGCTTGAGAGGCGGCACGGCGTCCTCACCTTCCGCCTGACACAGGTCCTCACCGGACACGGTTGTTCCGGGAGGTTTCTGTTTCGGATAAGGCGGGAGGAAACGCCCGGGTGTTTCCACTGCGAAGATCGCTCTGAGGACACGGTGGAGCATACAGTGGAGGTCTGCCCGGTTTGGGAGGAGGACCGCCGTGTCCTCGTGGAGGCTATCGGCGGCGGCAATCTCTCGCGTCCGGCCCTGGTCCAGGGCATGGTACGGAGCGAGAGTGCATGGGTAGCCGTCACCTCCTTCTGCAAAGCAATAATGCTCGCGAAGAGGGAGGCGGCGCACGTGAAGGAGAAGGCAGTATATGCGCCCTCACGCCCTGGGCGTCGGGAATCCCAGGCTGATTCGCGGCCACCGTAGGCGCGGGCTTGCGGACGGCGAGTAATGGGCAGCTCGCTGTCCGGTAAGGACCAAGCCCGGGTCGACGGCGCGTTGTGTTCCATGCGCGCCTCAAAGAGATGTCAGAACCAACTGATGGGGCCCGCGTTGTTCGAAAGAGATACCGCGGCCCCTGGCACACAGGCAACTGAGGGAACACGGGTGGGTTTTAGTCAGTAAAAGTCTGACACGCCCTCCTGCTCCACCCAGAGTGGGAGCAGTTATTTGATGATTTCCCACCCAAAAAAAATAAGACAAGACAAGTAAAATTGCCCACATTGCAGCTTAACTAGTAAATCTGCATGCACAGCGCAACGCAGCGAACCTGGATATCTAGTAAAGAGCATTATCCAATTACTGGATTGGATCGGATTTGCAATCGATTTTTTTTACGCGCGAGACTTTTTGAGGCAGGCCCTAGGCAATCTTTTTATATATCCCGTTAGATTTTTCTAACCATTAAAATGACAGAAGATTTCAATGGTTTGTGAGTTCAAATGGTAAGTAATTGTTATTTATGCCTACCTAACTTTTTCTGCTAGTTTTCTTATCTATTTTAATCAGAATGTCTATTGAAATAATTAGAAGACGTTTATTGGGAAGATCGCTTAAATTGTTTGTTCGAGTCTTATGCGTCCCAGAAATTTATGAAGATTCCCACAGACAGGCGCGATGCGAGTCTAGTAGATTTTTTTTTATTAACAATCATAGATTTTTTTCTACCAGAATTGCGTCGCATCTGTCTGTAGAAGCCTTGAGTTCCTCCATTTCCATAAAATCGGGCGCGTCTATAAAATCAGGAATCATAATCTAATCTGTTCGTTTGGAAGAGGGTGTAATCTTTGGAAGCTGACTGATCTGTTTAACTGATCTGATCACAAAATTATTTTACTAGCTAGCTTTTGCAAGCGGCTTCGCCCGCGTCGATGCAAACATACTCTAATGATAATGTTAAGTTCCAACCCTCGCGATGCCTGGTAAAATTGCCCTCGTCGCAACTAAACTAGTGAAGTTGTACAGAGCAAGGCAGCGAACCTCGGTATCGAATAAAGAACATTATCCAATTATTGGATTGGATCGGATTTGGACGAGCGACAGGTTAATCTGCAGCCGACGCCTTCACCTTAATAAAACTATTCCTTTGGTATTTTGTAGACTGTGGACATGTTTATAAGATTTATTAGTTCTTTGGCATTTTTGGACTAAGAAATATTTGTTACCCGGTGCCAAGGAAATATAAGAAAATAAAGTTTATGAGTAGGCACTTAGTTAAAATATTTTAACGTCATCTTACTAAAATATATAGGTATAGGTCAACATAATGGAATCAGAACTATAATTACAAGATTCTATTGTTAGTTTAAAAAGGGTGCTTAGTTGGATAATTCCTTTTAAGGCTCGTGCAGACTAGCGCGACGCGACGGTCGCGTCGCGACACTCTTAGAACAATTTCTATGAAAACTTCATGGAAATTGTTCTACAAGTGTCGCGTCGCGCCTGTTTGAAGAAGCCTTTAAGGTGGAAGCGCCACGGTGGCCGGCGAAATTATTATTTTTTCCGATTTTTGCAATTTGCAGACCAGTGTCCGGTTATGTTGATAAAAAAAATATTGCAGAATTATAGTCATTTTAATCATCATTAAAACCCTCTCATTTAATCCCATAAAATGACTATTTCATAAAAAATCATCCGCACTTTGCAAAAAACGAAAGAAAATTTGAATATCGTGGACTACGTGAAGTACCTCAGCGCATCCAATCACAAGAACTAGGAATCATAATTTAACAAAGACTGACAGGAATTATGACTAATGATAATGAGTGTCCTGTTAACGAAGAAAGGCGTGAATCCTCACTTGGTCAATTTTTACTTTTTTATAGAATCTAAGAGAGTTCTGTCTAACAAAATTTTTACAATACAAATAGTTCCCAAGATATGAAAAGTCTATAGGCCGTTAACTGGACATGATTCTTTAGGATAAACAGAAGAAATATCAATTGGTGTGTCCTACAATCAGTAACTGGCAAGGATTCTTTAGGATAAACAGAAGAAAATATCAATTTATGTGTCCTACAATCAGTAACGTAAGTTTCACAGTATTTAAGAAATAACGTTCCGCGCGTTTTTTGCCCATTTTCTCGGAAACAACTAGTAGGGTTAACGCCTTTCTAATTAAAGGACGGTAGTAATAAATTAATGACGAATCAGTATTTTACAATCGATTAAACAAACGTAAAATAGAACCGTCGTACACTCATACGAGCCAAGTCGGTCAATCCTTCTCTAGAACGCATTGTCAAAAGGTTATTGAACTCGAAAACTTTAGCATTCGAGTCCGCCATTTTTAATTTGGTGCTCGGAATCATTGGCTTTATTGTTCAAATTAAATTATCGGCCTGCAGGCGAAAATTGAACTAATCGAGTTATTTGCTACACAAAAAGTTATTGGCTGGCTATAACAGACATAATATTTATAGGATCCATCTTTTGTATTGTATGGCCAATATTTGGTTGATTGTTACAAATTAGTTTAATGATTTTGCTGTTAATAATAATAATAATAATACCTGCAGGCTTAGCATGACAAAGAATAGACAATGCTTTTTCAATACAAAGCCACATTTCGGTTCTCGATTTTTTCAGATATCCTTCTACAATCTGTCATTTTGTCTTTCGTTTCGAACGAACTTTGTCTAGGTCCTTTTAAATGTAGACTATTTCAGAAGAATATTTCTTCTCAAACTGTCAAAATCACACTGACAACAAAATTTCTACTCGACGGCCACAAAGTATATACGGTTATCTACAAAACCATGACTCGTTTAGAACGCACAACTGTGACAATTAATAGAAGAACATAGCTATCTTCTCTTATTGTACATCATTTAGTCAATAGTCATGTCTATTCTTCCGTTGACAACTCGGTGCTCGTGCTAGGCCTGCAGCTCTCCTACAGAGAAGGCACGAGCATTGATCACTACATCATCTTAATCAGCCTATGATGTCCCCCCTGCGGGGACACAGACCTCCTCTCTATGAGAGGGAGTGGGCCATAATCCGTCACGCGAGCCCAGTGCAGGATGTATCACGTCTTCGAATTTTTTGTTCCAACAAATGCCCCAGTTTCCTCACGATGTTTTCCTTCACCGTTTGAGGTGTGGTGGTGGTGATGAAATTACATTCGTAAAGTGTCTACCTGGGTTCAAACACACAACCCGTAAGGGGCCTGCCATAAATTACGTCAAACGTTAAAGGGGGGAGGGGGTCAACGAAATGTGACGGTGTGTGACAAGGGACAAGGAAGGTCAAAAGTTTTGTGACGTCACATGTTAAAATCTAAAATACTAAAACTCGAAATTTCTTTGTAAACCAAAAACTTAAAAATATTACTAACTTGATCTATATTTATAAGGCTCATGTAGGATTAAGTCGTCGGCGAGTGCTGTTTTAATTTAAATTTAAAAAAAATTGGAAAAACTGCAGTTTTAATTTAATTAGTTCTAAATGTTTTTTTTTTAATAGGTGACGTCACACAAGGGGTGGGGGTTTCACAAGTGTGACAAGGACGGGGGGGCGCGTCAAAAAACCAAAAAATTGATGTAATTTATGGATGGCCCCTAAGTCGGAGCCGATACCGCTGGGCCACCAAACTCTCATCACCGCATAAGTACACGTTTATTATTGATTTAAAGATAAAGGCTTCGTCAAAATTGTAGAACAATTTCCATTAAGTTTTCATAGAAATTGTTCTACGAGTGTCGCGAAGCAACCATCGCGTCGCTGGTCTGCACGAGCCTTAAATCTTCTCGATAACTGGATCAACACAACGAGCATTGCTGAACTGTAAAAGCTATTGTGTTGTGCAATACCCTACTTTGTAATGACTACGACAGTCTGTTCAAGTCTTCATGGAAGATAATGCGCAAGTCAGGCGCGGTCGCAGCCAAAGACTTTGGGGGTCACAGACAAAGACTACCTTATTAATAAGAAAATGTATTAAATTATCAAAAAATTACTATTTTAAGGTTTACGTTTACGGCTTGGGGGGGGGTCATTTATCCCTAGGACCCCCCCTCTCGGACCGCGCCTGGCGCAAGTGACAAACCTTAATAATAACGATACCATTATCTTTTACCATCCATCCATTACACACCTACATCACAAATCGAGACCCCCACGTGCGTTGGTTTCGGCTGCCTTTCTTAGATCTTTGACAGTGGTTAATTATTCGGACAGGTATTTAGCCCACCATCTCTGCCTGCAAATAGCCTGGCTAACATTTTTACAACATCCCGAGCCATGATACCTATAAAGAATATATCTCACCAGCTCCACGCATCTTGATTGATCGAAGATTAATCTCACACATAACCCTCGTCGTTAAATAAAGTCAAAACTTCGTTATCGAAATGTCAATTTTCGAACCAGATCCCATCTTGATACGGTCGTATATTAGATGTAGGAAGGGTTACATAATCAGTTTTACGTCGCAATCTGGATAGGTTGGGTAGGTGCTGGGTAGACCAGGTAGTGGGATCGATCGTAGAATGCAATATTAATCAGGGCTCCGTTCAACCCGATTGGGTTTGTGTCCATCTTAAAGTTTGGCACTGGGACGTTATTACGCTTTGATAAGAGAGAGGCCTTAGTGTGAGTTTCATTTTACCATCTCGATCAAACGCATCGAGCGCGTTTGGCACTCCGATTGGCCCTGAATTTGTGACGGACCAATCGGAGCGCCGAACGCGCTCGAAGCGTTTGATCGAGATGGTTAAATAAAACTCTGTTTTGATGTTTTGTTTAGGATTCCATTTAGTATGTTCTCATAATTGGTACCATACCAATAGGATTTTATTCCTAAGTGATTTGGGCGCTGGGACTTAGGTTTCTGTCACTTATTAGTCGATTCGCAAGAATTTACTCGCCCGATTCGGACGAATAGACACTTTTAAATATGTAATATTTTCTATAGGTGAAACGCACTAAGTTAATTTAATTGTAATGTGTAGTAGTTTGGTCGCGAATCATATTTTGTTCGAAATTAACATGTTTTTGTTTAATACTGAAAATGGATAAATACGTTTCAACTACGTGTTTTTATTTTACGTAATACATAATCGTACACTTACCGGGGTTGGTCTTGACTACTATATTAATTAGAGATGGGCCGACTATGACTTTGGCCGACTAGCCGACTAGTCGGCTACAAAATGGCCGACTAGTCGGCCAAGCCGATCATTGATTTCGGTTGAGATCGGTTGATATCGGCTATGTTCAAAATGGCAAACCTACTTATTGGGGTACTAGGTTAGTATACTTTGCTTATTTTCACAGTATTATGTCTTATTATGACGTTCTGCTGTGGGGATCCGCAGCTGATGTAGATTCAATTTTCATTTTACAAAAGAGGGCAATCCGCGCAATCTATAAAATGGGGCCTCGCGAGTCTCTTAGAAACAAATTCAACGACATTGATATACTAACTCTGCCTTCTCTTTATATCCTAGAAACTATCTTCTATGTTCGCAAAAACGTAAGTCTTTAAAAAAAAAATACGATTTCCATAATCTAAATACACGTAATAAAGATGAAATTGTGCTATTTTTGAAATATTTTCTGCTTTTTTAGTTTGGTTGTTAAAGCGTGTTTTTTAGTTTTTTTTTTAACTATTATTTATAATTATACAGATTCTTTTACATATTGTGAATGAGAGAACGTTGTAGGCCTTAAAACTAAATTTGTAGACGATTTTCTGCTCTTTATTTTCATTCCTCTAAGTACCTGGTACTTATTGACAGGCCTGCACTGTCCTCCCATACCTATTACCTATCACTGTAATTTGAAAACATTGTAAAAGCCAATTATTTTTAAAAGAGTTACCGTGGAGTTTCTTGCCGGCTCTTCTCTATAGGAAGCGACAAATTGCAACCCTGCACCTAGCTTCTGACGTTTCATTAGTGCCCATGCGGGTTTATATGAAATAAAATATTTTGATTTATTTGCCAACTGTTTGCTATAGAGTTTCTTCTTTTTTGTTATAAGGACTAATTAATTTTACTTTCGGTATTTAATTTCTGGATCTAAGTCCAATTAATTGATGGACCAAACGAAGGGTTCCTATTCCTTATTATCGTAATTTCCTGATTGCACTGAAAGTAAACTGTTAAACTGATTCTATAATAATAAAAAAACAGTAAAGATTTCAATTTCATTTCAATCACCGTCTTTTAAATTTTTAAGCATATTGATACGAGTAAAAAATGGGCCGACTAGTCGGTGCTATTAGCCGACTAGTCGGTACATCACTAATATTAATTTAATATCCTGACCATTAAGTCCAACAAAGAATAAAACATCAACTAACAAGAAAGGCTTCATTCAAAGAAAGTAACATTTATTAATAAACACGTAATCGTGCGCATACCTTCTTTGAAGCACACATCAAAGCGATCTCGACTGCTAATGTAGCACCACTTTAAACATTGTAAGTAGTTAATTACGTCTTAAATGTATTGATAGCTTCGTAATTGAAATAGCAATACCTACTTCGACTCGGCGTAAAAATATCGCGACGGGATTTAATGGCGCACTGGATTTTCAACTCTCCTTGTTGAACCGAGGATTGAGAATTCAATAGAGTGCATCCCGGCAAGGCAAAAAACACACTGTTCGATTTTCAACTCTCGGCAGTAAGCAGTGCCTTGAAAATCAAAAAAATCCCGGCGCGATGTTTTTACGTCGGTGCGAATGTGGATTTAGCTCTTGTAGGTTACAAGACGAATTTTAAATTAAATTTAAAACAACGTTCTGTTTCTGGTAAACGTTTGAAGATGATCAGAGGCCCTAGGGTGAGTTTCATTTAACGATTTACACCAAACGCAGTGAGCGCGTTCGGCGTTCCGATTGGCCCTGGATTGGTGACGGACCAATCGGAGCGCCAAACGCGCTCACTGCGTTTGCTGTAGATGGTTAAATGAAACTCACCCTAGGGCGTCTGGCGTCGGGAATCGCAGGCTGATTCCCGGCCACCGTAGGCGCGGTCTTGCGGACGGCGAGTAATGGGTAGCTCGCTGTCCGGTAAGGACCAAGCCCGGGTCGACGGCGCGTTGTGTTCCACGCGCGCCTCAAAGAGATGTCATCATCAACTGATGGGGCCCGCAAGGGCCGATGCCTGCCAGGGGTGCGGGTTGTTCGAAAGAGATACTGCCGCCCCTGGCACACAGGCAACTGAGGGAACACGGGTGTGTTTAGTCAGTAAAAGTCTGACACGCCCTCCCGCTCCACCCAGAGCGGGGGAAGTTACTTGATGATTTCCCACCCAGAGAAAAAAAAAACCCTAGGGCGTCTGAACATAATGACACTTTAAATATTTGGGCGCTAAACGCATTTCGTGATTTGTGGTGAAAGCGTTCACCACTGCTCTCCGTGAAGGAAAACATCGTGAGGAAATCGGCATGTCCTAGAAACAAATAATACGAAGTACCCGTATTGTGGATGGCCCACTCTCTCTTACTCTCTCTCTCACAGAGAGGCCTTAGTCCCAGCAGTGGGAACATTATAGGCTGAATATGGTGCGAGCGGGCCTAAGAATACCACAATATACACATAGTTTTTTTTTTTGGGTTTTGGCTTCACACGGTTTGTGGACTACATCGCGGCTGTACCCACAAAAGGGTTTTCACACCTTTTGGCAAATGTTTAAGTGCCATTTCGTTGGGGGGCGAGTCATTCAGATTACTATTTCGAATCATTGGAATTAATTAATGAATCAGTGGAAACCATAATTCTATGTCAGAAATTTTAACAATAAAACAACAATGTACTCATGTTATTTTCATTTCAAACATTTGAAACTTGCAAAGATTTTCAAATTAGTTGCAATAAAACGTTTACAAATATTGAAATAAACGCTTTATTTACAAGCTATCAAATAACCAAGATGGCCGCCACCTGACATCAAATAAAACCTAACAGGCAATTATTCCCTCCAATATTGCCAACTTCCAATTACCATTGAAAATTCTAATATGAAAACATGAGAAAATTATAAATTCGCACGTCGTGTCGCATCGCATCGTTGGTACCTACGTTGTAATGCAATTAATACGCAGTTTCCGTTGGCTCGGCCATAAACTACTTAGCACTTTCATCTCAGCCAGGAAGTGGTCTTAAATAGAAATGTACTATCGTCACCTCTATTCGGCCTTTATGGCTGACAAGCTGAGTTTAGTGATCCCACCTGTGATTTTTGAACCGATTTGATGGCGAATTTATACGAATTGTATGATTTTGACTCTTGACTGATTATTTTCTTGTAGTTTTCGAGTCAAATGTCGATTTAATAAATAAAAATCAATTTTAAAGTACTTAAATCAGTAATCATTCAGCCTGTGAAGTTTGGTGATTATGGGAAAACTCACACTTATTCAGTTCTATTCAGCTTTTGTCCATAGAAAACAACGATTTTGTATATAGTCCGTTCAGCTTTCCGCGGCTGAACGGATGCGTGCGCATCTCATACAAAATCGTTGTTTTCTATGTACAAAAGCTGAACAGAGCTGAATAAGTGTGAGTAGTCCCTATGGCAATATATTCTAAGTCAATAGCTGGACCATTTTAGGCAACTAAGTATCTTGATCGTCCTAGTCATTGGCACGACAGGTAGCAAAGCTACTAACATCCGGTTTTTTAATTTAGAATTTGAAGTTGAGGACTTGACAAACTAAACTTTAGCACTACTTTTGGTAGAAATCCTCGATTTTTTTTTTTTTTTTTAGGAAAATCATCAGAAATATTGAATTTTGCGGACCACATTGGAAGGTACATTACAGCTACTAATTCAGCTTCAAATTCTTAATAAAAAACCGGGTAAAAATAATTAGCAGCTACCAGACTCACAACCTTCTAATTGGAAACTGTTGTGACCAATTCAAGTAATCACGGTATGAACTGATTCAATGATAAATCAACTAGAAATCAATCAGATCTATAAGTATCGTGTCCAGTTATTATGTCAAGACCTTATAAGGTGAGGGCAATCTAAATTATCGTTAAGCTTCCTAATACCTAAGAAATCCTATTACAGATAGGTATTTATTAATAAAATAATTATAGTTTAAGTATGTTTTATAATGTTGCGAACGATTATTATGATATTGACGGCACGGTTGGCGCAGTGGTTAAACGATTGACTGCTGCGCTGCGGGTCATGGGTTCGATTATATATATATTTTTTTTAGTGTTTATTGTTCTTGTTATGAATTTTTATGGTGTAGGTACAGACGCCTGCACATCAAGCTACCCCAAACTGTCAATATAACATGAACCTTATGCTTATGTTTTAAAGATGAAAATCTATCAAATAAATTTGACAGACTGGGATAGCTTGATGTTCTGGCGTCTGTACAATAGATATAAATAAATATATATATGTACACCGGGTGGCAGGGACATCGACGCGCAATCTGTTACCATGGATTCAGTAGTTTCAGCCCGGAGTCTAGATTTGTACCCGGTTGAAGTCAACAGGCTCGCTCCCTATTACATGGGACTTAAGGATGGACCGGGATGCACCGGACGACGTCAATACGTCAAAGCCGGCTGTCGTTTAAAACTAGCGCTGGGGCTCTGTCTTGCATAGGGTCGCAGCATAATGCTGAGCGAAAGCCGTTTTGCATGGATGTGACGCATGTTTCCCTCAACCATTTCTTACTTTTTTTGTGTTCCTGTTCTTTTTTGCGTCATGTTTGCCGCAAATAAATGTATTTTCTTAAGCATAACTTTCGAAATTTGGGTGTAGATAAGTACTATGTTCATGTTGTTTTTTCTCTTCACAAATGTAAAGTGGTAGTGCTTAAACTTAACTACCGCGCGGCCCCTGTAGCCATTACAATAGAAAATTAATTGTGTCTCATTAGCCCGGTATTTGACAGTTTAAGGTTACATTTACACTTGTGAGAGACTATAGTTACATCTCTGCCTAACCCTTATGGGATTACAGGCATAATGTTACCTTATCTTGAGTAAATTAAGCGTAATGAAACAAACCTATCAATAACAACGCGGTATCTTACAAACAAGTGTCTCTTCAGAATAATGAATAATTAATCGATAATCATAAAACAATTAAGTATTGTTAGAACATGACATTGGCAATGACTCTAGTCTCGCATTCGAGGCACGAGAACTAATAAATTGTGATCAGGAAGGGAGACGCGCAAATAAATCTAATTGTCTACGATGTGTAGATACATACTAAATGTTCATTAATATGGGTGTCTTGCCGTTAGGTGAGATCACGGAGTACTAAGTAAGCAGAGTGTCTATGAATGCCCCTCACGGAATTTTACGACCTGCGACAATCAACTCGCACTGCGGGTCTACGTGATGGATTATAGCATTTATAGCCCACTTCCTCTCGAAAAGAGGAAGCCTGTCCCAGCAGTGGGAACGTTTTATGCTGTTTATGCGGCAAAAGATATCCTGCGTTCCTAGTTCTCAGCTAATCTCAATTCTTTCTGTTGTGCTGGTATCTGCTATTCTATCGAATCAGTAGGCAACAACGACCTCAACAGCTATAGTAACAACATACATTGATAATCAAAGACTGCATTTGCTAATGGCTATATTATTTATTTAAAAAAAACTTTAGCCTCCATATTTATAAACGCAACGTTAAGCAATGATTAGCGTCTGCTTCAACATACATTTTTGACGTTTTAACGTAACTTCAAGCGACGTTTATAAATAAGTTGGTTGATAATTACCTACATCATGTTTAGCAGTAATTATCATCCAACTTAGTAATTTGATAATAACGAGTAGGGTCAGTCTGGACACCTTCATAGCGTTGTACAAGACTCAGACCACGTAGGCACGAAGGTAAAAAATATCGCGGCAGGATTTCATCGCGCACTAGATTTTAAATTCTCTGTGTTGAACCGAGCATTGAGAATCCAACAGACTGCATCCCAGCGCATCGAAAAAACACTGTTGGATATTCAACTCTCGGCACTTAGCAGTGGGTCGAAGATCTAGATCCAGAGCGCGACAGAGTCTGTTATTTTTACGTCAGTGCGAACGTGGACTTGTTATAGAAAATTCCAAATTATTCGCGGGTTACAGTTTTTAGCTTTAGCGCATCATTATGCTCCGCCTCAGTATACATCCATGAAGTGTCTACTCTGTGGTACCGAGGGGCATCGATGCTTCGGCCGATGATTGATTACAGCGGATGCGATAGACGACGTAGTGGGTTTAGGTAATATTGGATGGAAGGGCTGAATGCTAGACTAATTAACGATCGGATCTTAGCAATCAATCGAGTGAACTTATTTATAATTGACGATTGGTAGAGGACCCTACAATAGAATTTTATTAAATTATCTTTTTGTCAAGTTAGAAAATTAAAGCTAAAAAAGAAATACTATAACCAAAGTTATATAATTAACTTTTTGCCCGTAGTTCCGCCCGCGTGGAAGTGAGTTATCGTGTAAAAAAGTAGCCTATGTCCTTCTCCATATCCCAGGCTATATCTCTGCCAAATTTCATGACGATCGGTTCAGCGGTTTAGGCGTGAAAGCGTAACAGACAGGCAGACTACTAGTTACTTTCGCGTTTATAATATTAGCAGGGATTGTCTTCATCAAAATGGAAAATAACTAATCGGATGTATCCAAGGAGTAGATGGATACGTCAGATTTAATGCGAGTATTAAGAAAATTGCCAATCATCAGGTTTGAAGCTAAGCTCAGGATGCGCCGGCCTGTTGTGGAAGCCCCAAAATAATCATTATCGTCATCATTTCAGCCAAAACACGTCCACTGCTGGCCACAGGCCTCTCCAAGCTCCGCCACTTCAACAGATTCCGTGCTTCCCGCATCCTGCGGATTCCTGCGGCCCAAATTATTGCGGTGACAGTAGCATTGAAATCAATTACAAGTCTGTTTAAATAAATCAACAAAATAAAGGTAAACAACTGCTTATGTGCAACATGCTAATCTTCTTAATTAAGTCAATAACTAATAAAAATATGTATTATTAAAATCGGTGTTTTATTTAGGTGTGGCGCCAATCTGATTGCGTCACGTGACGGTGTTGGCTACAAAATAGTGTCACGCCGTATATTGTATCGACCCTAATTTATACGACATTTATGACTGTTCGAATCAACGGTATCGACTTGCTTGTTGCTTCACGGGTTCTCTGTTTTATTACAAAACAAATAGACAGGTTTCCAAGTCTATAAATAAAATACAAACGTACATTAACTCACACCTTTCGTCGTTGACACACACATTAGGACCGACATTAGACCTGTACCCTAATTGCATGACATATTATCAATCACAATTTGAATCATATTGCTAATCTATTGCTTCATATGTTCGAAAAACGTATCTGCGCAACAACTTTAATAACGCAATGTATGATCGAAATGCGCTGAAGATCAGCGCTGTGCTGTGAGTCCCATAGCACAGCATCATGCTGAGTGGAAGTCTTCTTGTCACAGCCACGGCGTGCAGCTGCCGAATATGTATGATCTATATTCCTATGTATAAATATGTGCATTGTTATCGTGTTTTTTTTAAATGTTATGTCATCTTTTTATATGTACGTGTTTCTGTGACAAATAAATCAATTTTTCTTTCTTTCTTTCAGTAAGGGCAGAAGTACACAGAAGGATCCTCTTTTGCGCTTTTAATACTCTTTGTAAGAAGAAGCTCGAGTGCAAATTCGGGGTTGGGATCACAAATCAAAGATTGAGCTCAAGATGGCTGATGATAAGGCATGCAGACAGGATCACTTGACCTGTTACTGGTACTTTCCTCAAAAAGCCAGTCTCATGTACCACACTGCAATTTATTACACGATATTTTTTAAATTTAATGTCTCTCCATTTTTTCTCAGTCAGTTAAGAAATGTCGACATAATTTTATTTTATTTTAAATGTGACGAGCAAAAGTAATTCCGAAATTTTTACAGAATAAACAATTTAATTTCATCAAAGATCAATCATTGGCAACAATAAACTACAATTAGTATCCAAATCTACGCCCGTTAGTATTCAAAGACAGACATGATTAAGGTCGCTACTGAATGCCATGGGTTTAACCTTAGACGCTAAATGAAGACTAATCGAAGCCATTAGTTAAACCATATTGATTATTAATCAATTTGTAATTCAATAGAACTCTTTTCTGAACCAAGTTTTTAATTAGTTAGATTTTTCCTTCAAACAGTATTATAGCGAATTTTGTAACAATAGCTCGCTTGAGTAAGTAAAGCCTTCTGCAGACAAGCGAAGCGACACTTGTAGAACAATTTCCATGAAGTTTTATAGAATTTATATTACGAGAGTTGTGTCGGGCTGTCGTGTCGCATCTGTTTGTGGGAGCCTTAATCGTCCTCTGTCGTGTCAGGTTGTATGTTGATTAAATAATGATTAGCGACCGTAACAAATATCGCTTTACAGAATTATAATCATTAATATCATTAATAATCCCATTGAATGACTATTTCGTGAAAAACTCACTGCACACAACAAAACACACTGCAAAAAAGTGAAAAACTCACTGCACACAACAAAACACACTGGAAAAAACGTGAAAAACTCAGTGCACACAGCAAAACACACTGCAAAAAACGTGAAAAACTCACTGCACACAACAAAACACACTGCAAAAAAACGTGAATTTTGCGTGCCACCCTGGTGTTTTCATGTTAAGGCTATATTCTATCTCATTCAACATGAGGATCCTAAGTATTCCTTTTTTTTTTTCGGGAAATCATCAAATAACTTCGCCCGCTCTGGGTGAAGGTCACAACGGATTTGGATGAAATTTGGCACACAGATAGTTTATAACCTGGATTAACACATATGGTACTTTATATTTCGGTAGTACGTTTCCGTGGGATACATACATACCTTCACGCGGGCGAAGCCGCTGGCAAAAGTTAGTTAAATAACGAAATCAAAGCACTCGATGTATCTAGGTAGATAGTATAGGTACCTACTCACTCTATTGTAAGTAGGTTCACAGTAGCATATGTTAGCATGGGAAGCTCATTACCGAGTTCAGTCGCATGCATAATTAATGGTGTCCATAAAACTGTACCGTCCTATCGATTCCTAGTATTTACGAGTAGGTAGCCGTCTATTTGTATGCCTAGGGTAATTTGGCGTGATGAAAGACTTGGCCTATTCGGTATATAATCAACCCTTTTCGTATAAATGATTCTATTTCTGTAAGCGCTGATTTTACCAAAGTCAGATCATCGGTTATATGTTATCCTTGGAATTAAATTGAATTCTGACAGTTCTAGTAAGGAAGAACTGTCAAATATTCAAAATTTATTCACAGGCTAAGACAAGGTACAACAATTTTGGTGAAATTCGCCCTAAGTAGTATTACACTTTAACCACGTAAATCATATTTTAAAAACTAGATGAGGTCGGCGTTTCCTATCTGACTACTCTGAGAAGGCCGAACCAAACTCAGAGATCACAGTCTCTTTTAAAGTCCAGACATAATCTTGGTCAGATCATATGAAGACCATGTAGATTGGTGGGGTAGGATCAAAACCAAAAAGATTAAGAAAGATTGAAGGCTTAGTCAGAGGTGTACCCGTACACGTATATTTCGCCAGATATATTTTACTCCCATCTACTAGGGGGCGAGTCTATTGGCATCATTAACGTTCCCACTGCTGGGACACAGGCCTCCTCTCCATGAGAGGGAGTGGGCCGTAATCCACCACGCGGGCCCAGTGCGGGTTAGTAGATGTCACATGTCTTCGAGTCTTTGGTTCTAGGATATGCCGATCCTCACGATGTTTTCCTTCACCGTTTGAGAACAGTGGTGATGAAATCAAAAATCAAAATCAAAATATTTTATTTCACATAAACCTACATGGGCACTTATGAAACGTCAGAAGCTAGGTCCACGGTTGCAATTTGTCGCTTCCTATGGAGAAGAGCCGGCAAGAAACTCCACGGTAACTCTTTTAAAAATAATTGGGTTTTATAATGTTTTCAAATTACAGTGATATTAGGTATGGGAGGACAGTGCAGGCCTGTCAATAAGTACCAGGTACTTTAGAGGAATGAAAATAAAGAATAGAAACTGTAGGCCTACAACGTTCTCTCATTCACAATATGTAAAAGAATCTACATAAGTAAAATCAACCTATTTAAACCAAGTGATACGATTTCCATGAGAATCACTAATAAATACTCGATATTACAAATGTTGTATAATGTCAAATAATGACGAGAATATGTCAGAAAGTGTAAAAAATAAAATTAATAAAAATTAACATTGTAATTTGGAAGCAGTTAATAGACGCTCACATAGTTATGGTGCTAATGAGTTACCAGGGAAGCCACATGTGCAGAAGGAATTAACGCAAACTTCCTTGTCTTCAACGTAGTCTTTTGATTAAATTATTTACACTAAGTAAATCGCCTGCCTGGGTTCTAACGCACGACCTATACTCGGTAAGTCGCGGCCGTTACCACTGGGCCACCACTGCTCTAGTATGATCATCGTTTTCCAAAATCAAAATAACGAAAGAAATTCAAGATTTATTGATAACCACTCGTAAATACCTACTAATCGTCAGCTGTCGGAAACGCGTCCCAATAAATAACGATTGCATCTTATTTAGATAGTGTTCGATCATCGTTATCTTGTTATCTAATGTCGAGATGTTCTACAACATTCCGCGTTTATCTCGTCTTAAGATCCAGCTGGAACTGTGATCACGGTTTTCTCACCATGCAAGTTTATAGGGCCTTTAAATAAGGCCTATTGACACCTTGGGTAATTGGTACCGTCGACACACGAAATTTGTTGAGGAATAGTTAAATCCGTAGGTGTCCTTAAACGATCATTCTGGCTGTCTTGTACGAGATCTTGGTTTCAGTAAACGTATGTTAATTGGTCACAGTGTAATTCTAGATTCGCCACAAAACATCCATCAAACATTTTGATTCCATATTCATATTCATTTAATTGCGTTACACAGGGTAAAAACAAAGATGTTAACAAAAGGCTTAGAGCTAAGAGCCGTTGAAGACCCTGTTAGGGCTCGGCAAAAGGTATTATTTGATACATAACTATTTCTTAAAATCTACAACTTATTAACTAAAAAAAATATACATAAAATAAGTACTTAATTCAATTCGGATAAAAAGTTAATAACATAAATAATAATTGAACAGCTATATTAATAAAATATTCCTATTCCTATTGGCCTATGTCCAGCAGTGGACGTCTTTCGGCTCAAAGTAAGATGATGATATTCTGATTTGTCTCAATCATATCGACCGGATTTAACTGGTGCTAGATGATCGTCTAAGGTCCAATTAAAACCAGCCAGTCTTATTAAAAGTTTTGCAACATTCCACAGCCTATAAAGTTCCCATTGCTGGAATACAATCTACAGGATCTACTACGTAGGGCCAGTGCGGGTTGGTAAATGTCACATGCATTCGATTTATTCGTTCTAGGACATTTTACGTTGTTTTCCAACATTGCGCACTAATAATTTCTGTTCTGAAGTTACAAAACAATCACTGAAGAAAATATTGTAAAACAAAAATCTTGAACAATGGGCGACAATTAATGCTAATGAGTTCTTAGACAAATCTCCAAAAGAAAATATGTATCTTTTGTGAAATTTAACTTTGAGATTTTTAAAATCGTCACGTTTTGCAGTCAACAATCCCCTAACAAGAAATCACACTTTTAAAAACATTAATTGGAAGAAAGAACCGCGTTTGAGTCTGGTAACCCGTCTTACCAAGGGGTATCGTGTTACCCAGTAACTGGGTTATGGAGGTCAAATAGGCAGTCGCTCCATGTAAAATACTGGTATTCAGCTGCATCCGGTTAGACAAGAAACCAACCCCAATATAGCAGGGAAAAGGCGTTATTGAATTCGTAGAAAGAAATGAAAAAAAAAAACCAGAACATTTTATATTCCGTCGAATTCTGATGACCCACAACCAATCTACCAACAATCTAAAAATCATCTTCAGCAAAGAAAATCCGGAACTACAGTGATATTTGATGTAAGCCTTAGCGCTTTAAATCCTTCAGATCCGGCCACCCTGAGGCGGCAATCCGACCTGATCCAGGCTAAGTGGAGTAAAAACTTGAATTTTAACGGAGATTATACTTGAAACGACGGTTGAGGCAAGGGATCCGTAGTTGATTTCGTAGTTTTAAATATTGGAAAGGAATGGATATGTTTGTGATGGTATTTCCGAGCTTTTGAGCAAATCAATGACGTAAATTTCGGGTTTTAAACGCAACGGTCTTCGCAGGTAAAACTGCCCTGTGGCTTGCCAATCAGATATTGCGTACTTACGATACAGCTTGCTCAAAATGGCATGATAAACTCTTGATATGAATACTTATAGACATCGCACAACGAGACACATGTGGGTTAAAATGAACTGTAGAAGAAGACCATCATCATCATCTGCCTAGCCTCTTCCCAACTATGTTGGCGTCGGCTCCCAGTCTAACCGGATGCAGATGAATACCAGTATTTTACATGGAGCGACTGACTATCTGACCTCCACAACCCAGCTACTGGGTAACACGATACCCCTTGGTAAGATTGGTAGTCAGACTTTCGGGTTTCTGAGATTTTAAGACCGAAACAGCAAAATAGGCGAATACGGAAGCACTCTAAAATCGGTGCATATTAAAAGAACATTGCAAATAAACTTTTTCACCCCAGTCCCAAATGCTACAAAATCGGGCCGTACACAAAAGGAAAGTTAACAATCGCGTGGTATTTAAACACTGCACTGCAAAGTACAGTAACAAATCTGCAACTTCACAACTAAACTGAGACTTATTCGATTACATGGAATCAAAACTTTTTAAGTTAATTATGTCTCTACCGGGAAAATCTTGGTCGTTGCTTTCTCTTGGTTATCTATACCAATAATAAAGCTGAATAGTTTGTTTGAATGCGCTAATTTTTAGAATTACCAGTCGGATTTGAAAAGTTATTTTTGCATTTGATAACCACATTCTTGAGGAAGGCTATAGGCTATTTAACATCGAGCTAGGACCCCTAGCAGCCGAGCAAAAAGAGTCAGAAAGAACGCTAACGCGCGCGCGCTAGGTGGTGCGATGCGACGGAGCAGGTCGGGGGAACAAGAAAAATATACGCGGACGAAGTCAAGGGCAGAAGAGGGCAAGGTCTTGGATAAAATAGAACATGACCTAAAACAATAATAACGTCACCGACAAGACAGAATTTATGTTTGTATAGGCTGCCCAAATCCTATTTGAAATCACAACCAAAAACTACACCAGTGCCTATTTGGCGTCTTGTCGTCAAATAAGACAGGTCATCAATTTTGGTAATTTTAAATGATCATAAAATAATCCTTTTTCATACTGCTGACAGTAAATTTCCAAACGTAAAACCCCACACTTAACTTCAGGACTTCGTATGCCACTTTCCTCCAAGACTTTGTAGAATAGAAATAAAACTTTACTGCATAGTGTGTTAGTAAAAAAATCCATTCCATTAGCTGGAGACAAGGAGTCCTTGTGTGAAACATTGAGCTAGACAAGACGGATGCGGTTAGTTAAGACCCGTATTGCGTTGTAGGATGCCGCGTGGGTGAGGGCGCGTCCACAGGACTTTATATCTGTGGCGGGTTTTTGTTCGACCGCTGTACTTGCCCAGTGAGGGACCAGTGGTGGCCCAGCGACTTGGTTCGAACCCAGACAAGCACTTAACTTTTTCTAAATAATGTCAACATCACTGCTCCCAAAACGGTGAAAAAAGCATCGTAAGAAATCCGGCATGCCCAGAAACTAAAACTGGGCCCGCATGGTGGATTACGGCCTCTCACAGAGAGGAGGCCCTTTTCCCAGGTACCAGTAGTGGGGACATTATAGGCTGATTCTGGTGTAGTCTCCGATGTTTGGTGATAAGAATGGTGATAGTGAATCATCTAAAAAAGGCATATTTTATACGCAATAAAACATCCAAATTTTAATGTAGTTAAGACTATATCTTCAGCAGGATCATTAACACAAAAAGCCAAAGCCAAACCATTCTCAACACGTTAATTTCAAACTAAACTTTTATCTTGGCAACACCGCCAACTATCTGACGGAGGGCAACACCACTGCGCGCTAGCCCTAACTATATAGTTGGGAGCAATTTGCATTTTGATACAATTGGTCCGGCCTGCGTTGTAACTTCGCAGCGTCAACTGTTTGGATGGGTCGTGTCGTGATTGTATATCAGGTTATTAAGAATTCATGTCACTTATCAACAGTCTTTGGGTTTTGTTTAACTATTTGCATTGGTGGCTGTTTCTATGCGGATGCAGCTTTATGGATGGAGGTTATGCTGCATTTATATTATTCTAGCTGTTCCCCGCGATTTCACCGGGATAAGTCTCGATCCCGTGCTAATATCTGGATTGAAAGTATCCTATGTCTTAATCCAGGTCATAGTCTACTCAAGTGCCTGGGATAAGTCTCGATCCCGTGCTAATATCTGGATTGAAAGTATCCTATGTCTTAATCCAGGTCATGGTCTACTCAAATGCCAAAAATCATATAAATCCGTTCAGCGGTTAAAGCGTGAAAGCTTAACAAATAAACATAGAAAAATCGTATTTTTTCTCTTTAGAATATTAATTTAGAAAAACAGACCTTAGACTTGAGAGAATATGTGTCTTTTGAGCTCATCTTCTTCACATACATGCATAACCCAGGAGATTTACAGAGTACATTATTAGGTTATGCAATCTGACACAAATTAATACAAACCAGTTACCAGGCTTGTTTCTGTCTCTGTCGCTACTGCTATTTTATTGAACTGAATGTCGACGCGTAGAGCATTATATTCTCTTTATTTTCTTTGAACTTGCAGAGCAAATAAATACTTTATCAAGTGCCATAACCATTCGGAGTAGATTTCGAAGGTTCGTGTACATTCTACTGGAGACGACAGATTTATTTCTCTACATGGTTACTTCACTGAGTGACCATAAACTTTGAGATGACTACCACCACTACTATGCAATCAGGCTTGAAACTTTTATCCTTTGGACCTACAGTAAATTGGCAAAATTGTCTGCTTCCTAATTGAGTTAATAAAAAAATAAGCTTTGGAGATTTACTGCTCATAAAAACATTCCAATAGTCTAGATTTATAGTCGGAGTTCTAGAAAAACATCCTTGTTTTGCCTTGCCAAACAAAGGTTAATATAAAATTAAACTATTATGTGGATTCTGTTTCGATCAAAGATGTAAGGAACGCTGTATCTCTATCCATGTCATGACGCTTTCCACCTTGAATTCCCGAAGATAGAAATACTTGGAGTGGCAGTTTTTTTCTTTTAATCTTATTTTTAACGTTTTAGTATTTATGATGCGAGATTTTTTCCTTTTATTGTTTCGTCTTCCGTGTCATTAACAGGAATCTTGTGATCAGATTTTCGCCTATTTGCTGTAATCCGATTGAGTTGGAATTTTGCACTCATGTGTATATTTGGACTCATAATCGTGCTCGGTAATTTGACAGTTGAAGCGTTACCAGATTATGACAAAAAAAAAAGATAGTGAGGCTGCGTAAGAATGAATGAAATTGAATGAACTTAAAATAATGTACTTACATGCAATTAAAAAAAAAAATAACTTGTCTTAAAAACATGATATGCGCTATTAAAAATAGTAAAATTTGTTAATATTCTTATATTCCACATGTTAAAAAACGTATTTTTAAAGTTTTAAAACGAAATTAAAATTAAACCATTTTTATCATTCGTTCTTTACACAAAATCGTTCACTACCCCAACACTATTAGTTTTAGTATGGTAACGTTATTTTTCTTAATACAATTATGAGTCCAAGTATAGTTTTGATAACAACACAAAAACAGGAGAAGAAGGAAGGTACTTTTTTTTTAATATGTGCTTGTCATAATTTTTAAGAGCATTCTTTTGTAGTGAACATGTTTTTCAATGTCATCATGATATTTCTAAACAAGTTGTTGTACGAAGGTTGTTTTTGGATAAAGATACAAATAAAACGGGTGTCAAACGAAGCCGCAAAAACTGATGTATTCAAATCTGAAACTGGTTATGCAACACGTGCTCTGCTTGTTAAATAAAGTTATAAGAAACAAAATCTATGAATGTTAGTCATTAACTTACTAAGGTTACAAAATCAATCATCATATCAGACGAAAGAGGTCCACTGCTGGACCTAAGCCACCCTCAAAAGGGGGGATTTGCCATACTCGCAGTAATAGTGGTCAAATGCATAGAGAACGCTGCTGTCCATTCCACAAACTGTTGCCCATTCTCTACAAAATCAATCAGTAAGGAAAAACATATGAGTTTATATACCACAAAAACACTAGACTCGTCTCGACCTCAAACAATTCAAATGCCATTCAAAATTCGTCATTACATTCGTATGCAGAATAACTTTACATAACAGGACTCAAAAGTGTTTATTATTATGAAAACATGAATGAATCGAGTCATCGGCTTTCGAGACCAGACGACAGATGTGTAGCAGATGTGTCGACTAAAAGATTCGTAATTTGTATGATTTATTGTCAAGACAATTTTACACTTTTTCTCACTTTGTCTTAGTTCTAAAGATAATATATTTAAATAGAAAGCTGGAGTAATGTGACACTTAAACACAGATGTTACTTTACACTGTTTTCTTTTTATTACAAATTATAAAATTTATGGTTACAAAATGGATAATCTAGTAATTTATATTGCGCACAGATGGTTTGGATCGTACATTTGTGTAAAGTGAATTAGTGTATTTATATTGTAATTGTTCTCGTTAGCAGAATTAAATATTTGTTTTGTGAAATGCAGCATGTGGTTCGTTCACACACATTTTCGTTACAAAATGGAAAGTGTTTGTTTTAACATTACTGAATAGGATTCGGTATGTCATCATTGTGTTGTATAAATTCTTGGAAACAAAAGGGGACCATGATTCATACTTTGAAAATTACGCTTTAAACACCATGTGGGGGTGACAGGGCGTGACAAAATTCTTTATAGCACTATGTGACTTAAACCCGCACTTAAGTCACGCTCTTCTGTGACTTAAAAGGGTTAATACCACGCGGGATGGCAACAACGCATTTATTGTAGTTTTTAGTGATTATTACTATTTTTTTTTCAGCCAAACACTAGGTCGTTGGTATTTATAACTATTTTTAACATTTACTCTTTAAAAAAAAAAATAATCGTACTAAGTAATGCAAATAGAAAATAACTGACGGTATGTCGATTTTTATAAGTAAATACCAAAATACATGTAAAACATTGCATACAAACTTGAAAATACCAACGATCTAGTGTATGGCTGAAAAAAATGCTTACTTATGTTTGTATTTAATGAAATAATCACGAAAAACTGCCATAAACGCGTTGCCAGCCGCGTGGACAGAACGCTCATAAGTAGTCTATTTTTTCACTACTTAAGCAGCGTGACTTAACTGCGGGTTTATGACACACAAGCTATTAAATATTATACGATACTCATGGTCATGACTTAAGCAAGTTTAACACTTCTGGCGCTAATTTGACGCCGGGTAATAATGGAATACTTAAGTCACACGTATCCTCATGTACTATAATTAAATGCTATGAGACACATATTATTATCGATTACAATAGTCAAGGAAAAGCCAAATACCGGAAAACCCAAATGCCGTATCCTAATTGCGTAAAACATGGTCAATAATGTACCATCCCATTTCTTCCCATGGGTGTCGTAGAAGGCGACTAAGGGACTTACTAGAGAATGCGCAGCAGCGTTCACTATGCATTTGACCACCATACTGCGATCACCAACCCGCCTGCCAAGCGTGGCGATTATGGCAAATCCCCCCCTTTTGGGGGAGGCTTATGTCCAGCAGTGGACGTCTTTCGGCTGACATGATGATGATGGTGATGATGGTAAATAATCACAATCGGAAACCTACGAACTTAAAAATATAATACCCACTGCTTTTAGTAATTGCTTAGGAGCCGTGCTGGGGTGTTTGTTGCGCCACTTCTTCTTCCCAGCTAAATTACTAGGCAGGGCGGGCGTTTCGGGGGAGTCTTATGTAATTTTGACGTTCGAAAAGTGCTGATTCGCAGTCTAATTTGAATAAATGACTTTTGATTTTGATCTTACTTAAAACATACTGGTAATAAAGCCAGTTCTGGCCCCAGATCTAGCCTACTTTAAAAAAAAAGGAAGAAACATAAATTGTAAGCTCCTAACTTATCAACAGGCTAATTAGTTTCAGCAAAAGTTGGGGCACTAAACCATAGATTTTTATTAGTCGACGTATGCCTTCTTTTCATTATTTGTAGAACTATTTCGACTGTTCTTCGATGTAGTAAGCTAATATTAGACCAGCTCGTCTCTTTCAAAGGTCATTGTTTGAGGCGGTTAAAGGGTTCTCCATTTAAATATGACACGACTTAAGATATTTATTTATTTATTATGGCACTCCAACGACTAGTTCACATAAACATTAACAGAAAGTTTAGTCATAATTAATATAGTACTACAGTGAACTTATCACTCAAAGGTGTGCACAGCACTTACATGGTTTGCCTAATTAAACCCAGTTAATGAAAGTGGCGAAAATAACAATAAAATTAAATTAGTTAATAATTATAAAATCAAATAAGTTACTAATAAATATAAAATAAAAATGATAAAATCAACTAAATTAGTAAAAAATTAACAATTATAAAATCAAGAAAATCAATAATAATACATGCAATGAAATGGGTGAATTTAACATTTTAAAAATTATAAAAATTAATTAGAAAGTTGAAATTGTAACAAAAAATACGGAAATAGACATGAATGACGGAATACAAACAAGAATCAACTATCAGCAATCTGCAAGTTGTCGTATAATATGAGAATATATATTTTTTTATAATGAAGATATATTTTTCATGAGGTGAATGCCAATTAATAAGTAACCCAAGAAGGTCGCAGTAACTGATATCACTGTATTTTCCGGCGGGTTACATAGAGGTACCTATAGCTTTAGTATACCCACAGTTTGCCAGTTGCGTTTAAGGCCCATGTAGTAAGGGGCAAGCCTATTGCCATCAACTGGATAGAAATCCCGACTCCGGCTGCTATTATAAAATTCTAAATGCAAAAATGCAATAACGGTTTGCCCGATTCGGGAATCGAAGCCAGACCTTGTGCTCAGCAGCAGAGCTTGTGACCACTAGACAAACGAGGCAGAAAAAAAATATCCACAAGAAGAAAATGCATCCGTTTGGAAATTCATTTGAAAATGGAATCGTTCCTCTCAATTAAGAAAAACCAGCCAGCAATTTTTCCTTATAGAAAACTTAAAGTAGGTACAAACCAAACATAATATAATTTACAAACGTTAAATAACTTTCTCTGGTTCAATAATAAAACAAACATTTCTTTTGCCGGCAGCATCCAGTTCCCATCAACAGTTCAAATATTTGTTCGGAGTCCACGGCGGCCATTTTAACTTGGAACCAATTACGGCTTGGACAATAGTTTGGCTACTTTAATTAGGTAAGTGATCAAAAATGTGTTTAATTTTGAAATATTGTCGGTCACTGAGCACGCAGTTTGGTTGGCCAAATAAATGCTCGGCTGAGACATTTAATTTTGGCTCAGAATGAAGGAGGAGTCGTGTGTTTAGTAGTACAATCTTCGTGAGCAACGTGGTTTATATTTTCATTTTTAACTGGTGGAATATACCACTGCTTAACCCTTCGCAGTAAACAGGCGTTATGTTACGTCAGATATTTCACTTGATTATTTAGTTACGTTCCCGTTCCGTGTGGTGCCGGACGTAAAAGAATAGCTCCATTCCATTTCTTCCCGTGGGTGTCGTAGAAGGCGACTAATGGACTTACTAGAGAATGGGCAGCAGCGTTCTCTACGCATTTTACCACCATACTGCGATCGCCAACCCGCCTGCCAAGCGTGGCGATTATGGCCCCTTTTGGGGGAGGCCTATGTCCAGCAGTGGATGTCTTTCGGCTGAAATGATGATGATGATGATGATGATGATGATGATGATGATGATGATGATGATGATGATGATTTAGTTACAATTAAATTGGTAGTAAATGAAATGTCGATTAAGTTTTTTTTTACGCAAGAAAAGTAGGAAACAAACCCGGACGTAAAAATATCAGGCACTGGATTTTCAACACTGCTAGGCGCTGATAGTTGAAAATATTTCCATGGGCGTAATAAAATCGCTGCGGGAATTTTCCGCGCACTGCATCAAAAGTTGAAATTCGAAGTGATTTTTCGAAGCGCTGTGATTAACTCCTGCTGCACTCTCTTGGATTCTCAATGCTATGTTCATTACAGAGAGTTGAAAATGCAGTGCGCAACAAAATCCCGCCGCGATTTTATTACGTCCGTGTTTATGTCGACTAACAGTGTTTTTTCGTCGCGCTTGGGATACACTCTGATAGGATTCTCAACGATCGGCTCAACTTCGACAGTTGAAAATCTAGTGCGCGATAAAATCCCATCACGATATTTCCACGCCCGTGCGAACGCGGGTCAAGAGAAAACTAGATACTCTAAGCACAAAACCCTTTAGAAATGTTAAGAGCACTTCAACCCCACATCGATATGTCCAGTAATAGACTGAAAGAAGTAATCAATCCGCTTCCACTTATAAATGAAACGTAAACAAAATAAGAGCCAAAGCAAGCATGACCCAAAAACCGAGCCATATGTTTATTAATTACGTTAAAAGCTCGTATCAGTATACGACCGCGTCTGTCTGTCTGTACTATAGTGCTAACCTCGTAAACAAGTGGGCGTGTGTTGATATGATTTTTACCATCATACATAATATTATATAAACTCACGCCTTTTTCCCATGGTATTAGGCAGAAACCACGGAACGCCACCAGCAGGCTTAGCATGACGCTTCCTATTTCTATAGCGCCGTAGATATCCTACTACAATCTGTCATTTTGTCTTTCGTTTCTAACGATCTTTGTCTAGATCCCTTTATATGTAGACTATTTCTTCCCAAACTGTCAAAAACTCACTGACTACAAACTTTCTACTCGACGGCCACAAAGTTAATACGATTATCAATCATAAATCATGATTCGTTTAGAACGCACAACTGTGATAATTAATAGAAGAAAACAGCTATCTTCTCCTATTGTCCGTCTACAAATCGGTGCTCGTGCTAAGCCAGTTTCTACGATCCTGACATACACCTTTTGCCTCGGTTGCGTACATCATTATGGGGAATATTTAATGTCCTTTTTAAGGGCCAGCAAGCAGCTCGGAATTACGTAACACACTAACGACGTCAAAATGAATGTCTTTAATTTTGACAGTTCAACGACATTCATTGGGTTATTTACCTTGTTAAGTAGACAAGTTTTGCGAACATATGGAGCAATGGATTACCAATATTCTTCAAAATATTTCAGATTATGATTCCCTTCTCTCGTATGAACATACAGAATTCCACTCAGGACGGTTGTAGCTTGTAGCACTGGTAGCAGTTAGGAGAACTGCCCAGGGTGAGTAGGACGGTCATTTAAAGATCGTGAAGGTTGTCGGTCACTCTCAAAACGATTTGAACCAGTTTTTAGGACCGTTCGCAACGGTTATAATTGTAAGAGCATACCGTATGCGGGTAGAAGCCATACTGGTCCGCGCCGAGTTAAAGAAAACGTTCCGAATTCTTTCGGTGATTCTTCCAATTTCGCGTGGATAAGTGTGGGTTTCATAGAATTTAATACACACAATTCTAAAAGTTGACTCTTTCAGCTACTTCGCTTCCTTCGGCTCTGATCAGTATGCGTTTACCTTTAGGAACCCTTGCATTATCACCACGATGGGTAGACCAGAAAGAGATACCGACTTGGGAAGATTCTGTTGCTCCTCCCTACCCTGTCATTGGAAAATCGACTACAAAACTTGACCTTTACAGCACAAAAAATACGAGCGAATTTCTTTTCACGGAGAAAGCGGAACAAAATCTTCCTTACACGGGCGTTTACTTAAGCAAATTACATAACATGTAGAATATATTATATCTTCGAACGCTTTGATATAATATGTGGGAGCTCTTAAAACGTTGTTGAGAGTATATAATCAAGGTGAGTAGGTAGCCTTGTATGAATCACCGCTAGTATGTCCCAATATAAGCATGAATGGGTTTCGATGTGAATGTCTTGTTTTTATCTCGGTGAAGCCATCTTGTTAAGAAATCGTTGGTCGTCTTTATAAGACGGTTAGAAATGAAGGAAGAATATTCTGTTGTCTTTACAATTGGTTGTATGGCGTTGAACGATGATTTAGAAGATCAGTTGGAAGTTTCTAGATTTTATTTTAGGTTATATTTGTCTCGGCGTTTTGTAAAGATGATTAAGTGATTAGGCTCTAAACTATGAATTCAGCATATCGTTCTAGAGTCCCCAGCGCAGAAATTTTTCGTCAGTAATACAAAAAATCCAAAAAAAAATCAGCTGTTCTGTACATTTTGACCGCGTAGGTACATTGCACTTTTCTATGAAACGGCTGATTTTTTTTTTAAATCTACGAAAAATTTCTGCGCTAGGGAGGGGGGTCTAGTGGTAGTAGTTAATAGACAACATATATTTTATGTTTATCAATTAATCTTACATGAAGTAGTAGGTACTGGAACTTAATTATTCATATCCATTTTTCCGTCATTTTTGTTTTTATTTTTGATGCTGTTCCAAAAGAACAATATGTCCACCTAAATGTTTAGTTTTAAACTAGTTTGTCCATAACTAACTTGGTTGGACTTGGACTGCCTCGTTGGTCCAGTGGTCTCAAGCGCTACTACTGATTACTACTACTATGAAACAGCTGATTTTTTTTTTTTGTAAAACCGACGAAACATTTCTGCGCTAGGGGGGCGGGGTCTAGAATAATATGCTGAATTCATGGTTACAGTTCGCACTGGATAAAAACTTTTGCCAGTAGCTTCGCCCGCGTGGAGGTCGGAAATTATCACCCGGGATCCATCCTGTGTTAATCCAGGTTATAAACTACCGTGTGCCAAGTTTTACCGTGATTGAGAAACAAACATCCAAACACACAAGCTTTCAATAGTTTCAATGTTATAATATTAGTACAATAATTGATGTTTTAATCGTCAGTGATCTTGAATTCTGCATTATTATTTCGATGACTGAGAATGACTACTAATGTAGAACTGGTCTTATTAATGTAGATTCTTTTACATATTGTGAAGGGGGAACGTTGTAGGCCGTACAGACTAGATTTATAGACGATTTTCTATTCTTTATTTTCATTCCTCTAAGTACCTGGTACTTATTGACAGGCCTGCACTGTCCTCCCATACCTATTATCACTGTAATTTGAAAACATTGTAAAACCCAATTATTTTTAATAGAGTAACCGTGGAGTTTTTTGCCGGCTCTTCTCCATAGGAAGCGACAAATTGGAACCGTGCACCTAGCTTCTGATGTTTCATAAGTGCCCTTGCAGGTTTATGTGAAATAAAATATTTTGATTTGATTTGATTTGAATGAATTACTAAGAATGGATCAAAGCATGATAGTTAAGTGAAAATAAACTAAAACAACACCATTCGTCAAATTGGTTGGACTAATGATCGTGTTGACCCAGTTGACCGATTAGCTCATTTTTTGTTACACAACTAGCATCAGTACTACCCATAGGTAGGTACGTTACTATGCACCATTTCTTCTGTTATTCTCTTTAGAAAAGGACAGAAAAATATGTTGTTCTTTTGTCTAATTAAAAATCTGGATGAACAGGCACAATCATTAAGTTGAGGACAGTCCTTACTTGCAGTTACAAAAAAAATCAAAAGCGTTTTCCACATGAAATAAAAATAGCAACTTCGAGAAATTACCTATTTCATAAAAATATGATTTTGATAATACCATTGTATATTCGCACACCATTTTTTTTAGCCAATACTGGCCCACTGCTGGGCAAAGGCTCCCCAAGTTCTTCCAGGAACTGTTTTCCCGCACCACCTCGAACCAGACCTCGCGGTACGCGTCTAGATCGTGTCGCCACCGCTTCGGGTTAAGAGAAAATCGTTTTTGAATCTTTCGTGTAAGGTATTTATTTACTTATTATGCTTGTGAGCATACATATTGAGTTATTGCTTGGCTATAAATTAGCTTAGGTAAGTAATAAGTGTGCACAAATGTTCTTTTATGTAACAATCTGGATGCATAAATTACCAGCAAAAACAAGTGAACGTCTGCGAACAAACTCGTACTGCAGAAATGCATAGCTGAGTATGAAAATAATTATGTTTCTAGTTACCTTACACAAGTAACTGGAATACGGTAAGTCATAACATCACGCCTGTAATCCCAAAAGGGTTAGGCAGAGGTGTACCTATAGTACACCCACATTTCGTCAGTTGTGTAATAGGGGGCGACCCTATTGCCATCACCCGGGCATAAATCCAGCCTTCGGGTTGCTATTAAGAAATTTCTGCTGGAAAAACCCAATAACACTGCCCGACCTGAGTATCGAACCCAGGACCTCTTGTTAGGTAGTAGCGCTTGAGACCACTGGACCAACGAGGCTGTCCAAGTCCAACCAAGTTAGTTATGGACAAACTAGTTTATTCTAGTACATTACACTAAAACTAAACATTTAGGTGGACATAATTATTGTTCTTTTGGAACAGCATTAAAAATAAAAACACAAATGACGGAAAATTGGATATGAATAATTAAGTTGCAGTACCTACTACTTCATGTAAAATTGATTGATTGATAAACATAAAATATATGATGTCTATTAACTACCATGTTCACAAAACTTTAAATATGCAGATCATCAGCAGCTCTGGTCGGTTTCACTAAACAAAACACAACTAAAGGGGATCTCATACAAGAAACGTGTTTTCCTGGCGTTTTTGTAAGTGTTAAACATGTACGATGGTACGAAATTCTTCGTGTGCGAGTTCGACTCGCACTACGCCGCTTTTTTAAACAACGTAATCCGGGACTTACAAATGAATTCCACTACCATCATCTATTTTACGTTCCGAACCGTATAATCGTGCCGGCCCAAACAAAGTCCGGTCAGAAGAGGTAACAAAAACTGTGACAACAATGGGGAGGGTCGTCCGGCCTCGTCCGGCCTATTTTCACACGTCTCGGCCCCAAGCTTCCCACTGCCCCTTGCACCGCCATCGCCATGGTAGGTAGCTGCCAGTGCGTTATGATGGCGGCATCATGGCGCTTAGCGTTCCTTTGTTTTTTTTTTCTGTATTTGGTGATATTGAAATAGGCGTTTAGTCGGATTTGGGACTTGTTCATTATGCGATATGGAATTTAGATTCGTTTACTTGACTTAATAATAACAGCTGCACGGGTCGATCGAAGGTTAAGCTAAGCATGGCACGGTCGGTTCATGGATGGGACCATCCACAAAATATCGTAACTCCTCAGTATTTTGAAATTAAATCCTTCCTAACATCGAAGAACATTATTTCAAGTGACATATACTTTTTCTTTCAAATTAATTACTTTTAAATCTATTTGGTTGTCTGTATATTTTTCACAAAAACGCAACTAAATAATCTGCTTATCTGCTGCAATATATTAAGTAAGTTAAGGCTTCTTCAAACAGGCGCGGCGCGACAGCGCGACGCGACACTTGTAGAACAATTTCCATGAAGTTCTCATAGAAATTGTTCTACGAGTGTCGCGACGCTTCAAGTAGTTAAGTATTTTTACAAAAGTTAACAGGAAATGGAAAATCTTATTAATACACGTTACAGAAATTAAAGCAATAATTTAATGATTTCCTCCACAGAAAGTCGAAAATAAATCAATTGTGTATTGTGATTTGTGGTCATGGAGTATGGTAACCTAAATGGTATTAAATACTTTTAACAAAGACGGTGTAGGTATACAAACCGTCTACATTGTTAACTGCGGTTAATATATTCAAATAAATAATGAATATACCTTTATATAGTTTTAGCCATTGTTTACAATTTTAGATAATAAACCTACATACTTTAAATTGTTCTTAATAATAATATAGGTACAATGAAAACCCCGATCAATGTGACTTTCAGGATAATAGAGCAGAATTTCAATACATATTTTCTTTTTAAATATTAACAGACAATGTTTTGTTTAATTTTAATAATAGCGGTTTTCAATAACAACACGCAATGTCCTATGACGCAAACGTCCTTGATGACGGCGAGGGTAAGTAATAATAGCTGCTGCGGTAGCTTGCCGCTGTTGGTCCGTCGATGGGTGACCATCTTTACATACCAATACCCCACAGAAATAAAGAAAGAAAGAAAGAAAATCCATTTATTTTCTTAAATCACATTAACACATTTATTTTTAGAAATCAAGTTAAGTCTTTGGTCCGGGCTTGTTATACATGGATCTTTGACAGTCGTTACAGGTCGTCAGGAGCCTGAATTACCCAGTAACTGGGATGTGGAGGTAGATAGGCAGTCACTCCATGTAAAATACTATTATTTAGCTGCATCCGGTTAGACTAAAGCCAACCCCAACATACAGGATAAAATTTTAACCAGTGCGCAAACTGTAACCATAAATTTAGCATATCATTCTAGATCCCCTAGCGTAGAAATTTTTCGTCGGTTATACAAAAAAAAATCAGCTGTTCCATACATTTTGACCGCGTAGGTATTGCACTGTTTTATGAGACAGCTGATTTTTTTTTGTATAACCGACGAAAAACTTCTACGCTATAATAACGCTTGCTAATAGATGCGGTAATTGTGTACCCGGGATTTTGTTTTCAAATTGGTCAGATGTAAGTTTCCTCGGTAGTACCAACCCTGGACATGAAAAACAAATATATTGTGTTAACATTGTCGTAAAAAAAAATCTAACCTACCATCGACCGTAAAATATTCCAACTGCCATTTTCCATAGCGAAAAAAAAGAAGAAAAACAGCCCTTCGCGACAGCTAGTTACCAAGCGGCGTCACGCCGGTCCCGGCTGCAAGTCGGACTGTGCACTCTTTTATTTCTATTGACGGAGCTCCCTTTTTGTCTAGCTCGCAGCAGTCTCTGACAAATTTTATTATTGCTTTGTTAGCTGCCCAGTTCTATACATTTTGTAATAACTTCGGTGAAGTATGGATGCTAGTGGCAGGTGTGATGATTGCTGGGACCTTCATGTCTTCATTTGTCTCATGACCGCTAACCTTCCGAGTTTATGGGATATATGAGGAATAAAGAAAGAGTCGTACGTCTTTTCCCATTCGAAATCAGAATAGTGTTTGCTTTAAAAGAGTGTCCATTGAATTTCTTGCCCATTCTTCTCTATAGGGACCTACTACGCTGTGGAATGGGCAATTATCTTCATCTTCCTAACTAACCGATTTATTGACAATTCAAAAGTACAGCCACCAAAAGAGATATGTAAGCAGGGTCGACGGTTGTAACTGAAGTTTAGTAAGAAATCGATGGATGTTTTCGAATGAAATTTAATTTGGCAAATAAACTGTCTGTTTTCTATTAATTAATTTTAATTCATTCTACGTATTGCGTTCCCTACAATAAGCAACAATTTGGAATAAACCATGGTCTGCTACAAAACCTTAGTCCCAATAACATTGTGGGCCACATTCTCTCAATAACACTCAAAACGAACGATGAATCGATTCGTGCTCAGACTTAATAGTTGAAGTGGAATTCGCGACCTGTGTCTCGACTGTTAAAAAGACAATCGATATATTGCGTGCCTTGCTGAATAAAAGATAAATGGAATTTCATTTTTGTTCTAGGAATGGGCGATGTACGACGAACTACGGTCATAAATGACATTGCATCGATTAAGTTTTAAAGCGTAATTATTTGTTAAGCAAATTAACTACCCACAGTTCACAGAAATTTTCCTTATATTCGACTCACCACTTAGGTACCTACTGTCATTGTCATTCTACTTATTATATTCTCTTAGTACAGTCAGTGAAATTTCGTGTTCAACAGCCATTTTATAAAGCTGTCAAGCTTTATAAAATGGCTGTTGAACACGAAATTTCACTGACTGTACTTACCTAGATGATGCCTGTTAGAATCAGTCCATTCCAGGATCCTCAGGTCCATTGATAGATTTCAAAGCTCGTACAGCGGAAGAACAAAATTCAATAAAGGAAGCGTACTTTGAAACTCATCTCAAAGAACCTGAGATGGGTACCAAAGTAGGGTAACCTGAGGTGCGCAAACCAGAACCAACCCGGTTGAGGCTCCCACACACAGTCGCGACGCGACGTTGCGATGCGATTCTGGTAGAACAATTTCCATGAAGTTTTCATAGAAATTGTTCTACAAGAGATGTGAAGCCTTTAGTCTGTCGCATACATAAGAGTTTTGTCTTGTGTTTAAAGTTCCAAAACGTTTTTTCAGTAGACTTATCAACTTCGACTAAGTGGCGAGCTTGTCGACGAGTGTTCGGATTATTATTGTTATAGCAATAGTCTGTCTAAAGACACTCTTGACTCAGCACCCCAACAGCGTAACACAATTTCGTTCAAAATCCGAAGCATTTAGAAAGAAATTCCTAATCCATTGCTTCATATATTTCAAAAATCCGTCGGCCCGACAGGGTAAATAACGCAATGAATGTTGACGAAGGCATTGCAATTGTTAGTGTGATACGCAATAACCTAGCAGGTCTGCGCAAAGACAATAAGTGTCTATTTTCAATACAGTAATACTTCACACGAGCGAGTTTCTATCGGTCTGGCAAGCAATATACAGTATAAGTTTTTATCCAGTGCACAAACTATAACCATGAAGTCAGCATATCATTCTAGACCCCCTGGCGCGGAAGTTTTACGTCGGTTTTACAAAAAAAAAAAACACATCTACGCGGTCAAAATGTATGGAACAGCTGATTTTTTTTTTGTATTACCCACGTAATACAAAAACACGACACGTGTAACGACTTAGTTGACTATCTGTCTATCTCATAGAAAACTGGCTTTTGCCTGCGGCTCCGCCCGCGTGGATGTTGTTTATCGCGTAAATATGTAACCTATGTCCTTCTCCATATCCCAGGCTACATCTCTGCCAAACTTCATGTCGATCGGTGCAGCGGTTTAGGCGTGAAAGCTTAACAGACAGACAGACCAACAGACAAGAGTTATTTTTGCATTTATAATATTATTAGTAGGGATTGGACAACCTCGTAACCAGTTTTTTACATGGAGCGACTGCCTCTTTGACCTCCACAGCCTAGTTACTGGGTATCACGATACCCCAAGGTGAGACTGGTTCTTTCGGGCTTCTAAATACCCGCAACGACTGTCAAAAATCCACGAATAACACCCTGGACTAACAACCTACCTTACGGGGGGTCTTGGTATGTAAAAATGGTCACCCATCCACGACCTGACCGCGGCAATTGTAGTTAACCTGTTCGATCGACCCGAGCGGCTGTTAATTTTTAGGCACAAACTATAACAAGTGCTTTTACAATAATTTTTACTCTAGGTTTCAGTGTGCCCTTCTTTATCATGTCGAACTCAAAATATTATGTAAATTCACTAGTAACGTTTTAAGATACGCGTGTTTGTACACCTGCAGAAGATAAGCAATATTTGCATTGATAAAACATGAATTTGGTGTCTGTTTATCCAGTTTCACTAACACGAATTCCAGAACTTTGTTAGGTAAGAAATCTGTTGAAATCCTAGCCAATGAAATAGGTTTTACTGATTGGGCTTGAGGCTCAGTAATGATTATAATTATTTTAATTGTCATCATTAGAGATCGGATAATCGGATGCATATTTACCTAAAGTTAATTTTTAGTTATGAAAGAATGGAGGGGCTGCTTAAAAAATATTTTTTGATAAAAATATCCCGGGATGCCAGGAACACCGGGATGCATAACTAGTAAGGCGTATAGTATGGAAGCGACTTCTAAATTTTTAGGATTGCATAGCTTTTCAGACGTAAATTTATTTAAAATTAATGGCGATGCAAATATGTGTAAGTAGGATGTATAAAGTCTGTAAGAGTGGGGGCGGTGTGTGTTAGTTAAATCATTTTTTAACATTAAATGAAGATTTTTTCGATACAAAAGCGTGTTCCATATTAGCCAATACCGCAACTTTAGGTGAATATGCATCCGAATATCCGAAATCTGGTCATCATTCATCAATGGACACTTATAATTGGTCGCAAGGGTCAATCTTTCAGGTTAACCTCCGCTTGCCGCGTTGAGTCCGTAGATATTTGACCATATTTACCTACTAAGACCCCCTGTAAGGTACGTTAAGCCGTTAGTCCCGGCTGTTATTCGTGGATTTTTGACAGTCGTTGCGGGTATTCAGAAGCCCGAAAGAACCAGTCTTACCTTGGGGTATCGTGATACCCAGTAACTGGGCTGTGGAGGTCAGAGAGGCAGTCGCTCCATGTAAAATACTCCATGACTCCTAAAGCACATGAAGCCGTTGGTCCCGGCTGTCATTCGTGGATCTTTGACAGTCGTTACAGCTTGTCAGAAGCCCGAAACAAGTCTTACCAAGGTGCATCTTATTACCCTGGGTTGTGGAGGACCGATATGCAGTCGCTCCATGTAAAATGCTGGTATTCAGTTGCATCTGGTTTGACTAGAAGCCGACCCCAACACAGTTGGGAACACCTTCCGCCAGACGCAGGTCCTCACCGGACACGGGTGTTTCGGGAGGTTCCTGTTTCAGCCCGGCTTGGGCGGAGCACCGCCGTGTCCTCGTGGAGGCGGTACGGAGCGAGAGTGCATGGGTAGCCGTCACATCCTTCTGCGAAATAGTAAACCTCGCGGAGAGGGAGGCGGCGCACGTGAGGGAGAGGCAGTATATGCGCCCTCACGGCCCTAGCCTCCGCAGGAGACGCCCTGGGCGTCGCGAATCCCAGGCTGATTCTCGGCCACCGTAGGCGCGGGCTTGCGGACGGCGAGTAATGGGTAGCTCGCTGTCCGGTAAGGGCCAAGCCCGGGTCGACGGCGCGTTGTGTTCCACGCGCGCCTCAAAGAGATGTCAGCACCAACTGGTGGGATCCGCAAGGACCGATACCTGCTAGGGGTGCGGGTTGTTCGAAAGATATACCGTGGATCAGGATCCACGGTATATCTTCCATCTGTGCCAGGGCACAAAGGCAACTGAAGGAACACGGGTGGGTCTTAGTCAGTAAAAGTCTAACACGCCCTCCTGCTCATACCCGGGAGAAGTTATTTGATGATTTCCCACACACATAAAGAAAAAACACAGTTGTGAAAAGGCATGCAATGATGAACAACGCACTATTAAGGTTTTAATTAATAGTGCGTTGTTTTGGCTCCTTCTCCAATAGTGTCGGCTATACAAGACCATTATAAGATAATTTCTTAATGGTGGGCTTCTGACTATCCGCGGCACATCAGACGAATGCTTAGTTCTGACACTTCGTGGACTCCTTTCTTCTGGCACAATTAAAGAAGTCCTGGGCTTTGACCATTTTCAGGGCGTCATACTCAAGCATCACTTCATAGAGCAAAACCTTCTATCCTGTATTAGCTCATTTGGCTGTATTGAAAGATTACTTCTGCATGTTTTTGCATGGCTGACTTCTGACTATCTATGGTCCACCAAACAAATGCTTAGTTGTGACACATAACGTGGAAACTCCTTTCTTCTGGCACAAGTAAAGAAATGCAGAGTTTTGGCCATTTTTTGGGCGTCTTACTCATAAATCATCGCTTTTATAAGTTAGTGATCATCATCGTAGATTTAGTCTCAGTAAACAAGGATACCTATAAAACGTACGGATACGCTTTGGTAGCGATTAAGCTGCTTACAGACCGTTAGTTTTATTATGTTGGAGTTACTTTCCAGACCAACGCCATTTTATGTCTTTTACTTTTACAGTGCCAACTGTGCGTTATTCTTGGTGGCGGAGTTAGGGCTTACTGTTTGTCATGTGAGCGATTACTAGCTAGATGATGTAATTAATCAAGTGTTCTCTGTAATTTACTACAATGAAGACTACCTACCTTTAAAACAAGTGCGTATAACCAGTATTGTTTTCCAGCTACCACTCTCGACGATTGGGTTCGTAAAATCAAATATTAGGCTGCCTCGTTGGTCTAGTGGTCGCAAGCGCTAATGCTGAACATGAGCTCCTGGGTTCGATTCCCAGGTCGGGCAAAGTCTTATTGGGTTTTTCTTTCAAGAATTTCTCAATTTAGCTTTGTGTCCGGTTGATGGCAATAAGCTCGCCTGTTATATGGGACTTAAACATAACTGAGGAAATATGGGTGTACTATAAGAATAGGCATACCTCTGCCCAACCCTTGGGGGAAACAAGGCGTGATGTTATATTAATATTTTTTTCACGATGGCGAATGGGTCTAATACGATTACTTATGGCTTCTCTGATCTAAATAATAATTAAAGTTATTATTTTAAGTATTTTTTTTTGACAAATGTTAAACTGGATACTCTGATGAAAACTTCCGAACTTAGCCCATGCTAATTTACCTAATTGGGCAAAGGGGAATGGAAATAGATAATTAATGGCCTTAAATACGCAAAAGCCTAAGACCTAGGCCATGTATCACCACAAAATATGTTCTAACCACCTAACATTTCACAAACATAGGTAGGTATTTTAAATGCAAAGCGTGGTTTCAATTTATGCTGCGGCATTTGGCATCTGTGTACTGCGGTTTAGAACGAGTAGGTTTAGTAATTATTGTGAAGAATTTGTAGGATTATTACTTAGGCATTTCTTAGATTATGAAGGCGATAAAGACGTAAATGTGAAGTTGTCGCAAGCTGAGCTGTTAGGTTCAATCCCAGATTCGTAATTTGTGTTAGGGGATGTTTCTATTGGAAATATGTTTTCCAATTATTTTTAATTGCATCCATATTGTATTGCAATTGTACTACCTCTGAGTTTGTTTCGGCCTTTCTTCTCGGAGTAGTCAGATAGGAAACGCCGACCTCATCTAGTTTAACAAAATATGATTGACGTGCAAAAGTGTTTGTACAAACCTGCTTACAGAAATAAAATTATTTATCATTTATCAATTTTGCATGCTCACTTCTACTTATTCACTATGTTACAGGAGGCTTTACGCGGAAAGTTTCGAGTACGAATGTCGACGGTTATAAGAGTAGGCAAGACCAGAGAAACGATGGATGGACTGTGTGAATGATGATATGGTTAAAAATAATAGATTAAAAAACTAAAAAGCACGCTTTAAAAATAAAACTAAAAAAAGCAGAAAATAATTTCAAAAAAGCGTGGGGTGTTTTTAGAGGAACAGTATTTTTTTTAAATCAATTTAATATCAAGCACCTTACGCTTTTATTTTCTACTATTTTAATTTGGTTTTTAAAGCGTGATTTTTTAGTTTTCTTAATCTATTATTTATTTTCTATTTGTTTAGTTCTGCTAACTACAAAAGTGTGATTTTTCAGTTTTTTTTTTTAATTTTTTAATTTTCATCGGTCCTCGATAAGTCTACAAAGTTTAAATGAAATCTGACCTTCTGAAGTGGGTCAAAATCACGTCCAAAGGTTTCGGTTACAAACATGCTTACAAACAAACATACCAGTGAAGGCTGAAGCTAATAAAAGCATGGTAATAATAAATAATAGTTTAAAAAACTAAAAAACACGCTTTAAAAACCAAACTAAAAAATTAGAAAATAATTTAATTGTTTTAAAAAGCGTGGGGTGCTTTTTGAGGTATTTTTATAATCAAATACATCAAGCACCCCACGCTTTTTAATAGAATTAAATTATTTTCTAATTTTTTAGTTTGGTTTTTAAAGCGTGTTTTTTAGTTTTTTAAACTATTATTTATTTACAATTTTTTAGTTCTGCTTGCTTGAAAAGCGTGATTTTTAAGTTTTTTTTTTTTTAAATTTTGAATTGTCATTGGTCCTCGATAAGTCTACAAAGTTTCAATGAAATCTGACCGTTTAAAGTGGGTCAAAATAGCGTCCAAAGGAGTCGGTTACATATAAACATACAAACAAACAAATAAACATACAAGTGAAGCTAATATAAAGCGTGTAAAAAGGGGATGACTAGTAGAGAAGTATGGAAGAAAAAGACATGTTGCGCCGATCCCAAATAAATTGGGATTACGGCAGGACAATGATGATGACAGGAGGCAGTACGCCAGTGGTAACTTATTGACCTTGAGCTGGTCTAGCCGAGTACGTAGTCTCAAAAGAATAGAAGGCCAGTTCATACTGGTTTTCTTATCGCTGACGGGCGACCTTCCTATCCGCCGCCTACCGCGGTATTCTGCGTGAGCGACGAATACGACGCGACACGACACGATGCAATGCGATGCGATGCTATACGCGAAAAATGTCCTACGTGATTTTGGTCATTACTTCTCGAATGTCCATATTTAAAGTATACACACTAAAAAAATATCGTAAAAAAACACAGAAAGTAAACAAATATAATATTTTTACAATAAAACACATTTGGCGAGTTCCATCATTTATATTCAAAATTAATAAACGATTCCTATAATGTTTATGTTTTTCGTTCCAACAACAATCTTTGTTCACGCGCTGCGGCGATCAACGCTTCACCATTTCGTAGTTCGTGGTGTCGCGTCTGGTCGCCCTCAGAAGAACGCATTACGTCTTACGTCTCGCCGCAGCTTGCCGTATAGGCCGCAAGCAGGGTATGCCATTGAGTTAATCACGTTCGTCGCGTTTGCAGCGTTCGCGTAACGTTCATGTTTATCTGTCATAAAAGGAAAATCAAACCTTGATTTAGATTTCGGAAACTATTGCCTGTGTTGATGACCAACCTTCAGTATTGGGGAAGCACCACAGGTTGACCAAAGGTTGACTGGTGGAAAATGCCTATGGCATTAAATCCGCCTGTATACATTTGTGTGCTTAAAGTGTTAAAGAAATATAACTAAGAAGAATTAACTGATGTTCGCTGTTTTATCCCAGGTAGACATTTTCGTCTTAATATAAAACAAGGTTTATCTTTAGTTAAAGATATTTTGCTATTTTGATAGTTAAAGCTATTTTGACCCACTTTAAACGGTCAGATTTCATTTATTCTTTGTAGACTTATCGAGGACCTATGACAATTCAATAATTAAAAAAAAACAAGCTTTTGTAGTTAGCTAAACTAAAAAATAGAAAATAAATAATAGTTTAAAAAAACTAAAAAAAAACACCCTTTAAAAACCAAACTAAAAAGAAGAAAATAATTTAATTCTATTAAAAAGCGTGGGGTGCTTGATATTAATTGATTATAAAAATACCTCAAAAAGCACCCCACGCTTTTTAATAGAATTAAATTATTTTCTACTTTTTAGTTTGGTTTTTAAAGCGTGTTTTTTTAAACTATTATTTTGAATCATAATGAACTTTACGATCTGTGCTTGCTTTTTAGTATGTGAGTTTCGTTAGTATCTCGGATAAGGTTTAAAAAAAGAACTAAAATATGATAGATACTGGTATTTTAGACAAACAGTCGCACCAAGGGCTATAAACTAACATATATTTACTGATCAAACATAAATTAAACTCCCGAATTGATTAATCAAAACCTTATCCCTTCGGCATTGTAGTGTCAGCCTCAACTTAAGTTTAAAGGGTCTTTCTTACACCTGGCAGAAGAGGCAGACAGGGACGTATTATTCTATTGTCTCTTAGCAAAGCTGTTCCTATTCATATGCTGGGGTGGGATCCTCCCCTTTCATTACATTAAGGGGACGTTATCTCATAACACCCTGTCAATATCATCTTACGTTTTTGACAAGGTCACAGTGAGACGAATATTATTGAAGCTTGATTATCGCCTTTATTATCATGCCCAATCGGTTTTGTAGAGTCGGTAATATATGTACAGTATGTAGGTACGTTATGACCACTTAAAAGAAAATGCTGGTTTAATGTTGTTTTATTAATAGACAGCTATCTACTATACATTTGATACAAATAAATAAAAATGTAAGTGTCAGTTTGTAATGTAAAAAAAAACAGCTTTTTACTAAATGCATTTGGAAGTATCATCATCATCATCTCAGCCGTAAGATGTCCAATGCTGGAAATAGGCCTCCCACAAAAGGGGGGTTTTGCCATAATCGCCACGCTTGGCAGGCGGGTTGGCGATCGCAGTATGGTGGTAAAATGCATAGAGAACGCTGCTGCCCATTCTCTAGTAAGTCCCTTAGTCGCCTTCTACGACACCCACGGGAAGAAATGGGATGGTGCTATTCTGTTACGTCCGACACCACACAGAACGGAATTTGGAAGTATATACGTTACGAATAACAAAAAAAAATGTCTGTGTTTGTTCGTTCGGGCGGGCTAATCTCCGAAACGGCTGGACCGATTTTAACAGGACTTTCACTGGTCGGTAGCTGATGTTTTAAGGTGTAACTTAGCAGAGGTGAGGCCGCAGGCACAGCTAGTATTTCACATATAAAAAGGTGGTAATTGTTTTATGTCGCGGAAAACAACGCTGTACGATTGTTGCTCAACATTGGTACTAAAGAATTAGGGTCTAAAATGGCACTGAAATTAGGTTCAAAATTGCACTGACTTTGTGTATTTAGCACAGTCGACCTCGTAAGGGCTTTAAAAAAAGAACTCAAAACTAGAGTTTTGAGTTTTTTTTTGCATTTATTTCAATTAAAGCTTTTACAGGCACTTTTGAATTGTCAAAAATTCGATCAGTTGGAAAGTTGAAGCTAGTTGCCCATTCCAAAACGTAGATCTCTATGAAGAAGAACGGGCAAGAAACTCCACGGACACTCTTGTAAATCAAGTTGGATATTACAAAATCTTGGGAACATTATTGTTGTTGCTTCTGTATGTGAGGCCAATATAAAAAAAAATATAAACAATTCTAAATACAAGATAAAAATAAGCCCTGGAAGTTATTAGATGACCAGTCTCAACCGCCAGCCCCATTCACGAACTTGACGCGTGGATCAGCACCATCCAGCTCAACCATTTTGTAGGGAACGGAATGATCAACACATGCGCTACCATCAGTGAGACATTTAAGTGAGGATGACGTACTCTCAACTGCCATGCATTTTCAAGTCAAAGTACATCATAACAACACAAACGGATGCATGGTACTCACATTTACAAAATTTAAACAAAATGCTTCTAAATTATACAAAACTATAGTTTTTTTAGCAATCTATTTGAGAAGGTTAAATGTTGATTTTTTCTCTCTCTCTTCTCTAAGGTTGAATGTCCCGTACGCAAAATACGCGCGTGTTACGTATTCCCTAAGGTCGAATGTCATATACACATCATAAAACGACAAGGTCTATTTGTCTATGTGACAGTTAGATGGTTTCAACGTTAGTGAAGTTTCAATTTACTAGGAATTGTAAAAATTGGTATAACAATTACGAGCTTACGTCGTCGTAAGCTCGGACGTAAAAATACCGCGGACGGATTTTTATATCAATAAAAGTGTTTTTTCGATGCACTGGGATGCACTGAGTTGGCAACAGTGCCGAGAGTTGAAAATACGGTGCTATAAAAACCCCGCCACGTACCTACACAGCCGTTTGTACGTGGTATTACAATTTTTTCTAGATCTTTCGTCTGCGTTCCTACCGACCACTTTCCAATAAAATCAGAATGTGGAGTCGATCGATACTTATTGTCATTGGTATGATCTCTATTTATAATAACATGAGAAATAATAAAGTTCGCAATCTTTGCATAGCAACGTCAAAGGAAAGTGCATTCCTTAATACCGCGTAGGTAGGTGTTCTCGGGTATCGGATTATTTCAAGCTATTGACGCAAGAATTAATTACTTTGTAGGTACCTAAGTAGCTATTACTAGTTTGAAGATAAGCCCAAGTGTTCCCACGGACGTTATAAAATCGCGACGGAATCTTCAACGTAGTCCATAGAGCCGAAAGTTGAAAATCAAAGTGTGTGTTTTCAAAGCGCTGGAATGCACTCTGTTGTATTTAGAAAGCTCGGTTCAAAACACAGAGTTGAAAATTCAGCGCGCGATGAAATTCCACCGCAATATTTTTACGTCCGTGCGACGCACGTAACGAGTAGGATGATATTACTGTGTACCTCGTGAACTCGTGAGTGCATTTAGAGTCGCACCTACAATGAAAGGAGTTTGTTAAAAGAGTGATAGGAATAGGTAAATTTTTACGTGAATTATCGGTTCATGGATGGTGGATGGGTGACCAGACTCCACTATACAAGGTGTAATTTTAATCACCGTTAACCTTATAAGAGGTCATTGTACTCATCATTATGAACAACTTTTACTATGGGACCAAACCTGAAATCGTGAAAAAAAATCAGCTGTTCACATAACTCGTCAAAATGTAAGGAACACAATGACCCCTTAAGAGGTTAACGGTGATTAAAATTACACCCTGTATAGTGGACAGTCTGGTCACCCATCCACCATCCATGAACCGATAATTCACGTAAAAAATTACCTATTCATATCACTCTTTTAACAAACTATATCGAGATCGTTCCATGCCTCGGAAAGCACGATGTCCCGGCTGACATTAGTAAATCATTGAAAGAAAGAACATTTATTTTTAATGTCGTTAAAAAGTGTAGTCAGTACCCGAATCGATACCTAACTATTGCATTGTGTTATTCAGTAAATGGCTTTTGGAGGTCAGATAGGCAGTCACTCCATGTAAAAACCGACCCTAAAACACTTGGGGAAAGGCTAGGCAGATTGATAGGTAATATATATAATAATAAGCGATGGAATTTATCTATGAACCTACCTATTAACGGCTACCTACACACCTTTCAATGTCTTGACTGTACGGGCACCTAGCAACGGTAGGCGGTATAATCGAAGGCTCACCGATTCAATAACAGGCAGTACCTATATGCGACCTCACGGCCTTAGTCGTCGCAGGAGACGCCCTGGGCGTCGGGAATCCGAGGCTAATTCCCGGCCCCCGTAGGACGGGGGCGGGAGTAATGGGTAGCTCGCTGTCCGGTAAGGCTAAGGAAGCCCGGGTTGACGGCGCGTTGTGTTCCACGCGCGCCTCAAAGAGATGCCAGCAACTGATGGGGCCCGCAAGGGCCGATGGCTGCCAGGGGTGCGGGTTGTTCGAAAGAGATACCGCGGCTCCTGGCACACAGGCAACTGAGGGAACACGGGTGGGTTTTAGTCAGTAAAAGTCTGCCACGCCCTCCTGCTCCACCCAGAGCGGGAGAAGTTATTTGATGATTTCCCACCCCAAAAAAAAAGCGGATTCAATCACAGATTTATATGGATTCGATTGGAAAGGTCTATAGAGCCTTTGAAGGAAAACGCACACTTATCAGAGCCGTAGCGAAGGAACCGAAAGTATCGAATTTCAGAATTAAGTACTTGTATGAAACCTCGCGCATTTAATCCGCACTGAATCGGACGAAGAATTCGGAAGGTTTTATTCAATTCGGCGCGGAAAAGACGTGTGCGTTTACCTTTAGAGCATCTAGGCAGATAATAGAACTTGTCTAGACAGAACTGATTAGGTAGCAATTATTTATGTTATGTGTTATACTTATAGGTTTTTTTTTTGTGGGTGGGTAATCATCAAATGATTTCTCCCGCTCTGGGTGGAGCAGGCGTGTCAGACTTTTACTGACTAAAACCCACCCGTGTTCCCTCAGCTGCCCGTGTGCCAGGGGCCACGGTATCTCTTTCGAACAACCCGCACCCCTGGTAGTACCCACCCAGGTTAAGCCAGGAAAATGTAGTGTTAAGGCTTCTTCAAACAGGCGCGACGCGACTCTAGTGGAACAATTTCTATGAAAACTTCATGAAAATTGTTCTACTAGTGACGCGTCGTGCCTGTCTGAAGAAACCTTTATGAAAATTTACAACCAACTTAAATTATTGTCCATAGGTAGGTCAAATCACAAAAACTGTAATACGTAGACATTTCTATAGAATGGCTTTTTACGGCTAATTGATATATTGCCCGGTGCCAGATTACATAATAATTAATTTCAATGGTTGTAGGTACCTAGTAAGACTAATCTAAATAATGTAAGTAGAAATATTTTATTTCTTTTTTAATTCTGTGACCTCTAAAATTTGTACATTATTTTATTTTAATTGCATTAACATTTTATTCGATTCTGTTGAACTTTATTTTATTTTATGTAATAAGGGTTTTGTCTGAATAAAATGAAAAATTCATTTTGTTTTATTTATTTAAAATTATCGCCTGTAGGCCTATTAACGTTACGATGACAATTCTGTCTTTGTAAAACGATATTTCGTTTTACAAAGACAGAATTGTCATCGTAACCTTAAAATATATTTCTTCAAGAATTCTAGGTAAGTATCTAGGACAATTTTATGTACTTACCTAGATCTACAAAGTGAGGTCACGTGAGATTTTATGAGTGATGAATTGATGATTAGAGTTAATTTATTTATTCATTTCTTTAATTAAAACGGTATAATACCAATTACAGAAATTAAAGACAAGCATAAAATCGTTAATTACAGATTTCAAGTAGGTCCCTACTCGGTTATTAAAACTATTATGGGGTACTGATGCCAAGGTAGATACGTAGGTGGCTAGATAAGTGGGTACTGTGTTCCAATGTAACTGTGAGTCAGAAGTAGTAAAAGCCTTTTTGCCATTGAAGCAAATGAGTTCGTTAGCTATAAGTTACTAATAAATAACACAAGGTAAATGCGTTCACAGCAGTCGATGCGCTCGTGCCTGCAGCCGGCCGATGGTTTGGTTATGTAGGTGTTCGGTGTCTCAGCTTTCTCCCAAAACGTGGGCGATACCGCGCTCCCATTCATGCTTCGTCTGTGTTTACACCACGACGCACACTATCCAGCGATAGTCACTGATACGGAAACAAAATAACGCGACACAAATCGATGGGAACGAACGCGATAACGATTGTTTACCTGCGATTACCGCACATTCAAGGTAACCAACCTATGTAACTCAGCCGCACGTTAACGTTTACACGTTAATTCACCTACAGACTCACAAGACAAGTTAACTCGTAATGAAACTCTGTTGACATTGAAAACAGTTACGCAAGTCGATGCAACTTTAGAACAAATTAAACTCGGTGTTACGTTTACAATCAAACTCGCGTTCCCTGTGTTCACACAATAAAAAGCCGGGCGAGTACCGCATTTAAGACGGTCCCCCTTACCTCTGTCGCTCGAACGTATCCTGCGAGGACTACACAAGACAGCCATAGGTATATCCTCAAATGCATCACAACAATGTGAACCGGAACGGTCGCACCAGCAGTATGACACTATCACACAATATAAACACAGCACAAAACAATTTGCTGTTATGTTATTCCACTAACACCATACACACGGGTCGAAACGGCGCGCGAAACGACATGCGGCGTCGGTTTGCGATCGTAGTAAACTGAGTGGCGCTTGGAACTCGGTTCAGTGCGTTGAGGGCGCGCGCCCCGCACGCGGCTACTTTGCGGCTAACTTCGCTCGTGTGAGCGAGTACCGACCGTCGCCCGATGGTCGATGGAGCTATATTTCGCGTCACGCTCTCCTATTTATTACGTCGAAGAATAATGGGCCAGTCGTCGCGTTCACAAAAACAGGCCCCTAATTCTCCTTCCGTTCAATCAATGCAACGCTCCACAGCTCCGCCGTTTCCCTGACGCATTCCCACAAAGAAACTTGTTCTAAATTTGGTCATGGGCAAGACAGAAATATTATTTGCTAGGGCGACGACCGTCTGTATAACATTGAAGATACGTCAAAACAAACAAGTCGTGCGAGTGCGATAGCTATCTAAATGCGTCCAATACAATTTATTCCCTGCCAAGACAGAGGAGATAACGACCCTACACTGCCTAGTTTATATGACCAGAGGAGGCAAATTGACTCCGTATTTGAAATGCCGTGCTATAAAAGTTTCAGTAGCACGCCGTCTGCAGTCTGCAACTCGATCATTGATGAACACAAATACATCTAGCTGTTGGTTTTGGTTGAAGGTGGTCTGGGTACTGGTAACGCCATCTGTTGAAACCAAAGATAGTTAGTTTCTAATCAACTAATGTAGAAATTATGAGATATGAAATATGAATGAAGGCGTACATGATGAATGTGCTAAAACGGTTTTTTTCGAATGCAACATTGAAGTCTTTTCATTTTACATGAGACATGTTGATTATAATACTAACGTATTCCAATAGATGGCGCTTCGGTCGAACTAAATTTGTAATATTTCAATATTATCTTGAGAAGGTACAGTACACATTGTGTAATTTAAGTAGGTACTCCACAATTTGGATATTGAAAAACTTTTTCCAAAAAAAACAACCGACTTCCGAAAAAACTTCGGAAGGCGGTGACAAAAAATTTAAATACCAAAGTCACCGCCTACGCCTTCCGAAATTAAAGTTATTTTTCACATTGTAGTGTTTTTTCGGAAGTCGGTTGTTTTTTTTTTTGGGAAAAAGTTTTTATTTTTCACTTTTTAGTTAAAGTACCTACCACACTAATTCGAAATTTCATCATCCTTGGGGTCAAAACAATGCATATTTATGCGATAGCAGCAATCGCGGTTTATTTACTGTTATTTTTTGAAGAGTTCCGTTGTCTGTCTCCGAAACGCATCCTCAGATCTATATGAAATTGAAATGGGACCACACGGGAAGCACAAGCTTTCAAATAAAAAGAATCACCAAAATCGGTTCACCCAGTCGAAAGTTATGAGGTAACAAACATAAAAAAAACAGTCGAATTGAGAACCTCCTCCTTTTTTTGAAGTCGGTTAAAAAACTAAGTTTCACTGGTGTTCGATTACCACGTGACAAATAGTTTTAACCACGTTTATTATGTACTCGATAAATGAGTTAAATTCTCGTTAACTTATTGACTTGTTTCTATGAAAAAAAAAAATACGGCATAAACAAGCATGTCATCAACATTCCCCTGTCCTTATCCCAATTTATGTATTCGGGGCCCGGGGCAACAGGCCTTTTTCTTCCATACTTCTTTAATATGGACTGCTCACACTTATTCAGCTCTGTTCAACTTTTTTCTATAAAAAACAACGATTTTGTATAGAGTCCGTTCAGCTTTCCGAGGCTAAACGGATGCGTACGCTTCTCATACAAAATTGTTGTTTTCTATGGACAAAAGCTGAACAGAGCTAAATATTATTAAGATTTCTGTGGTGCGAGTAGTCCGTTAATCGTCATCTTGATAGTCACCCCTTTCTGCATATAATATGCTAAAAAGAAAAACTGGAGATACCTAACTTCATAGGTATACCTACATTACTAGTGACCGGGCCCTGCTTCGCACGGCTACAACTGATGTGCTAATATATCAAAACATCGAGGTTTAACTCTGTTTAACTAAAATATATGCAAACTGATAGCACATTATCCTTCTGGAATAAATTCTCCAAATGTAGTGAAAACTGCAGCAAAATCCATCATGTAGTTCAGATCTAAGCAGTTACACTTTCAGCCACAACTGGCAATTTTGTTTTATACTATGTAGATTACTACACCTAAGCCTCTGGCTAATCATTATTGCCAATAGTTTTGAGGACAGATCAGCCATCAAAAATTGACCTAAAAGACAAGTACTTAACCTACAGTATAGCTAACTAAACAAAATTATAATCATCATTTCCTGTTGCATATTGAATACAATCAAACACAATGGTATAATGTCTCCATCAATATAATTGCAGTTCAAGCTCCTATAACAACTAAACAAAATAAAAGCAAAATGTTGACATTCTTAAAACATAATTGAGTAACAACTCTTAAAACTGTTTCCGCTTGTATGGCATTTTGTGTTTATGCGTTTTTCGTGTCTACTTCAGCCATCTTTTCTTTGTGACGGCGGATGGCGTCCTCGTGGCGCTTGATCTGGTCCTGGTGGAAAGAAATCTCCTGACCCAAGTGACTCTTTAGATTGGAGAGCTGCTCCTTTTGCTGAAAATTACAGAGCAGAATGTTAATTACATGTTTTGCGATGTTTACAGTGTTTAGGTAGACTATCAGCAGTATCACTGCTGACAGAGGCTGGGAACAAGTGTACAACTTGGTGTTTATCCAAACTCAGTTATTCAGTGTTCAAGTTTGAACATCACAATGATCAATGTTGTTATTAAAAATTAAGGGGTCTAGGTAGCAGAATGGCAAAAAATGGAACCCTGATGTTAAATACATGTTTGGCACGAGTCAGCCCAGCTACCATAGTGGTAGCATATATATGCTTCATTCTTATTTAGTTTGTGCAGATACAACATGAAACAAGCAAAAGATAGTTTAAAATCCTTCTCCAATTTTGGCTGCCACATACTATTTACACAGTAATTGTTTAATTATTGCCTGCATAGCGTTAATATAAGAGGATATCTTTGTATACCTTCTTGTAGAAGTACTCATCTTCTCTGGCCGCCTCCATCTTGCCGAAAGCACCACCAGCCTCACGGATGGCACCACCACCGCCGCCACCCTTGCCAGCTCCGGAGCCAGGCTCACCGCTGTACATTCTGAAATCAGTAGATTGGTGATTGAGTACAATAAAGGTAAGGAATTTTCTTATTACACAATAAGAAAATTCAATAAATAATTAAATACTAATTTAATACTTTACTTTAGGACGTATGTCCTAAAGTTAGTAGTATTTTTATTTTGCCACACTATGATAGCTACAAAAGTTAGTCACTGTGTTGCCAAGCCCTTCAAGACATTTTAACAAAAAGAAAGGTTATCAAGTGCTATAACTTAACACATAAAAAAAACTAAATATTTTCCCAAGCCAGCAGGCCACTGACCAGAATGTTTGACAAGGTGTTTTTATAATCTGGCAACGGATTGCATGACCTGCATCACAACTATTTTTAAACTTGACAGTCATGTTTACATCTATGAGACAATGTGAAATGGGTGATGAAATTGTAGTGCAATAAATAAATCATTATGGATGTGATTGATCATAGTTTTAGATTTAGTACTCTACCATCACACATTTGTGGATACATTTCGACACCGAACAGTCCTAGCTAACCAAAAAAACTCTTTACTAGAAGTTTTTTAAATAGAAAACTCGTAGTAAAGAGTTTTTAGTGCCCAGTATCAGAACCCAAGTTACAGAAAAACTGTCTAATTTGGTGCTCAATAGGAAATAATACATTTTGCCCTAGCGGTTCCCTTCCACATTTAACCTGTCTACCTTCAAAACAAGAGTGAACAGGCATCTTCTGGATATGCTTGTTCCATTCGTAGACCTCATCAATAGCTTTCCATAAGGAGTGATTGAGGTCAAGAGTAGGCCAATTAGTAATTTAAAAAAATAGCTTTTGGTAATATTTTAAGCTACCTACTCATGTTGTCTCAACTTGCTGTCAACCTGTGAACCTACTTACTGTACCTATTAAGTATCTGGACAGTAAAATAATTTCTACTTCTAGCTTATTCCGATTTTGTTACTACTGATGTGGGGCAAACTTAAACTACAAACCCATAAGAAAATGTTAATGGGATCCCTATACAATAGGATTATTTATTAATAAAAACAAAGAAATTGAATCAAAGTATCCTCTACTATAACCGATTTCAAATTAAAATATCAATATTACTGTTTTAGTGAAGTTGCAAGTCATGAAAACGCAGGAATGATGAGAAGATGGCTGGTGGGAGAGAATGGAAGAGAAAATGTTGTACTAACATGAGTAAAAGGGATGTGCGAACAAGTAACGGGCCATGCAAGTGAAAAAAGCATGCATACTAAGTTTCTCATCATGATAAGAAGCCAATGCATGGCTTGAAAAATACAATTTACGTATGCACATGAATATAAAACCGATTTCTTTCTATTGTTATAAACGAAAGCATTGTGTGAACAATGAAACAACAAACTTTCCAGACAGCGGTAAATCATGCACATGGAAATAAAGAGGTCAAAAATTTGCAATGTTATTGGGCATTATCTACTTTGGTTTGCTGAATTTACAAGTTACACTCTTCGAATCACTTTATAAGCGAAACTAATGCCACTATGTGTAGATAAGACTGTGTACTGAGAGGGAAATTTTATACTTAACACTCCTACCTTGTTGATAATATTATAACAAATTATTAGGAAAGTTAACTCGCACTAAGGCTTAGAATTCTAAACACTGCGTAGAAAAACTGGCTGACGGTTTATATACTTTGACACTGGCCGAAGGGCCAAAGTACTGTCATACAGCCTATAAATAGAATAAAACAAAATCATTACCAATGACGTTGATGAAATTAATCATGATCGAAAGTGCAATCTGACCAACAGTGTGAAGCATTGTTAAAATTATAGTAACGATTATAAAATAGGGGCAATACATTTTTTGACCGTGAAGGTTGCGTAACTTGACATGCCGCCGGTAGGAATCCTCACCTCACGCTAACAATAGCCCGCGACAAAGTTGACCTCGTTCTTGGAATGAAGCTCATGATTGAAAAGTGTAATTGGAATTAAAAAACTCGTTAACCTATGTCGAATTCCTTGTACTGAAAAGTATTCCGATGGATACTGAAAATATGACAGATTTTCTACCCTGCATACCAAAGATAATTGTTGTTTTTTTAGAAGGAGCAAACGCAGCAAATATTCGGCTTTTTAGTTTACCGAGTGTTTTCTTCATCAATTTTTTTTCTAAAATTATTATTGTGAATGTAAAACCTAAAATCAAAAGGTTATCTAAAATAAAATCATGCAAAAAAGGTAAATTAATCAATCACTAGTAAATGTCCATACAATATAACGATTAAAAAAACAACTACTTGGTAAAAAAAAATATAACGTTAAAAGTCGATAAAAATCGATGCCTAGGGTCATCTATAGATTCGAGATGGAATTAAATCATCAAGGTGGAATTAAAAACCTGTTCTCTTCTACCCTTCACGAATAATATCTCAAATAATTTATTTCGATTCAAATATAATTAAGAAATAAACATACTGTGAAACCAACTCTTTCTGGCTGCATTCTGTGTTGGCTATTTCAGCAGCTGAACTCTTAGCAATGGCTGACTGTACTACAGAAGGATGTATTCTTAAAAGGAAGGCGACGAATGAACTATGGGAAATCTCAAATAAGAGTGCAACTAACAAAAAATAGACAGATAAATACGTAAAGCACAAATTCAGATTATAGAAATGGAATCGGAGAGCACAAATTAATCATGACTAACGAAAAGCATTTATATAGTAACCTTATGCCAATAAAAGCCTCCGCTGTTACGAACAATTTCCTTATAAAGAAGTGCTCATGGTTAATTAAAAGTGAACAAACTAATAAATATGGATACAAAACAATAATTATTTAAAAAGTACTCTGTGATAACAATAAAAAATAGGCGTCTCGTGACGTGCGTCTTAGTGACGCATGACGTTAAAAAGATAACGAATAAAAGCAGCCAGTAGATATCACAATAAGGTTAAATTATGTGCATAGAATGAAAAGACGACAAACTACAACAAAAGTATTGTAATGATCGTCTAATTTAAAATTGTGCGCCCAATATAACAAATAGTTCGTGACAAGCTATAGAGGGACGCACAATTAAAAATTAGACGATCTTGCAGAACAGATCTTACGGAAGAGTTACACACATGTTAAGTTATAAGTACTTATTACATTTTGTGGGGGAATGCGAATAATTTACCTAACTTTCTGTTGACCCATAAATTTGTGATAGGGTTTGACTTGTTTTGTGTACAGATTAATTTAATGAATTTTCATGCAATATGAGTATGACATAGTCAGATAGTACTTAAATGCATGTACTTACATACGTCGCATAGCACATAGTCTTATTGTTGTTAACTTCATGTTAAATAGATAACATTGATGGACCTTTGTCCTGTGTCGTCAAACCAGCCTGCTATAACCGGATAAATGATATATTTTGGTTTACAACTAACTGAAAGTACACAGTTCAAAACTCTGATTTTGAACCTTGGTCGGTAAAATAAAGCGATGTAGACACTGGTATGTGCGGCAAAAATAGAATATTCCTTGCTAGGTATGCGCCCATGTTTGAAACCTTGGCTTTTACTCACACCGCACAGTTCGTAAAACATTCAAAGCAAAAATAACGAATTACTGGAAAACTAAATTATATTTTTATTGACGTAAAATGAGTATAATAAATAAAAGAATAATCGTTACGTTTAGTTTCCTAGCTCATCAATGAAACTGGAACCATAGACTATAAGAGAAACAAAGCGGGAAAATTTAAATTTAAGAAATTATGAAATTTTGAAAAATACTTGCTACTTAGAGAATCTTTCTTAATCTACTCTTTACCTATTATATAATCTAATAAATACCGTTATTATAAATTATATAACTTACGCCATGTCTTGCTTTTTCGTCCACAGAAAATGCTTCAATTTTTGTTCTGCAATAATTTTGTTGAGCTCAGCAGTCTCTCTCATGGCTCTCATAACTTGACGCTCTTCTTTTAAAGTCTCGATCTTCATTTGCTTTTCTGTTGCAGTATACCTAATAAAGGGAAATAAAAAATAAAGTTAAACTTTACAACAATAATCTAAGTTCAAATCATTGTGAACCACTTCTGAACAGTCTACTTATCCCTATTATTTTTGATACTGAATGTACCTAAGTCTGTGCTTAAAAACAACTAAAAGTAATAAAAGATTAAAGTAATTAATCACCCACTTAAAATATTCTTGTAGGTTTCTGTGAAAAGGAGTAGTAGTGTTACAAACTTCCTCCAATGGTTCCTCCACGTTATTATATGGTATTTCAGTCATAGTCATAGTTGCGACAGTCTTTCTGTTACAGTTACTTTTATTAGGGTTATTTTCTTCTGGTGCATCAAAATCATTTGCTTCAGAGTTTTGCTCAGAAACTGATGATGCAGACGACTCCAACTGGGTTGTGCTATTGCTTTTATCTTGAGGCATATCGTGCGTATCGACATCCATAGAGGCCGAGGTATTATTAATACCACTACAACTTGGCTGGCTCACTGGTTGGTCCCTGAAATAAAAAGTAATAATTAAAAAAACATAACTGTCAGATCTGTAATATTGCACAAATGTTTGGATTTCTATGTTCATTTCATTTATAGTTAATGATTATTGTCATAACTAAGATAGTTTACGTGTCTGTAATAAAAGGATGCCTGGGAAATTAAGGTAAGATAATAATGTAGAGAGTTATTATTTAAAATGGATGTGTTACACTTACTCATCAATACATTCAGTTTTAATCTCAACATTAGCTGTGATTGAAGATGAAGATTCATTTATGTTCTCATTTTCTCCTTTTAGGACGCCGTCTTTGACTAATTCAAGGATATTGCACACTTCTAAAGATAATCGAGAGTAATTTTGTAGTTGAGCTCCGTTTAAAGCGATTTCTTCACGAGCTATTCTCTTCATGTTTTGCCACTGCGTCTTCACTTTCTTTATAGAACTACCAGTAAACTTACAACCAAATTTTGCGGATAGTTCCCGTAGTATCTCATTCCATGCGACGTCTTTTTCTTCGTAATGGTTCGGACCATTATTCGCTTTAGTAACAACCACTTCTTTGCGTTCCTTAATTAACTCGAGTAGGTACTGTTTTTCTTCAAGGGACCAATTAGGTGTCCTTAGTCGTCGGTTGTTATTTAGCTTCATTATCTTGCCCATTTTCTGCGATGCGTCTCTTGGAACGTGGTTGATCTTTTGCAACGATTTGTTGCAAACGATGCACTCGACGTCCAAAATTATTGGTTTCCACATTTAAAAACAAATGAAATGCGAAAAACGAGTGAAAGCTTTGACAAGCTATAGACAGCGCTGCTAATTATGCACTGTTTAAAATAAAAACCTACTTTGGAATGAAGTTTGTAATGGACTATTTTTTAATCATAGAACCAGTGCGAAATAAATGAATTAAAAATGTATTCAGTGAGGCAATGATTTGTACAAGCTCAAGGGTAGGTATTATATTTTCGTATCACTTATTTTCAGTGCGGAAATAAAAATGACTGGCCATTAACAAAGCGAGAAACTGATTTATGTTCTCTTTTGCCCAGTTTTTTTTTAAATTATGTAGGCATTGGTAGTCAGAATGTTTAGTGAATAAGTTAAACAAATTAATAAAATGAAAACTTACGATATCGCATTGACGTTTGGTAAATATTTGTATTCTCTTCAAATAGGTGCGTATAATTAATAGGTACCTATTTGGTTAACTTTTCGTTAACGTCAAAATGATTGAATTTTTAATTATTTTTTTTACGTAGGTACTGGAATTATGGAATACAAAAACGTGTATATTTTGGCCCTGTTATTAAGAAAGTTAAATGTGAAGGTAATTAATTTATTACGAAGTATGTACTATGTGATCATAGTATATACTTGCTTACACTGATAATAAGTTAGTTTTTTGTCGAAGTAATTCTATGTATTTGAGTTACATATTTATAATTAAATTGTGGGCTGTTTAAATTATATTAAGAACCTATGTTATTTTAACTGAAACAATATTTAAAAAGTAGTTATTTACCAACTTCTGTACATACCTAACGTCTGAAAAATACACAAACATGACGAATAGAGTTTGTTTTGTAGATACCATACAATATAAACGTAGGTGCAGCAGCGATAGGAACCTAAAAACAAACTACGAAATATCGAGCAATGCCTTCCTTCATCTCTAATATAGGTCTGAGATCGCTTTGTATCAAGCTTTGTTCCCATACCTACCCGTTTACATTTTAATTTAAAAATATTATGAAAGCCTATATTTTTAAAAGAGTAGGTAACTATGAAATTTCTTGTCGGCTCTTCTCCATAGGAAACGACCAATTGCCAATTAGACCCGTGCACGTAGCTTCTGCAGGCTTAGCATGACGCTTTTTATTCTACTCTACCGTAGAAGAAAAATCGCTTGTCTACATTTCTCGGTACAAAACTGTCAATTATCTGCACGGAAACGTAATTTTTGTGTACTCTTCCGTCGCCAAAACGCTTCTCTACGGTTCTCGTGCTAAGCCTGCTGATGATAATGACCTGTGGCTAAACAACAGTTGGTCCGTGTATGGGGCATCTTTACATACCAAGACCCCTCCGTGCCTCGAAAAGCACATTAAGGCGGATCACACACTGCTACGCACCACGCTCCGAGGTGCGCGAAACGAGCCAAATTCTCAGTGCTTTTCCAGCGTTTTTATTAAATTTGTATGAAAATAAACACGCGGGAGCGCGTTATCTGCGCCCCATCGCGTGGTGCGTCTTAGTGTGTGAATCGCCTAAGCCGTTGGACACTCATAACCTACGGGTAGTCAGAAGCCCGAAAGTCTGACAACCAACCTTACCAAAGGGTACCGTATTACCCAGTTACTGGGTTGTGTAGGTCAGATAGACAGTCGCTCCATGTAAAACACTGTTATTCAGCTTCATCCGGATTGATTGGAAACCGACCCCAGTTTGGAAAAGGCTAGGCAGATTATGACCTAGCTTCAGATGTTTCATACAAAGTTCTCATGTAGGAGGCTTATGTATTATTTTTTTTAATTTTTATCTAAATCAGAGGTCAGAAAAACTGGAAATGTACCTATAGCTTGATATGTCGTTGTCCGTGGTCTATCTTTTGCATCAATGGCTTATTGCTACGTGCGACGATGAAGCGAGATAAGCAGTCTAAATATCAAGTAAGTCTGTAGGTACTTACTGTCTTATCTTGTAGATTTGGACTTTTTTTTAATTGGAGTAGTTACCTAAATCTATCTGTGCGAGAGTTGCTGGGTCTCCCGGGCCGGGTAGGATACGTACTGTCTGATTTTCCTTTACAGTTACCTTCCTATTAAATTCCATGAAGGCAGTGGCGAATTTACACATTTGCCGCCAGTAGGCTATTAAATTTTTACAGCCCGTACTAACTCTTTTGAATTGTAATATTGAAACACTATTGGAATATTTTAAAAATTCACATTCACATTATGAATTTTCACACCGCGTTTGGTAATTTTTCATATACAGACATTGGAGTATTCGGTATACCTACTTTAAGTATAGGTAGGAACTAAAATATTGTAATTTTGTTAAATTTTCGAGACTTCGTTTCTCCGCGTATATAATATTGTCTTTTTTTTTTCCTTAAGGCAAAAAAAAATATGAGTAAAATTTTAAATACCCGACAATTTGCCGCCCTAGGCTCCAGCCTACTCAGCCTGCTGATAAATCCGCCACTGCAAGTAGTTTCCGAAGTCTAAATAAATATTCAAGTAAACTGTCTGGGAGAAGGTAGTAAGTTAAAAAAAAAAACGTTGTTTCATAGGTCTTCCTAAAGTGCCATGTGATTTCCGTTTAGACAAACTATAAGCAAACGCACAACTATAAACAATGTGTTAGGTAGTTTTTGTAATTTTATCCAACAACAAGAGAATCCATTGCAAACGGAAATCCGCTTTACTGGCCCTTACACAGTTACAACCAGTAAACCCTTGTCATACCATATGTTTTACGTCCATCTGGGACCAGTTGAAGCGTAAGTTTTCGCTCCAGTGGAACGGTTCAGCCGTTCATCAATAAAAATGCGACACATGGTTTCCGACGTACGTTTCCAATGCAAATGGCTATGTTGGTAGTTCTGCTATAGTCCGCTAGATGGCGCTGATAGTAGAGTTTTAATTAAAAACTAGTGCATTATGCCTTCCTAGTTCACTCTATGATAACGTGCTTTCCCACTAGGCACTCAATGAAAGAAGTAATCAGGCTAATCACAAGGCAATAGATTCGCCCCCTAGTACATGGGACTTAAACATAACTGGGGAAATCTGGGTGTCTAGGGTACATCTCTGCCCAAACCTTCGGGTAACCGGGCGTGATGTCATGATGTGTATGTTATGTATGTTATCATCAAAAGGGCCAAGGGGTACACATGGTAGCATGCTACTGCTGCCGGGGGCGGGGGCTGCGGTGGGCGTTTTGGGGGACTGTCTTATGTAATTTTGATGTTCGAGAAGTGCTGGTTCTCAGCCTAATTTGAATAACTGACTTTTGATTTTGATTTTTTGATTTTGGGACACAGGCCTCGTTTGCGTGCTGAATTAAGGCTTCTTCAAACAGCCGCGACGCGACAGCGCGACGCGACACTTGTAGAACAATTTCCATTAAGTTTTCATAGAAATTTTTCTACGAGTGTCGCGACGCGACCGTCGCGTCGCGCTAGTCTGCACGAGCCTTTATAGCCCCCTCATTTGTACAGAGAGGGAGTGGGCTTTAATAGGTTATTTTAATGTATATGAGAAAAATTCTAAAAATTTGTTATTGAAATAGCTTAGGCAAAATGCAGTCGGAAAATTTTAGTTTTAGTTCATGAAATAACAAAATAAATTTTATAATTAAATTCAAAGATTTCAGATTTTTTAATCTGTTTTTGAAAACCATGAAATAGTGGCCACCATGTTATTACGTCATACGGCGTGTCAATTGAACAACTTTGTACTTTTATTATTTTCGTAATCAAAGTAATTTTTATTTTTAAATAATATTTTGCATTCTGGAACAGCAAACCGATTACCCAATAAGTAGAATAATAACTCTTTTTTTTAATATAAATAATTATCTTATAAAATATCAGCGCATCTGTCTACACAGCAAACTAACGTCATACCCACACAGCAATATGGCGTCCACTGCATCCAGCGTTTTCGTCAAATTACGCGCGAAATTTGAAAATGCATTTTCACGGCACTAATCGATTAGCTAAAAACGTTGTGTTTTTTTAGTAGTTTATTAGCACTTTAGAATCTAATCAGGACACTTTTCAAAAATGGGTGTAATACCTTAATTGTCTACACCGTGACATTTTAGTCGTCTTACAACGGCAGCCCACTTCATGTATCCAATGACTAATAATAATTTAAAAAAAAAAATTTTTTTGAACATTTGCATAATAAAAAATAAAAAAATATTATTCACTAAGACGCATGACCTAGTTTGAAACACCCTGTTATGGAGATGGAATTAATGATAGAATGTAATGGTAGTTAGGTAGATATCTTCTACCGTTTGATACGTAAACATTATTGACAGGGAGGGTGTTTCATAATTCTAAAGCATTATTTATTTTTCTTTGTACCTATTATGTTAATTAATGGTAACAATGTTTTAATCGCGCCTAGAGGTATTTTATGTCGGATACATTGAGTGGACCACCTTTGTAAGACGACTAAAATGTCACGGTGTATAATCTACCACGCGAGCCCTGTGCGGGTTGGTAAATGTCACATTATAATTTTTGTCTTCCAATTTTTGATTCTAACCTCAAGTCGGTTTCTTTACGGTATTTTCCTCCACCGTTTTTGAGAGCGGTAGTGATGAAATTAATACGTAACACATAGTAAGGTGGGCCTGATTGCGGGTTCATAGCCACGACTTAGGACTTGCAGCTGGCAGCAGGTTTTAGTCAGTAAAAGTCTGACACACCCTCCCGCTCCATCCAGAGCGGGAGAAGTTATTTGATGATTTCCCACCCAACAAAAAAAAAGGACTTGCAGCTAAGTCGGGGCCGTCACCACTGGCCCTACTGCTGTTACTAAAATTATCGATAGGTCAAATGTGCGTGGATGGCCAAATCAAAAACTCTAAGAAATAGTGAAACATTAGCTTTTGCCAACGGCTTCGCCCACGTGTTGGACGAAAATGATCCCACAGGGACTTACTACCGGGATAAAAACTATCTGTGTGCCAAATGGCATCCTGTTCAAGCGTTTTTACGTGACTGAGTAAGAAACATCCAAACTTTCACATTTATTATTAGTAGGAAGTAGGACACGCAACGTGCCGGGTGTTCCTTGTGGTGCCGGACGTAAAAGAATAGCACCATGCCATTTCTTCCCGTGGGTGTCGTAGAAGGCGACTAAGGGACTTATTAAAGAATGGGCAGCACCGTTCTCTATGCATTTTCCCACCAAACTGCGATCGCCAACCCGCCTGCCAAGCGTGGCGATTATGGCAAAACCTCCTTTTGCGGGAGGCCTATGTCCAGCAGTGGATGTCTTTCGGCTGAAATGATGATGATGAGGATATGCAAGGAGTCTAGGGGCAGCCGTGGTTGATTCTTGTGAAAGTCGAAGGCGGACCCACGCACCGAGGGCTCCGTATCATCATGGTTAGTGACAACATTGATCTAATTGAATCAACCCGGTCACGCCATAGGCCCGCGTGGTGGTGGATGATGGCTTGATCCAATTCCTCTCAAAGAAATGAGGCATGGCATGGGTCATTGCGTGTCCCAGTAGTGGGAATGAAAACTGCTGATTATGTTTTTGAAATATTTTGACAGTTAATAATAGGTAGCTGTATGAGTCGACATTCACACAGACGTAATAATTTCGCGGCGGGATTTACGCATGCACTGAATTTTCAACTCTCGGTGTTGAACCGAGCATTCAGAATCCAACAGAGTGCATCTCAGAGCATAGAAAATCGAAGTGTGTTATACTGTTCGATTTTCAACTCTCTGCGCTAGGCAGAGCGTTGGAGATCCAGTGCGCGAAAAAATTCCGCCTCGATTTTATTACTTCCCTGGGAACGTGAGTAATGGATTTAGGTATTTGTAAGATAAGATAGTACGGCTTGTGGCCAAGTAATATTAGCCGCACGGGTCGATCGATCAGGTTAAGCTACGCTTGCCGCGGTTGATCCGTGGATGGGTGACCATCTTTACATACCAAGACCCCTCAGCACCTCGGAAAGCACGTTAAGCCGATGGTCCCGGCTGTCATTTGTGGATCTTTGTCAGTCGTTACGGGTCGTCAGAAGCCCGAAGTTTGACAACCAGTCTTACCAAGAGTATCGTACTTAATACCCAGTTTCTGGGTTGTGGAGGTCAAATAGGCAGTCACTCCATGTAAAATACTGGTATTCAGCTGCATCCGGTTAGACTGGAAGCTGACCCCAACATAGTTGGGAAAAGGCTAGGCAGATGATGTAAGATAAGAATATACCTATTAATCTACTTATAGGTCAATATGCGTATTTCAGTATTTTTTATTGTACAAAGAGAAAGCTTGTACTTTGTCTACAAAAAGGTTTCCCGTAGATTTTTTTACAAACTATTTTGTCGCTGGCTATAAGATCAAATCAAATCAAATCAAATCAAAATATTTTATTTCACATAAACCTGCAAGGGCACTTATGAAACGTCAGAAGCTAGGTGCACGGTTCCAATTTGTCGCTTCCTATGGAGAAGAGCCGGCGAACTCCACGGTTACTCTTTTAAAAATAATTGGATTTTATAATGTTTTCAAATTACAGTGATATTAGGTATGGGAGGACAGTGCAGGTCTGTCAATAAGTACCAGGTACTTAGAGGAATGAAAATAAAGAATAGAAACTGTAGGCCTACAACGTTCTCTCATTCACAATATGTAAAAGAATCTACATAAGTAAAATCAACCTATTTAAACCAAGTGATATGATTTCCATGAGAATCACTAATAAATACTCGATATTACAAGTGTTGTATAATGTCAAATAATGACGAGAATATGTCAGAAAGTGTAAAAAATAAAATTAATAAAATTAACATTGTAATTTGGAAGCAGTTAATAGACGCTCACATAGTTATGGTGCGAATGAGTTACCAGGGAAGCCACATGTGCAGAAGGAATTAAAGAGTTGGGGGGATCAAAGAAACGATAGATGGACTGTGTGAATGATGATATGGTTAGAAAGGGTGTGAATACGGAGATGACGATTAATAGAGAAGTATGTGGAAAAAAAGGGCATGTCGCGCCGACTACAAATAAATTGGTATAAAAAATTAATGTTGAATTGAATTGAATGTATGTTGAATGGTGACAAATTTTAAATGTAAGTACGTATACAAGAGCCTCATACTTTTTCTCATCTCAGTAAAAATAACAAATCAGTTAAAAAAAGCCTGTTAATTCTTTTTTATCGAGTGTCGTGTTACAAATAGCTATATTGAAACCGGATATTTTCTTTCAATAATAATATTAAATTTTTATTCAAACGAGTTTCCATGCGCTACGCGCCAAAGACAAACGTTATTTAGCTTTAAAAGTTCACAATCGCCACTACGATTATATAGGTACTACGTTTGCAGCAAAAAAAGTACTAGATATAGCGTATTAGTCAGGAAAATGCAAAATTAAATAGGAATGGATAATAGTTAATTATTGTAATTATAGTTGTATTAATAAAGCTAGGAAGCCTCAAGCTCCTTCCCGTAGTTAATTAAGACAGTCGCTCGTAGAGGCTCCACAGCGCCACACGTTACTCAATCTTTTTTTTTTACCGTAACCAGCCAGAGTGCATCGTTGTTTTGTTTTACTAGGCACAAGTGTTTTCAGTTTTCCGGTTTAGTGTAGTTGGTTGATTAAAAACTCAGTGTATAAAATGTTATTTGTTTAGCATACGGTTTTGCAATAAATATTGTGTAACAAACAGTTTCGTGGGTTTTCTACCGGTAAGTTTTGTGATAAGTTTTCTTTTTCATGATTTTTTAGTTGTATTTATAGATTTTGTAGCTCGGTACTTTATTTGTAAAAATCAATTCATCCGTAATGTACAAAAGTACATGAATTAAAGGCCCCGTATGTCTTCTTGTTTCCATTATTACTGATCGGTTTAAAGTTCATTAGTCCATCTTAAAACGTAATTATTTGAGATGAAATGCCAGCTTTTATCATACAAGAATATACTTCCGATTTCCACATAGTCACTTAACATTTAATATACACTTTTTGTCAAATTTAGACTAATATTTTTTTTAAATTATTTAAGATGAAATACAAGTTTACTAGACTATTATTTCTGTCTTTCACATAGTAACAAAGCACATGCCTAAATACTTAAAAAATAACGTAATAAAACATTAAAACATAGTGAATATTTTCACTATAACAATGATATTTTTGTTTGTAATAACTACAAGAGTTCTATGTCCTAACGACCGATTCGTCTGAAACATTGTTTTGTACAGTCATGATAATGTCATTATCTTATCTGTGAAAGTATTTGGCCTGAAATCTAGAACAGGAGAAGAATAAACCTTATTGTTTCTTAACTATGACTTAGCAAATTTAGCTTTCTTAATAATGCTCTGACTTTAGATAGTCTGCCTACCTAGTTATTTAAGGATACCTATGTACAGCTAACTTTAATCTTTTACAGCCGTTTCAGAGTTGTAGTACGATTAGGTAGGCTTATCTAGCTGAATAAAACCTAAAAACATAAACCTATTTTCTTGGTTAAGAGCATGATTGAGTATGTTTATTTTTCAACTGTAATATGCTATAAATAACCCTTGGAAATACCCCTTAAAGCTACTAACAAACCACATAAATCCTAACAGTCGTTTTCTTCAGATCATCTTTTGTACATTCCATTTAAATAAGTCACGTTGCCGCCTATTGGCCATGAGAGTTCAGAACCCGTCCTAAATTGTTGTGCAATAGTACCACAAGACGCCAACGTCTTTAATGTTGCCATCCAAATGGGAGTTTAATGGAAAAAATAAGTTCCTTGAATTCTTTCTGAATTAGGTAATTGTTTAGATTTGGTTTATGCGATAATTTGTTGATTGAATTTCTCTTTTGGATTAACGACATTAGTCATGCTTTCGTTTTGAAATGTTATGTATTTAATGGGTAACCTTTCACCCCTGATTAAATTCCCTAAATAAGGTACTTCACACCCTTTTTGGGCGACCACCAAGAAGATATAGGTAATTAGGTACCTACACCTTAATGTGTGGTGAAGTGCCATTGATGCGTAAAGAATGTTATCTGACATTTTTCGTGACTTTAAATTAATTAAATTATGTACTCTAGTAAACTGGTTGTTGTGGTTATGGAATGCAATGCTAACGACCCACGGAAATTACTTAATATTAACTTATGTTAAATATGTCACTACATGGAATATTATGATCTGTTGGTACCTCTTGGATATCTACTCCAATATTAAAAATAGCTGCCAGGGGTGCGGGTTGTTCGAAAGAGATACCGTGGCCCCTGGCACACAGGCAACTGAAGGAGCACGGGTGGGTTTTAGTCATTAAAAGTTATTTGACGATTTTCCACAATAAAAAAAAATATAATAATCACAATATTATTACAAACTTTACAAAACGTGCACACTATGGCATTTTTCCATCGCCAAAAATGACTAACTTCCATAAAAATTTCAACCCATTTAGGGGACGAATTAAAAAAAAATCTTGTCTATTGCTCACCTTCGTTATACTTCCATAGGGCACTCTTATGCAAAACTTTATACTTCTAGACCTAGTGGCTCAGGCTGATAGTTGTCTGCCAGTGAATGTATTCACCATTGTTTAAGTCTTTCTCTTACAATGCCTTGAGGTTCTTCAACTGTTCTAAGAAATCTTTGTCTTCTCTTTCTTCAGGTATGAGAACTCATCTCTCTGCAATCTAGAAAAAAATGTGGTTGCGCTAAAAATGTGTTTTGCTCTGCATGCGTTTTAACTACGTCATTCCAGTCTTTTCGACTTAAGTATAAGGCATTATAAGTCAGAAATTGACACCTTTACTATATAACATAATTGCCTGCAACTTCTCCGGGTCCCAGGCTACCTTTCGGTCAAATTTCAAAACGATCGGTTCGGTGCTTTAGGCGTAAAGTATGAATGAATTAGATTCCTAAGTATTGACTGCTATTTATTCTGCCCTAAATATTCCTAACCACTCATACATAATAATCAAAGTCGTTAACCACAACATGGCCTTCTAGATCAACATCAAAGTATATCAATTCAAAAGTTAATTTATTCCCGTCAACATCGACGCGTAGAATGTGAGTTTGTAATTGTGGTAACTTGACTCTAACGCCGGTGGTAAAGTTACCGGCGTGGAAAGTGGCGCGATCTCCCTAACATTGGATTACTTGGCTCACTTCCTGAATGCTCGCTTGCTCGCTTATACGGTATTCATTACGCGTATTATTTACTCTACATCATTATTGGATGGTTTTTTTTTGAGGATGGGAAACTTCTCCCGCACTGGGTGGGCCGGGAGGGCGTATCAGACTTTTACTGACTAAAACCCACCCGTGTTCCTTCAGTTGCCTGTGTGCCAGGGGCCACGGTATCTCTTTCGAACAACCCGCACCCCTGGCAGGCATCGGTCCTTGAGGACGCCACCAGTTGGTGCTGACATCTCTTTGAGGCGCGCGTGGAACTCAACGCACCGTCGACCCTGGGCTTGGTCCTTACCGGACGGACGGACGGGTGGGGCCATTTTTACATACCAAGACCCCTCCGTGCTTCGGAAAGCACGTTACACCGTTGGCTGTCATTAGGTTTTAAAGAAGTCCGAAAGTCTTACAACCAGTCGTACTAAAGGGCATTGTACTACCCAATATCTGGCTTATGGAAAGGCTAGGCAATGCAAATCTTACTTGATAGTCAAGGTATTAAGGTAAGTGCATACTTGTAACTTTCATTTAATGTGAGCAATGTGTCAACAATCGCACAATTATTGATAGCTGCATTTGTATAAGTGTTTTCTTTCGCTACTTCTAGTTAACCTAGCTCTATCAATGCCGTGAAACTCGGTTATTGGCTTAAGAGATAATTGTTTTTCATAACTATTGTAAATTAATTATAAGATGTTGAGTTTCAAAATAAACAAATAAATAAACAGACACGGTATAAAAATGTTAGTTTGCGCATCAATCATCGCCTTGATCTTGTATGGAACTAACGGTACATTACAGATGCTGTACTTCAAAACTCTTCAAATATTCCACAATCATGAGTTTTCACATCGAAATATCAGTAGGCAAACAAAATAATACAATACTGTAAGACTTTAATTGATATATTACATGACAGTAGAATGTAGAACGTAATGGCATTAATAATTAAATACCCTTTAAGGGTTTTAAAGGTCTTAAAGTAATAATTAAGTTTGCAATTCACCTGTCCACCCTTTGTTAACATATCGCTAATAATAATGGTAATTTAATGATTTTTTAGAAAGTATTTTAATGATTGCATTGTTTAATGATCACATTGTTTACCTGATTGCATGAATCCGTTGATAATTAATTTGCTAATGAAAGCGCATTGACATGTATACGGCGGATTTTAAATTCAGATAGGTACGTACTTTAAGGTCTTCCTCTATTATACTCTATGGCTTGGCGGTTCCGTTGCCCTCTTTCATAGGATTACTTAGGTAAATTAAGTCAATATTTTTTAGAGTCCAGTCTTATTATGTTAATGAAAAATTTACATCTATGTAGATACTTACTTGAGGTGTGCAAAAAACCAAAGCTCAGTTTTTGTTATCTCTTGTGTCGATGTCACGTTTGAGCGTTGAACAGATCTGGCCAATGAGTTAATTAGTTCTTAATATTGTATTACATATTTATTAGTTCAAATTACAATGTGGGCTAGTTGAGTAGAATATTATCATAACGAGCTTGTTAGACTAATTGCCAAGTCAATCAGCCAATTGCAATAAAATAACTTGAAAGAGTGATGAATGATAGGTAGTTAAAACTAACGGCGTACGACCGGAAGCCGCTCACCAAACCATAATTATCGACCAACCATACAGACTGGCGATTCTTTTTTGCCAGGCTATGTATGCCTTTCGAAGGAAAAGATCGAATACAGAGAAAGATAAAAGGGGTGACTACTAAGACGATGGCTGAATGTATGGAAGAAAAAGACTTGCTGCTGTGACCCCAAATAAATTATGAAAAGGGCAGGAGGACGATGATGACCAGATACTTTTGATTGTGCAGTGACCAGAGAAAAATCATCATATTATGTGAATAGCTAAAGCGGTACCATCTTCAGCAGCAGGCTTAGCACGAGCACCGATTTGTTGACGGAAGAATAGACATGACTATTAACTAAATGATGTACAATAGGAGAAGATAGCTATGTTTTTCTAGTAAATATCACAGTTATGCGTTCTTAACGAATCATGATTTTGTAGATAATCGTATATACTTTGTGGCCGTCGAGTCGAAAGTTTGTTGTCAGTGTGATTTTAACAGTTTGAGAAGAAATATTCTTCTGAAATAGTCTACATTTATAAGGACCTAGACAAAGATCGTTAGAAACGAAAGGCAAAATGACAGATTGTATTATGATATCTACGGTGCGATGTCAAAAATGGAGAAACGAAATGTCACTTTGTATTTAAAAAGCACTATCTATTCTTCGTAGAAATAGAATGCGTTATGCTAAGGAGTCCTGCAGGAGAACTTAAAGAGTAGATATAGTAAAAGACCTTACATAATATCCATCAGCCTATAATAAACCCATTACTGCCCATCGGCCACGTGGGCACAGTGCGAGTTGGTAGATGTCACATGTCTCCGAATTTTTGGTTCCTCACGATATTTTCTTTCGCCGAGAGCATTAAAAGACCTCGACCAACGCACAATACAATGACTTTTAATTGAAGTAGTGTAATCGTTTACCGGATAAGAGTATGATAAACGGAAATACTGTAGACAAACTACACGGACGATATTATGAATTAAAATCATATAGCGGTAGATAAAGGAATATTTACTCTACAGTGTGGTAATATTCTTACCTAGTAAATTAACTATGCAGGCCTATTCAGGCAGAACTTGTAACTGACTAAACCAGTTTGGCGATTTCTTGGATCCCATTGACGTTGGATCGAGCTGGAATTTCGTCAAAAAAAAAAGAAGCTATTAAAATCTGACTAGTTTCGTCTCAAAATGTTACCTATAGTTATGGCCTTGCGTGTGATCACGGGTTCTCGACTAAATTGTCTTGGTTTATTGTCGCCGTTTCTTGGTGTTGTAGGTGGAGTAGGATCTCGTTAGTTTCATATCACACTTCACCATTCTGTTTTGTTTACACTTCATCGATCATCATCTGCCTAGCCTTTTTCCAACTATTTTTTACATGGAGCGAATGCCTATCTGACCTCCACAACCCAGAAACTGGGTAACACGATACCCCTTGGTAAGACTGGTGGTCAGAACTTCGAGCTTCTGACCACCAGTAATGACTGTCAAAGATCCACGAATGACAGCCGGGAAGAACGGCTAAACGTGCCATCCGAGGCACGAAGGGGTCTTGGTATGTAAAGATGGTCACCCATCCACGGACCAACCGCGGCAAACGTAGCTTAACCTGATCGACCGGTGCGGCTGTTATTACTTAGCCACAAGCCCCTCACACTTCATCGGTAATAATATATATTAGTTATTTGACCAGTATTGTACCAGTATTGATCTTTGCAGCTATATGTCTCATTCCTGAGTCTTCAATTATGTTAACAAAATTCAGGTATATTTTTTTTTAGATGGCAAACTAAAGAACGCGCCTAAAAGTTTGTTCTTGCTGAACTTTGTTTCTGAATTGACCCTGTCCATCAAATTATCCTACAAACACATAATCATTATCCAATTTAAATTATTTACCCGCACTTTATTCAAGGCCCATCATTATAGGATGAACTAACTAGTCTATAATTTAGCCAAAACTAATAGAAGACCTGTTTAATCATAGCAAAAAGCGTGTCTTTCCCACAGACATAAAATATTTTTTGTTGCTAAGTCCATTAGGTGCTGCACTGCTTAGGTGACGAAACGCGTTCAATTTGTATCAATTGATATTAGGACTGGACAGGATATGGTTTATATCTTATATCCTTTATGAGCTGTTTGATTCAAGATCCCGGCTTGAATATGGCTAGGATGGAAGATCGAGCTATCAATAGCTATATATTTTTATGTATAGTTTACGATACCTATGTAAATCTGATTAATTGGAAATTATTTATAATTGTCTATCATTATTATTTACTAGCTATGCCCGCGACTTCGCCCGCGTGGATTTTTCTAAAATAAAAGTAGCCTAAGTTACTTCTTATTACATCAGCTACCTGCCAGTGAAAGTCCCGTCGAAAACGGTCCAGCCATTTCACAGTTTAGCGGGAACAAACAGACAGACAGACCGACAGACAGAAAAAATGTGTGTCTGTGTGAATTGTAAAAAATGTAATTATGGTATATGTACCGTATATTTATTCATATGCATGTAGCAAAAACCGGTTATTTTAATATTACAAACAGACACTCCAATTTTATTTATATGTATAGATGTATGTATAGATTACCGAAAGTCGAGATAAAAGTAAGAAATTAATCATATTTATCGGTGGCTATCTGACCCGACAAACGTTGTCCTGTCTTGACTATGAATATTAATTCGCATTTTATATATATGTTAAGCGCAACTTTCTTATTTTTTTCTTCCATAGGAACCTTCTCCTGACAGTAATAAACACAACAAAAAAAGAATTAGCAAAATTGGTTCAGCCGTTCACCTGGGATACCGTGACCAAGAGAAATAGGGATTCATTTTTATGTATACAGGGTGTGACGTAAATAATGGAAAACCCTGAAACTTTCGATTGGCCAGATTATCATCTTTCGGCCATATGGCGATATAAGTGGGGTAAACCCACTAATATCGCCATATGGCCCATGGATGACCAAATTATTGATATTTTAGATATTTTAAATAAAAATCGTACTTACTCTTACAAAATCAGCTGCCATTTCTAAAATTGGTAAATTTTTCTCGTTTTTTTTTTAATGTCACTCTTGAATATTTGTATTATCAGATCAGTATCAAGATTTTTTTATTACATTCTAAGATAACATTGCAAAAAATACTTATTATCAAATTTTAATATTTTTTCTAAGGAATTATCCAATTTTGGGCCCCTGTATCGAAAAAAAAGTTCTACACTGCGGTGGCCCATTATTTTCGAAAATTGCCCGTTTAATGCAGATTCTAAAATGGTATAATAATAACCAGTATCTTGATATAGTACAAAGTTATTGCTGTTCGTATTGATATGGGTCTTAATCTCCTTTGAAAAACAAAACATTGTTATATACGCGGAGAAAAGAAGTGTCGAAAATTTAACAAAATTATAATATTTTAGTATCTACCTACTGTACATACAGTAGGTATACCGAATACTCCAATGTCTGTATATGAAAAATTACTAAACGTTGTGTAAAGTACACTAATTGTGAATAGGATTTTTTTACAATATTACAATTCAAAAGAGCTAATAGGGGCGGCAAAAATTTAACAGTCTACTGGTGGCAAATTTGTAAATCCGCCACTGGGTGAGAGCGGTATTGGGAGAAGTAGATCGAGCCAAGGCAGATAGCCTAAACATAATCGGTGTTATTATGTTTGTTACTGATAATAACTTATACAAGTTGGGAACGAATTATGGCGTTCTACGTATTACGCGTATTCACGAAATGAGTTTATCATTTGCAAGGAAAAGTTTATTTCTGTTGACGAGGTTCTTAATAAAACTTGCAGTCTGCGAGAATGCCCTCAAAGACTCAAATTTGGGAGGACAAGGCTTTCAACACTGCAATTGTACTAGTGAGTGCAACTCCAACCGCTGTAAATACAGAAAAATGCGCGTTCCTTGCAATTCTAACTGCCACAAAACTCTTGCCAAAACAAATCATTATTATTGTTATTAGGATTTGAATGTTGATTTTATGCCGAGTCTATGATTGTTTCATTTTAATTTTCTTTTAGTTTATTTAGTATTTTAATACTCAATACTCAATACTCAAATACTTTATTGCATTCCATAATGTGTACATATAACAGTTGGTATATTATAACATCGAATCAATTATGGACCCTGTCGGGCACAGCAAAGTTAATTTTTAACAGGAGAGAGGATGAAGGCGCTTTTTATTAAGGGAAAAATAAATATTAAATTAGAATAGGTAGTATCATTAAAATAGTATCATTAAAATAGTATCATTAAAATAGTATCATTAAAATAGTATCACCAAAATAGCGTCATTAAAATAGTATCATTTGTTTTTATGGTAGTAAGTAAGTATTTATATATTTGGTTTTAAGTTATATTTATATATTGTTATATTATTTATTGCACGATTTACATTAATAACACTATAAATTGCACAATTAATAATAATGTTATTATTATTAATTGTGCACTGTTTAGTATATTCATTTTAAATTTACAGTATTTTAGTGTAAGTGTTGTAGTGTAATTTACAGTATTAGGTAAGAATAGTGTTTATTGTTGTTGGAATTTATCTCTAAAATATTCGTCAATAGTGTAGTAGCTTTTCATTATCAGAAATTGTTTTAATTTATTTATAAAGATATTATTTTTATTTATGTTTTTGATGTTTTCCGGTAACTTATTGTATATTTTAATGGACATAACGAATGTACTAGAAGAGTGCATTTTCAATCGTGAAGTGGGTATGTTTAACCTGCTTTCATGTCTAAGTGCAATTTTTGTTTGGATATCTCCTCTTTTGGTATAGAATTTCGGATATTTTCGTACAAATTTACAAATTTCAAGTATGTAGAGGCACGGCAGGGTTAATATTTTTAGGTCTTTAAAGTGGGGTTTACAGGAGTCTGTATCTTTGATATTCATTAGAATTCTAATCATTTTTTTCTGTAGAGTGAATAATGTAGGCGCGTCCGTACTATTTCCCCATGGGATAACTCCATAGTTGAGCCATGCAAATGCGTACGCGTAATAAGTTACTAGTGCTGTTTTGAGGTCTGTTGTTTTTTTTATTTCTCGGAGAGCGTATGAAAACTTGGATAGTTTCGTTCTTACTTTTTGAATATGTGATTTCCAATTTATGTGTGAATCTATGTCTAGGCCTAAAAGGGTGAATTTATTTACTGCTTCTAATTTAGATCCGTTGTATTTGAAATTTATACATAAAGGATTTTTTTGTCGGGGGTGGAAAGTTATTATTTTTGTTTTATTGTAGTTAATTTCAAGGTTGTGCTCGTTCATCCAGTGTGTTGCAGTGTCAAGTATAGAACTCAAGTTTTGGTTTATATTTATATTATTATCACATGATGTTAAGATAGAAATATCATCGGCGAATAAAACGCATGACTCATTGATGTGGTTGGGGAGATCATTTATGTAAACAAGGAATAGCAGGCACCCTATGACACTTCCTTGTGGTATAGAAGCGTTTACGGGTATGTTGTGGGATCGAATTAATTCTATTTCTTTTGATATATGATTGAAATGTTCTATTTCGACAACTTGTTCTCTGTCCTCCAAATAAGATGTGAACCATTCGTAACTTTTTCCGCGGATACCGATGTTAAATAGTTTATTCAATAATATATCAAATTGCACCTTATCATAAGCTTTTGTCATGTCTAATAACAATCCTACAGCATATTTTTTATTATTAATTATATTTAGGGCTTCTTGTACAAATTTATAACCAGCCAAAACGGTGGATCGGTTTTTTCGAAAACCATTTTGACTATCATTGAATATATCATATTTTTCACAAAATGCATACACATGATCGCTCATGGCTTTCTCAAATATTTTTGAGGCTGTTGGGAAGAGAGCAATGGGACGGTAGTTATTTGGATCGGTTTTATTACTTTTCTTGTGAATCGGCTTTATAAGAGCTTTTTTTAATAAATCGGGAAAAACGCCTTCTACAAAAGATTGATTAAGTAGTATGTAAAATGGCAAGGTTAATTCGTCAGCACATTGTCTAAAAAGAGAGGGTGGAAGTTCGTCAATTCCATGGCTTTTTTTGTTTTTTTAATTTTTAATTATTGTATTTACTTCGTAAGGATCTACTGGGCTAAGATATAATGTATTTTGTGTAGCTGAAATCGCCGGGTGTCCTTTAGATTTGCTGCCGGTAGGTATTGTGCTGTCCCCAGCAATAGAAGCAAAGAAACGATTAAATATGTTGGCTACCTCCATGGGTTTTGAAGTTAAGCTATTATTTATGTTAGGGCTTCTTATAGGATTTTTAAATAAAACCACGAGACTTAACGGATCTTCAACTTCTATACTTTTTCAGAACATAATGATTAATGAATATTTAAAACACTTCGCGACCGGGGCGCGCGCGTCGCTCGGTATTGGTTTTCGCGCCGATCGTCCAGATGGCGCCACCGTCGCATATGATTGATGCGCTAGTTGCGCGTTTGTTGTTAGATGGCGTTGTGGGTAGCAAACATGCCGGCCGCCTTGGAATCCTCAGGTTTCAACACTGGGGAGCTGCTTCGCCAGCAGTGCCGACTCTGCTGTCATCGGGGGTGCCACCACCTGTCGCCGCTGGCACTGGTAGTGGGCAGATTTTGGTGAACGCTCGTAGCACAGAGCCCGTCGCGGTTTTGAGTTCAGCTACACGGCTCACACCATCGGGTCCTGTGAACACCTTTATAATTCTGCCCATGCGCCATTTAAGAGGTGGTGAGTGGTCCTCCTTAATGACGGCAAGGGTATTCAGAGTTAAGTCCTGGTGATGTGTCTTCCACTTGGTCCTCATCTGAAGCTCCGAAATGTAGTCGGTCGACCAACGCTTCCAAAACTGCTGCCTCATTTGTTCTACTCTCTGGAACCGCGTCAGGCGAGTGATCGGCTCTTCCGTCAGGTCCTTGCAGGCTGGCGCGAGGAGCGGCCGTCCGATTAGGAAGTGTGCCGGACTAAGTGGAAGAAGGTCATGTGGGTCTGAGGACATAGGACACATTGGACGGGAATTCAGGACGGCTTCAATCTGTGACAACACCGTGCTGAACTCCTCGTACGTTAGATTAGCGGTACCCATGACACGCCTAAGGTGGTGTTTACAGGATTTAACTCCTGCTTCCCATAATCCCCCGAAATGAGGAGCATAAGGCGGTATGAATTTGAACTGTATGTCATCGTTAGATAAGTGATCAATAAGTTGATGTGAATGCTCGTTGAACATTAACTTAACCTCTTTCATGGCTCCGATAAAATTTGTCCCGTTATCCGAGAAAATTTGAGCCGGTTTACCACGACGGGATATAAATCTTTTCAGTGCTAATAAGTACTCATGTGCAGAGAGGGTACTGACTAATTCGAGGTGGATGGCTCGAGTAATAAAACAAACAAATAGACAAATATATCCTTTTTCAAGTTTAGCCCCCCTACCTTTGCGGTTTAGCACCGATACGGGTCCAGCATAGTCCACCCCACAACGAATGAAGGGAAAACCCGGTTCCAACCGCTCTGCAGGCAGGTTCCCCATGATTGGGGAAACGGTCTTTCCCTTAAGTCGCGTGCAGCGGACGCACTGGTGAACCACCTTTCTGGCCAAATTTCTCCCCCCTAATGGCCACCAACTCTCACGCATGGTAGCCAAGAGAAGTTGGGGGCCAGCATGGAGAAGTTTATTATGTAAATGCTGAAACAATAATAATGTTAATCGATGTTTACAACATAATAAGCTCGGGTGCTTTTTGTCGTACTCGAAGTTAAGCGCATTAGTTAGGCGTCCGCCCACTCTGATTATATTATGGCTATCTAAGAATATATTAAGGCTAGAGATTGCACTCGTTGTGTGTAATGGCAGCTTATTTTTCAAATTAATATATTCGTTAGGGAACGATTCTTGTTGTGCAAGTCGCGTTAACATTTGCGTTGACGCACACAATTCACTCAGCGATAACGGTCCAGCTGTGCGATCGTGTCGTGGTGTGCGTACATTATGAATGAAACGTACCACGTATGCACCTGCACGTCTCAAACGGTTGTACGAAGAGAACCGTTCAAAACAAACGACAAGGTTTTTGTTTTTTGTGACGTCACAAACCAATGCAGCAATTTGTGGTTTTAGTTCTGGTAGGTCACCAGCGTTATCGGAAAGCGATGTTGAGCCCTGCTGCGACCACATCAACTCATGACTCTGCAAGAATGGTGGACCGTACCACCACTGACTACAGTCATTGAGCGTGTCCAGGCTGAGACCGCGTGAGACTAAGTCCGCTGGATTATTTTTAGTACCTACATGCAACCATATAGCGTTACTGGTAATTTCATTTATTTCTACTACTCTATTTTGAACGAAGGTTTTTAATGAGTGAGGGGACATTCGAAGCCACCCAAGAACAATTGTTGAATCTGTCCAAAAAAAAACTTTAGAAAATGTCAATCGTAATGACATTATTACCTTTTTATATATCCGTGCGCCGATCAACGCACCGCATAATTCTAATCGCGGTATACTAGTCGGTTTTAGTGGCGCGACCTTACTTTTAGCACAAAGTAATTTAATGGTTACAGGCGAGTGATCAGAGTATGTACGCACATAAGCGCATGCTCCATATGCACTCTGCGACGCGTCACTAAAGATATGTAATTCTATGTATTGTGTGTGAGAACTCATAACATAACGCGGTATTCGTAATGTGTGTAAAAGGTGTAATGAAGTAATAAATTTATCCCAAGATAACACTACATCATTAGGAACCGGATCGTCCCAATTTATTTTACACAACCATAACCTTTGCATAACAACTTTCGCTATTATTATTGCCGGTGCTAACATACCCAAAGGGTCATACACCTGCGCTATTACTGATAACATCGTACGTTTAGTTAATGGGTTCGTATTATTAATTATTACACGTGATGTAAAATGTAGCTCATCACTTCTATTGAACCAACCCATACCTAAAGTTTTATTCTGATACTGATCTCCTAATGCCAATCTTTTTGATATGTCATGAGCGGTAATATCCAGATTAAATATCCATTTACGTAATGGAAGACACGCCGATTTTAAAGCGGTAGTGACCTTATCGCACATCTCTAATAAACTATTTAAATCATCATTACCTAATAACACATCATCTACGTAAAAGTCATCCCTAATCACTTTAGCTACCTGTTCGTCCTCACATTCACGTGCGAGTTGGTGCAGACACCTCATACTCAGATAAGGCGCTGACGCCGTGCCGTACGTCACAGTGTTCAGGCGATATTTACCTATTGGGTCCGATGGATTTTTTCGCCACAAGATTAACTGTAATTCACGTTGATCTGGTTGTATTAATATTTGACGGTACATTTTTTCCACGTCGGCACATGCTACGTGTTTATACTGCCTAAAGCGTAATAACATGGAAAAAATGTCGTTCTGAAGTGGTGGCCCAATAAACTGAATACTGTTCAACGACTTACCTGTAGATGTCGCTGCGTTAGCATCGAACACTGTGCGCAGTTTAGTTGTACTACTGTTTTCATTCATAACACCGTGATGTGGTAAGAAATAGTGAGGTGACCCGTATGTATCTATGCGACTCATGTGACCGAGATTTTCGTATTCATTCATGAAATTAACATATTTTTCCTTAAATTCCGGCAACCGAGTAAACTTTCGTTCAAGCGAAAACAACCGTTTTTTAGCTGCACTGTAACTTTCTCCAAGAACCGTGGGCGATTCCTTAAGCGGGATACGCACAGAGAATTGACCTTGACGAGTACGTGTTGTCGTTTCAACGAAAATATTCTCGCATTTTTGTTCGTCGGCACTAAGTATGTTCCCAACGTTGGGAATCTCTTCTAGTTCCCAAAATTGTTTTAATTGAGCATCTAAAGTTTGTGAATAATTGCACTGAACCTGATTAATGCGCAGGCCATTATTATTATTATATAAAGGTCCAGACATTATCCACCCTAGCTGAGTATTTTGTAAATACGGTCCATTTTTTAACCTAATTTTACCGTCAATCAACAAATCCCAAAACTTATCCGCACCTATCAGGATATCAATATCCGACGGCGAATTAAAGGTCGGGTCAGCCAGCTGAATATTGTCTGGGATACTAACATTATTTACATTTATATTAAATGCCGGTAACCTAGTCGTAATACACGGCAACACTAAACATTCAATGTTAGTACGATAATTCTTAACTTTCGAGCGTAATAATATTTTACAAGTGTGGGTAGACTTCGCGATCGAATGACCCACCCCGGTAACTTGACAAGTGGACTGTAATAAAGGTGCATTTAGCTTATCGCATAAAGATTTCCTAATAAAACACTGTTGGCTACCGTTATCGAGAAGCACGCGTGCAGTGTGATATTTATTTTCATTATCTGCAATATCCACTAGCGCTGTGGACAGCAGGACCGTAGGTAACACGGAATATGATGTTTGTTTACTAAGCGAATCGGTACTATCAGCTGACGAATGCAACGAAGTTGAGACAGTAGGAACATTAGTGGTTACCGGCTGCGACTGTGTATTACTCGCACCTACCACGTTAACGTCGTCTCCGCTATCGACATGAATCAAACTATTATGCTTCTCAAGATTACACAGCCTACACGGGCCGAATTTACAATCTTGTACCGCATGGCCTGAACGTAAACAATTCTTACAAATACTGGTTGTGTTCACTAAGTTAATCCTTTCTTGAATAGGTAAATTAATAAACTTAGAACACGTATAAAGGGAATGATTACCTCTGCACATTACACACACGCGCGGACTACGCTTATTTGTTTTAGACTTATTATTAGTATCACCAACACTTGTAGCGACGTAACTATTAGTAGCTTGTTTTTTTATTTGTGCCTGTTCACTACTTTTATTGTCGTGTGAATGTTTACTGTGATTTACCTTTATAATATCTAACATATCCGCCCTGTCCTTGAGGAACTTAAGTAAATCATCTAACTTCACGAATGGTGGCTTGGTGTTAGCATTATAAAGGGTACCCTGATATTGTTCCCATTCACGTTCTGTAGTGGGATCCAATTTCGAAACAACCAAATAAATAACCAACGTGTCCCACGCATGTGTTTGTTCCCCCAGTGAGGAAAGCGCACGTAGATTTCTTAGCACAGTGTCTATAAGTTTCCTTAATTGTGAAGCTGATTCTTTATGTAAAGAAGGAATGGCGTAAAGGGACTTGACGTGGTTGTGTTGCAATAGCCTTAAGTTGTTGTAACGATTCTCTAGCAGTTCCCATGCGTGAGCGTAGTTGTTGGCCGTAAATTCCAATGCACTAATGACTTGCGACGCACTATTCGTTAGTGACGATCGTAAATAATGGAATTTTTGAATACAATCTAAATCCTCACGCTCATGGATCATACTACAATAAGAATTCTTAAACTCCAACCATCGATCGTATGAACCGTCAAAGGTAGGTATTTTTATGTCCGGTAACTTTACACATATTTTGCTTTTAGTGACTACATTATTATCTTCAGGTACATCTTTCTGCAGCATGAGTTTGGCTAAAGCTACTGTCTTATAATACTGATCTTCAAAACGGTCTCGGTTTTCCAACTGTTTTGGAAGATCGAGCTCGTCTGCATTTTCCTCAATTACACCTTGTAGCTCGGTATAAATATGTAACAAACTCGAACTGTTATCCAAGCGTAACTGTAACTCTAATATTTGTTGTTCACTCAACGGGCATGTACATTTTTTTATATAATTTTCCAACATCGTTAATCGTCCTTTGACCACTGCTCTTTTCTTAACAAGTTCCGTCATCTTAGCTTCACTCATTTTAAGGGAGAATAAGAACACAAGAGTACTCACTGTAATCCTTCCTGTACGATATGGACGCGCGCCACGTGCCGCCCGTGCAGACCCTGCTGACGGCTGGGCACCGCTGCTCAACAACTAGGAGGAATACAGCACGAATATTAGCACAGACCGAGAGATAGGATGGGGAAATGGATGGGACACTCAAACCTGCCACTCCTCGAATCCACTCGACGTCTTGCAAACCTCGTTAGCACGTGTTCGTGCAATGGCGGGTGAACTTTCTTCTTTCGTATATTTATGCGACGATTTCTTGAATTCCACCCAGATACAAACTCCTTTTCTTAATTCTTAATAATCCGGCTCGAAGGACCATTATGTTAGGGCTTCTTATAGGATTTTTAAATAAAACCACGAGACTTAACGGATCTTCAACTTCTATACTTTTTCAGAACATAATGATTAATGAATATTTAAAACACTTCGCGACCGGGGCGCGCGCGTCGCTCGGTATTGGTTTTCGCGCCGATCGTCCAGATGGCGCCACCGTCGCATATGATTGATGCGCTAGTTGCGCGTTTGTTGTTAGATGGCGTTGTGGGTAGCAAACATTTATTTGTAGGGTTATGTTGTGTTTATCACTTCTTAGTTTTTTGTTTGTGCGTTCATTGATGATTCTCCACATTGTTTTAACTTTATTGTTAGATTGCATCATTTTATTTTTAAAGTGTAGTTTTTTTGCAACTGTGACAGATTTTTTCAAAGTTTTTTCATATTTTTTATAATATTTTGTTAATATTGGATTTTTGTTTTTAATATTAATGTCTTTAATAGTCTTTTATTTAAACAAGATTTTTTTAAACCTACAGTGAGCCAATATTTTTTATATTCTGTTTTTAGTTTAATTTTACGCAATGGTATACATTGATTTAGAATAGAGATGAGTATGTCATTAAATGTTTTATAATTTATGTTAATGTTATTATCGGTTCTAAGAATATCGTTCCAATTAAGTTTTTGTATTTTCTCTTTGAATTTTGATATGTTTGTGTTGTTAAATAGTCTTTTCATTGTGTACCAGTTATGTGTTTCTGATTGTTTAGGTATTTTTAAATGTAAAATTGTACTATGGTGGTCGGAAAAACCTAGCTCTTCTGTCGTTGTGTACAAGTCTTTGTAGTCAAAGTTTGTGAATATTAGATCTATGCACGTTGCAGTGCTTGGTGTAATACGTGTAGGGCTTTTTACATGTTGAGTAAAATTATGTTCCTGCATAAGATTTAAAAATTGGTTTGTTTTTAAATTATCCGATATTATGTTAATATTAAAATCGCCGCCTATTATTACATTTAGTTTGTAGTATTTATTGTTTAAATATTTTAGAATTTGTTTTAATTGCTGATAAAATACTTCTTCCTCTCTTCTATTCCAGTACATAGTTACTATCAATAAATTTTCTATTGGTAATTCCGTGGCGCATAGTTCTATAACATATTCTATGGACATTTCTGAAATATCATTTCTATTTATGCTGTCGACATGTTCTTGTAGAAGTGTACAAACACCGCCGCCCGTTCTAGTGCTGCGACAGAAGGAAGATGCAAATTTATATCCACTAAATTGAATGAGATCAAGTTTTTCTTGAGTTAACCAAGTTTCTGAAATACATATTGCTTTATATAATGGATTTTTATCAATGAATGCTTCGAGTATATCTTGTTTGTTATTAAGGCTTTGAATGTTTTGGAACATTATTTTAAATGGTCGGTCGTTGTTTACGAAATGTCTAGTTCTCAGCCTCGTTGGACATATTTGTAGGACAAACTTGGTTGGTGTTTTTCAATATTATATCATTTTCTTGGGTGTTGTAATCGTATTGATGTTTGTTGTTTTCTATGTTAATTAGTTTTCCGTTTATATATAGGTGGTTATTTCTTATAATTGCATGAGATCCGTTTTTCCTGGCTTTAAATAATTCTTCTCGCATTTGTCCTCTATACTTTCGTGCATTTGCGTCTAAAAATTCAGATATGAAAAGTCTGGTTCCTTGAAAGTAAGAGTTATTGTTAATAATATATTTAGCCATTCTCTTACTAATAAATTCAATAACAAGCGGTCGGTTCTTAGATCCACCGGGTCTTCCAAGTCTGTACAAGTCTTCTATATATCCTGAGACGTCTATGTTGACTATATCACGGAACAGTTCTATTAATCTGTTGTGAAGTGCACTTTCAGGCTCTTTGTAGTAATCGGCCAGGCCATAGAGTACAATTTTTCTTTGGTTATTTTCTTGTATATTTGGAACTTTTGATGCTTCTGTAGCTAGCTTTCTTATTTCTTTCTTTAACTTTTCATTTTCTGTTTGAAGATTTTCTAATTTTATAGTAATGTTTTCTATTTCTTGTTTTCTTTGGTCGTTCTGTGTTGTTAAAGCGTTTGTTTTATAATCAAAATCTTGTCTTAATTCTGTAATAGCAGTATATATTTCTGTATGTATTGTGTTTCGTAATTCTTGAATTATAGATTTGTTGTTTTCTTTAAGATGTGTGATTATTAATTCACTCAAACCTTGCATTGTTAAATGAGTATGTGTATCATTCATGGTCTTTACATTTTCATCTGTGGGGATAATATCATTTTTTTCCATTGCTATGGTGTCGCCTAAAAAACTAAGGTCGTCGTAACAAGTTGTGTCGTTATTTGGATTTATTGTTTTTTTTCTCAAAGTGACATTAGCTTCCTCAGGTGGCGTAGATGATAGCTGATTGATGTCGGTGCCTCTAGGGATACGTAAAGGGGTGTTTGTGTTTCCAGTCTTGGGTATTTTACAGATGCATGTCTGGCATTTCCACGTATTTTTAATTTCCAGTGTCATCTTTTTCGTGTAGTAGTCTTTAGAAACACCTCCGCACTCTAGGTCGTATCTGCATTTACAGAGCACACAAATGAGATTTTCTCTTATGGGTAGCTTATTTTTACATCCAGCGCATACAGGTGTAGATGCCATTTTGATACTGTTCAAGGATACTTTTAAGATGTCTAAGCTAATTTGCTGTGACAAAAACTCGAATTAGCGACCTCTAGCGTGTAGTAGCAAAGTTCTAAGTATTTTATCAATAAATACCTACTGACCAAAGAAATAGAAGAAAGATTTTAATTTTTAATATTTATTTTACGGAGTCTATGATTGTATAGATTTTATTTTATCTGTTCTAGTTTGATTTAAGCAAAACCAAAGAACAAACTTTTTTGCATGCAAGTTTCTTTTAATTATGTATTTGTAAGTACTGTGGTATTATAAATAACTACCAACTGGACAAATTATTTTAATTTTATTTTATTACTTTTACCGACGATAGTAGCGAATTATTAATAACAACAGCTAAAAGTGATGAATTTCAATTTTATATTCATATTTACCAAATCATGAGGTAATTATTAATAATGATGGTTAATTCTTAATAATTTTCAATTAATCACACTTATCGTAACATATATACGTGATGAAAAATCTTCGTACCACTTTTTACGAAAATTACGCGGACGGAAGACGGAAGTTTATATGGAGAAGGTAGTGCAGAAAACTAATATGTTTGTATAATAATAATGCATTAGAAATACATTAAGTTTTAAATGAATTGTAATGTATACTTAAATTTATAATTTGTCGACCCGTACGCTTGCATTTTGATTTAACACATTCCATGCCAAGGCAAAGGCAAATATTTCAGACGTCTACTGAGTTCACGACTTATAGGATTTCGGAATTCCACAAGGTACGATACTGAGTCCCTTACGCAACGATTGCCGTCTGTTTTCTTCTTTGCTTAGGGTCTTATGCAAACGGACGAAATGTTATCTTTGTTAACAGTAAGGATTAGATCTTGTCTTTAACTCTTCTCTATGTCTTCTTTATCTCATCCTATTGCATTGTAAGTGATAGACGCCCAAAATACTACAAAGTTTGTGTATTTACGGCTACGTTTGTTTTCATATTAAAGTTATATTTCTGACTAGATTCTGCCCGTGACTTCGTCCGCCTCAAACTTCTTGCTACCCCGACCTACCCTGTCGCATCGATTCGCTTGCCCGTGCGAGTACTTCGTATTCGTGACATTTTTATTTTGGTCAGCTCTTATGGGCTCATATCGAAATGTTAATTAGCCTATAGTCTTCCTCGATAAATGGGCTATCCAACACTAACAGAATTTTTCAATTTGAACCAGGAGTTCCCGAGATTAGCGCGTTTAACTATACAAACTCTTCTGCTTTATAATTTTAGCATAGAAAAGATAACAACATAAATTGTTGAGAAATTCCTACCAGACAATTTGCTATTGTAAGAACTTGGGTAGTGAAAGGATAGCCCTAATTTAAATTTTGTTTACCACGAATAAAACCTAAGGTCGGTTCAAGGCGGTAAATTATTTTTGATGATAAGATAACCTTTAAAATAACTCGTCTTACTCAATTCTTGCAAAGGAAGTAGAATAGGAAGTTCCATTGTAAGTTGTTCTAGGTATAATGGGACCACTGTACATGAACGTTTATTACAGAAAAATATTAGTCTAAAACAGCCGCTATGGTTGCATAATTATAATTCAATTATCACGTTAACTTTTTATTTATATTCGCACTCAAGCTAACGAAAACTTTGTTTAGGATTTAAAAAAAGAGTTTTTCGAAATAACGTTGAGCTGAGAAGGAGGGCGTGTCAGACTTTTACTGACTAAAACCCACCCGTGTTCCCTCAGTTGTCTGTGTGCCAGGGGCGACGGTATCTTTTTCGAACAACCCGCACCCCTGGCAGGCATCGGCCCTTGCGGACCCTACCAGTTGGTGCTGACATCTCTTTGAGGCGCGCGTGGAACACAACGCGCCGTCGACCCGGGCTTGGTCCTTACCGGATAGCAAGCTACCCATTACTCGCCGTCCGCAAGCCCGTGGTGGCCGGGAAACAGCCTGGGATTCCCGACGCCTGAGTCGTGGGTACCCTTTTCCCAAATTCACCCTGTTCTTTGTCGTAGTAATAAGCGTTGTAATGACGCTTCGTAGTCGTTGCGTTGACGTCTTGTAGACGTCATTTAACCGCGCTAACATCGTGTTTTCAGTTATATATTTGTCATATATTACCAAAATTGATTCCGTTTAGGCAACAGTCTCTACTGATCAAATTTGTTCTAACAACATGAGCTATGAGAAAACCTTTCCACGCCCAAAGTAACTGTTCTGGGTAGGTAGCACGATAACCTCGCTTGACAAATAAATTAATAAAAAATTATGTGCATCGATTAGAGATCAAATTAGATCTAATTAACTATCAATGCACAGCTGTTAAAACGAAATGACAGCTATGAAATCCAATACCACCCAATTACAAATGAAACGTAAAACTTATTATCATATTTACAACTTCATTTTTGTTTTTTGTTTTAGTGCCAATGACGTAACATCAAAATGAAGGACACAGAACTAAAGTTGCCCACGCGCAATGTGCTGACCGGGGCTGTGGTGAACTGGGAGGATGACGAGATGGGCTTCGGGGATAGCCCCAACAACCTGACCCTGTCATGGAAGGACCTGTCTGTTTATAGGAAGAAGAAGACACAGACTAGTATATGGAGGTCTCCTGTTTATGAGGAGATTAGGGTTTTACATGGAGGTATGTATTTAATTCAATCAGCATAGCGATTCACAAACATTGGACAGGTTGTCGTATCGAAAATTACATATTTTCAATTACTAATTCGTTTTGCCCTCGACAGCAAATAGCTGTTGGAAGAATGGCAGTGGTCTATTTGATATAAACTGACTAAATTTTAAGATTTCGATTTATTAACAGCCTCTAGAGGTAGGGTTGTCAACTTTTTCTAGAAGAAGTAGAGTATTTTTGATTTCAGAGAGAATATATAAAGAGTACAGATTAATAAAATAGAGTACCATTTATTCAGAATTTTTGTATTTTTTTTAATTCTTTATGTATTTTTTAGCATTTTTTGCCGTACATAATTTTTTTTTGTTGATTTTACAAGAATGGTAGGACTCCAAACACCCTAATTCTACGTTAATATATGATCAGGAGCTCATTTTAATGAATAATTAAAAAGCCCTGTTCCTCTCTTCTCGCCACTTCACATTCACGGCCGACAAATAGTCATGTTTCACAGTGGAAAATATATAAAAACCGCAGAAAAACGAAATCATTTGCATCAAAAAGGTCAGTTATGAAAAAAGAGTATTTTGGCGTACTCTATTACTGTTATAGATTATAGAGTACACCCATTAGAAAAATAATACAATACTCCATGTTAGAGTACGGTTGGCAACCCTATCTACAGGACTCCTTTGATAACATTGATTGATATTCGATTCGGCACGGGAGCGTATCGAACGTTTGTGAATAACTATACTAGTCCATGATCTGAGTGAAATCAATAAGTAATGTAGCAACATAATTAATCGTGTCTCAGTAGATAAGACTTGGCGGATTAATCCTACCATGTAGATACCTATTGCTGAGATTACATTTAGAATAGGCTCTTTAGAGCATTCACAGAAACTACGTCTGTTAATGCTCTGAACACTAGTTCCAAGAAGCTTAAGCTTTCCAAAATAATGTGACTGTAGTAGGTCTAATTACAAGGCAGTTAAAATTAGCTGTCGCTTAACTAACGAATCGCGAATCTTCAACTCCAGAAATACGTATTAGGTAATCAGCACGTTTTGAGTTTTATGCACTTTAATGCACGTAGGCTTAATTCAAAACTTGCCAATTGCTTAAGGCCCTGGTAACTTTAAATATTGTCGTTATGAGCGATAATAGTTCTTATTGCAATCTGTTACGGGTTAAAATCTGTTGTAATAAATTCGAATAACAAATGAGCAAGCGTTTGTCGTAAAAAAAATCGTATAAAATTGGATATTAACTATTTAATAATAAAAAATCCATCACTGGATGCAGTTTGGCATTTGAAATTTTATGGTATATTTTTAATTATGTTTATAACTGTCATTGAAGGGATAAACTGATTTTAAAGATAATTAAGAGTTGATTTTGATGATTTTTTTGATGCATTAAAGTATGTTTAATTATGTTTTGAGTTACATCACTGTATGCAAAAATGACTTGAATATATCATATATTTTTTTGCTTTCAAAATTATTTACGGTTAAAGAGATATACAGCTTTAAAAAACCACCTTTTTGAGCGTTTTCCAGAAATCTCCGCCTTAAAACGTATTTCTGGAGTTGTCGATTCACCCACAAATAGAGTAAGTTTGTGCGAGTCGCCAATAGAAAATAACACATTATTTAAAAGTTTCATTTGCACGATTTGGCGAATAAATTGGTGCGAATCGACTAATTAGCCAAAAAATGGCTCAGGGCTCCTAGCTGTTCGAAGTGTCAAAGACGTATATGATGTATAACGTATTCCCGGAACCATGGGCTTAATCAGAAGAAAATAAATTATGTTAAAACATTGACAAGAACAGGTGGCTATATGATGCTCTTTAAAATCAAAGATATGGCAATAAATCTGCAGAATATATTTAATGACGAACAGGTGGCTTGAAAATCATAATTAATTTAATATTAATTATCAATAAATAATAATATTAGCCTGGTAATGAGGTGCAGCACCTGGTATATTTAAAAAGCATAACAATGCATATTCATCAAGGTAACAAACCAGTTATCTTTATTTAGGATTTATCTTTCTATGTTGTGAATAAATGAGACTACTTATGATTTTTAGAGCAAGGAGATCCTATTTCTATGTCTTATTTGGGAAACCCCAAAATAATAAAAATCTTGTTATTTTACTATAAATATTTATTTATTTAATGATATGGTATCACACACGCATGCTGTGATAGATTTTTGTTCAGAAACATGGCTATAATGTATTAAGTGCGACTTTAATAAATTTGATTATTATGCAAAACATGTGTGTGACTTAAAAAAAAAATGGCCTATCCTACTGGCGCGTGCCGTTACTGTACTGGCCAGCCATCACTTCGTCAAACGTGCTCGACCTCACATTTTCAGGACCTGGCTCATAATAGCTATGCCTTGGATTAAGCATGTCATCACTTTAGAATTACTTGCAATTCTAGAAAAGCTGAAACCATTTCCCATGCAACTCTACAGTCTCCTTACTGGGCGAAGTTGCATGGGAAATGGTCTAAAGACTTGCTATTGGTCTTTAGACCATTTACCATTTTTAGATGGTCCTGATATTTGTGTAAGGATACTTCATCTATATCCTTGTGCAAAGGGGCATTAAAATCTAATCCGATAATATTGAGAAAAATATACCTACATACTTTTAGAATTTGCAGGTTAGTCGATTCTTCGGTTAGACTGTCCTTAACTTTTTGATTAATTGCTTTACCTTTTTTTTTGAAAATCAGTCAATGCAGATCGTAATGTTTTAAAAAAATTAGGGAGAGTCTTCTAGTTTCCTGTAGCTACAATAGTTAAAATACCTAATCCGGTATGGACATTCGGGGTGGACATTCGGACGGGACGTGACCGTCCGAATGTCCACCCTGTAAATTACAAAAATGCTATTTTCTCAAAATCAACGGGTCATATTTGATGCCACTTACCACTTAGATAAAGATCATCTCATCTTGACCTCCTTACATATACACCGTGAAATTTTAATGGTCGTTATCCCGCAGCGAAATGGTTTTGTCTTGGTAATACAATCGTTTTACAAATAAATAAAATATTAAAAACAAAAAATGGCAGATTAACCATTGTGAAAAATCACCACGTGCGAGAGTTAATTTTGCTTTGAATATTTATGCATCGCTGTTCCCTTTGTCGGCAGTGCGTGTGATTCGAGCAGTACCTACAAGTTACCTCTAGTGTTACTATTGATTAGTGTTTTATCGAGTTGATGAATATATTTTTTAATTATTACAAAACACAAAAAAATTTTTTTTTTACTTTTACTCTATGCTTCGAAAGTACTCCTTAAGGCAAGTTGTTCTGCCGCGGAAAAACAACCATTAAATTGTCTCGGTGTATATCACAACCACATCGCTATTGTTCCATACACCACTTTCAGCCAGTCTCCTTTAGTTAGGTAGGTAGATAGAGGTACACACATGATGGTAGGTTGTGTTCAGATGATACAAGCAAGTTTAATATGTTTTACTATTGGTACAACTTAAGAAATGCCCAAAGATAAATATCTTGCATTTACTGAACTATCAACAGTTCCAATGATCACTTGGCAATTTCAATTTTTTCAGCATTTTCTTACTACTTACCTACGAAAAAACTTATTATCTTGTCTTGGTCCCATTATTTGTCAATACAATGATGAGTTATGCATTTAAAGTTATTAATATTTGTTAGAAACTCATCGACATTTGTATTCTTCTCATCCTCACGTATGGTTTTCAAACATACTTAGTCTTTAACAACTCAGCTGAGATCCACGCTCGAGGTTTGCCAGAGAACAATGGAACGGAGACCGGGTTAAGAACACAACAATTCGTTCCATCACTAAAAACTACTCGGAAAGCTGCCACGCTTAAATGGAATGGGCTGGTGCCTTATATCAGACGATCGATGGGACAAACTTATGACTCAGTGTGTCTCGTTGACTGGCAAACGACATCTCGTCAGGCCTAGACGGAGGTGGTGGGATGAGCTGGACACCTTAAATAAGGAATAGTCCATAGCAGCTCTGGACAGAGACAGGTGGAAAGAGAGTTGGGAGGCGTTTTCCCAACAGTGGGGCATTAATGGCTAATAGTAATAAAATACTCGTTTCTCTGTATTCATAAGTTTATAGATCATCATCATGATCGTAATAATTTTCAACGATAGCGAGTTTGACTTATAATGCACTGTTATAGATTTAATTAACAACTTTTTTTAAATAAGTACGCAGCTTTTCTTAATATTATCTATTATATATATATATATATTAATATTAAATATTATTTTCTCAATATGCACTTAATGTTAACAAGTAGATACATTAAGAACAGGTTCCTACATTATAGCTAAAAGCCTTCTCTTTCAGCCAACCTTTACAAAAGATGGAAAACATAATGCAATACATAAATTATAATAATTAAGGATCATTTATAAATAATTCATTTTTCTAACAATAGATATTTGACCTTAATTTATAGACAAAAACAATCATTCTTTTTATTTCTACTTTTATTAAAAGTATCACTTACCCTTAAATTTAATGGATTTGAGATGCTTTTACACAAACATAATTTATGATACAATTAAGTATAATGTTTTACCACAATTTTAATTATTCATTCGAAAACTAAGAACAGGTCATTAAATAAATTATTGTATAATCCGAGTAATTAAGACATAGTCGTACTTATTTAAAATAGTTTTTAAGTGGGTTCGTAGCCTCTTCTTGTTCTTATATTTATTTTATTTTATTTTATTTATTTATTAGGTTCACCAACAATTGTTTACACTGGTATTATGCTAAAGATAACATGCAAGATAAGTTAATACAGTAGCGTAACAATCACTTACAGGTAAACTCCGCGTGCATATAAAGAAAGTTATACAAAATAAACTAAACTAAAGTAACTTAACTAAACTAAAGTAACTTAACTAAACTAAAGTAACTTAACTAAACTAGGTTGAAAAAATGCTTAGTACTTAAAAACTTGGAAAACATCATACACCACTTAGGACTAACCTTTATTCGTATATTGATGACTAAAACGAAATCTAATCGGGCAGATACTTGTGAAAAGTAGCTTTCAACTTTCCCAAACAATCAAAGTGAAGATCGATTTGGTCACTGCAACTATTTATGACCTTGCATAATCTCGCATAAGGAGAATTTGCGCCTAGTATCGCTATATGCGACTGTGTAGGTGACATAAATCTATAATCAATGTTGTAAAAAGGTAAAATTTGTTTGTAAGTTTCTATGTAGGGGGTAGGTAATCTCTCTGGAACAACCAGTCGGATTTAAAAATGAAATTGGATATAGCCCAATTATTGAAAAAAGTTGTAGACTACGCATCACGTTACGCCCCTAAGAAGCCGAACAAAAAGAAAATAAGTCGGAATAGAGTACTTAATAAAATTCTCCTCTACAAGGTGTAACAGAAACCCTATTGCTATCCTTAAGCACTAAAGATAACAGCTGGTATAGAATCACTAAACATAGTTTCAACCCAATATAAAATACTCTAAGAATTGATACCAAATTTTCTTAAATTCAAATCAAAACAAACGTGTTACCGCACTAGGTAGGTCAATAACTTTCCACGTTACTTGCCAATATCACGATCAATCTCTTCCAAGTGATGTCTTTATTTCAATTTGATGATTTGGTTTCTGGTATCAATGTATTAAAAATTCTCATAACTTTCAAACATGTCGAGATAGGATTAGAAAACCCTTCCAATATCGTTTGATATCATTCAAAGAAGCCGTGCCATTGGTATTTTATTCCCTTTCCGTTACACGTTATATATCAACAATATCCGCCTGACCCAACATGCTATTTGCTATGAGCTGTTTGCGTGTGAGAGGGTTGCAATTCGGGTCTGTACGACTTCTACGGGACGATCACAATGATAAGAGGGGCAATTCTCGTAATTTTAAGAACGTTCACAGTCTGATCTCAGAATCTGTCAAAAATACCTCGGGTTTCCACAAATTTTTGACAAGTTTACGACATTTGATTGTTGCCGAGATGAAACTGCGACTAGATTTCGAACTTTTTTAATTAGGAGAATTGGCATTCTGCTTGCTATTTACTATCCAATATTTTAGTGTTCATAAAACTTATTCTTTTCAGTAAATGGCATCGTCTCGTCGGGTAACTTAGTCGCTTTAATGGGCTCTAGGTAAGTTGTAATTTTAAAATATTTGCTTTAGTAACTTTTAATGGGTAATATATTAGTAACTTGACATTCCCGTATTTTTATAAATATGAGCCGTTTGAATCTTAGCTTGTCCTCTAATTTTCGTACTTTCTTAAAACCTTTTTGGCATTGAATTTGAATGTAGCTGGGAAGAGATGGCAACTAGATTTGGAACGTTTGTAATTGCGGAAATTTTCTTGTACTTTTGTTCCTCACGTAATATTCTAAAAAAAGCCGTTCCTCCTCAGTGGAGCCGGGAAGACCACGTTACTAGCGGCCATCAGCCGTCGTGACAAAAGCGCGATGACCGGCTACCTTATGCTGAACGGCAGATTAGCTGGCGCAGACCTCATCTCCAGGATCTCTGGCTTCGTACCGCAAGAAGACTTGGCTATTGAAGATCTGACAGTCGCTGAACATATGGAGTTTATGGTAAGTTACTACTACTGCATACCTACCATACAGGGTAAAATGAAATTAGGTAGCAAAATTTTCCGCATACCTAAACATGATAAAACAAAAATCGATAAATTTGATTAAAAATCATCAACCGTAGTTAGTGTATGACTGACTGTAGTAAGTGTATTCTTGTAATTAAAAACGTTCTAAATCTAGTCGCAGTCTCACCTCGGCGACAAACAAATTTCAAAAACTTGTCAAAAATGTATGAAAATTCGAGGTGTTTTTGACAGATCGAGACTGAGATTAGACTGTGAACGTTCTTAAAATTACGAGAATTGCCCCTCAGTTTTAAATATCTGTTTTGCTTTGTGTTAACTTCATAGACCTGGAATTCGATATCCATACACACTAATAAAGGCTTCTTCAAAACAGCCGCGACGCGACAGCGTGACGCGACACTTGTAGTACAATTTCCATTAAGTTTTCATAGAAATTGTTCTACGAGTGTCGCGACGCGACCGTCGCGTCGCGCTAGTCTGCACGAGCCTTAAAACAAAATAAAACAGATTTTCACACAAACTTCAAGTCACGTAATACCAGCGGTCTGACAAAAAAAAAACTAAAAATCTTATTTAATTTTTCATCATATCTGGTAATTTTTGCTACCTAATTTAATGTGACCCCGTATAGAATCAAGTTCTCAGACAAATGGTGCTTCATGGGAGTTTGTAACTCCACTTCTTTTTCCCAGCTAAAGCACTAGAAAGTGGTTAAGGGCAGGCGTTTTGGGGTTCGTCTTATAATAAAATTAGTGGTGATTCTCAGCCTACTTTGGAAAGAGACTGAATTATGTCTTCAACAAAGAAAGAATGCGGAAGAGTTTGCCTAATTGAAATGGTAATTCGACCATTCGACATTATCTAAAGAATTTCAGATGACTCAGGAATGTCGTATACCTAAGTAAATATTTATTTATTTAAACTTTACTAAACTTGTATTTATGTGTGTTGCAAAATTGTGAATTTAAATTGTTTATTAATAAATAAATAAACATTATGCACGAGTAAAAAAAACTGTGCAAAGCGGGCTTAATACTGGTTTTTATTAGGATTTTAAAACTCAAACCCAAGGCATTTACTTCAATTAAATCATTTACCACGGCTCGCAATTCTTCCCTACCCTAAGGGCATCTCTTCCCTACGATTATAGCACCCCAGCTCTACTCCTTAATATGCAATGGTCTGTGTAACACCATGAAACATGAGGCTTCAAGGGCTAGTGCAAATCTTTTTTTTTCTTTATTAAGGACTTTTATAACCACAATGCTTATGACAGTCCCATTGTACCATAAATACATAGTGCAAATCTTGGAAGGTGGTGACAAAATATTTAAATACATATCCAAAGTCACCGCCTTCCGAAATTAAAGTTATTTTTCACTTTGTAGTGTTTTTTCGGAAGTCGGTTGTTTTTTTTGGAAAAAGTTTTTATTTTTCACTTTTAGTTATAGTACCTACCCCACTAATTCGAAATTTCATCATCCTTGGGGTCAAAACAATGCATATTTATGCGATAGCAGCAATCGCGGTTTATTTACTGTTCTTTTTTGAAGAGTTCCGTTGTCTGTCTCCGAAACGCATCATCAGATCTATATGAAATTGAAATGGGACCACACGGGAAGCACGAGCTTTCAAATAAAAAAAGAATCATCATCGAAAGTTATGAGATAACAAACATTAAAAAAAAATACAGTCGAATTGAGAACCTCCTCCTTTTTTTGTAGTCGGTTAAAAAAAAACGAAATGCATAAGATTTGCTTTACTAAAAGTTAAAAGTACTGATTGTGACATAGTATTGAATAAAGAGAAACTTGAATTTGTCGATAAAACTGTTTTGCTAGGGATCACGCTCGACTCAAGGCTACAGTAGAGTCCTCATTTTACAGCTTCTGCAGGACGGCTAAGTTCAGCAGCATACGTTGTAAGAAAAATCCGTCAATTTACTAATGTAGAAACCGCGAGGCTAGTCTAGTTCAGTTACTTTCATAGTATCATGTCTTACGGCATTTTACTATGGACGCCCGTCCGTGCAGATATCGAGTCTATTTTTATTCTGCAGAAAAGAGCCATCAGAGCAATATATGGCCTCCGTAGGAGAGATTCTCTAAGGTAAGGTACCTTGTCAATACATCTATGAGAACATCATGTACCTACACGTCAGGAAATATTTAAATCTTTTCAGTAAAAGAGGTGAAAGACACACCTATGGGACTAGAAATAGGAACCAATTAGTTCAACCAGGCTTCAGACTGACTAAAGTAGACTCATCCTTCATGGGGTACTGTTTAAAATGTTACAATAAAATACCTCCCCACATACTCCAACTGAATCAAATAATATTTAAATCTTGTATAAAACGCACACTATGCAGCCATGCTTATTATAAGTTGGGAGATTACATCGCTGACAAAAATGCTTGGCTAAACGCTACTTGTCCTGCTGCACAAGGTAGCTTAAACTAAATTGAATAGCATTTGAAACATTGTTGGAGCTGCTGGAGGTTGTAAAAGCTAGATATCTTTGCATTGTATAAATTCATTCTTTTAGTATTGTATAATTGCATAGCATATGTGTGAGCACTATGTTCCTAGTATAAAGCTAACATTTACAGGGTACGTCTTTCATTGAATTGAATGTGCCCTGGCAGCTGAGAGTATGTCATGCTCACTCAAATGTCTCGCTGGTGGTGGCGTGTGTGTTGGATCATTAAGTTCTCTTCAAAATTGTTGAGCTGAATGGTGCTGACCCATACGTCATGTTCGTGAACGGGCGCCGCCAGTAGGGACTGGTCATCTCTTAGCTCCCACGGCTTATTTTAATTTCTAAATTATAATTTTATTTTTGTTTTAATTACGGAAGCTTCGCGAGTGCGAGTCTTTTTACATCGTTCTCACATTCATAATTTCAACATAATGATGTAACCTACTTTTTGTAACAATATCATGATTTTAAAAGAGTGTCCATGTAGTTTCTTGCCCGTTCTTCTCCATAGGTACATACGCTTTGGAATGGGCAACTAGCTTCATCTTTCTAACTCACCGACCTCGACAATTCAAAAGTGCCTGTAATTGGTTTATTTGAAATAAATGCTTTGAGTTTGAAGGTTTTAGAATCATTCTTTATGAAAATCACTGCCTAAAGTGAAGTTTAAGCTTCAACGAAGATGATCACTGATCTAATAAGCCCATTGTTACATGAAACTTGTCCAAGGCCCAAGGCCTTGTTTGAAAAATGTCCCAATATAAAAATCCAATAACACTAGCTTTCCTATCACATCACATCACATCACAATTGGGTGTTAACATTGAGCCAAAACGGAGATCGATAAAATAATTAATTAATATTATTCATCGCCTCATCTTACAGAGGTACTGGCAACGATCTTAGATGCTTATCTGATACGTAGTTTACATCCTAATAATTTGACATTTCACGATACAATCTTTAATTTAATCTAAATAATTCGTTTTGTTTAGGTCAAAGGTTAAAAGGAATGATTAAGTAATATCGTGCTTTAACTCGGTGAATTCTTTATACCTATCACTTAAAATTGATCAGTATTTTTATGGATTAAACAAACAGGCTTGGATTTGACCATGGTGATGTGATAATTTGCCTAAAGTATGCCTTTTCTATTTTAGTTTTTTAGGATAGGAAATCATCAAATAACTTCTCCCGCAAACGCAAAATAAATGATCAGATATAGAGTTGGGGACCAGCAACACATTACGGGACACCAGAGCTACAATAAGAAATCTCTTTCTGCTGCATATTGTGGCCATGCAGTGTAAAGCTTGCAAAGAACAATTATTTGATTTGTAGTAAACTTATATTTAAAACAAACGTGCACGCTGAGATGTTTTTATTGTCATCTGTTAATCATAATGAACCTCAGAGAAAGTCACTGATGGCTATTTTTCAGACAGTTTTTACCTTCCGCTGTAAAATATCATTTGTTGCAACCACAAGCTTTTCACTGCTCCGTGACGATATTGGCTTGAACTTTACAGGTTGGCAGAGATAACGACGCAGAACCTGTTATTGAATCAGTACACGATTCTGGACCTGCACTGAAATTTTCTACAGTGATTTTGGAAAAAATCAGCAGAGTGGCGTCCAGAATTGTGCAATGGATCTATGGTAACGTTGTGCGTCGATGTTTCTGCCATCCTGTATCTCTGGGCGGAGCGGGAGGGCGTGTCAGACTTTTACTAATTAAAACCCACCCGTGTTCCTTCAGTTGCCTGTGTGCCAGGGGCTACGGTATCTCTTTCGAACAACCCGCACCTGCCAGGCCCTGGCAGGTTGGCCTAAAGTATGCCTTACGACTTTGTTAAGCAATTTATTTGAGCTGCCTCGATGGTTTAGTGGTTGCAAGCGCTGCTGCTAAGCATGAGGTTCTGGATTCGAAACCCGGGTCAGGCACAAGTAGCAGCTTGGAGCCTGGATTTGTGCCCGGTGGATAACAATAGGCTCACCACAATTACACGGGAGGTTTACATAACTGGCGAAATTTGGCTGAACCTACTACAGGTACATCTCTACCTAGCCCTTTACGGAAACAAGGTGTGATGTTAGGTTTACTTAAGATTCCTTTCCAAGTATATATTCCCTGAGCCAATCAGCTAACTTAACGAAACCCTTTCTTCATTTAGGCTCGTATGATGATGGACAAGCGATCGACGAGGGTAGTACGAGCGAGGCGTGTTCAGCTTCTTTTGAGTGAACTCGGAGTCAACAACTGTAACAAAACTAAGCTGAAAGATCTATCTGGTGGAGAGAGGAAACGAGTCGCTTTGGCTGTACAGGTAAGTGAAGCAAAATACACGAATATGTTCAAAGTTGCAAGAAAAAAGGTCTTGAAAAAAAGGAACTTTCTTTGAGAAAGTTGTTACAAAAATGTCTCGAGCCCGATAAAAACACTATATAAATAAATGATAAATATATAGTATCAACTGAGCTAACCCATATATGACAGATAAGTAACAATAAAGACAAAAGAATTCCTCATTTTTCTTACCCACAACGCCGGCCGCACTACCGGCGAGTTGGGCCAACAACAAGCCCAGCGGCATTCTCGGCGGGTATTTTGAGCCGGCTGACTTGCCGCACAAACAAGCACGCCCCGATGGAACTGGCACGGCAATAACCCGCCGGCTTTGCCACTGGCATAGGTGTAAGAGCCTTAAAAATAGAAAAACAATATGCTGCATTATATATAAATCATCGACCGACGAGAATTTTCGTACTTTATCAGCGCTGACAACAAAATCTAAAACAGACTCTCTTCCACAGCTCCTAAATGATCCTCCAATCCTATTCTGCGACGAACCAACGACAGGCCTAGACAGTTGGGCAGCAGCCGCCGTAGTAGCCCGCCTAAGGAAGCTAGCCATAGGAGGAAAACTGGTAGTTTGCTCTGTGCACCAACCGGCTTCCGGAGTCTTCGAGCAGTTCCACCAAGTTGTGCTGCTGACTAATGGAAGGATAGCTTTCCACGGCACTATTGAGCAGGCTGATCAGTTTTTTGCATCGTAAGTACAATATCTTTTATATATCCTGCAGTATTTCTTATGGAGGAAACCTGGTTGTTTGCTCAGTACACCAACCTGCTTCTGGCATCTGCGAGCTATTCTACTAAGTTGTGCTATTGGCTAAAAGGAGAACAGTTTTCACGGTATAGATAGACCTGGACTTCAAGTATCGCCACCACAAAGCTTCCATACTTCGAACCCGCATCTAGCGGATTCTTTCGATCTTAACCAGGTCATCGGTCCACCTAGTGAGCCTTCCACGCTAAACGCTACTGAGTTGGTTATTGTAGCACTATTTGTATTTGGTGGTTATAACCTTCATCTATATTTTTCGCACCAAGCTGTCTAGCTCTTCTCATAGAAGTCCAATTTGCGTTTTAATTGAGTGTGCACAAACTGGATTATAAAGTCATATTAAAGCTTTAGTCAGACTGTCTGGTTCATATCTGGTAGCAATTCAGAACCATTCGATACGCTTCGACGCCGAATCGAACATCAATCGATGTTATCGTAGGCATCCTATGAACACCGTTTTCGAACATTCTGTCAGTTTAAATCAAATAGACCGCCCGCAATTCTACAGACAACTGTTTGCTGTCGAGGGCAAGGCAAATCAGGCTATCGAAATGTGTCATTTTCGATACGATAGCCTGTCGAATGCTTGTTAAAAAATATTTTCATTGGTTTTTTTTCTTGAACTAATGATAGTCGTTTCTTGATGCTTCTAATTAGTGTCATAAATCATTCTCTTGGTTATCAAGATGATTGCTGCACTTTGGAAACTTTGATGATGTTAAATAAATTATCATAAGCTATTAAGTTTTTATGAAGTTGGCCCTTGAATATAAATATTATGTTCAATGGCAAACAAACATGATGGGACTTATTGAGGTTGCCCTTTATGTGAATTAAATTAGTTGTAAAACGAATGATAGATTGTTGACCTTACATGAATTTATACTTATTGAGTGTTTATTGTACTGTTCTTGCTTAAGATCATTCTATCTATACAGGGTGATTTTTTAGTCCCCGTCCAAATTTTTCAGGGTGAGAGTACCCGTGAATTTGAACAACTTTCTCCAAGGAATATGAGCCGAAATATGAAAAAAAAAATTGAAACTTCCAATACAAAATCGATCAGCTGACTATTGATCTTGTATGCGAGGTCCGATTTTTTTTCATATTTCGACCCATGTTCCTTGGAGAAAGTTGTTCAATTTCACGGGTAGTATCTTGAAAAATTTGGACAATGACTAAAAATTCATTCTGTATATCCACTTGCCAATGATTTTCGTCTGCGCAATTGATACCGCAATCATCATTCTCCTGCCCTTCTCCCAATTTATTTGGGGTCGGCGTAACATGTCTTTATCTTCCACACTTCTCTATTAGTCGTCATATCGGTGTCACCCCCTTTCTAGCCATATCATCATTCACATAATCCATCCATTCTTTCTTTGGTCTCCCCCTACTCTTATAGTTATCGAAATTCATATTGAAAACTTTCCTCATGACATTTTCCTCATTCCTTCGTATCACACGCCCATACCATGACGACCGATTTCCACACAATTTTTCAGTTACCGGTGCCACTTTCAGTCTTCCTCTTATATTGATACCCCATTATTATTATAAATACAGGTGTATGTAAATGTTCAGTATTTTTAGAAATCCATTTGTATTATACATAACAATACTATTAGAAAAGAATATCAACTTTCGACTGCTCAGGGGTCGAATAAAGGTCGTAAATCGTATTTTAAGAATGGGATTTTCCCAAGATTTTCACAAAATTATCACAATATTAATATACAGAAAATAATCTTAATCAGAATTATTTTACGTTTATTATTATACAATATATACACCGTGACATTTTAGTCGTCTTACAACGGCAGCCCACTTCATGTATCCAATGACTACTAATCATTTATTTAAAAAAATAGATATTTTTAAACATTTGCATAATTAAAAAAAATGAAAATATCATTCACTAAGACGCATGACGTAGTTTAAAACACAATGTTATGGAGATGAAATTAATGATAGAATGTAATGGTAGGTAGGTAGATATCTTCTACCGTTTGATACGTAATCATTATTAACAGGGAGGGTGTTTCATAATTCTAAAGCATAGCATTATTTATTTTTCTTTGTACCTATTATCTTAATTATGATAAAAATGTTTAAACCGCGCCTATAGGTATTTTATGACGGATACATTGAGTGGACCACCTTTGTAAGACGACTAAAATGTCACGGTGTATAGCTACCATTTTATTAAAGTCACAGTCCCTATGTAGATTCCTACTTAATTAATTAAAATAAACGAACATCGGTCAACAGATCTCGTGTTTGCCAAAGGATCCGTTAAAAAAACTGATAAGAATCTATATATTATTTAAATAAGAGTTATCTCTGTAATCTTAAACTACTTTAGAATAAGCCGTAAGATTCAAATTGAATAACCATAATGAATTTGTTAATTTGAAGGCCATCATCTTATGGGGCTCGTGGATTCCACATTTAAACTTGATCCGTCAATTAGAAACAGAAAAAAAAAATACTGTGAAGTACAAACAGTACATTACAGAAGTTTGTGGTATTAAGTAACGGCGCGACACTTTGAAATTATATAATAATAATAATAATCATTTTATTATCAGGCAACTAAGGCCCATAAATAAAATACGTAAAATAATCTTAAACAATAATGACAAACTAATACATATTAAAAACCAGCTTAAAACTAAAACTAAACACGTAAAGTTGACGGCCGGCGTCGTGTTAGCGAGACACGACGCCGTCAACTTGGCGAGGTGTGTTATAGCCACTACACGATCTGAAAACATTATGAGAGAGAGAGAGAGAGAGAGAGAAATCATAGTAAGCGCTCAAGGAGGATATTTTATATAGTCCTCTTGAAACAACAGAATCTGGTATACTCGCGCCACTCTGAGATGACTGTATAAAATAGAAGGAAAATTACAGTGCAGCCAAAAGCACTTGCGCCAAAAACATTTTGGGCAAATTCTGGTTTTCCGCATGTTTAACTAAAAATTTACGAAAATCACTTAAAAATCGTATAAAGGTGAACGGCTACTGATCCCCAACGGACACAAAGCACGCAACGGATTTTGCTTTGCTTTGTATGAGTTCATAAAGGACTGCGTCCACTCTCTGTACCGCTAGCAACAGAAATTGTATTGCGTGCCGCTGCCGGTGACGTCACTTTGTTTATTTCACTGCTTGCATTGCTCACTGCCGCAACTTGTTTTGTTTGTAATTGAGGTGAGAATCACCAAGCAAATTGTGAAATGGATGACTTACTTTTAATTCTATTAGATTAGAACAAAGATATAAAAATTGTGTAATTTGAAACATTCGATAATATTCGGATGCAGTGGACGCACACAATCGGCAAATCCGCTGTCCGTTGCGTGCTGTGCGGCCGCCGACTGCGGACCAGTGGACGTTCACCTTTAAAGACGATTCGTAAATATAAGGATTATATCTAGAAACTACCTAAAGCAGCTAATATTAGACAACAATAAAGAAACACGTGCATATTTCACAAATAAAAAACAAGGATGCTGAAAATTGCATAAATATGCACATAACGCTTTCGTGTGTAGGTCAAGCAGTAACCCCAATAGAATAACAATAAATTAAAATAATGTCATTGTTTTCAACAAAAAAAGACCTGATATGCGGATAGCTTTTATGTTCTAGGTAATTTTGAGCTACAAACCGGAATTTATTGATCGAATTTATGTGACGTAGACTAATTTGTAACCGGAGAAATAGAGCTTTTTATTCGCTGTTTGAATTAACAATGTTGTTGGGTTTGGCCTTTAATTTTTTGTATTCTGTAGGTAGCTAGGTAGGTTATTTTTGCACCATTTGGTAAAAAAGGATATGAATATAAATTAGAGGTCATTGGCCTATACGCACGGTGGGCTTGAAGTTTATACCAGCAGGCTTAGCACGAGCAACGATTTGTCGACGGAAGAATAGACATGACTAATAAGTTAATCATTAAATGATGTACAATAGGAGAAGATAGCTATGTTCTTCTATTAATTATCTAAACTTTGTGTATATACTTTGTGGCCGTCGAGTAGAAAATTTGTTGTCAGTGTGATTTTGACAGTTTGGGACGAAATATTCTTCTGAAATAGTCTACATATAAAAGGACCTAGACAAAGATCGTTAGGAACGAAAGAAAAAATGATAGATTGTAGAAGGACATCTACGGTGCGATGTCAAAAATGGAGAAACGAAATGTGACTTTGTATAGAAAAATCACTGTCTATTCTTCTTAGAAATAGAAAGCGTCATGCTAAGCCTGTATTAGGACTAGTGAAACATTGCTTTGAATTTGTACAATGAACAAGATCCTTTCATTTTGACAATTCAACAACTTTCATTGCGGTATTTACGTAGTTGAGCAGACACATTTTTCGAATAAAATCGAGCAATGAATTACTAATATCCTTCAAAATTGTTCAAATTCTGATTGATAGCACTATCCCTTCTCTTCCCGTGGGTGTCGTAGAAGGCAACTAAGGGACTTACTAAAGAACGGGCAGCAGCATTCTCTATACATTTGACCACCATACTGCGATCGCCAACCCGCCTGCCAAGCGTAGCGATTATGGCAAGCCCCCCCAAATTGGCGAAGGCCTATGTCCTGCAGTGGCCGTCTTCCGGCTAAAATTATGATGATGATTGATAGTGTGTTACGAAATTAGAGTGCAGTTCGAGATCATGGAGGGACAACTGTAAGGGGACCTTTTAATGAAAGAAAGAAAGAAAAATGGATTTATTTGTCACAGAAACACGTGCATATTAAAAAAAAATTTACATAACATTAAAAAAAAAACATGATAACAACACAGATATTTATACATCGGCATAAAGAACAAGAATAGTCGGCAGCTGCACGCCGTTACTGTGACAAGAAGGCTTCCACTCAGCATGATGCTATGCTATGGGACCCACAGCACAGCGCTGATTTTCAGTGGTTAATCAAGAGCTACGTATCGCTCTAGTTAGTAAAGCAAAATAAGAATGCACACAATGTAAGAAACAAGTTTGGTATGAGGCTGTGGTAAGATATTTGATCTTGTCTGCCAAAGCAGAGAAATTTATACTAATTCTAATTATTAATGACTAATTTTTACTAATCTGTACTAATATTATAAAGAGGTAAAGTTTTTGAGTTTGTGAGGTTGTAGGAAGTAATCTCTGGATCTACTTAACCGATTTTGACAATAATTTTACCAATAGAAAGCCACGTTATTTGTGAGTGTCATAGTTTATATATTAACCCGAAAAATGAAAAAAAACTTTTTCGTGGTAGTCAAATTTGCAAAGTAAGTCGGAGAAAAAACGGTCGAACGAAAACGTTTCTTACAAACGCTTAACGATGAGAGATATATGATTGAGTTCCAGAGAAAAGTTGTAGAGCTTGATAATGCCTGCAAATAAGTCAGCGACAGCATGTGTCTAACTTTTATAATATATTTTTGTCAGAAAAAGTAGTTTTTTACATTAAAAAAAATATTTAAATCGATAGGTCATGTTTATTGGTCATATTATTAACAATTATGAATTCGTATCAAAATAAGTAAATTTATCGACCCAAGTGTTTAAACACTTGATTCATTACTTTTCCCTTTAACTGCATATAATTTGGACGCATTCGTCCGCGCGTATTATTAAACAATAGTTTAAGAGATAATACGACATAGATATGGAACCGCGACCGTATCATAATCTATTGAATAGCACTCGGAACGTAACGAACCACGCTCATAATTTCATCACAAGTAAAACTGTTTACCACCCAACGAAGTAAGCACGGGTCAGTTAGTCTTAGATAAAACAAGCTTTTTCACCTGTCCTCTCACACCTATTAACACTGTAATTTGAAAACATTATAAAAGCCTATTATTTTTAAAACAGTAACCGTGGAGTTTCTTACCTGCTGTCCTCCATGGGAAACAAACAATTGGAACCGTGTACCTAGCTTCTGACGTTTCATAAGTGGCCATGTGGGTTTATGCAAAATAAAATATTTTAAATTTTATTTTTAACTAGCTTTTGGCCAAGGCTCCGCCCGCGTCAATGTCGGTTATCGCGTAAAAAACCCTATGTCCTTCTCCATATCCCAGGCTATATCTCTGCCAAATTTCATGACGATCGGTTCAGCGGTTTAGGCTTGAAAGCGTAACAGACAGACAGACTTATTTTCGTATTTATAATACTAAGTAGGGATTTTGAAGAGGTACAGGTTTCAGCCTTAGTTTAAAATGGCACTGTCACTTCCTATATAAAATTAAGAAATCAAACAAAAAGCTATTACTGCGAATCCAAAGTCAAGGTTAATTAGCACTAAATTATGGTGCGTAGATTATTCTACGCACCATAATTTAGTGCTAATATATTCAGTAATTCTGATAAGATTCATCCAGATAATATAACTAGAATCAACTTATCATCTGAGATAATCTCTAGTTTATTGCTCAGCGGACATTTGTGATACACAGTTGGCCATTAGGAAGCTCAAAAACCGGTTAATGATAAGCTACATGCATAAAACATCGATTAAAAAGATGTCAAGATCTTTTTTCGAAATGGTTATCACTTTATTTTTCTCACATGCCTTAATGCTTTCATAGAATGCCGTATTGATTTCTCACTAAACAAACATCTATTCAGAGCAGTGGTAACGGCTTCGACTTACAAGTTGAAGATCATGAGTCCGAACCCAAGCAGGGCCTGAATTCACTAGACCACTTAACGATTCCTTACTCGTAACCACGTCAATCACACACAAATTCTGCTAATATCTTATTAATAATATCGACAAATTATCTTGGTACATACAAAATATGAAATTTCGATTCCTTACCGTTACATTGGTTTCTAAAAAAAACCATATTGACGTAGTTTGAACGTAGTAAGATTCCGAGGAGAATCATTATAACGATATAGAATTGGGGCCCAGGCAGTTTAGTTTGTGTGAATAATTTCAACACCACTGCTCTCAAAACGGTGAAGGAAAACATCGTGAGCAAACTGGCATGCCCTAGAACCGAATATTCGAAGACATTCATATGTCTTCGAATTCATCCAATAACCCGCACTGAGCCAACTTGATAGATTACAGCCTACTCCCTTGCGAAGAGTGGAGGCCTGTGTCTCAGCAGTGGTGACTTTATGGGCTGGTTATGCTAAACATCTTTAGGAAAACAGCCGGACGCTCGAATGCTCATAAACACCCGAATCTTGAGCTTACTTTTGGAACTGAACTGAAGAAACTCTTGCTCAGTTCAAAGTTATACCATAGATAGCGTTGGATTGAGAGAGTATCATATCATATCCTAAACAATCCCGGTTCATCATTTCAGCCGAAAGACGTCCACTGCTGAACATAAGCCTCCCCCAAAAGCCATAATCGCCACGCTTGACAGGCAGGTTGGCGATTGCAGTATGGTGGTCAAATGCATAGAGAACGCTGCTGCCCATTCTCTAGTAAGTCCCTTAGTCGCCTCCTACGACACCCATGGGGAGAAATGGGATGGTGATATTCTTTTACGTCCGGCACCACATGGAACCTGGTTACTTAACCGAAATTCCGTTATATAATCGACTAGATTGCGTGTTTTCTTATTTTTAGATTTCACCCAGAACTATTGAACCAGAACTTTAACTTGTACGGCGGACTCCATGATTATCCCCGTGAGGCCGTGACTATAAAAGATTTAAATAAAACCATAACCACTAGCTCTCTAGTATCCAACATGAAAACAATCCTATGACGTTCTCCAGGTCCCATCTGTCGAATCTCATAACGATCGGTTTAGTGGTTTAGGCATGAAAAGTGCATTATAAGGAATTTGTTGCACAAACAGACAGATAGACAGCAGACTTAATTAAGTACGGTTACAATAACTTGACATTTTTTTCCCCAGTCTCAGCTTCAAATGTCCGCTAGGTTTCAACGCAGCGGAGTACTACACATCCCTGCTGGGTGTCGAAGCTGACAAGGAGATGGAGAGCCGGGACCGCATCCGGCGCATCTGCGACGAATACTCACGGTCTGACATAGCTGCTGAGATTGACAGTCAAGTGGGTCAGGTTAAAGATGAAACTGAATACTTTAATGGTGAAATTGACGAAAAGGTACGTGACATTAATAAAATTTTATGTTTTGTGTTTAGTAATGTTAATTACTCACCTCCTATTGTATAGGATCAAGTTCTTCTAACTTAACAGACAGCTGTGCTGCTGGGGAGTTTGTTTCTTCTTACCAGCTAAAGCACTAGAAGTGGGGAAGGGTGGGCGTTTAAGGGGACTGTCTTATGTAATTTTGACGTTAACTCTCAGCGTAGTTTGGATAAATGACTTTTGATTTTGATTTTGGAGGAAAGTAGCTTTTAGAATTTCTATAAATATTAATGATTAATTTACTTCAGTCACTCTTAGGAGTCTTAATTTCTGGCAGGAATGACTTCTCCTTTTGTTTTTTGCTTCTTCCATGTTCTCCTTGTTTTTATTTTTATTAAACATATCTCTTTCATGTGCTCCTAGAATAGTATCACTATTTAAAGATAAAGCTGCCTAATCCATTTTAATGAATTCAATATTCAGAAGATGCCTCGAATTGGCAAAACACTTTACACTTAAATCAGGTTTCAGAGATAAAGCATCTAGTCATTAAACTGTTATCTGCAATAGCAGTAAAATCAATGATAACAAAGTTCTTGTTATTCTCACGATCCAAACTTTGCTTATCTGTAGTTTAATCTCAGATCGATAGGATATAAACTTTTAAATATATGCCAAATGAAATACAAGTCTTCAAAAAATTTACATCCGCCAAAATATTATTCATTAATTCTGTATCAGCAATATTACGAATGTTAAAATGTGCTTGTTAGACCAAAAATATGCTAATACTAAAATAAATAATAAATTTATGGGTCTAATATTTATAACGTTCTCACGCCAATATAAAACACATAGATTGTGAACATCAGTGTCAAACATTTGATTTGTAAAACATTATCATTTATTGTTTAACAAATATTTATAACTTCACTAACTTTAATGTTTTGTTTCAGGATCAATATTACGAGAGATATATAACTCTGTGAGTATTTTCTTGATATTGATTTGAATTCTAGTTTTTATTTTCTTCTTAATAAGGTAAAGATTTCCTGCACCAATAAATAGGGATCATTTCTGTATATGCACCTTTTTTAATAAAAGTAGCTGCTTTCTTAATAGGTGAATTTTTAAACACTATGCACCTAGCCATATGGTCATTTTCAGAAGTCATTCGTGTTATTTTTCATATAAAATAATGTATTATATTTCTGATGTTGGTGCTTAGTCATCTTTGTCAAATCCATCAACTATTCCAATGAGGGATGTTTCATTTGAATGATGATTTGCAGAGTCAAAGTGAATTACTTCGTACAATTCTACTGGCTGATGTGGAGGAATCTACAAGCGCTAAAGCGAAACTACAGCCTTTGGGTCGCCGAATTCCTTCTACTTATGGTGAGTTTCCACTTTGTCACCTTTATCTACCAATGGCTCTATAGTTATGCAATTTTCGGTTCCAACTTCCAACCGTCCAACTTCTTTCTCTGAATCTTCAGAAAGTTTATTTTCTCCCTGTTTTTTATGGCTTTTGATTTTAAAACTTAATTCACTCTCTCTCCATAGTTCGTGGGTCTGATAATCTCAGTACCCTACAACGGGCATTTCGAAGAGCTGGACCAGCGTGACATACAGAACGTGGAGGGTCTCCTGTACCTCACGATAGCGGAGACAATATTCCTCTTCATATACGCCGTGTTCATTACGTTCCCTAGTGAAGTTCCCATATTGCTGAGAGAAACGGCTAGTGGACTGTATTCACCCTTACCTTACTATTTATCGAAGATGATCTTTTGGGTAAGTTATAAGTTTTACCTTAGTTTTTTTTCTAGTGGGGTACAAGCTTCACATGTATGTACCTTTAAAATTAATTTAAAAAGTGATTTTTTACTTGAATATTCTCCTTGAAGTTGTTTACTACAAAATTGAGAGATGTGGAAAAGGTGTGGCTTTGTAGCAGGTGAGCAATAGTAAAGATATTTTGGTCCGTTACCAATGCTTCTGATAAGACACTAAAATGAAAGTATTTGATCCTTTGTGAGCAATTAAACCAACTAAGTATATCATCATATCAGCCGAAAGACGTCCACTGCTGGACATAAGCTTCCCCCAAAAGAGGGGGATTTGCCATAATCGCCACTCTTGGCAGTCGGGTTGGCGATCGCAGTAAGGTGGTCAAATGCATAGAGAACGCTGCTGTCCATTCTCTAGTAAGTCCCTTAGTCGCCTTCTACGACACCCAGGGAAAGAAATGGGATGGTGCTATTCTTTTACGTCCGGCACCACACGGAACACTAAGTATATCGTGTTCATGTATATATGTCAGAATTATTGCTTCATGGAACAGTTGTTCAGTTAACCAAAAGATTCTAATTCAACAGTGGGTGTCCAAAGATATTATTTATTATTCATTAGTCTTTGTATACAGAAGCGATTAAGCATAATTTTGATGTAAATATAATGAGCTAGAAAGTTTTCTATTTTATAACAAGGCCCTTTAAATTGTGACACCGATGATCGAGCATGGTCAAAACCAGTTTGTTTTATGGTTCACATCGTTAAACTGTGTCTAGTGGTTTTGGAATATTTTCTGCTTTATCGTTTTCAAGTTTGTTATCAAAGAAAGAGTTACCAATTACAGGTTTTGAATTAAAAATAACTCTTTGTGCAACAAATTCCTCATAATGCACTTTTGCCATCAATTGACTGATAATAATTCTTTAGACGTTTCATTGTCACTCATCTATTTTTTGATCTTAGTATAATGAAAGAAAAAAAATGTTAAATAATTTAACAAACATAAACTGTTTAATATTATGGTAATAAAGCTAGGAATCGACAGAATGGTTGAATACAAATCGTTGATAAAGACAGCTTTAAAGTCAAAACAACGAACTTGATAGTTCATACACAAATGTTTAAAGTGAAAAAAATACTTTCGAATTGTAACAGTTCCGTACATAATATTTTCCTTCAACTTCCAGATACCCCGGGCAGTGATAGAGCCGACACTCTTCACGACCCTCATATTCTTAGTGGCTGGTCTCCACGGAGGGTTCATGGGCTGGCTGGGCTTCAACTTCGTCTGTATCCTGTGCGCTAACTATGCGAACGCTTATGGTAAGTACAAACACTTTTCTTTGTACACAGCTTACCTCTTTGCCTAGCCCCCTGTAGTTGACCTTACCTGTACTATACCTTAGTAAAACCTTGCCTTATCTTTTCCTAGTGACCCTGTACCCTACCGTAGTATTTACAGGTCACAAATGATAAGCATGGAAATAGTCATTGATAAAATATCAAAATTCAAAATTAAATTAACGATTGAACTATAAAAATGAACGCATTTTGGCGGATGGCAAATTTTAGCATCAAAATTCAAAATTATAATATTCCATTTTATAATTGGCATTGCAATTCCATTTTAAAAATTCCAGGCTCGTTCCTATCAGCGACGTTCAACTCAATGGAGACCGCTGCACTGGTATCCGTGCCATTCGACCTCATTGGCACTATGTTCTCTGGCCTTTACCTGAGCTTATCAAGCGTCTCACCTTACTTATCTTGGCTTAGATACGTATCAGGGTTCTACTATGGCGTCGAGAGTATTTCCATTCTTCAATGGGATTCGATTGCAACAATTGACTGTGTAGAAATTGACGGTATGCCTTGTATAAGAACTGGGCCCGATGTGCTTAGAAGATTTGGGTACGCAGAAGAACATTTTTGGCGAAACTGTCTCTGTTTGTTCAGTATGTACTGCATAGCTCATTTCATAGCTTTCCTCATGGTTATCAAGAGGAGTAGGGGCACACCTGTATATTAAAAAATAGTTTAATTGTACATAGTTTTTAACAATAACACCGTTTGTTGCTGCTTGGAAACCTGCCCGTGCCATAAAGGTGAACATTGGGTGACATTTAGATTAATAAGTTTTAAGGATACATGTGGCCTTATTTTTATACAAAAATCTTATTGTTAAAAATCAACTTTTACAGCTTAAAAGTTCTTAAGAATTGGCAATAATTTTAAAGATCTGATGAATTGGCTCATTAAACTTTACGAATTTTCATACAATATGTGTTTGTTGTTTGCTTTCTTTACCCTATACCCAACACCTTACCCTGTTATGCACCAAATCCCTTATGTGACACAACATCGTTTAAGACCTGTCTCAATGCCGACGATTAACCGACTAACAAATTTTTCCGCCACAGAAGCGTCCAAAAGATTGTAGGTCCTGTGTAAAAAGGGATACAAAGTATATTAATTTAAATCGTCCGTCACCTTGGTGAGCATTAAGAGAGCTTTGAGTAAGAGCAGTAGTTGCCCAGTGATAACGGCCTGCACTTTCGATATATAGGTCGTAGGTTAAAACCCAGACATGCGCTTTTCTTAGTGTAAATTATTTCATTACCACTGCTCCCAAAACGGCGAACGAAAACATCATGAGGGAACCGAAATGCCCTAGAACCAATAATTCGAAGACGTGTGTCATCTACCTTCTCCCTCTCACAGAGAAGAGGCCTGGGTCCCATCTGTGGAAACTTTATAGGCTTTATGCTATGCTCGTCTCCGTCGTGGACTCGCAGCTCGTTGCTCGCCAAGTCGTTTTATGTTGCTAACTCTACGCTTCTCGTTCATCGGTAGTGACAGGTGCCTTAGGTCCTAGCCTGCATGTATGCACACACTTAATTAATCTGGCTAATTATGAGCATTAATACTAGACGACAGATGATTACCTGGTGCAACTATTATTATTATTAAGAACTGTTTATATCCTTGTTCTCCTAAGCAGTTAAAACGTAAAAGAACTCACTCATTCTATATGATTTTGTTGTATTTTTTGTCATCAATAATTTTCTCATTACTGAACACAAAAGATAATCATGGACTTATGACTAAATTCCGTTCGGGTACAAAAAAATGACGCCTTTATTAAATAAATCGCTACTGTGTACACTACTGCTACACTTACTATATAAATAATGAGTTCTTTGATCGAACGTAGTCAAATTTCAATAGAATAATTGTAATTGACAAAAAGTCCATTTAAAAATAGAAATCGGAATGGTTTCTACTACCCAGAGTCCATTTTACAAATGGAATTTTATGATTTTTGTCATTCCAGGCTCATTCCTATCAGCGACATTCGACAAAATGGAAACCGCAGCTCTAATCTCAGTTCCATACGACCTAATAGGGCTTATGTTTTCTGGAATCTACCTGAACCTAGCCACCGCACCTGCATACTTCTCCTGGCTTCGGTATATCTCTGGATTTTATTATGGAACCGAATGCATATCTGTTTTGCAATGGAATTTAGTTGACACCATTAATTGTGTGAACGCAGAAGGCTTGCCTTGTATCAGGACTGGGGCTGGAGTGCTGACCAGGTTTGGATATGATGCGAGGAATTTCTGGAGAAATTGTGTGTGTTTGCTAGTGATGTACTTTGTGGGGAATATTGTGGCTTTTGCTATGGTGGTGAAGAGGAGTCGGGGTACGCCGGTGTATTAATTTTAGGTATATCTCTTTATTTATAAGGCTATTTCTTAAGGTTATGAGAATAAAATGACACAGACGTCACTATGTTAATGTTTTTTGTTTTTATACAGATATGTTTTTATACGAAGCGCAGTCATATAGTGCGATCTAAAACTAGATTTGTGTCTACTTTACTTTTAAGTCTGTATAAACCAAGATTCGTGACTAAGCATTGAAGATCTACGGCATCACTAGATGTTACTGAGCAGTCTATGTGTCTGGACGCCCTTGTCTCTGGAACTACCAGACGGATTAAAAAAATACTTTTGGCATTTGCTAGTCCATGAAAAGTCAGAAAGAACGCTAACCGAAAGTGAAAATAATGGCTTGACGAAGTCCCGGGTTCTGCTAGTAGTAAAAATCTCACTAAATCGAGATTTTTCAAAAGAAGTGAAAATGGATAATCCTACTTTTTATTAGAAAACGAACCAACGAACTAGATGTATATTATAAGCTGCAGGTGTCCACTACTTGTAGAGTAATTAAAAAACTTATTAACAAATTGGAGTGCTAACTTAATCCTTAATTAATTAACATCTCGTTAAGTGTCTCGAAAATTACCATGTGTTATTAGTTATTAGCAATATCCTTGAACTAAGAAGAGTTCATTCACCATCAGAATTAGTTGCATAAAATTACAATATACGTAGGTACTTAAACTTTTTGCTAACAATCTTTTTATTACTGACCATAGAGTAGAGGCGACGTTTATACTTGACCATAGATAATAGCTACGCTTTATGTAGGTAGGTACAGTCGATCAAGCTATTTCGTGTACAGGCAGCCAACTTATGCTGAAGCAACTTTTAAACAGTGCTGTATTCACAGCATTGTCGTGCTCGTGTTGAATAATCAATTCTTTGCTTTTTTAAAGTAGGTGTGTAAAAATGAAAACTGCCAGTGCAGTGGAAAGATGGAAAACCTGTCAATTTTTGCCTGTATATCAATTAGCTTGTTTGACTGTACTATAGTCGTTATAAACTTTGAATATCGAATTGGATGACAAATTATACTATTCGATAGATGTATTATAGCCGTAGAGAATAATAACATTAATCATTATGCCACCCAAGTGTTGAAATGATTGGTTACGCTCGAGCCGTGTAAGATAAGCCATTTAAATCAATTAAAGACTATAAAAGTATTACAGAACGTATATTTAGAAAAGACGGCTGCGCGTATACGCTGGCACAAAAATCGAGGCATCGATTAGAAAAACGTAATCGAGAAGAATGTTATAATCGTTTTTCAAACCAGTTTATTCAACGAGTTTGCTTTATTGGGAAGCAGGTATATGTGGCGAAGGCCTATGTCCATTGGGGGAGGCCTATGTCCTCAATGTCAATGGACGTCTTTCGGCTGAAATCGTAATGATGATGATAATGGTGTATATGTGTAGTAAAAAATAATAAAATTGCCGCTGTCCCATACATTTTGATCGATTAGGTATTGAGGTATTGTACTACATAGCAAGGAACAAACCTGTGTACGCATGTTATTTAGATCTCTCCAAGGCATTTGACCTTGTAAATTATAATGTTTTATGGAGCAAACTTCACAATGTTGAGGGGCTCCCTTCTGAATTAATTTGGTTGCTTAAATATTGGTACAGTAATCAAGAGAATACTGTTCGATGGGCAGGCACTTTATCTGAAGTGTACAGGTTGCAGTGTGGGGTGAGGCAAGGGGGGTTGAGCTCGCCACGCCTCTTCAACCTGTATATTGATGGTCTGATTGAGGAGCTCAGCGGTACCGGTTTCGGATGCTCGATAGACGGAACATGCATAAATAACATAAGTTACGCTGACGATATGGTGCTGTTGAGTCCCTCAGTCAGAGCTTTAAGGTGTCTTTTGAATATTTGTGAGGCGTATTCGGAGGCTCATGGGCTGAGATATAACGCCAAAAAAAGTGAATTTATGATATTTAAGGCGGGTAAAAAACAATATCGTGCGCCCGTGATCACTCTTTGCGGCACACCACTTTCACAGGTGAGTAAGATTAAATATCTTGGTCACTGGGTCACCGACGACTCATCGGATGATATGGACATTGAGAGGGAACGAAGGGCGCTGTCCGTGCGATGTAATATGCACGCTCGTAGGTTCGCACGCTGTACAAGAGACGTAAAAATTACTTTATTCAAGTCGTACTGCCAGACACTGTACACGTGCGGGCTATGGGTGAATTATACGCATCGCGCGTACAGTGCCCTTCGCGTCCAATATAACAACACCTTCAGGGGAATGCTGGGGCTGCCGCGGTGGTGCAGCGCATCTGCCATGTTCGCAGAAGCGCGCACACAGGATTTCTTCGCTGTGATGCGCACGCGCTGCGCTTCATTGTTGAGTCGGATACGGATCACCTCTAACGTTCTCCTGAAGACCTTGTCTGAACGGTGGGATTCACCAATGCTGCAGGCGTGGATGGGGTGGCACTCTCTTTGCAACAGGAGATGAGTGGTTCTCCGTTCATGCCCGATTAGTTTAATATTTTACGTACTAACATTTTATTTAAGACTGTAATACTAACAAAATGGAACCTGATTTCCGAAAATAAACGATTATTATTATTATCTCGTTTATTCATTTTATACCTTATTTACTACATTTTTAAATATTTTTATAAAAGTAACTTTAAAAAAAAACATTTAAAAATATAAAAAATAGCGGTCCGCCGGTAACGGGAGCAGGGTCCAAGCTACCGGTGGTTAGGGCTCCAGAGACAGGAACCTCCTCACGATGCGAGCCGTATCGAGGAGTACTGCCTTCTGGATCAGGCCTTTGATCCAACCGCCTAACGAGAGCCTCGAGAGATGTTGATCGAGGCTTTCGGCCATCAGTCCATTGGCTGATACGACAATCGGCACAATTACAGCCGAGTTCACATTCCACATGTCAACAACCTCGTGTGCTAAGTCGAGATACTTAATCTGTTTCTCTTTCTCAGCTTTCACGAGGTTCCCGTCATGCGGAATGGTAACATCGACTATCATTGTGCGGCGCGCTAACCGATCTATCACCACTATATCAGGCTTATTGGCTACAATAGTCCTGTCAGTAATGATAGACCGGTCCCAGTACAACGTGACATGGTCATTTTCAAGAACTGGGTCGGGCACATACTTGTAATACGGTACCTCAGAATCCACAAGTTTATATTGCAAAGCAAGTTGCTGGTGAATAATCCTGGCTACTTGGTTATTATTATTATTATTATTGTATGGGACAGTTAATTATATTTTTAAGAGGTATGTCCCATAGATAAAGTGGTTCGGTTTGACAATCTGTGAGAGCCTATTTATTTTGTCTCCTCATGTAAGGCTCTTTGTTCTGGATAGGCTTTACTTCCTTACACGTATGCCTTATCACGGGAGTGCATTAAGGCTGCCGCAGATAAAGTTTTCATTGAAATTGTTCCACCAGAGTCGCGTCACGCCAGTTTGCAGGAGCCTGAGCTATAAAGCGTCAATTTCGGGCGCTCTCGGCTGTACAGTAGACGTCGAGTGGTGTGCGAGAGAGAGCACAATGAAGCCGTAGCATAAAAGTAGCTTGGCAACTTAATTTTCTTGTGGGCAAGGTCGAATGCGCGTGCGTGGGATGCTTACGGCAAGCCATTACGATACAAATAAAAAATAAAACCTACATAGTTAGTAGAACCGGACAGTGATTCAAGTTCAAACGGAGTAAAAAACTGGAAGCGGCTTTTTTGACTTGATTGAGCTGCCCAAATTACGAATAACTTTGTAATTGGGCGACGTATGTACGGTCACCAAAAGAGATAAGTAAAAAGGATCGTCGAATAAGTTATCTTAATTAGTTGTCGCAGGACCCTGCACTCTAATTGCTCCACACATTATTAAGGAAAATCTGAATAGTTTTGAAGGTTTTTGCAAATCCATTCTGTCATATTCTCTAAAAAATTGTCTGCTTAGCGACGTAAACAACGCCATGAATGTTGTGGTACTGTCAAGATGAAAGCGAATCCTACAAAAACTTAAATCAAAGCATTTATTTCAAACTAGCTTTTGCCAGCGGCTTCGCCCGCGCGGAACATTCATCCCTTATTTAACTCACTTAGGGGTTGAATTTTGAAAAATTCTTCCTTATTCCTTGTATACATTATAAAGGGAATCTCTGTGCAAAATTTCAGCTTTCTGGGTCCAAGGGCAAGGGCTTGGGCTGGGCGTTGATGAGTCAGTCAGTCAATCAGGACGTTTCTTTTTATTTATATAAATAAACCAAATACTTTGAATTGTCAAGGTCGGGGAGTTAGAAAGATGAAGCTAGTTGCCAATTCCAAAGTGTAGTCCTACCTATGGAGAAGAACGGGCAAGAAACTCCATGGACACTCTTTTAAAATCTCTTTTAATATTCGTACGAAAAGTTGGTTACATCATTATGTTAAAATTATGAATGTGAGAACGATGTAAAAAGATGTGCACATTAAAAGCGTCCGTAATTAAAACATAAATAAAATAAGAATTCAGAAATTAAAATAAACCGTGGGAGCTAAGAAATTACCAGGCCCTAGTGGCGGCGCCCGTTCACGAACATGACGTATGGATCAGCACCATTCAGCTCAACCATTTTGAAGGGAACTTAATGATCTAACACACACGCCACCACCAGCGAGACATTTGAGTGAGCTTGACATACTGTCAGCTGCCAGGGCCCAGTTTAATAAACGTTACAATTTTACAATTTTGTAAATAATTGACATATTTGTAAAGTTTTATGACAAGTACTGTTTAGTAAACCTTACAATTGTGTAAGAATTTTACAAGTAAAAACGTTTCAATAATTAGCTTTACAAGTGCTGTTTAATAAACGTTTACATTTGTAGGAAACGCCTGTAGATTTCGATGACAAAATTGTATCTACAAATTTGTAATTGTAAGTTAACACATTACATAAAATGAAAGTTTTTGTTGAAGATTCTTAAATCAAAGGTAGATTTCAAAAATCTTACAATTTTAAAATATTTCGTGTTCGTTTACAGTGTAGGTACCTATTTGTTTGATTCGTAACGAAAGTCATGGAGCACAATAAATAGTTTGTCTCTAATATAGGAGAATATAGATTTTTTTATTCGGTTGGTTTATAGTGAAAAACTAACTCCCGATATGAAAATAAAAAAGGGGAAAGACATCGCGGAACAGTAGAAATCTTTAAGCATCTATAATTTGTTGAGTGGGTGTAAGGGCTGCTTTGCTCTTTGAATCGTATTTAAGGTCATGTCCTATTTTCTTTACCAAATATTCGACGGTGGTTTTGCTAACCCGAAGTTTTTCGTTCGTATGTATCCTTTTATGAAAAACTCGTCGTTGCTGTTCACTCTTAGAGTCATCATCACTACTGTCACGGTCGCTACTTCCACTAGGTACTAGTTGTTAGAACCATTGTTTAATGTATAACAATTAAATTTCTTCACATAATCCATTAACGTACACAATTGTAAAATTCTGGCACAAGGCGAGTCCACCTGTCGGCTTTTTACTACAATTTACAAAATATGTAAAATTGTAATTACAATTATGCGTTCAATAAAACGGTTTTCCTTACAAATATGTAAATTGTCACCTGTAAAGAGAAAATGTTTATTGAACAGAAATGTGTAAAATTTACCTACAATTTTACAATTTTGTCAGTTTTCCACCATGGGAAATTTGTAAATTGTATTTTTTTATTAAACAGAAACTTGTAGAATTGTAAAATACAATTACAATTTACTATTTGTAACGTTTATTAAACAGGGCCCAGGGCAAATTCAAGTCAATGAAACTGTATTAACCAATTACCCCTCAGCTTGCCGCTTTTGGTGACTGTAGGTACTTGTAAATATTACATGTTGTGTTTATTGTAGTTTATAAAATTAATTTTGATTGTTTTTTTTAGGATAAGCAATTATTTTATTATTCATTGCCTATTACGATAATAATTAAAACAGCGTGCGTGCAGGGTGTTGTGAAGACTGTAGACCATCAAAGTGAACAACTTTTTCGATGGGATCTTGATCGACAAATTCAGTTTGATGGCCTGTACATACCACACCCCTAATAATTTGACCTTACTTTTCTAATACATACTGTATAGAGGGTCAAATTTAATTTGCTAGCAAAACTCCACAGACTTGATGAGTATCGACTAATCGATGTCTACACACGACAAAATAAAAATAAATGATGGCTTTTTAGGGTCACCAACCGTTGTTGGTTTTATTACTTGAAGCATGTGTTGAGAAAATATATATTTGTTTGTTTATTTTCGTGTTATACGATCTTTACCCAGCCCGTCTTTGTATTTACTAGAAAGAAAACTAATTTTTCATGCTGATACTTCAAGTGACTACACCACTTACGGTTGATAACCCCAAACACAACTCATCATTTAAAATTGTGTTTTGTTTGAACAATTGCTCATGTTTAGATATCGATGCCCTCATATCTGTGGAGTTTTGCTAGCTAGTTCAATTCGGCCCCGTATAGAATGAGCTCCATGTATTTGTAGAAAACTACCTCTGTAGTAAATATTTTTTCTATGAATAATATTGTATAAACCACTGCCTAATTTAAACCAGTATTAATTAACAACCGATTATTCTAGCTTTGTCTTCTCCATCCAGTGCCAAAGACATGAAACTCGATACTTACCATAACTTAATAATCTCCATCATTTCGCAATATTTTACTCGAAAATCCATTTCGGAAGTTGCATTTATTGGCCATAATATACTGCAAATGAATAATGCATTAATAAAAACGGCTTTTGACATTTTATTGTGGCGCCACCGCCTCATCTGTGTCATAAGACTTTCTATAGATTTCTACGAAAATACAATAAAACAAAATAGGTATTGTTAACAATTTATTCTACATAAAAACAATCCTTATTCTAATAAGCATAGCCTTTCCTTTCCTCCCTCTTCAATCCTAGGTACCCGAGAACACACCAGAATAATGTTAGTAAAATAAAACCCAAGGAATCTTGAAGAATGTAGTCTTGAACGTAACCATTTTCTAATAAGACAGCAGCTCCATCCTTTACGCAGGTTAAAGTCGCGTTTGTTGGACAATCTAGGCAAAAAAAAGACAAAAGTTAATAAAACCGGATACGTACATAAACCAATGCCCGATGGTGTTAGGTGAAATTATCATCTAATACATGTACATGCAACTACAAGCACGAATACACTAAGGCATACTATAAAGCGCGCGAGCGAGCTATAAGCGCGCTATAAAGTTACTATACGCATTATTATAACACTATTGAAAAAAGTGCTACAACTACAAATAAAAAAAAATAGTTAAAAAATAAATAAAAATAACGAGCTTTAAAAACCAAACTAAAAAAGTAGAAAATAATTTAATTCTATTAAAAAGCGTGGGGTGGTTTTTGATTTATTTTTATAAACAATTAATATCAAGCACACCACGCTTTTTAATATAATTAAATTATTTTCTACTTTTTTAGTTTAGTTTTTAAAGTGTGTTTTTTAGTTTTTTGAACTATTATTTATTTACAATTTTTTAGTTCTGCTAACTACAAAAGCACGATTTTTAAGCTTTTTTTTAAATTCTTGAATTGTCATCGGTCCTCGATAAGTCTACAAAGTTTAAATGAAATCTGACCGTTTGAAGTGGGTCAAAATCGCGCCCTAAGGAGTCGGTTACAAACAAACATACAAGTGAAGCTAATATAAAGCGTGTAAAAACAAGGAGCTACGTTTGCCAACAAACTGCTTTGCAGTTTGACAGAGGTAATATATTTTGTAAAAAAAGTATTTCTGTGAATGCAACTTTAAAAAAAAAAAAAACAACGACGAAGAAAATGGCAAGATCAACTAGATTATTTCATGAAAGATTTGACTACGAAAGCGAACAGCACCCTTAATGCGTAACACACTATTCATCAGAATCTGAATCAAATTGAAGGATATAGCTAATCCATTGCTCCTTATGTACGAAAAAAAATGTCTGCGTAGCAATGTAAATAACGCAATGAATATTGTTGAACTGTCAAAAAGTAAACCATTTTTACTGTTAGTGTGATACGCAATTACTTATTAACTGATGAAATCCGTTTTGCCTGGACAGCAGTAAGTATTTCTTCTAGACAATATGTAAATCTCTAATTGGGTGAATTTCAACAAGAGATTTTTATGTATCATTTCGGTGGGATTTTTTTATTTCAATGCAATCTATATATTTTTAGTGACAAATAATACTTTAGTCTATTTTATAACATTGTGCGTGAGTGGACATCAAATATTATCAAAACTTACATAAATATTTAAGGATAAAGTTTTAAGAGTCCACTGAAATTAAAAGTGTCCACCGAAATGATAAAAATTACCACCGAAATGATAAATCCACCGAAATGATACAGCTAAGAACAACCGTGCCCCCAGCCAGGGTTCCGTACTTTGTTAGGTTTGATTTCCACAAATTTTAGATAAACACTGAGACAGGACAGTACACAGTTTTTTAATATCATCATTAATATACAGATATTACAGTTAGTATTATTACATATATCATTCTTTGAGGTTACAATAACCTCAAAGAATGATATTAATGTAATGTAATGTTTATTATGATATGAATGAATAGTTTCTTTACTTTTATAACCTTTGGTAATTTTTGTGGTTGTTGTTGTGTGAAAATGTTGGAAAACTTTATCGTAAATGCTGGTAACCTTAAATAAATATTTTTGCTTGTTTATGTACTAATACTAATTTACTTGATATATTTTCAAAAGAATCAACGTATCGCGATTGGAAAGCTTAAAGTTTCTGATTAATATGATGGTTGCATTTGTAAGTTATGCCATTAATAGTAATACCTAATGTCTACCTATTGCACTAAGAGAAAAATGCTAGGTATAATTTAGTTAAATTGGTAACGAGAGGAGAATAGTGTTTCTACAGGTATATCAGTAAAACTTCTAAAATTAAATCAACTCTTATATTTTTAAAATACAATAAATGAATAAGAAACATTATAAAAATATCTTAGTAGTAATAGCTTAGTACTTTTAATCCTTTTACATAAACGTATGAAACATAACAGAAACCTGAGATTGAGATCACTTTATTCTTAAATTACTACAACAATAGAGAAACGTACATATCTAAATAGAACAAAAAACAACAAAGTTTTGTTCTACCTATAACTATAATTCGCAATTATGTATAAGTAATTCTTATACCTAATGCGAATTATAGTTATTCCAATAAAACAGTCTTTCTGGGTACGTATTTACGAGTAGGTTCAAGTATGTAGCTTAAAGATTAATTTTTCATCATGTCACTTTAAATCACACAATTATTTCTCAAATTCACTAATCAGCCTCTTTTCATGACTATAAATATAGGTTTTTAATTTAGATATGTACCTAATAAACAAATCTTCTTTAATTATCACACCACAGCACGTCTTTACTATAATTATTATAGTCATCAGTCTTCTTTAATAAGTTTAACTTCCTACCTAAAACAAGTCATGCCATTAAATGACAGCAAATATTTAAAAAACTAAATATACAATAACAAAAATCAAAAAATATTCAAATCAGAACTGGACGAAGACGAAGATAATCTTCTTACTTTTCTCTTCTTGGCTGTAATCATGATTTCTTCTTCGCTGTCAATATTTCTTGTCCGTTCATACTTTTCAATAATTTCAGTATCATTGTTTTCAAAAAATGAACACGATGGAGTGCTAAATTCATTGAAGTTTTCATATTTTTCGAGCAATGATTTGGGTATTATCGATGATTCCTGCTCATTCTCTCCTTTTTGATTATTCATTCCATCAAAGGAATGGGATGTTGAGGGCTTAATAATTGATATTTCAATGTTTGTGATTGAGTGTGTGTGTGGTTCATGTATGAAACTATTCCTTTGTAATTTTTTGGAAAGATTCTTTTCATTGAATGGCTTGGGACGTAGTACTAATTTTTCTGACAGTTGAATTGGACGCAGATGTGCTATATTTGTATTATTTGCAAAATTCGTTGATTGAATCCCAGTGAAGTCATGAAAACCTAAATGCTTGCCGTGAGGGCACCTAATAGTTTTATTTAGGCATTCTCTTTCAATACAGGACAGATGTCGAAGTGCCAAACGGTTTCCTGACTCTTTAGACCAAACAACTTGGTGAACTTTCATAGTTCCCGGAAAAGTCTTTAAGTCTTTGGGCAAGAGCCAATCTTTTTCTGTCACCTGATAATCTTCAACTGTTTCAATTTTCACACCTTTAACATAACACTGTAGGTTTTGTACCAGCGATTCAATATTGGTAATATCATGTTGATATGAGACTTGTTTATCTAGCGTTCTCTTTAATACTCCACCCACTCCATCTGCTGCGCTTTTTCCATGACCACACTCACAATAGTTCCAAATTATGTGGGTCAGCATCGGACAATAGGAGGATAACTGAGTTATTATATATTGTTAGCCGAAAAGTGATGTCACATCTGTCGAAAGGAGGGGAAGGCAGATGGCGGCCGCCGCGCGCCTATATAAGCCGCTGCACGCTCATTTTGGGACAACTTTTTCGTGGAGTAAACTTGATAAGGAGAACCTCTGCCCGTTTGGATAGCCAAATTTTGCTTTTATTAACTTTGTTTTGTAAAATTAGAAGTACCTTCAATTTTTGTATTTTCTTTTTGTGAATTTAAAATAATAAACCGTTATTTTCGTTCGTCGTTCTTTTTTTTTAAGTTATTTAGTTCTATTGTGCTAAAATCAGAAGTGGGATCGGGTCCTCACTTGTCCTGATCGTTTCCGCTCTCTGAATTAAAAGCAGTTTGGCTATTCAAGTTGAAAAGAAGGAGAAAACAAAAGTAACGGTTTCTTTTTTTATTGTTATAAAAAATAACGGTCCCATTATAAGTACTGTGGGTATGTAAGTGGTAATTTTACATGGTAAAATAAACATCGGTAAAATCTGGTGAGTACGTTCCGATTTGTTTACTGTAGAAGACGATAGTGTGTTCAGAAATACATTGCTAACGTAGCTTTGTAGTCACATGTTATTTTTATTTTGCTTACTCTAAAGTTAATTGGCTATCTCTTCCAATTGTTTCGTTCAGTAAACTATTACAGGACTCTGTACTACTTGTGCATTGGTGAAAGCGTAAATATGCCTAACAATAGCCATAAAAGTAGAAGTCGAGATTCGCGTTCTAGTATTCATGATACGAGCCCTAGCAAACATAACTCGCGTTCTAGACATACTAGAAAACGACGTAGGTCTTCTAACAATCTATTAACCGAACAGATGCAACAAATATTGGATCGGCTGACATCATTAGAGGAACGTGAGTTAAGTACTGGTGCATCTCTAGCGGCGCCGCTGCAGCCGCAGGAACCAGCTGCAACTACGGCAGGGCTTCAAGAGTCAGCCACTCCATCCTCACCGGGTCCTTCCGTAAGCGCTGCAGCTGATCGCGATGCTGGCGCGACCGATCGGATAGTCGAGGCCATTCGGTCAATCAACACGACGGTGAGATCTAACCAATCTTATTATATTTCACACTTCGATCCTAGCATCAATGATATAGACACTTGGTGCGAGGAAGTAGACCGTGCTAAGGTTTTAAATTACTGGAACGATAATGAGTGTCTATCTCGCATTGGGAATTGTCTAAAAGGTGATGCTAGGACTTGGCTCAACGAGTGGGTTACTAATGACCGTAGTTGGAGCAATTTTAAGAAAGAATTTAGACCTTTGTGCCCTAGGAAGCCGGACATTGCAAATATTTTATATGAAGTCATGAACACTAATTCTGACAAATATCCCACATACGCTGATTATGCTCGCCGATCGCTGCTAAGATTGCGCATAGTCAAAGGGTTGAGCGATGAGTTAATTTCAGCAATCGTGATACGAGGTGTTACAGATCCGCAAATCCGTGCTTCGGCAACCAACGCAAAACTAATGCCAAATGAACTAGTGGAATTCTTTTCGATTTATGTTAAATCAAACACGCCAATTAATAAGAAACCTAATTATACCTCGCGTAACGATAATATTTCAAAATCAAATAGTACAGGCACTCGCAAACGGCATTTTGAAGATGGTAAATGCTTTTCTTGTGGTCAACGTGGCCATAAGCAATCTAATTGTACTAAGAAACTTAAACCTAATTCAAGTAATGCCAATAGTGATGACAATGATCAAAAAAATCGCCCTATTCATACCCCGCATAAATCTGAACCGTGCAGTTTTTGCAAGAAACCTGGACATAAAGTCGAAACTTGTTTTGCCAAACTAAAATCTAGTTCTCGCAATACCAACAATGTAAATTTCTGCCAGGAAAGCCCTGATAGTAAGAAGAAAGACATTGTTGTAGCAGTTATACAAGGGATCCCTGTTGATATCCTCATTGACAGCGGCTCATGTATATCATTAATTTCTTCATCCTTGTTGAAATATTTTAGATGCGTACGCAAGCCAGCTTTCAGAATTTTGAGAGGCATTGGTGGTTTAGAAATCGAGTCTACTTATTTTGTCACCTTGCCTATAGAATTTAATGAAATAACTCTGGAAGTAGACTTGCATGCCGTGTCCCCTGAGCATATGAACACCCCAATCATTGTTGGTACGGATGTATTGAACCGAGAAGGTGTCACCTATATCCGTACGCACAAGCAACAATGTCTTACTTACGAGCCCCGTATAATGCATAATGTTATGTGTGCTTCATTGTCTACACAGGCACCGATTAAGACTCTTTTAACTGGCCAAAATTTGAAAAAATTACTCTCTTTGATTAATGAATTTTCAAAATTCTTTATAACTGGTACTGCGACTTCCACTGTTAATACTGGCAGCATGTTAATTAAATTAAATAGTAGCACGCCGGTTACCTACCGGCCGTACCGGCTTTCATATCCTGAAATTTTGAAAGTTCGCGAAATTATTAAAGACCTTCTTGAAAAAAATATCATCCGGGAGTCTGAATCAGAGTATGCGAGCCCCATCCTATTAGTTAAAAAGAAGGATGGATCCGATCGCATGTGCGTTGATTATCGCAAATTAAATGAGATCACTGTTAAGGATCGATTCCCATTACCTTTAATTGACGACCACATCGATCGGTTAGGCAAACATAAATATTTCATAAGTCTTGACATGGCCACGGGATTTCACCAGATACCATTGGATACCGACTCTATACCGCTCACAGGATTTGTTACACCAGAGGGGCACTATGAATATTTAAAAATGCCCTATGGTTTGGCAAATGCGCCCGTCGTTTATCAGCGGATAATGTCAAAAACTCTTTCTCGACACCTGGAATCTGGTAAAGTCCTGGTATACATAGATGATGTGCTTATAATGTGTCACACGGTGGATGAAGGCCTATTAACCCTTCGTAAGGTTCTCCAGACTTTGACAAATTCGGGTTTTTCTCTTAATCTTAAGAAATGCTCTTTCCTATCAACTAAGATAGAATACCTAGGACGTACTATAAGTCAAGGTCAGGTACAGCCGAGCGAAGGAAAAGTCCAAGCCTTGGTTGAGGCGCCTATTCCAAAAACCGTTAAACAGGTTCGTCAATTCCTTGGCCTAGCAAGCTATTTTCGTCGGTATATACCTAGTTTTGCAACCAAGACGGCTCCTATTACAAAACTAACAAAAAAGGATGCACCTTTTGTCTGGGGTCCCAAGCAAGAAGAAGCACGGCAAGATATAATTTCACAACTTACGAGTGAACCTGTGTTAGCCATTTATGATCCTGATTTACCTATCGAGGTTCACACAGACGCAAGTTCGGTGGGCTATGGTGCAGTGCTTCTCCAGACTCATGAAAAAGGGTACAAACGGGCAGTTAGTTATTTCAGTAAGCGAACTCAAGGTGCTGAGCCGAGGTACCATTCCTACGAGCTCGAGACCTTGGCTGTCGTTAAGGCCTTGCAACATTATAGGCACTATCTGGTTGGTGCTCATTTCACAGTTATAACTGACTGTAATGCACTGAAAGCTACACAGCAAAAGAAAGATCTCTTGCCACGCGTAGCCAGATGGTGGATATACTTGCAGGACTTTGATTTTAAGTTGGAATACCGTAAGGGTACTTGTATGTCACATGCCGACTATCTGAGCCGCAACCCTGTGTATGTTTGTGAAGAACGTAGGCATCGGAATTGGGCTCAGATAGCACAGGCTGCTGATGAAGAGACCCAACAACTTCTACATAAACTGACGGACGGACAATTGGACACTAGGCATTATATTAAAAATAATGATTTGCTCTATTATAAGTATTGTCCAGTGGGGGAAGATCCTAGACTCTTATGTTTTGTACCCAGGGGTCATAGGCTCAGTTTGCTTAGAATTTTTCATGATGAACATGACCATCCTGGAGTTGACAAGACGTTAGAACTCATCAGGAGACATTTTTGGTTCCCTTCTCTTAAAGCATTTGTTCAAAAATATGTGGGACACTGCCTTATTTGTATAACGCATAAAAAGGTCCCCAGAGCCCCCCATCAACTTATACATTCGTGGGAAAAACCGGGTACCCCTTTTGAGGTCATACATGCAGATGCCTTAGGTCCGTTACCTCAGTCTAATGGTTACAAGTATGTGTTAATTGTTGTAGACGCATTTTCTAAATATTGCCTTTTATACCCTATGTTTGGTCAAGATGCTAACGAATTGAAAAGACTGTTTACCAATGTAGTTTCTCTGTTTGGTACTCCGAAATTAATTGTAGCAGACCGCGGCCGTATGTTCCAGAGCTCCGAATTCACGAGACTCGTAACAGAATTAGGCATTGACGTGCACCTCATCACTCCTGAGATGCATCATTCCAATGGGCAGGTTGAACGTTATTGCCGAACGTTATTGAACATGGTTCGCATAATGCAACCACCGGCAAAACGAATGGTCAGATGTTATGTGGCGACTGCAGCTGGTTTTGAACATAACGAAACAGAAAACCACTAAGTTATCTCCCTTGAATCTCCTGGTAGGCATCGAAGCAGCTACACCGCTCATACGGCATCTGGTCAGAGATGTTGCCCTGGAGAATTCTCATCCGAACCGCGAAGCGTTGAGAGAGATGCAGAGACAGAGAGCTTCCGAGTGTTTAAAGGCCAATCAGCAACAGCAAGACGCAACTGTTAACACTGATCGCAGAACTCCTCTGTTATTTGAAATTAACTCATTTGTCTTTGTTAAAAAACAGGCGCAATCGACTGGCAAACTTGACTCAGGCATGCGCGGGCCATACCGTGTGGTCAAGGTGCTTCCCCACGGTCGATACGAGCTGCAACTTCTAGCAGGCTCTTATGGAAAAGCGACCCAGGCTGCGGCAGAGTTTATGGTGCCGTGGCGAGGGGAATGGACTCCTGACACGTGTGCTACTTATTTCGAAGGTAATTTGTGCTACACTTATGATAAGCTAACGTCGTGCCTATGTCATGCAAGTGTAGAGATCATGTGGTATGCTAACGTCGTGCCTATGCCATGTGGAGTCGTGAGAAATATGCTAACGTCGTGCCTATGTTTCTTACGGGTGTTTTGTGTGAATGTGGTATGCTAACGTCGTGCCTATGCCATATGGAGTTGTGTGAAATATGCTAACGTCGTGCCTATGTTTCTCACTGTTGTAATGTATAACATGGTTCACAGTGGGTTGATGTGTCTCTAGTGAACCCGGAGACCCGACCTTACTGTGAAGCTAGATGGCTAACAGTGATGATGCGGTTGAGCTGTCTGCAGCAGTTCAATTGCATTTTTACAATTAACGTAATTTCTGGAAAATGAATTTCCAGAAAATGATTTTCTAGAAATTGCGTGTTAACTTTGGGAATCAAAAAGTAAACAAGCTGTTTCTACTTTATTCTCAGGTGCAGACTGTAATGATGACGAGATGGAGTCCACGCCTGAGCAAGCTGTCGACGATGTGCCTTCTGGGGTGATGACACCTGAAACCGTACCAAGCATTTCCGGTGCAGCGCAGCCTCGGACACAGGAGCACGAGGACGTCCTCCGGTCAGGAGAGGCCGTGTTAGCCGAAAAGTGATGTCACATCTGTCGAAAGGAGGGGAAGGCAGATGGCGGCCGCCGCGCGCCTATATAAGCCGCTGCACGCTCATTTTGGGACAACTTTTTCGTGGAGTAAACTTGATAAGGAGAACCTCTGCCCGTTTGGATAGCCAAATTTTGCTTTTATTAACTTTGTTTTGTAAAATTAGAAGTACCTTCAATTTTTGTATTTTCTTTTTGTGAATTTAAAATAATAAACCGTTATTTTCGTTCGTCGTTCTTTTTTTTTAAGTTATTTAGTTCTATTGTGCTAAAAATATAATATATTTTTATTCCTGTATTGCGCAGATGGTGAGTCAGAAATAACGTAAAGTTTACGAACCAGAGGAGCAGTTATCTCAATTTCTTGCAAAACAGGAATGAGGTGTGCCCATACTGCAGCAGCATCATGCCTTAAAGAGGTACTTACAGTACAAAATGACTGAGTTTTGCAAGTTTCGTTGTCGAGTTTGAAATATATTACGACAGTATGCAAAGTGAACTGTTGTCTGCTACCACCAAAATGAAGGGATTGAATTTCGGATCCATATTTGGCATTATAATTTTCACTGAAATCAATTTGTATAATACAGTCTTCCGTAGTCATATTTTCTTTTAACGTTTTGAAAGCTTGATTTTGATTTTTATTATTGACGCAATGTTTAAGGAATGGTTTCAGGCTATCTTCGAATTTTTTTTATTAAATCTAGTGGTTTCACCCAACGCCTTACTTTTTCAACTTTAATAGCAGATTTTTCTACATTATTTTTGACATATATGCTTTTATTCTTCTCCCAACCCCAATACGCTATGTTCACTTCATTATTAAACTCTTGATAATCAATGTGTCTATTTTTACAACTTGAGCATATTCTTTGCAGACAATCGATGTTATCTTTACTACAACATAGGCTACTTAAAACGTCGGATATTGTATTTTCTTTGATAAGGCGGTTTCTTTTCATAGATTCAATCAAAAGTTTCATATTTTCGTGCTTTTCACATAGGCATGTATTTCGTGCATTCACATTTGGTTGAGTGACCCAGAAAGGCTTCATTCTTGAAAATGTTGAATAGCTTATCGGTGGTTCTCCTGATCCCAAATATTTCAAGTGTAAATTTTTAAGTGTGTCTGTCAATAGTCTTTTTTGTTTTTTTAATCCATGTCTAGATATGGTGTCATTTTTTCCAGGACACAGTGTTGAATTTTCATCATCTTCTAAAAATTTCACCACCCTCCTGAGAATTCGATTTTTTTTTTCATCAGGTTTTATGACTTCTACTGCTGGTTTTTCTCCTTTTTGGGTACTTTTCTTCAAAATCATATGATTGCTTTGTAGTCTGTTACACCTTTTTTTGAACATTTCTTTTTCCTTAGTGACCTGTAATAATTTGTTTTGTAATTCTGTTATTAGCTTAGTTTTAGTTTTTTGATATTTTCGAAATTTGTCTTTAAGTCCTCGCTTGAATTCTACAGATGTAATTGACGAGTCTGAAACAGGGCTGTTGGGGCATAATGTTGACTCGATACTACTTAGATTTGATGGACATGTTATTCGTTGTACGCCACTTGGTTGTACACAATGAGTGCCAGTTACTACATTGTCATCAATATGATGTTGAATATTGGAACCAATTGTACTATCGCTATTCATCGGCAAGCAGCGCCGAGCCGAAGATGGATTCCCTTGACGAGAAGTGCTTGGACCAGGATTGCTATAGTAAAAATTTACAAAATTTTGATGCGTTGATAGCAGGGTTTGTCGTGGACTGCTTGTGTATACCCGATGAAAGCTTCTAGCTTCTGTAGTATTAGAACGTTGGATTTGGATATTCGTACTAATACTATTGCTGTTCAATCGTAAGCTGCGCCGTAAAGTAGGCAAGAAGGAACTGTGACAGGAAGTGCTTAGTCCAGGACCATCACTTTGATCCCCAATTGTCTCATCCAGAGGGTTAGCACGAGCCGCTATAGGAGCTGGAGCTGCTCTATTTTTTTTTCTTTGGTAATAAGCAGCAGCACTTATTTTGTTTTTTCTTCTTAGGATTCTTAATTTTTTAGGGGTCATTAGATGCCTTGAAACAATTAATCCCGCTGCTTTTTTTCTGGCATACCTTTCTCTGTCTTTTCTCAAAAACTCTTCGCGTGAGACTTCATTGCTCTTAATTCTCTCTTTTCTTCTTCTTTCATACAACCTCCTTTTTTCCAACCTTTCTTCTCTAGTCTGTTGCTTAGGCCGCGGCATCCTAAAATCAAAATACACGCTTTTCAATTTTCTTCTTTCTCATATCCACAGACATACATTCATACACACTATACTATGATCCTATAAAATACTATACCTTCAGATACACCACGCGCTCACACACTAGCTCTCTTGCATTGACTCAGACAAACACTCTCACAGGCAATTTCTCATCACATAGGTATATCTCTTTTTTTTTCATATAACGTTTAAATGCTCTTTAACTTATTTGTTATATCTTGTAAAATTAAGAAATTTTGTAATTATATCAAATATTATTTATTATTGTTATTTACTCGTAATAAACGATATAAAATAAAGGTAAGTGACTTATATTGAAGGTAAACCCTCGAAATAATTATTTTGTTGACAATTAGTAGGTATAATAATCTACACTGTGGTGACCCACACACTCATCACATTTTCGTTGAGCCGAACAAATGTGTATCTAAAGTATAGTAAACATGTACTAACTACATAGATATATGTATATATTATATATCTTAAGCACAAATATTACACAACAAATACACCTAAATAATCTAATCGACACTCTAGGTAAAAGTAGGTACATTACAAAACTATGACTTTGTATTTGACACCAGGATCTCTAAAACTTTATGTTTTTATCATTTCGGAGATACTTTTAATTCCGGTGGACTGTAATTGGTATAACAGTCCACCGAATCCACTGAAATGATAACACTGAGATGATAAAATAGAGGTTAGTTCTACATTTAACTCCGAAAAAAAATTATTTAAAAAATATGAACACTACTCAAACAAAACAGTACTTACTGCGAATTTAATACACAATTTTGAAACAAATTAAACAAATCTAGCACGAGTTATAACAGCCACCGAAATGAAACTATTTTTGTCCCCATATTACTGAAATGATAAACTTACTTTTTTGGCGGGAAACCGCAAGACGTTGGGACCGGTGCGTTCGCGCCGAGAGCTTAAGCCGGACTGATCCGGAGTGAGAAAAGGTGAAAGGGGCGTAACAACGCAATGTTGATGTGGCTATTCTACTAAAACTTACTGTCCTCTGAAATGATAACTTTTTTCCAGACAAAAGTTGACTGCCTGTCAAATCCATGAGAAAGAAGATAAACAAACAAAAATTGTTTTATTTGATCGAATATATTATAATTTAATGATAACAAAATCAATTTAAATCCATATTACGAATGTATTTGCAGGAGAAGGTATGTTATGAGCGGAATTGGGTTCAGGACAGGTCACCGTGATGATAAAATAACACTTTGTAATTTTTTTTTTGGGTATATTAGAGGGTAGATACCAATGATTTTTTTTGCCAAGGTAGAGAAATACTTACGTTGTTGAGAAAAAATATATAAAATTAATAATCAGCACATTGCACTACCGTTCTCAGGTTTGCCGTGTATTTTTTTGCTTGGGCAATTCACCCTTTTATAATCGCTTTCGAACATTTAGCACATACTTGTGAATATGGAAAAATACGGATTAAAACCTAATAAGTGAATTAAAGTAGGCGTGAGGTATCTATAATTTATAGTATAAAATAATTTACGACGAGTCTTCTGAAGACGCAAGGTAACTACTAAATACACGACCAAAAGATGGTCCAACCATTGAATGATGAATCGGCCCACAGTTGTTCATATAAAATGCTTTTGGTGTTATAAAAGGTTTCCTATACGTTATTATCAACGCAAGTTTCTCTCATCATTAATCTTTTTTTTTTGTTTTTTCTGGGTGGGAAATCATCAAATAACTTCTCCCGCTCTGGGTGGAGCGGGAGGGCGTGTCAGACTTTTACTGACTAAAACCCACCCGTGTTCCCTCACTTGCCTGTGTGCCAGGGGCCGCGGTATCTCTTTCGAACAACCCGCACCTCATCATTAATCTTCTGTTTTACTGAGGAGCGTTTCAATGGTACGGAAACGTAAAACATCATCAAACAAACAACTGTACAACATATCAAAGCATCATTCAAAGCTATCTGCTGATAGCTTTGAATGATGCTTTGATAGTTATGGTTTGTTTTATAGAAGCCGCAAAGCACTTTAAAACATGTGAAGGACAATACAGAGGCTATTAATTTATGGTTTATATGGTACTATAGTTCGTTCGCGTTAAGAATGCAGTGAGTCATCAGTGCAACTGCAAGATAAAGGTGTATTCACAGCGGTGTTAAATTCAAACAAATTATATTTTAAAAGATTAAGTTTAATGAATTTATAACAATACACTTAACAGTTTTATTTGATTGGTTAGGGGGTGGGGCTAGGTCGACGGATAATGATGACTCACTGCATTCTTAACGCGAATGTACAGTAGCTTTTACCAGTGGCATCGCTCGCATCGTAGTCGCGAATAATATCACATGAACTTACTATCGGGATAAAAAGTATCCTATGTGTTAATCTAGATTACAAACGATCTATTTGCCAAATTTCATCCAAATCCGTTCAGCCGTTTTTTCGTGATTGAGTAACAAACATCCAAACTTTGACATGTATATAAATCTATCTATACAGGATAAGTTTTTATCCAGTGTGCAAACTGTAACCATGAATTCAGCATATCATTCTAGACCCCAGCGCACAAATTTTTCTTCGGTTTTTACCGAAGAAAAATTTTTGCACAGCTTTTTTTTTTTGGAACAGCTGATTTTTTTCTTTTGTATTCAAAAGAAAAAAATCAGCTGTTCCATACATTTTGACCGCGTAGGTACAACAGCTCCTTTTTTTTGTAAAACCGACGTAAAGTTTCTGCACTAGGGGTCTAGAATGATATGCTGAATTCATGGTTACAGTTTGCGCACTGGATAAAAACTTATCCTGTATAAATAAAAAGAAAAGTCCTGCAGTTGCAGTCTTACAACAACCAGCAAGACGATATCGTCAATGTTTCATGTTTTGACCAGATGAACAGGATTAATCTTTTGAGCTTTTGGCAACAACTTATTTCCTATTGGATCTATTATTACAACTTAGAGGGGCTTGTGGCTAAGTAACAATAGCTGCACAGGTCGACCGATCAGGTTAAGCTACGCTTGCCGTCACACTTACCTATATACTCAATCTGTCTCCAATAAATATTGCTGATGGCATCCATAGCGTAGTAGAAATGCGATATGTATTTGACGGGGAACATCCAGGGTGGTAAGGATGACAGTCGCAGGAATGCTCCCGACATGAGGAGCAGTGGCAGGTCAACGCACGGCATCACGTCGCCTATCATGCCCGTGGAGGTGAAGAGGGCTGCCATGCCGAGACCTGGTGAAGACAAAAAAGTGTTATAGCAATAACTTAGTAGATGCTGCTGTCGTTCACAATCATCATAATATGGCTTTTACCCCAACTATGTCGGCTTCGAGTATATCTGGATGTTGACTGAGTTTCTGACCTTTCCATCCATTAGGGAAATACGATACCTCTGTGAATTCAGTACCAATTTCCCATTGCTTGCGTAATTTTCTGTTTTTAGTGAATTAATGAACGTCTATGGCACAACACTTATACACTGACTGATGCATTTTTACAAATTATTCTTGACGAACCCAGCTATTATCATCATCATCATCATTTTAGCCGAAAGACGTCCACTGCTGGACATAGGCCTCCCCCAAAAGTGGGGTTTTGACATAAACGCCACGCTTGGGTTAAATGCATAGAGAACGCTGCTGCCCATTCTCTAGTAAGTCCTTTAGTCGCCTTCTAAGACAACCACGGGAAGAAATGGGATGGTGCTATTCTTTTACGTACGGCACCACACGGAACAACCCAGCTATCACTGAAATAATATAACAGTAGATTTAAACACCACGAGATTTCGCATTTCCAGTCAATCAGACTAGGACTTCTTACGTCCAAGAAATGACTGTCAAAGATCTGACCAACGCCATTTACAATGCCAGAGACCTATTCCAGAGCATTTCATATCAAATAAAGGCCCCAAAACCCTAAACATCTGCTTCAGATAGTGTCAGTTGTCACGTCAAGTTAAGGCAGTGATTTAACATTGTTGTATCATGCAGGTTTAAAGTAGTTACAAATGTGTAGGTGACTAAATTGTGAGAAACTCTTAGTTTCTATTCATAGAAGAAACCATTCTATTTGCGTAGGAACACAATGAATAATGCGCCGTTGTAAGAGTCAATTAAGGGAAGTAGGTCGTATTGTTACTGCAACATGTACAGATGTACACTATAGGGACATATATACACAGCTACGTAAAGCCATGAGATGGGAACATTCTTTAGGTGCTGTTACACGGGCAATTTTTTGAGCAATTATTACTCGGCAACACTAATGGACCAATCTGGATCAATTAAGTGGAGCAATCTGGAGTAACAACAATAAATTGCCGAAGTGTTTCGGCAATATTGCTTCATAAATTTCATGAGTTGCCAAATATACAATCGGTTTGGAAATTTTTAATCAATTTTCTTTCTATCTCGTTTGTACGTATAAACTACGTTTCGTTTTTGCGAGAGGAACCGGGCGACGGCGGAGGCGGTGAGGGAAGCGCATTGCCTATTTTTAAGTTGCTCCATATTGCTCCATATTGTGTGGCCTCTGTATTGTGTGGTATCTCTGGCAACAGGTGGTCACATGTTGCCATTGCCCTAAATTGCTGGATGTAGTCGTGACGACATAGTTAACGAAAATTGCCCAAAATGGAGCAATTTTAGTTGCTCGTGTAAGCGCACCTTTACAAAGACACACAACTCACGCCTTTTTCCCATGTGGTTACCCACATGGGGAACAGGCGTGAGTTTGTTACGCAGAAATTATAGAACGCTTCGATCCTTACGCAGTTGCTTAGTTTACGTTTTCACATATAGTCAAACATACTAGTCCGATCTTACAGATCTTACTAAATATTTTCCTATGGTACAGTCACTAAAAGAGGTATGTAACCACGGTCGTCGGATATAGTTGAACTTTAATAAGAAACCGATGCAATTTTTCGAAATGAATTTAATTTCTTAAATTAACTTATCTAACAGTTCACTGCTGGTTTTCTATTAAGTAATTCAATTTAATTTTATTCGAAAACAACAATCGGTTTCTTACTAAACTACAAATATATCCGACGACTTACCTATATATTTAGGTGACCGTAACTATACATAAAGTAAAATATCAGACTGATACTACAACACATTCATATACACCGTGACATTTTAGTCGTCTTACAACGGCAGCCCACTTCATGTATCCAATGGCTACTAAGCATTTATATTAAAAAAATGTTATTTTTGAACATATGCATAATTTAAAAAATGAAAATATAATTCACTAAGACTCATGACGTAGTTTGGAATTAATGACCGAATGTAATGGTAGGTAGGTCGATATCTTCTACCGTTTCATACGTAAACGTTTCATAATTCTAAGGCATTATTTATTTTTCTTTGTACCTATTATCTTAATTATTGGTAATAATCTTTTAATCGCGCCTAGAGGTATTTTATGACGACTAAAATGTCACGGTGTATAATGTGATCATGAAAAAGTTTGAGTGAGCTTCATTCAAGCTTAGTATAGCAATCCTTTGCAAACATTCTTCAAGAAATCCAGACAAAAAGTCATACACAACATTTGGTCATACACCATTTTGGCCAAAAGATTTTAGAACTTTTGCAATCGATACGTTAAGATTCACAACATTTGACATTATCGAGCTGCAGAATACAGTGGGTAGAAACGTTTTACATCCGTCCTTACCGTAGGCTACAGCAGGTATTGCGCTCAGAATCAAGAGAATGGTGAACTCCGTAGCTGTCATGATGTAGTGAGGAAGATCTACCGCCAACGTCGCTATGGACACCAACATGACCGGCCATATTATGCAACGGGGAATCTGTGGGCGAAAAAAATAAATAAGAAAGGTAAATACCTAAGTTAACTGTACCTAAGGTAAATTATTCAGAGTAAACAAGCCCACTTGACTTCTATAACAGTTAAAACTCAAAGAAAATAAACTCAAACTCAAAGCATTTATTTCAATTTAGATCCGAGTTCACCAACACATGGTTAAATTTAAAACAGTCGGTTAAACCATAACCGGCTGGTTAACAATATTTTGCTGTTCACGACGCACTAAACAGTGGTTAAGTACTGTAATCGGATGGTTAACTTAAACGATGTGGCCAACTCAGTTTAACCGTTGGTTTATGCTTTCTGATTTGAAGTTTTACATTGTGAATCACTTTTAGTTACAATATAAAAATGTAAGACGCTTTGAGTTACTTATTCTTTGAAGAGGATAATGTATTAGATCATTTTGAAGATAATACCTATATAATTTTGCGTACACGTATATTCCAAACACGGCACAATAATTTCGAGGAATATGACGAGAAAGCATTTGCATCAAGATTTCGTACATACAAATGTAGTAAGTGCTCTGGAATTACTTGATTTGATTAAAAAGAAGTTTGAATAGCCAAGCACGTCTGCAGTGAGTGCCGAAAGTATTAAATTTGTCAGCCAGATGCTCCCGACATAAGTTTTTTCGGCATTTGTCGTAACGTCTTTCACAAAATAATGTTAAGCCATTCGATCATTCGGTCATTTTTGACTCTCTCATTCAAAAACGTTCGGTGTTATAATTAAGACGACGTATACACGGACGTAATAAAATCACTGCGGATTTTTTTTGTGCACAAGATCTTTAACGTTCTGCACTGCTTAGCGCCGAAAGTGTTTTTTAGACTCGCCGAATTCGAATGCACTCAGTGGATTATCAACGTTCGTTTCAACACTGAGAGTTGAAAATCCATTGCGCGATAAAATCCCGCTGCGATATTTTTACGTTCATGTGAATGTCGAGTAACCATCAAAGAAATTAAACAAAATACTCACAAAACTCAGCAACCTCGACACAAAGTACGCCGAACACTTATAAACCCCAGTTTCTCTCTTAAACAGCGCGATCTCATACTCAAATGCGTACAGGGCACTGTAAGAGACCCCGAAGGACACCTCGCTCGTGATCAGCCAGAGGAAGCCGCGTATTTCCTGGACTCCTCGTTGAGTGGTGCCTGAAACTCCTACGTAGGCTACTGCGAGGACCATTGAGGTAACTACCTGGGGGATTACAAAAGCTGATTTAATCCTTTGAAAAGCGTTACAACGCGGTTTCTACTTTTCTAGTTGGTTCTACTACATATGAAACAACCAATTGGAGTTACCTGACTTCTCGTGTGTCATAAGTGACCTCGTAGGTATATTCTGAAGCTTCCAAAAGGATATCAAAAATCGCGCCTGTTTGTGTAATCGTAGAGCTTTATAACTATTTGATGGATTCTGATTCAGTATTCACCAATTCTTAAATAGTTTCATCAGGACGTTTTAGTTTATCCGGGTCGCTAGTATTATAATAATACTTTAACAACTTTAGTAGTATTATAAATGGCCAATCGAAATTATAGACACATTAGAAACTAAATAACACATTTGCTCTTTGTGTTTAAGATAAACAAACCAAACAAACCAGTTGGTGTCTTGCAGGTGTTAACACCTGGCGATGGGCCGCCATGGGTGGCATAAGTGGGTCGATGAGGTTTGTATGCCAACGCGCATAATTTATAAAAAATCTAGATGAAAAGTTAACAAACTACTGGCAGGTGAGACAATTCAACTGTATCTCTATGTTTGGCAACGCACGTGTGGTTTCCATTGGCAACAATAAGGCTTTGGTTTATTAAAAAGCGGTGAGCGCTCAAATACAGAGCGTTTTTGACATCTTTATGTGAAAATCATGGAGAAAATGATAGATTTCCCTGACGGCAACCGCTCTTCCAGAAAACCGTAGCAAAAAACTTTGTGCCCCTTTTTAAGAAAATTACACGGACGTAGCGGAGTATGACATTTAGCACAGTTAAAGTTTCTATGGACAAGGAGTACAGAAAGCTATTATTTTATAGAATAATGCATTAGAAATACAGTTTTAATGAATTATGGTCGAATTTCAAAAACTGGGCGACCACTAATAGTAAGTAAATGGTCAACCAGCTTGCTGCCCACCTGATAGGTGGTTAAGGGCGCTTTCACATTTTCTCTTGAATTTGAGCGTTTGACTCGAGATTTGATGAGTGATTATGGTTTAGATATAGCTAAAAAATTAAAAAAAAATGTCTGGGAAAATTTCATTATTTGTCTAGGGCTCCCTAGACAAATAATGAAATTTTCCCAGACATTTGTCTCGGCAAAGGATGTTTCATAAAATTTTACTTTCGGGCATCTTTTGATGCTTTGTTACATGGAACGTATAATAGTTTGCTAATTTATAAAAAATATCTGTGGTAGGACTGTACCTTGTTATTTGGAATGCTCAAATCATTTTTTTATGTTTCATACAATAGTATACCAAAAATAATTCTATAAAACAGAGATTTAATAATAATTTTTCGTCTGAAATTATATGTTTTTATCTATGTATGAAATACTTCTATTTGTAATAGCCCTCTTAAGGTGGATGCGCTAAACTAGCCCGCAAAATTCAAATTTTCTTACGTTTTGGCAATTTGCAGGTGTCAGGGGGGCCACTCTCCAATCCGTCAACGAAAATACGGGTCCGTCCGGAAATAGTTCGAGACTTCAAAGTGACTCCTGCAGCTGATTAATATTTTTTTTTGGACGGATAAATCCATATAAGCAGGGCCCGATCTAAGAGGGGGGCAAGCCGGGCAAACGCCCAGAGCGGCAAAAATTCGGGGCGGCAAAATTGAGGGTTACACGACGTCCTCAATTTTATCTGTAGGAGTGAAAAATCTTATAAAAATTACCATGCCTAACAGCCCGACAAAATAGTATTTGTTAAGGTTTTCTTAGCTTATAGGATTTCAATAGAACATAAAATTTGTGACGGTATACATTTATCAGAAAATGTTAAAGGTTTTGCAGAGCAAAAAGTACGAAGATAATTATTTTAATTATTACGAGGTAGTTTAATGTTTTATTTACCTAATTTGTTTTTTTTTTTGTAATGTAATAGAATTAGTTTTAGATAAGGTGAGGAGGAAACGCCCGGGTGTTACCACTGCTTAGATCGCCCGGAGGAGACGGTGGAGCATACGGTGGAGGTCTGCCCGGCTTGGGCGGAGTATCGCCGTGTCGTTGTGGATGCGATCGGCGGCGTGATAACTCGCGTCCGGCCCTGGGTGCCTACTCTCTAACTCCGTCAACGAAGATACGGGCCCGTCCGAAAGTAGTTTGAATCTTTTTAGTGAACTCTACAGCCAATTAACTAATTTTTTGGACTGGCAAAAACACATCGGGAGTAGGGACAACTGTCAACTCGTGTTGTAATTCATTCTTAGTTTGGGCTTCAAACTAATCGTCCGTAAGTGATACGGAGTAAGAATCACCCGTAACTTCGTCCGAGATTACGAATTTCGTGCTTAGAGAGTAGGCCCCCACGTTGTTTGTTGATTAAAAAATATGTTCGTTTAATTCTTTAGTTCATTTCAATGGGAATTAATGTTGTTTTGATGATTTTTATGGTTATAATTCTGTAAAGCCATATGCGTTATAGTCGCGAATCATATTTTGCTTAACCACCATACAACACCTAACAGCAAATTGCAGAAAGCGTAAGAAAATGATCAGATGGGCTGCAAGCCGGTTTACCACTTGCTTAGCAAAATATCATATCAGTTAATATAATGTCATGAAAAATGTATAACTTACCACAGATATAAATAATTGTAATAATTGGTTCTTAATTTCTCTCCTCAGTGTCAAAGACAGCCTCCATAATAACAGATAAACTTGCATGAACCAGTTTCGTTGTAAACTGAAAGAAAGATCATAATAACTCAGTTTCAGTAAAACATAGTGATTACCTACAATTCATACATATAACGGCGCGTGGCATTATTAAATAATGAAAATCAGTTAATTTCGAGAGTTGTAATTTATTCTGTTATTTTAACGATTAATCGATTTGAATTCAACTAAATGGTAATTTTAATTAAGAGGGGGTAACACCGAATGGAGTTGCGTCTGTCATGGCGGGCGACGTCGTGTCAATTCATTAAGTTGTTGACGGCTGTTGCACGTGGTGGTCACTCGCAAACCCATTGGCTCTAAATCGTTAATTATTACTGCAATCCTTAATTGTTTAAGTCATTTAAGTGTCTGTAAAATTAAAATAGTGAACAGTCAACGCTACAGCGTATTTATTTCAACGTTTCCTGAAGTTTAACGCCCACTATGGATTCCCGTGCTGACGAAGTCACAAATCAGCAGTCAGATGCAACAGCCCGGCCCTCCCGATATCCCGTTACATACATTGTTCAGTAGTTTACTTTGCGAAGTGGCATGTGCTAATGAAAAAGCATCAGATTGAAAAAACCAAAAGTCTGACTTAATCCTCCACCTTATCTTACCCATGCGAAGGTATCCAAATATCACGGGACGGGAATTTACCATAGGGATTTCCAAACGATAAAAAAAGCATAAGAATCGCTTACAATGAAAGGTGCCTCCATGCTGCCACATTGGTTCATTATCAGCATAGCATGCTGATAATGCTACTGGTGGGACCCAGGCCTCCTCTCTGCGAGGAGTGGGTTATAATCAACCAGCTGGACTCAGTGCTGGTTGGCAGATGTCACATGCCATCGAATTTTTGGTTCTAAGAACTGCTGGTTTCCTCACGATGTCTTTGTTCACCGTTTTGAGAGCAATGGTCATGAAATAATTTACACAATGTAAAGCGCTTTTCTGGGTTCGAACTTATGACCTACGACTGTAAGTCGCGGCCGCTCCCACAGGGCCACCACGGCTCGTCACACACACACATGTATAATCCTCATTTATTGTCCATTTTGTAATTTAGAAACGATAACATTACTAAACCATTCTTCATAAGTACCAACTATATTAAAATCACGTCAGCACTTAAAAGCTGACATTATAATTAATAAAAATAATTATACTCTTGGCAGACAGATTGGTGCTAGTAAGTCTTAGGTCATGGACTTAATTGACCTTTTTGTACAAACACTCGCCTACGTGGGTGACCTTTCTCTGTCGGACCAGACGCTCTTATATTAAAAAAAAATATATCTAACATGTTCTTTATTCAAAACATTTCCATAACAACAATAGCAAGAGTCGTTTCACTGTATATATAATGTTCTTTATTTAAATACAACATCTGTATCATATGTTAATAGATGCACATATTAAATCCGCGTTTAATTAAAGTTGAATATAAAATATCAGCACTGTTACTATTTCTTAGATTGATTTAAGACGCTTTTAGTGGGAATAGGATCTGTCTATAGATTGGGAGTTTATTAAATATTAATGTTTTATTATTTACATAAGTTATACATGGTACACACGGCAAATAGTGTCCGGGAAACAACGAAAATCTTGGGTCTATAGAAATTAACATACTACGCTTTGCTGTGACTGCACGTGTTTGATCACCATAAAAAATCAAAATATTTATTTACATTGTATTCTTTTGTGCAAATGAGGAGCTTCTGGCTAAGGAATAACAACCGCACGTGTCGATCGATCAGGTTAAGGTACGCTTGCCGCGGTTGATTCGTGGATGGGTGACCATCTTAATATACCAAATCTTGGTTAAACTGTTTAAGCTATTTATTGGTCCAGACTGTGATTTGTGGATTCTTGACGTTACTGGTAGTCAGCAGTCCGCAAGTCTGACAACCAGTCTTACCAAGGGGTATCGTGTCACCCAGTTACTGGGTTGTGGAGGTCAGATAGGCGGTCGCTCCATGTAAAATACTGGTATTCAGCTGCGTCCGGTAAGATTGAAAGCCGACCCTACATTTTTTTGGAAAAAGCCTAGGCAGATGCTGAGGTAAACACAAGCTGATAAAATCATGAAAAGCGATGACACATGCAAGCACGATTTCACAGATCCACTCTACTCCGTTTGGTTGTTTCCTCAATAGACACTATAATCTCTATGGTCCTCACATATCATTCTAATCATAACAACCCTTAAAGTCAGTTTTTTTTAAATTGTTGAATGGGCCTGTTCTTGACCTCGATCACGCTTTGTTGCAGATAGTTGTCTACGCACTATGCAACTGTCTGTCATACTGAATTGCTCACTGTACATACTTAATTATTATATTACTTCAAGTCCATGTACTCATTATCAAGTTCATGTACTTATAGAGGTATGAGGGACAGGGTGTAAAGTTCACTCATACTCTATAGTAAGAAGAAGATTTTAGGATCCTCCGACCAGATGGGTGTTGTGTCTGGTGGGCAACTGCCCTACGATTGATGTCGGGATGTTTGTACTCGTATATATTCAGATCGCGCGGTAAACTCTGCTTGCGCGATGTAGCAGATGTAGTTGCGGTGTGACGTCAAGTCTTGAGTAGTTTGCATATAGCATTGTAGATGGCGCCACTTCAATTTTTGTGTTTTTCCACATTTGTTGATTTTAAGTTTCGTATGTGGGGCATTGTAGGTGTCCGCCACATACTCATTATCAAGTTCATGTTCTCATTATCAAGTTCATGTACACATTATCAAGTTCATGTACTCATTATCCGCGGCGAGACTTGGAAACTTAGACCACGACCACGTTCGCACCACGGACGTAAAAATATCGCGGCGGGATGCTATCGCTCATTGGATTTTCAACTCATGGTATCGAATCGAGCATTGACAATCCAACAGAGTGCGTCGAAAAACCACCCAGTTCAATTTTAAATTATCCGCACTAAGCAGTGCGTTGAAGATCGAGTGCGCGAAATCAAACTAAACTTAGGTATCAAGACCTTCTCATTATTGGTAGACATGTCCGAGTTCACGGCTACGAATAAAAAAACCATAAATGTAGCAATGATTTAGTTGTTGTTCATTTACTTTAAGGTAATTCCAAGAATTAGAAGTCTTCAAGGTCTTTCTAAGTAAGACACGACGCATCTATCACCATACATAGGTATGACCTGTTCCAGATGTATCATATAAAAAGGTAAACAAATGGTTATGAGGAGTAATTGCGTAATTCAATGTTAGTATCAATCGCTTTTATTTTAACAGTTCCACAACATTCATGGCGTTGTATACGTTGTTAAACAGATAATTTTTTCGAACATATGAAAGAATGATTAGAATGGATTAGCCCTAGCAGTATAACCTTCTAAATGATTCAGATCCTAATTAATGGTCTGTTTCGCAATTAGGGTGCAGAAAACGTGCCTGTGGATACAAATTTCTACCAATTTCTATAGCCACTTACCTACTACTTGAGTGCTTTGATTCGATTATCCAAATACTGAAACCCGAAATTCTAATTTAAAAAAAAAATCATTTGATAATTGGGTTCATTTTATAATGTCGATAATTTTTTTCATGACAATTGAATAATGCTATTTAAACAATAATTGTTGGTATGAACTTCGAACCTTCTAATCGAATGTGTCACTAATGCCATGATTGAGCAACTGCGTTTAACCTGGGGGTCTTCTACCAAAGCACGTCGAAGTTAAGGCCTTTTGCTCTCCGTATCACTTGCGATTAATTCGGATCCCAAAGGAAGGATGAATGACAACACGATTTGACATTTGTCCCTACTCACCAATCACCATGTGTTTTTGCCCGTTCGAAAAAAATATTTTGTCTCTTTTTTTGACGGATCTACTACTTTCGGCCGGGCCCGCATCTTCGTTGACGGACTTAGAGAGAAGACCCCCTAAACAGGGTTTGTTTACACTTTCTTCAGATACTTTCGGAACAGACATTAGTATATGATTGTGGCTTGTTCATAAATAGTAAGATTTAGTAACAGGACATCAATTGTTTATCAATCTAAAGATCTCTCGATCTCTAGACCTTACACTTCACAGTTGGGCCATTTGCTGTTTAAATTGTTTCTTAGAACACATTCCCACCTCTAGTCTACGTCATTCAAAATTGTGTGTGTTATGAATTACACTTAAGTGCCTAAGGAATATTTGTAAAAAACGACTGGGATGTAGGTACGTATGGAGGTAACTTTAAACTATGAGAATATTAAATCCAACTTCTTGCAGCCATATCATATGCTAAGAACAGTAAGAGTAACAGACTTCCAAATCATACTCATCACATAACATCACGCCTTATTTCCCCGAAGGGTTGGGCAGAGGTACCTATAGTACTCCCACATTTCGCAAGTTATGTTTAAGTTCCTTGTTATATGGGGCGAGCTGATTGCCATCAATCGAGCACAAATCCAGATTCCGGTCTGCTACTGCTACTGAGAAATTCCAGATAGAAAAACCCAATAACACTTTGCCCGACCTGGGAATCGAACCCCTCATGCTCAGTAGCGCTTGCAACCACTAGACCAACTAGGCAGTGAAATCCATATCAGCAGGCCTAAAGCAATATTTATAAATCTGATGTGCTACTAAAGACGCTACACTTTATAAAAAAGCAATCCCACACAGCCGATCTTCATAAAACTACTCAAAACATACTCACGTTCTATTATAACCGTGAACCAAATCGGGTCGCACCAGACCGGTCCCGTCCCAGCACTCCGACCGGTTTTCGGAAATTTCCACCAGTTTCTGTACATTACCATTTGATTTAGACACCGCTCTGATGTAGAATTCGGCCGGATTGTAGTTAAGAGGGCACCGCAGGCCTATGCTGGAAACAAGAAAAATATCAGAAGCTTTAGATATAAATTAATAATAATAAATAGCTACCTTCCAAGGTAGTTATCAAACTTGTTCATTAAATTTAATATGAGTTGAGCGGCGCGCCTACGAATAAAGAAACGGTTTTGTAAAACGGTCTTGTTTATGAAATGACTGTGTCAAAGTGGCTATTAAAGTTTTTAGGATTGAACAATATCGACCTATAGACACTATTTTAATATTAGTTTTGTATATGGATAATAGTTTATTGAAATATTTAGGGTCTACGCCACTACGAAAAACACAAAAAAAAATCGCGTCGCGATTTCTGTAAATTATGGATATTCGGAGCGATTTGTCGCATGTATTATGTTTTATTATCCACACCCCGTTGATATTTAGTTGTCTAGAAGCAGAAACAACAGCTTAATTACATTTATGTTTTAAACGTTGGTCGTAAAACTTAGAAAACAATCAATTTACGACCGACAGCTCGCCAGGCGGCTCAGCAATTAGCATTCAAAATGTCAGAATATTGAATTAAATCTACCCTAAATGGCGTTTCTGATAGCCTTAAATGCTGTATATAGCAATAAATTCAGTAGTTTTTAAAGGTTTGCTTGTATATGGTTGCAGACGGATACATATTTTCTTTGAATTGTTGCTGAATCATTCACGATGGGTGTTAGAATAAGCCACCAAGGGCAACTGAATGTGTTGGTTATGATAAATCAAAATCCAAAGTAATTTATTGAAACTAGGCTGAGAGTCAGTACTTATTGAACGTCAAATTTCAGCATACTTGAGGAAGGTCGCAACCCGACTCCCGACGCTACCGCAAGCGGCATGTTGAATCTAAGGGAGCATGACGAGTATAATATAATAATATTATCTATCCAATTTTCATTGCGACGATTTATAAAATTAAGCCAGTAGTTTCTGTCAATAAGACTCATAATAAATATTTTATTACATACACAGTAATAAATGTTATTGTGAAGAAACAAAAATGTCTAAATAAAAACGATATCGATCTAATAATGACATAAATGCTTTGAAGCATTATATTTCTTGTCCATACAAGAAATATAATGTTCTTGTCGACCAACAAATTGCTAAGAACTCGGGAACTTTGTGTATAATTTATTTTATGGTTTTGGCCTTTACGAAAAAGTAGTCGGTTGCTATGAGCAACCTACCATAATATGGTGTCCATGGCTATTTTTAGAATGTAAAAATAGTCACAAACAGACAGAATTGTTTTACACGTGGGTTTTAAAGGTTCTGTTGGTACTTAGGTATTGTCTACCTCGTAATAGCTTACGACAGCAATTCCTTGCACTAAGTGGAAATGTACACTAAGGTTGAACCTATCTAAGGCACAGTCTCCACTGGCAATAGTCTCACCGGGATGATATCGCCCGTGTGTAGATTGCCTCATGCAATTTCTATTGAATTTGATGCCACGGCGTAACTATCGCCGCGATACTCTAATTCGCATACAATAATTCGTCACATAATATACCTTGTTGTTCTATTACGTGCAAGTGACATCCAATTTACGACGATAAAGCAGTTACGATGATAAATAAGAAAGTAATAACCCAACTGTACTTTGCTCTCATTGGGTTGTTACTAAAGTTCTAACTTTCCACACGAAACAACATATCAAGCGTCAAACGACACACCATTAAAAAAAACGCACAATTCATAAGCTTTTTATAAGTCAGTTAAATGACCATAAGTTAGCAGATACAGAAAACATGAAATTCTACACCCACCTCTCAAAAACATCCCTGCACTCGTCCTGGGAGCCGTGGAACAGCAGCTTCCCTTCAGCCATCAGCATTACCGAGTTGAACTCCTTGAACAGGTCACAGGACGGCTGGTGGACGGAGCAGATGACCACTCTACCGGTGGTGGAGAGCTTCTTCAGGACGCCTACCACGAGGAGTGCGTTGTAGCTGTCCAGGCCCGTCGTGGGCTCGTCGCAGATCAGAATTTGAGGGTCTGAGAGGAGCTTTTAAAGGAAATGGTATTTTAAGTTTTTGCTTGCAGTCTCCAGCGGTGTAAGTTGTTTTAAACAGCTAGATATACTATTTTTCTGCAGAAGTGTGGAGATATAGCTTTGTAATGACTTTTATGGAAAGTTCAAAATTAAGAATAATTACACAATTTGCAGTGCAATCTAAAACAGGGCTTTTTTTAAACCAGTAATTCGAGCTCACCATAAACAAAAGCGTAGCGAGAATTGTGCCCAGATCCAAAATCTGGGAAATAGTACGGAGAAACTGACGCCACTGGAGCATATAAAAGGGGCTTGTTAGCCAGATAAACAAGGTGTCCCTTTTGATATCCCATAACTCTAGGGTATTAATGAGACCATGTCTAGGAATGAACTGGCATGTTTTTTTTTCTCTTATCAAATAATTCGACGTTACGATAATTGATGTAAAACGGGGTGTTTTACGTGAAATATGACAACGTCGCAATTTCTTAAATTGTTCTTTAAATATGAATGATTGGTTTGAAAAAAAATACTATACCCTTATTCAAGATTTTTTTAAATAAAAAAACACTAATTAAAAAAATACATACGTCAGTTGATTCACTGACATGGTCTCATGAATACCCTAGAGTTATGGGATATCAAAAGGAACACGTTGAATTTTAGTTCCGACTTGGATCTCGATGGAAACAGAATACGCTCAGTAGACTTCAGTCCTCACTACCTTTGACCCTACCGCCCATCTTCACTGTGACTGGTGTCAATTCCATACAAATTCCACTAATCCTGCAGACTGTGCAACCAATCGCTCTCTGAGTGAGTGCTGGTAGCAGTAGGATGAGAGTAACCGAAGAGATAACTGGCGTACGATTGGAGAGGCCTATATCCAGCAGTGGACTGATATATGCTGATGAGGATAGCATTAATTATTAATTGACTGGAAAAGAAGATGTAGGGACAAAAGTTGAAAATCTACTATATGGCCATTTCTTCTGGTTCTTATATTACAGAAGAAGACGGTCGATGTTAGGTTGACGAAGCCGCACTGCGTGGGGCTCCTATTTCTATCTGCAGAGTTTAAAGGAACCTAACCAAACCGAAGCTCGGGGTGCCCCTGACGTCGACCGTCTTCTCGAGAAAAAGTTCTCGAGCATTTCATGAAGTGAGCAAATCTACGATATGGCCACGACATATACAGGCTTATTTTTAGTCACCGTCCAAATTTTTCAGGGTGATACCCGTGAAATTGAACAACTTTCTCCAAGAATATGGGTCGAACTAAGAAAAAAAATTGGACCTCCCATACAAAATCAATAGTCAGCTGATAGATTTTGTATGGGTCAGATTTTTTTTTAAATATTTCGACCCATGTTCCTTGGAGAAAGTTGTTCAGTTTCACGGGTACTATCACCCTGAAAAATTTCGACGGTGACTAAAAAATAAGCCTGTATATGATAATTTACTAAAATTACTCCTTTTTAGTTAGTTATCTTACCGTGGTAGCCAAAGACAGCAACCTCTTCTCTCCCCCGGACAACCCACCGACAGGAGTATTGATGTGAGGCTTCAACTTGAACTCCTCCACCAAGCTGTCCAGCGTAGCCTGGTTCCTTGGGTCCTTGCAGCTGCCTAATTTCATTTCTGTCTGGTAAATTAAATGTATACAGGGTGAAACTAAATTAGCTGACAAAATTTAACCCACGTATTGGGAATCGATATCAAAATATAAAAAAAACACATCATTCGAACTTGTTCAGAACATTAAATGACACCGTGACATGAAAAAACAACTGTTATGTGCTTTTGGAAATTCGTAAAAAATATTTAAGTACAAAGAAAAATTACAATTATTTACCTACCCCACACCAATTTCTTTACCACTACTTACTATGTAAACAACAGTTACAGGAAGTATTAAACCATCATCAATATACACCGTGACATTTTAGTCGTCTTACAAAGATGGTCCACTCAATATATCCGTCATAACATACCTCTAGGCGCGATTAAAACATTGTTACCATTAATTAAGATAATAGGTACAAAGAAAAATCATGAATGCTTTAGAATTATGAAACACCCTCCCTGTTAATAATGTTTATGTATCAAACGGTAGAAGATATCTACCTACCTACCGTTACATTCCATCATTAATTCCATCTCCATAACAGGGTGTTTCAAACTACGTCATGCGTCTTAGTGATATTTTCATGTTTTTGATTATGCAAATGTCAAAAAAAAAATATGCATGGTAGTAGATAGCAGTCATTGGGTACATGAAGTGGGCTGCCGTTGTAAGACGACTAAAATGTCACAGTGTATATATACAAATGGATGAAATAGGTATTATCGAAGTTATCGCAAAAACTAGCCAAGCAAACTTAATCTTTATTTGGGACCACCCCTGACGCATATCCCTTTCCATTAAAATAAGATTTTTTTAAATCGATCTACAATTGTCGCAGATATCGGGGAAAATTCATACAAAAATAAATACAGACGAATTGAGAACCTTTTTGAAGTAGGTTACAAATACTTAGAAAGTGTAGTCTCGATAAAAAATTTCAAAACTGTCCATTAATTTCCATATAAATAAACTCTCGTCCAAAAACAATACTTTGTTTTTTGGGTGGGAAATCATCAAATAACTTCTCCCGATCTGGGTGGAGCAGGAGGGCGTGTCAGACTTTTACTGACTAAAACCCACCCGTGTTCCGTCAGTTGCCTGTGTGCCAGCAGACGCGGTATCTCTTTCGAACAACCCGCACCCCTGGCAGGCATCGGCCCTTGCGGACCCCACCAGTTGGTGCTGACATCTCTTTGAGGCGCGCGTGGAACACAACGTGCCGTCGACCCGGGCTTGGTCCTAACCGGACAGCGAGCTACCCATTACTCGCCGTCCGCAAGCCCGTGCCTACGGTGGCCGGGAATCAGATACTTCCGTCATCATATTACGAGTTCATAGACAAATTCCTTTCATAACGGATTAGTGATTATTTATTGCATTGTTTTTATATCAGCGCATTAAAAATATAAAGCTTTCTATATTGACATATTGACTTTATCAAAACTAGAACGTTTTATACTAAAAACAGGATATTGTTTGATTTACAATACACTGTTTTCGCGATTTACATAACTAGATAATGGCCACGATTATCTAAGCAGTGTTGAAGCATTGTTTTAATTTGAACATCCAATGAATTCAAATAATCTTGTTATAAGATGACATTTACACAATCGATATGTAAAGGTGTAATAAAATGGATTTTAATTAGCGTTCTACACGTTCTATAAATCGGCTCTTTTTGGGTTTTTACATAATCAGGCTATAATGTTGCCACTGCTAGGACACATGCCTCCTCTCTGTGAGAGGGACTGGGCCGTAATCCACCACGCGGGCCCAGTGCGGGTTGGTAGATGTCACATGTCTTTTTCGTTCTAGGACATGCCAGTTTCCTCACGATGTTTTCCCTCACCGCTTTGAGAGCAGTGGCGATTAAATAATTTACACAAAGTAAAGCACCTGCCTGGGTTCAACCCTACGACCTACAACTCGTAAGTCGCGGCCACTTACCACTAAGCACCACTGCCACTTTTTGAATTTTTCCAAAAAAATAAATATTCAAATCATATTTTATAAACATTATTTTATAAATTATGTTTATAATCATATAGGAGCTTACAGGCAAAATAACCCTCACTCATGACCTGACATTTTCTACATGATGGCATTTTTTACGCAATATTATTTACTAGACTTTAAATAAATAAATCAATAAAGTAATACCATAACAAAAAGAATATTACTTCTCTAAGCAAAACCAAATCATGACGAGATAATCTCTAATTTTAATATCTAAGCCATCACTGACCCAATACCAGCCTAGTCCACTATCCCCTTGTGTTAACACCCCAAAAATCCTGACATTCAAATCAGGAAGCAACAACCCATAGACCTATAAACGCAAACTGACCATAAACACCAAATGTTCTCTGACGCTCAGCCCGTCCATAAACACTTCATGCTGCGGGACAATCTCGACGGCTCCCGGGCACTCCTTGACATTTCGCGCCCATAAGGTCACCGACCCTTCCGAAGGTAATGTACATTTTCCAGCTAGGCATACTAGGAACGTTGTTTTTCCGGCACCGCTGGAAAAGAAAGTCAAAGAAAATTGTATACCATATTTTTTTTGTTCAAATTAATGTTTTAAATAAATGAATACACACACTTCTTGACTGTGCAATGCATTAAAATTGAACCAGCAAATTGACTTGCATAGTTCAAGTCTACTAAAAGTTAGTTTTTTAATTCCAGAATCTAATCTGATATTTCAAGTCTTTTGTGTTTGTCTTTTTACTAAAGAAGTTTGACATTACAGCTGTCAAATTAGTACCTCGGTTTAAAAAAAATGATCTTTAGTGGTAGTTTAGATGGTGTAACTTTTAACGTTTCTTCAATTTGTGGTATATGCCACAGTAAATCAAATCGCATCCTGTAAATCAGGACCTAGTATATTTTTGCACGAAGTTAAATTTCATTCAAGTCAAACTAAGATTTTCCAGACACCTAATTCTATTATAATAATCAGATTAAGCAAAAGGAAACTTATTCAAAACTCGCCGGCTTGTCGACACTTCACGTGACCAGAGGGTTGGGGCGTTCTTTGGCCAAAGAATTAGCATTGCCATTTAACGTGGCAATGTTGCCAGTCTTCTGGGCACGGTTCCTGATGACAGCGATGCGGACGAATACTTGCATAGCCTAAGTGTTCTTCTTCGTTTTTGTATTTATTTGCATAATTAGTTAGTAATTTATATGTTTTTAAGTAAATCATATTTGTGCGGGACAAGCGATAAAACAGTGTACATAATAGAATAGTGTATATAAAGTGATACATAGACGCTCATAAGACAGTACAAAGTGAATAAGTTTACTATAATTTAATAATTCGTATTAGTTGTGTAACTGAGTACTAGGGGTAAGCAGTAGTTCAAGTGTTTATGTTATATTTTATATTGTCTTAGTTGATTTTATATTTTTCTTAGATAGTTCTTATTACATAGAGTCCGATTATATATAGTTTTACCTATGTAAAATTAATAAAGTTAGCAAAAAACGCAAATAATGTAGCGCGGTCCTCGTTACGGTAAAGGGTCGAGGTATTTAAGGTAAAAATGTTCAATATAGTGCCTCGCTCTGATTGGTTGATGCTTTGCGCGCGTTTTTTTATAATATTGTGCCTATCCCTAATTAGCTGACGCCTTTACCCGCGCTTTTTTGTAATTATGATTGGTCAAATCGATATTTTAAATCCTTGCAAAATTGTATAAAAATAGGAACATTTTTGTCATTCGACACATTCAGCGGCGAACTACCTAGAACAAAGTACTCCAAATATAGAAGCAAGAAGTCTCCAGTGGTTTCATTCCCCGCCAACCCAGCACACAAATGCGGCTATAGGCCACATTTAATGGTCCTTCGAACACGGATACTGCGGGGAAGAATTACCTGAAGATTACTACAGCATCACAGAGAAGATTTCTCAAGAGAATAGAAGAGTACTTTCAAGATTCGAAGAAAATCAGCTGACAGCATGCCAGTTACGCGCTCCGTGGGTAGGGGCCGCAAGCCGTCGGGAGAACAGAAGCCGTCGTCGTCCGAGACCACTACCTCGGCGACCGGTACCAGCGCGGAAGCCAGCACGGAATCGACAGTTACAGGGACGACCGCCACGGAAACTTCGGAACAGACAGACAACTCCGCGGCAACCGAGCCAACCACCGTGACTTCCGCGACCGCCAGAACCTCCTCGACCGCCACCGCCTCCGCCACAGCCGCCAGCGCCGCTGCCCCCTCCGTAACCCCGTCCACTGCGACGACACTAACTACGGGTGCGAAGGACAAACAGCTGATGAAGCCGCCCGCTACTGTCATCAATAGTGAAACTCGTCAAGAAACAGAAACCTCTACAGTGAAGCGAGTTATGAAGAACACCGCCGGTCCATCGAAGCCGACTGGACTACAGGATCTCCGCCCTCCTAGCAATAAGGGAGGAGAGGGAGGATCTATCTACAGCAAAACAAAGCAACTCAAGCTTGCGAAGGCGAGAGAAGATTTACTACGCCTTCAAGTGAAACTAGCCGCAGCACGCCTAGCTACATTGGAGAAAGAAGACTCAGAAGAGGAAGAAGATGACGTCTCCCTCTACTCGAAGTCAGAAGTTAACGCAAGAGTGGACAACTGGTTGGAGAATCAAGTGAATCGTCCGGTGTTAGCGATCACCAACGAACCACACTGCCCCCCAGAAGAACCAACGGTCGTCCGCACAGAAGAACCAATGCCAGCGAAGCATGAAGAAACACGTCAGTCACCGGCGGGAGGTCAAACCGACTTAGCCCTCCTAGCTGAAGCCATCACCCGGGCTGTCAGCGCCGCTCAACGACCCAAGTTCGTCGAGTTACCGATCTTCAGTGGGTCCCATCAGGAGTGGCTACCATTCCGCGCCGCCTACTACGAGACAGAAGCAATGTTCAGCACAGTTGAAAATACGAATCGACTCAGAAGAAACCTGAAAGGAAAGGCCAAAGAAGCGGTTGAAGGTCTTCTGATAACCAACGCGCATCCAGCTGAAGTGATGAAGACTTTGGAGTCAAGATTCGGAAGACCAGAAGCAATAACCATGATGGAGATGGAGACGCTTCGAGGTCTGCCGCGCCTTACTGAGTCACCAAGGGACATCTGCATATTCGCCACGAAGGTCTCCAACGTAGTGGCGACATTGAAGACTATGGGTTGTTTCAACTACATGTACAACCCTGAACTCGCGAAGACAATAGTGGACAAACTGACGCCGACTCTGCGATACAGATACTACGATTTCTCAGCCACGCAACCACGCGAAGATCCTTGCCTCATCAAGATAGAAAAGTTCTTCAAAAGGGAAGCGGAGCTGTGCGGACCTTACGCGCTGCCTGAACAGATGGCAGCACTTACTACGGCCGCTTCACAAAAGAAGACACAAAGGGTCAACAACGTGACTGAGAAGACACAAGCAACGAAGTGCTTCATATGTGAAGATAAGGGGCACACCAATGCAACAGAATGCGAAGAGTTCAAGAAGTTAGATGCAAACGCAAGATGGGACATGGCCAAATCCAAACGTCTCTGCTTCAGATGTCTTCGCTACAGAAACAAGACACACAACTGCAAACCCAAGTCATGTGGTGTCAACGGCTGCAAGTACTCTCATAACAAGATGCTGCACTATGAAAAGAAGACAGAGAAGGCAGAAGCAAAAGAAGAGCCCACAGAAGTCATCAACTCAACTTGGACAGTCAAGAAGCAATCGTTCCTGAAGATCCTTCCAATCCAGGTGAAGGGACCGAAAGGAGATGTCAACACCTTCGCATTGATGGACGACGGGTCAACAGTCACTCTCATCGACGACAGCGTGGTAAAGAGCGTTGGAGCAACAGGACCCATAGATCCACTGAAGATTGAAACCATCAATGACATGAAGGCATCAGAGTCAGCATCCAGAAGAGTCACCATCAAGCTGAAGGGGCTCAACGATCACGAAGAGCAAATACAAGCACGTACAGTGAAGAACCTGCAAGTCTCGTCTCAACGGGTTCCACAAGAACTAGTGGAAGGCTGTCAACACCTATCTGACATCCGAGGACATCTCACATATGCTAATGCGAAGCCACGAGTTCTCATCGGTCAAGACAACTGGCATCTTCTGCTGACGTCGGAAGTAAGAAGAGGAGACAAGAACCACCCAGTGGCATCTCTCACGCCGCTAGGTTGGGTACTCCACGGCAGCCAGACACGAACCTTCGGGAAGCAGATCGATTTCGTGTCACACATCACAGAAGATCCAGAAGAGAATTTAGAAAACCTCGTGAAGCAATATTTCGAGATGGACGCGCTCTGCATAAACCCCAAGAAACCGAAGACTGACCCAGAAGAACGAGCACTGCGTATTCTGGAGAAAACCACCACGAAAATAGAAGAAAGAAGATTCCAGACCGGTCTTCTCTGGCGTAAAGAAGATGTCAAATTCCCAGACAACTACGAAAACTCACTGAAGAGGCTCTTCAATATAGAGAAAAAGATTGATCGTGAACCCGCATTGAAGAAGAAGTACGTCGAACAGATGGACGCTCTTATTGCAAAGGGGTACGCTGAACCTGCCCCGAAACAGAAGACAGCTGACAAGACTTGGTACCTACCTCACTTTGCGGTAGTCAACCCGATGAAACCAGAGAAACTCCGGGTAGTACACGATGCCGCGGCCAAGACCAAAGGGGTGGCACTCAATGACATGCTACTCAAAGGCCCTGATCTACTACAGTCATTACCAGGCGTCGTCATGCGGTTTCGACAACACATTGTCGCAGTTACAGCGGACATCAAAGAGATGTTCATGCAAGTCAAGCTGCGAACAGAAGATAGAGATACACTGCGGTACTTATGGCGCGGGGATCGACGAGACGACCAACCTCCAGAAGAGTACAGAATGACGTCGTTAATCTTCGGAGCATCGAGTTCCCCTTCGACAGCAATCTACGTCAAGAACATGAACGCCAAACAGCACGAGAAAACTCACCCAGAAGCCGCAGCTACTATCATACAGAAGCATTACGTCGACGACTACTTAGATAGCTTCAGAAACCTCGAAGAAGCCAAACGCATCACGAAGAGTGTGCGAGAGGTACACATGAAGGCCAGCTTCGAGTTGAAACAATGGAAATCGAACTCAACGTCACTCCTAGAATCACTTGGAGAAGACAACCAGACAGAAGACATGGAACTCTACAGAACAGAAGAAAAGACTGAACGAGTCTTGGGTGTCATCTGGAAAATCAACTCAGACGAGCTCACCTTCAACCTCAACTTAGCCAGAATACCTTCCACACTCATAGAAGGTAAACAGCCGACAAAAAGGGAAGCACTAAGAATAGTGATGTCACTCTTCGACCCGCTCGGGTTCGCTTCGCCTGTCACAATCAGGGCGAAACAACTCCTCCAGGAAGTTTGGCGCAGAGGAACAGCTTGGGATGACAAGATCGACGAAGACCTGGCAGAGCAGTGGGAAATGTGGATGGGGCATCTGAAGAACCTCCAAGAAGTAGCAATCCCGCGGCAATATCTCCACTACAGCGACGCCGCCTCCCTAGAACTCCACGTCTTCAGTGATGCCAGCGAGTCAGCCTACTCTGCAGTCCTCTTCTGGAGAGCAGTGAAGACAGACGGTGAGGTCGGCCTATCCCTCATCATAGCCAAAGCAAAGGTGGCACCTTTGAAGTTGACGTCGATCCCAAGATTGGAGCTACAGGCAGCCGTCATGGGAACTAGACTCGCAGAGACAGTGGTCGAAGAGCTCGAGAGGAAGCCTGACCGCAAAGTGTTCTGGACAGACAGCAAGACGGTACTAACCTGGATAAGAACAGGGTCACGTTCATACAAACCCTACGTGGCTCATCGTCTAGCAGCAATAGAAGAGAGTTCCAAGGTCAACGACTGGCGCTGGGTTCCGACAAAGCTGAACGTGGCGGACGACGCCACTCGAGACGTACCATCAACATTCGACAGACATCATCGATGGTTCAAAGGGCCGGACTTCTTATACCAAACTGAAGATTCTTGGCCGACAGAGACCGCAAGGACAACACCAGAAGAGCCTTCCGATGAAGAGAAGACGCATTACGTGAGCGACAAGGGAAGACTGAAGCTCGCAGAGGGTCTGCCGGATCCAACTACGTTCTCCAACTGGGATCGACTTCGATACTCAACAGCACGTGTTCTGCAGTTTATTCAACTCTGCAGAGCCACCAAACATAGAGTCAACTACAGAAGAACGAAGAAGAACAAAGAAGCAGATCCCACCTGGAAGAAGAACAAGGCTACAGTTAAACAACAGGCGCCCACGATGGCAAAGTCATCACAAGCAGGAAAGAAGCGGCTACCAGTCACAGCCGATCAGCTCAAGACAGCCGAAGAACTCCTGATGCGGTCCTCTCAAGAAGAATCCTTCGCAGAAGAAATAGATAGTCTGAACAACGGGAAACCGATCAACAAAGAAAGCCGCCTTCACCAGCTCAGCGTCGAATCCATAAACGGCGCACTGAGACTCAGAAGCCGTATTCGAGCGGTCCAGGACGTGAAGGATGAATCCAAGAACCCGCTGGTAATCGACGGTGATCATCCTACAGTCAAGCTCTGGGTACAGGCTGTACATCGATAACTCCATCACGCTGGTGTAGAAGCCACAGTAAACGAGTGCAGGCAACAGTATTGGGTACTACGACTGCGCCCTATCACACGCACAATACTGCGAACATGCCTATTCTGTAGAATGAAGACACAAGTACCGCCGCATCCAAGAACCGGGGACCTACCAGCGTGTCGTTTAGCTCATCACAAGCGACCCTTCACCTTCACTGGGGTCGACTACTTCGGACCTCTCTCAGTGACCGTCGGACGAACTCGACAAAAAAGATATGTGGCCATCTTCACATGTCTCACGATGCGAGCCATACATCTGGAAGTCGCCGGCTCGCTTAGCGCCGACTCCGCGGTGATGGCAGTTAGAAGAATGATCGCACGAAGAGGTTGCCCAACTGAAATATGGTCGGATAACGGCACCAACCTGAAGGCCGCCGACAAGGAACTACGACAGGCGATCGACGCGGCGACTGCAGAAGAAGCAGCGAAGAGGACCATCTCCTGGCGCTACATACCGCCTGGAGCTCCGTTTATGGGCGGAGCCTGGGAGCGAATGGTTCGCTCCGTCAAAACGGCTCTCACCGCGACGTTACATGAGCGTCATCCGACAGACGAGGTCCTCACGACTCTACTAGCAGAAGTAGAGAATACAGTTAACAGTCGTCCGCTGACTCATGTCTCAGTCAGCCCAGAAGATCCAGAAGCCCTAACTCCCAATCACTTCTTGTTGGGAGGGCCAGGGCGCGTGCCACAACCAGGCACTTTCAACGAACAAGACACCCTTTCACGATCCAGCTGGCGAGCCGCGCAGAGGCTAGCGGACATCTTCTGGCTACGCTGGGTGAAGGAGTACCTACCTGAGCTCCAACACCGGCGGGAGCCCCATGGACGAGGTCAAGCAGTGCAGGTCAACGATCTCGTGCAAATCGTCGACCCGAACCTTCCCCGCAACGTGTGGATCCGTGGAAGAGTCGTCGCTACGTACCCAGGCCCCGACAACGTCGTGCGGACGGTGGACGTGCAGACCAAGGGAGGTGTTCTGCGCCGGCCAGTAAGGAAGCTAGTGATCCTGCCCCTGACTACAAGCAACGAGCCCGCACCGGAAGTTGATACGACGCGGTCGCACGGCGGGAGTGATGTGCGGGACAAGCGATAAAACAGTGTACATAATAGAATAGTGTATATAAAGTGATACATAGACGCTCATAAGACAGTACAAAGTGAATAAGTTTACTATAATTTAATAATTCGTATTAGTTGTGTAACTGAGTACTAGGGGTAAGCAGTAGTTCAAGTGTTTATGTTATATTTTATATTGTCTTAGTTGATTTTATATTTTTCTTAGATAGTTCTTATTACATAGAGTCCGATTATATATAGTTTTACCTATGTAAAATTAATAAAGTTAGCAAAAAACGCAAATAATGTAGCGCGGTCCTCGTTACGGTAAAGGGTCGAGGTATTTAAGGTAAAAATGTTCAATATAGTGCCTCGCTCTGATTGGTTGATGCTTTGCGCGCGTTTTTTTATAATATTGTGCCTATCCCTAATTAGCTGACGCCTTTACCCGCGCTTTTTTGTAATTATGATTGGTCAAATCGATATTTTAAATCCTTGCAAAATTGTATAAAAATAGGAACATTTTTGTCATTCGACACATTCAGCGGCGAACTACCTAGAACAAAGTACTCCAAATATAGAAGCAAGAAGTCTCCAGTGGTTTCATTCCCCGCCAACCCAGCACACAAATGCGGCTATAGGCCACAATATTAAACTTCATATTATTAACAGTTATAGACAGTTCAAAACTGAATGAGATATATTTGCTATAAAAGTTGAAGGTAATTAACATCAAAGGAACTGCATGCATCAATGATGAAATATTTTAACTTTATAGAATTGTTTATGAAGCGATATGATTTTCTATCTTATATTCGTCACCGAATAACTTTATTGCTTAATTTATTTAATAATGTGGGTATCTCGATCGAGAAACATAATTTGTTTGATTTATTTACCTCGGTCCAATGATGGCAACAAACTCGCCTCGTCTTATACATCCTGTAACTATAAAATAAATATGATTTAATTAATCATAAATCACTGGCTCGTTGGTGTAGTGGCCTCAAACTACTGCTGAGCAAGGTTAAGGTTCAAGTTCCTCGGTTCGATTCCCAGGTCGGACAAAGTGTTATTGGGTTTTTCCAGCAGGATATTTTTTGTTGCATTCCGGAGTCTGGATTTCTGCCCGATGGATGGTAATAGGCTAGGCCCGGGGTATTATATAGGACATAAACATAACTGCCGAATTGGATGTAAGTACCTCTGCCGTTTGAGGATTACAGGCTTGATGTTATGATATGTAATGTAATTAGAAGTCAAGCAACGTCTTACAAACATCATCTAAAACGATAATGCGTTGCGTTGCCCGTAGAAAAGTTTTTTTTTTAATAGGATGTCCAATCTTTGTGATGTCTTTAACATTTTCTATAATTAATAACAATAATATTCTTCCGATCTCTCAAAGCGTGATCTGCTGTTTTTATTTTTCCACCATTTAGTAAATAATACTATGATAAGCCTCACACAAAACGCGTATACTAAAAATACCATAAAAACAATCTGACAAAAAAGAAACAAAAAATAACTTCTTCACGAAGCCTTGTTACGTCATCACCTAATGCAGCATCTAATTTAAATCTAGAAATATACATACCATTATTAAGAATCACAATTTTACTCTTCGTAGGTTTCCTTCTCCACCATGACTTCTCTTCTGGGGTCCAAACCTTGAGATCTTTGACTCTGATGACCGCATCATTCTCCAACAGATCCTTATCGTACTGGAAATAAAACAATCGTTGTTGAGGTTTATATTAATTAACTAGAGCGAAAATTATCCCACGGGAACGTATTACCGGGATAAATAGTATCCTATGTGTTAATCCAGGTTATATCCACCTGTGCGCCAAATTTCATCCAAATCCGGTCAGCTGTTTCTGCGTGAGTGAGTAACAAACATCCATACATCTAAATATCCAAATATCAGTGGCGAAAGCACCATATAACACGATTCCTACCGGCTTCCTTTCGGTGATTCGCATCTCTAACGTTTTTGAAAAATGGCACGTCAATAGTGTCTACTATTGACAATAAAAAGTAAAGTTACACTACGGGTGTTTCATTTACCACAATATTCGAAAACAAAAACGCTTATTTTTAGCTTTGTTACAACAAAAAAAAAATGCTCTAAATTAAACATGGCGCCAAAACGTTATAATCGAGAAATAAAAATTTATACAACAGCGATCCCGTTATGATGTCACTTTAGGTCACGTGGCACCGCTTGACATGGACGAGAGCAAGCCGCTGTACAACGGGTTGTGACAGAGACAGATGTAGAAAAATGCGTCAGCGAGAACGAGATGGAGTAATAATAGATGCAGGGTCAATCGTCGGTTAAGCTGCACTTGCCGCGGTATGTCCGTGGATGGGTGAACTTCTTTACATATCAAGACCCCTCCGTCCCTTGAACAGCACGTTAAGCCGTTGGTCCCGACTGTCATTCGTGGATCTTTGGCTGTCGGCACGGGTCGTCAGAAGCCCGAAAATCTGACAACTAGTCTTACCAAGGGGTATTGAATTACCCAGTAACTGAGTTATGGAGGTCAGCAGGCTTAGCATGTCGCTTTGTATTTCTAAGAAGAATAGACACAGCTCTTCCTATATAAAGAGACATTTCGCTTCTCCATTTTTGACATCGCACCTTAGAAATCCTTCTACAATCTGTCAGTTTATCTTCCGTTTCGATCTTAGTCTAGGTCCTTTTTTATGTAGACTATTTCAGAAGAAAGCTTTCTTCCTAAACCATCAAAATCACACAGTTGTCTTCCCAAACTGTCAAAATCACACTGACAACAAACTTTCTACAGCTGTCTACACAGAACGTCATTTTTATCTTCCGTCGACAAAATGGTGCTCGTGGTAAGCCTGCAGATAGGCAGTCGCTTCATATAAAATACTTGTAATCAGCTGCATCCGGTGAGACTGGAAGCCAACTCCAACATAGTTGTAACTGTCCTTCTGCTTTTTTTTTTGACGTTGTGAAATAATCAAATAACTTCACCCGCTCTGGGTGAAGCAGGAGGGCGTGTCACTACTGACTAAAACTCATCCGAATTCCCTCAGTTGTCTTTGTGCCAGGGGCCACGGTATCTCTTTCGAACAACCCGCACCCCTGGCAGGCATCGGCCCTTGCTGACCCCACCAGTTGGTGCTGACATCACTTGGAGGCGCGCGTGGAACACAATGCGCCGTCGCCCCAGGCTTGGTCCTTACCGGACAGCGAGCTACCGATTACTCACCGTCCGCAAGACCGCAATGAACTGATTGCTAGTTCGGAAGACAGTGCCGTAACAAACTTCACTGTGGGAAACATACACAATGCTGCGTGGATTTAAGCGAGACATTAAGTTTAAAAATAATAAATAAAAGTTAAATTTAAAAATTACAAAACCTCCGACGCAAACAAAAACTAAAAAGTTAAAAAATAATACTTATTGGCCGTTTGAATTGTAGCGCCAAACAGACGAGGCCTAGCATTTTCATTAGCCGTTTTTTAATTTTTTAATATTTCTTACTTGTCCAGCACCCTAATTGCGTAACACAAAATTAATCTGAAGGATATTGCTAATCCATGGCTTTATATGTTCGAAAAATTCGTCTGCTCAGCAACGTACATAACGCAATGAATGTTGTGGAACTGTCAACATGCAAGCCATTCTTACTGTTAGCATATGAATGGTTGCAAAAGCAGATTGTTTGCGGTCGACAGAAAAAAGTGCCAATTGCTATCTCTATCGTGTAATTATTATTTTTAATCGAGCACAATCATCATTTAGTTTTGCTGTTGAGCGTACAAATACAGATTAAAACACTCTTGCTTTTCGTTGTCATTCACAATGTTAAATTAACTTTGAGGTTCGACCTTCAACACTACATAGTATAAAACAAAGTCGCTTTCTCTGTCCCTATATCCCTAAGATAAAACTACGCAACGGATTTTGATGCGGGTTTTTTTAATAGATAGAGTGATTCAAGAGGAAGGTTTATATGTATAATACACCGACCTCCACGCGGGCGAAGCCGCTGGCAAAAGCTAGTTTTAATATAAAAAAAACGTACACTTACTGGATCCATTGAAGACTGTTTATAATATTCGTTGTTAAAAAAGTTATATCTAAGCCACTTATCTAAATACTATTTCACTTCGTGTAAATATTGGGGAATCTACAAGTCAACGAAGAAATGGTGTTCCTGGATTCTCAGATACCTACTGTATATACTTATATCAAAAACTTTAACATGTGACATGGTTAAATACTCGCACTATGAACCTCAATCATTTCACAAAGAATTTAACACTACGAATGAAATCACAGAAATACTGATTTGAATCACTTAAAGACCGAAAAACGTCTACATACCGAGCCCAACTCCATTTCACTTACACAGAACACTACAAAACACTAATGTACCACTAAAAATCATGAATTAACACCATTCTAAAAAACATAACCACAAATTGCGAGGACAATTAACAAGATGCACAGAGAAATGAACCAGACTGACTCAGTAAATACAGAAATCATTCTTCAAACAGATAATGTTGATAAAAATAAGACAAATTAGTTTATTTGTGAAAACATGGCTGCGTGCCCTCGAACAAAGACTTTCGTAATGCATAATGTATGGTAATTAGTAGAAATATATATTAAGTAATTTCCAGTTTGAATAGATAATAATATTGTACCGATATACAAAGATGCTGTTCTATGCAGAGAAGACGCATTAAATGTGGCATCTTGCTCTCTGTATCTTTTGATATATATATAGAATGTGCAAATGATGTTACTCTAATAAGTTTATTAGATTGTTACTACTAAGTGACACAGCTGTGCCACTTAGTAGTTACCATTTATGTAGCATCTTTCCGGTTCACGCCTTCTTCCCGTGGGGATTGGTAGAAACTACAGAACGCCACCTGCTACGATCCGTATGTACTCCTTTTGCTTTGTTTACGATCATCATCATCATCATTTCAGCCGAAAGACGTCCTCTGCTGGCCATAGGCCTCCCCCAAGCTCCTCCACTTCGACCGGTCTTGTGCTTCCCAAATCCAGCGGATTCCCGCGGCCTTCACAAGGTCATCGGTCCACCTTGTATGAGGCCTTCCCGCTCTACATCTTCCGGTACGCAGTCGCCACTCCAGAACCTTTCGGCCCCATCTGTTCTGCGAGCAATGTGCCCTGCCCACTGCCACTTAAGTTTGGCAATTCTTCGGGCTATGTCGGTCGCCTTGGTTCTCTTGCGGATCTCTTCATTCCTGATTCGATCACGTAGGGAAACTCCGAGCATAGCCCTCTCCATTGCCCTTTGAGTGACTTTTAGCCTTCTGATAAGGCCCATTGTGAGCGACCACGTTTCTGTACCACGTGCGGCGTACGTGTTGACGATACGTTATAGGTAATGCAAAAACTTGCCATCCATACTCAGTGAGTTACAGAACTGTACCCATTTCTTAATCAAAGCATAAACAGAGACAGACTTCATCATTTTACTCGAAAGTCGTTCATCTGTCGTTCTGCTGGACATAGGCGTCCCGTACGCGTCGCCACATCGACTGGTACTCTGCTTCTCGCATCCAGCGGATTCCTGCTTCCTTGACAAGGTCATCGGTCCAGTCGGAGACAGGCGTGTGAATGAAAAACTACCTTAGAGCTTACAGTAGCATCCAATATTAGGATTTCTCCAAACATAATCAGGCCTGTGTCTCCTCCTTCACTCCCCTCACCTTAGCTTTTTTTTAAATCGTCTTGAATGCCCTCCGTCTGGAGAGAACGGACGATTATGTCGGACTCACACCAACTAAAACCCCATTTTTCCTTCTACTATCATAGGTTGGGGGCCCGGGAGATACATGTGCATTTGCCGCTACTCCGACAGGTATTTGTCCACCATGCCTAGCGGGCCTCGTTACCAAGTGACCCGATCCCATGATCACACTTCCTCCAAAGGCGCAATGCCACTTCTTTGGGCTTGACTGTTCGAGCGATGATAAAGCCCCAGTTGCGCCGCCCACAGTCATCCTTTTGTTGACCTTAGGTAGTTCACCTAAATTTTCACGGTGGATTTTTACAGAACAGATTGGTTGGATGTGACTTGGTAACCGTAATGGCGTGAGATTAAAGACGCTATGTCCACCACGGACTGCTACATGATGATGATTTCTGCAAATACGAGTCATAAAGTCAATCTAATGATTTTTATCAAAAGCTATAAATTGGTAATATGGTCGATAACGAAATTGATAGCACTTTGTAATGGATACAGAAGACCTTTAAGGAAAAGGTTAACAAAAATATTAAGATTAAGGAGATACATAGATATCAAATACAAACCCAAACAAACAAGTATCAGTAGTATTAACAAAAACAGCATAGTACCTATTAAAGTTCATAATCATGATGCAGTATGTAATCATCATGATGTTAATCATGATGTAGAAATCAAACAGGCTGCATGTAATTATAATCTGAAATGAAGATACCTATTGCATTGCAAGGTAAAATGATTTTTATTTTTGGGAAAATGGTTTCTCAATCTGAAGTAATGGAGAATATTTTAAAATCTTGGATTTCTTTACTAACAGACAATGGGGCCTAGAAGCTTGAATTTTTGCACAAACGTTCCTTGTAGGTATGTTAAAAGTGAGAAACGATTTTTGAAAATTCATCTTGTCTTATCTCCCTAGCCTTACTATGCTGCGGTCGGCTTCCAATCAAACTGGATGGAGCTGAAGACAACATTTTACATAAATCAACTGCCAATTTGACCTTCACAACCCAGCTATTGGGTAACATGATACCTCTTGGTAAAATTGGTTGTGAGACTTTCGGGCTTCTGACGACCCACAGCGACTGTCAAAGAACCACGAATCACAGCCGGGACCAACGTGCGACATAATGTGCCTTTCAAGGTACGGAGGGGTCTTGATATGTAAAGATGGTCACCCATCCACGGCCCAACCGCGGTAAGCGAAGCTTAATCTGATTGATCGACCCGTGCAGCTGTTATTAATCAGCATCATCATCATACCAGCCAAAAGACGTCCACTGCTGGACATAAGCCTCCCCCAAAAGGGGGGGATTTGCCATAATTGCCACGCTTGGCAGGCGGGTTGGCGATCGCAGTATGGTGGTCAAATGCATAGAGAACGCTGCTGCCCATTCTCTAGTAAGTCCCTTAATCGCCTTCTACGACACCGGGAAGAAATGGGATGGTGCTATTCTTTTACGTCTGACACCACACGGAACAACAACAGAGCTGTTATTACTTAGACATAAGTCCTCTTCTCCGAGACATAAGTTCTCTCTCCTTAGACGTAAGAAAATTAATGTCCTTAAGGGGTTAAATAGGGGATGAAAGTTTGTATACATATTTTTACCGATTGGAAAACGCATCGCGCACACGGCTTGTATCAGTATAAATATTTAAAAAGGTTACTGATAGAACAGAGCTTTTCTTTTACTATTTCTTCACTATCATTACTTACTAGTTATTATCGTAGTCACCGTTGTAGGCAAGTGATGCATTCAAAATATATTATTTATACCAAAGGGCTGGCCTATTTTTCGGCCAATGCCAGCCTTTTGGGCGCTTTTCCCCTTGACAACGATGCGTACGTGTTTTTTTATGCCTTATGATTATTTTATTTTTCAAATTAAAATATTTATTTATTATTTTAACAAGTGCAAGTTCTTCTAAAATATTAATATGTTTTATGTACCTATCTTTCCACCTGGAAGTTCTCAATAGCAGCAAACAGTCTGAATTTGATGGCAGTAGGCTCGGTAGCATCGGAATTAAAGATAACTGGTGCATTCACCTCACAGGGTACTGTATTCCCCGAAAGGTTAGGCAGAGGTGAATTCACCGTGATTTGATGTTATATTGTTTATTTATTTACTGTATTGAAAAGCGTTCGTCGTCATCGAACTTTAAATTATATAAATATAATTTAACGCCCTTAATCTTTGCCCAAACAAGTCAGTGTAAGCTTCATACATAATTCATTTTACAACAGACTGGCATTGCGACACTTTGCTACTTATCTTTATCAAATCGGAGGCTATTCACCTGACACCAATGTGTGGAAAATATACAAAAACCAGATGTAATACTTACTTGTTACATTCTTGTAGACGAAACAGCTGACGAAGAGCTCATTGCTTTTAGATAAGGCAATAGACGTAACGCAGGCCACAGCGAAGGTGGTGTGACCATCTGATAAGGTTTGCAGGGCCAACATCGTTAGAGAAGGAACAAGACAGGGAGGTTTTGAAGGGGAAACCTTTGCCTAGCAAAGGCTTTAAGCTAACAAAAAAAAGTGTCGTTTGTAGTCGTGCTTAGGTAAGGGCGTTTTCTAAACGCGATATTTCCAACATTTACATTCATTCTTCTGACACAAAATATTTAACAATGGGTATGCTTAGTGGATCGGCAGAGGGAAAAGGCGACTGGGACACTAGATGCTGTTTATGAATACTGTTTAAGAATCGGGAATTGGGCCGCAATTTAAAAAAAAAAAACGGGAGATACCTATGTCCTGTAGAGTATGAGGCAGTGGTGGCCCAGTGGCAACGGCCGCTACTTACGAGTTCTCGGTACCTTCCGCCTGACACAGGTCCTCACTGGACACGGTTGTTTCGGAATGTTCCTGTTTCGCATAAGGCGGGAGGAAACGCCCGGGTGTTTCCATTGCGAAGATCGCCCTGAGGACACGGTGGGGCGTACGGTGGAGGTCTGCCCGGCTTGGGCGGAGCACCGCCGTGTCCTCATGGAGGCGTTCGGCGGCGGCGATCTCTAACGTCTGGCCCTGGTCCAGGCCATGGTACGGAGCGAGAGTGCATGGCTAGCAGTCGCTTCCTTCAGCGAAGCAGTGATGCTCGCAAAGCGGGAGGCGGCGCACGTGAGGGAGATGCAATACATGCACGCTCACGGCCGTGGCCTTCGCAGGAGACGCCCTGGGCGTCGGGAATCCCAAGCTGATTCCCGGCCACCGTAGGCACGGGCTTGCGGACGGCAAGTAATGGGTAGCTCGCTGTCCGGTAAGGACCAAGCCCGGGTCAACGGCGCGTTGTGTTAGACGCGCGCCTCAAAGGGATATCAGCACCAACTGAAGGGACCCGCAAGGGCCGATGCCTGCCAGGGGTGCGGGTTGTTCGAAAGAGATACCGCCGCCCCTGGCACACAGGCAACTGAGGGAACACGGGTGGGTTTTAGTCAGTAAAAGTCTGACACGCCCTCCTGCTCCACCCAGAGCGGGAGAAGTTATTTGATGATTTTCGACCCTAAAAAAACGAGTTCTAAGTCGTAAGTTTGAACCCAGACAAGCGCTTTAATTTGCGTAAATTAGTTTATCACCACTGCTTTAAAAACGGTAAAGAAAATTTAAAAACCGATGTCCTAGAGCTAAAAATTCGAAGACATGTGACATCTACCAACCCCCGACTTAGCCCGCGTGGTAGATTATGGTCTACTCCCTCTCACCAAGAGGAGGCCTGTGTCCCGCAGTGGGAACATTATAGGATGACTAGCTACTGCTCGCGACTTCATTCGCGTCAAATTTCTTGCTTCCCCGACCCACCCCGTCGCTTCGAATCGCCTGCCCGTGCGAGTACTTCGTTTTCGTGACTTTTTTTCTCTTTGCTCAACTCCTAAGGATCTTAGCGTGATGTTATATAGCCTATAACCTTCCTCGATAAATGGGCTATCCAACACTAAAAGAATATTTCAATTCGAACCAGTAGTTCCTGAGATTAGCGCGTTCAAGCAAACGAACAAACAAACTCTTCAACTTTATAATATTATAAATATAAATATATAATATACACCGTGAAATTTTAATGGTTGTTTGCCCGCGGCAGAACAACTTGCCATAAGGAGTACTTTCGAAGCATAGAGTAAAAGTAAAAATTTAAAATAATTTAAAAAATATTCATCAACTCGATAAAACACTACTCAATAGTAACACTAGAGGTAACTTGTGGGCACTACTCGAATCGCACGCACCTCCGACAAAGGGAACAGCGATGCATAAATGTTCAAAGCAAAATAAACTCTCGCACGTGGTGATTTTTCACAATGGTTAATCTGCCATTTTTTGTTTCTAAAATTTTATTTGTTTATAAAACGATTGTATTACCAAGACAAAACCATTTCGCTGCGGGAAAACAACCATTAAAATTTCACGGTGTACATTTAGTATAGATTTTATGTCCAGCAGTGGCCTGCGGAAGGCTAAGTTGACATAACAATACTTATGTCATATCAGCCTACAGCAGTCCATGACTTGGCATAGGCCTCTCCAATTGCAAGGCATTATTACACTACGTTTAAAACTAAGCTCAGAAATAAGTGTGAGGCACATATCAGGCATTATTGCAATTTTTTTTAAGTTGTAAATGAGTTCGACCTTAAAATAGAACGAAGGGTTCAAGAACCGGAAGAGTTTTTGTTGCGCAACAAAAGAACCTACTCATGGTTGATTGATGGCGGTAAAAAAAACTGTTTACAACATCCGCACCATGCCATACACGCTATGGTAATTACTAATTACATACGCGTCAACTGTTCGTGTTTCTGTAAAGATTTAAAGTGATGCGTCTTTGGACGTAAGGAAGTTAGTTCTTTTGAGGATGCAAATTCATATAAACCGACTTAAGGTGAATCTAGTCGATTTTTTTTCCATACAAACTTTAGGAGTGTACCTACTCCATTGTTCGACAATGTACATCAAAAATTAAACATGGTATGGTTTTACCTCATTATTAATGTTGTCTGTACGGAAACAGAATACTAAAATAATAAGCCATTAAAAAGTAATGAGCCAACAAAGATTAGTTTTTCTTGTTAATTTAACCTAACTTTGGGCGTGTTTAAGTAATAAAAGAAGTGTAAAATCTCTAAAACCTAGTCCGTACCGACAAAGCTCAAATATCGAAAAGATCAATAAACTTAATTGGTAATTGATTTATTCAATGGTTTTTTCATAAAACTCGATCTACCGAAGAGCTTTTCTTAATTTTTTACGCCTCTTTTACTATAAATGATCCCGCATCTCACTCAATAACGTTATGCGTGTAGACTAACGTCTAACTACTCCTCACTGATACTACCTCTGTCGGACACGACGCCTGGTGAGACGGCGTGCTTTTTAGCCAGGCCCACTAGTGAGTTCGAGCCCGCGACTAGATTCCCCTTAAGAGCTAAGAGCGACTTGTCAAAACCCTACGTTAACTTTACCTACAGAAAGCCTAGACCACCTGTCATTGTAATTTGTCACTTCAAGAAATGCATCTGTAACTTCACCGGTTCCAATTCGTTTCTTCTTCTTCTTCGTCGTTCCCTCAATGCGCAGTATCGCGACCACATACGACGCGTCTCCAAGTAATATGCGGTCTTCTGCAGTGTGAACCGCTCGGTAGATGCTGACTCCATCTGCCTTCTTGACCATCTGACCATCTTGCTGGTGCTCTACTTTGAGCGTGTTTTCCTACTACCTGGCCCAGTATCATAACTATAGATCACCTATGTTTGAAAAAACTTAAGCCTTTCTAGATCATTCCCTTAACTGCATTAAAAATTCCTTTTGCGAGACATGGTTGTTTTTCAGAAATATACTTGGTTAGTAGCCGTTTTTGTTTCTAATGTCCAGAAAACAAAAGTATGAACGAAATACATCTTAACTTGTCAGCCTGAGGCAACGTGAACTGCTACCTACCTACTATAACTAGTTTTGTTTTTGTGAGGTGTCAGTAGTTAACAGCTTATTAAATTATTATCTTTCTGAGCAAACATAATAACATAATATAAGGATGTCAAAATCAAGATTAAGATATCAGTTCATTGGATACATACACGTATATTATGTAGGTACCCAGTTATCTTTAATGGAAAAGTGATTTCTCTAACTAACTTTTGTCAACAGACTTCTCAAATTAACTTGCCTCTCTTATATACTTGTAATGAAAACTTAAATTGATGATAATATTTTCAATAGAATAACTTAACCAATCAATATTCTGAAAAAAAAAATCCTACCTCTTATTTCTTTATTTTACAAAATTATCCATTTATAATCGTTTATTTATTTATTGTAATACTCATTAATTAGGTATTTAACATTACTTAAAGTATCACATAAGGAAAAGCTTAACTGAAAAGTTAAATCTTATTTATGTTACGCTAATGGCCAAAAAATATGCCCTCAAGTATATTTAAATAGCTCAAATCGTTAAAATATGAGTCATCAATGTAATCATTGAGAAACAGTCTTCCAAAGCGATATAGTGTTACCCAGTAACTGAGTGATGGAGGTCAGATAGGTCCACGTAAAATACGGGATATCAGCTGCATTCGGTTACACTAGTAATCATTGAGAAAAAAAATATATAATTAGAAATGTAACTATTTTGGTAAACTTGTTTATTATCATTAAAGTTCTTTGTCTATTAATTGTCTGTTCAATTATTACGAAATCTAAGTTTGACTACTTCTGCCTATCCTATATGGGTCCTAATGTTAGCTATTTTGCCTATCCTAGGTAGACCCACACATAGACCTCAAGGGTAACTGCGTAAAACACTTAACAGTAGAAATGGCTACCATTTCGACAGTTCAACAATATTAATTGCGCTACGTAAATAACGCAATTAATATTGTTGAATTGTCGAAATGAAAGCCATTTTTTACGTGGTAGGGCAGATTTTTTTCGAACTTAAAATTTCTCCTTCAAAATTATTCAGATTGTGATTGATAGTGTGTTACAGAGGGTGAGTGTCAGCGAAACGACTACACACTTCTTACACTAGTTTTGAGGACATTTTTTAGTATATTATGGGGGTGTGATAATGTCTGGATGGTTAATGTAATCCAACTTGGGCTCTAAAAAAAACTTTAAACAAAAAAAGTGAATCAGTGGCACTCCGGGAGTGCCGACAGAAGTGAAAACTTTTACGTGTGTGTTTTTTGAATGGTCAGGAAATATGTTTTGAATCGTCAGATTAAAAAACGTTCAACGTAAGTTCAACGTTGTTCGTTTGTACGTTCATGTTGTAAGTGGTGTCGGTAACAGTGTCGCGGGCTCAATTGTTTTTTCCCCATCTCAAAAAATGCCCAACGCACCTAAAGACGTTATCACTTTTTTGTAAAAAGGTTTTTATTTTACACTTTTTATTTATGGTACGAACACCAATTCGTATAGCACTGTTTGCTGTGTAAACAACAGTGACAGTATTAGAACATCACTAAGATACAATAAGTGGATTAAAAACGTATTATTGACGCTATCGCAAAAACTTCCCAAACATTAATATGTGACCATGTCTAACCAGTGACCACCCCTGAGGTATAGCCCTAATACCCTATTACTCATAATTTTGAAACCAACTTCAAAAAGAGTTATCAATTCGACGTGTTTTATATTTTTATGTATGTTCGGGTATAACTCCGTCACATATAAACGGATTTTCAAAAAAAATTCTTCGAAAGGAGTTTATTCCGAAATGGTCCCATTTAAATTTTATATAGATCTGATGATGCGTTTCGGAGACAGACAACGGCACTCATCAAAAAATGACAGCAAATCAATCGTGATTGCAGCTATCGTATAAATTTATGCATTGTTTTGACCCCAAGGATGATGAAATGTCGAATTGGTTTGGGGTAGGTACTATAACTAAAAAGTGAAAAATAAAACTTAAAAAAAAAAACAACCAACTTCCGGAAAAACACTACAAAGTGAAAAATTAGTTTAATTTCGGAAGTCGGTGACAAAAAATTAAATTACATATCCAAAGTCACCGACTTCCGAAATTAAAGTTATCTTTCACTTTGTAGTGTTTTTCCGGAAGTCGGCTGTTTTGTTTTTGTAGGAGAAAGTTTTTTCGATATTGATCCATTATTGCCGGAGATATCGCGGAACAAACAAAAATAAATAGACAAACGAATTGATAACCTCCTCCTTTTTGAAGTGGTTTAAAAAGCTGGCCTACTGATTGTTGAAAATTAAATTCACGTAGGCGCTCGTATACATAAGCGATTCGCATTGTTATCCTTCACCGTTTTTAGTTTATTGATTTAACACATTGGTGTATTTTGATTCTAATAGGCGTTAAGGCGCGGAAAGTAGCTCATTTTTAGGTATTTGACAATAGCGCATGGCGGCAAATAAAATTCAAAACAGCGATGCGTTTGATGTTAGTTGACTAGAATTACCACAAATATAAAAATAATTTTGTTTTGTTTTTCTTTTGTCCGAAATTCAAAATGTGGAAAATTGTTCGTTAGCCATTAACGTCCCACTGCTGGGCAAAGGCCTGGGATACTCTTTCCAGTGTACGAATGAGTTCTGTTTTACGATGCTTTTAACTGCGCTACTATTTTTTTTAATAGTCCTCTTTGAACATTTGACAATACACTCTATTATTTTCTGGTTTGTTTATATACTTATACCTTATTTATTACCTTATTAATATGTATCCAGTTATCCACCATATTAACTGTACGACAAAAAACTGGGCGTTGATCGGTGTCCTACGTTTGGGCAGCGCCTTAAATTTGCTTTCAATTCCGCAGGTGCCATTATCCGAAATAACACGACATTTGCGCTGACAGCCAAATAGGTATTTACTTAGAGTCTATTCTGTCATACACTATGTAATTCAACTATTCATAAAAAGAGGGCTTTCGCTAAAGAAATACAATACAAGTATCTTCATTATTACGTATTTAATCTCAATCATTATTCAGATAACGACATCTCATCATTAATTTTCACATGATCGCTAACGCGCCCACTATGTTTGTGTTTGTCAAGACCACCAATGGCACCTCGTTTGTCAAAGGCACCTGTCCACTTAAGTAATTGTTCGGAGGGCCGCTACGATTTATCATTCACACCCATGCATTTAGACGAAGAAAACTGATACATATAATAAAAGAGGCAATTATATAAATGTTATTGTGTATTTATAAGTTAGATGTGAGTGGAATCGCCGGGAGGACATTTAGTAACCTTATTGGTGATGTTCTTCTTGCATCCGGCATGCGTGTATGACCCGAGGCCGTAGTGTGAGTTTCTTTTGACCCCTTCGCCCTTCGGCTTACAAGCACTTCACCAATCCAGGGCCAATCGGAGCACCGATCGCGGTATACGCGTTAAGTCGAGATGGTTAAAACAAAACTCACACTCCCTAGTGTGAGTTTCTTTTAGACTTAGATGTATGAATGCAATCGTAATGTGGTGCCGGATGTAAAAGAACAGCATCATCTCATTTCTTCCCGTGGATGTCGTAGAAGGCGACTAAGGGACTTAATATAGAATGGGCAGCAGCGTTCTCTATGCATTGTACCACCATACTGCGATCGCAACCCGCCTGCCAAGCGTGGCGATTATGGCAAACCCCGCCTTTTTTTTGTTGGAGGCGTTTTTTTGTCTAGCAGTGGACGTCTAACGGCTGAAATGATGATGATGCTGATGATGATAAACGAAGCAAAAGTATCTAAGAATCGTAGCAAGTGGCGTTCTGTAGGCTGCTTTCCCCCATGGGACCAACTTGTAGGTTTAGGTATGTATGATTGTGTCCCATTAATGCTAGGCGTCATTGCGGTAAACCAAGTCGAAGATTGAGAGATGAACTTCACTCCCAATAAAGGGCTGGCCCGCAATAGCAGTGGACGGACGTGTGTGGAAAAGGGAAACGGAGGCGGGCTAAATAGTTAGATAGAAATTCAATATACCTAGCCTTTTCCCAACTATGTTGGTGTCAGCATCCAATCTTACTGGATGCAGCTGAATACCATTTTACATGACGCGACGCGTGAGTGCAGGCAGGCTAAGGAAGCACTTCCCACAATCGATGCCAGCTTCACAAAACAGGTTCTCCGTCTAACTAAACCACAGCTGCGTACAATAACAGCAGCTGTAACTGACCATGGGTCATTCAACAAACATCTCTTTGTCATAGGAGTAACAGACGGTCCGCTGTGCAGAGCCTGCATGGAGGACGACGAGACAGCAGCGCATGTGCTGCTAAACTGTCCGGTGGTCGGCAATTACAGGGCAAAATACTTCGGTAACCCAGGTGGGTACTTGAGATTGTCAGCAACACCAAGGCGTTGCTAGCCTTTCTCGAGGAGTCGGGGTGGATCGAATGAGCGATTCTCCCACCCGTACGCAAAATACGCGCTTTGACGTGTAGTTGCGGACAACAGCCCGTATTACCAGCAGCAGATAAACAGTCGCGTTATAGGTATTAACCTATGACGCGACTGTTTTTCTGACTTCCACAACCCAGTTACTGTACAGTTACCCTTTGGGAAGACTGATTTGTCAGATTTTCAGGGTTTTGACGACCCGTAACGACTGTCAATGATTCACAAGTGATAGCCGGGATTAACGGCTTACCGTGTTTTCCGAGGCACGGAAGGGTCTCGGTATGTAAAGATGGTCACCCATCCACGGACCAACCGCAGCAAGCGTAGTTTCACCTGACCGATCGACCCGTCCGGTTATTATTACTTAGTCAGAAGCTCAAGCACAAGAAATAAAAAAAGATAGATAGTATCTACCTATCTTTTAATTACTTTAAATTTACCTAAAACCTATTGTATTCAATGTAGAGCGACGATCTCCGAAGGACAGCTATCTGGATTAAAGTCCGATTGTCCAGCAGTGGAGTGCTAAAGGCTGAAGACCGCGATGATGATGATCCAGTTCCATTTCAAATTTCAGGGGTGACTTCTTCCCATGACTTCTAACTCTTTCGACAGAGCCCTGACATAGCCAGAAATCGTCGCGGCAGATCCCGTAGAAGAAGGTGGGACGAGCCGGAGAAATCACACGACTACGACCCTGGATATAAAGAGTTCCCAAAGTAAAACCGTTCCTAGCCCACCCTCAAAAACTATAAAAATAATACAAATGCTGTACAAGAACTATTAACGTTGGCCGCATACTCTACTTATCAAGTTAACACACTCACGCATTAAGATAACTGCTATTTATTTAAGTTCCTCTAGATGCGTTATGTTAATCCAAGATGTGTCGCAAAGGCGTCTGGACAGGTTTTGATACGGGATCTTTGGCTTTGTATCTTTATACTTTCACAGAACTGTTTTAAAGGTATTTGTGCTCCCAACTGTTCCCATTCCAGAATAGGCAGAGGTGTACAAAATTTAAATTGTATTATGTTATTTTGGATTTACTAACTACTTCATTTGAGTTCGTCTATTGAAATCAATCAATTGAAGCGTGGTGTTCAATTATTAGGAAATGCAAGGGTTTATATGAGTGTAATAATATAAGTAGCGGAAGTTTCGTGAGAAGCCAATGGACGTTTCGCATAAAAAATAATTTAATTAATAGAAAAAAAAGTGTATTTATCAAATTAAATTTATTTCGAAAATATCCATCGGTTTCTTACTAAATTTCAATTCAACTAAATCCGCCGACTCTGGGTACTTATCTCTGTTAGTGATTGTACTGTGTAAGTCAGGGATATTAATTGTTAAGGGAATTGATACCCTACGTCAATATTCCGTGTTATAGCCATTTCATACAATTGCCAACGAATAACAGTGGTGATTTGAATAAATGGACAATATTTAAGTTGATAAATAATCAATTGACTCGTCAACTATTTCGAATGCTCAGTTGTAACTAATCGTAAATTCGTAATTCTATGGTCGGCTTAGGATTAGCGTTTCATTGGCCATTAGGGAGTTCGTGTAGTATTTAATAATTAAGATTCAATAAAACGAAAAATTGTCCATGACTAAACATTTTATTTTACAGTAAACAACTCTCACACTCTCATACAATAAGTAGATAATACTTATTACAATAACCGTAAAGTACACTATCATAATATACCATATATTTATGACTTCAGCCTAATGGCACTAGTGACTCTATACAGCTTTCTTAAGAGTCAAATACAGACTTAAACAAAATAAATTCGATCATAGGCACTTTGATCAACCTCTTCAAATTATCGAGATATGGCGGCCTATTACAAAAATAATAACTAATCGTTAATGTATACATAATTAGTTTGTAAAAAAGGTTAGAAGGAAGATGAATCCTAAAAGGATTGAACAGAAAAATTCATTTTATTAAGAAAGAAAAAAAAATAGTTCACGGGAATGTCAGTGGTCAAGTAACGAAGTAATAGATTACCTAAAATCGAATCGAGTTCCAATAATCAATTGAATTCAAATTTTATAGTAACGTCAATCAAACAAAAAGTGCATTTTAAAAATAGAGAGTGAAAATTTAGAATCAAACGTGATTGGTCCTTGGGTAAGGGAGCGTGTGTGTGACGCGTTGTGATTGGGCCATTTTACGAATGGCGGTCGGTGATAGGTCAGCATGAGCAGGACTTGGTGTTGCCGTCCCGACTGTTCTCACCGTTAGCTATCTTGTGGTCAAGCGCGAATTTTTCACCATCTCTGTTGTCATTGCTCTGAAGAAGTTTGTCGTTTAAAAGTATCTGGAAAGGAGAAATGTTATCGATTAGTAAGAAATAGGCATACCTAGATACATTAAAGGTCTAAAAACGTTAACATCACAAAATCCCATGTGGAAAGTCAGCAGTGGACTTTTAGGGAGAAATCCACTGGAGGACATAGCTTCTCTCTCTAACCGCATGATATACAAACATGATAAAGATTTACAGGAATTGGCTGATGATAAATGATAAATTATTTTATTTCTGTGAGTAGGTTTAGACAAACACTTTAACACGTCAATCATATTTAAAAAATTAGATGAGGTCGGTGTTTCCTATCTGACTACTCTGAGAAGAAAGGCTGAAAAAACACAATCGAGGTCACAGTCTCTTTAAAGTCCAGACATAATCCTAGTCAGATCATATGAAGACCACGTAGATTGATGTCTGAAATGGTATTTTGTGGAAACACACAGATTGTGTAGATCTGTCCAGTCAGAGCTTCTCGCCATCTACAGTATCTAACTAGTACATCATAGCCATGATCTTTACTCGTACATCATAATGTACGATGATTGTTACATGTTCTTATAAATATCTCCCTACATCTTGTAAAGGTACATTTCGGGAGTAAAAAGCTACATCTTTCACTGACTTTCGCGCCGATTTCCACCCCATCAAAGAGTTAGTCTTGACTGCATTCACATTGGATGAATATCAGCGTGAACAACTACCAAGCATTGAAATTGTAGAAATCTTAGCAAGATCTGCATAAAAAATCTACTGATTTGAGACATCCAAGACATTTCTAACTATATAACTAATAATACCCAATGTAATTAATACGATAATCAAGCATTTTGTATTCATTCAAGGTTGAAAAACTACTCATAAACAAGAACTAAATTTTTTATGATGTTAACAGGCATTCAACCAAATATTCAAATAGTTTAGGTACATATTCTAGATCATTAGGCTTAGCTTAATTATTTTTAACGAGTTTTCAAAGACGGTATGCATAATTAAATAGTGTAATATGTAGTTTAAAGAATTTGGTCACCTACGCAACTATTCTAGAAGAAAATATTGCACAATGTTAAAAAATAAGCTACGGTTGAAAAAAGTTGATTCTTGTCAACAAGCTTAATAAGGCCATCGAATGTTTTTTGTCAAAGATACTTTTAGTGATTGATATATAAGAAGGAACGTTAGCAGACGAATGTTCAGGTGGGTGGTCAACCTACGGAAGATCGTAGGGAAGACCTGGATGAGAATAGCACAGCCCAGGGAATCATGTCATAAAAGGGACGAGGACTATACTCAATAGCGTTCCACTGAGTTGCAATGAAGCGAAGGATGACGCTGACCTATAATGCGTCAACATTCTATCGTTAAAATGTGGTAGATTTGAACAAAATTAAGATTCACTAAATTAACATTCTTGCTCAAGACATTTAAAGGGCCATAGAGGCCCAAAACATCCTCAGCCATGACCTTTTACAAATGTAATGCATTAACTTCAAGTATGAACAACGAAACGATTTAATAACAGAAAACAAGGTCATAAAAGGCAAGAGTTCATGGAGTACTATCGAATAGAACGTGCTGTTGTGTTGTGTTTATGTGGATTTGTGCACGGGAGGAAGAAAAATATGAAGGAAATTATTTAAAGGAGAAAATTATGAAAGTGAAGAGGGTTGCTGGACCTAAAGACAATGTCTAGCATAGTGAAGACTATGGAATACCGCAAGTACTTGGAGCTAAATAAAAAATGGGAAACCTGAGTTAAGATAGGAAAATAAGAAGGTTGCTGTACATGACGGAAACGTTTTACCTAGCAAAGAAGATTTTTCCATTCTCACGCCGTTCTTCAAAGCAACAAGATACCTAATCAATCACAGACTCCAAAAACGGCTTACAATTTGTCATCGTTTCCAACAGTCATTAAAAAATAAACAGACATTTACAACGGCCGCCGCTAACATTAATTTTCCCGCCTACCATGGACGGAAGCGGTTCTATGGTGTAAAAAATAAGCGTGTTTGTATATTGCACAACATTGAAACAGAACTGACCAGACCTCTAAATATTAATATTATTATGAACGGTCCAAATTCCGAGAGGTTAATTATATTAAAATAATATTGTTTATTTGACTGATTGAGTTTTAACAGGTTTCTAAAAGTTGTCGTATAGTTTTTTGTATACTGGAATGTGTTCAACCGATCTATTCTGTAAAAATCTCGCCGTTGAAATGAACTTGAAGTGAAGTGCCATCTCTCCCGATGCTAGATTATTGACAGCTCAATTCAAACTCACTTCGAGCTAGACGGCTAAGAACGCCCTTCACAACTTTGTAACAATTTAGCCAAAAATCATCAATCGAAATTGTGAATAATGATGATCAACCATTTTTATTAGTCCAAATATTTCCATAAGAAGCTTTAAGACCTGGAATAAAAATAACTCAACAATTCCCATAGTGTGAAGGCCACCAACTGCTTTTTGATTTGGAAACTAGGAATGTTCTTGTGGCACATAAACCCATTTTAGGCTATTCAAATCACATTAAACCCGTACCCGTTCTACAACTACCCACCATAGTAACATCGGTCGACATTTATATTGCACAACCTTTATAAAACCACTTCCTAAACAATTTTTTTATCGCCGAAACTTTCCGTAACTTTGGTATGCGACATGGTAACCATAAACTATAAACTAATGTTTTAATATTAACTCAAACGGGTTTATAGCCGAACGAATCAATGGAGGATTTATTTTATTTATGGTATTTATTCATTTGTGTAGGCATCTAAACGCTATCAATTATAATACCATTATTATGACCGTCGATTTGATTTTATGGTAATTCTTTCTGATATATGGTAGTTATTTCATTAGTGTTTGCTTAAAGATTTATTTCCTTATTTATAGAAAGTAAAAGCGTTCGAATAAATCATTGTTTACGTTGACAAAAATTTTAATTGTTTAAATGGTAGAATATGGAATTTGAAGCTCAAATTCAGATTTCTTGTACAGCATTTACATGTTTTTTTTTGTAGGAATCCAATAACAAAAGCTCTAGAAGATTTTAAGAAGAATTAATTGTTATCTAATTAGTTCCCTTCATCTAAACTTAAGTGTAAATAATTGAAAGCCTTAGTGAGACAGAATTGCTAAGCAATAACGCTCGAGATGCCCCAAGGAACTATCCTAGGATCTAGGAGGATAGAAAAATAAAATTTAATAAATCCTTACCTTATTAACTAGTGACCTGGCTGCCTCCTCGATGTTGATGTTCTCTTTGGCTGACGTCTCAAACCAACCGGCGAATCCTTTCTCGCGACAGAACTCCTCCATTTTGGCTTGAGAGTTCACTATGCCTTCCTTTTGTTGGTCACACTGAGGAATTCAAAAATAAATCATGCAGGGCTGTAGAAATTAACAAAACAAAATGAGGCTGAGACAAAAACTGCGAGGCGACTTTGATTGCATTGTAAATCTGTGAGTTAGAAATTTGTTGGATCTCATTGGTTGCCGCCGATAGATTTGGTAATGGCACATTTAGGACTGCAGATAAGACAAACATGCAAAATGTGTTTAGACGCCTTTATTAATTTCCCTCTCAAGCTTTTCAAAATAAACCAAGACTACGACTAACATTGAAAACTATTTACTACAACAAGAAATTAGATATTGAATGCAATTGAATTTGAATTAGAATTTTCAGTCAGTTAGTTAATCTCAAGAGAAAACCACAACAATACAAAAGTATCTAGATCAAGAAGAACCGCAATTACCTTATTCGCCAGTAATATACAAGGTATGGGCGATCCATCCGGCAGCTGGACCTTCGCGTCCAGGTCGTTCTTCCACTTGACCACGGCGTCGAAGGTCGCAACCCTCGACACGTCGAATACTATGAACGCTCCCACAGCCTCCTTGTAGTACACCCGGGTCATGTTGCCGAAGCGCTCTTGACCTGACAAAGGGAAATATGAAGTTCATCATCATTATCATCCTATAATTTACCCACTACTGGAACACAGACCTTCTCTCTGTGAGAGGGAGCGAGCCGTAATTCACGCGGGCCCAGTGCGGAGTAGTAGATGGCACATGTCTTCGAATTTTTGATTCTAGACGGGTTCCTTCCGATGTTTTCCTTCACCGTTTTGAGAACAGTGGCAAAAAACGAAAATATAAAGTTAAATAAGAGTGAATAATTGATACGACCTTAGATTTACTTTTACCAAGTGTCATCTTGTCAATTGCCGGATCTAATCAATACTTAATGCAAAAACAAAGATAGATTTAGGCAAAGGTCACACACGCTTCCTAAGACAAATGTGGCTTCCTAATAAAAACCTACCCACTTCACTTAAAAACTCTTCCCGTATAATATTACTGTTTATATCAAGTTTATAGGGGAGCCTGGGTAAGTAATAACAGCCGCATGTGTCGATCGATTGTGTAAAGCTACGATTGCCACGGTCGGTCCGTGGATAGGTGGCCATCGTTACATACCAAGACCCCTCCGTGTCTCGGAGAGCACGTTAAGCCGTTGTTGGTCCTAGCTGTCATTTGTGAATTTCTGACAGTCATTACAGGTCGTCAAGCCCGAAAGTCTGAATACCAATCTTACCAAGGGGTGTTCAGCTACATCCGGTTAGTTTGGAAACTGACCCCAACATTGTAGGGGCAGATGATGACAAGGTTTATATTATGAAGAGTAGAGACATAAATATTAAGCCCAACGTCACGAGACACATTGCAAAAACGATGTTAAAAGCTTCAGAATCTTCATCCATTTTGATTATTTCACTGCCACAGCGGAATAACGGTTTATCTGACGAACTCACTGAGACAATTGACTCACTCACACAATTATATTATTAAAATGATAAACGTGCAAGCCGAAAGCACCGAAAGACAAGTTAACACATGACATTTGAGTTTAGACGAAAAGTTTTGCCTTCAAACTTAAATAAAAACCTTTGTGGTAGGTAATACGGCGGTCAGTGGCGGACAGTCCTTACTCCGCTTTTCTGAGGCATTTTGTGGAGAGGATGTTCAACTAGGTAGCTTAGCTGATCTCTTGTTTGTTTGTTCTCGGGTTTTGTATTACTAAAACTAGATATAAGGTATTCTTTCACTATCAAGATGAATTATATTGTTGTCCGAATCTGAATAAATAAATAAATTAGTAAAAAACCGGCCAAGTGCGAGTCGGACTCGCGCAGGAAGGGTTCCGTACCATTATCTATAAAAACGGCAAAAGTTATCTCTGTTATATTGGGCCCTTGTTGGGGGCCCTTAAATATTTATTTTATTCTGTTTTTTAGTATTTTTTGACATAGCGGCAGCATAAATACATCATCTGTGAAAATTTCAACTGTCTAACTATCACGGTTCATGAGATACAGCCTGGTGACAGACGGACAGACAGACAGACGGACAGCGGAGTCTTAGTAATAAGGTCCCGATTTACCCTTTGGGTGCGGAAGCCTAAAAATACCAATTGTTTTCATGCCTTTAAACACCTGCCCCATGGATTACTTGTTATGGAGGTAATTCATATTTGAGTTATAGATAGTCTTTATGGCTGAACGGTTTAAGTCAAAGTACTGGCGCCATATTCTGCCGTTTTCATTTGCTTGCAAAAAAAAACAAGACACAAAAGTCTGGAAATGACGAATTCAGCGTATTCTGAGAGTAACTAGACATCATATTCCAATTTTGATCAAATAAGAATCAACAATAGACCTTTATTAACCAAGGTCTCTCTGATAATAGGAGGAAGTCACTCAATAAGAGGGCACAGGTCCATTCTTACGAGTTGGTACTTGTGACAAATGATTCCGGAACATTTGGACTGGTACTTTTTGGTGTAGTAAGTACAGAGGCGTTGAGTTATGAGAGGTAAGGGGATCTCGCCACGAGAATATTTTATAAAGAAACAAACATCTATCTTACTTCTAATCTATGGAGAATGTAGACATTTGCCGCTGTTATAACAGCCTAATTTAAAGACTCCATAATCATCACCATCAATTCAGCCGATAGACGGCGGGTTGGTGATCGCAGTATGGTGGTAAAATGCATAGAGAACGCTGCTGCCCATTCTCTAGTAAGTCCCTTAGTCGCCTTCTACGACACCTACGGGAAGAAATACACGGACGCGACTTTTATCCAATCACAAATGGAAAAGCTAAACTCTGCAGCATTCGCTGTCAGAGAAATTCGTAATTTAACTGATATAGAGACAGCCCGTTTAGTGTACTTTAGCTATTTTCATAGTGTAATGTCGTATGGTACCTATTCTGTTGTGGGGAAATGCCGCCGACATTCAGACTATCTTTGTCTTGCAGATAAGAGCTGTTCGATCAATTTATAAATTAAGACCGAGACACTCTCTCAGAGAGAAATTGAAGAAGATTAATGTAATGACTGTGCCTTCACAGTACATTTTTGAAAATCTTTCATATGCCCATAAAAATATAAAAAATGTTTAAAAAATACAGTGATATCCATAGTATAAATACTAGGAACAAACACAAGTTTGTTGTACCATCAACAAGGCTCAAGAAATAGGATTTATCATTTATCACAATTAAGGGACTCCACATTCAATAAAGCCAAAAATAATATTGAATTTTGGGTCCTAAATTTGTATCATCCTCTGCTTAGCTTTTCCCAACTATGTTGGGGTCGGCTTCCAGTCTAACCGGTTGCAGCTGGATACCAGTATTTTACATGGAGCGACTGCCTATCTGGTCTCCATAACACAGTTACTGGGTAATACGATACCTCTTGGTAAGACTGGTTGACAGACTTTCGGGCTTCTGACGACCCGTAACGACTGTCAAAGATCTACGAATGACAGCTGCGGGACCAACGGCTTAACGTGCTTTCCGAGGCAGAGAGGGTTCTTGGTATGTTAAAATGGTCACCCATTCAAGGACCAACCGCGGCAAGCTTAGCTTAACCTGATCGATCAACTTACATTTATTATGGCTAAAAATGATACTGAACTTCGTGTGTTAAATCTGAATAAATGTAGAAATCGCAGCAACAGATCTTCTTAAAAATACAAAACTCACCCGCAATATCCCATAGCTGCAAACGAATGATGGTATTCGCATCCCAGTTCAATACTTTGAGCGCGAAGTCCACACCGATCGTGGCTCTGTAGTGTTGGCTGAAGAACTGGTGCACATATCGCTTGATGATGGACGTCTTCCCCGTGCCCAGCTCTCCGATGACCAGGATCTTGTACAGGTGCTCCCTACGCTCAGCGCTGGGGGAAGCGTGTGACTGGAAGAAATAGAAAAGGGAGGTTAGATTTTGGTTGGATTGGGCAGTGCTGGTGCTAAGGTGAAATTTCACCAATGAAACTGAACGCGATCAGCAGATCTGAATCGCGTTCAAGAGCTGTCAGTGTCATCATTGTTGTAGACAGCTCTTGAAGGCGGTTTCGCAAAATCAGCTTATAAAGTTCCCACTGCTGGGATACAGGCCTCCTGTCTGTGAGAGGGAGTGGGCCGTAATCCACCACGCGGGCCCAGTGCGAGTTGGTACATGTCACATGTTTTCGAATTTTTGCATCAGTTTCGAAAGCACCACACAGATTGAGTGAACCTGTCCAGTCAGTGCACGCATTTGTCAATAATCGAGGAGCTCAACTCAGAACTAAAGGAGCTCAACGATTTGACCAACGATACCAAAGCAAGGACAGTTGACAGGACCTGCGTCTTCATAACCCATGCTTATGCTCCATGATACAATCTTCCAAGTACTTATACGCAATTATAACTTTTATTAATCGGATATGTAAGTAAATAAAAATAGGGTCTGTTATTTAGGGCTTATTTCTATATATATAGGCAGTATGCTTGTGGCGAGTGCAAGTAATAGTTGCATTAATAAGCGCTCATCAGTTCAATTGGCTATCAATTAGATAAAGTCAGGTCTAGCACATGCTATTAGATTCCTCTACTATAATAACGTCTTTAGCAGAGCAATATAAAAAGGCTCCATTTTTTTAAGTGTTCATTATTATAAGATCGATAAGTCTTTGAAGGAGTTGATGATTTTTATTATTAGAGCATGTTTTTTTACCGATCCTATCCTATACATTTCGTAACTGTTTTTTTTTTGTTGTTAAAATAATTTTTAATCAGCAAGTATGTAGGCAATTTTACCAACAGGAAAATGAAATCCCAGACAAAACGCATATAATTCCTAGAATTTTATCAGAAGACGGTTATGTTTACTTGAATAAATATATGAGTACGTTGGTTTACATGACATCATTGAGTTGAAACACGGTGATATCAGTACCCCTGCAGTCATTTCTCATCGAGACTTGGCTATTAATGTCAATCGAGAAATGATAACACAGTTAGGTACTAAATCAAAATAAGGCGGAAGCGTCTGACATCGACATTCAAATTTTCTTACGATTTTTGCAATTTGTAGGTCAATGTCACATTTTGATTATAATTATAACCGTTAAAATTATCAATACGAACCTCCAAGTGTCTGTAATCCTATTGAATGAGTTTTTCATGAAATAATCAATAGCGTAATTTAATTACATACGTGTTACGGTCGCGAATCATATTTATAAATTAACTTACAACCTGACACTGACCGGCAAATTGCATAAAACGAAAGAACTTTTGAATTTCGCAGGCTGTCCTGGTGCTTCCATCTTAATAAAAATAAGGTAAACAAAACGATAAAATAAAATAATCGAATACAGAACTACAGCCCCGGATCTGGCGAGATCCGGGATCCAGATCTGGGGAGGGACCGGGGCACACGCCCCGTGCGGCAGTTTTAGGGGGCGTCAAAATTATAATATAGTATGATTAAAAATAAAAAACTTGCTCCACAAAGTAAAGGATTTGTTGTCTCTTATTAACGCACTGGCTTTCAATGTAAACGACTACAACATTAGCACTTAGTTCTCGATTGTATACAGAACTGTACCCTAATTGCGTAACACACTACCAATCACAATCTGAATCACTTTGAGGATATTGCTAATCCATCGCTTCATGTGTTCGAAAAGTTTGTCTGCTCAACCAAGTAAATAACGCAATAAATGTGGTTGAACTGTCAAAATGAAAGCTTTTCCTACTGTTAACTTCTTACACAATTACCCCTCTGAATTCCTAGTGGTCTTATTGCAGAATAGCCCTGCTAGTTGCTACTCATTAGGTTGCTCTTACACGGGCAATATTTTGAGCAATTATTGCTCGGCAACACTAATGGATCAATCTGGATCAATTAAGTGGAGCAATCTGGAGCAACAACAATAAATTGCGGATATGTTTCGGGAATATTACTTCTGATTGCTCCATATATTTCATGAGTTACCGAAAAATCAATCGGTTTGGAAATTTTTAGTTAATTTTCTTTCTGTCTCGTTGTTACGTATATACGTCTCGTTTTTGCTAGAGGTACCGGCCGGCGGCGGAGGCAGCGAGGGGGCCATATTGCCTAGTTTTTTAAGTTGCTCCATATTGCATGATATTGTGTGGCTGTATCTCTGGCAACAGGTTGCTACATGTTGTCATTGCCCTTAATTGCTGGATGTAGTCGTGACGTCATAGTTGACGAGAATTGACCAGGATGGAGCAATTTTAGTTGCTCGTGTAAGCGCACCTTTACAAAACCAGTTATATTAGTTGAAGAGCAAAATTGTGTAACATAAGTACTTATACCCCAGTTGTTGTTATTATGTTCCAGTGTTTCTCCGTAGGTTAAATCTAGGTCTCAGGAACGCTATCTGTTGTACTAAGATAAGAACGGAGTTACATTTACCGGTAACAAAAGAGTAAACAATTAAACACAGCATTGTTTTGTTAACAGTATTGATAGTGTGAGAAAAATAAGTCGTGAGTCATTGACACTATCTTTGAGGCCCATTTTTATAATAATTGTAAAATGTATTTCTACAATTACACTAGTAAGTATTACAAATGAGTTAGTACAAGTCTGTCTGTTTGTTTGTTACCTCATTACGACTGAATCACTAAACCGATCGTAATGAAACTTGACTTGAAGAAAGCCTGGGATTTCGAGCAGCACATAGGGTACTTTCATCCTGTTTACTTATGATAAAAATATATGCAGACGAATTCGCGAGCAACAGCTAATTAATACACCGGTGTAAGCACATCTACTAGCAAACTGTCAAGGCTTCCGCAGACCCGAAAGTGCGACGCGACTCTTAAAACAATTTTCAATGAAAACTTAATGGAAATTGATGTCGCAGAGTCGTATCGCGCTGGTCTGCTCCTGCAGCCTTTACCATTAATTTAGCTCAAGATTCCAGACAACAGCGTAAAAAAACATACATAAAAAAACATTGTATAAGTCTCTTTTGTATGAAACAGCAGATTTTAAATTCTTGGTAACAATTTGCAAGTCAATGATTACACCGTGTGTATAAGAATAATATTATGGATTTTTTTTAAAGTTTGTATGCATAGTTAAGAGAATAGGGAATTAACAAAACAAAAAAAACCTAGAGGTAAGTACATTTCTCATGTGTTGTGTTTTAATTTCCAATTACTGACTGCTTACGGCTTTATAGGTGTGGCAACCCCTCAGCTTAACTTAATCTACTAATCCGGTAAGTAATGAGATTATTTTGTACTTTCCTGTGGTTGGTAACCTAAGTACTTATAAAAACTGTAGCGTTAACCCCTACCTACATGCTAGTTCAGGTACTTTTATGTAAAGCTATATATAGGACTAGCTGACCGACCCGAACAGCGCCACCTAGCGGGTCCAATTGTGAATCTAAACCATTCTCGAATCAACTTGAACACACAAAAAATTTCATCAACATCGGTCCAGCCGTTCAGGAGGAGTACATCCACATACAGACGCACAGAAGAATTATATATATAAAGATTTAAAAAGAACATGACATTCTACTGGTTGTTACTATTCAAAATAATTTTGTGTCATTCTAACTAATTATTGCCCATATTTTTTAGATAATATATAACCTAATAATATCTATTTTATTATGGTTAAAAGACTTCGTAAGAGGTCATTGTTGAAATTTGTTTAATTTACCACGAAAGATAACGACATTATAATGTTAATAAAAAAAAGGTAGGACTAAAATATCGTACCTATGACGCATGAATAAATGTTTTATAATAAAGCCGGAAATATCCATTGATGCGTATGGGAGTTACTTATAGATAATTGGAAAAGCCTTTATCCATATTTATAACTGTTTAAAGGTGCGCTTACACGAGCAACTAAAATTGCTCCATCCTGGTCAATACACGACTACATCCAGCAATTTAGGGCAATGGCAACATGTAGCAACCTATTGCCAGAGATACGGCCAGACAATATCATGCAATATGGAGCAACAGACATAGCTAAACGTATAAACGAGATAGAAAGAAAATTGACAAAAAAAATCAAAACCGATTGGATATTCGGCAACTCATGATAGGTATAGCAACTCATGATAAGCAATATTCCCGAAACATATACGCAATTTATTGTTGTTGCTCCAGATTGCTCCACTTAATTGATCCATATTGATCCATTAGTGTTGCCGAGCAATAATTGCTCAAAAAATTGCCCGTGTAAGAGCACCTTTAGCCTCAAGAAATATTGCCAAGAGGACTAAGCAACATGGAAAATAAACTATTTCCTACTTATTCGTGTAAACGCAGGGATATTAATTGATAAGCAAACAAAACCCTACGACAATTTCCCGTTTTACAGAAATTTCATATTACTGTCAAAGATATGGAAATAAAACGTATAATTCCCAGCACCCTAATCGCGTAACACACTAAATCACAATCTGAATAGTTTTGAAGAATAATCATCATCATCATCATTTCAGCCGAAAGACGTCCACTGCCGGAGATAGGCCTCCCTCAGGCTCCTCCACTTCGACCGGTCTTGTGTTTCCAGCGGATTCCCGCGGCCATCACAAGGTCATCGGTCCACCTTTTAGGAGGCCTTCCCACTCTACGTCTTCCAGTACGGGGTCGCCACTCCAGAACCTTTCGGCCCCATTCGAAGAATTCTTCTGTTCAATATCGTAAATAATTCATTGAATGTTGTTGAACCGTAAAATGTAACCCATTCCTATTGTTCATAGATATAAGAAAGATGAGAAGATTTATATGCTAATGTTAGTGTTACAGAATTACCCGCTGCTTTGTACTATTAACACCTTACTTTCTTCTTTAGTTATTTTCAATTGCTAGTAGACGTAATGTATTAATATTACACTGCAAGTTTAAAGTATCGATAAAGTTTCACAAAGATGAGCACCTAGTTTTAAAACTTGTCTTGTCTAATGTCTTCGACTTTTACCTTCCAGAATTATGAGAATTACCAACGACAGTTGATTGATAATATGTTTATTGAATAATTATTTATGTTTAATGCACATGCAGTTATTATGCTCACCGATAACCATAGAGCACAATAACGATTTTCCTAATTAGATACAATGTTTATAGTATTAAATACCATTTTTGTTTGAGGATATTATTACGAAAATAGGTCCTAAAAGTTTACGTTCCCATTTATAAAACCAATAGAATCCAGTCACGGGAGCGAAGCTGCGGGCACAGCTAGTATTAAATACAATATTATTATAAACTCACGCTACTGTTGGCTTTCTGTTTGGGAGACATCTTCAATCAGAAGTCCTCGATGAATACACAAGTCGTCAAGAAACACAAAAGTAAGTCCGAAAAAGTAAATCACACGCACGATACAGAATATTCTCGAATTCGTTATGTTTGTACCACATCTCACTACGTATTATACTTTAGCTATCTTCACTCATCCTCCATTCAGTAAATAAATGCTTTAAATTGTTCTGTAAAGCTCAATAATAATTATTTATTTAAAAAAAAATGTAAAATTTGCACAAAATTGGGCGCGGCTTTAATTTGAATTTGGAGCGCTAATAGACAATTTTTATTTATTTTAATCGGATCACGGACCTAATCGTTCAGCCTTCGAATACAAACTATCGAGTCGGTCCGATGACCAGCTATTTATGAAGTCGCGTCGAGTGGAAAGATAGTGCTTATCGGCCACCTGATAACGACAAATATTTGTCATTTGCACTCCTTGGCCAGTAACTGATCCAATATTTGTGTCGATTTGATAAATAACGACACTTTTTTTATTTTCCGGTTTTTTTCCCTTGACCGGGACAAGGACACTGAAACTTTAAGGAGGATACGCTAAAAAAGCCTGCGAAATTCAAATTTTTTAACGTGTTTTGCAATTTGTAAACAAAATATGATTTACGACCGTAACACTTATGTTTTTAGAGCATTTTCATCGTAAAAATCTCATCAATACAACCCTCTTAAGTTTTGCAATTTGTAAACAAAATATGATTTGCGACCATAAATAACACTTATGTATTTAGAGCATTTTCATCGTAAATCTCATCAATACAACCCTCTTAAGTTCAAACAATCCCATCAAATGACTTTTTCATGAAAGAGTCAAACCTGTTTTTGTAGTATTTTTATTTATGGTTATTTTTAGTTATATTTTATTATCAATTTCACTTTATCAAAACCAACATTGTTGAAAGATAGTCTAGCTTGTAAACCTACGAGGACCGCTGGTTTTCCAAAGACATGTGTACATAGTACAATGATCCGGTTTTAAATAAAAGATGATAACAGATTGGTATTAGGTATTATATTCTACAAGTAAAAAGAGAAATGCCATTCGCTTTGTGCTATATCGCGAACCAAAGATAATATTTGATAGAATGTAATAGAATAGGTTCAGATTTTGTTTTTATTGCCTGTATCGGCCATATTGATATCAATCTTCTATTTATCGTCTTGTTTTTTTACAGACAACTTTCATGGATCTAGTTACTTCGCTATTGATGGAGCAGTTTCTATATCAGATTGAATCGGTAAATACAGTTCATGTAAGTAGATGAGTATTACTAGGTTGTTCGGTGGGTGGGTATTTACTTAATATTTATTAAGTAAGTACTGCACTTCAGCGATATAGAAAAGGCGATTCCAACATGTGCAAGTGCTTTCATACAAAAATGTGTATGATTTCCATGATGTAATCAAAACGCTTTTGACCCGACTACGGTGAAGCAAAAAGGAAGGTTATGATTTTGACCGGTAGTTAGGTAGTAAGCGATCTAGGGCAAAATGGTATATGACCACGGCTTTTAGAAGGGATTTTTTTTAAAGCATCAAACTTTTTAGAGTGTGATTTTTCTGTCGTCAGGTTTTAGTTTTTGAATTAAGTTTTTTAATGTTTCTAGACAATCGCCAATAAATTATTTTCGATTCATAGACAACAAATCCGATACTGCCGCAGTCACATATTGTTAGCGAATGCACATTGCACAACCGTTGGAACCGCGACGCGGCCGCGGTAAGTCTAGCCCCGGTATTAGGTTACGTACACGCATCAGCGACGACCTCCGACCGACTGGCACTGGCATGCCACAGGGGGGGAATGGCATACCAATATGGCATCGCCTGACAGTTTGAGGCCTTTGACGTTTATAGGGTAAAGAGATTTGAGCACAGTGAAGTAGAGCTACCTGCATGCTGTGATGTTTTGAAAGGTAGAGTTCCTTTCAGCCCGCTTTTGGGTTATTCTTTTTTAAATACATATAAAAAGAAAATTATTGGAACGAATGCATTATTTTTAAGTGTCGTAAATTGATTGTCTTGAAACGCACATTAACATAATAGTCTAATTATGCAATGTTAATGCATTTGTTGAAATCTTTTGTTGCTTTGTCGTCTACTAATCGTCTAAAACCGCTATTAATTTTAATGATTCAGTTCCGTAATCCGTACAAATTGAATCTTTAAAATCCATTAGGAATATTTATTGTTCTTAGTATTATTTTACAAATGAGGTAATTACTATAATAAACTAATACCTTTTATATATATAATCTGAATCCTAGAAACGGCTCCAACGATTTTCGTGAAATTTAGTATGCAGGGGTTTTCGGGGGCGATACATCGATCTAGCTATGTTTTATTTTTAGAAAACGTCAAAAAAAAAAATACCGAGCAAAGCTCGACAATCAAAGAAGTGATTGCAACTAAACTTATGTTCAGTATCCCAACGATTTGGTTACGAAAATACACGTCAGGACGTATCCACAGGATGAATTTATGAGATAAGAATTCTGGGCCAAAACTCGAGCCTAATTAATTTTAACCAATAGAGCAAAGTGTTCAAAGGATCCACGAGCTCGTTTTTGGAGGAAAACCAAAACTGCATTATTCACTTTTAGAATAATGTAAACATCCTTAACACCCAGTGAAATAAACTACTGCTTTCCAAGCTTCATTTACTAGTTTTTAAACCTATCATTCACACCATCTGTCTGTACCTAAACGCGTATCAATTTCATGAAGCCATATGAACGCGCTAATTGAACTATCAAATTTTCCAACCCATTAACTTATATTTTCACCTCATTTATAAGGTTTCTCTATGACCCACTTCCTTTTCCGTAATGGCAACATAGACACACTTCCTTTCACTTAGTGGCACTATAAAAGTAAAGTGTTCGTAATTTGAATATTTAAATATTATTTTTTAGAAAATAATTGTTGTCGCGCATTGATGAACTTTGTTTTTTTTTTTTTTTTTTTTTCATTTTGGCTTCACACGGTTTGTGCATTTAGCCAGTGTCAAGTAATTTTTCTTTTAGATCAAGTAAATGGCCCGATATCGGGCACGAAGTTACAAAACAGTCATAGTCGTCGTTAGTCAGTCAAGTCAAATCAAAGTTATTGTAAAGCGGTAGTAACTTTACAACAACCTAATAGGAGTTTTTGGGGGGAACACGAAAAGTCCACGTTAGTCACTTATTTTCACCTTCACTACACTTGTGCACTCACACGTAACTAAATTGAATAATTCACTATCAAAATTATACAATTTAATTCGCTATTTCACTAAATTCCATGAAAATGAAAATTCGTGCGACATGTTCCAACGCGATCCCGCCAAAAACTCCGATGAACTTTGTTTGCTGACAACAATGCTAAGAATTTTTTTTAAACGTGGAACTAGGTACCATGGCATCTGGCGATTTTTTTTTTAGGTTCTTTGCAATTTGCAGGTTAGCTTCAGGTTGTTCTACTTCAAAATATGATTCGCGGTCATAACACGTACCTATGTATTTGTAGGTAAATACATACGTGTTATGGCCGCGAATCATATTTTGAAGTAGTACAAGAAGTTCATTTAACCCAAATGAACGACTATTTCATGAAATCAATCAATAGGGTAATATGAAATACGAGAGCCGATTGATGCTTTAATGATTTTAATCCCCGATACCAGAAATATTGTACGGTGGTACGGAACCATTAATGTGCGATTCCGACTCGCGCTTAGCCGCTTTTTGTTATACCTAAATAGATGTCAGTAGCAGTAATATTGCGCAAGTGACAAGAGTTTACCAGTCCAACGCCCGCAAGTAAGTATCATTGTAATGTATATCCCTCGCTCGAGATACTTCGCTGAGATAAAGGACAGCTTGTAATACATAATTTATGTTGGCGCTTATGACCTTTTGAGTGTACAACTTTAACCATGAATTCAGGACATGATTCTAGACTTCTTAGCGTCGAAATTTTACGTCAGTTATCAAAAAAAAAAAATCTGCTGTTTCGTAGAAAAGTGCAACACCTACCTACTCAGTAATTTTTTTTTTAAATCACCTACAAAAAATCGTTTAGTCCACTGTAGACCCTTCGACCCCCAATAACCACCACCGGTCCCTGACCCCTGTCTATAGTTTATTTTGACCCTTGGGGGTCGAGAGTGGATTTTATTTTCCAGCAGAGTTTTAGTTTCCTCTCGACCCCCAAAGTAGTCTGTACCTTACTGTATCAAAATATTAATTTTAGGTACTTACCGAACTAAGGGTCGAAAGTGGACGAGGTTTTGTATGAAAATCCAATCTCACCCCCTCACTATGTTTAAGAGTTAAGAGGAAACAAGTGAATAAATGTTTTTTTAGGGGTCGAGAGGTCGAGAGTGGACTAAACGCGAAAAATGACCCTTGTCGCATCGCATAGCACACCAGCGCTATAACTTTATTTATTTATTTAACCATTTATACACACACATAACCAGACAAGAAGAAAGGAACAGAAAAATACGTACAAAGGATTACCTTTGTACGTATTTTAGCTTATTAGCGTATTTTAGCTTATTTCTACAGAAATCTTTATTTTCGCTTAGCTTTTTTTCCGTCAATTTTTATATTTGCTCGGTTCCTAAGGGTGCTAGCGTAATGTGAATTAGCCAATAGCTTTCCTCAAGAATTGGACTATCAAATACAAGGAGAGTTATTCAAATACAACTGGTAGTTTCACAGATTTGCGCGTTCAAACAAACAAACAAACGCTTTATTATTAGTATGGATATGGAGTATGAATGCTAGAATGGTTTAAAGCCATTAAGTATGCTTTATGAAATGGAAGAAAATTATGGAGAAAGTCTTCTAGCTAAGCTATTCGGGTCCGTAGGTATAATATGTATAAGCAACAAAGTACCTACCTAATTTGTATTTAAAGCTCAAATTAAGTCAAAAGATTGTATTCAGTCAGTGATTCATGAGTCTAATCTGTGACAAATCTGTCTTTAGTTACCGCAGACAAATCGAATTTGTATTAAATACATAAAGAGGGCGCAATATGCAAATGAAATGGGGAAGGTCGTTCCAAAACGTTCTCACACAAATCACGACGAATCGTTAGATACCTACACGTGTCTATGTAAGAAGAGTAGATGGTATATAGGATGCTTATCAGTTAACATTTAAGAGATGCAGAAAAGATAATATTGATAACCGAAGTGGTTTTTATCAAAAATAGATTTTATCTTAAAAAACGAATAGGTACGTATGTATCTTTATTGATCTCACAAGAAAAACAGTTGTTTATCTGTCAATTAAAATATACTTGCTATCAAAGAACAGAGTGTCATTCCCCCTAATAAAAAAAATGATCGCATTTTAATCAGGCAGTTTCAGTCCCAATCTGTCAAAAATACCTCTAATTATTACTAAATATGATAATTAATATTAAAGGACTTTGAGAAGTTTTGGACATTGACTTTTTTTCACTGAGATGAGATAGCAACTTGATTTTGAACTATTTATTTTCGTAAATGGATGGGGAAGGCAACTGTTAAAATGCGCTGACGTAGCGCGTACCCAACACAAGCTAATACTACAACGCGCGAGATGGTTTAAATATTATTTTTGCGAAAATGATGCGTTCTTTTATTCCTAAATACTCCGAAATTGGAGTCCATCAATTCCCGAAAGACCCTAAAATTAGAAGATTATGCCTTGAAGGTATTCCTAAATATTTTTGAACAATAAAACAATGATAACGGGGAAACATTTATAGGTTTTAAATTCGCACACTTTATATGCCCTTCATTTGATTTAAAATATTAAAATCACTAAAACTCACGAAATATTGAAATAAAACCTAGCTCATGAAATGGTATGAATGAACGAAATGTCAAATTTATGTTGGCCGTAGGGACCTAGCTCTGATCACGCCATCTACAATTAGCTTTGCCCGACCTTCCCCATTTCATTTGCACATAGCTCCCTCTTTAAGTACCTAATACAAATTCGAATTGTCTGCGGTAACTAAAGACAGATTTGCCACAGATTAGACTCATGAATGACTGACTGAATACAAACTAAAGTATTTTTACTGAATAAAGAAACGGTGTCCGTTATCAACATCATGCATGGCTGACCTATGGATGAAGAAAGTCTTTGTATGAGTCTGCTACCAAAGATTAACTTTACCGAAATAAGTTGAGGTCAGCTACGCTCACATTAATTAAATAAGTTTATACATACTCGGCCTATAACGTTCTCACTGCTGGGACACAGGCCTCCTCTCCGTGGGAAGGAGTGGGGGGTAGATGTCACATGTCTTCGAATTTTTGGTTCTAGGACATGCTGGTTTCCTCACGATGTTTTCCTTCACCGTTTTGAGAGCAGTGGTGATGAAATTATTTACACAAAGTAAAGCGCTTGTCTGGGTTAGAACCTACGACCTACAACTTGTAAGTCGCGACCGTTATTACTGGGCGACCGTTATAACCTTCAAAATGATTCGGATTCTGATTGACGGTGTGTTACGAAATTAGGATGCTGTACTGGTATCACACAACATCCTACTGAATGGTTTGTAATTAGTACATATTGGTCCTTTGAAAACACACTTGAAAAATTCCTTCTACCTCGAAAATGAAAAGAAAAACTTTCATTTTAGTCGTGTCTGTTAATTGATAACATGTCAAAATAAGTTCTAAGTAGAATCTTTAGTGGATTAAACATGATTGTTTATTTTTGATTTTATGATATGATAGATTGTTTATTGATGATAGATTGTTTATTGGCTATAATTCCAAAAGACGACTAAATGCGGGTCCACATGGAGATCTATGCTAAAGAGCAAAGCAATCTGGAGATTTTGATATCGAATCCTTTAATTTATAGAAATTGTAAAACTTGTTTTAAGATTGCCAATAGCTTCCATTAGAAGTTGAAATTTGAATAGAAATTCCGTGTTCCTACAGGCTTATTTTCGCCATATCATCATTAAAATATTTCCATAAACGAGTTTGCGCAACGCACCGCAACTTTCACCATAAACTATAACCGAATAAGGAACTTGTTTTATAAATATAAATGCACATAGCTCTATGACACCATCCCTAATGATCTAATAATGGAAGGTATTATTAGTCACCTATCTGAAGTTTTTAAAAAAAATCCACGAATAAAATGCGTTATTGTTTATCTGTGGGTTGTTTTCTTGTTTGTACAGGGTGGGCGACATCGACGCGCTAACTGTAACCATGATTGCAGGCTATGATTTTAATTGTTTTTTTTTATATGACACTACTCTTTTGATTTAATAATAGACATTGCTAGGTTTAAATTCGATCAGGTTTTTTCTATAATTGTAATTTGACTGCAATGTTTCTATTCTTATTTTTTTTTAAATATTTTCAACATTTGCATGTACAGGAATCACAATATTCTTATCAACTTTATTTTATGTACCTACTTTATAAGCAAATACACGATTATGACCCCCTAGGAAATTATGAAATTATTCGTCGGTTATCCAATAAAAAAACAGCTGTTTCATGGAAAAGTGCAATACATACGCGTTCAACATGTATGGAACAACATTTTTAAAGTTAAGAATATTTAAAGGGGTTATTTATCTACGAGAGATATTTAAATTATCCTGACCTTTAATCATTTTCTTTAGGGTCACGCTACGACCTTGTCTTTAATTCATCTCTATCACACCTGAAATCAGTTTTCCATTCCTTTCGAGCGTTAATTATCATCTTTGTCACAATTTATTCATCGCTTCTTACGACCAAAGTCTTAAAGACCAAAGTCTTCCCCAACTCGTATAGCCCGCATTCATGCTTTACAGAGCTTCTAAAGCCTATAAAATCAATAAATACATTGACCCAAAATTAACTAATGTTACCAAAAAAATACGCCCAAACGAGTTCTCACAGCGACGTAATTGACTAGAAATTGACTATTTAGTTAAGAGTCAAGGTATCAAAATATCTTGCGTTACAAAAGAATGCAATAGATTTAGTGAAGGGGAAACTTGAGGCAATTTTGTATATAACAACGTAGAACTTCGTATATTTATGTAACAACGTGACAACTATACGGCCAGATGTTGTATCAAAAAGCCAAAATGACAGTATGTTGACGTGACACGTGACCACTCTATGGTCAAATGTCAAAATGGACACTTCCTAGGAAAACTTTTCTACTGCCCATAAGTAAGAAGCTTCTAAATTTGAACCTTTCTACAAAACAAACGGTCTTTTCATTCACATTTCGATTTGAACATGTAATAGATACACCTAGCATCACGCCTATGTACCCGGCGGGTGTTCGCAGAGGTTTACGTTAAGTACACCCACCTTCCTTTCAAGCTACGTTCACGGAAGACGTTTAAAAACCTAATCAAGGTTGAGCAATCCTTGTTACCCAAGCTATCTATCTGATAAAATTACACCTGTACTATGTTAAATATAGATAATAATAATAATGAATGACATACATAGGTCAGGGATAACTGTAATATGATATTAAGGCAACACAATACTAGCTGAAACATAATAGGTATCTATTAATTATTCCAAAAAACTACCGTACCTATCGGTTTTCGTCATTAAAATCGTACCCATGTACAGGTGCTGACAGCTTATTCTTTATGCAAATGCATTTTCACAATATTGTTTTTTTATAATTGTGGTAACTGTTATGTTAAATGTCAAACACAGCTTTGTATGTAAATAACAACTTTAAAATCATTTTCGAATAGGTTGTCTCAATAAATTCTGTTCATTGTTGCATTCGTATATGCCACTTAAATAAATAAATAAATAATTTACATAAATACCTGAAACTGTCTACAGAGTTACCAAAACGTATGATTTAATTTAAAACACATTAATTAGTAGGCATCAAGGTAGTTATGTAGCCTCGTCAAGAACTCGTTTTTGTCTAATATAAAGAAGCGGTTATCGGGTTTGGTAGGTTACAAATAGTTGTGTAATCTTTTTATAGAAAAAACTAAAGTTAAAACGTTGCTTTTCAAAAAATGTTACGTTTTAAGTTGATGTTAAACTGACTAGGTACGCGTGAATGCAGTAGGTATAGCTACAGGTTAGGTACTAGTTGTTTTCCAAGACTAACTATACCGAGTCAGACTACCATTGCAACACAAAGAAAATGCGTGCACTTGTTCAAACAAAACACCGCTTGAAGGATACATTTGGTAAAGCGAAGCGCACACGAGCAAGCTGTTCGTACTCACGAAGGGCATCGCGCCGCGTGACGTCCGCTGTAAACTAGCGTGAAATGTAACGTACTGTGACAAACACGGCCGTCTCGGCGCTGAAGCCGCAGCACTCGCACACTGTGAGGTAAGAGTCGTCACCTGCCTCCTCGAAGGTCATGACGCGCGCGCATCGCTCGGAGACCCTTCGACCACTGAGCGCGCGCGGCTCGCAACACAGCACACTCACCGGAGCGTCGGTCCCGCTGCCGTCGGGCTCGATGAGGTCTCCGTAAGCCGGCATCGCGTCCGCGTATCCCTCCTCTTCCGTGTCGGTGTCGCGCGACTGTGTCGGCGAGGGCGGCGCGGGCACGGACAGCCGCACGCGTGCAAGCGCCACTGCCTCTTCCAGCGACCCCACCTCGGCGGCTCCCCTCTCTCCGTCGTCGTGGTCCTCCGACAGGCATGCCGACGCCTGCGCTACGAATGCGATGCGCCTCCGCAGTGCACTCTCCGGGCTGGGGTCCTCCACAGGCTTCTCCATCTCCGGCTCGCTGTTGCGCTTCCAGGCGGCCTTGGAAAAGGGACGTGTCGCTACAGGGTGCTCTACCGCGATGGGACTTACTGGGTCAACGGCAGGCTGCTCAGGAGTAGGCTGTTCTGGAGTAGGTTGTTCTGGAGTAGGTTGTTCCTGAGTAGGTGTTTCCGGTTCGGGGGGTGGTGTTAGGGGGTGCTCTAGGGTTGATTCTGCGGTCGTAGGTTGTGAGTCTGTTGTTTGCGACTCAGAGGGTGCTTGAGATGACTCGCCACCCTTCTTCTTGCCGAAGCTGCCCATCCGGCGCATGAAGCTTCCCTCCTTCTTCTTCTTATCGACGCTGGGCGAGCTGTCGGTGCTGCGCGACGCGTCGCTGACCGCGTCACGTTGTTTCTTATTACGCTTACGCATCGTGCGTTCGTCGCGGGCGATCTCGCCGTCTGAGGCAACAGATTTGGAGGAGCCTGTGCGCTTGATCAAGCCGATGTGGAAGGGCGAACCAGGCCGGAACGGCGTTCGCAACGTGTGTAGAGTACGGCGAAGGCGCGAGGGCGCGGGGCGTGCGGGGTCCGGGGAGGGGGGCCGCAGGGGGGGCTCCTCGTCCCGCATGGTGGTGCTCGGAGCGCGCCGCGACGACTGCCGCGAGCTGGCGTCCAGCCTGCCGCCGGCGACGCGGCCTTGTTCCCGGTACCTACCTGCTACGGATCACTAACTTCAACTACAACGTGATGAATTAACTTAATTAGAGCACTAATTGAAAGATTTCAACCACTGCTAACTTTCCCAAAATTATGGAGAACGTTTGACAGGACGTCTGTTGAACGAGACACCAAATGAACTACAGCGTGCACTGAAGAGTAGTCAAAATATGATAAGAAATTGAGTCATCTCACCCAGTGCATATCAGCAGGCCGTGAACCGCAGGTCCTTGCTCCAGTCACTATCTAGTGTGATTAAGAATATATTTCTTCCAAAGCGTCTTGAGGATTGAAAGGCGAAATGTATACTAAGTTAAAATGAGCGCGAAATTAGATACCTGACATAACATAGCATAGTCCATTCATTTTCTAGTTTCTAACCTATGCCGAAGGCCGTATCAGTGTCTTTTCTTTCGTAATATATTAAATAATACTTTAGTTACACGCACGCAATGTTTTTTTAAGAAGGCCAATTATAGATTATGTTAATTTTGATATGATTTCCGCCTACACATTTTTTACTTATGAACCTGATTACAATACAAATAGGAAACAAAAGAAACAGTAAGAATTTTAATAGAAAATAAACGATAAACTATTTGCAAATGGTGAAATGACCTACCTCACAATCACAACTCAAAAACAGCAACTTCATAGACGCAAAGACAGGTATTTCTCACTTTTTAAATCGTCTTATTCTCGCTAAAGATTTAAAATTTCCATTCCCAAACACTACCATTACCTACATTGCATTTACTTTGCAGTGGCCTTAAACTCCTGAAACCGAACGCTTCGGAAAATTTTAACAAGCATCTAACTTAACTGATAGTAACCGGTCTTACCGGCTGATACCATACGGCACATAGCACCGTATGATTCCGTATCGTTTGAATGTCGTCAGTCGATATCAAAGGTAGGTAAATGTCTTGTGGGGTTTCTCCTCCGTTAAGTGCGAGTCCCTACAAATGCGTACTTGCCTCTCCACGGTTCAACAAGTCGTGACGGGGTCACAAATTGTGAAGACGTAGCGTCTATTTTGTGGATTTTTTGGGGATTATAGTAATGCTGTCGAGTACTTAGGTGGTTTAATTTGACGCCCTTTAATTGATGCCAACCAAAACACACTGGTCCTGCGCGGTTGATCATGATCCTCTCTCTCACAGACCCTGTCTCTAGGGTTGCCAACCATACTGTTAAAAACAGTAAAAGCATAAAATATTGTTTATTTTTCCGAGATACTGTTTATTTTTCCGAAATACTGTTAATATTTCAGAGACAAGTACTATTTATTTTTCTATATGAGTACTGTTTATTTTCCCACTCTGACCAAGAATTGATCTATGAAATGATCTAAGACACCTTTTCAGATTGTAATATTTTCCTTTGTACTAAGTTTAAATTCATAGAAATTTTCATGTTAAACGGGATTGAATAGCGACCATTATTTTGCGTGAATAAATAGGCTATGGAGTGTAATGCTAAAATCATATTATAAAATTGTAAATCGTCAAAATTGTGTAGGTATTAATTTTTTTGTAAAAAAGTAATTGCTACGAGGAGTAAGGACCGAGTTTGATGGCAAAAATATTTTATTTTATTTATTTCGAAACTCAACAGCTTATTATTAATTTACATGAGTTATGAATGTTCACCTCACTATCAATGACCAGCTCAATGCAGTTCAGTCAAAACTACATCTTAAAGTCTGCATACACTGAACAGTCATCATCACTGTCGAGTCTTTGTAGATATAGAAAGGGTCGTGCTAAGCCTGCTGGTGTTGGAACGAACATTGGTAATCCACTGAGTGCATACCAGCGCGCCGAAAAAACACACTCCGATTTTCAACTCTCGGCGCTTAGCAGTGGGGTGAAAATCGATTGCGCGAAAAAATCCCGCCGCTATTTTACCGCCGTACAAACGTGGACTTATCCGGGGTTTTTTTTTCTTTTGAGGGTGGGAAATCATCCAATAACTCCTCCCGCTCTGGGTGGAGCAGGAGGGCGTGTCAGACTTTTACTGACTAAAACCCACCCGTGTTCCCTCAATTGCGTGTGTGCCAGGAGCCATGGTATCTCTTTCGAACAACCCTCACTCCTGGCAGGCATATGACCATGCGGGCCAGTTGGTGCTGACATCTCTTTGAGGCGCGCGTAGAACACAACGCGCCGTCGACCTTGGTTAACGCCTGGTCCTTACCGGACAGCGAGCTACCCATTACTCGCCGTCCGCATGCCCGCGTCTACGGTGGCCAGAAATCAGCCTGGGATTCCCGACGCCCAGGGCGTCTCCTGCGGAGGCTATGGCCGTGAGGGCGCATATACTGCCTCTCCCTCACGTGCGCCGCCTCCCCAAGGAAGCGACGGCTACACATGCACTTTGGCTCCGTACCACGGCCTGGACCAGGGCCGGACGCAAGAGATCGCCGCCGCCGATCGCCTCCACGAGGACACGGCGGTACTCCGCCCAAGCCGGGCAGACCTCCACCGTATGCTCCACAGTGTCCTCAAGGCGATCTTCACAATGGAAACCGCCGGGCGGTTCCTCCCGTCTTATCCGAAACAGGAACCTCCCGAAACAACCGTGTCCGGTGAGGAGCTGCGTCAGGCTGAAGGTGAGGACGCCGTCTCGCCTCTCAAGCCACTCCTCCAAGAGGGGACTTACCACCGCAATCGTGGCGTGCCCAGCACTGGGTTGCGACAATCGCACTCTCCACATCGCCATGAGATCCCGCCGGAGCTCTGTCCGCTGTACCGCGATTTCCCGCGGCAGCGGAGTTACGCCCCGGGGCGCGGCGTTTGGCCTTTGCCTCCAGGTCCCATGGCGAGATGATGATAATTATCTTTTAAACCAATAATACAGTTTCACGGCATTGGTAAAGCTAGGTTAAATAGAAAGTGGCGAAAGAAAAAACAATACAACAATATAGTTTTAAGGTTTATTTTTCCGTGTGTCTGTTTGTCTGAGGCTATATATTCATTGGTTTGTCTGGATATAATACAGGTGGTTGCAGGGACATCGACGTGCAACCTGTTACCATACATGATTCTGAAGCCCCTGGCTCCCAGCTGCTTCTATGCTAGGGATTTAGTTTCTTTCGCTGAATTCAAGCTTGGCTATTCTGTAAAAATCTCACCGTGAAAGCATAGGTGAAGTGAGCTTATATCACTATCAGCCGATGTATTCTGTAAAAATCTCACCGTGAGAACTGAGGTGAGGTGGCCGTGAAGTTAGCTGTCAATGCTTCTGATGCTAGGGATTAATACTAATGACAGTTCACTTTAAGCTCCCTTCACCCAAGTTATCACGGTGAGATTTTGACAGAATAGCACTGAAGATGATGAAGTGGTGAAGTGAGCTGTCAATAGTGTCAATATAAAGCATCAGATAGAATGACAGCTCACTTCACCTATGCTTTCACGGTGAGATTTTTACAGAATAGCCAAGCTGATGCTAGAAATTGACACAATTGACAGATCACTTCACCATAGTTTTCACGGTGAGATTTATACAGAATAGCACTAAAGGTTACTGTTAGCGCGTAGATGTCTCTGCCAACCTGTATTCTTAGATTATGTAAATATTGAAAGACGTCGATCTAAGTTAATAAAATAATAATATTCATGCACGTTTTAATACCTACTAATTGGAATAATTAAAGATTGGAATTTTTGACGCGTATAATATAAAATATGACGCGTTTAAAGATAAGTTTAGAGTATAACGAGATAATTATACAAAGTGTCAAAGACTCAATGTAAACAATAAACATAATTTGTAATTATTTCGGAAACGTATTACGATGGCGCCTAATTGGACGATCTTCGGGCTTCGTTTTTTAATGTGAGTAGGTACGTTTGCCTGCGTTTAATCGCCACGTTTTATCATTTTTTATAAACATTTTAAGTAGGTACAGGCGTACTGAGATACCTATACCCCTTGGTAAGCCTGATTGTCAGACTTTCGGGCCTCTGACGGCCGGTGACGGCTGTCACCGATCAAAGAATGACAGCCGGGACCAACGGCTTAACGTATTTTCCGAGACACGGATGAGTCTATCATATATAAAGATGGTCACCCATCCACGGACCAACCGCGGCAAGCGTAGCTTAACCTGAAGGATCGACCCGTGCCGCTGTTATTACTTAGCCACGAGCCCCTCTACCCAATAACTACCAATGTTGATTCTAGAAGTACCCTACCAACCTGGCTAGGTAGGTAGGGGCTAACAAAAAGCTGAATTCTTTGTACAAAACGCAACGTTTTTGTACCCAGCTGGACATGGTTTGCAGTTTGCAACGAACGGTTGCAATTTCGTGCACTTTTTACTTACGATATGACAAAACCGTTTTCATTCATTCGGTTTTTACAATATTTCGCCAATATCTTGTAATGAAGTAGAAACGTGACATTGATTTCGATATCATTTGACGTGAGAAGTTGAATCGATCAAAGAAGCGCAACATGGAATCTATACTTATATTATTAAAATATTATAAAGCTGAACAGAACAGAAACCACTGCAAAGTGAAAAATAACTTTAATTTCGGAAGTCGGTGACTTTGGATATGTATTTTAATGTTTTGTCCCGAAATTAAAGTTATTTTTCACTTTGTAGTGGTTTTTCGGAATTCGGTTGTTTTTTTTTAAGTTTTTATTTTTCACTTTTTAGTTATAATACCTCACTAATTCGAAATTTCATCATCCTTGGGGTCAAAACAATGCACTCTGTCTCCGAAACGCATCATCAGATCTATATGAAATTAAAATGGGACCATACGGGAAGCACCAGCTTTCAAATAAAAAGAATTATCAAAATCGGTTCACCCGCCAAGTCGAAAGTTCTGAGGTAACAAACATAAAAAACACAGTCGAATTGAGAACCTCCTCCTTTTTTGGAATACGGTTAAAAAATACAACCGAATTGAGAACGTCCTTCTTTTTTGAAGTCAGTTAAAAAGCTAATTAAATTAGATATCAGTTCAAATTTGAAAGCAGAAAGTGGAACCCTAGGAACTCATAATAAAGTGACTTAAAAGGGAACCATTTTAGGCATGATCCAAGATGTCGAAACCCGCTCAATGATAGTACAATACAGGAAGTATCAATGATTGTCGTAACGACGTGTAATGTGCTAGTTACTTCCACCGTACATCTCCACGATGAATGGGAATTTTATATACCTAGGCATGAATGAATGAATTTTATAGACATACCTACTTGTTAGCTTACTACTCAAGGCAAACGTGTTGCTATATAATCGAAACCTACGTATGGATCGCGGCTCGCGCCACGTAAGTTGAAACAAAATCAGAAAAAAACAACCGAAGGTAAGGAGCGCGTGGACTCATTGCCGCGCACGGAAAAAGCATGAGGTATTGAGGTCACCTTCTAGCATAGTCATCGAGGTAACGTGTACTGAAGTTTGGAAATAATTTACAGATCGTGGCACGTAAGTTGAACCAAAATCCGCCATTTCGGTTCAACTTACGTGCCGCGATCTGTAGCTACGTTGACAGACGAATGATAAACTAGATGAATTGTAGAGGTTCGATTTAAAATATTGCTATTCAGCCGAGACCTAGAGAACAGTGGTGGCCCAGTGATAACCGACCCGACTTACGAGTTGTCCGTCGTGGGTTCAAACCCAGTCAGGCGCGTTATTTGTGTAATTCATTTCATCACCACTGCGCTCAAAACGGTGAAGGAAAATATTGTGCCGGAACGCATGGCAATGGCAACGGCATGTCCTGGAACCAAAAATCCGAAGAATTGTGACGTCTCCCAAACTGCACTGTAGTTCACGGCCCATTCCCTCTCAAAAAGAGAGGAGGCCTGTGTCCCAGCAGTGGGAACGTTATAGGCTGATTTTGTATACAGCTGCATCCTGGTTAGACTGTAAGGCAAGGCCAACATAGTAGGAAAAGGCTAAGCAGATGACGATAATCATAGAGGCTTGATTTCGAGAGCTGTCGAGCGTTGGATAGTGCGACAGTTTCCAACCAGAGGGGTCATTGTCTCCCGGGTGTTTCCACTGCGAAGATCGTCCTGAGGATACGGTGGAGCATATTGTGGAGGTCTGCCCGTCTTGGGCGGAGCACCGCCGTGTCCTTGTGGAGGCGATCGGCGGCGGCGATCTCTCGCGTCCGGCCCTGGTCCAGGCCATGGTACGGAGCGAGAGTGCATGGGTAGCCGTCGCCTCCTTCTGCGAAGCAGTAACGCTCGCGAAGAGGGAGGCGGCGCACGTAAGGGAGTATATGCGCCCTCACGGCCATAGCCTGCGCAGGAGACGGGCGTCGGGAATCCCAGGCTGATTCCCGGCCACCGTAGGCGCGGGCTTGCGGACGGCGAGTAATGGGTAGCTCGCTGTCCGATAAGGACCAAGCTCGGGTCGACGGCGCGTTGTGTACCACGCGCGCCTCAAAGAGATTTCAGCACTAATTGGAGGGGTCCGCATCTGCCAGGGGTGCGGGTTGATCGAAAGAGATACCGTCGCCCCTGGCATACAAGCAACTGAGGGAACACGGGTGGGTTTTAGTCACTAAAAGTCTGACACGCCCTCCTGCTGCACCCACAGCAGGAGAAGTTATTTGATGATTTCCCACCCACAATTTTTTTTTTAAAGTAGGTATATTATTTGAGTTGGGCCTTTTGCTATCTGGACCTTTATGGGTCAGATCTTTTAGTATACGTTTTAATTCCTAATTACCCTTGGAAAATAATTACACTGGGAAAATACCTGACCTACGCCACTACTTGATGATTTTCCACCCTCAAAGAAAAAAAAGGGATCATCGTCTAACACACTAACAGTACGAGCGATTTTGATTTAAACGGTTCAACAACATTCATTGCGTTATATACGTTGTTGAGCAGACAAATTTTTCGAATATATGAAGCAATGGATTAGCAATATCTGTACAGCAATATAATATACAGATTAATAGTCGATCGACTGTTGGCTTAAGTGTCCGACCGTTCAAGTTGGTATAAGAATTCTTGGGAACTAAATAGCCTTATCAAGTTGGATATTCTTACGCTACAAGTCCATAAGGGAGAGTAAGGTAACAGAGTAGGTGACCTCAATTGAAAGAAACTAACAGTTACAATATAATTCCCACATAGACAATTGATTGGTGTGTGTCACTATCTGAAAATTCGAAGTACTAGGTACTTACCAAACAGGTAAAAAGGTATGTGAACACATACGCCTTATTTAATTGATTAGTCGACACTACACAATTAACCTACACCTCATCATAATTAAGTACGTAAAGAGTAATAAAATTGCCTTAATTTCTGAACTGCAAAAATAAGTGCGCAGAACTTCTAGAAATACCTTGATAACCTTAGTGACGAAGTTTCGTTAACTGCGGACTTCATTCGCGTATCAGGGCGAACGTAATTTTGTTGCGTAGAAGTTACGAACGATAGGCTGGACGTATCATCATCATATCGACCTGTAAACGTGGCTAAACGCTGGTGAACACGTGCTTAAGACTGCTAAAATATCGTACTGAATTTTCAACTCTCGGTGTTCAACCCAGCATTGAGAATCAAACGGACAGCATCCCATCGCGTCGAAAAAACACACTGTGCTATTTTTAACTCTCGCTACTCAGTGCATTGACGATATTTTTACGTTCATGCGTACGTGGACTTAGAATGCCCGTAGCGTTCATAGTCAGACGGTCAGCTATCAGACCTACCTTCCTACCTATCCACTACACTCGAGAAATGATGATGGGGTGAGATGGGGTGCGAAAAATGTCGAGCTAGATTTGCTCTTGCATCCTACATTCTTGCTTTTGTTCGTGTATGTGGGAATGCTCGGCACGGGCCGCGACAGGCGTGGACAAGCGTACCAACGCCTAGTGCGGCCTGTCAGTTAACGGGCCGTGGGACCGCGGCAGTACTCTGCCACTGCTGAAGAGCTTTATAACGCGTATGTGAAAACTCAATTAACTTTTATCTTTTCCTGTGGACATGAATGACACGTAGATACATTTTAATAAAATCGTATTATGCGTTTTTAGCGCCCTGTTTATTGGGTTTCACTCGATTTATCAATCTAATTAAATGGGTAGGTACCTACCTAAGTGTAGTTAGCTATTAACAAAGATTAACATGGTTGTAGCATGTTTAATCATAAATATTTTCTATTTTTGTTTCATATTGGTTTGGTTCTGTCATAATCATATTCAATTCCTTGTGATAGGTACATGTTTATTGATTAAAAAAAATATATACAGGCTGGCAGGGACATCGACGCACACCCTGTTACCAGGAATACAGTACAGTCAGCGTCAAAAATATCGGGACGAACATACTGTTTAAAATGGTCTCAGCAACGAAGGAAATTAAACTTTATATCAATTGGATAAAGTTCTTGTCAGAATGAAAGTTGTCGTGTGCTGTCTTCATTCTGAAACATTCCTTGTGTCATCGAGAACATTTCATTTTCATAGTTGTTTAAATCACTTTGGACAGTCTGTTCGTCCCGATATTATTGACGCTGACTGTACATGATTCTGAATGAAATATTTCGTCGGTTATTTAATGAGAATTAGCTGTTCCATACAGTTCAAACTCGTAGACGTATTGCACTTTTCTATGTACAGCTTTTTTTACAACCGACCCTAATGTCTACATTAGGGGTCACCGCCCTGAGGACACGGTGGAACATACCGTGGAGGCCTGCCCGGTTTGGGCGGAGCACCGCCGAGTCCTCGTCGAGGCGATCGGCGGCGGGGATCTCTCGCGTCCGGCCCTGGTCCAGGCCATGGTACGGAGCGAGAGTGCATGGGTAGCGTCTGCGAAGCAGTAATGCTGGCGAAGGGGGAGGCGGCGCAAGTGAGGGAAAGGCAGTATATGCGCCCTCACGGCCCTAGTCGCCCCAGAAAACGCCCTTGGCGTCGGGAATCCCAGGCTGATTCCCGGCCACCGTAGGCGCGGGCTTGCGGATGGCGAGTACTGGGTAGCTCGCTGTCCGGTATGAACCAAGCCCGGGTCGATGGCGCGTTGTGTTCCACGCACGCCTCAAAGAGATGTCAGCACCAACTGGCGGGGTCCGCAAGAGCCGATGCCTGCCGCGGGTGCGGGTTGTTCTAAAGAATTACCGTGGCTCCTGGCACACAGGCAATTGAAGGAACACGAGTGGGTTTTAGTCAGTAAAAGTCTGACATAAAGAGCGGGAGAAGTTATTTGATGATTTCCAAAACTCAAAAAAAGCGGCCACACGATCATGTGCCTACTGAATTTATGGTTATAGTTTTCGCATCGATGCCGCTGCCAGCATGTGTATTACTAGTAGGCACCTACGTAAGTACTGGGGTTCGGCGAATGTACCAGTATCTCCAGGGCACCCGACTCTTGTTAGTAGTGGAAGGAACCGTGGGTTTTGAGCCGGTAGGAGTAGGTATCATTTAACTTTCCGTCCTTCCCCCATACGGAGGGTATCCATGAGAATTTCCCCACGGAAAAATGTACCTATGTGCTGGTATTAAATTTTAGGTACATTAATATTTTGTTGTTCAGCACATTCCATTACAATACTAATGATTGCAGCCTTAGTCACCTTTTCGTATTTCGATACACGGAATTAGATAGGTTGGTTATTTTATCGATGATTAATTACATCACTAAAGATACCCTACGGAGGAGTAAACAACCGCCGCACGGGTCTATCGAAGGTTAAGAAGCTATGCTTGTGGAGGTCACATCCTGGATGGGTGACCGTCCATTTCACACCGAGATTCCTCCGTGCCTTGGTGTCATTCATACATCTTTGACAGTTGTTATGGGTAGTCCGGAACCCGACAGTCTGACAACTAGTCTTTCTAAAGGTATCGTGTTACCCAGTAACTGGGTTGTAGAGGACAGATACGCCGTCACTCCATGTAAAAATACTGATATTCTGATGCGTCCGGTTAAACTGGAAATCGACCCCAACATAGTTGAGAAAAAGCTAGGCAGATGATGACTTGATGACGTACAGACGCCAGCACATCAAGCTACCCCAATCTGCCAAAATTCTTTGATAGATTTTGAACTTTATGTCATAAACATAAGGTTCATGTTCAATTGGCAAAAATTTACAGTTTGGGGTAGCTTGATGTGCTGGCGTCTGTACCTACGACACGTATCTAGAAGCCATTGTCTAGTGCGTCAGTCAATAAACTATAAAAATGAATCATGAAACCACTTACTCTGATACTCCCGCTGAGTTCAGCGTCATATGCCTCTTCAGCATACATCATGACAGATTTAAAAATAGTCTTTTATCTCGCCACACATACATTATCAAACAATAGATATCGATTTAGAAAGTCCTAGGTGTCACATCACTATTTTCGAAATCATAAACAATTTTTTTTTATAATATAGGTTTTTTACAACGAAGCACTGAACGTAATGAATTATTGTTTATTGGGTTGATGACCTTTAGTTGTTATTTATCTAAGAAGCTATTATTGGCATTGAAATGTCTTTATTTTATAACATTATCGCCTTAAGCGGATATGAGGCGGTATTATAACTATTAAATAGGTTTTTTAAAGTTCATTACAAAAATACTTTTATGATATTGTGCCTATCCCGTACCGAGTATAAGGCAATACTAATCGCTGTTACACGTGTTTTAATCTAGCTATCGCGTTTTTATCAGTAGATATCGATAAGGTCTGCATATTTTGCATGATATCAACTCCTAAATGGCAACACAGCAATGTGTTTTGTTAACCACCAGACGCAAAATGTTTGTAGCCCCTGTCGTTCCGTTTGTCTGTCGGTCTGTGGCATCGAAACTCCGTACAGGATGGACCGATATCAATGGGGTGTTTACTAGCAGGCTGGTAATTTCAGGATAGTTGCATCAGCTGTTAAATTAAAATGTTTTCAGTCACTTTGAAAATCGATAACTCATTTCCTGATTGATTTCAGCAATACAATCGGAATTTATATCACACTAAGTCATGTTTATTTCTTATTTGTTATTTGGTAAATATAGGATCTTTTTTGCAGTTTTTAGGTATTCTAGTAGATAGGTACCTACACTAAACTTAATTCGTTCAGAAATTCGTAACCCTTTTAGGTACGAAACTGCATCGATTGGTATCTAATAAAAAAATGAAACGCTAGAAATTACGTTTTTCTTAGTTACTGCTGTCATTTGTGGATTTGACATTTTAAGATAGTCGTTACGGGTTGTAAGAATCCGGAAATTCTAACAAACCAGTTAAGACTGGTTTGTTAGAATAGTAAGCCAAAGTATAGTATTACCCAGCAACTGGGTTGTGGAAGTCAGATAGGCATTTGCTCCATGTAAAGCTCTGCTTCCGGTTAGATTGGAAGCTGACCTCAATATAGTTAGGAAAAGGCTAAGCAGATTGATTTAAATTACGTTTTACGTTGACTGCACGATTTGTCCACAATCTGTGAATAGAGTTAGCAATTAGGTAAGTAGGTTACCTATTCAAAAAGGGAAGATCTGTCTCCTAAAAGCGTTTTTAGCCACAACGGAGGTACATAGGTACTTACACTTACTACCGCGTCACAAAAATTCACCCTGTAGGTGCATTATTGCTCCTTTGGACAAAACATCCATTTTTTAAAGAGTTGAGGTAAGGAAAAGAGTGAATCAAAGCAACGTAGAGTTGAAGTACAGAGTAAAAGACAAAGCCTCGACGAATAGAAAACGACCAAAGCAATTATTCTATGCATGGTCCATGTTTACGAGAGCATTATTTTCTTTATATCTATACGTACCTTTGTAGGGGGAATCTGGTACCTACTACCAGTCGGTTTTGATAAATTCTTTTTGCATTTGATAGACCAATTCTTAAGGAAGGTTATTTAACATTACGCTACATTTCTAAAGAGCAGAGCAAAAAGAAAAAAGTCAAAGAACGATAAGAGAACACAAAGGTATATCGGGGGCGGGCGAAGCGATGCGTAATTACGTTAAAACAAACAAATTAACGCGAACGAAGTCGCTGGCTGAAGCTAGTTTTCCATACTTGAGCCATTATTACCTAAACACAAGTGAAATAAATTACGATTATTAATAAAGGAAATACCTACAATATCCAATTAATTCAGAAACGGATTTTATGAAACGGATCAAAATTACAAAACAATAAGAAAATATCTGGATGACCGAGCTTAGCTCGGTTTTGTCTGACATTTAAAAAAAATGAAAGATCGATTTATCGCCTTCGAGAGGGTTTCCTCTGCATACTAAATTTCATGAAAACCGTTGGAGCCGTTTCCGAGATATATATACAAGAATTGCTCGTTTAAAGGTGTTAGATAAAAGCGTATCATCGAGGTTAACGCAAAAAATACCGAAGCGAAGTTAATACATTTTATATGGGACCACCCCTGAAGCATACCCTACCCTTTAAAAAAAATGATTTTAGAAATCCATCCACAATTGACGGAGATATTGAATAACAAACATACAAAAAAAACCATACAGACGAATTGAGTACCTCCTCCTATTCGAAGTCGGTTAAAAAAGAGAGTTCATCTCATGAAACTCAGTCTGAATGAAAGTCGGAAAACAACAATAACCTTGTGTATAAAAACTCCATTCCGGCTGTGAGGAAACTGTGACCAACTTGCCCCTTATATTGTGTGTTGCGTAATAAAATTTATTACAAAATAATAAAAAAGGGTTCTTGTAAAAACGCACCTGTGACAGCCATCTCCCGTTCCTCGTGGTCGACATACTGTCGCTGTACTTCGGCTTAGTCTTAGATTCCAGCAGCTTCTCTTTTTGTAACAAATGCTCGTGTACTGTGTTCTTATTCAGATGCTTTATCATATTTTAATTTACATTCAAAACAATCACTTTATAATTATAACACGAACAAAATATTTCCCGCTAGCATTTCCACACGCGCACTCTAATGCACTAACGTAAAAACTACCATAAAAAGTGACGTAATAAAAATCTTTTATCTCGATAATGCCAACACTACCGGTTTATACACACTGCTAGAATAAAAAAAACAAATGTCAAATAAAGGCGCGAAAGGGAAACTTTACAAAATTAAAATCGAGCACGCACAAGTATCTTTATCTATCGAACGCAGCGAAATAAGCTTCGTTGTACATCATTGTCTGCTCTCTGATGATAACTGAGAATACAATAAATGCCTATTTGCATTAAGTACAATATTAATTTTCAGTAAAAGATTGTTTACCGCGGTTAGCAACTTGGGTCAACGTGCAGTTAACAATAACAATGCCGTTTGTGGCTCATTATAAATAATTTATTGAATTAAATTGCCTTTTACTTTGGGTGGGCTAGTGACGAATTCTGTGATAGTAGAATAAGATGTGGATACGAGAGCGTAATTATAGGTATAGTATAGATAGTCATTCATTTTGAGTGCTGACCCCACGGCCCGAGGGCTCATGGTCTATTTAAGGAAATCTCGAAACGGTTGGTTCACACTTCCCGTGACCAAAGGGCTGGTTTTTACCCTGGCCAGAGGCTAAGCATTGCCATACAACGTGGTAATGCCTCCAGTCTCTTGGGAACATTACCAGTCGACAGCTGGGATGCGGATGAATTTTTCGACGCTATATTTTAATTTGTGAATAGTTTTAGTTATGTTAGGATATAACTAAATCTAAAATGAAAGTAGCCTAAGTTACTCCTTATTACATCAGCTATATGCCAGTGAAAGTCCCGTCAAAATCGGTCCAGCCGTTTCAGAGATTAGCCGGAACAAACAGACAGACAGACAGAAATTGTAAAAAATGTTGTTTTGGTATATGTACCGTGTATAAATCCATATGCATTTAGTAAAAAGCGGTTATTTTAATATTACAAACAGACACTCGAATTTTATTTATCTGTATAGAAGAATAGTTATTAGTTGTTATTTACGTACATTGTAGTCCGTTAAAATGTTATTGTATTTTATTAATTAAATAAACAAGTTGAATATACCATCTGCGACTGCTTCACCTTCAATGTCTCGCAGATCGTCCGACTACTAACGTCTACGGTAAATTTGCGGACAGCAACATCTGCCTAGCAATTTCCCAAGTAAGCATGATGGGGTCCGCTTCTATTTTATCCAGATTTAACCGAATACCAATATTTTACATGGAGCAACCTATATTCTGCCAAACACAACCCCGTTATACTGGCTAACACGCTCTTGAGGCTCTTGGTAACTGGTAAGAATTCACCATAAAAACACAGTTCTTTCAGAGATTTAAGCAATAGTTTTTTTTTCGGTGGAGTCAATGGCTTGATTTCTCAAGTTTGGTAAAGTTACCTATATCTAACTTGTACAAAGTATGGATAGGTCATTCTTGTAACTTGGTCAAACTTAATAGTTTCTGTAGTCTGGCTTGGAAGATGTAAATTAGAAAGCAAACGGAATTTCAGAAATTTCGATAAAGTAGCCCAAAAACCCACGAAAATCACTGCACTTTAAGCTAGATACCTACTTACATATAAAAAAAAAATATTGGAAAGTTTATTAAGTACTTTGTTGTCTTTTTTTTGTTTTCGTTTTTATTGTTTATTTTTAGTTTATTTTTTTAGTACAAGTTTTTCGTACAATAAGCACAGCTAGCAAGATTTTCTAATTTCATTCTTATCGATACCTACTAAATTAGTAGATGGAATTTGAGCCTACTACGAAACTAGGTGACACACACAAGTGGCATTTATCACATTAATCCAACTGAAGACATCACCTAGTTATTTTCCACATTTTCATTAGGTACATATAATTTTATCTTTTCGTTGAGTGGGATAGAATATCCAACTGATATACCTATTCAGACATTAATTTTACAGCAATATTTTTAGACTATTGGTAGAAAACCATCCAAAACAAAATCTGCTACTCCATACATTTACGTTCACGTAACTCGACAAAATTTACGCAACAGCTGTTTTATTTGGTCTATTCAGGGTTGGTCTCATTATAAAAGTCATGCTTCCGTCTTTATCTTGCACTTCTGGTTTGACAGTAGTGCAACAGTGACAAGAATAATGCTTAGCCAAAGCCCATGCTAAGTAAGTTTTTTTTAATCCCGGTCAGTGATTTGGTTAGTTCCACTTTTGGCCACTGGTTTAGATGAGGTTGTGGCGGCAACGTGAGGGCCGACTGCAGAAGATGGAATCGCCACTCCCCCACGTGTGGGGGAAATAAGCTACGCTTACCAAACTACTATTTATTTTTAAGGTAAGGCCCATTTTCGGGTTTTGAGTAATTTCAATGTAAATATGAAGCCCCTTGATCTTTAAAAACCTGAATAAGTACCTACCTGAAAACCTGCACCCTAATTACGTAACACGCATCGCACGTAATCGCATTGTAAATGATTTTGCTAATCCATTACTTCATATGTTCGAAAAAAATTCTACTCAACTACGTAAACAATGCAATGAATATTGTTGGACTGTTAAAAAGAAAATTTCGCAATTGGCCCCGCTGATCGGTCCAGTAGATACTAAAGTGGAACCACATTGAGCATCTAGCTACGAACATTATCACCCTACGTGTCTATAAACGGATATAATTACATTGTAAGTAGTTAGTGAGTTATAATGACCATGTCGCCACCAATATCTTAACTGACCCGCGGAAACCTAACGATTGTCGTCGGCCCCAACATGATAACAGTAATCATTATAATTATGAATCAAAATGAATCTGTTCAGGGGCAGAACATCATAGTACCTAAGACTCATACTCTGCGTTTGTTTCGGCATTTCTTCTCAGATCAGCTAGGAAATGCCGGCGCCATCTTGTTTTTAAAATATTAAACAACAGATATTGACGTGTAAAAGTGTCCTAAAAGATCTACTTAAACAAAAATAAACATTTCATTTAATTTCATAACAGTAAGTGCCTGGTTGTTATTTTTTACATAATAATATTTTTTCGTAGACCAGCCGCGTAGGGCTGCGTAGCAATGCCGTAGCACGAAAAAGATTTGCTTGCAGTAGTTAAATAAGTAGGTACCTATTTTCCTTCAGATCAAGGGTGGAAGATTCCCAATTGTGAAACATGCGGAATGGTTGAAGATGTTCACCATCTACTTATGGAGTGTACTAAGACAAAGAAGGATATAGAGACACTGTTGAGCAGAATAAAAGTAAACCAATATGATATTGGTCCATATGTAAAGGTTTTAGCGCAACCTTCACCCGAGATAGCAAACCTACTTACTGATTTGTTTAGAAATTAATAATAAATATTGTATTGGTGGGTGTAGCTTGGAACAAGTTTAAGTTATGATGAGGCTGACATGCCATTGTGGATAAAAGCCTCCTTTAAAAATTTAGATTTAACAAAAAGGGTGGAAGATTCTGTTGTGTAGCTAGCACTCGTGCAGTGCACATATACAACTGTTTTTCGATTGTCTTTTTTCGTAGTTTGACCGCGTAGGCCTGCGTAGCACTGCCGTAGCACGAAAAAGAAGATTTGTAGTAGGTAGGTAAAGTACACTAAGAAACGCTAAGTACCTATTTTCTTTCCAATCTAGGTGGAATATCGTGAATCGTGATGTCATTGTGTAGCTATATTTTTTCCTAGTCGGACCACGTAGTACTGTGTAACACTGCCATAGCACCAAACAGAAGATGTGCTGAAGTTAGGTAAAGTACACTAAAAACTGCCAGGGGTGCGGGTTGTTCGAAAGAGATACCGCGGCCCCTGGCACACAGGCAACTGAGGGAACACGGGTGGGTTTTAGTCAGTAAAAGTCTGACACGCCCTCCCACTCCGCCCAGAGCGGGAGAAGTTATTTGATGATTTCCCACCCAAAAAAAAAAAAGTACACTAAAAAAGGCTCAGTAGGTACCTATTTTCTCTCCAATTTAGCTAGAATATCATGTTGTCATTCTGTAGTTACTAGTGCTCTAACAGAAGTACGTAGCAGTTTTTTTTTTTTTTTGACAAAATATCTTTTCGTAGTCTGACCGCGTAGGCCTGCATAGCACTGCTGTAGCAGGAAAAAGAAGATTTGCAGCAGGGAGGTTAAGTACCCACCGCTAAGTAAGCATAAGTAGGTACCTATTTTCTCTCCATGTTAGGCAGAATATCGTGATATCATTGTGTAGCTACTAGCGCTCTAACAGAAATACTGTACCTAGCTGTTTTCTTACGACAATAGCTATTTATGATACTAGTACGGTAAGTCGGTTTTTACAAACGAGTAGACGAATGTAAGCCCGAGACGAAGTCGAGGGCTTACCATAGTCACGAGTTTGTAAATACCAATTTCTGCACGTGTGTCATAGAATGTTTTTCAACACATTTGCGAGAAAACAGTACAAGCCATCAAAACATTTTCAGAGAATGATTGAGTATTTCTTCGAGTCTTCCATGCTATAAAACTATTGTAAATCATTAAATAGCGCTCTCGCGATTTTGGCGGCAAGAGACCGTTTTCTGCAATTTGCGCCTCATTCAAAATATCAGGTGGAGTAGATTCCATATTAATATCAGATTCCTCGCTTGAACTCATATTATTATTTTGTAAAATATCAGTCGGAAAGTCGCAACAATCTTTGACGTTTTTAATATGAAAATGGCGTGAATTTGCAAATGGCGCCACATGCACGTGGTGAAAATTAGAACTACATCTTTCGTCTCATTTACTCTTTAGTATTAAAGTGAGACAAACGTATTGAGAAAAAGCGCTTCCAAGGAGGTTCGATCAGTCAGCATATATAGTCTCGTAATGTGAAACTCCTTGGTGGAATTCTTATAATATTTTATGGAAATTAAAAAAACCGTAAAGAATACGCACGGTGCTATACAACGGGGTAGGGGTATGCGGTAAGATAGGTACTTAGGTGAGAGTACCTCTTTTACCGCACGTTCCGTTGTATGGTGCGTAATTTTTAACTTTCGAACAATGTATACAGGCTTCGTAAATGCATTTTTGAGCAAATGTGTTGAAAAATATTTTTTCGTAGTCCAACCGTGTTGGCCGTGTTGACCGTGTAGGCTTCCGATCCACGAAGAAGAAGAAATGCCGAAATATGCTGTTGAATGTAGCTAGATTGTGCTCTAGTTGTTTTTTTTAAATGTCAACAATCCGCGACCGCGTAGGCCTTCGTAACACTACCCACTACCACTACTAATGACAGTCCAAATTGCAGGCAGTCTGCACTTTCTTTTTTAATTAATTTATATGTATTTATGGCGCGATGCACAACGCGACGCGACACTTGTAGAACAATTTCCATGAAGTTCTTATACAAATTGTTATACATGCGTCGCGTCGCGTTATTGCGACGCGCATGTTTGCAGGGCCCTTTATCTAGTTGTTTCTGTATGGTAGCAATGGTAGTTAGGTAATTAGGTACTTGAAAGCTAGTTAGCAAATCTCTATATTAATGGTACGCCTACAAGCGTTGTAAATAGGTAGGTACCTAAGTAATGGCGTAAGTCAGGTATTTTCCCAGTGTAATTATTTTCCAATGGTAATTAGGAATTAAAACATATACTAAAAGATCTGGCCCATATAGGTCCAGATTGCAAAATGCCCAACTCAAATAATATACCTACTTTTTATTTATTTTTGGGTGGGAAATCATCAAATAACTTCTCCCGCTCTGGGTGGAGCAGGAGGGCGTGTCAGACTTTTACTGACTAAAACCCACCCGTGTTCCCTTAGTTGCCTGTGTGCCAGGGCCACGTTACCTATCTCTTTCGAACAACCCGCACCCCTACTTAAGTAGCACCTACTTACTGGTGTGTACCAGAACTACCAGACCTATAAAAATGTAGTAGCCACCTTAGAAATACTGAGAATATGCAATTATTGTTCAACACTGGCTATTGCAGTCGGAATTGATTATGCAATAGATTAGGTATGTTATTAGACGGTTAAAAATAAAAACAATTGCTTGTTTTCGTTCGTTTAGGTGATAAAACACCATTTTCGAATAGAATCTACTTATACATAAGAAACAAGAAAACATCACGATAAAATCATGTTTTGTTATCTATCACGCCTATGAATGACAAGATTACATACTACTAAATAATAGATAGGTAAATAGGTACACTTTTAATTCTTAAAGAGTACCAAATACTGATAAAGAACAAGATAACAGCCGTACAACGTTTATCAAGTGTAAGAAACTTTATAGACATAATTATAACACGACCAGACATATTTGAACTTCCATCCCTATGCATCTACTGGATGACACACTTCTGATGAAAGGTATATTAGCCGCGCAAAGGAAAAACAAAAGAAATTAATTACAGCACCATCTATGATCGAAATGCAAAACTACGATGACAAAAATAGACAATATAAACTATTGTAATGTACTTACCATAGTAGTAAATTGGAGCTTCTTGGTTGATCGGTATTTAGTACAGTACGGTTTGTGTTTTTTTAGAGGCACGGGAGGTTCTTCACGTAAACATCGGGCCGGTTCTCGCGAGGTGACTGCCGCGATGCGGGCGACCGCTGTGCACATGTTTTGCGCGTAGATAACGCTATGATTATGTATGTGTTTCTAATTACTGGTTTATGGGATCGCGGTGGTTCTTAGACTTTTGTTATCACTGCTACTGAGGTTTTATAGTGGCTTTAAGCCCCGGAAACACTGCAAGGTAGATTTAAGTAGATTTAACTCGGACCAAGGAAATTAATATCTATGTAACTTGAGATTGAGACACTTTCAGGTTTATAAAATGTAACCAAGCGTTTTTTAGGTATGTGGGTGCCAGACAAGCAGCCTTCAGTAGGTTAATAGGTACCATAGAATTTAGGCAAGAATGTAGGTACCTATACCCAATCAAAAACGAACTTTTGATGGCATTAATTTTATGTACGAAGGTAGATCCTAAATAAAAAATACTTGATCACTTGCGAAAAGTTTAAAATGCGTAGAGAATTTTAATTAAGGGGAAATTATCTTAAAACTGTGTAATTATGGCAATATCAGACCGACTAAGACAATATTACAAGAGAGCACTGTATTTATACAAACCGATGGAGAACCACTTCATTCAGTACCTTTGAGGAAAGTACCCAACTACTGCAACAAAATAGAACCTGTCTAACATAATTTCAACCTTATTTCTACACCATTAAGGTTCAAAATAGCGATTCTGGTCAGTCAAATGCTGAAGATAATCGTAACAATGCAGGTTATTGTGGACACAAAGATTAATTTGGTCGCTACTATAAGTGAGTACTTGACTAGGTTGATTGAGATCCTACACAATGAATGAAATAAATGGGTTATGCCTGCGCACTGATGGATTTTCAACTCTCGGCGCTGGAAGAAGCGTTGAAAATCCAATCATGAGCTTTTATCTACACTAATTCAGCTGCAGAGTTTGTTTTAACTCGGAACTATCAATCAGATTTGAAAAAATCTTTAGTCTAGATTTGATGGCAATAGGCTCGTCCGTTACATGGGACCTAAACCTAACTGGCGACATGTGCGCGTACTTTTATGTGCACCCTTCGGGGAACGGGGAAAACAGGCGATAAATAGGTGGCGGCAGCCATATTGGTTGTTGAGGGTTGAGGGTCAACACATCACCTCATCAACCTGCTTGTCAACATCGGTTGGAAGAACATAATATTATGTGCACTAATGTGTAATATTGTGTGCAGAGAGCAGCCCAGAGCGTAGAAAATTCACGCTGTAAGATTTTCACGCTCGGAGCATTACCAAGCGCCCGGATAAACCCAGACCCAATGTTTTTTGGTTGCGTGTGCGGACAAATCAGACGGTGTCAGCGTGTTCGGCTTTTTAGATCTGACAACTTTTTTTTTATTTGTCATTTTTTGGTGTCCGCTCCGCCCGCCTCACCTCGTATCGCTAGTGTAGTAGCACTGTCCATGATAAAGACTGATTCATTCAATTTTGTTGTTGTTTCATTAGAATCTAAGAAGATTTTATGGTAAATGATAAAAAAGCTGTTTTACTTTTTCTTTAATTGTAGTGTTATACTAAGACTAGAAAATGAAGAGTGTCCGGCCTCTTTACCCAAATGTCCGGTTTAACAGACTGGTCCGCTCGGCTTTTCGGTTTTAAGACCTGGCAACTCTGCAGTGCGTAGGATCCAGTGCACGAAAACATCTCACCGCCATTTTATTACGTCGTGTGCATGTTGACTCACATAATCAAATAACAGGCAGGGAAATAACACATCACATAAATACTTTTTACACATTTATTAAGAAAAAAAAAACAAACATTAATCTCCATACATAATATTATAGACAAGAACATTGATAAATAGTAGCAAATGTGATATGACTACAGTCTAAGCTATCGGAACTGTAACATTATAATTGCGTTACAGAATATAAGATCAGCAACGCTATTGATGAATATAGGCCATCTCTTTGGGGGAAACGTATGACCCGCAGTGGGTAAAAAAGAAACTGTAGGTACATTTATATACAAAATACCCAAGATGCACAGTCTCTAACAAAAGTAACACTCAAAATAGTGCCCAATATTATACACATTTTTATGCAAATTCAACCTTACACGCATGACTTAAAGTTGTTTTCACAAAGCAATGTCCAAAAAGACTGTCTGAAAGTTGATTGACGATAATATTTGACACCAGAGCACATTGCGCCCTATTGCGAACGTTTTAGAGACGCTGATTGTGTATCTTGCGGTTTTTTATATATCAATGTGTAGGCACTAGAAATGATATATCTTAGATAGACAGTGCTAGTAATAACATTAGTTTGTATGTCGATGGGTAGGACATCAATAAAATAACATCAGACGGTACACGTCCAACGCGACTGTTGGGCAATTATCGCCTCTATCCTCTGACTCATTATAAACATTTTACAATACAATTACACAAGTTTGAAAAAAAAAGCTTTTTCATAAATTATTATATAATAATTTATAAATGTTAATAATTTATGACGAACATAATACGTTTTTGTGACATGTTTAGAACAATTTTGATCGAAACATATTTCAGAAAATTTACATTATCTTACATTTTTTTTCTATGATATTTGTGATGTTTATGAGTACATATACGTTTATGACTGTGGCCTAAAATTCCTTATAATTATTACACAAAATTATTACTACCCTACATAATTTAAGTTTACCACAAAAATGTGTTTTTGTATAAATAAAATGTATTTTAATTATATTAAAAGGAACTTGTGGAACACAGCCAGTTCTAAAACCAACCTTATGAATTAGGGCAAAGCGTTCAAATTGACAAACGAACTTGACTTGCAATTTTCTTAATTAAAATTAATAACTAAATACTAGTCTATGTAATATTTTATATTAGTGGTGGTGGTGGGTTTTCGGCTGAGTGAAAGTTGGTGATGAGCACTTGAAGAAGCCATTGATCAGCTTCCATATTTTAAACACATACCTAATACTTGAAAATTAAGTTTTTTCCCTAAAGTTGTATTTACATTAGGTAAAATACTATATCATACAATTCCCTATTTTAATATATTGAGAAGAAATTCAATTCATTTAATCTGTCATTACAACCGGTCAATTTTTTTTTTTTTTATCTGTTACGGTATTAACTTGAAAAAAAAAATTGTGACACTATAGTTTTAAATCTACTTATTTACTAACATAAACCCAATTTAAACTAACAAATTAAAAAACTATGTAATAAGTACAACTAATTCAATCTGATTTGTGCCTTCATACCGTTATTGTCTTATGTCCAAAAATATATCAGGTCACGCCAGGAATAAATACCTGGGACTACTTCCTTTATTCATACCTAATTAACTCGTTTTTAAATTAATCGAACCAACTTCATGGACATTTTAATCATAGCTACATGCTAGATTGGCCAACTTAATAAAATAAATTTTGAAACTAAATTGACATCGAAACATTTTTTATATTTTATAAAAAAAGTAACAAACAGATGCACTGTGTAATATTACAAGCAGTAAAACACAAGTAACTTCCAAGAAATAATGTATTCCACAGCGCTATTCACAGATTACCTTTAATAAATAAAACTTCAAAGTCACTAGAAGGTGAACTGTTTAGTGCATGACAGTTACACTATTTTTTTTAAACCTATGTCCAATAACCAATACCTCTGAAGAAGCACAGTCAATAGGAAATTAAACGTTCTAAATCCCTAATACCTACTAATATTATAATTGCGAAAGTTACTCTGTGTTACTGTCTGTTACGCTTTCTCGCCTAAACCGCTGAAACGATCGTCATTAAATTTAGCAGTGATATAGCCTGGGATAGGGAGGACATAGGCTACTTTTTTACGCGATAACCGACATCCAAGCAGGCGGACTCGCGGGCAAAAGCTAGTAAGAATATAAATGCGAAACTTTGGTTGGCAGATGTTAAATACTTAGTAAGTCTTAAGCTTTAGCTTAGCTCGTGTATACGTCAAAAGTTGAACATTATACTATCTTTTAGTAATTTCTAATTAAATGACTTTATGATATAAAACTTTTTTTAACCGACTTCAAAATCAAAATCAAATCATTTTATTTGTCACAATGCAGGTACATAGTTTATAATAGGTCTTATAATGATAATGTTAGTGCGCTGCATTCTACTCGCAAGCATACAAATATTACACACAAGAATAATGAAATATAAAATGTCTGTAGGTATAATTACAATGTCAAGCCATAAAATAGAAATACAATTATGTCAAAATTTAAAATGTCATTCATCATCGTCAACAATAATCTTCCATAAATTCAGTGATTGAGTAATAACATTTACTATTTAAAAATTGACATTGCTTTTACTAATCAAAAAGAAGGAGGTTATCAATTCGACATGTTATTTTTTTTCTTTTTTTATGTATGGTCGGGCATTACTCCATCATAATACAGAGTGTAATTTTAATCACCGTTAACCTCATAAGGGGTCATTATACTCATCATTATGAACAACTTTTACTATGGGCCCAAAACCTGAAATCGCGAAAATAAAATCAGCTGTTCCTTACATTTTGACGAGTTACGCGAATATAAATATAGGGAACAGCTGATTTTATTTTAGTTTTTTTCAACTTTGTCTTCACTAAACCATTTTTCGCGTTTAGTATAGATATAGAGCGCAATTTACAAAAAAAAAAAAACTATAGATAGACAAGGTGGACATGAACAAACATGTCTTGGTAGAATAAAATTAGAAACTAAGTTATACTAAAAATAACCGCAGTTACCGACATAGCTTGCAGAGTAACGAAGCTGAAGTGGCAGTGGGCTGGCCATGTTTGTCGAAAGACCGATGACCGGTGCAGCAGACGAGTTCTGGAGATGAGTCCGCGTATCGGTAAGTGTGGCTAGGTCCAGCTAGATGGAGTGACGACACCTTAAAATGGTTGCTGGGGCAGACTGGATGCGGAAGGCGGAGGACATGTCCAAAACTGGACTGCGATAAATTGATTTGATTGATGTCATGCTGAAGGTCACGAGAATCCAATGGATGCAAAAGGTACAGGACCGGCCGATGTGGTGATGCTTGGGGGCGCTATTGGCCAGTAGTGCTCCTCATATCAGCCGGATAACATGCACTACTGACGTGGCTACGCGAAAGCATAGGTGAAGTGAGCTTAAAGTGAGCTGTCATTCTATCTGATGCTACAAATTGACGCTACAAGCTCGCTTCACCTTAGTTTTCAAGGTGAGATTTTTACACAAAAGCCAAGCAGTAGTGCATGTTATTCGGCTGAGATGATGATCGACTTCCACTGTTAAAATTCTTATCAATATTTTCTTTCTATGAGCCAGATTGTTTTTTGTCTTTTTGGGAGTTTTTTTTTTTCTCTTTATTTTTACTCTCACAGCAATATCGAGACTAAGTTTTTGCGCAGTTTTAAATGGTTGAGTATTAGCTATTCTATGCATACACGCGTAAAAATGTTTAAGGTGAAGACTAGACTTCATTTTATAATAAGTATTAATATCTATCTTATTAAAATGTCTTAAAAATAATTACAATCTATCTTTTATTAACTTTACGTCCATTATACGAGCGGGGAAATGCGAACAATATTTATAATTTTATTCGCGTTCCCTCTTAATTCGTCCACCGGAATGAGCATCCAGTGCACTAAAAAGAAAAAAGAAAAAAAAACATTACATCTAATTCACACTTCATATAGGTAATTAGAACCGGCCCAGACCTGATGAAGTACAAAGCAGCACGGCAAAACAAATATTAACCTTGCCCTAACTGTTATAAAGTTGAAAATAATTAAACTTTGTTTGTACCCCTCTGGCCCAAAGGGCCAGAGGTCGCATGTCAAGTTATATATTTGTCTTTATTTTAAGATGCGTAATGGTGATATTTGTTCGGCAGTGAAAACGTCACTTTTCCAGAGGTCTGCACCAGCACTAATCTTTACTAAACTAATCTTACCGAAAGCTTTCATTAGTGAGGATTCGGAATATTGATAAATTGTGCACGAACTATTTCAAACGAAGTGCCTCTGGTATCAGAATATTGAGGAGTTCTTATCTTAAGGCGAAAGCAAATTTTTTTACGTAGGTTGTTATTTGCGCGACATATGTCAAATATTTTAATTTTATGTTTTGTGTTTCGTGTATCTTATATAATTTTCTATTCTGGAATCTTAGACTATTTCCTGTTCACTTGATACACCAACGGTTTATAATATTTACAGTAAGTCATTTTCTATCGTATTTAGTTTATTATCTTAAAATGTTATTACATTTATTATTCTACAATATGACTAATATTTCCGTTTCACCAGGGATTTATCACGCTATTAATATTTACAAATAATTTGAACGATCCTTTTTAATTCAATATTCTAAAATCTATTTTAATGTGTAATTGTATAATCGTATTAAATGTATCAATCCTACAATATTATTAAATGTATTATTCTACAAATGTGTTAATTATTTTGGTCCACCTGGACAAACTCACGCGGTTAATATTTACAAAACTTTCGCGTTTATAATAAAAAAAGTATATTACTATATTTATCTTAATTAATTTATTAGTATATAATCAGGAAATTCTCTTCCCAAAAATAATAATAAAGACCTACGTCTCTTACATCATTTACTATTCTAGAATAAAAAAAGAAAATACATATATACTATAGCTATCTTATTAAGTTTATTATCCTAAAACCTTCTATATTTATTATTCTAGAATATTACTAATACATCTCACATCTTATTTTATTTTGCAATTTGTAACATCAATTGTATTTCGGCTCATGTGGACCACGCGTTTCATATTTACAAGTGATTTGCGTTTCTACAAAAAAAAAAAAAAGACAAAGACTTAATATATATTCACTAGACGATTTTGTGATGGCTATTTCTTGAGCTTGACTCGGGAATTGATTTGGGAATGTTTTTTAACTGAAGAATTATGCACATGAATACGAAACTTGGATTTATTTCGAATAACTTTGTTCGTTACCTTTGTTAAAAAAAGACTGTGTGCTAACTTACTATGATTTTATATTTTCGTAGGAGCGCAGTGCAATACATTGAATAATAAACCTTATCATAAGTGCCTTAAACTGCAAATGACCTCCACACGATCTTGCTCGAGGACACCTTTCTTGTCTGCGCCAATATTGGTACCAATTTGCACTTTATGACACTGTTTACAAAGTTTATTCTTCAATGTCTTCAAAACTCCGCGCTACTTGTTGTTTCATAGCGGAAACTAAATGTACACTGTCGAATGCCTTAATAAAAACTGACACTAAACCTATATAATCTTAATTGGCTTAATGTTTCATAAAGCATTGTTATCCATCTATTATAGCTGTTGGTTCTCCTATGAATAAATAAATAAATCAATAATAACATTTTATTAACAGAATTACCACGATATTTTATTCCTTCCTTCCTTAGAGTGATCTTACCACTTAAGAGGTCGTTTAGGTACGACTTTTTTCCGTTTTCACTGAGTTACGTGATTCCACAGTTAAAATACTGTATTTCTATACGTTTTAATGCACAACATGAAATATCATTTCAATTATGATCAAATAAATGAGCAACTTTTTTTTATTATTGAATTTTATTTAATCGACCTCAACCTGTTTTGTGAATTTTGCTGTAAGAGAGAGGTTTAAAATATTACATATTTACGAATCGTTTTGACGTCTACACGGTATGAAAAAATTACAATGTATCGTTGTGAAAGTCATCTATATCTATAATGTATGAAGATCAAACATCAAACATATTCTATAATAGCAATTAATTAAGTTTGGTATTGTACGACACAATTTAGAATACTAAACGGAAAAATTCGTTACGAAAATTATTATTTCTCTCACTAAGCTACTACCGAAAGAATGTTGAACTGAGTCAACAATTTGAAGAGTAATTAGCTTGTAGCCTTATATTTTGTCGCTTACTAAACACCTTAATCTAACTTAAAGGAGAATCCTATATAAATAGTACAGAAAGAAATAAAGAAAGTTTTGAGTATGAAAGTCGATGGCTACAAGAGTAGGGGAAGGAACGACGAATGGACTGTGTAAATCATGAAATGGTTAGAAAGGGCTACGGAGGGTGACTACGGAGATGACGACTAAAAGAGAAGCGTAGACGAAACAGACATGTTGCGCCGACCCCAAATAAATTGGGAAAAGGGAATGATAATCATGATATACCTAGTATTATAGATCGTGGCACGTAAGTTGAACCAAAATCAGAACAAACAACCGAAGGTAAGGAGCGCGTGCACTCGTTGCCTCCAGTGGGAAAATAATAAGGTCTAATTCTAGCATAGTCATTGATGGGTGTTTGGAAATAAATTACAGATCGCGGCAGGTAAGTTGAAATAAAATCCGCAATTCAACTTACGTGCCGCGTGCTTCTATACTTCACCGGTCGCAAAATCTGAGCGTTGACGCCAGCAGAGTTGCGGACATAACCGTGTTACCTACCTATCATAGTACGTCTCGCCACACTTTTTCCATAATGTACAGACGCCAGCACATAATGGTACTTCAACCTGTCAAATTTCTTTGATAGATTTTCAACTTTATTGTATAAGCTTAAGGTTCTGTTCAATTGAGAAAATTCAACAGTTTGGGTTAGCTTGATGTTCTGTCTGCTTGATGTCTGTACAATATATTTAACACTCACTTATGTACTTCCTATCTTAAATTATTCGGTAGTGGATATTTACTATGTACAAGTCGCTTATTTACATAATATGAGGATAGAAAACGAGCTTTTTACAAAACAAGATGTTTTTTGCCAAAGAGATGCCATATACTCCACCCATAAGCTAAAGTTTTTGACAAATTAAATAGCATTAAGCAACATTAAGTTAAATACGTAATTGAATGGTGGTTTATTTTTTAAAGCAATGTTGATTATATTTTTCCATTTGCTGTAATTATATGTGGAGCAAAACGGAGGAGGCCTTCACCCGTTGAGGGGTCCATAATGAAATAGTAAATTGTTTTGAAAATTGAATTTATTTAATATTTTAGAAATCCTTATGAAAGGAAAGAAATGATTTTATTAATTCAGAAATTATTTGTTATGCTACTGTAACTCAATAATCATGATATAAACTGTAGTAATTTTGTTATTTTATGCATGCACATTTATTGTAATAGTAATCTTATATTTGTTTTATAAATTATTAATTATGGAAATAAAGAGGCTATAATAATAATATGTAAACAGCTTCCAGCGGTAATAACAACGCAGATTTGGAGCAGTTACAGTACCATACCAGTACAACGAATCACAGTATCTGTGTATCTATTTTAGTATATAGTATATTTATTATTTGCGCCAACAACATCCCCATTTTATGTCCAGACTAATCACTGTCCATGCCAAGGCTGCCTGGAAGAGATCGCGGAAAGCGATAAGGCCGCCCATTGTATATTTTGTAGTGTACCTTTTTTTGTTGATGAATTTGCTTTTGTTTATTTGGTTAATAGACGATTTATTTATTATTTGAAGACATTTTATACAGTCGTCAATGAAGTGAGTGGAAATGCTCAAGAAAGACACAGATATAGTGACCTTATTGGTGATGTTTTGCAGAAAAGTCAGGTGCGGATTACTCGCAACCAGCGTGCGTGTATAACCGGATGTATGAACGTCAGCAACGCAAAAGGAGTATTTAATAATCGTAGCAGGAGGCGTTCTGTAGTTTCTGCCTACCCCCTTGCGAAGAATGCTGCAGAATATATGTATATATGACGTACGTACAGAGGCCAGCACATCAAGCTACCCCAATCTGACAAATTTCTTTGATAGATTTTCAACTTTATTCCTTAAGCGTAAGGTTCATGTTCAATTGGGAAAATTTGACAGGGATTGCTTGATGTACTGGCGACTGTACCATTAATGCTCACACAGACTTACTCATTTAGTTAATATTCTAATTCAAACCAAAACTCTCGCTATAATTTAACTTATAATTACATTAATTCTAGTAAGATGTACGATCCAAGCGGTCCTAATATAACTTTATCACCTATGTACTTAAAATTATTTAAACTTTTAAAGCACGTAGTGTATCATTAACAAGGCTGCTTTTCATTCATCATAATTAGTAATAATTATAATTAAAATAATTATTTTAATTCTAATATTATACCTATTACTAAGCGACAAATTATGTAGCGGTTTATATTGTCAAATAAGGCATTGTTCGTATAGTCAATCTCGTAATAGCTTTAGCACTTCCGACCAGTCCTACTTTACTAAGGTTGAAAGAATAATAGCTGTCACATTGGTTTTGCAAGCAAAAATAGATCTTGACGTTTTAAGACGTACAAGTGACATTCAACCTTAGGGTGTTGGTAATGTAGTCAAGAATGGAGGTAACTGAACCCAAAGACGGAACTACTTTTCAAACAATGTTGCAGTGAGTGCTATGATAGTGTGTCAATTTTTTTATGTGTCCTTTATGGCACACGCAATAACAACGAAAATTGTATGTATTTTCACGGCACATTAAAAAAATAAGATAGTAAGAATAGAATAATATGTAACGTACAAAGTTACTTGTATTGCTATACGCTGGTGAAGAAAAGGGTCGAATGAAACACAGAGCAAACATATTCTATAATAGCAATTAATAAAGTTTGGTATTGTACGACACAATTTAGAATTTTAATAGGAAAAATTTGGTACGAAAATTATTATTTATCTCACTAAGCTACTACATAAAGAATATTGAACTGGGTCAACAATTTGAAGAGTAATTAGCTTGTAGCCTTATATTTTGTCGCTTACTAAACAGCTTAATCTAACTTAAAAGAGAATCCTACATAAATAGTACAGAAAGAAACAAAGAAAGTTTTGAGTATGAAAGTCGATGGCTACAAGAGTAGGGGAAGGAACGATGAATGGACTGTGTGAATCATGATATGGTTAGAAAGGGCTACGGAGGGTGACTACGGAGATGACGACTAAAAGAGAAGCGTAGATGAAACAGGCATGTTGCGCCGACCACAAATAAATTGGGAAAAGGGAATGATAATCATGATATACCTAGTATAGATCGTGGCACGTAAGTTGAATCAAAATCAGAACAAACAACCGAAGGTAAGGAGCGCGTGCACTCGTTGCCTCGAGTGGAAAAAGAATAAGGTCAACTTCTAGCATAGTCATTGATGCGTGTTTGGAAATAAATTACAGATCGTGGCAGGTAAGTTGAAATAAAATCCGCCATTTTGGTTCAACTTACGTGCCGCGTACTTCTATACTTCCCCGGTCGCAAAATCTGAGCGTTGACGCCAGCAGAGTTGCGGACATAACCGTGTTACCTACCTATCATAGTACGTCCCGCCACTTTTTCCATAATGTACAGACGCCAGCACATAATGCTACTTCAACCTGTCAAATTTCTTTGATAAATTTTCACCTTTATTGTATAAGCTTAAGGTTCATGTTCAATTGAGAAAATTCATCAGTTTGGGTTAGCTTGATGTTCTGGCGTCTGTACAATATATTTAACACTTACGTACTTCCTATCTTAAATTATTCGGTAGTCAATATTTTCTATGTACAAGTCGCTTATTTACATAATATGAGGATAGAAAACGAGCTTTTTACAAAACAAGATGTTTTTGCCAAAGAGATGCCCTTAAGCTAAAGTTTTTGACAAATTAAATAGCATTAAGAATTAGTAAGTTTAATGTTGGATTTGCAATATTGTAAATATGAACGTAATTGTATGGTTGTTTATTTTTTTAAAGCAAATTTGACATATATTTTTGCCATTTTGTGTGCGTAATTTAATTTAATTTTAAACAAGTTACAGCTTATTTAAAATTTTGTGTGAAATATTAATTTATAAAAGTGAAGTCTTTACTGCTTAATATTGTGGTATCGAACAGTTACAATATAATGTACATCTACCACTACCGTGCCCCTATATTTTGTTTTTTAGGCGTAATTATATTAATTTAGAAAAAAAAATGTCACCGCGTCTCCTCTGAAGTAAGCTGAATGCTGATTATGAACAAAAACAACTAAACAGACGACATGGTTGGCGTAATGGCTGAGCGATCGACTGCTGCGCAGCGTGTCGCGGGTTCGATCCCCGCACGGAACAAATATTTGTATGATCTGCAAGTAATTGTTCCGGGTCTGGGTGTTTGTGCTTGTGAGTTTTCTATGTTTGTAAACGCACCCACGATACAGGAAGAAATTCCTAGTGTGGGGCAACGTTTTTATATATATATAAAAAAAAAAAAAAAAAAAAAAAAAAAAAAAAAAAAAAAAAAAATGATTAAACATTGCCCACATTGGCAATGCGGAAGCCACTTCAGTTTTAGACGAATTAAATTAAAACCGTTCTTCAATGACGTACGTTGTATTGTAGTCGTCATCAGCTGTAAAATCACGCACTTAGCTCAAATCCAAATAAAGAAAAAAAAGAGGCAACTAACCAATAAAATGAACCTTATTTCTTTAAACAGGCAGCTTAATCTCGCGTGACCTGTTCAACATGTAGTGGGAAACATTCTCGTAAGTCAAGAATGTGATCATTGTGGCTGGCAACACACGAATTATGTTCGGTTTGAGTCCTTTGTAGAATCCACGCCAGCCTTCGTGCCTGGAAATTGCGAAAAATTTAAATTAGAATTGATGAAGATAATGTTTCTTGACACACATATAACTTACCTTTAATTACTTACGTTTTGAATTATTTCTGTAACTTTTTATGGAATTTCTGTGTAAGAATTGAATTGATAGCAAAAGTATATCGAAATTGGTGGCAATTCAGTCAAAATTTGGATTTTTTTTGTACTAAATTATTGGTGGTTTTTTTTTGGGTGGGAAATCATCAAATAACTTCTCCCGCTGCGTGGAGCGGGAGGGCGTGTCAGACTTTTACTGACTAAAACCCGCCCGTGTTCCTTCAGTTGCCTGTGTGCCAGGAGCCACGGTATCTCTTGCGGACCCCACCAGTTGGTGCTGACATCTCTTTGAGGCGCGCGTGGAACACAACGCGCCGTCGACCCGGGCTTGGTCCTTACCGGACAGCGAGCTACCCATTACTCGCCGTCCGCAAGCCCGTGCCTACGGTGGCCGGGAATCAGCCTGGGATGCCCGACGCCCAGGGCGTCCCCTGCGGCGACTAGGGCCGTGAGGGCGCATATACGGCCTCTCCCTCACTTACGGCTACCCATGTACTCTCGCTCCGTACCATGGCCTGGACCAGGGCTGGACGCAAGAGATCGCCGCCGCCGATCGCCTCCACGAGGACACGGCGGTGCTCTGCCTAAGCCGGGAAGGCCTCCACCGTGTCGATCTACGCAGTGGAAACACCCGGGCGTTTCCTCCCGCCTTATCCGAAACAAGAACCTCCCGAAACCACCGTGTCCGGTGAGGACACTCCTCAAAGAGGGGACTTACCGCCGCAATTGTGGCATTCCCATCTAAATTATTGGTTACAGTACTTTTTATACTGACAAAAATAAATTGAATATTTTGATTTATTTTTAGGATCATTCAAGGTTTTATTAGTAAAAATATTTGGTACACCACCCTGTTAACTAATAATGTTATCATCAGATTTTTGTTCAAGTCATTTGAGTTAACGTTAACGGTTGAAATAAAAACATTCTTTCGAATAAAAATCGAAAAAAGGAGTGGAAAAGCTTTTCGAAGAAAGTTAAATAATAGTTTGACGAAAATAACAAACTCATGGTCAATTTGCTATCATTTATTGATTAAACAAATTGAATAGGCGAATTGAAACAATTGAACTTGAGAGTGATTATATAAAAATATAATAATTGATTATTTTAAACGTCTTACAAATTGCTATGTGGCCAGCCACCGAATAAGAAAATAATCATAACAGATCAGTTACAACGCTATAGATACGTATGTTATAGGACAATGCTATGTAGTACATTTTTGTTTAAATTAAACGGATTTGTAACTTTAAAGGCCCGAATAGAAGCAAATTCTGGGCTCTTGCTGTGACGACGTTAATCAATAGTAAAGGAATAAGAATTGGAGTTAAAATCATCTTTTTATGTTTTTGAACTCACTTTGTTACCTAAATCTACTGTGTGATTCTCACGTTGATGATATTCAAGCGACAACGTACCACTGTTCGAGCCTTTAAATTTACGGATACTTAGGTACATTTATATTTAAAAAAAAAACTGAAAATATTATCCATAATATTATTATATGCTTAAAAATTCTAGTTTGGGAGGTCGTCTCTGTAACTTATACAGGGTAAGTTTTTATCCGTGCGTAAACTGTAACCATGAATTCAGCATATCATTCTAGACCACCGCCCGCCCCCTAGCGCAGATTTTTACGTCGGTTTTACAAAAAAAAAAATCTGCTGTTTCATAGAAAAACGCAACACCTACGCGGTCAAAATGTATGGAACAGCTGATTTTTTTTATTTCTATTACCGACGAAAAATTTGTCTAGAATGGTATGCTGAATTCGTAGTTGCAGTTTGCACACTGGATAAAAACTTATCCTGTATATTTTAAGTAATGTTTTTTGAGCGAATGACGCACGCACCAACATAAAATTAATAAAAATACGCATATAAAATGAATAATAATAAATTACAAATATATAAAATATTATACATGGCAAAAAACGGACAAGAAGCAATATATTGTTGTGTACAGTTAAGCACATAATGCTTTTGGCAGTTAGGACACCGCAGTCACATTGCGGCTGTCAGTTTGACGGGCACAAACATATTTTAGGTACGTCAGTCAATTTGCCTAACTGCCTTGCGCATTATTTGCTTACATACAGCTTGTTTCTAACTTGGCTGCTGTTCGATCAGACATAATACAAGTAAATCGAACTGTTCATATGTATGGAGGCAACGGTGCGAGGTGTGGCCCACCCAATCCCGTCCCGAACACACATTTGTTTATTATAGAGCATCGTTGTCAGAGCATCCAAGTTTGACACTGACTATACAAAAACTATAGCAAGCCTATCCCTTTACGAATCTCTAGCGTTGAAACCGTACACTAAACTAATTATTTCAGATTACTTATTGAATCACATTTTATTTGGTGTATGTATTCTTTCGATCCACTTGTCAATATAACTTTCTATATCATTATATATTTTTCGTAAACTGTAATATTTATCCAAATTGTCTAACTTTTGCGTAATAGCCGTGTCACTAAGTGAATGTTGCATGAAATAAATATAGAGTATTTAAAATTACAATGTCCTACTTAAGTTAAAACTTGAACGAGCGACTGTTGTGTGTGATTGTACTACACTTTGCTTTGACGAAAAGGGGAGATGATCGAAACGATTTTTTTGCCTCTTTTATTGTGGAGATGAAATATTTTTGACTTACAACAAAGGCGGGTTACATTTAGATTTAAATTAAAGACAGATTAGCTTCATACTTGCATAGCATCATATTTGTGAGAAAAATATATTTGCTATTTTTTTGTTTTTTTATTATTATTATTATAAAATATTTATGCGCAAGCAGAAACGAAACTATCTTACATAATAAAGAACCTAACGTCGTCTCACCACACATGTAACGTTATATCAAAGAAAAACTTGTCTTTTTACTTTTAAATTGTTAAATACTTCGGGAAGCGCGACAGTTTAAGTACATACCCTATTATCACAAAAAATTGATAAATTAAAACTAAATTGTGCTACGCCTGGCAACGCTTCTTGTCAAGGTATTGCCAGATTTAAAATTAAGTCAGTCACTATCTGATGGGAAAGAGTACGGCTACTATTTACAAGAGATTACTAATATTGTTAGAAAAATAAATAAATAATAAAAACAAAAAACACAACATATGTCGTGAGACAGATTTAACATTTTAATGAAAATATTATTATAGTACAGTCAGTAACACAAACTGCATGCATCATGAAAACTTGCAAACTATAATTGAACATACTTTTTAATTCTTATTTATGAGCTATTTATTTAATAAGAATTCACATTGCTGATAAGTTAACCTTAAATTTGTGTTACGACTGTAAATGAATAAAAATAAACTCAAGTTTTATTTATAATTTCTATACATAGGTTTACATTTTCTCAGAACATTTTCACAGTCATTATATTATTTTGAAATACATATACACGTCACTATTAAAATTACGAAATTCGCTTTGAAATCGTGCCAACTACTGTCCCTTTAGCGGCAACTATGCCAAAAACTGGTAAAGTCATAACTATTAATAGTAAAACTTCTACTAGAATGCGGGGAAACTAGGAAATCCATTTCGAAGTGTCAAAGTCACGTCAATGTTAGTTATGATACAATAAAAACAAAAAAAAATGCATAATTATACAAATATAGACTATATTAAACAATAAATTATCCCGCTTAAAACTAAACGCTTACCTTAAACACTCCAAGACAACCGAAAAAAGGCTAAACAAGAATCAGCGGCATAATAAACCCTGCGAGCGAACTGTCAAAACATAAACAGAACAGAAAAAAAAAATAAACAAAATTTAAATATAGAATAAATAGTGTTGTACGCATTTTCCCATCAGATGACAATTAGACTCAATCGTTATTGGTGAATTTCTCCCATATGAGCATAACTAGACAGATGTTAGGCGTTACATGTAGCAGGTACGGCGTTAGGCCTTTGTAGAAGCCTCTGATTCGTTCGTACCTCCATGTCTCGTTGACGCAGTGCCACGCGCCGTCGTACGAGCGGTGCTGGTCCTGCAGGCGCGCGCGCACCACCTGGTACGGGTACGTGGCGCCTGCCGCGATCAGCTTGGAGATGGCGGCGAATGTTAGGTACTCCACTGATGTCTGCAATTTAAGAAAAACGAAATATTAGTTACCTTATGTTTTACTCGGAACGTTCTCCCGGGATAAAGGTATCCAGGGTATGAATTACCTGTGTGCCAAATTTTATTCAAATCCATTCAGCCGTTTTTACTTGAAAGAGTAGCAAACATCCGTCCGTCCTCACAACCTTTCACATTTACTATATTATTATTAGTAGGATAGGATTAGTAGAATTTTGAAGGATAAAAATAGGCTATGTATAAACAGAGCGCCAGTTAAACAAAGAGTTCCCATTTTCCTTCTATGATACTTTGTGAAATCATCACTAACTTTTCTTTTTAACTATAAGTGAATAACCACAATCGTTACACACATGCGGTCTAAAATAACTTCACTAACTAACCAAACTGCCATGAAATATTTAACTTCAATTCAGGTCTGAACACCTTGAATTAATAACTACTACTTTGCTGTCTCCGCGAGTTATTCTACACTTGCTTGGATGTTGGCACAATGGTATTTAATATTGAAATCTGAATGTTTGTATATTACATGGTAATAGCTGGCATAGCTTGCAAATTCTATACTAAATAGACACTTACAATAGATTTAAATTATATGATTTTCTGGGTGCATTCTCTAATTCAAAGCCAAAGACAGAAAGTTTACTCTGTAATTCTGGAATATACCGTTCCAAATCTGCCATCATCTAGACAAAACTGCTTGGATATGAATTACCATGTCAGCTATTGGGTATGTCGATTGAGTAATGAAACTTTTAGGATAAAAACTTCTAAATATGCAGGAACAAGTTATTCATCTCAATGTCATATTGCAAATGGACAGAAACATTTAATCAGATAACTGATAATTCATAAAGCAAATCCACTAGTTTCAAATAGTCTCAGTAGTACTAGTCTGTAATGGCGAGCATCCTCAACCAAAAAGCAATCATATTTGAGTTCTCACTATTAAATAGATAATAATTATAATGGTGTTATTAGGTTTTTCTATCTCGAATTTCTAAGTTGTAACCCGGAGTCTAGATTTGTGCTTGGTTGACGGCAATAGACTCGCCCCTATAACACGGGACTAGAATATAAGTTGCGAAGGGTGGGTGTACTATAAACGTAAGTTATGGGTACACCTCTCTCCAACCCTTCGGGGTCATGGGTAGCCGTCACCTCCTTCTGCGAAGCAGTGATGCTCGCGAATAAGGCGGTGCACGTGAGGAAGAAGCAGTTATGCACCCTCACGGCCCTAGTCGACGCAGGAGACGCCCTGGGCGTCGGGAATCCCAGGCTGATTCCCGGCCACCGTAGGCGCGGGCTTGTGGAGTAATGGGTAGCTCGCTGTCCGGTAAGGACCAAGCCCGGGTCGACGACGCGTTGTGTTCCACGCGCGCCTCAAAGAAATGTCAGCACCAACTGGTGGGGTCCGCTAGGGCCGATGCCTGCCAGGGGTGTGGGTTGTTCGAAAGAGATACCGTGGCCCTTGGCAAACAGGCAACTGAGAGAACACGGGTCGATTTTAATCAGTAAAAGTCTGACACGCCCTCCCGCTACGCCCAGAGCGGGAGAAGTTATTTGATGATTTGATAGCCCAAAAAAACCCTTCAGGGTAACATGGCGTGATGATATTTTGTATAATAGCCCAAAAAACTAAGTAAATAAACTACCCACGCAATCTACGAGAACACACATAGCAGTACATTTTCTACAACAAACACAAAACATTAACATAATAGATGGGACGATTAGACCTATCATAATACGTCTAATTTGCATTATTATAGAACAATATTTACAATAATTAGCCCGTCAGGCGACAAAAATAATAATAATAGTCCCCCAGACCGAAATTTGGCCTGACAACCAATCTCAGCAAAGACTAGCGTTCGGCGCGGGAGATGTTATTATAGTGCACATGTGTGTGCGCAGACACATGTGCAGTCTCGCCCTTCCCTCTCATAGTCCGATGGGACGGCAATGCGATACGACCGCAGAGAGCCGACAAAACGAGGCCAATATCATGGCAATACGGTGACATTGACCTTGTGTCGCCTTGTGAGTACAATAGTCGCTTATTACGCGTAATTTTCCTTAACTATCCGTTTTGTTTAATGGCAACCCTGTGTTAATGAGCATTAATCTAGAAGGTGTGACTTGTGGAAAGCGTGACGTGGTTGAGTTGAATATAGGCTGTTTTTATTTAAAAACCCTCAGGTTATATTTTCTTATACTTAGTTTTGACCTATTTTTAACCAACTTCACAAAAAGGAGAAGGTTCTCAATTGAAAGCTGGTGCTTCCCGTGTGGTCCCATTTCAATTTCATCTAGATCTGATGATGCGCGTTTCGGAGACAGACAACGGTACTCTTCAAAATATAACAGTAAATCAACCGCGATTGTTGCTATCGCGTAAATATGCATTGTTTTGACCCCAAGGATGAAGAAATTTCGAATTAGTGGGGTAGGTAAGTATTATAACAAAAAAAGTGAAAAATAAAAACTTAAAAAACTTCTTCAAAACCGACTTTCGAAAAAACACTACAAAGTGAAAAATAATAATTTCGGAAAGCGGTGACAAAAAATTTAAATACATATCCTAAGTCACCGACTTCCGAAATTAAAGTTATTTTTCACTTTGTAGCGTTTTTTTTAGATCAAATGATTGAAGTCCGCGCGAAATATAAACGGTTACGCCGTTGTCTATCATCACCATGGTGTTTATCTATAACTTCGACAGATTGATGGCAGATTTTTTTATGAACGATGCTAATTACTTACATTATCCAATATTTATTTTATTTAATTGAGAAAAACATTCACAACAGCAGAGACATAAATCTAAATGATTCTATCTATCTTTTTAGTTTTTATCTACTTTATAGTTAAGATTGATTGACAATATTAATATCCAATAATACCCGACCCGATGCCCGATCGATGGCAGTAGGCTCGCTCCCTATAACATGAGACTTAAACAAAACAGGCGAAATGTGGGTGTTCTTACAGGTACACCTCTGCTCGACCCTTCGGGGAAACAAGCCGTGGTGGATTGCGGCCCGCGCCCTCTCACCGAGAGGAGGCCTGTGTTCCAACAGTAGGAACTATATGCTGATTATGCTAAATAATAATATCTGACTTACCAATTTGATATCAATCGGCAGGTTCCTGTACTGGTTGTACCTATTCTTCATTTCTTCGTACGTCATGAACTGCAGCGCACCGTGAGACACTCCGAACATGCCGGGAACGAAGCCCTGGAACGTACCACATTACACATTAATATCACTTTTACTTTATTTAGAGGCTTACAATCAATAGAATTTGTCAGGACAGGCACCATCCTAGCCTAAAAGAAAGTGGACTCTGCATTAGTACATGGTTTATAAAAAATACTTAAAAATTTACTTGTATTCATAACATGTATTGATGTTTCTCAATATCCAACTTCCTTTAAAAAATAAACTGTTTAATTTTAAGGAAATATCAATGGTAAAGGGAAAACTCAAAACGAAATTCACCAATTCCACAAATCCTTTGTCCTTAACAAAGACTCAACAAAAAGCAACATCCTGTACATTACCCTAGTCTAAAGAGTCTATATAACAATATCCAACCTGCAGTATATACAGGTTAATCCATTACACGATAATAAAAGCACAAATAATAAACTTAACCATTTAAATTAACATTTATGGCGACTATAACTCTCGTTGAGCTGCAGTCGCCATAATTGTCAGGGCGTACACTATCGATCCTCAACCCCACCCTGTTCCACTATAGCAAGCTAGGTCATTCCTTTTTTAAACTGAGGGATGGGGTTGCCATATCAGAAATAATAATAATGGTCCGTGCTTTTATTATACACATTACTTTTTGTAGGTTTTATTTATTATTATTTGATAGGATTTATGATTGATTTCGGCTAAGCGTTTCGTTTAAATGACAAGTCAATATATTTTGTTTGATCAATTTGACGTTTATAGTAGCTAGGAACGTCTACATACAAATGAAATGTTAAGGGTGACTGATCGTATACCCCTTGCGATTGCTTTACTGAAGGATTTTAATAAAAGCTGGTCTTATCTTTTGAAATAGTTACTCCGTCTTTTATTATTTTCATGAATCATTTAAAACAAGTATATTTAAATATTGGTCAGGTTAAAAATTGGTACGAACGAACTCGAATTCGATCTTTCATAGGATGCCAAGGTGACATCAATCATTTGTCATTTAAATACTTAGAACTCTTCAAAAAAACGACAGCATATTGTATGGCATTGTACGTCATTCGAAATTAATGTGAATTGGCTTGTTCCTGTTGTGTGTAAGTTAGTAATTATGGAAGAATATAATTATACAGTGCATAGGAATTTGTTGAAAGTTTTGCTGTGAACTAAGCTTCTGCCCGTGACAGCGTGTCGTCCGCGTGTAATTTTTTGTTTAACATAATTTCGACGGTCCCTACCGTACATAAAGACATGTCAAAAATTGTTTTTTTTTATTGTACAATTGGGTTTAGATTTTCCTTAAGCACACACCTGTATATTTATATTTTTTTAATATTACTTATTTAACGTCATTTACAAATCGTATTAACAATCGAACAAGTATTATATTTACAACGAATAAGTGTCGTACCTCGGTTTTTGACATGTCTCTATGTACGTAGGGACCGTCGATTTATATGACACTCGTGAAATGCTGTAGCTTTCATTAGAGTGAGAATTTTCGGAACCGATCAGTAGTTTCGAAGATTACCCCCTACATACAAACTCATAAATTTTACCTCGTTATAATATTAGTATAGATAATGTATGCAGGGCATGTGCAGTGTATGTTTATATTGCTATTTGTTTTATAGAAGTATCAACTCGATGTTGAAATAGTGTTACACGTTTAAATCTGTATGTTTTAATAAAGATAACATCGTTTGGCAAAGGTGTCATATGGACACCATATTTATTATGTTCAAGTTAAAATTATTAGTCACATGAAAATATTAAATTGGCTATCTCAAAATAATGAGTTTCTAATTTTCAAATATGTACGATCTTTTGACTTTATTATCTATACCTTCTGTTTATTAATACGTGAAGCAAAAACTTTGTACCCACGGCTACACATCAAGCTATAGAGTATAAGCTGATCTCGCATTGTATAGGATTTCGTTACACTGCAAGGTCAGCGTATAGCTTGATGTGTAGCCGTGCGTACCTCTTTTTAACAAAATTGACGGAGGAGTGCTGAAAGCTTTCTTATGTAATTTTGTCGTGCAAAAAGTCACAGCCTAATTTGAATAAATGACTTTTGATTTTGATTATTTCTATTACAATTTATTTTCTATTTTCTAAGGTTTCCGCTGACAAAGTAAATGTTCATGTACGTAGATTTCACATAAATGAGATAAATATTTTCATGATACGTAATTTCTAATGGCATTCTTAATATTCTTATGTGTACAAAACCACAACTTTCATTACAATATTATTGTAATATGTTGTGTATTTCTACTAATCGTGTTTCTAGTTGCAATCTCATAAATATTTGTGGACACTGTCAGCACGTTATCTATGACATCACAGTTTAACATAACAGATAAGTTATGTGATTTATTTACGTCTAGATTAAGGGCTTATTTCACAAAAAAAATCTATGTAAGTAATAAGTTTTGAGTACACAGAATATTTTTTTCAGGAATCCGCTGGATGCGGGAAGCACAGAACCGGTCGAAGCTTGGGGGAGGCCTATGTCCAGCAGTGGACGTCTTTCGGATGCATTGATGATTATGATGACTGAATATTTTTACAGAATAATAAAATATTTTCAAGTCGACGGGGGTGACCTTAAAGAAGGGTGGAAGAGAAGAGTGGCTGGGCCAGACTGGATGTGGAAGGCCCATGTCCAGCTTCGGACTGCAATAGGCTAAGTTTATTTTAGGTAAAATTAAAATCAATTTTGCTTGGCTACAGTAAATATTAGCACGCAACATTGTTTAAATACTTCAGTCTAGACATTTGATATCACGAAACAGCCATGTAATTGAACTCTGCGGTCGGTCAAATAAAAAATGCCTAAAATGGAGACGTTAGTAGGCAAAACTGAAATTTAAGTTCAGAGACATAAGTAATAGGTTTCATTGAAAGACAAAAAAATGTACATAGTATTGTAATAGTCCTCTAGACCGTATTACAGAGACTAGCCTTCGGCGTGGGAGCTATTATAGTGCAGTGTGTGCGCAGACACAGGTGCACTGTCTCTTTCCTCACTCTCGTATTCCGATGGGACGGCACGTAATCCGACATGACCGGAGAGAGATCATACGCAGGGCCAACCCGCAGCCCGCAGGACCCCGTGCCTTCTGAGGCACGGGGTATCAGTTCGCCAACTTCCAAACTCCGGCCTACTGTTCTTTTAAACTGGCTGACTTGAGAATTGGACCCAGGGCCACACTCAGCAGTCACGCTTGCGACCACGGCACCAACGAGACCGTATTGTAATAAGTTAGTTTCAGACAAAAAAAAGGCCAGCATGGCCGTCTAACAGCCTTCGTCAACCAGTCAAGTGAAGGTTGTCGCATTCTAATTCTATACCACCCTATGCCTGACTTTGGTAACTGGAATTTAGGCCATATAGTTTCAGCCTTCGAACAAAAATAGGTTTCGAAATTCAGACAGACGATTCTGGGCACGATTTAAATAAAGCTGTTCTAATTTGTTGCTTGTTACTTCATCTTCGCAGTTAAAGCACTAGGAAGTGATAAAGGGCGGGCGTGTGGGGGGTCTTTCTTGTGTAATTTTGACGAGCAAAAAGTGCTGATTCACGGGTAAATCTATCAAGCTATCGGCATAATATATTTTTACGAAAATTACGCAGACAGATATGTATGAAATTTGGCATAGTTAAGGATTATATAGAGAAGGCGAGCAAAAGCTAATATTTTGATATGATTCAAAGATAAAAAAAAAGTAAATTAATTATGGTCGAGTTACGACTACTGGGCGACCACTAGTTTCAATAAATAACTTTTGGTTTTGATTACTTATAGACCTTCAAGTGTTAAGTAATTAACACAATTACTTTCTATTGTTATCAAACTCAACGAGTCTGCCTAACAGTCGAGGGGCTATTATTTTAAATTATCTAAGGTTTCGGCTAACAAAGTAAATGTCCATGTAAGTGCGTAGATTTCACATAAATGAGAATGTACATGTATGTAACTAACGCCAAACAAATATTTTCGAACTAAAGTATGATTACTGTGGAAAAACCAAGTAATTGTAGATGTTTGCTAAAGACTGTACGTCATCTGGACATTCCGGATAACAATATTATGAAAAGGACTTGATAGTTGCAAGTGTTCGCATTGATGTTTTATGAATGCGACAGCAATCAGCATTAGTGTTTTTGTGTCTGACAGTATGTTTTTTTTTACATTTTAGTAGAAGTACCAAAAGTATATCTTAAAAAAACTTATGTTCATACATTTACGAGCATTAATAACGAACAGGCAGGTAAGCAAAATTCAGAAAGGCAGGTAGCAATCAGGTAGAAATTACTTAAGTAAAAAAAAAAAGAGAAATTGAATAGTTTACACAAACGTAGAGTTGACCAGCTATCCAGAGGCCCTAGTGTGAGTATCATTTAACCATCTCGATTTAACGCAGTGAGCGCGTTCGGTGCTCCGATTGGCCCTGGATTGGTAAAGGACCAATCGGAACGCCGAACGCGCTCACTGCGTTTGATCGAGATGGTTAAATGAAACTCACACTAGGGCCTCTGATATCAGAATGGCTGGTCATTTTGAAGTCCCTTTATTTTGTTTTAAGGTTAGGTAGCAATTAATTGACTATAGGTAGTAAAAAGTAGCAAATAGGTAGCACTTTTTGGTCACCAGCCTGACGCGAGCCGATACAGATAACCAGCAGGTCTACGAAGAATAGATAGTGCTTTTTCAATACAAAGTGACATTTCGTTCCTCCATTTATAACATCGCACCGTAGATATCCTTCTACGATCTGTCATTTAGTCTTTCGTTTCTAACGATCTTTGTCTAGGTCCTTATAAATGTAGACTATTTCAGAAGAATATTTCTTCCCAAACTGTCAAAATCACACTGACAACAAACTTTCTACTCGATGGCCACAAAGTATATACGATTATCTACAAAATCATGATTCGTTTAGAACGCATGACTGTGATAACTAATAGAAAAACATAGCTATCTTCTCCTATTGTACATCATTTAGTTAACAGTCATGTCTATTCTTCCGTCGACAAATCGGTGCTCGTGCTAAGCCTGCAGACCAGGCATTCAGACGCACACGCTGAAGCGATTAGGGACTAGCATAACATTTCAGGGGGTTCTACTCTTAAGTCCGTCATGAACATACAGTCTGAAAGTAGTTTGATACTTCGTAATGAACTCTAGTCCAGATCAAATAACTTTTTCGGTCGGCCAAAAAACTAATCTTATGTCCGAAGATGGACGGAGTAGGAAGCGCTTGGGACTTCTGCCGAAACTATAGATTTCGTGCTTAGCGAGTAGCCTCAGCTTTTTTATTTTTTAATACTAAATGGGACTGCTCTTGACTGCGATCACGCCTGATGGAAAGCGATTGATGGATCGACCGACCGTGCCCAGAAGATACCTGTTCCCTCTTCTTTTGAAACTAGACAGGTTAAATGTAGGACGGAAAGAAAGAAGGAAAGAGGTTCAGTGTATCTTGGTAAATAATAATAGTGAAATGGTGTATTCTGTGATTATGTATTATGTCAGCAGTGATATCACAAGTGTATTATGCTCAACATAACAATTCAACTATTAAAACAAGCACACAACAACAGTGACGACATCTTCATAAGATTCACAAGTCGTGCATTAACATAACACTTTTTTACCCGACTGCAGATAGGGGCTTTTTTTTTTGGGTGGGATATCATCAAATAACTTCTCCCGCTCTGGGTAGAGCAGGAGGGCGTGTCAGACTTACTGACTAAAACCCACCCGTGTTCCCTCAGTTGCCTGTGTGCCAGGGGCCGCGGTATCTATTTCGAACAACCCGCACCCCTGGCAGGCATCGGCCCTTCCGGGCCCCATCAGTTGGTGCTGTCATCTCTTTGAGTCGACTGCAGATAGGGGTTACGTTTTCACTCTATTGAACTATTCAACTAACCAACGTCATGAATATCATCAACGTCATTAAAAAATATACATGGCTCATTTTTAGAATCTTTATCATGAATATATAGATATCATAGTTAGACAACGGCCTCAAGTTTTTTGAAATTCCATTTCCTATGTTATTTTATTTTATGCGAAGAAAAATATTGATATCATGTAGTTTAATAAGATTATAACACGTACTTTTTAGCGAACATTCTTTCAGTTCATAAAAGTACCCTTTCTATACAATTAAAACAACTAACGCAAGTTATTCATTGACACACCATTGATTGGCTCGCAGTTCAATTAATTTCTAACAATTACGCACTCCGAGATAACAAAAAGGGCACATATCGGTTTAAACCGGGTTTAACAACATGCAAAGATAGCTGCAATGCAACTACAACCGGAGTTTCGTCATTATTCACTTTAGGTTGGTTTAGTTTTAGAACAGCTCAACTCTTCATAGTTTTCCGTAAGTGCTAAAATATGCCTTGGATCTAACACTTCTTTCTGATAAACAGAGGTCGGAGTAGGTAGATTGATTTAAGGTCGTTGACGCCAAACGTAGAGGATAATATGGATATGCCTCCAAAATAACGGAACTTCATATTTATTGTGATATTTGTTCCGGAATTTTGAAATTAGCACGAATTTGTGTTTAAGGTGAAAAACGTAAAAAAAAAAATTATAATAATTGTTCATTGAATTCAATCAATCATTCATATAATAAACGATTTTGTCAGCGTATCTGTATGTTTTTTATTTTATTTTATTCCATAATTCCAATTCCGGAACATTTTCCGGTACTTCCCGCACATTATGGATAAAATGGCATGTCCATATTATAATATCTTGACGCAAGTATATAAAATCAATCTACCTACCTCTGCTGATAAATCATTATCCAAAATCAAAATATTTTATTTCACACAAACCTACATGGACACTTATGACACGTCAGAAGCTAGGTGCACGGTTCGAATTTATTGGTCGTTTTATATGGAAGAGAGCCGGCAATAAACTCCACATCCCTATCCTTTTCCTAATTTATTTGGGTTCGTTTTCTTCAATACATCTCCATCAGTCAATCTCTTCGACAACCCATCCGTCTTTGCTTCGGTTTATGTATTTTCTTTTAATTATACTCATTTTAAATATTGTACTTCTTGTCACATGCTCCTTGACATCCACCAATCAACTGCCAATAAATTTTCATCTTTCCCCAACAGAATAAAACGCGTTTTGCGATCTCCGCTTCTTATTAGTTAATGTAGTGAATATATTAATACGAATGTACGAGATATATCGCAATCCGAATTCCATATCTATGAACTGTGAACGGGTGTGAATATCAGCTGACCGGTTTAAACTGGATTGTGCGTTTGGTATTCAATACAGACCCAATTATAATATTATCTACTCGATTCTACAATAATTTTTATATTCGAGGAGTCATCTTGAAACTAACATTGGCATGCAGACTTGTGACATACCTTTATGTGAAAAATATATGGAAAAATGTCTAATCTACTGGTAGTTAGGGCTCAGTCATCTTTTTAGCCTAAGTTTTTAACTAGAACCTCATCAGGTGATTGTCGACGAAATTAGCTATCAGACTTAGTCGTATTTGTTACAGCAAAGTCTTCTTCAACTCTTGTCAGGGCGATCGCTGACTCCACATTCAGCATGGCTTTCACATGATCTGATCGGGATTATGTCTGGACTTTAAAAGAGACTGTGACGTTGAGTTTGTTTCGGCTTTTATCTCAGAGTAGCCGCCAGATAGGAAACGCCTACCTCATCTAGTTTTCAAAATATGATCGACAAAGTCTTTGTACAAACCTACTCGCAGAAATAAAATCATTTAGTACATCGACAACGTCGCATTATAGTCGTAGTGAGTTGATACTAACTTAATTTATTTGACTAATTAATATTTAAACAGAAGAAGCATATGGTATTTTCTATCTTGTTTTGACACGCGCAACCAAAGGACGTTGTTACACTAATACACATGCGTATTAAATTAATTATATTGATAATTAATTTTAAATGCAGAAGTTATTAAAGATGAGTCACCAAATCTTGTGGGATTAGTCCAAGCATTAAATAGTACTTAACTAAAAAGCGGTTAAGTACTGTTGACACATGAATTAGAAATACCCATGAATACAAAGGCAATTAAGCTATGGTAGAAATCGTAATAAATAATTTAGTTTGTAAACAACATCAAAACATCTTATTACCTGTCTAATGGTAGAGCAAATCTTTCTATTCAGGGCTGATTTTGCAATAGTTAGATAATTGTCGGTTTCAAATCAAATCAAATCAAAATATTTTATTTCACATAAACCTGCAAGGGCACTTATGAAACGTCAGAAGCTAGGTGCACGGTTCCAATTTGTCGCTTCCTATGGAGAAGAGCCGGCAAGAAACTCCACGGTTACTCTTTTAAAAATAATTGGATTTTATAATGTTTTCAAATTACAGTGATATTAGGTATGGGAGGACAGTGCAGGCCTGTCAATAAGTACCAGGTACTTTAGAGGAATGAAAATAAAGAATAGAAACTGTAGGCCTAAAACGTTCTCTCATTCACAATATGTAAAAGAATCTACATAAGTAAAATCAACCTATTTAAACCAAGTGATATGATTTCCATGAGAATCACTAATAAATACTCGATAATACAAGTGTTGTATAATGTCAAATAATGTTTGATAGCTTTTGTATAGAAAATATGCCAAACTGTCAGATTTATTCTTCAGATAAGAGTTAGCTGACAATTTTGCCCTACACTACTTATTTTTTTATAGTTGGATTATCAAAACATTAATTCTTTTCTATTCCATCATTTCTAAACATAAATCATACATACATGATTCATCTTCTATAATTAATCATTTCCAATTCCATACTCTTCAACGTTGGAGACTTACACGTCACATGTCATATCGACCTTGTGAAAGCTTTCTATTTGTTCATTTTATGGGCCTTCGTAGCCTTGGATGGAGGAACCAAGGTACATACCTACATACAATGATAGGTATAGGGAACATGTTTGGTGAGTGTTTGCGTAACATATTTCCATTTGAAGGAAAATCATTGATAATATTATTGTTTTTGGCGTTGTTTGGTTAGGAGTCATGTGATTCTGTTTTTGTTTGACTTTTCCTTGATACACCGAATTCTATACGTTCATCGTCATCATCCCGATTTCACCCACTGAGCAAAAGTCTCTCTTTTCTTGGGCTAATCATCACGCTCCTATGGCAGTCTCATCCAATCCAATCCCCGACAAAAAGCCAAATGATTTTCAACTAACATTAACACGTTCAGTGCCAGTCCAGTGCCTCCAGTGCCCTCCTGGAGGGCTCACTCTAGTCGCATATGGGTGCCGTTAGCCTTTGCGGAGGGTCCACTTGCACTCCACTTAGCATATTAGTTCTATGAAAAGTTGGTGGTGTCGTTTGATTCTCAACTTTGGGAAATACAAAATCCAAGAAAGTTGAAAATTCATCAGCGCTCTTTTATTTAGTCTTTAATTTATGTGTCGCACAGTGTAAGCTAAAACGGGCATAAATGTCCTCTAAATGTTTGCACCTGCCTTTTATCTAACCTTCCCATCTAAAGGACAAAACTACAAGGCCATATTGAAAGCTTCACTCGACTTGACGGCACATACGATCAATAAATTGACTGAGCCTTCAAGTATCATCTATCCAGTTTATGACGTCAAACATTCTAAGGTCCTTGAAACAATCTGTTTTTATGAGGCTCTTTTTCCTACGTAGGTACGGTAATGTTAAGTTTATGGAAAGCTTTTGGAGGTTTTTCGATAAACTAGGTGAGGTATGAGTCATAAATTAGATAATTATTTGAAGATGTACTCTATTGAATATTTTAGTACTGTAGGTGATTTTCTGAAAGAATCTCAAAGGGTGGATTTCACCGATGAAACTGAACGCGATCAGATGTTCTAACCCGCGTTCAAGAGCTGTCAGTGTCATCATTGTTGTGGAATATTGACACTGACAGCTCTTGAACGCAGTTTAGATGTGTTGATCGCGTTGCTTCATGGGTGAAATTGACACTAAATCGAAGACTAGGTGCTCAAAACTCTAAATAAATTACGAGCACTTTCGAATTATCAAGGAGTCGGTCAGTCACAGAGATGAATCTAGTTGCCCATTCATTCCCTTCGTTATACTTTTTAACCGACTTCCAAAAAAGGAGGAGGTTCTCAATTCGACTATATGTTTGTTACCTCAGAACTTGCGACTGGGTGAACCGATTTTGATGATTCTTTTTTAAATTGAAAGCTGGTGCTTCCCGTATGGTCCCATTTCAATTTCATGTACAACTGATGATGCGTTTCGGAGACAGACAACGGAACTCTCCAAAAAATAACAGTAAATCAACCGCGATTGCAGCTATCGCATAAATATGCATTGTTTTGACCCCAAAGATGATGAAATGTCGAATTAGTGGGGTAGGTACTATAACCAAAAAGTGAAAAAAAAAAACAACCGACTTCCGAAAAAAAAAACTACAAAGTGAAAAATAACTTTAATTTCGGAAGGCGGTGACAAAAAATTAAAAAAAAATTCCGAAGTCACCGACTTCCGAAATTAAAGTTATTTTTCACTTTGTAGTGTTTTTTCGGAAGTCGGTTGTTTTTTTTCCATGGACAAAAACGGGCAAGAAACTGCATGGACACTCTTGACAAGCCCCAAGTATAATATAGGTTTTAATCTCAGAAATATCAAATATGCTTACCGCCAACAGTTAAGTTAATCTTGTTGGTATATTTGTCGAGCGTGACAAAACAATCATAACAACATGCGTTTTGTTTATTGCTTCTGACGTCAATTGTTTTATAATGTTATCTTAAAGGCCTCAACCCACCGATACAGATAACTATATCTGTGCCTCAACCTCTGTCGTCCCTGATATTATCACTTCCTTTTTTTAGCCAGATTTAGATGGAAAAAATAAAGCAGTACTTATGCACACAATATGCTGAAGCATCTTTTTTTTTTACGTTAACCAATACCGTCCCACTGATTGGTGAAGGTCTTCCCATACTGCGCCATTTATCTTTGCCTGCTGCCTTTTCCGGCCAATCAGTCAAGAAATTGTCTAGGTCGTCGCGCCAAAGTTTCTTCCGCCTGCCATGGAGGTAGGATGTGCGGTCCTGGAATCGGCCGCACTTCTTGATGGTGCCCGCTAAGCATGGCGGACTGATACCAGTCGGGGGTGTGAATAATGTGTAAGTATCTCCCGGGCCCCCTACACATGGTACTAGAAGGAGCAGTGGGGTTTCAGTCGGTAGGAGTCTGATATAACCCTTTCCTCACGGACAAAGAAGGCCTGCCTCGGTGACGACGCGTCTTCAGACCTTGGTCCACCTGTCCTGACGCATCCTGTACGTGTGGCTCGCTCAGTTTCACATCAGCCTCGCAGTCTTATTGCCAACATCGGCGATGCCTGTCTTCGAGGGTATCATTGTTGCTAATTCGATCCTTCAGTTTTATATTCAAAATGCTACGCTCCATCGCTCTTTGGCAAACCTTATGTTCATCATTCAAGAATCATCAATACATAGCGAAAAAAACGCATATGCTATTATTAGATAGATAATAATAATAATTAATAATGCATAACCGATATGTGTCCAGCACTTAACTTTAGGAAAGATTATTATTATTTTGTTCGGACTAGTTTGGTTGGGCTAATCTCGAAACGGTGAAGGAAAACATGATGAGGAAACCGACATGTTTTAGAACCAAAAATTCGAAGACATGTGACATCTAGCAACCCGCATTGGGCCCGCGTGGTGGATTACGGCCCACACCATATCACAGCTAATTTTACAGCTGTTTCATAGAAAAGCGCAATACCTACGCGGTCAAAATGTATGGAACAGTTGACTTTTTTTTGTATAACCGACGAAAAATTTCTACGCTGGGGTGTCTAGAATGATATCCTGAATTCATGGTTATAATTTGCGCACTGGATAAAAACTTATCCTGTATGCTTATGCTTATTATCTCGAAGACCGCTTTAGTCATTTTGATACCAGTTCTCCATACCAAAGATTTAATTGGAGAAAGTGTATTTGTTTATTCATTTTAAAGGTCAGAATATAACAAATACATTTTGTAAAACAAAATGCTTGCCAGAATAAATGATAACGTTTTAATAAATCAGTGTTATCATAAAATATTTCCTGATGAATTTATCTTATGTAAATGACGTCAACTGTCTACCAAACCGCACAGAGGCCGCGTCGTGGATTACGGCCCACTCCCTCCCTCTCACCTAGAGAGACCTGTATACCAGCAGTGGAAAACTTATAGGCTGATAATGCCTATAAATGACGTCACAAAGTCACTCAAGATATTTAAACAAAATTAACTTCAGAATAATTTAAATTTTCCAGACTAATTTGAATTATGCGAGCCATTTAGCATATTTATGGACTATTTTAAATAATAATGAAACTGTAAACAGCTCATTGGTTAACAGGAAAACAGTCTAGATTGTGTCAGCTAGAATATCTAGACATAAATTAATTCGCAGCTGTTTCAATCAGCACGTGATTTAAAGTAGTTCATACCGACAACCACAAATCTTATCAGTCATGTGGTGAACCTGATAATTCTGCAAATATCGATTTATTCTGCGTACGTATTCGTACATACGATTATACGATTACTTGGCTCAGTTTGACTAAGTTGATCTGTGTAGTTCATATAAAATTTACTTAATTGATGGATGCGCGAAGGTAGCAGCAGGTAGCCCGTGATTTTCAAATTTTCTTCCGTTTTTTGCAATTCCGTTTTACAGGTCAGTGTCAAGTTATTAGCTGATTAAAATAATATAAGCGACCGTAACACGTATGTATTTCTAGAATTATAATCATGACAATAATCAACTCGTTCATTAAATCACTTTTTGAGTGACTTTTTAATTAAAAAGTCTTTCAATTGGAGCCTGACACTAAATTGCAAATTGCAAAAAATGATAAGAAAATTTGAATATCGGGCTACCTTGGTGCTTCCGCTTAAATAATTTAAACTTTAGCGTTATAATGGAACTTCTTGGACCTTCAAGCAAGTGAAGCCGGGAGTTGACTTTTACAACTCGGTACAGGCCAACTTAGGTAAAAAAAAACCAAGATTATTTAGAAAGTAAACAACACCATTCTAATTTTTAACTTCACACACGGAAATTAATCTTTATAAACGAAGCATTCCAAGACATTTTACATTAAACTAGTATATTTAAATTAATTCGGGTCTATCTCAGTTACCTAACTTCAAGCCCTTGGAACACTAAACTTCATTAATCTTCGCACAAAACTCCGAAAAAAATAAAGGACTATCTGTAACATTATCAAGCACTCGAAATTATCATCACTGGCGAAACAAATTAATGGTGACGTCATATCATAATATCAAATCGCGTCAACGATATAATTATCTAGGTATATGTATAAAGAGATGTGTATGATATGATACACAAAGTTACAGATGTGGCAAGTATCAATAAGATTTTATATTCATTATTTTCGTGCAAAATATTTTTGATGTGTAACATCTTTCCTCTCGCTTTCCTGCGTGGGAGTGATTTCGTGAAAAGAGACGGAAGTTTGTTACAGGAAGGTGGTAGATATGGCCGTCAGATGGTACCAAACTATTTTCCGAGAAGTCGGTACTATCAGCCAACAATATGTGCGTGTGTGTGACGAGACATAGGAAGGGAAATAGAGAAGGAGCAACAGTATCCTGTTGCTCCTTCTCTGTTGCTTATTATCAAGGTGAAATAGAATAAGATAGATTGATTGATTGATTGATTGGATTTTTTTTAATAATTTAAGTAATCTGTTCTTAATTCTATATCATCTGGAAGGTACTATTTCTTATACAATGGAACCTTCAACCTAGCTCGTTTAGTTGAGTAATTTGTGGGCTCGTCTCCAAAGAAGGTTAATGATATTTTAGCTATTCGATGCAATTAACGGTTAACATTTTACAATAGAGACGGCAAAGCGATTAGATATCGTTTAAAAGCGATTCAATAGCGTCAAATAAATGTATTAATTAAAGAAATAACTCACGCTAAGGAACTATTTATTATATATGCTGTACTGTGCTCATAGGAAATTAAAACGATATGCATTTTATTAAAGGACAAATTTTTCAATAGTCAGATAACTTTTACACCCGACATTTTTATTCATGAGATAAAAGTTATCTGGCCTTCAAAAATTAGTCCTAATTCATCAATTTAATAATTACTTGATTTTTTTTTATTTATTCTTGTTCATTTATTGAGACTCCGACACATGTTTTTCTTTGCTTCATTATAATTTTATTGGATTTTTTTACACCCGGTAATATTTCACCGTGAATATCGATTAAAACAGTTCGTTTATATGCTAATTGTGATAGGATGTGTATGTTTTAATTAACGTAGACAATATGAAGTCTACATAAAATATATAGGTACCTAGTAGCAGTGGCGTGCAGTCCATACAGACAGAACGACAGTTCCTACCCTACCTAAATCGGATAAATATTTAGAACTAATATTATTTTATCAATAAACAAAAAAATCTTTATTTATAAATCAGCTCCACCTGTCGAGCGTCGGCTGCATCATTAGTATCATCGATGCAATCCCTGCTCGTTCGTAGAATTTGACGCAACTTCACATTGCGATGCACTAGCGCCGCTGAGTGCCTCGGGAGAGACGAACTATTTGCGTTTTAATGTTTTTATGTGTGCTCTCGTGGTCATGTAGATTTATTTGATGTGCGTTCCTATACGTACGTGGCACACAATGTAACAAATAACGCACACAAACGTACAGGGTAGGCAGTGAGTTTTTTACGCTTTGTTAGGTAGGCAGTGGGTTTGTTACACTTTGTTACTATACAGCTAACACGACGAATTACGAATCTTACCGAAGTTTTCCGAAAAAGTTGGTTATGCGACTATTTTAAAAAGTAGAATTGTTTCATTGAATTTTCGCTGCATAAACAGCCCTCAATTTTTTGTTGTATTATTTTTATATTCCGACGCCATTGTTTGTTTCGATTTATTTGTTTTGGTTGTGATTGTGGCCTATGATAGCATGTATCTAATTCTAAGATTTGAACTTTGATAATACTGTGAAAATAGTTAATATTCACTGTGAAAATTATCAGTTCAGGTGGTGTGTGTAGGATAGAGAAAAGAAAATGATGCGTTTTCAAAACGGTGAAAAAACAACCAAGTGATCGTGAAAAGTAGTACACCGGATTTTGCAATTAATACAAACTCAAGGTAAATCAATCGTAAATTCAATACAAAACAATATGATTCATGATTCGTTTAATTGTCTCACATGTGTAGGTAAAGCAATCGGTTATTCTGGATTTTTTGAGCATTTTTTATTTTTTATTTTCTGCCTGCCCTGTCTAAAAATTCTGTGCACGCCACCTGTCTAGTAGCTTTAGGCATTTTAAAAAAATGGTTACACATCAACAAACCAGCCTCAGCAAAAAAAAAATCGCTTACCCTGTACAGCCCCCTTATCCCTTCAGTCCTGTAGATCTTCATCAGGCCATCGACCATGCCTTTGTACCGTTTGTTGTCAGTCAGGCTTTCCTCGCTGTACTGGAGACAGAGGCGTGTCTTTACCACCCAGATGGGGTTGGTCATGACGAGGGAGAGCACACCAGCTTCTGCGGCGGCTAACATGTGCAGGCCGGGGCCGAGAGGCGTACGCGCATTCCCGCCTTGGATCCATGTTTTTATTGCGTTATAACTGTGGACAAATTGGTTTGGTCAAACATAACGTTCACGCCATTTTCCCTGGACATAAGCATACATATAGGATTTTCAGTACAAATCTAAATTCCGGGCTCCTACTGAGAAATTCCTTATAAAACACCTAGCAATACCAAGTAGTTTTTTTTTTGAGGGTGGGAAATCATCACATAACTTCTTCCGCTCTGGGCGTAGCGGGAGGGCGTGTCAGACTTTTACTGACTAAAACCGACCCGTGTTCCATCAAATGCCTGTGTGCCAGGGTCCACGGTATCTCTTTCGAATAATCCGCACCCCTGGTAGGCATTGGCCCTTGCGGACCCCACCAGTTAGTGCTGACATCAGTAAGTATTTAATGGCAGACATTCTGGGCACATTAGTATCGGCACGTGGTCTGTGCATAAACTGAGTTTGATGAGCCGACAAGTCTCAGAAATGAGACAATAATGTTTTTAGTGTTGTGTTTTGTTTGATTTCAAGTGAGGCAAGATGTGAAATGTAAGTACTGGTGATGACCTAGTGCAGGCGACACGAGAAGAGCTGGCAAACATAATACTAAGAAACAAGAAAATATCCTTATCTGGAATGTAGTATAAGCAGCTCCACAAAAAGAGTCTTTTTTTTATTTGTTTATGAGAATATCCCTACTATGTTGACTATGAATATTTTTTCGCTAGTGAGATTTCAGTTTTTTTTTTAACCTTATGTCAGATACGGAAGGAATATCGTATGTTTTCTATCAAATCCTTTCTCGTCTAGATTGCAATTAAAATATTAAAACCTCTAAGTGCGAAGAGTGTATCGTATCTTTAAATTAAAATGAACCCATTCACTGCTGAGACGACGTATATTTGTTTTGGCAGATTTCACAAAATGGCACGTGAGTTAACGTAGATGTATATAAATGATGCCTATGTGTAACATTAAAACAGCGGTTGAGGAAAATGAGAGGTTAAACCACAATTATAACGATCCTCTAGAGTAGAAGGTTCTCTTTAGGATTTAGAAAAGAATAAAGATCGATCAAATGCAAGCAAAGGGCTGAGTTATGAAGAATAGCAACTAAGTGAGACTTGGAACTATGCCAAAATTTACATTCCAAACGAAACTGCATATATACAAGCATTCGTGATCCTAAACGGGAATTTCTGCACTGATTTAGTACAGAGACGACTTTTAGACTCATCCTACTATACTGCTGATCTTCTACATCACTGCAGGAACAATCTATGGGACACAATAATGTTCCCAGTTTTGTGTTATTTCTGTTTATTCCTAATCATTTTATAGGAAGACTAATATAACTCATTAATGGCTTTATTTTGAGAATAATGCGCTTGAGCTTCTAATTCAATGACGAACGACGCAACAAATAGATTTAGCTTATTTTGCTATTGTGAACTGTTCGTGCTTTTAACAAAGGGAATGGATAGCAGGTTTTTTTATTCGATGTCTTAATGGACCGAGGTCCACGACGGTGTATCCTAGCATAGGAAGGACCTTTATCAGCATTTTACGGTGCTTATTAGAGCCCAAGGAAGCGTAGTAGCCGAACAAATCGAATTTTAGGATTACTTGTATGAAATCCTATGAAACCTCGCACAATTTTAATAACCACGCCGAATCGGATGAATCACCGGACGTATTCGGAAGGTTTTCTTTAAATCAGCGTGGACAAGCTCGCGTTTACCTTTAACATATCATTTTATTATTATAATAGGTATTTTAAAAGTCATATTTGAATAATAAAATAGTGACGACATTGTTCTCATATATGTATATATATTTTGTTAATAATACAATAGTGACGACATATAGCATTCACAACACATGGATAAGAATCAATAGATTGCTCTGAAACTGGAGATATTCACCGGAACAACTGATTCAAGAGAGACACGTGAGGCTGAAGTCACGTGTACACGCATTATGTGGGTGGTGGTGCATTCCGATAGTTACAATATTTACCTTCGGCTATTGATTAGTAAATTGTTTTCGCACTATACAGGATATTTTTTTATCCAGTGCGCAAACTGCAACCATGAATTCAGCATATAATTCTAGACCCCCAGCGCAGAAATGACACGTCGGTTTTCAATAAAAAAATCAGCTGTTTCATAGAAAAGTGCAATACCTACGCGGTCAAAATGTATGGAACAGCTGATTTTTTTTTTGTATTACCAACGAAAAATTTCTGCCCAGCGCAGAAATTTTTCGGTCTAGAATGATATGCTGAATTCCTGGTTACAGTTTGCGCACTGGGTAAAAACTTATCCTGTATAGGTACCTCGTGTGTTAATTTACTATTAGGTATAATAATGCAAAACGCAGTCTCATAACTTTCCCAAAATCCAATCTATACAAATAAATAAAATTGAAGTGTTTTTTGTAATGTCAAAATAACAGCGTTTTAGTAAAGCTGTTATTTATATGTTATTAATATAATATGTACGTATTATATTGTCTGTCTCTTTGATTGTTCGCGCTTATCTCCGAAACGGCAGGACCGATTTTGACGGTACTTTCATTGACAGATAGCTGATGTTATAAGGAGTAACATATGCTTTTTCCCTCAGGAGCACGTTCCCGTGGGATAATTTCCGACTTTCACAGCTAATAATATTATAAACGCTAAAGAAAATGCATATGTCTGCTGCTACCTCACACGCTTAAAACACTGAACTTATCGGTACTTATACAATTTCACAAAAGGTAGCCTGAGACTTGAAGAAGCACGTAGGCTACTTTTCATCCTGGATATTTGAATAATAGAATGATCGAGTACAGAAACGAAGTAGCGGGAGACAGCTAGTCATTTAATCTGCAAGTTTTCAATAAAACATTTTTGGCCTTATCGAAGGTTCTGATAACGTATGTTATGTTTATTTATTGACAGATTATGTTCCTCTACCTACCTACCTAATGTGTTTCAAGGTTTTCATGGTTGGAAAACTACAGGGACCTACATTTTCGGCCAATGAAGTGATCATGTTACCAACGCAACTATTGTAAACAAGAATTTACAATAGAATTTTCCGCACACGTGTTGTAAATAACAGTGACCGTTCGCCTTTACATAATCATCCTATAATAGCTGGGACACAGGCCTCCTCCCTTCGAGAGGGCTATAATCTACCAAGCGGGACCAGTGCGAGTTGGTAGATGTCACATGTCTTCGAATTTTTAGTTCTAGGACATGGGCGTTTCCTCACGATGTTTTCCTTCACCGTTTTGGGAGCAGTGGCGATAAAATTATTTAGACAAAATAATACGCCTGCCTGGTCGAACCTACGACTAACGACTCGTGATGACGTGATATAATAGGAGATTATAACAGAAATCGTTATAGAAAAACAATCACGGTCGTAGTATTGAAAAGTTATCAAATCGAGATTGTAACTTATAAGAAAACATACAGACAAACGAATTATGTAATGAATGATACAGAAAGATTATTTCACTATCGTTGTTGCTAATTACCTACTTGATTAGCAACATAAAAAAACGTGTGTAAAAATGAATGCTATAGTTATAATTTATGAAAGATTATTAGCGGTCGAAAAGTGCCTGCATATAGGTATAAGTACCTAATTACTTTTGTAATGACTTGAGGTAGGTATTCATTATGTTATTTTAATTTTAACGGTTAATGACATTTATAACACATTTGCTCGTAAAGGGTCTCTATTTCACCAATTTCAATATCGTAATGTATGTCATTACTTACTTGTGCGTTATTGTAATGTAAAACGCACGAGTTTCTTTTTAATAAGGTAAAACGCACGGTTTATCAAGATGCTCCGTCTAAAACGACCGGTACTTTTTTAAATTTTAGCAAAGAGTTTTTATGTCAGAAAAGTAGTCAACATTTTATGAATAAAATTAACTTTGAGAGATAAAATATAAAAAAAAAACAATTAATTATGTAATGTAATTAGTTTTGACAATAAATTACAACCATTTACAAATTGTTCAAATTACCTGCTTTAACAAGTTAAAGATGTATTCGTTTAAGAAAGTCCGAGTTTTATTTATTTCCTCGCAAATATGTTATAAAACGTCGTATGACTAACGTGCGCTTTGATAATTACAGCCTCTGCTTTCTTGTAGCCCTCGCCTACGGCTCGGGCTAGCAATATCGCCTCGGCTGTAATTTTCAACTTACCGCACTTATATCATAATGTACTATTGCCAAAACTTGTGTCAGTGATTCGACCGAGCAACATTTATTTTGAAACAATGCTTTTAGTTGCAAAATAAATGTTAAAAAAAAAACACCAATTATTTTATACATGAATAACTTTCATGACAATAACAATCCTGACTGTCCCAAGACAAACGCTCTAAATAGGGCATTAGCGGCCATGTCAGGTTTTCAGTGCACACTTCGGCTAAGTATTTACATAGAGCGATCTTGAGTGTACGAAATCGCATCTAAAGGCGATTCGCACGAATTTTCTCACCCGAATTGGGCGAATCATCACTTTACTACCTACTTTAACGTGCCAATTGGCTAATACGTCTTTCTGAAATTGTCAATTCGTCCGATTCGAGAGTAATCGACTAATAACCCCCATCTAAATTCCCTATCGACCTCATTAAAGGAAGTGTTAAATTAAATTCTAGGCAATTATAATGATGTTTATTGGTAGTTTTGGGTAAGTGGTTTATTTTTTATAGTAGTCTTTATAAATCTAAAAAGATAGAGTGTAAAAAGTCACCGAGTTACGGGGAGTACACTTCCGTTCTACGGAATGAACTTCGTACCCTCTTATAAATTGGAAGTCTTGCCAATTGCAACACGTCGACAACTCATGCAAAGTTCTAAAATTCATAGACTTCTAAATAATTATGCATTGAGAATTCCACGCTGCCATTACCACAGATTTATTACTAGGTAGCGGAAAAAAGGTCGTAAGTACCCCCTGTATTTTCTCAGTTCTTATGACACATTGAATGCGAATTGAGAGAGAATTTAAAATGAACATTGACGTCGTTCAGTTCTCAATGTAACAATGGCGCACACGTGCCAAGCACTCAAAACGTTTCAGTTTTTCTTGAAATGCAATAAAACGACATATAATATATATCGCGAAATTGGTTTACTACAGTGTAACGTAACAAATGTGACAGGGTTGGATGAATTTTAATAGCTATACATCGATTGCTCTAAAAAAGGGACACCCTTTTTTTTGGGTGGGTAATAATCAAATAAGTTCTCCCGCTCTTCGTGTAGGATTTTACTGACTAAAACCCACCCGTGTTCCTTCAGTTGCCTGTGTGCCAGCGGCCACGGTATATCTTCCGAACAACCCGCGCCCCTGGCATGCATCGGTCCTTGCGGAACCCACCAGTTTGTACTGACATCTCTTTGAAGCCCGCGTGGAACACAACGCGCCGTCGACTCTGGCTTGGTTCTTACCGGACAGCGAGCTACCCAGTACTCGCCGTCCGCAAGCCCGCGCCTACGGTGGTCGGGAATCAGCCTGTGATTCCCGACGCCCAGGGCGTCTCCTGCGGAAACTAGGGCCGTGAGGGCGCATATACTGCCTCTTACTCACGTGCGCCGCCTCCTTCTTCGCGAGCATTACTGCTTCGCAGAAGGAGGCGACGGCTACCCATGCACTCTCGCTCCGTACCATGGCCTAGACCAGGGCCGGACGCGAGAGATCGCCGCCGCCGATCGCCTCCACAAGTACACGGTGGTGCTCTGCCCAAGCCGGGAAGGCCTCCACCGTGTCGATCTACGCAGTGGAAACACCCGGGCGTTTTTTTTTTTTGTGTTGCCTTAGACCACTCCGTCCGTCCGTCCGTCCGCACGGACGTGAAAATATCGCAGCGGGATTTAATTGCGCACTGTATTTTCGACTCCTGCAGAGCACGAGCACCGATTTATCGACGGAAGAACAGACATGACTATTAACTAAATGATGTACAATAGGAGAAGATAGCTATGTTTTTCTATTAATTATCACAGTTATGCTTTCTAAACGAATCATGGTTTTGTAGATAATCATATATACTATGTGACCGTCGAGTAGAAAGTTTATTGTCAGTGTGATTTTGACAGTTTGGGAAGAAATATTCTTCTGAAATAGTCTACATATAAAAGGACCTAGACAAAGATCGTTAGAAGCGAAAGACAAAATTACAGATTGTAGAAGGATATCTACGGTGCGATGTCAAAAATGGAGGAACGAAATGTGACTTTGTATAGAAAAAACACTGTCTTTTCTTCGTAGAAATAGAAAACGTCGTGCTAAGCCTGCTGGTGTAGAACCGAGCATTGAGAATCCACTGAGTGCATCCCAGCGCGCCGAAAAAACACACTTCGATTTTCAACTCTCGGCGCTTAGCAGTGGGGTGAAAATCGATTGAGCGAAAAAATCCCGCCGCTATTTTACCGCCGTACAAACGTGGACTTGCCTATCCAGGGTTTTTTTTTTGAGGGTGGGAAATCATAAAATAACTCCTCCCGCTCTGGGTGGAGCAGGAAGGCGTGTCAGACTTTTACTGACTAAAAACCCACCCGTGTTCCTTCAGTTGCCTGTATGCCAGGGGCGACGGTATCTCTTTCGAACAACCCGCACCTCTGGCAGGCATCGGCCCTAGCGGACCCCACCAGTTGGTGCTGACATCTCTTTGAGGCGCACGTGGAACACAACGCGCCGTCGACCCGGGCTTGGTCTTTACCGGACAGCGAGCTACCCATTACTCGCCGTCCACAAGACCGCACCTACGGTGGCCGAGAATCAGCCTGGGATTCCCGGCGCCCAGGGCGTCTCCTGCGGCGACTAACGCCGTGATATACTCTGTCTACTTATCCAGGGTCAATATTATTTTTTCTACCTTTCGTTCAATTCAGGTCAATAATTACTCTTACAGTTGGCCCTACAAATATTTGCTATCGCGAGTAGCCGCGCAATGGCCTAGAACTGAGCCAATGCACGTGGCTCGATACATATGCACCATTATAGCTGCAGTATAGTATGTACATACACCACCACTATTACCGGTAGCCACAACAGCTTTTGCAAGCCAGTTAGCAACAACATAGCGAATCGAATTGTAATTAAATTACATCATAAAATAAAAGCTTGTAAAAATACCTAAATACACGGGATTGGAACTGTGCCCGGCAATTGACGATAGGCGCGCCCCCAAAACTTGAAACGCGTCTAAGTACGAGGGCCAAATAACGTCATTGAGATGGTGATACGTGATGTCATCACGCTTCGGGTACATGAGAGAAATCAACCAATGGGATCATGGTATTCACCCTGTTGATCTAGGTCACGTGATAATACTAGAATGTTATTGGTTTATTTTGCGTGCCACTTCGGTAGACAGCTTTACCTTCCGTCAGGAAAAGGTGTGTCTGATATGTCAGATTCACATAAAGATAACATTTTTTTTGATAAAAAAATATGTTACAGATTTCCGTTTCTATTTGTATCCGCGACTTCACCCGCTTACATACTCAGCCTGTAACGTTTCCACTGCTTGGACACAGGCCTCCTCTCCATGGAAGACCATGGTGGGGTAGGATCAACACCAAAAATATTAAGAAAGATTGAAGGCTTAGTCAGAGGTGTACCTTACACGTATATTTGGCCAGTTATATTTTACTCCCATCTAATAGGGGGCGAGCCTATTGGCATCTTTAACGCTCCCACTGCCAGGACACAGGCCTCCTCTCCGTGAGAGGGAGTGGGCTGTAATCCACCACGCGGGCCCAGTGCAGGTTAGTAGATGTCACATGTCTTCGAATTTTTGGTCCTAGGACATGCTGATTTCGTCACGATGTTTTCCTTCACCGTTTGAGAACAGTGGTGATGAAATTATTTACACTAAGCAAAGCGCTTGGCTGGTTTCGAACGCACGACCTATAACTCGTAAGTCGCGGCCGTTACCACTGGGCCACCACTGTTCGCCCGCTTGGATGTCGGAAATTTTCCCACCGGAACGTTACCGGTACAAAATGTAACCTGTTTTACTCCTAATAACATCAGCTAACTGCCAGAGAAAGTCTCATCATCATATCAGCCGAAAGACGTCCACTGCTGGACATAAGCCTCCCGCAAAAGGGGGGATTTGCCATAATCGCCACGCTTGGCAGGCGGGTTGGCGATCGCAGGATGGTGGTCAAAAGCATAGAGAACGCTGCTGCCCATTCTCTAGTAAGTCCCTTAGTCGCCTTCTACGACACCCACGGGAAGAAATGGGATGGTGCTAGTCTTTTACGTCTGGCACCACACGGAACATTGAGAAAGAGAGAAAGTCTAATCAAAATCAATCCTGCCGTTTTGGCCGGAACTAACAAACAGACGGACAAAACTTTTGAAAAAAAATTTTTCGTTAAGTTTCGTACCTATACTTTCGTAGTAATTTAGTACAAAGCTATTATTTCGACATTAGAAACAGACACTTAAATTTTATTTATTTGTATAGATTAGAATGTTAGATGGTATACTTCTAGGGATATTTGTGCACACATTCGGATTTATCTAGGTATTATCTATTGTTACTAATATATAAAGCTGAAGAGTTTGTTTGTTTGCTTGAATGCGCTAATCTCAAGAACTTCTGGTCCGATTTGAAAAATTCTTTCAGTGTTAGATAGCTCATTTATCGAGGATGGCTATAGGCCATATAACATTACGCTAAGACCCTTAGGTGCCCAGCAAAGAGAAAAAGTCACGAATACGAAGTACTCGCACGGGCAGGCGAGGCGAGCGACGACGGCAAGAAATTTGACGCGAACGAAGTCGCGGGCAGAAGCTAGTGTATTTATAATCACCGTCTTGTAATAACCATGTGCAAACCTGGTTTAATTAAGTATGGGGGCTTCTAATCGTCTTATGGAATCAATAGAGCCATTTTTATTATGTCATATTTCTTTCTGGGCTAGTTTATGAAGTTATAAAAAAAATACTATTATAAATTTAAAACATAAGTATTAAATGTGATGTCTTATCAAAACATAAGTTTGCCTCAATCAGTGTTAGTTTTGATAAATAATAAAATACTCACAATAAAAAGTAGAAGCCCCACGCGGAGCCTGATCCCCATACATTTGGTGTGACTCCTCTGTATAGTCCTTTCACTCCCTCCTTCTTAACAATAGTGACGAATGCACTGCTGAGTCCATCGTACCTAGGAACTGTTGCGGTCCTGCCGTCGTTCACTGGAACAACATTGAAGTATAAGCACAATTTTTTTAAATGCAATTATTTAGGGATTAACACCTGGTTTCTGGAACCATTTTCAACATAACTGACAAATTGACAAAAAAGTATATTGCTAATTGATTGTTTCATATGTTCAAATAATTATTCTGCTCAACAACGTAAATAACACAATGAATATTGTTAAACTTTCTGCTGTTGTGTTAGTGTGTTAAGCAAATAGCATATACTTCATTTAAAAAAAAAATTTGTTCTATTTTTAAAGGAAACAGAAATACTCTTCACAATGCAGTAAATATAATTTCATTGTAACATTTGGGTTGGTTATAAAATTTAAGAATTCTTATTAACAAATGAATAGTTTACATAAAAAGTTCTGTATGACATACATAATTATTATTCTAAGCAGTAGCAATTGTTAAAGACTGTACAGGGTAAGTTTTTATCCAGTGCGCAAACTGTAACCATGAATTCAGCATATCATTCTAGACCCCCTAGCACAAAAGTTTTACGTAGGTTTTACAAAAAGAAATCAGCAGTTTCATAGAAAAGTGCAATACCTGTTACAAAATGTATGAAACAGCTGATTTTTTTATTTTTTTATTCGGATAAAACCTTATCATATTTAAACAACAAAACATTATTTGTCAAGTTTTGTTAGTGGCAGTTGAATGTGAATTACAAAATGTCACAAAGAATGCATTCATTATGTATTATAAGTAAATTTCTTCAATGATTTACAGTGATGGTTTACAAAACAGTGATTGAGTACTCATGATGACATGTGTAGTTTAAAGGAACAAAAATGAAATGTCACCATTTACTTGAATATTCTAATTAGACATTTCTAATTCATACAGGAAGAGTTCTATTGAAAGTGTGCCTTTGCCAACTTTCATCTGAGCAAAGACACACTTTCATCTGAGCTCTTCCTGTAACATCTAGCTATTTTCTTAGTCAGTTAATAAATTGAATTTAGAATAAAATTCAAAATTTTGAATACATAGTGGTGTACTAATATTCTGTATACCCCTTCAGCTGGCTAATAATTTAAATACATACATTTCAAAATAGTGAACGGATAAATTTTAGCAAACAATCATTAATTCATAAAGTATGTGGCAACAGACTCGCAACACCCTGTTTTATGTTAAATCATTGAGGAAGTTATCTGTGCAATGTAAACAAAGCTGACTTGTCTTCACTTTCACCAAGTGAAGTTCAAGGTTGAAACTTACAAAGGGCTAATTAACCAGCACTAATTAATTAATTGATTATCATTGAACACGTACTACACGAGTGTCAGTTTGCCAATCGATATAATTTAACCTTAGAAAATCAAGAGACCTCACATGGTAATTACGTGAAAAAAAATTCGCGATACTCACCAGCAAATCTAATTTTGATTAAATCCAACGGGTGCAGTATGAGAGTGGAAGTCACGCCACCTGATATACCAGCTACCAGGTGCTCGTACTTGATGTGGCTAAACAATGCCTTAGTCGACGACGGGTTAGGGTTCTTCATTGAAGACATGACGAATTTACTAGATCACAGATAAAACTTTAGATAGCATCTTGCGGGGACCCTGTTCACACCTATGTATTACCGGCACACACTTTCCCAGAAATCTTTAACGAAACTGAATTTAATGCAATCGTCACTAAACATCGTTGCTCTCGTAATAATCCAACGAATTACGTGCGATAAAAAATGAACGATTTCCAGAGTAATTGAACATGCCGTTCCTTTCTCCGGAAAGTAATGGACTTGATATTTTTAAAATTACGATTTTACTCCGGCCATGAAAGTTATGACAAATTATGACATTGACGTGATTGTCTTCTTGTTAGCTGTTTTGAACTGATTATGTTATCAGGCAAAAAGGTTTGATATAATTTCTGATGGCCTTATCACGAAAAAGATCGAGCTGGTAACAGTCAGTGAGCGAATGTGAAACGGAACGACCAAAAATAATGACAAAATGAGAGAAGTCCGGTTTTCACAAGTTTTTACAAATGTTTTTTTGAAAAACAAAACATTGTAAAATATGAAATGAAACAAGAATAACTTATTGCGAAACAAAATCTAATAAATAAATACATTGATCATTTAACAAAATGTTTAATTTTTCTATAGCAATCATAGGAAATCATACCAAACTTGCCAGCTAATTTGTATAGTATTTCGTACAATGTTGCCAACTCCAAAAGTTCAAATTATCGAGTTCCCACGTCGAAATGATTGTATTGTGGGCAAAATTTTCGTACAAAAAACATCCTAAAACATTCATCAAACATTGATAACAAACGACAATGACTAGTCAAAGGAGGAGAATATGCCAAGTTTCACCAATATTAGCGCTTGCAGCACAAACTGCCAAACTTTACACACGACCATGGAGTGAATCACAGGTCACAAGAGTCGTTGTTTAATTTTTACAGTCTGTGTTCATGCGTGCCCACAAAAAATAAAGCTAGCTAGAAGAAAATATAAGTTTAACTAGCTTTTGCCAGCGGCTTCGCCCGCGCGTACGTCGAAAATGATCCCACAGGAACGTACTTCTGGCATAAAAACTATCCAATATGATAATTCTGGTTATAAACTATCTGTGTGCCAAATTTCATTCAAATCCATTCAGCCTTTTTTTGCGCGATTGAGTAACGAACATCCAAACATCGAAAAATTCAAAACATCTAAACATACATACTTACAAACTTTCACATTTCATTAATATGTAGGATCTGAGAAAACTATAAGGATACCTACAGTATATAATGCGGAGTGGCGGTCGGATGGATTTTACTCACAGAGTACATTATTTTAGACTGTTATTATTTTCATTTGAAAGAAATGTGAGGGAAAGAGAGAGAGAGAGAGACATTGACATGTTCTATTCTATTCTATTTTTAATTAATGGCAAGTAAAACCGATTTCGACAGTCGACTATTCTGCCAATGTCATATGTGGATTGGAAAAGCAAGTGTGTAGTATAAAGTTAATATATTAAAAAAAAACAGCAACTGGAGACACAAGTAAAGTTCTTCGAATCTTGATTGGTTAGTATGGGACTGAAACAAACAAAATATAAATATATAATAAAATTGTTAAAACATAAAATTTATGCACACCCACACAGAAAGAATAACTTATAGTTTTATGTCATTGTGACGGATGAACGTCATCAACGCCACAAGCAGTTCAGGGGAGGAATATGTTAGCAAGGAGGGGAAATTAATAGGAAGACGGATTTTAAATTTAGAGAGACTATACACATTGACATGGTGATGTTGACATACCTACTTGACAGTTGACGTTGACCTTTTGTTGACATTTTGCGTTGTATTTTGTCTGAAAAATACGTTTTGTGTATGGAACAATTTTCTTTTCAAAGCTCAAAATTATAGTACATTTAACAATCACTATCGTACATCGAACCATTGGCCAAATTATCATACGCCCCCATAATTATCATACGGGTTGGCAACACTGATTTAGTAGCAAATAAACGGCGAAACATACAGAAAAAAATACAGAGTGGCAAACCATGGATTTGAAGGAGTGTCCAGAAAATTTAAAACTCGAAAGTAAGACTTTAAATTACTATTTCGACGAATCAATCAATCAAAAAAAAATATTTTTACAAATCTGTGGATATAAATAATATGAAATATGGTATATTTTCGAAAGTTTAACTGGGCAACATTTCACTTCAACCTTTTTTGACATCTTGGTACTATTGCCCATTTATTACGTAAATCTGCGAGCAAAAATTTACAACAAAAAGGATCAGAATCACAGCGAAAATGTTGAAGGTGGCGACTACTTTGAGATTAGTCTCAAAACAGGGCAATCAGGTGCGTTCTTTGGCCACAGCTGCAGGTTATAAAGAAAAACTTGTAAACGTTCCACCAACAAAACTCTCAGTGTTAGATAATGGAATCCGCGTTGCGTCTGAAGATTCCGGTGCTGCGACCGCCACCGTAGGACTGTGGATTGACGCCGGATCCAGGTACGAAAACTCCAAAAACAATGGAGTTGCCCACTTCCTTGAACACATGGCGTTCAAAGGTACAAGCAAGAGGTCGCAAACCGACTTAGAACTTTTGGTAGAAAATATGGGTGCCCATCTAAACGCGTACACGTCTCGGGAGCAGACTGTATTCTATGCTAAATGCCTTGCTAATGACGTGCCTGCCGCCGTCGAGATCCTCGCTGACATAATTCAGAACTCTTCGCTCGCAGAACCCGAAATCGAACGAGAACGAGGTGTGATACTTCGCGAAATGCAGGATGTTGAAAGCAACCTACAAGAAGTTGTATTTGATCACCTTCATGCCACTGCCTTCCAAGGTACACCCTTGGGCCAGACCATCCTTGGACCTACCAAGAACATCAAAAAGATCTCCAAGGCTGATCTGCAGAACTACATTAAGACTCACTACCAGCCTTCTCGCATTGTTCTTGCTGGAGCTGGTGGAGTTGACCACCAGAGGTTGGTAGACCTTGCCAACAAGAACTTCAGTGGACTGAAGAATACCGTTACTGATGTACAGCTGGCACCATGCCGTTACACTGGCTCTGAGATAAGGGTGCGTGATGACTCCATGCCCCTCGCTCATGTTGCGATCGCTGTTGAAGGTGCAGGATGGGCTGATGCTGATAACATTCCTCTGATGGTTGCCAACACTCTTATTGGAGCTTGGGACCGCTCGCAGGGTGGTGGTGTCAACAATGCCTCCTTCCTAGCCCATGCTGCCTCCGCTGCCAACCTGTGCCACAGTTTCCAGTCCTTCAACACATGCTACAAGGACACTGGACTCTGGGGAATCTACTTTGTAGCTGAACCTCTGCAGCTTGATGATATGTTGTACAATATCCAGAAGGAGTGGATGAAGCTTTGCACATCTGTCACTGAGGGAGAGGTTGAGCGTGCCAGGAATCTCCTGAAGACCAACATGCTCCTTCAGCTTGATGGCACCACCCCTGTGTGTGAAGACATTGGCCGTCAAATGTTGTGTTATAACCGTCGCATACCCCTCCATGAGTTGGACGCCCGTATTGAAGCAGTGTCAGTACAGAATGTCCGTGATGTTTGCTACAAGTACTTGTACGACCGCTGCCCTGCTGTTGCTGCCGTCGGACCCACTGAAGGTCTGCCAGACTACACTAGGATCCGCGCTGGAATGTACTGGCTTAGGGTGTAAAAAGTTATAGTTGTAAATGATAGAAACATTATTAAAATCAGTAAAGATCGAAAAAAGCATTAAACATTTTGCTCCCAATGCCTGTTGTTTTATTGTAATAAAACACAATGACTTGGTGAAAACTGTATTTATTATAGGACAGTAAGAAATAAATGTGTAAATAAACATGAGTGATTTTTTTTATTTGGCAGCGACATAACATTTGAATAATTTCTAGAATATAATAATCAAGTAGGATAAATTAATTACAACATGTAATAAATAATAAAATCATGTAGGCTATGGTTGACATGCCCTGCCACATTACACAACATGCAAGTAAGCATGTGTAATGTTTCACAATAAAGGCAGGAATTACAGTGTTTTCAGAATCACGTGTCGACCGACATATTACAATTAAAATGTTCGCATAAATACCTATCATCAATATAACAATGCAGCAAATACATCTTTCTATCTTGCGTTACCCCAATAATATACCGTCTAACTAAATAGTAACGGTAGTTGGTGTAGCTTCCACTGCAACAGCAACCTCCTCTTTCTCCTGCACACTAGTAACACTAGGTTTCCTAATAACACTCTGCTTGATTTTACTGCCATAAGGCTGCACGGGTTCACTGTGGCTGATGAGGCTTGCGGAAGATATGAAGACAGACACCTGTTCAGGTGTAGGACAGGCTACAATGAGGGTGTCTTCGTAAGTATAGCCTGCGTTTGCGAGAAGCTGTTCGATTTGGACGAAGTAGCCGACCACATTGTTCTGTAATAATAATGAATAGATTATTTTAGAGTAGACAAGATTTGAGATGTTTGAGATTTTTTCTGTTTGGTATCCAATACAGGCAAATTTTCAGTACTGCAGATAAAAAGATGTTAATTTACTGTCACAAACAACTTTGTATGTACTAAAAAATATAATTGCTATAGCGTCTTGCTATGATAAAAAAAATCATACATTGGCTTAGAATATTCTCGACATAAGGTCATAACCGCGAATGATCGCGATGCCATGCCGTTGGATCGATCGAAATGTCACCAGTAAAGCGTGTAATTTTATTGATTCTACTATACTAAACTACCTACTGAAAATTTACGTATATGAAGCCTCCAAGAACCGCGGCTATTCAGAAACCCATTTGTGGTCGATTATTAGCATAGATAGCAAAAATTAAAAAGAATAGTCTTAGACAGTTTGGTCATGTTGAGAGGATGCATGATGGGCGGCTGACAAAAGTTATTTAGGTACAAGGCATAGCTGTGAGTGGAAACGCCGGGAGGTGACGCTCTAGGAGTACATATCTATCTAATACCTATATACGAGCAATTCTAGTATATATATAATCTGAATCTCGGAAACGGCTCCACCGACTTTCATGAGATTTAGTATGCAGGGGGTTTCGGGAGCGATAAATCTAGATCGATTAATCGCCCCCGAATTGCTAGGTTTCATTTTTGAAAACGTCAAAAAAAAAAAACCGAGCAGAGCTCGGTCATCCAGTCCGAACGCGATCGATGCGCTAAGTCGAGATAGTTAAAAGAAACTCACACTAGGCCACTGATTTATGAACGTAAACGAGATAAGAATCGTAGCAGCTGGCGTTCTGTAGTTTCTGCATACTCCCATTGGAAATGTATGTATTAGCATAAATTCCATTTTGCAAAACAATTACTAGACAAGTCATGCAAAGCTTGTATGTTTCAGCAGTTCATAACTGATGATGCTGTGTTTGTAAACTTTTTCAATAACATTTTCAATTATATTAATATTTTGTAGTCTTACTTTAACAAAGTAAACTTTAACTATTGTGCGTGTAAACTGTGTAGGTAATTAGGTATTCTACTAGCCTATTAATAATAAAAATGTGAAAGTTTGTATGCTTAGATGTTTATTACTCAATCACGCAAAAACCGCTGAACGAATTTGGATGAAATTTGGCGAACAGATACTTTGTAACCTGGATTAACACATTTAATACTTTTTATTCCGGTAGTACGTCCCTGTGGGATAATTTTCGAAATCCACGTGGGCGAAGCCGCTGGCAAAAGCTAGTGTTATTATAAAACGAAATGTACATGAAAAGAGTGTGATTTACCTATCATTCAATTTATGCATTGTCTGCAAACGCCGAGCGCGTGCGCGGATACCGGGAACTTATCCACTCCACACTCACACTCTCGACACTCTCTTGGCAGACGGTGAGACACCACATGCGCAATGTTCTGCCGCCCGTATCTAGTGTTGCAGGCGTAAGTATCTAGGGTGCCATACAACGGACTCAGTCGACATTCACAAGGACGTAATAAAATCGCGGCGAGATATTTTCGCGCACTGGATTTTCAAGAGTATCAATCAGCACGTCGAAAAAACACACTGTTCGATTTTCTTCTAGTTTAAAAAAAATATGATTGACGTGTAAAAGTGTTTGTACAAACCTACTTACAGAAATAAAATCATTTATCATTTATCATTTATCATTTATCAACTGTCGGCGCTAAGCCGTGCCATTGAAAATAGGGGTCGCGGTATAAACAGGAATAGGTATGTCAAGTTAGTACCTAACATATGGCAGAAATAGTATTTATCAATAGTACTTCCTCGTGTTTTTACAATTTTAGAAACTAGCATTTGCCCGCGGCTCCGCCCGCGTGGATGTCGGTAATCGCGTAAAAAAAGTAGCCTATGTCCTTTTCCATATCCCAGGCTATATCTTTGCCAAATTTCATGATGATCTGTTCGGCGGTTTAGGCGTGAAAGCGTAACAGACAGAGTTACTTTCGCATTTAAATTATTAGTAGGGGATAGTAAGGATCATAATATATCTATCTGTGGATATATAGGTGCACCTCTGCCTAATCCCTAAGGGAAACGGCGTGATTTTATGTTACATTCTATCATTTTAAAATTAAATGTTTACCCACCCTAATAGGCCTAAACAGAATGAACTCCGTCTCCTTATTTGCCAAGTAAAGCTGCATGGACCGCTGCAACGGAGCCAGGTGCGTGCGTATCTTCTTCTGAGCCTCTTTCACTGCTACGGCCATTTCTTCTGGTGTTGCCCACGGCTGGGTCTTCAGCTGTTCTATTGGGGTGAAGGCAGTTGCCTGAAAAAGTAGAACAATAATTGTTTAGGGCCTATTACAGTGTCCAGAAAGACAAAATGTTTACATACAAAAATAGGGAATAGATAAACTTTCTTCTTTTAATTATATATTTAAATACCTGCAACCGGCCCTCGCTTATGAGATGTATGACTGTAAATTAAGTACATATCGCGGCACGTAAGTTGACCCAAAATGGCGGATTTTAATTCAACTTACCTGCCGCGGTCTGTAATTTATTTCCAAACTTCAGTACACGTTACGTCAATGACGATGCTAGAAATTGACGTCATTCTCTTTCCACTCGAGGCAACGAGTGCACACGCTCCTACCTTCGGTTGTTTGTTCTGATTTTGGTTCAACTTACGTGCCGGGATCTATATGTAAGGATCGTAGCAGGCGGCGTGTTGTAGTTTCTGCTTACGCCCAAAGGAACGACGCGTGAGTTGATGTATCTTTGCAAACTCATAAGCAAAAAATAATTTGTACAAAATTAACTGCCAAATCGGTTAACCGCAAATTATCCAAAGGTTGGTATAACAGACCATACAGTATTCGGTACAATTACATCAATAAAACTCTAGAAGAATGGGGAAAAAGATCATGCAAACAAAATCCTGGTGGCAGCATTTTAATGTAGTGGACATGACAGTTATCTCGTAGCAAAGAAAGTGCATTTTAGTCTGCCACACTTAAAACATGAAAGATTATTTCCTCACCTTCTCAATAAACGCTATCATGGGCCCAGTCAAAATCTCAGTAGCATCTCTGATGAACATTTCGCAGCAACTCTTCAACTGCCTATCGACCTCCTTCCTCGAATCCAAGAGGTGTTCCCTCACCAACGGAGTGCCATCCAAGAGGAACTCTAGCAAAGCATTGTTGCTATTCAAAGAGAAAATCTGTCTTGGTTTCTGTAAGAGACCGTATGCAGCATTCTTCATATTACTAAAGTCTAGAGTAGTCTCTTTAATGATGAAGTCAACTTGGAATGGAGCGATTTGTTCTCTTAAAATCAACAGATGCTTAATTTGGAATAGTTCTCCATCAACATTCGTTGTGTTTGCTGTGATTTGCTTTGCAGCGCTATCTACGCTTTGAACGCAAAGCGAGATCGCTTCCTGGGCTAAACCTTGGAAGACTTTCTTCTCAAGACACCGGTACAGCCTGGATAGGGCTGCTAAAGTCCTCCTAACGCCGGGGTACCACATGCCGTGCAGGTCGGCAGGGGAGGCCTGCGGTCTTCGCTGGGCCTCCACGTTGATGTTGGCGACTTCTTGTGAAGTTGCGGAGATGTCAGATATCATGGAGTTGCGTGAGTCACTACGTTTGAGTGACTGCTCCTGGATTGACATTGCGATTTGCTGTGGAGAAATGAATGATTTAATTTTTTTGTACACATTCACAGGCCATGACTAGTCTAAAATTTACGAGTACGTGACTCAGTTAGGGCGTTGAAGCATTATTAGCAGTTTTGACGGGAAATTGGGGAAAAACATTTAAAACTCGAACCAAAACCTGTTAAAAAGCTTGGTCTAGTCTGTTTTGCAGTTTGTTTAAAGGACGACAGATAAGAGAAATGTATTTGTTTATGCACAATTTATTAGGTTCCTGACAAATTGACAGTGGACTGAATAGATTTACAACTTGAAATATTTAAGTAGCCATGTCTTTCAGAGAATAGCAGTCGGCGACAGTACAATTTTATTTCATAGCAAGCAGATCATCATCTGACTAGCCTTTCTAACTTGGGGTCGGCTTCCAGTCTAATCGGATGCAGCTGAATACCAGTATTTTACATGGAGCGACTGCCTATCTGACCTCCACAACCCGGTTGCTGGGTAATACGATACCCCACGGTAAGACTGGTTGTCCGACTTTCCGCCTTTTGACGACCCGTAACGACTATCAAAGATCCACGAATAACAGCCGGGACCAACGGCTAAACATTCTTTCCGAAGTACTGAGGGGTCTTGGTATGTTAAGATGGTCACACATCCATGGACCAACCGCAGCAAGCGTATATTAAACCTGATCGATCGAGCCGCGCGTCTGTTACTTAGCTACAAGCCAATGTCTTGGCCCTTCACTGACAGTTATATACTAGAGATGGGTAACTCAGGAGAGGTAGATAAAAAAAAAACATGAATCAATCCGTTTCCATCAATCATTCTTTATAACTATTCACATCCGAATGTGTAAGTGTATCTTTACAACTCATTCACTCACGGCCTTTTTCTTCAATCTGTATCGCAACGCAACCGCATAGCCACACTCGTAAACAGGAGTTTTTGGCGGGATCGTGTTGGAACATGTCGCACGACTTTTTATTTTCATGAAATTTAGTGAAATAGCGAATAAAATTTTATAATTTTGGTAGTGAATTATGCAATTTAATTACGTGTGAGTGCACAAATGTAGTGAAGGTGAAAATAAGTGACTAACGTGGACTTTTCGTGTTCCCCCCAAAAACTCCTAATAGGTTGTAAAGTTAGGTACTACCGCTTTACAATAACTTTGACTTGACTGACTAAAGACGACTATCACTGTTTTGTAACTTCGTGACCGATATCGGGCCATTTACTTGATCGAAAAGAAAAAAATACTTGACACTGGTTAAATGCACAAACCGTGCGAAGCCAAAACCCAAAAAAAACAAACAAACACTCGTAAACAAGTTTTCGGAAAGTCCAGACGTCTCTTTCGCACCTCCCTATTAAGAATGTTCAGTCGCGCTTTCGCAAGACGGCGAGAGTTAGTTGTTTGACCATTATAAACTGACATACGTCGGCACAGAAAGGTAAATTAATAACTGTATTACTGGTGCGTAGGGCTTAAAGTCGTTAAGCGGAACGTGAACATTTAAGTACTGTATTGGTTTTAACTGTACGTGTACTTTTCGTTTAAAAAGTTTTAGTAAAATAAGCAAACTAATTTCGGTCATAAAGCCATCGTTTTTAGGATCATCGCGATCAGGAGTAATAACGTAATAATATTATTGTTTTCGTAAATTAATTGCATTGAAAAGAAAGAGATTTGAAGTATTTTTTAACGACTAAGCAAGCAAAGTACAAACAGCTATTTATTGGATTGAGTTGAGCGAAGCGAGCCATGAGCTGAGCAGCGCAGTGCAGAGTTCAATGCGCTGCGCGTCGAGCGTGAGCTACTGATACATAAGGATATAAAGATATAAAAGAGTGATACATATTCCAGTGATCGAAAGATACATTTCAATCTTTTCTTTTTAGTGACACATTTTGCCCATGTCTATTAAATACCCTCCATACAAGGCAGAATTATTGCAGTTTGCTGTCGGACCTTTCCATTGTTTCTAAAAGAACATAGGACACTACGCCAACAACACCATGAAGTGACCATCAACAGTCAGCTAGGAAATGCCGGCGCCATCTAGTTTTTAAAATATTGACGTGTAAAGGTGTCTTTTAAGATCTACTTACATAAATAAACATTTCATTTCAACTACGCAATGGGTACGCACCTCCATCATCAGCAACTTCTGTGGGTACGCGAGGTCTCCCTGCGCGGGCCGGTACAGGAGCACGTCGGCCCGCAGGTGCACGTGAGCTCGGAACACGAGGCGCTCCTGTGCGTCCTGTAGCAGAGCGCGCGCGCACAGGCCTAGGGCTGCCAGGCGGATTGCTGGGGAAATGTAAGTTTTTCGTCATTAATAAGGCATATGACAGCTAATCAGGGCCTTGTACTACATACCTGTACCCTTGTTATTATAAACAGAAATCTAACTTTAGTATTTTTGTTGTTGTTTTATTCCGATCAAGGCAAAGTTCTTAACACTAATGACAATTACCACTTAGCACTTAACTAAGCCGTCATTTTTATAACAACTCCATTTGATTACAGTTAGGTTCTTAATTCAATAACTGTCTTGGTGGTTTAAACCTGCTCTAAAGAAAAACACAATTGGTGTCTGAAGACGGACGGCAGAAAAAACATAATGGGTGTCTGAAGACGGACGGCAGAAAAACACAATGGGTGTCTGAAGATGGACGGCAGAAAAACACAATAGGTGTCTGAAGATGGACGGCAGAAAAACACAATGGGTGTCTGAAGATGGACGGCAGAAAAACACAATGGGTGTCTGAAGATGAACGGCGCGGTCGGCCCAGCAAGCGGTGGCGAGATGACCTGGACGCGTAGCGCAAGAGCTAGATCGAGGTGGCGCTGGAATAAAGTTCCTAGGCTTTTGCCTAGCAGTGGGATAGTCTAGGATAAAAAAGACCTTGTTTTGTAATAAGGGGGTACAAGTCTACAATTTTACAAAATTGTCGAATTGTACTGTAATATTATCTCTATACTGTGTCGAAAAGATTAATCAAACAGAAAAACGGGGTAATGCGTAACACACTAACAGAAGGAATGGCTTTCATTTTGACAGTTCAACGACATCCACTGCGTTATATATGTTGTTGCGCAGAACCTATGAAGCAATGGATTAGCAATAGCCTTCAAAATGATTCAGATTTAAAAATCATTTACTTATTTAAAGTAGGCCGTTAAAAAGCTCTATTCACTCTGTCTGCCTCTTCCCAACGATGTTGGGATCTGGCTACAGTCAAACCGGATGCAGCTGAAGACCAGTAGTTCACACTGAGCAATTGCCTTTCTGACCTCCACAATCTAGTTACCCAGTTACTACAAGGGGTAATACGATATCGTTTGGTAAGACTGGTTGTCAGACTTTCGGAATTTTGTCGACCCGTAGCGACTATCAAAGATCCACGAATGACAGCCGGGACCAACGGCTTGGCGTGCTTTCCGAGGCACGAAAGGAGTCTGGGGTCACCCATCCTTTAATACTATTTATTTATTTTATGAGATTTACATGGCTTAACAAACCAATTACATAAATCATAGTAGGTATATATAATAAGTACAGACATAACAACTAAACTGATAACAACAATTACATACTATTACTTTCACAAAAATGTAGGCACATAGTCATTAAATTGGCGAATTTATTAGCGAACAGATTTCAGTCTGGGTGGACTTCCACGAGCTTGTTAAGTGCGGTCAACACGCGCGGTACGGGGGACGCAGCACGGGCTGCTATCCGACTCGCAGGCACGTCTAGCAGTCGATGTTTTCTGATACAGAGATAATTGTTTGGTGTGTAGAGTCGAATCAACTCATTGTGAATGTCACGCGCATACGTCATACCCTTCCATACTTTGAGCATAAGGCCTACCTGACCACATACCCTTCTGATCTCCAGCATAAGACATCCTAAGAGGAGCTTGGTAGGACAGAGGTAGGGATAGCAACCGAGAATTCTTCTGTAAAGAAACCGCAGGAATGATTTTTGCACTTTTTCTAGAAGTAGTGCATACTTTGCTTCGTGCGGATTCCATACAGTAGGACTAGCATCTAGCTTGGTTCGGACCAGTGTGCTCTATAAGAGCCTTTTTACATTCTCGTTGCAAAAATCACGGGCATTCCGGAGACTAAACCCTAGGCTTTTAAACGATTCTTTGGCTACTGTAGAAATGTGATCATGAAAAGTAAGCTTCTGGTCAAATGTGATCCAAAGCTTCACAAAAACTATGAACCATAGACAAGTGACGACACAATCAATTCAAGGTATACTCACGGTCATTATTGACTTGTTCTTCAATAACTTCCACTCTCAGTATGACGCAGAGTTCAGCGAGTGTTTCTAGATGGTTGATGTGGATGATGTGGGGTCGTAACGTTTCGTATAGACCGGTGCATAGGGACTGCAGGTACTCTCTGGAATTAAAATTAGTCCAATAAACAGGGTGGTAGGACATCGACGCGCAGACTGTAATCGGGAGAACAACTTCTGGAGGGACGGTGGGCCGGTTGGAATAACCACCGACGGCTGCCATAGCCCACGTTCAATAGTCCACCAGAGGCCCTAGTGTGAGCTTCATTTAACCATCTACACCAAACGCAGTGAGCGCGTTCGGCGTTCCGTTTGGCCCTGGATTGGTGACGGACCAATCGGAGCGACAAACGCGCTCACTGTGTTTGGTGAAGATGGTTAAATGAAACTCACACTAGGGCCTCTGAAGGACTAAGTGCGAAAACCAAACCCTCTGAAATAACATAGCTGTAATCAGGAATTCGCCACATTTTCAAATAATGCGTAGAAATTTTTCGTTTGCAATCAAAAAAATCTGAACAGTGCAATACGCAATCAAAATGGAACGGCAATTTTTTTTAAAATAACCGACGGAATATTCCAATGTTGGGGAAATTTCAACGTTCAGGATCATTCGCGTCGATGCCACCCTGTCTATTACAGCACATACACCATGATATAACCGCCAAAGTATGGGCCATAGAATTAGGATGAGGTTCATTCTCTGGATGTAGTCCACCCACGACTCATTTCTTGACTATTCATTGAAGACCAAGACAATGTGGTCCTTTTCATGGCAGAACCACGTGGCTCACAAAAACTGACCATACCATCGAATTAGGTCTAAGAGCTAAAACGATGCTCGGCATGTCGCCGTATCTTGAAAACGAATTATGTACCTACGTACAAAAACACAAGTTGTTGGTAATACGTACTCTAACGCTGGCGAAGTGTTGCTAAAGAAGTGGTTGTACAGCGCGCACTCGTCTCTGCAGGCATGAGCCAGTAGGGAGCAAGCGGCGCGGGCGAGGGAGCAATGATCCCGCAACTGGCGCGCCGCCGCCGCTTGTAAAGCTCCCCCGGTGGCCGCACCGGCCACGCGGGAGCGACGGTACGCGTATTCGCGTTGTATGTCTGCTAGGAGGGACGCGTAGCTGTGGATTGATAAAAAAACATATGTTAATAAGGCCACGGAAGAACAAAATTAAAAAAACGGCCAAGTGCGAATCACACTCGCACACGAAGTCTTACGCACCGCAAGGCAGAAAACACAAAAAAAAAACATGTTTCCTGTATGGAGACGCTCTTTAATTTTTAACTTAATTTTATTTTTAATATACGTCACAGAAATACACATTCTGTGAAAATTTCAATTGTCTACCTATTACGGATCATGATCCGTAATAGGTAGACAATTCAACAATTCGACTATTTTAGGCAGCAGTGGAAGAAGTCTTAGTGCGAGTTTCATTTAACCATCTCGATCAAGCGCTTCGAGCGCGTTTGGCGCTCCGATTGGTCCTGGATTGGCGACGGACCATTTGGAGCGCCGAACGCACTGGATGCGTTTGTTCGAGATGGTTAAATGAAACGCACACTAGGGCAACATATCATGACAGGCAAACGGACGGAGGAACGGACAGCAGAGGCTTAGTAATAGGGTCACGTTGGGTACGGAACCCTAAATAAAAAATGAAGGATAGACTGTGTCAAAGATGATAATTATAGCTAGGAAGGGGTGACTACTGACATGCCAACTCAAAGAGAAGTACAAAAGAAAAAGACAAGTTCTGCAGACCCCAAATAAATTGGGATAAGGGCAAAATAAGGAATATTTTGGGCATTGACAACAGTTACTTTTATTTTATCAAATAATCAATCAATAAGTCAAATAGATAGTTGCTTATTCAAAATTGCAGGTTTCAATGTAGATAGCAAACAATATTTAGTTGCTCCAATCTTTATTTGCAAGAGGAACATAGATTTAAATAAATAAGGTCTCAGTAGCTCATTTCTCTGCTCAGTATGATGAAGGAACAAGAAAACTGCTTTAACACCTTTTTAGTAGACCAATCTAAATGGCCTCGGCCCAAAATTCGGATATGTGTTTGGCAAGATCACTAGCGTCCATCAGTTCCTGCAGTGTGCAGACAAAAGAACACGCAGGACATGATATCAAATGTCTCATCGTTTATGGAACAGCACCGCATTGCAGTAGTCTATGAATCTCCATCTGAACAGGTTTTCCTTGACTCGGCCAACCTGGGTCCAGAATCTGTTTAAAGACTACCAAGTTAGCCAAGGCAACTAGTGCCCAGGCTCTGATTAGCCCTACTTTACTACATAGTATAAAACAAAGTCGCTTTCTCTGTCCCTATTTATTTATTTATTAAGGGATAATAAACAACTACAACATAATATGTAATACATTAAGGTTAACAAAACTTAAGTAATAATGTTGCAGTCCACTGCATTATCCGCAGATAAGACATATTTATATGCCTATGTCCCTATGTATGCTTAAATCTTTAAAACTACGCAACGGATTTTGATGCGGGTTTTTTTAATAGATAGAGTGATTCAAGAGGAAGGTTTATATGTATAATACACCGACCTCCACGCGGGCGAAGCCGCTGGCAAAAGCTAGTATATTTTAAATGCGAAAGTAACTCTGTCTGTAACACTTTCACGCCTGAACCACTGAACCGATCGTCATGAAATTTGGCAGAGATATAACCTGGGATATGGAGAAGTACATAGGCTACTTTTGTACGCGATAACCAACATCCACGCGGGCGGAGCGGCGGGCAAAAGCTAGTTATCAAATACGTGCCGATATTTCACCCGGGTTTTTGTTTCGACAACTTCCTATAATACGTTTTGCGACTGATTTTCCTTATAGGCGTTTACTTATTTTTTTCACAAAATCAAAAATTACATACAATGAGGTATTTCATTTCACTTACTCAGTATTCTTCTCAGCCCTACCCTCAATCTCACTGATAACCATCTTCAGTTTAGGTGCAGCCGCTTGAAACTTCCCAAAATACACAGCATAAGCAGTGTCCATGGTTTCCTGGTCGTTCTGATCCTGGTCTTTAGGCGCTAGCATCTGTTCCGTAGCGTGGTTCAATACGTGCGTGACGTAGGAGCGTATGAGCGAGATAGCACGATTTTGTAGGTGACGGTATTTTACTAAGTAAGTGTGGGATTCTTTGAAGTTGCTCTGGAATGTTGAAATAAGTTCAATTAGTTCATGATTGAATTGCTTTAATAAAAAAACATGTCTGTATTATAGTATATAGATGTCTGATTATATTATCAAGGATTTTTTAAGTATTGTCATAAACGCATTACTGGTGTGGACTGGAGATTAATCAAGCTAATTATTCTGGATAAGATATTCTTAAGATGATTCTATTTTTCTGGATACCGGTAATCTGGGAATATAATTACAATTTTCATTATTAATATATTGTCTAGCTAGTGAGAGGGGTGCCCAATGTTTATAAAGATGTCTATTCGTTCTGGTACTGACTTTCTGTCTGATATTATTTAACATCTTCAAAACATGATGTAGTTAGTATTAATTATTATTTGTGTTGCCATCTCTTTATGAAAAGAGACCTTTGGGCAATAATAGGCTGGTATTAATCTATACTTAATATTATAAAGAGGTAAAGTTTGTGAGGATGTAGGGGTAATCTCTGGATCTACTAAACCGATTTTGAAAATTCTTTTACCAATAGAAAGCCACGTTATTTGTGAGTGCTCGGGGCGGGTGGATTGCCCCAACGCGGATATATGCGTATATACTTATATACCTGCGGTGGGGTGACCCAGACTGCCAGGCACTTCTTCTCCTGCAACCGAGCGGGTGGGCAGGTTGCGGATAGCCCAACTCTGGGGGCGAGGTCGACTATAACGGCCGAACTCGCACCCGGAGCATCTTGAAAGAGATCCCGGACAAGAGAAGTTCCCAAGGGCCAAAATCCCAGGCACAGGGTAACCTATGTACCTCTTCCTATGCACCAACCACCCAAATAAGTCTACCCTACCTAACCAGCTATCCCGTCTACTCCTAAACCCTTAGGCCAAATCCCAGGCCTAAGGTGACCCCCAAATGAACCCATCCGTTCCAACTAAAATACTTCCTTCCTATCCTCATATCCTGTCGGTCCTAGAGGAGGGGTAACCTCGCTTCCAAAAAAGCCCACCCCCCAATCCTAAAATAAAATGCAGAAGGAAAGAGAGACTACCCAGGTGGGTCCCGGCCAAGCCGGGGAATCCCACACCGCTACCTGGACCGCAACCCATCGTGCCCATCCCTTTCAACCAACTACGCAGGTGGCTTCAGGAATACACCCACACACAAGCGGAGAGCTGGTGGACCCAGACACCAGGCTGCAGGCAGTCTAGGGAGGCAATGCCATCCTTGGATGGCAGGCTGACCAGACGTCTGTTACGCCTGGACAGAAAAGATCTGCGTCTGGTGACTGGTACCATCACAGGACACTGCCCGCTAAACAAGCACTTCTACACAATAGGCATAACGGACAGCCCCTTGTGCAGGGCTTGCTTGGAGGCTGAGGAAACCGTTAAGCATGTGCTTTTCGAATGCACAGGCGTAGCCCAGATTAGAACAGAGACCCTCGGGGCACCCAAATGTTACACGGATATTCTCAACAGACTGGCTGGAATAAAAACCGAAGGCCACCATGGCTCACGCACAATGGTCCACTTGAAGGACTAAGTGCGGAAACCAAACCCATAACATAGAACATAGAACATATTTGTGAGTGTCATGGGTTATATATTAACCCGAAAAATTAAAATAAATTTCATGGTAGTCGGATTTGCAAAGTCGAAGAAAAAACCGGCCGAACGAAAACGTTTCTTACGAACGATGAGAAATATATGATTGAGTTTTGGAGAAAAGTTGTAGAACTTGATAACGCCTACAAAAAAGTCAGCGACAGCATATGTCTAACTTTTATATTTAAGTCACAAAAAGTAGTTTTTTGTATTAAAAAATAATTTAAATCGTTTGGACATGTTTATTAGTCTTATTATCAACAATTATGAATTCTTATGAAAATAAGTAAATTTATCGTCTTAAGTGTTAAAAACAAAAGACTTTTTCCTTTTACTGCATATAATTTGGACGAATGGTTAAAGAAATAATACGACATAAGTATGGAACCGCGACCGTGTCGTAATCTATTGAGTGATATAAAAATGTTTACCGCCCAACGAAGTGGGCACGGGTCAGCTAGTATCTAATACCTTTAAACGAGCACACGAGACCTTTTCGTCACAAAAAAAGCCCATCGAAAAATTTATACGCTAGGAGGACTAGAATCATGTACTGCATTCTTGGTTTCAGTATCCGTGTCGATATCTCTGCCACCCTGTATATTATAGTACATACTTACATTAGTCCTCATATACTCAAGACACTCATCAATCTTGGCGAGCACATTGAAGAACGTCTCGCTGTTCACAGACATTGTGGGGCTGTTGAGCCTTTGAGACAGGTGCTCAACCTGCGTGAAGTAGTGCAGCTTCTGTTTGATGTCATCACCTGGAATGAGATATTGTGATGTTCTTTTTAACTTACTTTTCTTTCGTGTAGGGTATTTATAAATATTAAGTGCATCAAGATATTTAACATCGCGCTTAGGAGACCAGCAAAAAGGAAAAAGTCGAAAAGAACGCTTAGAGAGACGAGGTAATAGCATGGGCAGCAATGTCACATATGGGGTCACAAAGCGGCGGTTAGGGGCCCAAAATAAAACAAGGTCGCAGGGAAATGCTAGTTCATAATATTAACAGAAATTCTACTAAGTTTCTACAATTATTTGATAAAAACATACCTATACTAGACAGTTTGTTCTGGTCAGCCAGCAGCTGTTCGCTCATATTGTGCAATGCATTTGTTTTATTTGAAACAAAGTTGTACTGCTCTGAAAGTTTGTCTAGGCCGGACAATGTAGCTCCAATCTGAAAGGTTTTAATATACATAAGTATAACTTTATGCATACTATTTATGGCAGTATGAGTCTCTCTTTTGTCTTGGGAAAGAAAAATAAAGATCTATGGTTTTAGCTTATTATTTTATAGGGAGTCATTGGTGCCGATTCTCTTGTCACAAAATTCTCTAAACTAAACTAAAAATCACTAAAATTTAGTTTATTCCTGTCAAACGACGATTTCCCATTCTGAAATTGACTAAAGTGACACAACTTATCTATATTTTAGTTTGACAGCACTAAGATTGTACTGAGTTTTTAATTTAGTGAAAATGGTCATTTTGCTATTCTGTTGTTGTCAAATTCATTATTCTATTCAATATAAAATTTTGATTGTCTAACTAAATCTGACTATTTTTAATCGCGATTAAAAAGGTGTGGAATAAAATTAGTTGTCAAGAACTAAAATTCACGCTGACACCTCGACTTTGGGCGCAAATACAGTACTGTATCTTTTTTTTTCTTTTCTTTTGCTAATATCTCGAAATTGGTGTGTCCTATCGTAAAAAAATTTCGACCCCCTTTAAAATAGCCCTTACACCACTAAAACTCAACATGTAGGTAATAATTTTTCATGTTTTCGATACAAAAAGTAAAAAAAACCATTTAAAACACGTTGAGGCTGCCCCCCCTGCGCGATTCCGGCTCTAAAAAAGATCACGGGGTAGGGCAAACGTGGAGTCGCGTTTGTCAAATTCGATTTTAGTTGTGTCAAAATTATTTTTAAATTTAGAGATCTTTTTTTGCAGAATAGCTTTAAGATTCTCATAGCCAAAAGTAAGGAATTTTAGTGATAGTTTAGTTCGGTGTACAACAGAATCGGCACCATTGTCTTGAATCGGCTTCCAGTTTAACTGTCAGGCTCCTGACAACCTGTAACAACTGCCAATGACCTGCAAATTACAGCCTGGGCCAATGGTTGAATATGCTTTCTGAGGTATAGTATGTTCTTGGTATGAAAAAATGGTCCATAGACCCAGAGCAGCAAGTATAGCTTAACCTGATTGATAGACCCGTATGGCTGTAATTACTTAGCCTAGGCTCATGCCCAGCCCAGGGAGTGAATTCAATGAAGGATTTATATAAGTAGTGAAGAAGTCTGATACAGTTAGTGGCAGTTATTTTAGTTCAATCACAGATTTGATGACACCAACTGCATTCAACTGCTGAAAGTGATCGTTTTGAACTTTATAGTTGTAGTCAAATTTTTTTATAACTTTATGGTTTAAATACTTTAATATCAATATTTACTTTGATTGTTTGTCTGAAGAATATTTAGGTCACATTACCTGATTGGTCAGCGCAACACACTCATTCCTTCTATCATCCAGCTGCTTATGGTAAGCTTCATAGGGGGTATCATCAGACTTCAAGTTGCTGTCACACAGGCTCTCATACCACTCTAGAAAATCGTATGTGGAGTCAACAGTAGGTATGTTACTTTTTTCCATCTCTTCATAAGTATTTTCAGATTTCTCCTAGAAATAGTCATAGTTGGTCATTTTTTGTATAGCTAGAGTAGACGATTTGTAAAACTGAGTTTACAGAGCTAATTTAATAGCAATCAACTGGATTTAACAAGGTTTTATGCGATAAGACAGAAAATTATTTATTTTGCAAAAGTAAAGATTTTATGGGATAATAACAGAATTTGATTACGTTTTACTAATCTAATGAGTGCAGGAACTCTATTAAATGTGGTTAGAAGCCAATGTAACTTCAGAAATTGGGAATAATTGGGAAGAATACAAACATCGTCCAAGTCGCCAGATCCACCGAGTATTAGCGACTCTAAATCCAGGATAGCTTCCCTCTGACCAGACGTAAGAGGCGCCAAGGGATTGTCTGAAGCCTCCCATAATAACAGCTTGCTTTGAATCTCTTTTAAACTCATATTATCCATTTCCGATTATATTGTACCAATGTTTTTCAATTTAATTTGTATGATTGACTGATTGTATGACATTCCATGACAGTTTGTGTAATGACTAAATGACGTATACAATTTTGTGGAAAAGCGTGTTCCATAATTTGTGTGACAGCTATAATTTTCTACAAAGGCCACTTTCCGAATTGGAAAAATAGCGCTGTGAGCGCTCACATCAATAATTTGCGTTCCGAGTTAGATATCGCGATTATGACAACTAAGAACTGTCATTTTTGTCACCAATACGGAACGCTCGTGAACGCGCTAACAGTGCTCACTCAATGTTAAAACCTATTTACACCATATAAAACTTGTAACCACAAATTTCATCTTCTTATTTGATTAGGTGGCGATTGTAGCCAGAAGCACTATTTATAAGATTTTTTTTTTTTTTTAATTTCTGGGTGGGAAATCATCAAATAACTTCTCCCGCTCTGGGTGGAGCGGGAGGGCGTGTCAGACTTTTACTGACTAAAACCCACCCTTGTTCCCTCAGTTGGCTGTGTGCCAGGGGCGGCGGTATCACTTTCGAACAACCCGCACCCCCGGCAGGCATCGGCCCTTGCGGGCCCCATCTGTTGCTGCTGACATCTCTTTGAGGCGCGCGTGGAACACAACGCGCCGTCGACCCGGGCTTGGTCCTTACCGGACAACGAGGTACCCATTACTCGCCGTCCGCAAGCCCGTGCCTACGGTGGCCGGGAATCAGCCTGGGATTCCCGACGCCCAGGGCGTCTCCTGCGAAGGCCACGGCTGAGGGCGCATGTACTGCATCTCCCTCACGTGCGCCGCCTCCCGCTTTGCGAGCATAACTGCTTCGCTGAAGGAGGCGACTGCCAGCCATGCCCTCTCGCTCCGTACCATGGCCTGGACCAGGGTCGGACGCGAAAGATCGCCGCCGCCGATCACCTCCACGAGGACACGGCGTTGCTCCGCCCAAGCTGGGCAGACCTCCACCGTATGCTCCACCGTGTCCTCTGGGCGATCTTCGCAATGGAAACACCCGGGCGTTTCCTCCCGCCCTATCCGAAACAGGAACCTCCCGAAACAGCCATGTCCGGTGAGGACCTGTGTCAGGCGGAAGGTGAGGACGCCATGCCGCCTCTCAAGCCACTCCTCAAAGAGGGGACTTACCGCCGCAATCACGGCGTGCCCAACTATTTATAAGTTAGCTAAAACTATGATATGAATCAAAACATAGCAACACAACTGTCATTTTTGATAGCGCTCACGGTGATATTAGTATAACGCATGGTCGGCGTTATCGCAAGATGGCGCATGTCATGACGTCATCTATGACGATTTACGGGACATCGTTATCGCGCTCACGCCAATTCGGAACGGGTGTGAGCACGCTCAAATCGATATTATCGTATCTCGGAACGTAGCCATAGATTCTTTCCAATGCAATGCCAATAAATGACATTGATTATGATTGGAACCAGTATAACTGAATTGACATTAACAGTTTCGTTTAGAAATCCGGGTTTTCAAGTTTATCTCCGCTTTACTTTATGCCCTCGTATTCATTTCAATGATAATTTTTATTTAGTGCCATCTAGTGTCGAGTAGCAAAATAAAAGTTTTCAAGATTTTATCTCGGTTCTCTTCTTTCTAGCAAAATTAAGCAAAGAAATATTATGAATTAAGACGCTTTACTTACTGTGCGTTTTCTTGGAGATTTCAGTATTTTATTTTTACTATCCAGTCACTCTTGTGGACAGCGCCATCAATGATAATATTATATAACAATAACGAAAAGCGTCTCACTTCCAACGCTAGATGGCGATGACTTAAGCTAAGCAGTAGACTGTTAATCTACCAAAAGATGGTGCTATTTTAGGTCTATCCTCAGATTTTTTAACAAGCAAGAATATCTACCAAGAGATAGCGCTGAGCCTTTATAAACGCTGAATCACCTGATGATTTTTGGTCTGCCCCAAAACAGACGTGAGAAGCGTTGAACCGCTTGTTACTTTGTAAACAATGCTTTCTATGAACTTTTGGACCAGTCAGCCGGAAGTCGTTTTAATGTCCCATTTTCAACTAAGATGTTTTTTTTTCTACTTTTAATAATACGGTGTCCTTGTAGGGTTTGCAGCCAAATAGTTTTTTTGTTTCTTTCCTAAAATTGAAACGCTAATTCAGTTCGATGCATTTATAATTTTTATCTTTTAAATACATTTCCAGAGTGATATTTTCGGTATCCTGTATTGGAACAACATGTACCTTAGTATAGTAGAGTTTATTAATTTAATGGCCCTTTCAGGCTTCAAAAATATATAATGAACTTCAAAAAAGTTCTTAATACTGCATTGAGGTACGTTAGTACACATTACCTCAATGTAATATTGTGACAACTATATGCACCATTAAATTGTGGTCAAGATTTAGATTCTGCTTTTTCTCATAATTTTTCATATGATTGCCAGCATATATTATTGAACCATTCTCATGAGGACATATTTTTGATCTATAGATCTATAGACATCGACATCGATCACTAATAAGTGATCGATGTCTATAGAATTTATTGAGCTATCCAACGCTCACAATATTTTGAATCCTTGACAGTGCCAAAATAGGTATTAATGAACTCGACTCGATAATTATCTATTAATTCATTAGTTATTGACATGATCTACTCATAACAATATTTTCTATGATGAGTTGTTTTAGGCTTTATTTGGCCTCGACAGTTTTCATTTTATTTGTCGGTATATTGGTATGGCTAGCTGACATTTTGACTAATTATTTAATTAATATTTTGCGTCTTGTAATGTTTATTACTTTGACTATGTATGTATAGAATCAAGTCTATCCGACTAAACAGCTGTGCTGCTGGGGAGTTTGTTGCGCCACTTCTTCCCAGCTAAAGCACTAGGAAGTGGTGAAGGGTGGGCGTTTTGGGAGACTGTCTCATGTACTTTGACGTTCGAAAAGTGCTGATTCTCAGCCTAATTTGAATAAATGACTTTTGATTTTGATTTTGATTTTGACTGTCGACATATTTTAAAGTAGATATTTTTTTTTAGAAAACTGTTTCTGACATCGGCAAATATAATAAATATTGCCTGTCAAACAGAACTGTTCTTTTTTTACCACCAGGCCTGGTAATGTACAAAAAGGTTTATTGATGTTTATATTCAGGGTGAAGGAAAAAAAAAACAAATAATACAATATTTTGAGTAGTTTTGCATTTATTGGATATGAGGAACCTTTCTGGTCAACATAAGCTACAATGGACTTTTGTTTACAGTATATTTACAAGTTTCGGTATATAATATAGTTCATATTACCATATCTAGATCTAGATTAATGCTTCTAGGAGTAAATTACTGTATATTCACAATAATTATGAAGACCTAACAAAAATCGTCTATACACATACAATGTAGTAGCGTTGTACAAAATACTACTCTATAGGTAAAATAGTCACACTTCAGTCGCTGGGACACGCCTTCCTCACTTTGGCTTTTAAACAAACATAGAGCCTGACTTTCACGTCTCATCCCACTACTTAGTTACAATCCATACAGTCAGTCACCAGCCACTTTGTTCGCTTGTTTAATGTTAAACAATGAAGCTATTTAAATACAGCGAATAATTTTAAATTATAACGTTTAGATATACCTCTCGCGATAACATCTGATATCAGCCTTTGAAGGCAGACTACGGAATCGGTTCCTTTAAATCACATTCTTTCGTTATATACATCGTTCCGACTCACAATTCTATTACAACTTGTACTATATACAAACAATTTTTAATTATTTAAAAAAATACAATGTTAAATTACTATATACCTCCATTATCATAGGGTTGGAATAAAAATAGTATATTTTTTCAGTTTCAGCGTGCAAAATGTACTAAAGCCAGCATCGTACGAGGTCACATTCTCGCAACGATTCTAAATCTAAACGACTGCTCAGTATAACGTTACATTACAACGACTGCGGATAACATACATTCAAACTTTTATATTTAATCGTTAATATGTAATTAACAGTACCAACTAAATGAAAACTGCACACAACTCATTCAGTACATTGCTATCGACAGATCATTATTATCGGCCCTACAGGAACACTTGCAATTTACCTAACGCAACGTACATACATACAGAGAAACGTGATAAATAACTTAAATTACAATTAAAAAATATATAGATAATAAATTAACACACAGTCCTTGTTCAATGCATAGGAATATTTAACTATTTCATTACATTTATTATATTAACACACGTTTTATAGTTATCTTAAATGGAATACATTACGTGGATACCTAAACGTTAAACCAAATAAAATATACACGACGTACATCAAAACACTAAAGACTCGTTGCTGAGATGCGTAGCAAAAGCATGGCAGTTAGCACGAAATTCTGCACCCTAAATATTAATAACAGAAAAATATATATCTATGAATCCGAAGCATATTGTCTGGTGGTGCGGTGCGCGGAAGCCGCCCCAGTCTGCCAGAGCCGCGAGCTGTGCCGGGGCGGCGGCCGCTCGAACTAGACACTTGTGTGATTTATACGAGGACAGGCGAGACGCGCCGGCGCGGTGCGGCGGTGCGTGCGCGCAGCGTCCCTCGGCGCTCGACCGGTGTACTTACACTCGTTCCTTGTTAACCTACGAATTAACATAGCACAGCCATAGTGACTCCGTGGGAGGGGTGCCGCGGGCGGGGTCGCGCGCCGAGGGCGAGGCCGGGGACCTCATGGGCCGGCGGGGGCCGGCGGGCGTGTTCAGCGGCGCCGCACCGCCGCCCTACGACACCGGCGGCTGGGGACCCTGCGGTGCCGCCGGCGGCTTCGCGCCCGCCGCGGCCGGTAGCTGCGCCAGCGTGTCTTGGCTCGCGTGCGCCCGCAGATATGTGTTCTCCACTTCGAGCTGGTTGATCCTCTCCATCAGTTCCGCGATGCGCTCTTTTAGTACTTCCACTTCCTCGCGCACCGCGAACATCAAGTGGCTCTTAACCAGATCCTGAAACAACATTAAAAAAAAAGTTAGTTATGTGATAGATAACATATCAGGAAAATCCTCCACACGATACAACATAAAAAAAAATTACAAAATGATTTAAAAATTGTTGAATAAAGTTGGAATTAGCTTTGGACTGAACTGGCTCTATAAACTGATTATAATGCGCGATCGAATTGTTATCTTAAGCCAATCGTAATGCGTTTAACGAAAAGGCAATATTTGTGAACAAAATGAAAAATAAAAGATTTCCGACTTAAAAACAAAACGTACTTTTGGATTTGGCACGACCACGTAACAGGTATCTTTTTGTCCTTTCTGTCTGATTTCGTACAGGCAGCCATCCCTAGGTTTTTGCACAATGTCGATCATGTTTAAACTGAGTGATAAATTTATTTTCAGGGTCACTGAATGTAAGAGCGTTGCCGGCAACGACTAAAACTCAACTGACGATAGCGTGGAACTCGCGAACTATTGCGACGAAGTTGCTCTCTCGCGTCCTACCAGGCGACTGATGGTCTGCGCGCGCGCTCGCCCTATTTAAAATGGCGGCGAACACGTCACCACGCCACGCGAGCCGACCGTGCACCCTGAACTCAACGACACAACCTACATTGATATCAACAAAGCCCTTATTTTCCAGATTTTGTATCGACACATACGCGCAAAAACAAGATATGGCCTAAACTTGAGAACTGGACATAGAGAAAACTAATTTGAAGAATTTGCCATCTAACAATTAAAGAGAAATTACAAAAAAAAAAACGATTATGTGTAATTAAGAAACATATTAATGAGAACAAATTACGGTCATAGCATACAGGATGTAAGTACAAATTTACGAAGTAATTGAAGTACACTCCACTATAAATTGGAGCAAATAAAAAGTCTTCCTCGACAGTCTCTAGCATGCACTTACAATTAGTGTAGATAGAAAAACATCAAACTACCACGTCGATAATGAAATTGCTAAACTCGAAATATATCTGAGTAAAGAAGAAAACCCAGAGCAAATATAAACTTTGGATTTAAGCATAAAGACCAAATACGATGTTGCTAAATAAAGATTGACATGTGAGTAGTAGATGTTAATGACACTCGTGAACCACTGTTTACTCGGACCAATCAAGCTTCATTGGAAAAATTTTGCCCTTAATAAAGAGCAGCGGACGACAAAAATAAAAACATTTAACTGTGTCGGAATGTTACTAATTACACAAGTGGCGCTCTAATACAAGGTTACATAACAGTTTAAAGAAACAAAAACAAAGAATCGCAAATTCCAATGATTGAATATTTTAATAGAGACGGTATAGGCAACAGCTTCATTATTAGAAAAGAGACAGCCGAAACAGGGCAGTACGGTACTTATGGAATTTATCACAGCAATGGACTGAGATTTTTATGGTAATGGTTTGTAATGTAAGGGGCCCAAAGAATGCGGATAATGAATTAAATAGGTCAGCAACTAGCATTTTAATGCATATTAGAGCAAGTTGCAATTCTGATCAAATGCCATCATAACTGGAATACAATGTTTATAATGGCATAAACATATCGACGTGAATGTAAGTAGCATTTATAGACGATCTTATGAATTGTATGCTTAAGAATTCACATTTTTTTAAGAGACATTCGTACGCCTACAACCGACACGCAGCGGCTACGCAAAAGAGCGACAAAAACAATTTTAAGAGCAAATAAAAAAATCGAATCATCCTGAAGATTGGTGAGTCAAGCTATGCACTTAGGCTCGATGAGTGGCTAAATGTGGTGTGGTCTGAGTGGATTTCAGTAATGATAATATTAGAACAGGATATAAATAGAAGGCTTGATGAAATCTTTAGTGTGGTTGCTCTTACGTGGGTGGCGCGACCTTCAATTAGAAGAATCTGTGCTGAAACTACACCAGTCTGCGCCGGATCTCGTTAGATAATATTGAGGCTCGCGTCACTAACAGATTGATGAGGCGCCAATGTACTCTTTCACGACAGTATATTGGCGTTCAATTGAGAACAAGCTCAAGAGAAACTAGACAATTTCGCGTGTAAATGAATACAAATGGAAAACAGTAATTAGACGCAGTTTGCCACCTTGCGCACCTTGTTTGCGATGTAAAACAGCACTTATCATTGTTTACCTACATTTTCAGTAGGTTAATTAGATAAAGAAAGAGAACGCGAAAAACATGTAAATAGAACAAACTTTAAAATTTTAAAGAAAATATGTAAGATGAAACGTAAGAATTGAAAGAAAGTTCATGAAGCGGCGGAGAGTGCACTGAACTTTTTGCGCAGGCGCGCCACCAAATACAGCGTCTGATGATATAACCAGTCCAAGGGCATACGTTAAAACCTGTCTCATTGTTTTTAATTATAACCGGCCGTGCCGGCAAATACGACGACATGTAGTAGACACCTGGGACCATTCATTGTATCCTATCTAGATTCAACCAATTTATCTCGGAAACAATTTATTTATATCATCAACAGATTTAATTTTGGGTGTGGTAATATAAGAACAACAAATGGACAATAAATGTTGAGTAATGTTCATTGTTAGAACGTAAAAACTTATTTTATTATCACATAAGTAAGTTAAAAATATAGTAATCCAAGATTAGGACTTATCAATATCAATAACAAAGATATCGTTGAAATTGAATGATAACCTATTAGCTGCACTTACGTAAACCCAATGTATTTTATCAATCATCAACAGCGGATTATCAAAACAAAGAACGACGACTTAAAAGCAAAGGTAAAACAGGTTTGAAGTTGAACACGTCTCGCAAACAGTTTTAGCAGACGCCGAAGTTTTAATTTTATTATTTTAGTGACATCACCTTTATTATAAAACATTGTTTGTACACATGTGTGGCAGCAAGCATCAAAACAACAGATAAAACGATGTCTCCATAGTAATGATCGTAGCAGTTAGATACGGGTGTGTTTACAATACATATTGTACAAAATATGATACATGAACTGTATTTGGATTTTAGTGAAGCGTTTGGGTGGGTGCAGCGCAAAGTTGATGTTTACTAAATATTTGATGGACGTGGCACATAACGTATTATATTAAAAATCTATTAGCGATATGTAGCACAGTTTAACTTGCCACATTGTTAAAGTAGACGCCAACCTTGTCTGACACTGGAACGGTGTAGAGGACGGTATTATAGGTGTAGAAATTGAATTATAATATGTTGGCAATTGTCTTATTGTTGATTTGAGAATTAATGTTGTTAACGATAGGTCTACGTATTACACCTCATTCCTGAATATCAATCACAGTATGTTAAGTTGATATTCTGTGACATGACGTGTAAATGTTAATGTTAGCAGAGTAAACAGAGATAGCGGTTATATATTAAGTAATTCAATATTATAAGGTAACTTTACGATGACATCAGAATGCTGCAGATAATTTCTAATTGGTAGCAAATGAAAATTGCTTGACAGGAATATTAAATTTCCATAAATGCTAACTTGTGGGGACTGACTAATTCATCAATATGCATCAGCTTGTAAAACGGGTTATCGATCTTTCAAAGAGCATTCTTAAAACTGGCCATGCAGGCATGATTATCCACATATGGATCACTTTAATCTTTTGGTTTTAACCTCAACATGCACACATGTATTTGCAAACGCTTTACTATAGACTAAAGATTTACCACCAAAATTTCGTAAGCAATTATTTTTACCATTAATCTCTGGTTTAAATCAGATAAAATTCTAGTATCCAAAGAACAAAAAATGGTCAAAATAATTATAGATTGCTTTCACCTTATACATCACGCGGTTTTGTAAATAAGTATGACTTAATGTAAATGTGACTAAAACAAATAATTATATTCTTAATTCCAACAATAACAATGTTACTATTAACACTGTATGGCGCAAAACGTTTCAAACAATAGTATCGGAGGTTTAGACTAAATATAGCATGTTATGGCGCTACAAATCGCAGTGGAATCCGAATTTGCAAATAGAAAAAAGAACTACGCATTAATTCAGCAAAGTTATGTCACAAACATTTGTTTAAATATTCTTGAGATCGTATATTGTTTTCATTATGTGAAACCTTATGTTAGGATGTATTTGCACAGTTTTAAACAATGGTCTATTAATATTCGTGACACAATTGAAATATATATTTTATGGATGTGTAATGTTTACTACCGATATTTGTAACTGTATTGCCTTTGTTTTTTGGTTGATAGCAGCCTTTCTTTATTGCGTATAATTTTCGATTCTGCGTTAATTACATGTATTACTTTATTACTTTCTTTAGTTGCTAATGTAAACATATTGGTGTTTCACTATGATGACTCTTCTTTTTACTTCAAGTAATACAGCTTTCGAAAAATTATAAGGTCAAAAAGGTCAGATCTATCCAATAACTAGTAATGCGCCAATCCTTGACCTGCCTTGTACACGACAGACGTTCTTATCAATTTCCTCATGGAATTAATAAACTTTATAAAATAATCCAATAAATTAATGAATGTAAACACTTATTGACGTAGCACTACGTTATCACAGCGATAAGTTTAAAACAAACAAGTGAAAATTGTTCTGCAGCGGTCAAACACTCCGTAATCAAGACTGGTTGTTTGACCCTACGAGGTGATGTCATTGCAATACTCATCCCATCGTGTGTATCGAAGAAAAATAAACAGCATCATTATTATTTATAAAGGTAGCAACACAGATGAATAAAAACATTGAGCCGGAAAATGTAAGGGATAAGTGTAAATAGTGGTGAGCAGTGGTGGCCCAGTGGTGACGGCCGCGACTCGAGTTGTAGGTCGGAGGTTCGAACCCAGTCTAGCGCATTGCTTTGTGTCAATTATTTCAACACCACCGCTCTAAAAATTGTGAAGGAAAATATCGTGAGGAAACCGGCATGTCCTAAAACCAAAAATTCGAAGATATGTGACGTGACATATCCACCAACCCGCATTGGGCCCGCGCAGTAGATTACAGCCCACTCCCTCTCGAGGAGAGGAGCCCTGTGTCCCAGCAAAGAGAACGGTATAGGCTGATAGATATAAGTGTAAACAATATTGTGGTACAAGAATTCTAGAAATGTATTGTAAATATAATTCTTTAATCTTATCTATCTGTGAATAAAACTTCAGCAAATGCAAAAAATATATTCAGCGAAACCGTATATAAATGTTTACTTTCAGATACAAAAATTCTATGGAATCAACACGGAATCTTACAGACAGCAGATGTCAGTAAAAAAATGGTGGATATTTTCAGCGAAAACATGTTTACCGTGCCTAGTGTTTGCAATCTGTTTAGCGTTTATCTACTAAAGCGTGTGTACGATTGTGGTAATCTTTAGATTTACTTTTAACTCTGGTAGATTTCCAAAGATATTATATTTTTCCAATGCTTAGTTAGATAATATTTTAACATTGGAAATGATTAATATCGGAAAAATAAATAACAGATAAGCACAAAGCAGATATGTATGGGCAAGGTTAATGTTAGTATTACGTTTCGCGAAACAGTGATCGCGAGATTGGTATCGTTTTAACGTTTTTCTCCAGGAAAGTAATTCGTTTTTATTGGATACTAGCTTTTTCCTGCGGCCTCGTGGAGGTCGGAAATCAACCCACTGGAACGTACCGCAGGGATAAAGTATCCTATGTCCTTCCCTCGATGCCATATATCTCCTAACCAAATTTCATCGAAATCCAGCCAGGTGTCTGGGCGTGTAAAGGGAACGTAAAGACTGAGTTACTTTCGAATTTATATTTATAAAATTAGTATGGAGTTTTGTTTATTTGAGCTGTTTCGAAAATTCGATATAAAATGTATTGTATACTATTTGTAAAACTTCGACAAGGTTGCATTCGATTGCTATGCAAACAAAAAGGTTTCTGATGAACATGATGTATTCATTGAAAACACTTTAAAATATCGGAATGGAGATGTCCAAAATCAAAATTTCAATTAGTGGCAGGCGTCCACACATAAGATAGCAGACCGATCACACCGTTACAGACGCGACAACGGCTTCATTACATAGCAGGTTTGTTTTCCAAGAAAACTTTTCTAGCGTTTCCTGGGTTCGTGATGCGATTCCGATCTGGCGCGTGCTCTCTCGGAGCCGCTCTGAGTTGCAAATTACTCGATGCTTGTTCACGTTATTGGCGGCATGCGACCGAATCGTGTGACCCCCTGACGTCTCTGGGTCTTTATCCAGTTGGTGGGCGTACACGAATTGGCCGCATAATCAAAGAGCACGTGTCTCCACTCCAGCTCCGAGCTAGTGGCGGCTTTCCTTCCGTGTCTATTCTCGGCCGGCCGAGTCCCGTCGGGTCACGTTTAGCTCATGCAAATCACGTATACAACGAGGGAATTAGCATACGATGGTGCATGGAGCAAATAAAAATATCCACACGCACCTCCGAACAAATAAACACCGTCTTCATAAAACTTGCTAATGACATCTTGGAAACACGACAAAAACTAACGGGGCGCTGCGGTGGTACCTCATACAGCAAACGGAGCTCGTGGCGTCAATCATCATGGAGAAACTTTAAAGAGTAGAATGAATATAAACGGTTGACCAGAATCAAAGAAATTTATGTTTGAACAGATGCGTGAAACCGGGTCAGTGGTGTAAGCTATGGCTGCTATACATCAATAAGACGGTACGCATAAACATATCTACCCGGATGACGTAACGTTAGGCGTAGATATTACGAAAACCGGCGAGAACCCGTGTACAACTGAATCCGAAATATATACGGGCTGCAGGTACATTCATCGTGCGCCATGTAAGATGGCGTCTTCAAGGTGGACCGGTTTAAATACTGGTCGCGCTACGTTTGCCTGATGCTTGATATGTTAATATACTACTGTGTACATAAAAATTTATGCAAAATAAATTGTATCCTAAGTTGCAATTTCAATTACTGTCGTGCTGTTCTTTAGCTTCTACGACTAGTATAAAACAATCGGGACATTTATGTAACAACGAGATTATCAAATTCATTGCGACAGGAAAATAGTACGTGTTTTATACGTAGAGTCCGGAGGCATATTGTGAAATGTTTTCGTACGGAAACCTACTCAACAGCGTTGATAAACAAAAAAAAAAACATTACGTATTTACAACATTTGGCTACACTTTTAATCTTTTGATAATCTATCTAACAGGTGTGACGTGAACATGTGTGATTAATGAAAAACAAAACGATAAAATGGTTCGATCGTGCTAAAATAGACGCAGCATTGAGCAGAATTAATAATAATTTGTAATAAAATAACTAGTGTGGTCAACGAAGTGATCAGTGTAGATGCAATTAATTAGTTAACAATAGATTCAAACAAGATAACGACGTAAATGGAGGTAGGAGAACTGCACGAGCGTGTTGTGGGGAGTGATAAAAATACTATGATGCGATGGTAGTGAGCATTAGGGCTGGATTGGGGTCAATCGCTTGAGGCCATCTGCGTCGGCTAATTATAGACGACGTGAGACGCGTCCAATAGTGCACGACGATGAATCTCAATTGCGATAGTAGATGTACTTGATGGAAGAAGTGAAACCTGTTGCAAATGTTGCGCTCACCCAGATTACAATATAAAAGTAAAGGAAGTAACTAGTGCAAAAATAAAACCAGAAACAGAACAGAAGAATAATAAAATCGATGTTATTAGCAAGACCGAGATATACAAATGTCGAGACTTTTGACAATTATGTAAGTGGCTTCAAATGTAGGACGTAATATTTGGAAGGTAGGAAACAAAGGTTGCATTGTCTCTCTTCAAAAACTACAATGAAACAAATACTAATGTCTTGAGAATCTAATCAGGTGCAAATGGAACACCGCGTTGACAATTTATTTTATTTTGTACTGCGCATGAATTTCGTTATTTATGTAGATCGTCTTTGCCAATCAGTTCTGAAACGCGACAATTTATTTATCGGACACAAAATACCATTTATAAATCGATGTTAAATGTGGTCTCATGGTATTATATGCTGCGGGGCAGAACGGGACGCGTTTCCTGGCCATTAAAAAAGGGAAGTCATTAGTGATTCAAATGGTGACTGCGATCTAATAACGGTGTTATGCAGTTCAACCATTGCTATTATAAACACGGATAAACTCTCAGGAGATTGCATCTTTACGCAACTGATGCGTGAAACGGAATCGTAATGGCCGCGATTCAGCGCGTAACACGAAAAATTATGATACTGTCAAAATTTTCTCAATGATGTACGCGCATACGTTTATCGGCATTACGTAGAATAGTGCTCAATATCGGTCGATGCTACGATTGACCGATATTTCTCGGAAGATTTCGTTCAAGAAGACCTTATTATTTATCACCTCAAATATTTGAGTGGCATCATCACATATAAAACAAATATAGGTATATGTGTATTTGCAGTTCGCATTAATAGCACACAACCTCTTTGAAGAATTGGAATTGGAGTTCATTGACTTACAAGTTATTAGGTGACGAACTGATATCAATAGTAATGCTGTTATTTTTGTTTGGTACAGATAAAACATACGAAAGTTATCGCGCACTCGCGGCGTGGCCGCTCCCGCGTGGTGTTTATACGACGACGCGGCGTCCACAAAGCCGGTTATAAAATGTTCCACGAATTACTAGGATTGAGAGCATGCGGAACCACCGCGGCCGACTGACACGCCACACTCTGGATATCTTGGATTGCAAAGCGAGTTCTAATAAAAAAGTAATGATCGCTAGTCGATGGAATCTTCGCGACAGATAATGGGACGGAACATAAAGATTGAACTGTCTGAAATATGTGTGTGTAGATCTTGGATTTTCGCATTAACCAATTAAATTGATAACCTGCAGCATTTTATGGACGGCATTTAAAGATATTTCTAAGTTGAGAGGGATTTGGATTGAGCCCTGGTGGTCTACCTAAAGTGAAGGCTTGCTAGATTAGTTTGAAGAGATTAACGAATCCTTCTATCGAGTTTGTTCTTAAAACAACAATAAACCCTGGTAGCAAACTGTTGATAAACTCTTTCCCTAGTACAGATTAGAAGAAGACAAAACTTTAAGAATAATGCTAAACAGGATTACAAATTCACGGAGATCGTTTGTGTCCCTTAGAAAGAGATTAACCAACAAATTACAGGATGTAGAAGAAATTGGCTTTCAGAAATAATGCATACTTCGATCTTCAGAAAGGAATGAACTGCTTATTCCCAAATTCCGAAGAGGATTGAAAAGGATTAAAGCAGAGTACAGCGAAGCGAAAACTACCGTTGGCACATTATAAATTAATGCATCTAGCGCATAATACACACAAAAAAGAACAACACATCTTTTATGTATGCGAACTCCTTCATGGAAGCGAATGTATCGTCATCGGTATACAGCAATCTATTGCTGAAAATAGGCCTTTCTAATTGCACGCCATTCAGCTCGATTCTGGGCGACTCTCCTAGCTGCTACCAGGCACTCTGCGAAGATCTTTGCTACACCTAGCCTGAGGACATCCTACATTACGTTTGCGGATTCAGTCCACTAGAGGTCACGTCTGCGAAGCGAGTATATGACTCTTAATTATACGCCATTTCCTCTATTAAAGTCAATTATGATAGCGGTTAGAATAAAGGTAGATTTATTTAACCAACTCACGTGAACGCCACGGACGCTGTACTCAGGTATTGGTTTAAATCACGTTGGTTTACAGGTAACTGTTGACATATTGCTTCTCGAATAAACGTGAAGTGTGTTTTTCTGACCTATGCATAGTTCAAAACAGTTCTTGAAGTTTGATTAAGAATTTCTCTTATTTTGGAAGTCATCCGGATGTGCAGGTTTTGAGCCTAGGCGACCCACACCAGCCATATTTGATATCGATATTTGATAATTAATTCTCTATTTTCTCATGAGATTCTAAATTACTAACTCATGTTCAGAGTCCAAGTAAAGTGATTATTGAATTACTCTTTGAAAAATGTTTTCGATGTTTATTTTTAATCCCTGTGACAAAAAAGGTGTCCAAAAAAGTGGCAGCTTACAACTTCCCGGTATGACCATTACACCGAGTATTCATTTAATCTCTTTTTCGTATATTAGGATAAGTACCTACGCAATTTGTATTGTGTTGTCTGTAAGATCTAGGAAATTCTGATCATAATTACTTTGTCCAGTAAGCTATTGCGTTTAATTTGTAGTCAAGTATTGTCGGATTGCTTGTCGTGCATGTGAAATGTGGGCGACAAATCATTCATTTGTAATCATTCAATCTGTTATTGTTTGAGGGAAACCCACGAGCTATTACTAGCGCACAATAGGTTTTCAAACCGTTTTCCTTTCACTCTTATTTTAGATCCGGAGTCTGTTTACAGACTACATAGACATTAGAAACATTGCAGCATTGCAAGCATTGCATTATACTTACAGTTTTGTAAGTGTGGGTGGAAGAACCCAATAAATAATCGCCAAGATTTTATAATTTCCACGTTATGTATCCACGGTTATAGGGCAATCAAATGAAAAATTATTTCCTTGTGCAAGTCGTGAAGCTTATAGAAGGAAATAACCGATAAATAGACGATAACTAAAAACCTACGCGTGATTTGTGGTTACGGTGATTGTGCTGACCTTATTATGTATTTTTGCGACTATGGCTTCAAAAATTTGGTGTCGACTGTCTATAGAGCCTTTTCAGTAAATGCTAATAGGATTATTTGAAGTACTCACCATAGCTTGCTCGATCTTGTTGTCGATGGCCACCGCGCTTGTGCCCGATGCGCTGTAACAAAGAGAGAAAATACAATAAGACAATGTTCCTAATATTTTATATTATTACACATCAGAAACGACCAATGAAGAGTTATTTTGAGAAATAAACAATTTATGCTTGAGTCATATCGTACGATTTAATTGTTTACAATAAATTCATACCTAAATACTTTCTAAGGTAAGCAACTAGGCAATTTTGAGCGCACGTGGTAATTTACATAGGCAACATCAAGAGTTATACATTTAGAACAATTCAATTACCCACAAATGATTCCTAATGCGTTTAATTGACTATAGATCCAACAGAATGATGTATTATGACAAGCATGGTTCCGTTCAAGTTTTCGGGATGCGGAAACCCATTGCCATAATCGCGTTTGCATAATTCATTCACGCACGGATGGGCGCCGTCCTGGCAAATACAAGAATTTGCGCGTACAACGCGTACATTTCCCATATAATTGCTAGTTTCCGCAAAATTATTGATTCCTTATACACACGCCTTTGTCTCTATATAAACGAAATTTAGCAAAGATTTATCGTTTACGTAAACGACAACTTGATTATGTTATCGATGTGTGTTGGAAATGTTGGAATGTGGACATTTATCGTATTACCGAAACGCTTTCACGTTATAAAAAACATCACAACAAACATTGTGCGTACCTACGTCACAGTACAATTAGCGCGGACGTTAGCTTCGCAAGCATTGGTGCAATGGAAAGGTGGCGCAAGGGCGCTCGATCGCATTCGAAGATAATGCACATTCAATATGTAATTATTGCTGTAATAAATAAGCAGGGGCCGGTAATTTTGAGAAAAGCTTCCGTCGGTTACACTGCGGATGATTACGCTAACGCTGAGCGCTGTGGATAAATATTGCAAAAGCGTTGACCCGTCTATTGAACTGATCGGTATTATTAACAACAATAGGGAACAATGGAGGACTAAATTCTGGTGTGGCCTGTAGCCTATTTCCTTGGTTGTGGTTACAAACTTAAGTTTACTTGTAGTAGGAGCGTAGAGTTCTTATAAGCAATAGGTAGTAGGTAGGTATATAGTGTAGTGAAAAATTAAGAAAGACGTCTTCACTCGCCAGATGTGGACACTTGACCCAGAAACCTCTATCGATCCGTTAAGACAGCCGGCCGCCGAGCAAAATTCGAGAAAAATAAGTTAATTTAAAGCGATGTAACGTTACAAGTCAGCGAACCATCGTCGAAGTCTAAAACCTCTCTCGTAAGTAACTGTAAATGCGGAATTGCATTTTGTATATAATTTTGTCATGGCGGTGTAATCATTAGTAGTAATTGTAGTGAGTGCAGCAAAACAAAGATGCACAAATGCAGCGACGTGTCACGAGCACAGCACGCGGCGGCCGGCCACGTGCAACGCGAGAATGACGACGCACTCTACTTAGCAACTGGAGAGATACCATCACTGGCTACGATTGCCGGACTTACCCATTATGATCCAATCTCGCTGGTGTAATCGTCCAGTAGCTAGTATGTAGCACGACGTACGGCTGCGTACTTGACTTTCTCCGATGGATTCCGTGTCGCGTCAACGAGGTGAACAACACAACGCTAAAGTTGAAGCCATTCGACCGTTGAAGACCGCGTCGCGGATCGATTTCGACCGGTTCGCCACCGAGCTCTTCAATATGAAACAACGGCGGCCGTGGACCACATGACCACCACCGCAACAATGGACCGCCCGGAACATTAACGTCTGCCGAGCCGACCGTCTGAGCGGTGGAAAGAGGTAATTATGTAAATACCAACCGAATGCAAGATTATCTTTGAAAGTCTTAAATCTAATAGTCCGGTGTTGAGTTGACACACAATAAAAACTTGCTTTCTCTCGGCGGAACTCTACAAAAACAAGTTTTAGTATTCCGTGAGTGATTACGCAAGTTTGGGAGTTGACAAAATTGCAAACCACCAGCGCGGCGTAGAGGTGCATGAAAAGTTGAAACATAAGACGACGACACCCAAGAAGTGGAGAAAGTATTTTGTGAAGGTGACGACATTTCTCCGTCAAGACTACGTTTAAACGGCGATAATTATGAAATTAAACAGAGACCGGCTCATTTCGTTTATTTTAGTGTTCAAAATTCACCCGGTCCCACGTAAAAAAAAAATTGTTATTCTTATATTGCGAGATGACTGACTTAAATATAAAAGAAATGTTGCCAAATATAACTCCAGTTAGTGGGTTTCATATTTGTGTCAGACAACGCTGCGAACCTGGCAACAAAGCATCATTCGAAATAAGTTGCAACAGTCATAAAACGATGAAAAAAACTAGAGTAACACCTAAAATGTGCTTATTTAATAATTATCGCACTCTTATCGTTAATGGAGAAACTGGATACACTGTACTAATACGAGTGTTGAAAGAGAACATAAATAAAACGTATTTAAAAAGATGTTAAGTAAATAAGAGGCAAACTAAGACAAAAGTTTTGTCACCACGCACGTGCGTGTTTGCGCAGATCACACTCAACTCTGCTGCACTTCAAACACATCTCTTCAAGAAAGACTCGAGAGATTTTCGAGACTTACATCCAAGAACAAAAGAGCCTTTAAGATTTTTTTTATAATGAGCAAAAACAATAAAGCTTTATTTTTTATTTGTTATGATGACGGCGAAAATAACATCTGCCTTGTCCATCGCTGCTTCATCTTTTGTGAATTACTACTAAACTGGTTTGATGGAAATCTTTTGTTAAGAAACACAAGATTCGTATATATACGAGTAAGAGAAGGCGCACCACAAAGATTGAGTAAGAATTCGTTTAAATGAATTTACATCAGTTGTCGATGGCCGTTGTGGAAAATATGCACATTATTCATAGCTATTTTTAATGCGGTGATACCTGGAAATGGTCCAGATTAGCATGTTGGGACAATGTATTGGATTTTGAAGATGCAAGAACAAAATAATGACAACTCAAGAATCATCAGGAGCACATGTCTGATATCACGTATTCACAAAAGTAAATTAGCAAACGTCAAACAAAAAACATTACAAAGATAACAGTATCAAAATGGGTATATAGTGCGATGAATCATGATGCATTAAACAATTGCCCTGTGTGGTTGAACAACAATACCACCTAGAAAACAAAGGTCACTGAAGAAATTATGCGAGTCGCATGAAAATTTAATGTGTTAGTCATGAACACTTACAGCGCACATTGTTTGTCCACTACCGGCATTCATCAGATAGCATTCAATTAGTTTAAACTGTTGACAATTTGAATCAACTCCATAGATTCGAATTGCTTGGCTAACATTTGCGTTTGTAAAGTGATCATCATTATTCAAGAGAGTGGCCAATTTACACAGGGATTTAAAAGTATACAAAACATTTGCTGAGGATTATCAGCGTTATCGGTGTGCAGTGTGGTCGTGTATTGTTATCGTGTAGCGAGGCGAGTGCGGATGCGCAAGGTCATTGAAGGGAAATCGTTGGGTGTCGTGTCGACATGGCTGGCGCCAGCGGCTCAGGCGTTACATCTTGCAGCCGTGTTTCATAACACACTCGCAGTTCCTTTCAATTAGCGCAAAGAAATGAGTGGCTGTACGAATACAATTGAGCGAATTGTAAGAATTGTTAGTAGACGATAGAATTTATTATTGTGGCTGATTGTGCAGGAAGTGAAGTATATACGGTTTGCGAAATACAGAGATTTCGAGACCTAGCCATAAACTTGAAGCACGTGAAATAATACAGCTGAAGTTAAGTTCACGTGTCGCTCGTAAAGAACAATGGCTGGTAGGAGGTAACACTAAAACCAATTGGACACAAAGGGCATTAGTGGGACACTAGGGGCATAATGTTCTGGTAGTCAGTGTTTGTCACGCGAAACGGTCACGCAACGGTGCTTTCCTCAGGATTTCATAAAACACCACTGCTATTATGAATGACTTAATTATGAACGGTATTAGCGCCCTGACCTAGCAATAGTGAATTCAATCTAGAAACAAATTATTATAGCGTAATACTTCCAGTTCATAAAAAATATTATTTATATTTCTAATACGAATGTGTAGGAATAAACGAAATTATGCAGTTAACGCGTGGCTGGTTATGGCCGTGAAAAGATATTAGTCATCGCAAGATCCTGATGGCAACTAAAAATAAAATGTGAATGAGATTAAACTCGAAGGTTCGACGTCTGACGAGCGAGTGTCAGCGGTGCAGTAGCAGGTTCAACGGACAAAATTTTAAAAGACGCAAGGTTGAAAATTGCAATAAAGCGGACCTAGACCTTTACAATAATAAGGTGTTTAGTGCAACGGGTCGATACAGTAGTAAAGCGATAGGGACACCTATCCTCAGTAGGCGGCGCTAACGTCAGGCGCAACGGTTTGTCTGGCTGCAGCCGGCCACGGTGGCCACGTTGCTGTGGAACCTTCACCGACTTACTGCCTCGGTAATTAGCCGTGCTGTGTGAGAACCTTCACACCACCGTCACTCCACCGACCAACAGCCAGCGACAGGACCGCAATGCGTCAGGTTTTCAAAACTTAGCAGAAAAATTGATACATTTAACGGTACTCACACGGGGTAGAAGTAGTCTATGTACTTCACGACGACCTCTCTGAGCAGATCTTGCTTGTTCATGATGGACGTGTAGCTTCCACTTATAAGTTTTGTTTGCATGATTTCCACTTCGCCTATCGATTTTACTGCGCGGGACCCTCGAGTTCCCGTCGTCGGGTTCAACGGAGCCGTTTCTGTTGTTTTGTGCGTTGGAAAACGTTGTGCGTGCTGAGGTAGCAATGGTAAAAAAAATGTTTGTTACGGCGCACGGGCAACCGGATCGACGCGTTGCGGCAAACTGGGACCGGGCCGGTCGCAGCTAGGCGGGGCGGTGGGGGAGGGGATCGGAGCAAGTGGCGCGCGCACGACTCTACCTACTACGGGCTACGATGGCGCCTCGAAACACCAAGGCAACGCTTTTGCGACACACCCGTTGTACCTCAAAAACGAGAATAAATCTAACAGTCGCCGCACCTCGCATTTAATGCTGAAGCTCATTCAAATTAATCTATCGCGTAGGTTCAAGGCTAACTAGATTTGGTCAGTGCTTTTTGCTGTTGTTTGAATTATAAATACAACAAAAACAATAGACATTTCAGTCGTTCCATTTTAATTATAAATCGTAGCTTTAATTGAATACGTTGTATTTATAAATTGATATAATTAAGCATAGACACTTTCCAAACCAAAGGGAGATATGAAAGACAACACAGGCTTGGACTAAAGATGCAGTTGAAAAAAATTGTGATATCCATTACTACTGGCGTTTCCGTGTATTGTTCTCTAAAGTTCAAGTTTTCAAGAATTTTCTACACCTTTTAATGGCACAATATAAGAAATAGAAAATTCTGGATACAAATATATGCCACTACAATATACACAAAAATCTAACGACGGTTATTGAAATAATGGAAATATAATAACAATTATAACATGATTAGTAAAAATGTAGAGTTCCGAAAAAGAGTTAAAAAGTCAGGAAACCAAAAACTAACAGGGAATCTCTGGAATGATACCCCCCACTGAAAACGGGTTGGCAATAAATAAGATGCATCACAATGGGGTACCGACAAGTTTCCGATTCGCAGTAGGTATACTAATTTGCATGAACCGAGTACCATAACAACCTGTAAGAACTACAAGTGGCTTGGCGAGACTTCAAGGTGGATTGTTGTTATATTCTAACAATAAATTCATCTTCACAACTTAAATAAATCTAACCGTCTAAAATTTTGCAAGATTTATTTAACATATGATTCACGTTACGAAATTCATAAATTATGAAACAATCATGTGTTAGATTATTTTCGTAACTGTTTGTAATCCATAAGGTGGTTGGGATATTAAATTATTTTTGTATGCAGTACCACAATTATACCTGTCATATATTTTATGCTGTTGCTAGATAAAGTGATATCATTGTTATTAACACAACGCGAGGAACTTATTATGAATGATTGATAACATTTGACACGTGGACTGTGGATGATATTCATTAACCTTGGCTTCTGTGTTAATTGTATCTTAATTAAAAAAAATACTCCGTGGAACAATACCACCGGCACTGTAGGTATATATATTTATTGTTGGCCCATACTGCTACCACATGGTTTATCTTTCTATGCATCAGTCTTGTAAATAATATTGTTTATGACCGGTAGTGTATGCATCATACAATATAATTGAAGAGTTAAATGTGAAGCATTGTACAGAACAATAATTTAAAGCGTGAATGCGTATTTAAACAATTTGTCTGTTATATTTTGTACTATAGTTTAGAGAATTTTCAGGTTTTCAGCAAGCATTTGATATTTTGATAACTCTTGAAACAGATGCCCAAGTGCCAACCTATGAAACTCATTGTCATTTTTTGTCAAAAGTTTTCTTGTTGCTCCTCGAAAGCACTGACAAAAACTGCTCTCTATATTACGCACAACACAATAAAGAAACACTTTGTCTGTTATATTTTGTACTATAGTTTAGAGAATTTTCAGGTTTTCAGCAAGCATTTGATATTTTGTATAACTCTTGAAACAGATGCCAAAGTGCGGCTTGTTAACAAAGATAATCCAAACGTTTTTTTTGGTTCTAATCAAAGCCTTTGTTTCCGAAGCGGAGTATCCTCATTTTTATATGCAATACTTTAACAGCCTTATCCTACCGTTACCGATGCAAATGTTCAATATTATAAGTAAGTTACCTATGAGACTCATTGTTACCTTTTGTCTCTGAAAGTTTCAAAAGTTTTCTTGTTGCTCCTCGAAAGCACTGACAAAAACTGCTCTCTATATTACGCATAACACAATAAAGAAACACTCCCGGATGCTCTTCAAGTGAAGACGTTGGCAATCAATCAAAATCAAAGATCAAATAACATAGATATTGACGAAAGAATACACATAGGTATCATAAGTATTTTAAAGGATTACGTTATCGCAATTATGAACGATGTAATAAATTCTAAATTTGATAAATTGTATTGCAATCAAGATGTACTAAGTGATAAGTTGGAAGATGACAACCATAAGCATAGAAGCATAATGCATATTTCGATAATATGTCAATCTGCTTCAACATTTTAGCATCAATCACTTGAGGTTTTCATGGACATCTGTAGACGTGTTTCGATTGATTAATTAAGCTATATGCAGATGTTCTAGTCATCTTCAAGTACCTTCTGATGTGTGGAATATGAAGGCATTGGCCAGATCCTTTGTGGAAAACACTTATCTTTGAGTACTTAAAAAAAGTACCTACAAAAATAGTCACAATCTGCCTAGCGTTTTTCCAACTATGTTGGGGTCGACTTCTAGTCTAACCGGATGCAGCTGAATAACAGTATTTTACATGGAGCGACTGCCTATCTGACCTTCACAACCCAGTTACTGAGTAATACGATACCCCTTGGTTGGACTGGTTGTCAGACTTTCGGGCTTCTGACGACCCGAACGTAACGACTGTCAAAGATACGCGAATGATAACAGTCACCGACGGTTTAAAATTCTTTCCGAGGAACGGAGGGGTTTTAGTAGATAGAGATAGACTTGCAAAAATATTTAGTAAATTTTAGTATGCAATCATAAATACGTTTGTTATACTGACAGATATATTTTCTAGCTGTGGAGTATGAGACAAATACCGCGTACGCAGTTTTTCTCTGCTTTTTTGTGAAGTTCTAAAGATGTTTACATCATCATTGGCGTCATATAAAAAGAGCTTGTAACTACTCTATGCTAAGGTTTTTTTTTCTGGAATACTGTGCTGTCATCAAAGATAAATACTAGTCAGAATTGAAAGAAGTAAAAAATAAATCTATTGCGTTGATGATGTACATGTTGTTTTCAAAGTATTTGCCGGGTTATATCAAACCGAATCAAACAGGATATGAAAGCTTTCTTAGTTATGACAATGTAGAAAGAAATGCCCTTAAGTGACAAGTTCCTGATTTCGTTCTTTATTGCCTTAACTGGATACATAGCCGCATAAATTGAAATTTCCGGTAGTTCCAAATTAAAAGATAGAGCTCCGTTCTAGATTGAACCAGAAAATTTCCCAGATTCACATGGCTGGCTCTGAGAAATCTGAAAGTCTAACGAACAAGTGCAATAATTGCTGATTATTTTAGATATTAAGTCCAAATAGCTTACATCAGATACCATAGCGCTCAAAGTATGCCATTACTCATTTAAATTGAATTCTCTGCAGATAGAACGATTATTCAAGTAGATTAGTACAACAAAATCAATATAAGTATTCGTTATTTATTTATGAAATCACGCAAGATTGCTTTTTGTAGATTTTTTATATTTAGAAACATTAATTACATTAAGTACAATTTGATTACGTCGAGGGATTGTATCTATGCGCTGTTAAGCCCAAGGTTGTATCGATTATAGTTTGTAGTGACTGAGGCAAGTGTGGGAAACCTTTGCTCGTTGTCCCAAAATACTCCGAATACAATTTTCGGAGCACCAATTTAATTCAAGGTAACAGGAGAATAAAACATCAACATTGAGGCATAGCTTGAAGATGACATGATAGTGTCATAGAGATTAGACAGCGAAAGACATGTGTGCGAACAAATCGTAGAAACAATCACATAATCCGTAACAATAACGACAAGTGCGATAAGATATGTAGTCGATATATCAGACAACTACAAATTATATTGTAAAAGGATGAACATACATTATTTAAATTCTTTGTGCGTTGTGCAGTGGCAACTTGAAATCGTAAATTTAAATGAAATGCTAGTGAAAATCAATTAGATGTGAATACAAATTGATCACTTACGAGCACCACGTGTTCCTACGAGCGAAAGGCGATCGGGGTTGTTCAGTTTCGGTGGACGTCGACTTCGGTTGTGTATCTACCGTCAAATTGAGCTTGAAGCCAGCAATGGATTTCCGTCGTTTGGCTGCGAGAGCCCGAGACGCAAGGTCGGAGTCATGCACCTGCTCAGGTGGGGAGGCAGCGTGCGAGCATGTCTTCATATGCGCCTGCGCGGTTGCCACCTGCAGCAGCTTCGTAGAGAGACTCCGGCGGCCTAAGGCCTCGCACGTCGCGCACCGTCCGTCCTCCATGAAGGTCCTCGTGCGTCCGACACGGCCACGGCGTGGACACTGAGCGCGTATTGTTTCCAACGGACGTGGTGGCTTAACTGATGTCATCCGACAGACGAGCGATACACGCGCGACCGTTCACGTTCGCCGCACGAAAATTTCAAGACTCTTTATGAACGGACGCCGGAATCGGATCGATACTCGAATGAAATAGGTTTAACGCGATAATAAGAACGCGATAAGGTGTACACGCGAATAAGTGTAATGACCTAGACGGTGTGGCATAGCACGGCTTCGGTGCGGCCTCGGCGGGCGGCTGTGCGCGGGCGGCTCGGCGCATGCGACTGCGGTCACCACTACAAAGCACCCCCGCCGCCGGGCGTAATCCGAACGTTAACGAAGATATCGATATTTGCGGTGAATAATACCACGATACACGAACAACGTATGATTTACATGTGTCTAACAGTCGCTCGTCGAGGTGTCATTCTGGCATTCCTCTGGACACCGTCCAGGTGATCAGTATAAATAATTGGGGGTCATGAGATGCTCTCTCGCATAAATCATGTAGAAGTCCCATAACTATAATCATAATATAAATCTGACGCGGAAATTAGTAGACTTGACAAATTCTCACTGCGTAGGAAATAAACGCGCTACCTACGCTAAGTGTGGCTAGTTAGATTTAAGCCATTTGTTTGACCTGGGTGATCTATACATAGCTTTTGCCTCAATTAGAGTAGTTCCTCACAGCTCTGGCAGCGTTTCATGAAAAATGACGTACGTTTTCTAAAGTCTCAATAGGCATTGGATACGAAGGGTTTGAAGTTCTTTCAGACGTATTGACAAGTGGGTGCTGGCCAAAAAAAATCAATGCCAATAATTGCAGATGACCGATTTAATTAATCAGCCGACATGTAGCTTCTCGATCACGAGAGAGATTTGTTTGCTCCTATGAGTGTCACTTGCAGATTTTAGAGCAAGTAATTCAGCACAAGGTTGACTGTTGAGTCGCTCTGGAGCCGTTATTTCTGAACACTGACCGGCTTTACAATTGCTTAAGCGAATTAATCATATGATTCTTTGTCACCGACATTTTTTCTGGTATGGTACTTCCAGCTAATTTTTTATTTGACATTGAACGGTCCGATTAGAAGAGACATAAATATACTGGCCGATTCTTGTTTAAAAAGGAAAAGTGTTCTGTTTCGTGCCGTGTGTCCCGTGTGTTGGACAATATAATCAAAAATTCTTTCTGTACCTACAGTGCATTATACCGATTGGCATTACAACCTTCGACCACGATCGATTGTGTTACTGTTATGTTTCCATGAAAATATTATAGCCCTTACCAACGTATGGTTTGTATGATTGGGCTTGGCCAGTCACGCTATGTGTAATTTTTTTATGTTTTTATTGCTTTGAAACATGGCATTTTGCAAGTCTTTAAGCGTAATGATATAGGTATGTTTGCGGATTTTGCATTTGAATTATTTATTGAAAAATCAATTACTTTTAATTTAGCAAAGCTCGATTATCACTAAAACCGTGTTTTGTAGAGACTTATATTATAAACAATGCAATTTAGTGAATAGTAAAAATGAAATGATAGAAATAGCGAATTATGGTTGTGTTGTGATTTTTCGTCAAAATCATATGTACCCGCGTGACAAATAATTAAGGTAGTGATAATTACAAATTCTTGTTACGTATTACAATTATTTTAATTAGCTAAAACGTCAAAGGGCGTGACACGAGCAGTGCCAAGTGTTCGACACATTTTGACATGCATCACTCTGAACAGAATTAAATATTGGCTGTCACACCTTCCCGACACGCGTATCGCTACGTCGATGTCAGAAAAATCTCTTGATACATGTAAGCGACTTAGTATGACATTATAAGTACACATAATACTGGAAGTGATCGATGTTCTAATGCTGTGGTGCTAAGTAAACATTGGACACACAAAATTTACGACAAGTTAAAATAATATACTCCACCAACGTCCAGTGAATATATTCTATGTTACTTAAGAAATGTGAAAATCTATTGATATTACTGAACCAAGTCTCTGTGGAGCGATGAACGGGAAACTCTGCACGGATAGCTTACGTCAAGGAAAAGGAAATGGGCAACGTTTTATCCCGAGCGGATAAGTATTTCCCTTGAGATGGCTGAAATATTACGTCCCTGGTATATAAGTTCCTTATCTACTTCAACAATCATTACTCAAAATCTATTAAAATCAATGTTGATAGAGCCCTATTGTTATAGGGCTTATCATCGCGACGTATCTCGAGGATTAAGAAATAGATAAAGCTGAAGTTTAGACGAGGGAAGTCTTGACCAAAGTAACGTTGTACAACACAATAATATTGCCTTAGTATGTAATTACAAAACAGGTCACTAATGATAATGACACTGCACGATAAATGTCGACAGCTAAATTGTAGCATAATTAAAAGAGAAATAGTACACGGATACAAAATGACGCAAGCGTAGATGAAAAAGTAGATAATGATTATAAACAGCAACGCATTAGTGCTGGTGCAAAGATCAAAGGTGGATTATAAAGTCCACTTGTTACCCGATCTACCATAGGATGACGTAAAAGGCTCAACAAGATCTGAAGCAGAATGAAAATACTCAACAGAAGCCATCCTTGTGCAGCCTAAATTTAAAGGGCCTTACGTGAATGAGCTATACGGAAAGTAGGTAAGCTATTTTGGTGCGTTGAAAAGGGCACTAAGCAACTATACCGCACTTGAAGGAAACAGGAACGACAAGATATAGGATTAACTCACAAAGCCGAGTATTTAAGAGGCTAAGCCGGTGTAAAATTGTGTGCGCAACTCATCAACTTGGTCGGATTAACTAACAATAAAGCTTTCCGTAGACGGAGCAAATAAAGAGATAGTCGTCTTAAGGCGTGGATCCTTTGAAGGTTGGTTAGATTTGAATGGCATTTCCGTAATGATCCAAATGTGAAAGAAAATAACATCTCGTGGAAGTCGTAAACATAAATTGGGGAAAATTAGTTACCTGGCCAAGTACTTCTGAGCAATGGCTATTAGAATCTTGGAGTATTTAAATTGTTTTTATATGGCGTGAAGTAGTACTCAAATAGATTTCACGTGTGGGGAGGTGCTTCTGTGTTTATACGATAAAGAACATGATTGTGGGCAAAACATTTGCACATGGTGTTGGTGAAGCGAGTTAAATATTGACAACGAAGATTTAGGTGCTTCCGCTTTACTTCTAGGGCATAGAATAGGGCAGAAATACCAGGAAATATTTATAAATACTTAAACACAACAATTTGCAATATTTGTGGATTTATTCATTGAAGGTTTTGAATTGGTGATTATACCTATATGTTGATAGAATAGAAGCTTTACAATATTTTCAAAGCTTTAATTTTATTTGCTTTCGATCCTCGAAAGGTATATTCTATACAAGGGTGAAAGTTAAAATTGAAAGCTTTGGAAGATATGGTAAACAGGATGATCGTATCTTCAAAACCACCACAACCACCACTTTTAAGATAAATAACCAAGTGGTGGTTAACATAAAAGCCAGGCAACAGAGTTTGACGGTGGATTTATAGTCTAAGATATTCTATGAGATGTCACATGAAATTTTGTACCACTGCTGCGGTAAATATTGTGGAGGAAAATATATATAAGACATGTGCAACAGTATTTTCAAATTAATCCGTGAATGCAAAAGCCAAAGTCGCTCGCCACAGTTTTTACTAAAGAAACCAGTGAAATACTGGCGAGAATACTGGAGGAAATATTAAAAAAAATAATATAGATCCACCTAAAGTAACAGAGAAGTAGATACGTTATGTTTATTTAGAATTTCTAGGAGATGCTTCTGAAGACTTCAGCCTCATATCCTACTATTACTCAGTCACGCAAAAACGGCTGAACGGATTTTAATGAAATTTTGCACACAGATAGTTTGTAACCTGGATTAACACATAGGATACTTTTTATCTCGGTAGTACGTTTTCGTGGGATAATTTCCGACCTCCACGCAGGTGAAGCCGCTGGCAAAAGCTAGTTATGACATATTTTTAAGTCACTCTATTCTGGAAAATTATCGGATTATCGTTGGTTATCTTTCGTAAAAAGTGAATGTTATCCTCCTTGTTCTATTTGCTGTTACTTCGGGTATGTTCTGGGTAATTAATACTGAATGTTATAAACTTCTTGCATGTTATACTTATAATAGAAGTGAGATCGTTATTCTTTTTGCCTAACGACTGACTGGCGTTTAAGTAATCTGTTGCTACGAAAAGTATGAATAAGTATGCAGTAGGATTTCATAATAACAAATACATAGTTTAACTTTCAAGTAAGGTTCTCACCTTGAAAGTTACGTTGTAACAATATTTCATTGTTTAAATTAAAACATATCATTATAAGTAGGTTTTGGGCTTTAGTGTAATACTTCTGAAGCAGAAATGATTTATTTTGGACGTTACGCATGAGATAAACAAAATTATGGTAAAGTCCATAATATGTATTATATCCAAATAATCGTTTAGGTAATTAACATTAATGGTACATATTCCATAATTTCTAATAAAAACTCATCAATGCGTTCAAAGAAACCGAGAGAGAAACAAGTCAAGAGATGGTAGGAGCTGAAGGTGCGGCTGCACAGCTATAGAATTTTCCATTCATAGACGCACTGTTGTAGTTCTGAACTTGAATCTCATCAAATTTATGCATGGATGTAATATAACCAGGTGACGATGGAATGGAAGAAAGTCATATTGGCTATTTGCTATTGATTTGCGACCACAGCAATCCCTATTAAATCACATATGTATATGTACACTACGCATGTATTTCTTCGTCCCGGCTGTTTCTGCGCGTGAGATAATAAGCAGCTGATACGATACGCTGATTTTCTGTCTTCGTTACTACGTCTTTGTTATTAATTAATTTAAAGCTGATTCTAATAACATTATGGAGGCATTTCCGACCTTGGAATCTTAATGTGTATTCATGAAGTTTAAGGTCAAATTAACGGCTCCAAGCACCAGTGTTACTTCAAAGTTGGATTAATTAAGAGTTTTATACTAACTACTACACTCTGAATATGTATGCCAATGGTTACCGAATTAAATATAAAATGTTCAAAGCAATTGCACTTATATGGCCAATCTTCTTTGATGTAAATAAGACCATTAATTGTCCTTAAGTAAACATTACTCCAAAGAGACTTAATAGAGACATTTAACCCAATCATTGCCTCAACATCGTTGAAATTGAGCATCAATTTGCGGTGTCGGATGATATCGTCCATAATACGATGGCAAAGATATAAAACGGTCATAAAATATTCAATAGTATCGACTTTATGGTCGACCACAGTGTACAGAAAACGGCCCGTTTACATCATGATAACACGTTCAAGTTAATCGTATGGTGTGAAAATGCTTTCACTTATCATGTCTAGCTTGTCCTTATCGAAATCATTATCTGTTATTGCTAGCAAGTTATCAGAAGCTATAATTAATTTATATATAAAAAACAACAGTTACAAATAAGTGCTCAGTCCTACGTAATATACCAACACAAAGTTCGGTTGGGTAGAACAAAGTCGAAAGTTACGCTCAGTCATTTACTGACCTGTCTAATACGATACTCATATGTCTGTGCAGATTTTGCTTGAGGTCTCTTCGTGTGTACGGCTGTTGCTGCTGCAGTTGTTGCTGTGGTTGTGGTGTGGGGGGCGACGGCACAGGGGCCGCGCCCCCCGGAGGTGCTCGTTGCCCTACGAGCACCTTCAACTCTGCCATCAACTTTTGCACCATACGGACACGTTTGTACTCAACCGCGCAACACACACTAGTGAAGACGTACACCTCAATCAATCCGTAGCCAACTTGCCAAGAGCCATTGGCTCGGCCGTTGCATACACACGTGACGTTACTGCTGCACGTGATAATAAAGCATCAATATCGATACAAGCGTCGTTACAACGCGCGTGCGGGTTCCACACTGTCGGCCGGCGTACGACGCTTTGACCTCGCCGCCGCTTTTTATAAGTGCCCGATGAGCGCGCAAGGTGGTGTATGTGAAACATGTTTATATTTAGGCGGGATCTTCTGGACGCACGATACGCACGCTTTAATGCGATTAGTTACTCTGCGTTTTTCACTTTCCATGAAGTCCGTACAAACATTTTATTGCCATAACATACGAATGGAATTTTTGATGGCCAAGGCCACTTATCATTCTTAAGACAGTTATAGACGATACACTTATTAAATTGCAATAAACAATGGCCAATGTAGGTCAACGCTTGCAGCAGATCACAATAGCGGTGAGAGGAAACGGGGTCGTACGAGCATTGTTCGGCTGCAAAACGAAGAGTTGCGCTAAATTAAATGGGCGCTGGTACGCTTCCGATATCAAATTAGTACAAGTACACAGCAGATATTGCAATGGAAATATAATTTTGAAATACGACATTTATTTTTACAACAGAATCAGGAAGATTTTATGTAGAGACCGAGTCTGTAAACAAACACGTTCAAGAAATTCGGTGTATGTAACCAAGAAGAGAATCCTTGAATCGTAAATACGAAAAACAAGCCGAGTTCCGTTCTCGTTTTTAAAATAATCGACTTTGAACGTGAATTGTGTGACGGGTCGGTTCATGGAGAGGTAGAAATAGCACCACCTGACGCCGCCGGCGCAGGAAGTGTGGACGGTCGAACACACCACCACTACAATCAGAAACGAAGTGAAAACATGCACGTAATTTTGGAACGGCAAAATTTAGAGTTAAATATTTGAATTTTTTTATAAATTGTAATACATTCCTTATTAAGTTTTTATACCGGTGCACCTCGTTATAGTTTATTTATAATAACATTAAATAAACAACTGGAATTTGGGTAACAAATACTCAAACAGTTACGTTTGCAGCATTTTATTCAATGCAACGCATGCAAGAATAAAGTAAATGCAAAAATATGCAGTCTGACGAACATTTTAATATAAGGCATATTAAAATGTTCGTCAGACTGACTGCATATGTCTCATTTTGGAGGAATATAAAAAGTCAAAATACGAATTATATCAATACGAAAGTTCCGAATAGAAATGTGGTTTTCGACAAGTCGGTCTTCCTAAGGCAGTAACTGTTTGCAGTTTACAGCTGTGTTTAAAACAAATTTTATTTAAGGAGGACAGCTGCGCCTGCATAGCCTGATTCGGAGCAAATACTGAGAGCGATTCCACAACAAAGTATTTTCGTAGTACGCGGATTAGCTGCGGTTTTGTGTGTTAGGAATAAATGCGTTAGATGAAATGATAAGCGTGTTGTGTAATTACAACGCAGACAAGTAGAAATATTAATAAATTAATAGAGAAGGAACGGCCGACGGGTTGCGCGTGTCCTGCGATAGCAACTTTCTCTGAATGAGAGGGAGCGAGATTAGATTAAGATTATCCAAGCGTAATCATCAGCACGGCCTTATAGTTCCTACTCGTACACAATCGAGAACACTGAAGAGGAAGTATAGAGTTCCTGGATTAATCATTAATCGTAACTTTCGTTATGTTGATGTCGGAATGATAGAAAAATATAGGGTATCATTCATAGCTCATAGCCGCGCGCAAGCTGCAAAAGGCAACTGAACTTAATGCCCCTCTATTGCGTGCGGTTAGTGACCTATGCTTTAAATTCAATACTTTGTAGCTGTTTCAAGGATTTCCATTAAACGTTTTATTCTTATCATTTGATGCACTGTTCGCTACAGAAGAAATAAAAGCACAAGCCGTACCAATATATCCAATAAGAGTAATTCAGGCAACCGTGCTTTTAGTCGAGCTCACTTTGTTTAGAACCATTTCGTTCGCTGTGCATATTTAAATTTATTTTTCTTCAAGCTTTTGTCGTGTATCGTTATGGTCCATAAAGTGTTGCACGGTTTGCAGACGTTAAAAGGGACATTATTTCGGGAAAGATTAAACAAAAGATTTGGGGCAACTAAAAAGATAGGAAATCTTTTTAGTTGCCCCAAATCTTTTGTTTAATCTTTCCTCACTTAAAAAGCTATTTAATGTTTTTTTCTAAAGGGAATAAAACAGTTTAGGCTTAATATAGTTTAAAAATATTTTATAATGTCACATTAGGTCAGAGCGCATTAGAATACGCTATCCCACTGTCATAGTTTTAATACTCAATGGCAGGGAATGGGAATAACCACCCCATGGCCGTATCCATGGCGCCTATGCAAGGGTGATGACGTCACCTATGATAATAGAATCGGAATTATGTAAAGGATACGTCGAAAAGAATTAAACACAATTCACTTTAAACAATTAGTGAAGATGCCAGCTAGCGTAGAAAACAACACGCCCGCCCATTCATAAATAAAAACCTTTAGGGCCGAGGACGCGGAAGCTTGACCTAGATTAAGAATTGGGTTTGTTGTTGTACAAAGCAATGCTGCACTTACAGATGGTGTTTCAGAGAGTCCTCCAGCGCACTGGATGTTCAGTTTAATTCAGAAAAACACTTTTTGGCACTTTCGCGGGTCAGTTTTGTGCGGAGGTGAGAGAAAGCGTGCTCTCTGTGCAATGGATCTGTACACACTGAATGTAGACCCCGAGTGTAGTAGTGAGTATGCGCGCGTCCCTATTCCCGACGTCCTTGCGTGAAAGGGGCGGTTTTGTAGGGTGGCGCCATGGTAGCACGTCAAGGCAACGCGTCAATCAATATGCGAGATGAGATCCCTGGCTAATCTTCCAACTGCCACGCATAAAACGCGTGATTACACAATCTCAAGCGGAAGTTTACGGAAGTGCAAAAATATATTTTCGTTTTTCACAACTGATAAGAAGTTGATGCAACCGTTTGTGCAATTGTAAAAGTAACCGCAACAAGTAAGTCATACGCAACAGGTTTACGTATGCACATCACAGCAGATGCAAACGGCCTTGCATAACTGCATAATGGTGATTTTTTTGCGACCCTTCACCTTATAAACTTTCCATTCCCTTGGATGTAAACAAATAACGGAACCAGAGGTATGACGAAACGTTGTCATTACAATGGCAAATGTTGAAGAGAGAAAAACAAAAAAAAAACCTTGTATAAGGTGCTGAATTGAAATCAATAATTTACGGTGTGTTAAAAAGTGTAATGGTACTAATAAAAAAACGGTGAGGGTATATCGAACAGATATGAATACTGTGTTAGTGTCTGTTACGTAACTGAACAGTTACGTACATGCAGTTGGTATGGACACGCACTATCTCGTATCATATCAAGACGCATCGTTGCGAGAACAGACAACTGATCGACAGTAACCGCGTGTTGCTACTATATTGTTCTTGACAAATTATACTGATAATGCTGTCTAGTCATTGATGCAATGGTAGCATGTGACGTTTCTCCTTGGACTATTACTCATATCTTTGCCGTTATAAGAGTTACGAGTTGAAACCAAGATTACAGTCACTCCACAGACAGAACATGACTTGCTCGTCTGATCTAGTTGTGGTGGTTACATATTGCCAGTCAGCTGTCACTAAAACCGCCAGTTGCAACTGTATTGTTAAAAGATCTTATATTATAAAACTCTCTGTGTTTTGACAAATTGTAGCCGTAAATCGTCACGGACGTGATCTCTAAATTCGAAGACAGATCGTCTTCGTATATAGAGATAATGTCCGCGACAGATATTGTGTTTTGCACTGAAACCTAGATATGATGAAATCCTCATGGATTTAGAAAAGAGGCCACAGAATGATTTCCTTTGTTAGTAGCACATCTGGCTGATGGTTTATTTATTTACATATTTTAATACTTTAAGTACACAAATGTACAGAGGCGGACTTAATGTGGTAAGAATTTTCTACCAGATAAACATACTATCAAATTATAACACAAATAAATATACATAGGTACTTACACGAATATACTAAAACCAAGTAAGCCAAACAACGAGAAAACATTACTGTTGTGATGATAGTGCCAGCTTCTCGCGAATGTGCTCGCGAACTTGCGACACTTCGTAGGGTTCTTTTTTTTGAAGGTGGGAAATCATCAAATAACTTCTCCCGCTTTGGTTGGAGCAGGAGAGCATGTCAGACTTTTGCTGACTAAAACCCACCCGTGTTCCTCCAGTTGCCTGTGTGCCAGGTACACAGGCAACTGAGGGCCACGGTATCTCTTTCGAACAATCCTCACTCTTGGCAGACATCGGCCCTTGCAGACCACACCAGTTGGTGCTGACATTTCTTTGAGGCGCGCGTGGAACACAACGCGCCGTCAACCCGGACTGGGTCCTCACCGGACAGCGAGCTACCCATTACTCCCCGTCCCCAAGCCCGCGTCTACGGTTGCCGGGAATCAGCCTGGGACACTTCGTAGGGTTTACATCTAAACCAAATCTATGATCAGCCCCAGTTTAATAGCTATCAATTCCTTTTTTAATTTGTCGTTTGCGTCAGATGATTTATCAATCTTCCCTTGACAGTACAACTGCAAGTCATCTGCATACAGAAGATGCGCACATTGAAGTTAAAAGATTAATACAAATAGGAAAGAAAAGAGGAGAAAGTATACCACCTTGGGGAACGCCAGTATACAAAGAAAAAAGAATACCAACATGAACGGACTACTGATGTTTATGGAGGCAAGAGGCGAACTATTCTAGTGCTGCGGGAGATATCATAATATTTGACAGAATGGCTAGATGGACGGTAATAAAGGAATTCGAGAAATCAATCAACACTATGGCAGTAGCTTTGGTGTCTTCCAGTCATGCCATTATATCACCAGTCACTTTAATGAGGGCGGCAACGAATATCGGCAAAGAGCATTAAGTATCATCTGATTACATCTATTCCTTTCCGCCTTGAATAATGCCCAGTTCTCATAAGTACGATCCCTATTGATATTGCGAAACGCGCGGTCTCTAACCTCTAACCATCCATGGTGCAGGTGTTAACTTTTTTGACCGAAGCATGGATGTTATAAAGGTATACAACATCATTAAAAATGACAACATTGTAACAACAGAAGTGGCTTCCGTCTTAGGCTCCCAGATGCATCTTAATTGAGCTTCTCGACATTCATCCGCGTGCCTTACAGAATCTTGGGCTTAGGTTTAGGAAGTTTCAGGGTATATGAAAGGAAAATCATGTCGTGATGAGAAAAGCCATTTCATAGCAAAGGTCCGATATTACTTACTGGTTTCTTTCATATACGGTAGTATATGAACGAAACCACCAACCGTTTAGTGTTTTGTTGTAAACTGATTATGTGCTGCGTGTGGTGAGCAATGGTAAATGAAAGATGGGAGTCCGTTACTCACGGTTATATTGTCCAAACACAAAAAAAAACATTCACAGACGGAAGGCACATAAGTTCGACATACACACGGAGAAGAAAGTCTTACACAGTTCGTACACAGAGTTATACTTAAACTATTACGCTAATCCTGAAGGATTATGGCGAATAAATTAGAGATTAGAATGATTAGACTAATCATTTAAACTTTGTTGCAAAGAGCCACCTCGAAAAGAAGCTTTCATCTCTAAAAGAAGCAGAAGATTGTTTGGCAGAAAAATAAGACACATTGTCTGATACAAATATAAATAACTAGTTATTAAGTTGAAATAAATATATTTTTATGTACAAACAAAAAATAAATATAAAAAATACAATAAAAAACGTAACATAAGTAAAAATCATGCTATTACTAAAAACAGACCAACTAACAGGTGCAACTGATACCCGCCAGCTAACACCAACACTAAAACCAATTAAAAAATATATATAGTATTCAGCACAAATTCATACAACAAAACCAATGTTTAAATTTTTTGCCAACTATACAAATCAAACCCCGTAGTCCAAAAATAAATAATATTACACCCAACTATAGGTTGAGTACAGCAAGAAGTTTCTTCAAACCCTGCATTATGGAGGAAGTAAGTCAAAGCAATATGAAAAACGCTGCTAAAATAGTGTACATCATTTTAAAGATTTGAAGTGCGGCGATAATTTTAACGCGTCAAATGACTTGAAGGTGATGAGTAAATAGTTAATTGATGCTTCTGGCTGCTGCTCGTAGGCAGAATATATTGGTATACAATATTCAATACACTGTTTTGGCACCGCATCAAGCCGTCTTGCAATTGATTAACGATCCACCTAAACAAGTTTCAGTTTAGTATACAATGAAACGTAAATATTATAGACGTTCGTTAAAAGTGAAATTATTCTTAAATAGATTTCAAACAACAAATGTTAACTGTGAAAATTGCCTTGTTAATTCCGATCAAAACATTGTTTTATGGCAAAAAACGAGATGAATCGAATACAAATTGAGCAGAAAAAGTTAACGAGGCTATCGCTCTGGCAACACGATGTATAGAGTAAAAGGAGGAAAACAAAATTTACATTCCATCTTAAAATGACGTCATATCCACAATACCGGAATAAACTAAAGAGAAAAGAACTATGACAAGATAGAAAATGTTCGACGATGCAGAACAAAACTAACAAGCAAGGGTCGCCGAAAGCATCCCCATTCGAGATTGATTGAGATAAAAATCAACAAATGTGATGTCGATATGATCTTTGTTTGTTGTGTAATCGACCATAAATGTACGGCCACATAAACTGATGTTACATAATTATTAGTGAAATTCACATGTATTTCATAACCGAAAGTTATTTTGACAGGATCAGAAGCAGACAAAGGTAGGCAAGTGAAATTTTTCTTAAAATTGCACTGATAGTCGTGAAATCGAGGTAGATTAGTGTGCAACCGTTAGTGTGAAATGAAATAAACAAGAGGAATTAGCGCCGGCCGATAGCCTGAGCTAATCTGACCGCAAGGGAGCGGGCGCCACTGAGACTTTCCCTTTTCTTCTTGTGAAAGTGATGATGCCCGCTGCAACAAAGCAACAGTTTGCATCTAAAATCAACCACCGATCAAATCTTCCGCAGCGATGGTAAAAAGTTATGTAAAGTTGCGTTCAAAGCTTACAACAAGGGGCTCATCATAAAAACCAAGTACCTATCTATACACGTGCAAACGTTTTCTTCTAAAGCAAAGGAAATTTCACAGCAACCAGAGTCACGTGCAAGGCGATGCACTCGCTCATGTTGATATGCAAAATGGAAACTCAGAATGTTAATTGCAAATGCATTTATAGAAAACAGTGGCCGAGTAACGCAGATTACCAAGACGACTATCGGTATCAGTTAGCTTTAAAGAGCATGAGTTATCTTGTATCTGTATATCTTATGGGTGCTGCTCTACCAGCCAAGGACCAAAACAGCAGAACACGAAAACAAAACAAAGCGTACTTTCTAAACGAAGACTTTCTCTTGACGAAGTTCGGCACGGCTAATGTCCGCCCTTTATTGCCAACAATTAGCTACAGAAACGGGGCTGTTAATGGCAAAAATTATGTGGGGCAATACACGCAGTTGCTAAATAGCTCGATCGAGAAATTCCATAATTGGTTAGTGATAGTCAACAACCACCAATTTTGTTGTTGTTAGTCAATTTAGCTTTGTCGAAAACAAACTTTAACGAGGCTTCATTGTTTTGAAGCGATGCGGAGTTTTTTTAATGAATAAGATTTTTTTTTTTTGAATATTTGTCAGTGGCAATTGGCTTTAGCTATATTGGGAATAATTTATTTAAATTTTGCTTCATTATCCTTTATTCAGTTAATCACTGAAATTTAAAGGGGAACAGATAGTATGAAGTCGAAAAAGTAATGTGTTTTTGTGTCCATCGTGCCAAACCCAGTTTGCGATAAAAATAAAAGGTAAACATAGGTGTGGATAGAACATGACTCGGTTTATGTTAAATTCAAGGTTACTCAGAAAAATATTGGACCAAACAAAGTCTTATCAGTAGCTGATATAGACATCAATACAAATATTAAACTTGTTTGAAGATGACATGAAATATTTTCGACATCGCGTTAATTTGTCAATATTTTTAATGTCAGGGTACCTACCGTTGAGGCCAAATAGTTACATGGTCGTTCGACTCCTTTAGCGACCTGTAAGAAAATAACATACCTAGGAGTAATAATGTTGTTGCTAACCGATAGTAAACAAGTGATTTTACCGACGACTCATGCAGTCAAGGTTGAGGTGCCTATTGTGTTGTATTATAGAACAACAGTTGAATAAAATTCCCGCAACATCCTGAACATTTTACTGTTAATAGAAACGACCTTCTAGATGGTAATAATTTTGATAATTATTATGCCATACTGATAAATGTAAGTAATTTCCTTGACCGATTCCTCGATAGAGCAGTTACTTAATCTGCAGCTTCGAATACAAGGGTCAAACATTAATCATAATCTGGCCTTGCAGCGTTAATTTTTGCACGTCGGTAATAACATATCAGCCGACTTATTCCGATAGATTAATTACTTTAGCTAGCCTAAGGTCTTTGCTGATTAGAATGTATTAATGCAACGTAGAGCATTTAAAAATACATATTTTATTCTTGAGGACATGTTGCCACATCGATTATGTTGCAAACATTTTGCGTATATACTAGGGTTAGATGGTAAATTCTGACAACATCCAATTTGAAGCCGTTTGAAACCGTCCCTATTTCATCTATTACATAAGAATTCACATAGAAAGCGAGACGACGCAGCACTCAGGACGAATTTCCTTTCGCATACGACTCACCCAATGAAATTTTTGATGAAGCAGTAGACTGCGAACAGGGTCGCATCATTGAGGCCGAGGTCCGGCTTGATCCTGGGCAGTGCGACATGCGACGAGGCAGCGTCGGCCGGCGGGCCGCGCACCTCTGGCGTGGCCGCGCTCATGGCGGGCGCGCCGCGCGGCCGCGTGCCCGACGCGTGCGGAGCGATCGTGACGGCCGGTCAGCTGGCTCAGCAGAGGGCCCGGCGGCGGCCGCACCCGCCCCGCATAACACCACCGGCGCTCCCGGCACGCGGCACCGCTCGCACCGTCGCCGGAGCGCGCCAAAACCACCCGCGTGTTAGCCCGCGCGGCGCACGGCTGACACCGACCAGTGGCGCTACCGACACTTATCGATCGCGACGCCGCGTCTGCGCTCTCAACCCTCCACAGACACTAGTACGTAGACTTGGAGCCGGTCTCACACGTCCAGCATTAGGAACGCCAAGTAGATCACGAGAAAGAACCAGGGACAAACGAGATACATGCAAACTGACATCATTTGTTTGTTTTTATGCGAGATAAAGTTTATTCAGACGCAAAGTTCAGTGATGAGCTGGTCGTACAAAAGTTGTGGTTAGCACGTGCAAGTCGCGCGTGCGTCTGGCGGCGCGGCGGCACTCTGACTGGGCGCGCTCGCGCCGCGTGCTCACCGTCCGCACGATATCCGCTCACCACGCTATCTATACTCACTATATACAACTCACGCACAGCCTGCACACCTTGATTTACATACTGAAGGTGTGACAATCATAACACTTCAAAAAGGAAGTGCCATAGATATTTTTTAAAGAACCAGAACACACCTTTGAAAAATCAATCATTTTAGGCTAGTTCGGACTAGAATTATACAACATCTAATAATAATCTTATTATTATACCTTTGGTATAATAATAAGCATTAGAACAATATGCATTAAACTCAACAGCAAAAAAGAAAAATCTTTTCATACTGATAAAAAGTTTGATGATGAATCGCAAGAAACTTCTAAACTTTATGGCACGCGCAGGATCGGCTGGCGAAAAGTTTTTGCTAACTTTACAATAGAAGCGGCCATGCTGATAGACTATATATCTAGTGTTGTAAATATTAAACTACAGCATTAATTTTGTACGTGACAAGGCCTGTAATCGACTTAAACAATAATTACATGACGATACTATCTGTCACGAATTAATAAGGTTCATAAAGTTATATTACGATTCATTAAATATAATCTGCTACTAGTAGTAACCCGAACTCGTACCAGAATACATGCCAAGAACAAAGACTAAAACATAGTAAGTACAACAAAACAATATATTCAAAGATATTGTCTCATACGACAAGCAAAGTTTCAAAATACTCATAGTAATTGAACATCCTAAATAGTTGAACCACGGTCAACGTCCGCGTGACGGACCGGCGAATAGAGCGATCTGACAAGAGGACAAAAAAAAACATCTCTCCCACCGTCCATCAAGAGTCGTTGCGGAATGACGTAAAACAGTTTTTGCCATCACTACAAGTGGTGCCCAGAATTCGTCTAATGAACTCCTGGTTCTCAGTGACCCGCCCGCCGCAACGCTCCATGAGCTGCGCGAACATCGACGACATATCGAATTTCTCGAGTACATCGACCCGAATATTACTATCTCTGGCACAGAAACTTCGCTTAATCATGTACCGGTGATGTATTTATTCGTAGTTTTTTGCAGCACATGAAGTTGGAGATAAAGTGTCAATTTATTCCTAGGGCTGTAAAATAAATTACGCTTCAAATTGTAATAAAGTAAGAGGCGAGTGTCATCGCATCTCTTGATAATCTATCTGTCACACGTGAGGGACAACAACAAGTCCGCTTCTAAGAAAATAATTCTTGACTTCCCGGCGTAGCGCTGTTTAATTTCCGAGAAGTAGTTTCAGAGAGATGCATCACGGAATCCTACTTTTGAATTACTAATAGTTGCCAAGTTTAAAAGCCATGTAATGATTAACAGTTTCATCGATTAGGGCTTCGTTCTGAGTAGACTGTAAATAGAGTGAGGTATTAGAAAAAAACGAAAGCAGAGAGGAATCAGCAATATTCTTACTGAATATTACATCTCTAGAAAAATATGTGATATTTCTATATTGTATACCTGTTTAAATCATGCTGATGCATATTAACCATAATTGGGAAGGTCGTGTGCTATGCAAAATTGGTGTCGAAGTTCTGAACTATAAAAAGGTATTCCACAGGCTAGACCTGACCAGAAGGATATCCTCCTGGCAAATGCTCAATGGAAGGCCGTAGGGACTATTACTGTCTAGACCTTACAGGGCACTGAAGTTACTTGTAGCATGACGAGACAGCTAGAATAGATGATACCTTTGGAGCTGGACCGGAGAGAGCTGCATGTAGGGGTCAGCAAGGTCACATCCCCAAAGGAACTATCCTATATGGATTAGTTAAATATGAGAATCGGATGAAAAGAAAAGGAAAGGAACCAAAAGCCAAGTAGCATCAAACAAATATTTTCGGCCGCCAACATCGAAGTCAAGTTGATATCAATATTATAAGGCAAACTCTATTAAGATCATCTGCCAATATCGAAATAACAAATATTTTAACTTATGGGTGTTGTGTTACTAATTGCGTGTAAAGAAATGTTCAGACGATCATAAAAGATAGTTAAATTATTTAATCAATCGAGTTGAACAGGTCTTGGCAGCAGAATCATAGATAAACGTAGAGGTAGTTAAACAATCGTAAATACTTGTTGGAACCTAATTACTCTTTGGTGCGTAAATTATAGAGTAGGCCCCATTGCGATACGCAATGGGAAATATGTAAGACAACCCGATGAAGTGTTAATCATGCAAATCATTGCATCCTTCCATATAATTACGACAGAATACATTTGTTTATTAGCTAATAACATTCAATTTTGCTTTAAAAATGATTAAATGTAAATTTTGCAGTGAAATCGATACTAGTTTCGATTGTTATATCAATGACACGATATTCGCGCCAGTACATGGTGTAGATAATGAGTCTGGTTGCAAATAAAACAGTGGTTCCCGAGAAGCGCTTCGCCTGTAAATGCATACGTTGTAGGTGTTCGTGACACGCGAAAATTACAAAGTTGCATTCGCAATCCCCGCTATGGTGTCTTTAACGTTCGCGTGCATCGTTCTATTGATGCAATATGACCCACTTGTCATTTCTATGAAATCGTTGCCTCTATAAACGTTACTAAGGTATTTTATCTGTAACTTGTTTAGAGGTTTGGCTTCCTTATTTCCAATAGTAATATAAAATAATCTAAGTAGCAGCAAGAAAATCGACATCGTTATGAAATTCAAAATATTGTAAGCAAAACACTGAATGACGAATAGTAACAAATTCATTTGTGAACAGTTTCAATCAGCTAAATCTAATCTGAAGCCCAGCAGCAAGCGGCTGCCGTATTTACGCAAGTATTAGCGATTTCCCGCTATCGGCAAGCCGCGCACGCGCACAAACTGATCTATGGCGCAAGCTTCCATCATTATTCTCATTACGAACTGGCGAGCGTGTTCGCAATTGCGGCACACCCGTCTCGTGCCAAATGGTGACTTGACAATATTACTACAAGTAGTTTGATACGTAATTTGAAAAGGCTAAAGCCCTTTTATAGGTCGACCACGCACTCCGCACAACGTTTTCGTATAAATGTGGGCTGTTGTCGGAATTATTTGCTAAATCAGTTAAGTGAAAGCTCAGATGATGCAAGCGACTGTGTGGCAGTATGATGGGTTAAAAATAAACTTCCAGACCAAAGTCTTGGCAAGTGCTTACTAGAAATTACAAAAACAATTGGCATGAAAATTATTACAAATATTTTAATTGAAATTTATTTTTGGACAAAGATGTACAGGATCTTGTTGCTGTATAAACTGAGCACTTCTAAATATTTTCTTTTTCAGTAATGTGAAAAATATACGAAAGTATCAGAACGTGTTTTTTACGCGCTTCCGCAAGCAATTTGAGTGCGGAAATTATCAATTTGTCGGAAAGAATATTTATCATCTGGTTTTGATGTTTTTATTCCTTCAAACGTCTAGTTCTTTTGATATTTTGGTTTATCGTGGCCATAGTTTATGATTAATCGGGGTACTGAATTTCCATATGAAGCACATTACCTGTCACCAAACATTACGAGATGCGTGAAAATACAGGATCATGTTTGTGCACGTGGCCACTGTGCGCTGCAGCCAGGCCGTTTCATTTCCCTATTCCTGCTAATAAAGTTTTCAATTTTGTCGTAACAAACAACCGGTTGTTAATCAACATTGCTACGATTTTAGATTTTAATTACGTCCCTATATCCGTGGTCACGGAGACCGCGCCGGTGACTTGAGCTTGTTATGTGCTGAGGTGTACGCTGGGAAAGAATGCGATACATCGTTGCCACCTTATCAGCCGACAGCGCATCGTCGGGTGTCCGATTACGATACAATAAATGTAAACTATATATTCCATAATTCAACATAAATCGATTACAAATTGCGGTAACGAGGGGCACTGATTTGTCAAAATTCTAATGCTTCTGAATTAACAAGCTTCGATTTCTGGTTTGTTATCTTACGGAGAATCCATCGAATCCGTGTTGTCGTTTTTATCTATCGATCTAACTTTATCAGGTGTTGTCGTTAATTACTGGTATTCGATTACGAAGCTCTCATGTTATGTCAACGTAAAGTAAACAAGACGATAGTAGTATCACAATAAGACAATAAATTTGTCAAATGGTCGCAATTGATAAGATTAATTTACTTTAGGATATGTCTCATATTAATCAGAGCTGATATAAGTTGCCCACACACAGTTTGAAATATCGCTATCTCTAGCCTTCGTTAAGGTACACAATCATGTAGCAATTAATCTGAGGGTCTCTAAATGCAAATATAGATAACCTAACGCATGAGGCTTTGGTTAGCGATTTCACTTACGAGCTAGCTACAAATATATATTTCTTAGTCAGAGAGGACCAGTATGGAAATCAAGGTTTTTAGTAATAATAATTTTACTATTACACCGTTTAAGAAAAGGTTAGCAAAACCTCACGCGATGCCAGAAGCAATCCGAGAAGCAGTAGAAAACAAGGAAAATGTTGCTTTAAAATGACGAATCAAAATTTATAATGACCGCAAAATGAGGAAAACTGAGACTGAGCTGATATTAAAAAGGTAATGTGGGGGTGAAAAGGTACTTAGTGGGTAGGTAGAAAAAAATCACGTATCACATGTGTTAATATTTCGTTAACCTAATAAAGTAATTTAAAACAGTCATATTACCACAACCTACGTTAAACCATTTTCCCAATTCTCCATACATTTCGCGACGAAAACGGCGTTAACAATTAATGTAATTATCTTGTTAATCAAACCAAGTCCGTAGATAAACCAAATCGTTATAGTAAAAGGACGGTGGAGTCAAAAGCTGTGGTTCGCGTGTTAACGGGAATGCCCGTGAGAACCCGTCTACGGCCAGTGGGCGAATTTCTCACGCAGTGTGTATGACAACTCCAATTAAAACAATGCGCCGAGACGGCATTCCTAGTACAGTCACGATTAGTATTAATTCCAAGAAAGTTGACAATATCAAAATAGTTTCAAAATCGTTTAAAAATTTACTACGCTTAACCTTGGAGAACTTAATTACTTACTGAAAGCGAGAAATTGATTTATCAAAAAACCCGCTCAAAACAGCTGCAGAACTCACGGCGCAAATGAAACGTTTCCGAGAATACATCAACTAAATAATAACATACACTTTGTTAAATTTTAGCTCGCCATTTGCTTAGAGAATGATATACCTGCACGTCAGGAATAAACGATCAGGTTGGTTAACAATTTATCATACAGTTGCACTCTTGCTATCGCCCCGAGACATTGCAGTCATTAGTTACAATTCGCAACAGTTGCTCTGCTATTTCGAGAAAATAACTAACTTTGGCCCCCGTCATAGAGCAAGGTCGCCGAGGTGTCTACTTTATTTTTCTTAGAACGAAAGACTGACATTCAAAAGTGCCAAAAGGAAAATTCTCTCTCAAATTAAATGAAGCAACTAATGTGGCTGGTACTATTTCTTCTCCTAAATTTGTTTGTCCGAAAATCATAATCTTTAACACGTTTGCAATAAACCTTAGATACTATAATATTCAAAACTTCGAAATTTTGTTTTACAGAACTATCTTTACTTCTAAAACTATTATGTCATAATATCGATAACTAAAATAATTGAATACCCTAATTTTGTATGAAATAAAGTCATATGTCCAGTCAACGTGTATTATATAATGTGTATTATTTCGGAGGTTGATTTATAATAAAATTGTTAGCCCTAAAACATTTGCAAAAAAAATAGTTTTAGTGACAGAAACGAATCGCTGTAAATCCGACTCCACGCAGTCTTGTCTGCTCTACCCCTAGAGTGTAATTTGGAATCGTGGAGGCGCTTCGCGCTCCTCGCGGGCCGCCTCGCCCGGGCGAGGCGGCCCGCGAGTTGAGGAGCAGGTGATTGTAACATTCGCTAACACGGCTTGGGCTGGCCGGCGAAGCCGGCCAACAAGACGAGGTCGCACTGGTGAGCGTTAAACCATCTGCGACGATAAGCTCGCGTGGGACCGCCGCTGGAGCCCCACAGCGCCGGAGCAGTGACAGAAACTATGCCTGCTGCATGTTGCATGCTCGTTTGCATGCTGCATGCTTGCTTGCATGCATGGTGTATGCTTGCTTGCTGCATGCATGGTGTATGCTTGCTTGCATGCTGCATGCTTGCTTGCATGTTGCATGCTTTCTTCCATGCTGCATGTTTGCTTGCATGCTACATGTTGCATGCTCGCTTGCATGCTCCATGCTTGCTTGCACGCATGGTGTGCGCTTGTTTGCATGCTTCTTACAGGAATCTACACAACAAGTTAACTATCTCAAAACAAGTAGGTAGAATAAAAAAATATTGCCCACTGTCATATACCTAACTCGTATCTCCGTACCGCCTGAGAGAAGTTCATAGCAAAAAGCTTTGTATTACAAATTTGTTTTAAAAACGTTATTAGGATAAATAAACATTAAATAAATTTAATTTAAGACATAACTTTTATTGAAACCGGTTCTATTTATTTTGTATATTTTTGATTATAATATTTATGACAAACAAATTTAGGACATTGTATTTAGGGATTTCAATTTGATGGCATGTTATAATACGTGACGTTAAGTTCGGGCAAGATAGCATTCGGACAAATGATGATTAGGACATAAATATTATTGCACTTTAGATTATAGTTAAAAAAGTTAGGGAACACAATAGAGAACCTCGTAGAAGATACAATAATGAGGCAATACCTAACTTTGGCCCCCGTCGTAGAGCAACGTCGCCGAGGTGTCTAGTTATTTTTCTTAGAACATAAGACTAATTTAAAAGTGCCAAAAGGAAAATTTTCTCATAAATTAAATGAAGCAACTTCTGTGACGTCACATTTGGCAAGAATTTAAAACTGCTTTAATTATAGGGATAACCCGGGAGCGAAATGAACTCACACTGAGTTTCTGAATTTTAAATTGGGATATTTCTTAGAAGATACGCAACGCACTTGGCGTAATTTGAATGATATTTCAGCTAGACAATTGGCACTTAACATTTCATTGATCATTTATCCTCGGGAAACCCCTGAGTAAGGGACTAATAATGTCAAAAGTTCGTAAGTATGTGATACCAGTGGGCAAATCATTTCCTAGGGTTTTAATAGATCCTAATTTAGCATAACGCTGTCCCATGTCTGACAACGATAAGCACAAAGTGAATTGAATCAACACTATATGAGTTTCCGCAAACTTGTCCGCATCGCTTTCTGTCACGGTCGACGTCGCGCAACAACCGTGCGGCAGTCGCACGACAAAAGCGACCTCTGTAATCTGACCAATTAGTATAAGCGTCACTTTGAAAACCAGCCTCACACAAACTGCTTTGATCAACGCTCGACGCGCAAAATGGGCATCATTTTCGTCGCTAAAATTATTCCATGTTATTTGTCCCGAACAGGTTAATAACACTTGAGTAAAAAGATAAATCTGTGCGTTTCTAAGAATACAAAAGCGTGGAGAATGTATGTCACTGTCTATAACGACTGTAACTTTAAACCTAAGGCTAGAGGAAGCAACAATTACAATAAACGAGTCCATGTCCAAGTAATAAACCTCAATCTTTTTAAATCGGACGATATTCTACGAAGCTATCTCCGGCTGTCGTGTAACAATAAATATGATGATGGCAATCTAACACTACATTAAATTGAGTATTAAAGTTATAAACTTATTTGTTGAATAACAATATTCATTATAAACTTGTTTGTTGAAACATTATGTTCATGTCAGTCACTATAACTGAGTCTGATTGCTGCTTCTAACGATATAAAATATAATAGATTACCTTCACGAAAGCATACCAGAAAGCGGCAGTAATTATACATTAAATTTATTATACCTGCAACAAAAAATTAAACATTGAATAGATGGCAAAACATTAATAAAGACTGATGTGAACTTGTAACTACAATTCCAATCAATACGATGGAATTATGCAACATGTACCAACAATTGCAATTCAAATGCATTTGTTGCTAAACAAACACACAAAAAAAGCGCAAATAGATATAAACGTTGGTTGAAATACTGGTTTTGACGAAAGTGACATTGTAACTTCAAGTTTATTGCGAGTAACAAATTCACACATCATCACAGTAAGGATTTATCCTTTGGTACAAAGAGGACAACGCAAGAGTAATTGCCATAAGGAAAAGGCCGTAAAGCTCTCACAAATCTTGTTCACAATGTTGCAGAACTTGCAGACTATTTCAGTAATGCAAAATGACGAATTTTCCGGAGCCACGAGACAACAAACGAATAAAACAGCACATACGCACAAGTAAAGTAAAATTTCTAATGAAATATCGGCCATTTTCGTCGGTGATGTTTGTTTCTTGAAGACTAAATTAGGATCTATTTTGCGAAGAAACTAATTATAAAAGTTTACAGACAATGTCGCTGTTTGCGAGATCCAAATTTAAACATTTATGGTCGAGAATTGCCAATGGTGTTATTTTTGGCAGCCCTTTCTACACCCCTTTGTAACAACAATAAATTATTGCTGAATCAACAAAGTTTTAACTTCAGTGCACTTATAACACCCACTGGACCTTTCGATGATAGGAACATTAGTTGCAATTGGAAGCAACAGCTACGATTTTAACACAAGTCTGTTTCCCAAATACAGCCGGAAGACATCACGCTTTCCAAGAAGCGCGCTCGAGACAAACATTGTGGACAGGGACAACGTATGAATAAAAATAATCATTCATCCGAATACTAACTGAAAGTAATAATTCTTTCATTTGAGACGGTGCTATTTTAATTTTATCATCACGTTCCATTCAGAAGTCTAACCTCAGGAACGAAAGCAATTAATATCAGAACAGAACAGAATGCTGACTGACAAACTGCAACTCATTCTCAAAAATTGAATCCGTGACCTTCGCTCTTTTAGAGGTTTAAGAACTATGAATTTAATTAACTATATCGTTGTCTGTGGTGCATAACAGCACAACAACTTTCATTTGAGAAATCAATGTCGTTCAGTTGACTTTTTATTGTTGCTTTAAATATTTAATCTCGAGCTTTCTGGAGAAAAATACCAAGGTATAGTATCTCGCAAGGTTGTTAAGTGCGAATTAGGATCAAGTACAGCAATTGGAGGTGAGCTACAAAGTTTAACATTCTACATCAAGTGATTATACAAATTAACGTGTCTAAAGGTACCACCGTGAGGGGCACATCACGCCGCAAAGCGCGCTCCTCAGCAACAACCGGCAATTTGTGAGTTGTAAGCGTTTCATGATTAAGCTGTAATTACTATTCAATTGAAAAGTGTTTTTATTTTTAGGTGGAGTGTAGTATGCAGCGAAAAATATTCTTTGCCGAATTTTAATAAGATATTTTATTCGTATAGTGATAGTTAGCAACTAACACCTAATAAAGTTTGTTGGGTACATGCTAATTGCTAATTTGACTTGTAATTAAGTCTGACACCCTTACTAAAACAGTAAGCCATTAGCATGAAATATCACATGAACAATCCAAAAAAGAAACAAAAGTATTCACTTTGAGAGTGCCAGACACAAAAAGTTCATTCAATTTATCCTTGCCTAACCGAGCGGGGCAGGGTCATTTCAAAGCGCTTTCGTCCCTATTACATGTTGAAGAACAGTTTGAAGGTAATTTAGCTTTGGAGACTGGTGTTTGAATTTTCAGAAGTGGCTGCAGTGAATGCATGTAGATAGACTTTAAGTTTAATTTTAAGTTAGTTTAGTTAGTTAGTTAGTAGTTTAGTTTTAAGTTTTTGCTCGGAAGTCAAATACATAATAGACGAGAAGTTCGTATACAGTTAGCTGGACGTTATGCTCTTAATTTCTACAATTCGTTCCCTGTCAGTTATTTATCGATTGCAACTATTAATTTCAGTAGCGTCAAACATTGTTATTACATACGATAGAAATCGCATACGAATGAAAACCATGGTGGGAAGTAATAAAACAAAATTATAGCCGACTGACGATTGGAGAAACCGATGACCACGTGTTTCCTGCACGATCTGACACCGGTGCTTCCTAGTGCGTTTCTAAATCTTGCAACCTTGAATAACCTCACGGTTATTTGACGGGAGAGCTTTCACAGGTTTAATTTAATGCGTGAAGAACGAATCTTCTTACCACTTTGGCTCGAACATAAAAATATCGCGCCAGGATCTTATCGCGCATTGCATTTTCAACTCTCGGCGTTAAACCGAGCATCGAGAATCCAACTGAGCGCATCCTAGCGAGTCGAAAATACATACTGTTCAATTTTCAACTCTCGGCGCTAAGCAATGCAATAAAAATCCAGTGCGCGAAAAAAATCCTGCCGCGATATTTTGATGTCCGTCCGAATGTGGACTTATTCATACATAATACAGCTTTGTATGTTCCAGTATGCGATAAAAATTTGACCGGAGTTCAGCAGCGCCAGAACGTGCTCAAAAATAATTTTGGCGTTGTCGAAACTGCGAGTAAAATAATCTTTTAAGCAGAGAACAAGAGGCCAAAGTTGTAATTTCAATCATTTTCGTGATGGATTCTGTTCACCAAATAATGCTCGTGGCGGGGCATTATGTTAATAATTGGTTTCGGGGATCTCAAGGGCCCGAGCAGGCTTGGCTTTGGGACCAAACGCGCATGCGTGCCGAATTGCAAAACAATCGGTTCTGTTACACGATATATGTAAAGTTATTTCAATATGTAAACAAGCAAGGAATTATATTGGTTGTAAAACAGCACAATGTAGAATAGGAAACTCGAAACGAGGCCAATTAAATATTCTACAAGTTAGTTATTTTCTTCAATGTTTGATGGTACAGGTAATCATCGGTATGAATTTGTGTAAAAGAGTAAAAAAACCAGAGTTGTTTACGCTCGTGAAATGCTGTAGGCGATTCGAGCGGTCATTAAAGGAAAGCTGACATCATCGCCGAAGTTGGAAACGGCCGGGTATTGTTGTTATGCCGGGCACTACACCGGCGAAAGGAGATTGTTTATCAGTAACTTTTGCGAATATTAAAAATATAAGTGTTAATACGTACCTATTAGAATAGCATTGTTCTTATTCAAACTAAGACTGCGAAGTTCAATGCCACGGGCGTCGGATTACACGCAACAATTCAACGGTTCATTGATTTTATCGCGATCACATTGGCACGCATTGTGTTAAATGATGCATTGACAAGCCCATAAGTGGTATGCGAATAGTCGAATATACAAATAGATCTCATGCCCAAAATCGATCTTATTATCATGCAAACGATATATTTGTTACTTATTTCTAGACTTTTAGACATTTCGATTGGCAGTTGGCATCAAAAATTGGTTCTAAGGAAGTATTAAATATATTTAAGTATTCTCTAAAATTATTGCCACACAAAATCTTACATAATGATGTTCACGGTCGTCAAATTAGATAATGTTTAAAGATAAAACATTGTCGATGATTAAAACAAGGACATTCTAGTCAGGACTTAATTTGTATAACATATACAGTAGCCCTCCCTCATTCATATGTAATCAAACGAACTGGTTTTTCCTAGACATACACAATTAATTGCAGAAGAGCCCTTTACATTTAGAAACAAAACCGACACTGCATATGCACGACAATCATTGTTAGATAATGTCTAGACCGTCAGGAAAGTTTGCTGAATCTAATTAATAGAGTAAAGGGTGAAATGATTTTTAATTAAAGTTGAATGCTGAGAGTTCCTATTATACCCGAAGGCCAGTTGAGGGTGGCTTTTAACATGAAGCCCCACTCTATATGCAAATTGAGGGTAATGAGCACGAAGCACACTTATTTCATGAATTAAAAAAAGTGTAGTTAACAAGTGAGGAAGTGCTACTAAATATAACCGTGACGGAAACAGAAGTAGTTAGCATAAATTACAAATTCAAGTATATATTTAGAGACAATGTAATCGAAACAATAATAAAGACAATGGGCTAATGTTGAAAGGTACTATCTATGTTATGTTATGAGATTGTCGCTGAAGTTTGTTTTACCGATGTTGAAAGAATTACGATTGTAACAGTTAACGGTGATAATATGCGTTTGAAAAAAAAAAGAGCTCCTCAGACGATGGAAACCTAGAATTCGAGCAAAAATGTTCAAATGCTTATTGAAATAAAATGAATGAATGAAATGCACCGACCCCAGCGTGATGACTTGATTAATCGAATGAACCCCAAGATTTGCACTAGCCCTTGAAGCCTCGTGTCTCATGGTGCTAGAGAGACCATTGCATATCAAGGAGTAGACCGGGGAGCGCTGTAATGGAAGGGAAGACGTGCCCTAATAAAATAATTACAAATTTCTTCGAACCCATGAATAATGCCTTAATTTATTTCACTCCTTATTTTTACAACGTAGATACAACAAGCGAGTACACTCATGTACAAAAAAGCCTGTAGGCCGTAATTTAAAACGCTTCCATCATACCGTGACGTGAACTTAAAGCCGAATCTTCACCATGAAAAATCGTATACAAAAACAGACCTGTTTATTCTGTTTCGTTCCAGTGTTGAGCGAGAGGCGAATTAAAAAAACTTGGCAACAAAATTGCGCGTGTTGGTGAATGCGTGAACGATGAAATGCTTTGACCAACTTGGTTTTTTTTTTAACCACATAGGTCACTCGAAATGTAGTCTATTCTTAGACCAGAGAAAACCAAAAGCAGCAATGGTAAGCTCCCAAGTGTATTGAGTTTAGTACTGCTAAAAAGTTGCCGAGTTTGGTGACAACGTAGATTTAAAATTATTAGAAAATTGCGTTATGATTACAACTCTGCTTAGTTTCTGATTCTGCGTACTGATTAAATGAATTACGTGCATAACTTGTCCTCTAGAATGCTTCGTCAACGTTCGCGAAAAAAACGTGATCCGACTGGTACTGAGACGGGATTTGTAACTAGGACCAGTATTTTACATTTGGGCGATTTGCCTGATCGTTTTATCGATGATCGGATAATAATAGGAGCATAAATAGCCCATTGTCTGGGACATTAGCGAAAATTGATACTGCCTTCAAAATAGCTGTTTTGTGACATCAATTGTCGTTGTATGGGTAGATTAATACCGCTTCGTTTGCAATCAAGCCGACGCCTACCGCTATTTGCTAGAGCTTTCATTAAGATTTTTGGGTCAGAACAATTGCAAGGTTAACTGTAATCTTAGATTTATCGATAAATACGTTCATTTGTTGCTAAGTGCGAGTACTCGTTGGTTGACCGCGTTGGAACGGGGTACACTTGAGTCAAAATAAAGAGTGATGTCATTATTTTTTGTGGGTACTTGGTAAATGTTAATGTGAGATGAATTGCTTTTTGTTCGTGCTCGACAGATGGTGCTTACAATGCTTCGTTTGAATTTAAATAAGTTAAACATACCGCTATACATATAATAACATAGTATACCTATTTATACGGTTGTATTCAATCTAGTTTTGCATCATGCTCCAAATATTAAGACCTCAAACTTAATCGAGAGTTAGAGAATTGTAAGATTGAATACAAAATATATAAATAAAGGAAGCCAAAATTAGAATAATATGGCAGTACGAACGATTGCCAACACTAAACGACGGAAATAAAAAAAAAGCTCCACAGTGAAAGGAAAGACGAATGTAGAACTGCTCAAATACCTTCAACCTTTAATCCGAAATCTATAAGCACAGTCTAGCCTTTATGCACAGTCCAATCAAGAAGAATATTTAATTAACAAGTATAACTAACGTATCCAATCGCATGTGAAAATTGTGAACTGTACAATACACCATAAAAAACGATGACTTCATCAACATTTCAGTTAATGGCAGCGCACGCGACTGACGGGCCAAGTTTCAAAGTGCAAATAGTAAACATACTTTTGACAATAACACACTCACACGTGAACAGTTTTCCAGTGTAACATTTAGCTATGAATAGGACCCGAAGTCGATGATCGGTTTTGGCTCTTCGGCGATACCTAAGCCCGTAGAGGCCAAATAGATCGCAGCCGTGAAAAGTGCCGCTACAATGTTGATCATCACGACCAAAAGAGTCTTATTGTCAAGCCTTAAGGTTGATATTACTGTGATAATGATGCTAAAGAAGTAACTGGCAGGAAGACATCCGTCAATCAACACGGCAATCATTGACGCTCGCGCTCATTCTGGGAATGGGCTGATGCCACGTGTTTGAAAGAACTGCCCACTGATGTGAAGGATGGCAGGAAAAGTGACGTCGATGAAGCATCAATGAAACTGAAAATTTACCCACGAATCCTACAACGCGATCAGTTTAAAATAAATAATGCATGAGTTACGATAAATATATCGTTAAAAGAAGCGCCAAGCGATAGAAGCATATCAATCATAGCAATAGACATCGATAGCAATAAAACAGTCATAAAAATGGACGACCATAAAACAACCTGTGTGAGTCGGTCGTTACTTAAGGGAATCCATAAAAACTGTAGCACAACAAACTATAAAGACCACCGCAGTGTCAGTGCAGTGCTGTCAGAAATCAACGCGGTGGTTGCGGACACTAAAAATAATATTACGTGTTTAGCGGTACTTTGATAATTTCCTCAAAATCTTTAATTTATTATATCTCTTGCAAAGTCTATAAAAGTCTCAATGCGTTGATTTTGACTAAGCCTTCTAATGATTTAGATTTTACCGTTCATTTTAGAATGACCGATAATAGAACTAGAAAAAAGGGTAAACACGTAAAGAGCACAGGCAACAAAAAATTAGTAATGCCAATCTGCGAAAGTACCGTAAGTTTTCTAATAACAGTACAAGCTTTCATTAAAGAAAAAACTGTAACGAGTGAAGGCCAGAACCGTTTTAACTTTAGGCCGAAAGCACGTTGTATTGTGAACAATCTGAAGCTATGAAAAGACCTGTAACAGTATCTGCGTAACTTGTCAGAGATAATGTTTAGAACATTTCACTGATGAAATTAGAAGTGATTGACTGACTAAGGGGCCGATATTTCCCTATTAACGACTAGGTGAGTCAAGTTATTTGCATACTGCTCGTATTATATAACATCATGCGATAACCTGATCACAAGCTTATTAAAAGAAACCAGATCAGCAACTGGTCTTTGATTGATTATGTGACAAGAAGATAGTAATCTTTTTGATTGAATTTTTATAATTTTTTGCTGTTCTGGTTGATAGCGTCGTGAATAGAGACAGACATATGTACAATTTGTCATTTGGAGCCACGCAATCTTAAGCAGTCCCGTTTGTCCGTCACTCCAGCCCATGTTTTGGCACGATGCTATCTCCAATGAGATGCTAATGTATTAGTTGGCACGCACGCCTGTCAAGATTTCAGCCTATCAGATTACTGTATTATTAACAGTGAGTAAGGGAGTGGAACTGTGCACTTTCATTGTACCGTCGAGTTTTCACGTTGCTCTTGTTTTGCAGTATCTTTGGTAATGTATCCCTGACCTTGCGTTCTTATATTTAGCGAGCAGAACGAAGAGGCTGACGAAAATATATAATTTCTCCGTAAATTTGATGTACATGCAAAATAAGATACTCATGTTTACAACTACTGGCACAAATTTTGTTGCCGAAATTGAACTTACACAAAGATTGAAGAGCGTAATCTTCAGGTAAAGCTAAAACATGCTCAAAAGAATGGAGTAAGTAGATTAGGTCGGAAGCGCTGAATAAGACTTAAATATGAACTAGAAGAAGGCACACAAATAACTCTGAATTTACTATTTCACCTGAAGGCTAAAACATCCCAACAAGGTGGATACAATCGCGAGGGAGTACTACGAAAACTTATTCAGATGAGGCGTTGTACGAAAATGTGTCCAGTGCCCGTGACCTAGGGTTTTGTTTGCTACGCAGTGTCCGTCAGAAAGACCCAGACTGCTTGTCGCCGCCAGAACAAGAGCGAGATAGACACATATACTTAAATGAGGAGCGAGACAGAGATAGAGTACCGACCATGGCTTGGAAATAAAAACTCTTGTGTGAGTTGAAGCGGGTGACGTAATGCTACTGAGCATAAAACGCAATTTTATGATGATCAATGTTAGCATTTTTCAGTAGAGTTGTCATTAGATTAGCAAGTCAGATATTTGACATTAATGAATTGTAAAATAATTTATGCATTGATGTTAATAAATAGCCATTTACTACTAACTAAATTAATGTTTCGCCTTGAACAGCGAAGAGTGAAAAACTATTAAAAGAAGTTCTGAACTGTTAAATTAATCATTATAAATTGACGATGCTGACTGCTGTCAAATTGAAATTTAATTGACTATATTTGTAGTTCTTGAGCAGAACAATTGTAAAGATAAGGAAGTCTCTGCTCCAATAGACTAATTATAAAAACGTAGATAAGCAAAAACAGTTTGATTTTATTACAATGGTTGTCGTATTAGCTTGAGCGTTTTGAACTCGGAGATAAATTAGTTAAATTACTAGTCAAAATTACATATTTTTAAATAGAGGAAGTTTGTCATAGCATTGATAAGAAATGTAATGTTTCATCAACTAAAATATTTCATGTCTGATCAATAATCTTTCAGCTAAAATTTGTTTACATTGGCGAAATTTTGAAAGTAATTAATGAAGAAACGTCCGTTGTAACGTTTACAAATGAACTGGCCGTGCAAGAAATATGTATTGATAAAGGCATTTGCTTACTTTTGCTTTGATACCTAATTACTTTATTAATTCAGTTAGTAAATAAATAGACGTGTGTACAAACAAATGGACCTCGGTGACGGCTGTTCGGTCATAGCAAATTGATTTGTTGATTAACTCCTTCATATTTTCAATTGGCAATTATAATGTTTGCTGTTGCACCATATTTTGCCACTACATTTTGAATTTGTGTTTAGTCATTTTTAAGGGGAAAATTGGAGTCCACTATACCTAATATTATTAGATATCAATTTAACAGTTCTGGAAAGAGTCAAAATCACACCAAAATTCAACTCAAAATAAAAGTTTCTAAACGTAAGAGATGTTGGAAATTTCTTTCAATATTTATGAAGTGATGACAAAACATCATTTCATGAGCATCAATCACGTTATCAAAATAATTCTAAATCAATATTGCTTCTCATAATTCTTGTTAAACTTTTCAGAAAAGTGATTCAACGTTTTTGATTTACAACGTGAGCATGACAAAAGATAAGCTTCTTAAAAAACGAATCAGAAACTAGGCCTGTTCCCTTAAATGTTTGGAGAGCAAATTTCGCAGAAGCAAGATAAAACTTATGGAATCACTAGCTTTTGCCAGCGGCTTCGCCCGCGTGCAGTTCGAAAATTATCCCCCGGGAACATACTATTGGGATAAAATGGATCCTATATGCTATTCCAGGTTACAAACTATCTGTGTGCCAAATTTCATCCAAATCCGTCCTGCCGTTTTTGCGTGATTGAATAACAAACATCCGAACTTTTACATTTATAATGTTAGTAGGATTACTATGAGTTACCAGGTGACGAACTGTTGACAAAATATAAAATTATGTGATTCATAGACGAAGTGATAATTTACCTAACAAACAACAGGGATCTGCTTGACATTACAATGAACAAGTAAAAATCAAAACAATATTCTTCGACTTCGGTATAGTTTTTTCTAAACATTTTCAATTAGATTTTTTTAGGTATAGGTAAAGGAAAAGAAACGGCAGGAAAACCAGACACAGAAAAAGGATTACCTATAATAACAAATATAAAATGAAAAGGCACAGTAAATTAATAAAGGTCAAAGCAGGTAAATGTAGATATAGTATGGAAACGGGCACTTATTAATGTTAGGGCGGTACCAGACTCGAAAATTCACAAGGATATGTCTAGACATTCTAACCTTTTACATTGCCTTGCTTGTAAAATACGAATAAAGTATGATCAAGTTAGAGATCGTGCTGTCCTTTGAGATAAGTAGCCTTACCAAAGTAATTGCAAATCGCTTGGTAGTCAATATTCAAATAATATGTAAACGACATAACCGTGGGACACACGCCTAAGAGTGGAATTTGAAAAGGTTTTTGCAGTTTATTTGGCACAATTCCAGTTCGGGGTGTAAGCAGAGATTTTTGAGAAAAATATGGCAGTGAAGCTAGCCGCCTCAGCAATATCACATACAGTAAAATTGCCTGGTAAAAGCGAGTAGACAAATGAAGACATTATTTCAAAAACCACCTTTGTCATAATTCCATGTTACGAGTTAGTTACGCTGTCTTGTAGTGGAATTTGTAAGCTTTCTGATTATATTTTATATTTCTTAAAAAAACATATTAAGTCACGAGAAATTTGCTTTTATTCGAACAACGATACACAACGAATAAACGATTTTACAAATTGCATGGCGTAACTAACTCGTAACATGGAATTTGACAAAGGTGGTTTTTGAAATAAGGTCTTCAAACATTAATATACATACGTGCGTATGTGTCATTGCCGTGTCACGACAACTAGAACATAGTATCCATTTTGTCAACAAGGCTAACATCAAGATAATCCCATCCCTTTAATCTCTTAACTGTCGGCGTTGTGTGCGCAATGAAATCGTTTAAGTGCGTTATGCACGCCTTGCATGTGACAGCCCAGACTTCACGTCGGCGTCTGAATGCTAATCGCGGTGTCATAAGAAACGCATATGTTGACGTCGAATTAGAATAAATAGAAAGTAGATAAACGGTCAAATTGAAAGTAGCTTGCCATATAAGGGTGGCAGTCTGTTTTATTTATTTTTATATTCAAGATCACATTTCCACTAAGCCACTGGGGCTCAGTGAAAATGACTATGATGAATCTATTAAATTGATTAAAATATTAACAAGTAAAAAAAAAATAATTTAAATATTCAACTATTCTTGAAACAAACCGAACAACTTCTACAGCATATAAAAAATAGGTATCTGAACATTAATACGTGTAGCAAAAACTTTGCACCCCTTTTTACGAAAATTACGAGGACAAAGGAGTACGAAATTTGGCACAGTTAAAAGTTTGTACGGAGAAGAAAAGCCGAAAGCTTATATTTTAAATGATTGTTGATTAAAATTTTAATGAATTATGGTCAAATTTCGAGCACTGGGCGACACGGATGTATTAAACCATAATAGCTTATTTTATAGCCATGATGTAGGTAACTGTGACATTCGTAAAATAAATGTTATATCGAAAATTAAAGTCCAAATATTGAACGCAATAAGGAAAATAAACCGAACGACCATTTAATAAACCAGTTACACTCACATGTAAACTTTATATAATTTAAAAAGAAAAACTTATGAACTGGCATGGCACAAATAGGTCAGTTGATCATTGCTTAACCGCATTGGCTGATCCGCGTACCTAAGTAAGCCACGACCTCCTTGCACTAAACGTTTTTTACTACACTCGGCACAGGTGAGCATTAACCGTGCCACTCGTATCATCATCTGCCTAGTTTTTTTTCCAAACTATGTTGGGGTCGATCAGTCTTACCGGATGCAGCTAAAAGTCGCTACCTATCACCACACCTACCTCCACATTCCAGTTACTGGGTAATACGATACCCCTTGATGAGACTGGTTGTGAGACTTTCGGGATTCTGACGACCCGTGACGACTGACAAAGTTCTACGAATGACAGCCGGGACCAAAGGCCGCGCTTTCGGAGGCACGGACAGGTCTTGACATCTAACAATGGTCACCCATCCATGGACCAAACGCAGCAAGCAACGCTTATCCTGATCGATCGGCCTGTGCGGCTGTTATTATTTAGCCATAAAGCCACATCGTTCCACTCTTTCTTATTTCGAAGAGGGCAAAACTCTAGGAAGTTCCAGGAAGATCGGCGTATTAATACTCATAAATACAAGTGGCATTGCCTTTTACAGGGTAAGTAGTATCGTTTAAATGCCAGTTGAAAAGGAGCGTCCCACATTATGTAATTAACCACTGAGTCCCGTATTACAGGACCTCACTGAAGACTCAAGCATTGCTTAAAACTAGTTTCAACCAATCAAATGGTTCTAAACTAGTTTTGTGTAATGCTGGAGTCTTAAAACCAATAAGATCTACCTATTGATTTAATACACATTTACACGAGAGTAGTTGACGGCTTTCACTGGAAATCATTCTGATCTGATTAAAGACAAAGAAGAAGAGTAAGACGAGATGACATAAAAGTACCTATAGTGAAAGAAACCCAGTTAAAAGAACCTTCAGTAACGATTGACGATTAACGAAAAACTAGAAGTGAAAAATGAGGACAATTTGATGTTCTAAATCTTCATTCATTGTTCAGAATAATTTTATAGACAGATTATTTTCCTCTCATTGTTGGTGAAAAACATCTTGACCGCAATACACCTATGTATTTAATTTCCATGTTATATGTATAATGTTGGAAATAGTAGGACATGACATCACCAAAGGAGCGGTGTCGCGGGCCATGTGATTCAGTAATGATGCAATTCCAATAGCCTGATCTAAGTGGCAGTCTGACTCTAGACACTGAATCCAATAAATAAAACAGCTAAATTCGTGAATAAAAATTGTAAGAGAACAAAAAAATGAAGTGTTAAAAACTGGGGAAATCAGAAAGAAAGCTAACTTTCAAAGGTACGGCAGCAGAGGATTCAATTGTTGTGTGCCTTGAGATAAATATGTACATACTATAGTGCTTTACAAGACCAGTTCAAAATAGATCTATCTTCAGTTTAAAGAGGAAGACGATTTCTATAAATCGTCTCCGTGAATCAAGCTTGGTGTCATTTTTGTGATCATTGCAATGGTTGTTAGTATTATCGAAATTGAGCACATGCTCGCAAATAGCCGTGAGGTCACTCGTGATCTTAATTACGTATCGTACGATTTTACTGTATCGAACCGGTTGAGAAGGAAGTGGTCGAGATTTTGACCTGCTTGTGATAATTGGTGAATTGGTTTTATTTTTCCAACTCGCTAAGTATGAAATTCATTTTAAAAGGAGCTTGAAACATGAGCTTTGCCTAAATATTGCGTCGTTTCAAAGCAGACCTAAGCATTATTATTTTAAAACGTCGTCTCAAGGACAATTCGGGCAAAGTTGCTTTGAATTTGATTAATATCGCACAACAAAAACAATTTACATTTGTATCTCATTAATTTTATTACTCATCATAACATGACATTATTATATGCTAACGATGGTATTTTTATTCCATATGGCTCCCAAGGGTTTCACTAACATATTTTGCAACAATCCAAAACCAGTGATGACGTTAAGGAGTTTAATGACATCACATTTTGTGACATCATCAGATAAGTACGGGAAATTGCAAGTAGAAAATCGTATATCCACAAGCAGAATGTCAAATGCACATTCAATAGCATTGAACATTGAAACAATTTATGAAACGTTTTTGGTATTTACGGATTCTAGGAATCCTGTTTTAAAAAATAAACCTCGATCTCAATATGGACCAAAGAGCTCGTAACTAAAAGGTGTAGACATTCCTTATTCGTCAACAATTAATGTAGGAGTAAAGGCGTGGAAGCCTTACAATAAAACTTACTTTCAACTAGGTTAAGACCGTTTAATCGAATCCGTTTTCGCATGCGATGATGTTGACAGTGAAGAACAAAATAATATTGATACTTTAAGCAAATAGTTTAATAAATTCCGCTAGATAAATTTTATAAAAAAAGACCTGCAAATTCTGATGCCAACACAAAAATAAATGGAAACCGGTTTAAAAGAATGACACTCGGCCTACGCAGTCAGTTTTTAGGACACTTACATAAACCGCCAGCACTGGATTTTTATGGCATACAAAAAAAAACGTGTGTGTAAATTTATCAGATGGAATAGCGTCATAAGCGAATTATTTCGCAAAGAATTCGGGTCGGCATACAACTGAAGAGGGGGAGGGTGGTTACAAAATGTTCAACAGCTCATAGTTATCTCAGGAGTACGTAAATCACAAGCAGCGTCTGTGTTACGCAACGCGGTAGCGACATAAACAACCAGATTTTTAACAAGCCACGCTCAAACATGAGTCATTATTAACTGAAATCTAGTCTTAAAGTCAACACCATTATCTTTCATTTGTGTAAACTTTGCATAATATTCGCTGAACGCGACGTGATGCATACTCGCAAGATTTAGGGCATTACTTTATCAGAATAGATAGCGTCTCCCGAGAATTCAAAAATAATGATTGCAACACACGAGAACTTGCCAAACAACAAATGAAATAAGCGATGGCCTACGGTACTAAATGCAGAAGGGCACGAAGTAGTTATCGTCAATTACGCAAGCATTAGAAACATGGACACAAGTAAACAAAACTTTTAGCAGCTTTACAATAAGGGCTTACAAACAGAACCATCGGTGAGGTCGCGCAGTAAACTATTGTCTGTATCCTTTTATGGCTAATAGATAAGCATCAAAACAAGTTGCAAAATGTCTATTTGGGCAAGCGATCAGTTGTGCAATAAATAAGATACTTAATCGAGACTCGATGAATTTGTGCGAACAATAGACGTGGGCAGCAAGTCAGCAACCACTGACGTAATCGAATTTGGACAATTAGGTGCCATGGAGTAAACAACTCGTGGTGGAGATGTAGGTTATCAGTACGCGCTCAATATTGTGATAGCAATGGGACACACACACATTAGCGATATAGTAGATAAATATGTTGACGTGCACCTAAATGTTAGTCTTTTCTAATCTAACCACGTGCGCAAGATCGATAGCTTTGGGGTAATTAAAATAAAAAGATAGGCAGCTCTCAAGTTAAACACAAATAAAGCGTTAAGTAGGGATAGGCGCGTTAGAAAGCTATCGCGATGTGTGTTGATTGACGTCAATGAGACACGTGCTGTTAGGTGACCTAAGACCTGTTTTCACAGCATATCCGCTTAGGTCTGGGCTTTAGCCACATTGATAAGATTGATTTGATGTTGGATCTTGGCCGAGAGACAACGGCTGCTTCTAGAAACGCTGATTGTGACCTTTAGCATAACAATCGCGTTACAACGTAGCGGTGCAGTGAATTATTAAGCTCAGCTGTTGGCGGATTTATTATAATTAACCTGGAGTCTCATCATGCCTAATTGTGAGAGCTGATAAATTACTGTTTGGTGAAACTGTATTGTAGGGCAGTGCGTTAATGAGTCATGTCTACGTCTAGTTTCTTAGTGCACTTCTTGATGAGTTGCATTTTTCTGAAGAATGTAGAACATGCGTACGACCCGGAAACGTATCGACAGTGGCAAAGTGGCTGTTGCCTAGCATTACTGCTAGGCCAAGTAGGCCAACTGCATAATGCGCACTTTTAATTCATAACAAGCTGCACTCAACGCCGTGTCTAAACACTTCAAGTAAAACTTTTACGTAACGCAGTTTCAAAATACTACCGGCAGGACTTTTTCAACAGATATGTTATATGATTAACTGAATACAAATATACTGAGTGACGTAAATGTTCTTAAAATATTGCATTTCTCTTGTCATTATTCTCCGCAGGTGGTGCATATTTAAATTGTAACTGTCATTGTGGAAATAATTAAAATGCTACTTCTAACACAATCAATCATGTTGAGAAAAATGCCGAAATTAATGTAGATAGAAACATTGCGAACCAATATAAATAAAGACGGAAACGTAAATTATGCAAAAGATATAAAGACCTCTCAAATAAAAAAGTATGTAATACGTTCAACGCATACGTACTGACATAACATATAACCTAGGTAGGTTATACATTTGTTATGTCAGTACGGTTATTAGGTTATGGTAACCTCAATAATAATTGTATTCCGCAATGCATGAAGACTAAGGTCTTCAACCAGTGCGTTCTGCCCGTGATGACATACGGAGCCGAAACGTGGACACTGACGGTTGGGCTGATCCACAAATTTAAGGTCGCTCAGCGCGCTATGGAGCGGGCTTCTTTTAAGGATAAAATCAGGAATGAAATTATCCGGAAAAGAACCGGAAATACCAATATAGCTTGTAGAGTGAGCAAGCTGAAGTGGCAGTGGGCTGGCCATGTTTGTCGAAGGACCGATGGACGGTGGAGCAGATGAGTCCTGGAGTGGAGACCGCGTATCGGCAAACGTAGTGTGGGACGCCCCCCAGCTAGATGGACCGACGACCTTAAAAAGGTGGCTGGGACAGACTGGATGCGGAAAGCGGAGGATAGAGTGTTGTGGCGCTGTCTGGGAGAGGCCTATGTCTAGCAGTGGACTGCGATAGGCTGAGTTGAATAATAATTGTAATAAACTTCACACGTGTCTAGGACGGTGAATAATTTAGTTCTCACATTAATAATGTAAAAATTGCCGCTAATCTCGTACATCATTACCGTTATCAGAGGCAGCGTGCAAATGTAAACACATACTGGATAAACATTGATAACTGATTACACAAAGATGGCTGACATCGGGGATCTATTGAATACTAACCCTGTCAAGTAGGGGTTATCTAGCATCGGCGAGATAACGATTGACTGAGAACCACCAAATTGTTTTTATACTAACAAATATTTTAAATATGACCTAGATTTTACTAATCGCAACATATTTCTTTTAATTGCGTTTATCTAATAGGTGTGTCGACAAATAAATGTGGTGAGGAAGCGATTGCACTGAAGTTTTGTAGAGCAAGATAGAAAGTAGTGATGTACCGACTAGTCGGGAAAGCCGACTAGTCGGCCATATTTGTAGTCTGCTGTACTCGCCGACTAGTCGGCCCATTTTTCACTCGTATTAATATGCTTCAAAATGTAAAAGACGGATTAAAATTACATTAAAATCTTTATGTTATTAATTTTATTATAGAATCAGTTTTACAGTTTACTTTCAGTACAATTTAGAATATGATAGGAAATTATGATAGGAAGAAACGCCGGTTCGCACGTAAACAATGAAAGAATAAATGCAAAGTAAACAAGAACGTGTCCCGACAATTCCGCCTGGTCGCCGGGCGCCGGGCACGCCACCTACGACCCGAAAGTGTAGTCACGAACATTACCGTTTTCACCCGAAAGCAATGATCGGCTTGGCCGACTAGTCGGCTATCTTGCAACTGACTAGTCGGCCAAAGTCATAGTCGGCCCATTTCTAATAGAAGTAAATTATTCCATCAATTTGTTTCAGAGTCCTCAAATGGATCTAAATCAATACAGATCAATCTGCCTAGCTTTTTTCCAACCAGTTTGGGGTCAGCTTTCAGTCTAACCGGATGCAACTCAATACCAGTATATTAGATGGAGCGAATGCCTATCTGACTACCACAACCTAGTTACTGGGTAATACGAAACCGTTTGGTAAGACTGGCTATCAGACTTTCGGGCTTCTGACGATCAGAAACGACTGTACAAGGAGATCCACGAATAGCAGCCGGGACCAACGGCTTAACGAGGCACGGAGAGGTCTTGGTATTTAAAGATGGTCAGGGTCACCCATCCAAGTACTCACCGCGTCAAGCGTAGCTTAACCTGATCGATCAGGCAGTGCGGCGGTTACTACTTATACGGCTGTTATTACTGAGCCACAAGCAGAGGGGCTTGTGGCTATGTAATCCAACGAATCTAAATCAATACAGGGATTTGGATGAAATTTTGCACACAGATAGATAGTAAGTTCCCGTGGGATATTTTTCGTCATCCACGCGGCCTCGAGCAAAAGCTAGTTCTAAATTAATTTCAATTATAAGCACTTTGTCCCAAACAATGAGTACGTTTGTATTGAAAGCTTTAGATAAACAATAGCCGTGCCTTGCCCAAGTTAATTGCAGTACACTCCTTACAACTAATGGGATGACGTCAGTGTCAAGGGGAAAATTCAAAGCACGAGTGTTGGAACAATAAAACTATTGATTGCTATCAAACGGTATCTAAGCTGGAGATCAGGCTCGTGAAGATAGTGCTGTGGTAACGAACTACACCACGATAACATCACAATCGACCATTGTCGCGTGTCGTTCACATTATCCAATGTATGAAATTGTGAAACATTCATTATTCTTTGCAGTATTTTATGAGTTGTGAGAATCTGTATATATTTGATAAATTACCTTTTCGAAAAGTAATAAATCAGTGGGTATAGATGTCGTTACTTATTTGTCATTGAATATATTTGTTGTCAGGTAATTACTCAACAAAATATTGGCAAATAAATGCTTCATTTCTCAAGTATCTTTGCAGACATTTCGAACGTATCAAAACGTGACAAGCGAGCGCTACAGCCTACAGCACCATCAACTGAATCTAATAAGATCCAATATATTGGATCAATTTCTCTGACATGGTACACCTAATGCCAGTCGGAAATTACTCAAACGCCAGACTGTTTGATAAAAATGTAATTATGTGCCAAAACCTTATAGTGCGGTTTCAGGTGAACGTTGGCATAGCGCCCGGACATGGCGTAAACAATCTATTTCAGATCTGAGAGTTGATTTGGTGTGTTATGTTCTAACGGGCCACTTCCCTCTACCTGACGGCCACAGAGCTCTTTATATGGGTGAGTATAGTCAAGTAACGCTATCCCTTCCAAGTACTAATGATGTCACATTAAGTTTCAGTGATGACACAATTCATTGTTGACGTCATAATCAGGCTGCTAACCGCCTTATTCAGGTCTGACACCTCCAAAGGATATGATCATCCATGACGTAACAGTGGTGAATAAATAATTATACATAATATATGAACTGTAATGTAACAACTTGTTTGCGGTTTTCAGCCAAATCATACGATCGTGCGGTGAGTCGAGAACTAACAAAATATTAGCTTTGAGCCGTATGACTAATCGTTGGACATTAAGTAACCATCGCCGGGGTGGATGACCGTGTCTGTTTGTCGTTCGCTCAGAGGGCAGGTTCATTTGCTTATAAAACCGCTTTCAGACAAAGGTGTGGACAAATTTGACATGAAACAATATGTTGGTAGGTTTCACCGAAGTAGCACATCGGCCTGGTCGACTTTTCTCAGGGTTGGAGCATCGTTGACGTCTTTTGATTGATCACCAAGTCTGGCGTAGGTACTTACCTTCTTTTGGAAAAATATGTCACCCGTTTAGAAGACATTGCCTTACCTGAAACAGAAATAGATGTAATTTTAGTAATATGTCACTTAATTGTCACTAATTGCTGCAAGTGTGCCATTAAGATTTTATTTTGTTTTAGTGTTGCTTTCATCTTTTACCATGTGCGCATTAAGACAGAATAGTTCTAAATTTAAGCAGAGCAACTCGATCTCAAACGTCAAAAAATAATCTAAGGTAGGCTCAGAATTTTCCTACAGCAAATATGTACAATAAAAACGCAACTGAGAAGGAAACAAGGTCAGTTAATAAAAGTTATAGTAAACAGAGGACGGGGTTTTGGTCTGGACATAAGAAAAAACACGTGGATGAGACAATCGGTTTGATTCACGTAGTAAACATGCTCGCTAGACGGGCCATCTGCCAGACGATAAGTTATGTATGCTGATTTGTTTCATTCAAATATACGCGGAGATTAATGTGTTTCTTGATGAGAATTTAACATTATTAAATTCAAATCAAGATGACAGTAAGGTTTTCTCTAGCTTTCTTGATAATGAGTGAGCATGTTTATCTGAAGTAAATATTTCCGTATACAGCGCTACAGCAAACTGTTCTAGACAACAGGCAAAGGCCGGTAGCTAATAGGCCGATAGTGAATAGACAAAAAAACTAGAAGACACAGCACATAAAGACAAATAAGGCCTTGGATGGAACAGCACGTCTAACAGATAGGTGTAACGTTACAAAATCTCGCACATAATATCGACTCATGACATTGAACCTTGGTCGCTCTTGCAATATAAAATAAGGCATACAAATATTTATTGAGTTTCACAAAGTTTTCCGTATGTATTGCCTGGCAAAGTTACTATTATTGCCTAAGGCACACTATTGGTTGTATAACTGAACAGCGGCATGGCACATGCGCGATTAGAAATGCATAAATCACGTTGTGTCCCATGCGCTAGCGCTCCGCACGACTCACCAGTGTGATCTCTATTATGCACAGCCTTTACGAGTGCCATTAATTTAGACTGACAACCATTTTGTTGAGTGGCGGTTACCATAATCATCTTTACGACTTACAATTTCAAAATACAATACGTGTCATTTACTCAGAATATTTTGGTTTTATTTTGGAGAATGTATTTTTGTCTCTACAATTTTCATGTGAAGATTTTTTTGAGAGTTTTGGTAAATTACTTTTCAGTGGCTATATATTTATTTAAATGAACCTTAACGATTCGTGTATTCGTTTACTATGAAGCGAGAATCTTTTTGAGGCCTTAGTGTGAGTTTCATTTCACCATCTCGATCAAACGTTTCGAGCATGTTTGGCGCTCCGATTGGCCCTGGCTTAGTGAGGGACCAATCGGAGTGCGGAACGCGCTCGATGCGTTTGATCGAGATGGTTAAATGACACTCACACTTGGGCCACTGGTACCTATTACAGCTGAATTTTTCAGCACTTTGTAGAAACGAGCCTTACTCAACTGACATGTTAATGATTTTAAATGTGAAAATCAGATGCTGCGTAGTTCATACACGCTCATTGTCCTATATATAATTGTATTTAGTTATAATTTCTTTATAATAATAGTGCAACAGCTGTGGCTGGTTACCGTGTGTGAGTGGACGTTGTGTAACTAGTTACAGGTACATTATAAGTATTTAACCATTAGTTATTATAGGCATAAACCGTGGTTGTTACAATTCTATCATTGTGTTCGGCGTGGCTTTTAAATGCAATTATCTGGAGCGTGAAGAACTCGTAATCCGAACTATTCGACGAGTTTGAAAATCATGTTCCATTCTTTCGAAAATTTATAGTTAGGTTATTAGAGTTATTATAGTTTAGTTTTGCCCAGAAGAACTGTTGCCACATAAACATTTTGCGTTTAAAATTAGAAAATCCGGAAAAATATGTTTTTCATAAACATTCAAGTTTCATTACAATTTTCGTCTTAACATAAATAATTAGACATAATATACTAGTATATCTAATATTAGTAAAAAAGGGAAGAGCTCACTGGGCATCAAAGAATTCGTAGGCATAGCTGTGTGGGAAAAGCGCAAGTTTCATTGAGTTACACAAGATTGCTAAAACACATTTGAAAACATTTACTCAATAAATACCAAAAATATCACACAATGTATTTCCATTAGTCATGAAATAATATTGTTAGTATACATTGTGGCTTCTAAAAATGTATTTGCTATCTCATAAATATGTGCAAAGAACGGAATAACTCTCGTATGATTTACACCGGAGTATCAGATCATCTTTGAGATAAACATGGTCGTTTAAGTTCTGCTTGACTTTTAGTGGTTAGGTTTCACTCAACAAAGCTATTTTATGTGGTCGTGTAATATAATGTTTACTTAGTGAAATGTTGTATTAGAGACCACACGTGTATACAAAATGTCCCGGAATTAACGCATACCAGCCACCATCAAACAACCAAATAATATAATATTAATTAGGTTATTATCACAACCACACGCAGATTTTTACTGTTTTGTATAAAATATTTTTTTTTAAGTTAGATATACTGATTGTTGGAGAAAATTTTCACTTTTAAAATGTACGCACGCAAACATTCGCACACGTTTAGGAGCCTAGCGTAGAAGGTATACTTCCTCCGCTTAGGTTAGTATTGACTGCACAACGGAAGTGTGAGTGTCATTCACGTAGTTTTCATTTTTAATGCGATAAAAAGTTTCCGATACAAAAAATAACAGAAATTGACTCAGTAAACCATTCTGAACAAACTAATTTCATAATGTGCATTCATTCAGTTTTAAAGATTTAATTACTAGACTGACTGGACAACCGAATATTATGCATAAAAGCAACCAGCACCCCTAATTGCTTAACTCACGATTAATCATAATCTGTTTCGTTTTGAAACAGATTGCTGAACCATTGCTTCATATGTTCGAAAAATGTGTCTGCTCAACAGAGTAAATAACGCAATGAATACTGTTGAACTGTCAAAATGAAACAGTTTATGATTAATAGTGAGTTTCGCAATTAGGGTGCTGTTTAGTCCCAAGATTGTTCAATTGTATTGCTTTTTGTTATTATGAAGAACTATATACAGCAGTGAACGTGTACATGGGCTGATATTTATGTATGTTAAAACTATATTTGCAGTCTTGTGGGGTCTTACCACCGTTCAATCATTGTCACTTACTCCAGGATAGTTCGCAATACGCCCGAGCCCGCCCTTTTAGTATGATCAATGAGATAGGTCTTAGAGAAAGCGGTGGAAACGTGTTGAGAGGATTTTTGTTTCAGGCACTTCATCATTCATCATTTCAGCCGAAAGACGTCCAATGCTGGACATAGGCCTGCCCAAAAGGGGTTTTGCCATAATCGCCACGCTTGACAGGCGGGTTGGCGATCGCAGTATGGTGGTAAAATGCATAGGGAACGTTGCTGCCCATTCTCTAGTAAGTCCCTTAGTCGCCTTCTACGACACCCACGGGAAGAAATGGGATGGTGCTATTCTTTTACGTCCGGCACCACGCGGTTCAGGCACTTAATTCTTGTAAATTCTCTTCTAACCAAAGGATTGAAGGAGGACCACGATGTTGTGAGATTGTCGAACGAATATTTTTGGTGTCGCAAGCGCTACTGCTAAGCACGAGGGATCCTGGGTTTAATTCCCAGTTCGGGTAAAGTATTATTGGGTTTTTCTATCTGGAATTTCTCAGTAGCAGTCCGGAGTCTGGATTCGTGCTGGTTGATGGCTTAAAACAGACAAAACTGGCGAAATTTGGGTGTACTGTACACGTCTGGCTAACCTTTCTGTGGAAAACGGCGTTGTTATTATGTCTTCGGTTATTTTTTTTTTTGCGAATATGTGCATACTTGTATAGAGGCATTAGAACGTTCACGATTGAGACCGAGATACTAACTTTTGAATAAATAATGAGTGTATTCATATTTGTTTTGTTTGTGCGAAGTTTTTTCGTACATAGCAAAAACGATGGGTTAAGAAAAGCACTCGGATACTTCGCGTGGGAGGTGTTATTATAGACGAAGATACAAAATAAAATCTATTGTTTGCTATTTTAGCTAAGAAGAAAAAAAAATTACACTACACTTTCATAAAATATTTGTACAGTACTTAAACATCAGCAGTTGTTTCCTGTTTCATATTTTCATTTGTATTATTGTATTCATTTTCATTCAGAAAAATTGTCTTTTGTCGTGTTGGCTAACCGTTTTCCGCTTTTAAGATCCCGCTAACTATTCCACCTCATCCCAGCCTCACCCTTAGGCAACTCAGGCTAGCATTGTATGCATGGAGCACCGTTATACGGCTGGCACCGTCCATCAGATATAAAACCTACTGACAGACGATAACGGTAACAGACATCGTTTCTTATGCGCGATACTACAACCCACAGACATACGACGTTATTCAATGTTGTACATGATGTATCTTGACATAAGACAGGCCGCATTAAAGCGGTCTTATACGCTAGTAATCACTACATAATATAGACGAAGTCCCCTCACCGCGTCTGTCTGTCTGTATGTCTAAAGAACGCGATAAACTCAAAATCCTACCGAACTGCACCGTAATTGCGTAAAACACTATCAATCACAATAAGGCAATGGACTAGCATTATCCTTCCAAATGATTCATTTTGGAGGATATTGCTGATCCAGTGCTTCGTATGTTTGATAAATGTGTATGCTGACCAATGTAATTAACGCAATGAATTTTGTTTAACTGTTAACATGAAAGCCATTCCTACTGTTAGTGTTACGTAACTACTCCGGAGAATTTTAAAGGTTTTTACCAATGGACGGAATGATTAATGAGGAAGGTTTAGGTTAAGGATGCCTCGATACGCCTTTTTCCGATACGATAACGATACCGATCCTCTTATAAAAATATCGGCGATACCGACACCGATACGCTAATTGATTTAAAAAACGACGGTACAGTAAATAAAACACAAGTCAGGTTATTTTTGTAAATTAATGTAAAAAGAACAAATAACAGGATAAACTAAATAAAACCATTTATAACTATAGATTAGTTAATAATATATTTAGCATTGTTAGTTCGTGCCTCGTTTGCAACGAAATAGACGAGACAACACCCGCGTTTACATTACATTTTTAAACCGCGAAATTTGGATAGTGTCGTTGCATCGGCCATAAAAATATCGCCGATGCATAGGTATATCGGCAAACTTCGAGTATCGCCGATATATCGGCATCGGTATCGGTATCGGATGCATCCCTAGTTTAGGTGTATAATTCATTAAGGTTTTGCGTAATTCGGCTGAATATGACGATGATTCTTGAAGATGTCAGAAAAACATCCGACATCTTTAAGCGCTTTACATTTAGCGTGTGCCACGTAAACCAGCTGTGTGAAAATATTGTGTTACGGAATTACTTATATATTGTTTACCTTGAAACACCACATAGGCTACTTTTAAACCCGGTAGTACGTTCCCGTGGAATATATTCCGAAATCCACGCGGGCGAAGCCGCGGGCAAAAGTTTAGTGGTTCTATAAGTTCACATGTCAATGTACTCGGTGGTTTTTTGTAAGGGTACCCATATATGGGCAGGTGATGTGAAGAGTGATTTGAGCTGTGTGGGAGGTAAGATGAATTGGCAAACAGAATCTTTTCTTTATCTAACTTTGATGTGCGTCTATTGATCATGATTGATTCATTAATTTTGTTATTTTGTTGAGGCCAAAACAAATTATGTTGTGATATTGATTCAATACGATGAATAACGACCAATACTCCAACAACGACAAGAACTAAAATAAGACCACGGTATAATATTTGCGACCGAACAGCTAAGCACTTTTTCCTGCATGCATTTCCATAAATGCATGTATCGCAACGATTACCAGTTAGTTCGTGGCCGACTACCAATCGCGTAATGCAAACCAGACCAAATCAAACTATCTTAGTGCTAATTTAGCTTAAGTTTACTGTTTAATATTAGGATAAATTGTAGTATTCAATATACCCTTCTAAAGCATATAATTTCGTATCACTAAGTCAGTGATCGTAAACCAACACCCAAACCATAACCATTCTAATATAATACTAAATTAACCAAATATCAACCAACCCAGAAGTTAGTGCTAAACCACGCCGGTGCTAACTTCTACACTTTGTGTGTGTAAATACCGTTATTAAGTGCGAACATCAAAACGGTTGTAAAATCATTTATGCGAGGAATTCCGAATCAATATAACACGTTATTGTTCAAAGCAATTATGTGTAGGTTATTTTTATAGCTATGATATAACTGAACATAATAAGTAATTGAATAAAGGCCCACCAGCTGTTTTTAAAAACAAGTTATCTGAGTAATACTCTCGCAAAAACAAGTTAACTGAGTAATACTCTTTTTTTTACTTGAATATTTAACTAGATAGAGGTCACTAGGTCGTTGTGACGAAGATATTGATATTGCCAAAAATACATGCGTCTACCACAGAATATGGGCGTCTCCCATTGAACGATAAAACGAATAATGCGGAAAAGTCAGACTTGTGTCCCCATTTGTTTATTTGCTCGGAGTACTTACCTAAAACCAACCCAGGAGTAAAGAAAGGGTTGAAAGGTTTCTGACCTAATGAAGAGGTTATCACACATGCTTTACATAATCATTTTCGTGGATAAGTAATAACAGCCGCACGGATCGATCCTTCAGGTTAAGCTACACTGCAGAGGTAGTTCTATGGATGGGTGACCATCTCTACATACCGCGACTCCTTCGTGCCTCGGAAAGCACGTTAAGCCGTTGGTCCCACCCGGCTGTTATTTGTGAATCTTTGACTGTCCGTTGGAACCGGAAATTCTGACAACCAGTCTTACAAAGTGGAATTGTATTACCCAGTTACTGGATTGTGGAGGTAAGATAGGCAGTTGTTCCATTTAAAATACTCGTATTCAGCTGCATCAACTTGCCTCAACATAGTTGGGAAACGGCAGAAAAATTGTACCCTCTTTACATTGACCATACCGAACAAAAAATATAAATTGCTTCAATACGAGATAAGCCACGCGCATGTTTAATTACTCGTTAGATCTATTTGCGGGCCGGGTCAATGTTAGCCCACGGTTGATTGAAACAGTTAAATAAGACCGCGTGTACAGGGCTGTCAATCTCAATTTCTTAGCAGTACGCTTCACAATTACCCACACGTCCTTTTCCAAACGGTAAATAGACGTTCGTTAAATGAATATTAATTTTGTCGGAAGTTAAAATGTTTCTTAAGCTATTCTGGGAATATATTAATTGGACCTGGGTACTAAGACGTGGCGAATAAATTATAATTTTATCTGGAGAACTATAGATTATAAACATATAGAGGGGAAATACGCGGTTGAGTGCGTACGCGCAATGGCCATTTTCGGAGTCGATTTCCAAGAGGAGGAAATGTGGTGCTGCCTACTGAGGGACAATACGGGTCAACTTAATCAATATTTTTTTACTGCAGATTTGTACCATCATGGTGACAGTGCTTATAATGACAGGTATGACAGAACCTGGTGTCGCTGCCTAACATAACCGCGTTTTACAGTCATTCTGTATTCAACGTTAGTGTTATACTACTCACACTTATTCAGCTCTGTTCAGCTTCTGTCCATAGAAAACAACGATTTTGTATAGAGTCCGCTCAGCTTTCCGCGGCTGAACGGATGCGTGCGCATACAAAATCGTTGTTTGAGATGAATAAGTGTGAGAAGTTCCTTATGATAAGTAATTAATTTTCCTTAGCAAGATTTTTCCACGGCGACCACAATGACTGTGGTAGATAAACGTGTCATGTTTCTATCATTAGCCACTTACCTAGTCAAGAAAAACATCGTCAATCATAATAAAATAAGTTTTTTGACCTCGCTGCTTCAATAGACTTGTACCTACAACTTTAATTAGTCTTTAAAGCTTTGTACGTCAATACAAGATATGTTATTTATCAATCAGACTGTAGATAACTATTTTATTTAAGATAAATAAACTACAAATGGAAGAAGAAGAAGAAAACAAGTAAACAAAAGGCCCAGGTTATCAAGTGATACGTGATAAGGTTTGCAGACAAAACAGTTATAAACAAACAAGTAATTACCTAAGTAGAGTAAATATTATCTACAATGGACGTTAAAATAACACTTCACCAAGAAAAAATATTTAGCTATTTACTTTAGTGACTTTTGTTAAATATTTGTGAATGGCCCGAGTCTTTGCAAATATTAATTTTCATTAGGTACTGCTCCTGTTAATTTTAAAACTCTAAGTAATTAATGATTTTCTTTATCATTGAAATAATTCCTATCAGCAACCGGGAAAAATTCCATTCCCTATATTTGAATGCTAAAATGTGTGAATGGAATTAGCACAGGACGATAAAAGTGAAGAAGCTTTTCCTTTCGTGTTAAAATGGTCAACGCAATTAATTGGAAATACACAACGTGACGCACATCTACACGAAACTTCCTCTTTTGTTTCTGAGGGTTTAGTGGTTGGCTTCGATAATTCTTTGATTTGAAACTAAATTACATAACCGTATTACCGAAAATCTATTAAGCCGAGCCAAAAGAAAAGTTGAATAACGCATGTCCATTACTTCAACAACATTTTTTGTATTATCATACAAAAACATAGCCCTATAAATTCCACTAAACTACCATGATAATAAATAAAATAGCTTCCCAATGTGGTACACATGGAATAAAGGAACGCTTCACGCGACCCGATGTTAGGCAAACATCCATCGTCGCGAATACTTGGCAAATCGTAGGGGAATCTTTGGCACAGACAGCAAAGTCACGCCCCCGATTTGTGGCTAACGGGTCCAAGATGGCACTCGCTTAATATTTAAATCATACACCATTGTATTTGAAAGTCAAGACCTTCAACAATTGGTAAAAGACAAAGTCAGCTTTGGACTATCGTTTGTTTTTTTGCAGTAAGCAACTGCTGTCTAAACAAGCTTTTTGGATGTGTGCTGTTCGTGAATGGGGACATAAGAAATCATGAGTTATGTTGCTAACCCGGAAAGAAGAATCCGGAGAGGAGAAATTGTTCTACAAGTGTCGCGTCGCGGCTGTTTGAAGAAGCCTTAACAGTATTTTACAGAGAGTGACTGCCTATCTGACCTTCCGTTACTAAAATAAATCCTACTACCCTACTAATATTATAAATGTGAAAGATTGTATGTTTAGATGTTTGTTACTCATCATCATCATCATCATCATATCAGCCGAAAGACGTCCACTGCTGGACATAAGCCTCCCCCAAAAGGGGGAGATTTGCCATAATCGCCACGCTGGGCAGGCGGGTTGGCGGTCGCAGTATGGTGGTCAAATGCATAGAGAAGGCTGCTTCCCATTCTCTAGTAAGTCCCTTAGTCGCCTTCTACGACACCCACGGGAAGAAATGGGATGGTGCTATTCTTTTACGTCCGGCACCACACGGAACGAGTTTGTTACTCAATGACGCAAAAACGGCAGAACGGATTTGGATGAAATTAGGTACACAGATAGATGGTAACCTGGATTAACACATAAGATACTTTTTATCCCGATAGTACGTTTCCGTGGGATAATTTTCGACCTCCACGCGGGCCGCTGGCAAAAGCTAGTAAATAATAGTAATACGACTAAAATCACTTTCAATATCGGTGTCAATACAGATATAATGCTAATTTTCAAATAATCTTGCCAAAATAAACGTTAGTCACATGATATTGCTAAATAATCAGTAAAATAAAGCAGGCCATTGGCGAGTAACATTTTATCAGCTTTACCGTTTGCATAAACGAATCGGGTAGGAGGATTGCCCTGCAAATCGGTGTCACTGTTACGTATTATCACGCAAGGTCGTTGGTACTACAAATACGACAGTAGAAAAATAATGTCTATCTGATTAATTGTGGTACAATGTTGGAAAGGCACCAAATGAATTGGATAGTTTGTATGGTCTTCTGTTGATGAATTGTTTATGTCTGAGCATATTTAGTTGACTAATTGACTGTTGCCTCGGATCCTTGACCTATTTGGATAGAAGTTCTTTCTCTAGTAAAAGGAGAACTTATTGTTTTTGCTCCACGTAGAACTAGAGATGCCCCAATGACATTAAGTTTGCTAGTCTTGTCCCTAATAATCAAAGGAACAGTTCCTAATGGAATATCATTTGGAGTAAAACGTTATACAGCTCATGTAGATTTCGTATTGGTTAGCAACTGGTCATAAGTTATGCACTATTCCAATCTTTGATCCTAACATGTTACTGTTTTGCGTTGCCTTAGGCACAGTTCTGCTTTCTCCATCATAAAAAGGAAAGGAGTTTTATAAGAGTTTCTAAACCCACGAACCAAGAGAGTAATATTTACTGTACTTAGAGCTGTTTCTTTAAATTGATTTAAAAAAAAGTCCGTCAAAGCATGGTAGAGTTTTGTAGTAGATTCAACCTGAGGACCTACTCTCCAAATCTGTCAACAAAGATACGGGCCCGTCCGAAACTTCAGAGTGAACCCCTACACCCATTAATCAACTTTTTCGGACGGGCAAGGCATAAACATATCGGGACTAGAGCCACCTGTCAAATCGCATTGTCATTTATTCTTAGATCGGGCCCCAAACTTATCACTAATAAAATGTCCGAAGGTGATGCGGTGATAGTGCGGAATAGGAATTACCTGTAATTTCGGCCTAAACTACACGTATTTCGTGCTTAGGGAGTAAAATGAATAAAAGCAAGTAAAGATTGATACTATTTGACGGTGAGATGAAGAGAATACTTACACAACATTGCATTATGTAAGCGATAATTCGGCTCCCACATTAACAAATTAGATATCTCCCGGAGCAAATTGAGTGAATGTTTACGAATGTTTCTTTCGTTACGGTTGACCTTTGTGGGTGTGTGACATCAAGGCCGATCACTAGCGAACCGGAAACGCTGGACAATATGGGTCAAGATTCAAAAGTGATGTTTAATCATTAGATACAGGTGTAATTCGGATGTGGTTGGAGAAGTAATTCATTCTGAGTGTCAGGTTACGTGATGAGTAAATCGGAGACGGATTTCCTTTTAGTCTTTTTACAAGATAATCAAATTAATTGGATGGGATTTGTTACTATGTAGCGTTGGTTATTGTAACACCATTATGTCATCAGAAAACAAAATTAGTGCGCTAAGTTAGATAGTGTTTTTGACACAATTTTCTTTATTCGTTCGCTTTGTAGTCGACGTTTGGGAATTTAGAATTAGATTTATTCAGTGGAAAGACATGTCTTATTCAAACAGCTGTTCCTGTCAAATAAATTATATTATTTCTCGAAATCAAGTAATGAATAGAAAGTGTCTCCTGCAAAAAAGTGACAAGTTAATCAGTTGGCAAATCGGTTGTATAACATATGCTCCACGTAATTCATGTTTGACGACAATCTCTGGCAAACACTGATGTCACCGCTTAAGATGACTGTTTGTGAACGAGATACTCTATTTCCGAAGATAACTGTGTTAGCATTTTATCGTTGACAATAGTTTGTCATGTATTAGGAAATGCGGTTACATTTCCGCTCAGCGTAAATGCTGTTGCAAAATTGAGCGATTCGCATAAGGTATCTCGTTTTATGGTGCATAAAATTTTCGATTGGCAGTCCATCACTCCAAAGCGAAGCTCTATCATCGCGACAGGAATACGAAGCAACAAAGTAAAATCGCACACAAGGCTCCCAAGGTTCAACAAGTTACTTTCTGCAGGGGAATTTCGCCTCTGCTAGTATGGAGAAAGATGTAATTTCGTGCGCGTAATTGTGTTGTGGTAGGTGACGTCATGTTGAGTCCTTGTACGGCTGGGTGCGCCGACGCATCCCGAGGCTGCGGTTACAACCACTCGGGATATGTTTCAATGTCATGTGAGATGACGTTAGTGCGTTGTTGCTAAGGGCACGGCTGAAAGTCCAGCCGGTATACAGGCTGGCTAGTAAATAGACAACCGTAATGCAAGAATTGAAGTAGAGATTAAGTTCATTCGCTTCGGACTTTTACTCAAACTTGTTCTAGCTAGGTCTAGGTGCAACCGTGTTTATGCCAGTTCACTGTACATGCCAAAACAAAGGTTAGTATGTCTATTTTTAAATCCAATACTTCATATTCATTTGAATACATACTTAAATGCATTTCCCATATCTTTCTAGTCTTCTCTAAAAGCCTTGCCTTTTCCGGCCAAACCTCTTTGAAAGTTTAAAGTATCTTTAGTTGCCACGCCTGCATTTTTGTCTGCTTTAGTGTCTCCATGATTCACTAGGCATATACCCAATGGAAAAGTTTTGGATTTATGAAAATTTCATCTCAAAAAATCTTATTTGAACTTGAATTAGAGCTGCTATGTGTAACGTACGTGGGACAGTCAGAAAGTTTTGCAAAAAGAATAAAAATTGTTCTATGTAAATATTTTTTTATTAAATCTTTTCAAAGTACTCTCCACTAGCCTCTATACAAAGTTTCATGCGTCTGAACCAGTTTTCTAAACACTTTTTTCGGTCCGCCGCAGACACCTCGTTTACAGCCTGCTCGAACGCTAACAGCCCATCTTCCGGCGACGAAAATTGTATCCCTTTGAGCTGATTTTTTATTTTCAGGAATAAAAAGAAGTCACACGGTGCTGGGTCAGGGCTGCAAGGAGGGTGACCCAGGAGTTTGACCGGCATGCTGTCCATGAAGTCCTTCGTTTTGAGCGCGGTGTGCGAAGGCGCGTTGCCGTGGTGGAGCAGTAGCCCGCGAAACCCTGTTCGGTCGCTTCTTGCTCACAACAGAGAAAACTTCTGCCAAGCATTTAGAAGTATACCATTCAGCGTTGATGCTTCTTTGGTTCCGTAAAGGAATTGACACCAAGTAGCCAGTCAAATCGAAAAAGCTCGCGATCAAAATCTACCCCTGCTTCTAGATCGCTTCACTTTGGTAGGCGTTGATTCGTTTTGAAACACCCAAACCGTCGACTGGCGCTTCGTTTCTGGATCGTATTGATAAATCCAAGACTCATCACCTGTAATGATGTCGTAAACACGCCGAGACGAGCCTTCTTCAAATTTGTTTATCATATCACGGCACCATTCCACCCGGGCCTGCTTCTGAGCATCAGTGAGGTTGTGCGGCACCCAGCGTGAAACTATCCTCCTCACGCGACGATGCACGTGTAGAATTTCGTGAAGGCTTCCCGATCTAACCTGCAGTATGTGCTGAATCTCTTGGTACGTAACTCGCCTATTGTCATGGATTCAATTTTTCACTGCTAGCACATTTTCTTCCGTAACAGCCGTCAAAGGGCGTCCACTTCTTCATCCCCCAAAGTTAGTCAACCGCGCTTGAATTCGTTATACCAACGATACAAGGTTGCCTTAGAAGGGCCTTCATCCATGAATCCCATTTGAAGTCTATCGTACGATTCGTCCGGTTTCAGGCGACATTTGAAATCGTAAAAAATTATAGCGCGAAAACGTTCCCGGTGCAGATCCATTTTTCAATGAGACACGATAATTTAAATAAGCTCGCAAACAATGTGTAGGGAAGTTTTGAAATTGGGACGTACCTATTTTTACATACAAAAATAATCTTATTTTCAAAATAGATTTTAACTGGCCAGTCTCTCATACACATAAAAACTTTTTTTCGCAATACTTTCTGAGTGGCCTGGTATTTGTCACATCTCCGAGTGTGATTTATCCGAAGCGAGCGATTCATGTCCTATCGATTTAAGATGTTGACGAAAGTAATAACTTAGTATCTACTTACAATTTGCACAAACCCTAATAGATCACGACTCCTTTAACAATCTATGATCAAACTACAATCGCTTACCTATCTCTGTTGTAATGTAACCGTGTTTATTATTAGAAAGGTAATATTGCCAAAGATAGTACAATTTCGCCGCGTGGCCGGTGGGGCAGCTTGTACAAAATGATGAATTGCGAATGGCGAATCTATGAGGTCACTACATTTCTTTCGGACATCGAACTCTCTACCGGTTGGTTGTTGCTAGGTAGATTATAACGGTCACATCATAGTGCCTCTACGGGTACAAGACAGCAAATTACAAAAGTTGAGCAGCAATTAGGCCGTTGCTTTAACAAGTCTGCAATTATTGATAATAGAATGTTTCTGTTCGGTGTACGACATAAGACTCAAAATGAAGCGATGGTGGGTGCAGTAACGGCAAAGAGTGGTTTGGCGGCAACAAGAGTGATGGATGTGTACATGCTAGCAATGTCTCTTTGATTGACAAAAAGTTATTGAAATAATCGTTCTTATAACGATAAGTCCTGATTTTCTGTGTCTATGACTTCGTTCTGAATTCTTCTACGTAAAGACATAATTCATGTTTTATTCACTATTTTTAATGAGACAGAATACTTGCTTTTTTTGTGTCTTAATAAAGTAATTATTTTGCAAACTGAACTTTCAGCCCAGACGAACATGCCTATCGTGTTTAGTTAAAAAACCTCCCTTTGAAGTATTCCCTTCCAAATGAAATAATATACACATTTGTGTAACATGACATGATATTAAAATCTTGGGTCAGGTGTTTAATTGGCAACCCTTGTGGGGACTAGGAAGGCGAGTGGAGCGTGTAAATAGCTGCAGGGGGAATCAATGGGGGACTCATACACGTTGCTATGCCTACGTTTACTAGCATACTTATAGTGACGCAACTCACTTAAATGCAGCAAAGGGCACGTGTTTACACACGCTCACAAGGCAAAGCCGTTGCTGCTGCTGTTACTTTTTCTGCATCTTTAATTGCATTCTTTATTTCTATATGGTCTGGATGTTTTATTAATTGCTGCAACATTGTGTTGGTGCACGTGACAATAGAGGGCATGAATGATACTGCATTGTTGTACGTAGAACTACTGATAGCTCTTGTAACTTAAACTACTCTGAGAATTCCTAGAATCTTACTAACAATCATTGTGAAAACTTTTGTTTTTTAATGAAACATTTTGATTTCATATCGTCTACTTTACATTGTATTTTTAAAACGACTTACTGGATACTGCTGCGTAAGAAATAATATTCGTAGGATAAAAAAAAACTGCTGTTTTATACAAAAGTGCAATTCCTACACAGTCAAAATGTATTAAACAGCTATTTTGTGATTTTTGAAATAACCGAAGCAAAATTTCAAAGATCTAGACGATAAGGATATCTCAGAAATAACCACAGTTAACCTTCAAAACTTATTTATTATTCTCTAAACTTATTTTTCCCAAAACTTATCTCCTCACACAATTACAAAACTTATTGTCGTATTTAAAACTAAACTTATTGTGGTAAGTCATGTGCAGAATTCATGGTAACATTTTGCGCATCGATGTCACCCTGTTAACTTTTTATACCTTTCGTTGTCAATTGTTTATCCCAAGCCTTCCTGAACTTTGACTCATAAGTTTATGTTGTTAAACCCACTCACGCCCTTGTTCAATTAAATACCCCCTTGACACGCGAATGTCAATTTAATGTTTTTGAAACTCCATCTTTTCTTTTTTAACGACGTTGTTTTATTATCTTGCTCAAATGTAATATTTAAATAAAGCGTTCTCAGATTTTATTCGTTTTTTGTTAGTGCAAAAATAAAAACTGGGCTAATCTTGCTGCTACAAAAGAAAGATCAAAATGAGTTTGATGTTTTGGCGAATATGCGTCAGTTGCATTCCTTGGTTCCATAGTGGCATTACCATGTACTTACTACATCTATATATAGGAGAAATAGCCAGTATTTGCAACCCTATTCTAGGCATACCTACTAGCTAAATACAGCGTCTTGTTAGCAATGGTACAACCCTACTTTTATTAACAGGCACTAATAATTATACTTATGCTGATATTACATTGAGTGATCAACACACCACTTTCTTCGGATACGTACCAACTCTGCACTACCAAGGGCGCTTGGGACGCGACCGCGCGAATTAACACGAGCATAAGTATAATTGCTCACTTTTCTCAAGCTTAAATGCTCTCACAAAGAATTCAACGCGAAGATTACTGGTGAAATATTGTAACGATTTCGCACACATTTGCGAGTACTTTATCGCGCATTCGGGATCCTCTTCTCTGTCAAATCTCGAGTCTTAAGTGGGATACTGAAGATGTGTTCGTTCAATAAGTTTTCGGGAGGTATTGAGAGCACGATTCCATTTTATTTAGCAAATTAAATTGGAGGCTCGAGCTCTTATCGAAAGATGGCATCAATTTAATATTCGTCAGTCATGCTGCGAAATAGGCTCGAACGATGCTCTGATGTCTCGCATCAATTCTGTATATTGATTGGCATGTTTCATGCAGATAAACAGATTCTACTTGAACTCGTTTGGCTATCGGTATATATTATTATTATTTATTTTATTTAATACTTTCAGCATAGGTACAAAAGTACAGAGGCGGATTTAAATCCGTAGACATTTTCTACCAGTCAACCTTTGGGTTATTCAAAGACATACAGTGGCAGGTGGTTAGTGGAAAATTGAGGAATACATTCAGTAGTTTGGATTCATTCAGTTTTACAGATAATCGGATCAAATAATGTACAGAGTTCAAAGGTACTAACAAGAAGAAGTCAATACATTAGTTCAGATCCACAATGACTGTGAATTTTTTTGTCTTAACTTCTAATCTAAGCGCGTTAGGCAAATACATAATGTATTCGCCTACACAGTTTTCAAGTGAACTTTAACTATTTAAATATTTATTTACCAATTGAACATGACTTACTGCTAACACCTTTAAAAATGTATAGTTTCAAGTGCCACTAGAGCTGTCTCGGTTATAAATCTAACACTCAAGGCAGTATACATTAAAGCCTTTTTTCCCATCTCTAGCATGTCAAATGAGTGCGAATGGCTTGCTAAAGCGACAATACATTAATCATATCACAGTAGATAAGTACTAAAATATTATTTAAAAAAACTTAACTTTTTTATTTAAATTATAGCAGACAGCGTTATTCAAATTCATAAAAAAGCAGGTGAACATCGAGTTTTTGTACGTTTACATAAATATACACATTATTCACACCTCAAGACTCACCCAGAACCCACTTGTTTTGCTTTACTACCTACCTATAGTTATAATCGTCATGGAATAAACAAACAAAAATGACCTTCACATCTGGCAGACAAAAACAGGTATCTCCAATCAACATAATATTTATATTGTTGTGACCCGAACATAATAAAAATTATTTTTAGAATTGCCCCTTATCCATACCTACTAATATTATTAATCCCAAAGTAACTCTGTCTGTATCTGTATGTTACTTTTTCACGTCTAAACCACTTTGATGAAACGATTTTGATATACCTAATTTAGCAAGGAGATAGGATGGCATTCTGGCTAAGGACATGACTACTTTTTGTTCCGGTAGTATGATCCCGTGGGATAAATTAAGCCATCTACGCAGGCGAAGCCGCGGGCAGAAGCTAGTGATAGATATATCGTGCAATATCAATTCATATCGAGCAAGTTTACCGCCACTAGAAAACTTGTATCATGACTTCTTAATTAAACCAGTCCATAAAACATTTTTACGATTCTTTATACTACTCAGCTATATTCGCGAATGGTTCAATGTGGCAGACTTGCAATTTTGTTGTACATTCGGTGGCTTGTAACAGAGTCGTGTTCAGTACCCTTGCCATGACATCTAAACGCTCAAGTCAATAACCTGCCAGCAAAAACTCTACAATAACTCCACACTGAAAGCAACCGCGCTCTATTCTTGGAGCATGACGTAAGCTTTACTGTGCTGCTCAGAAATTATGAGTTAAATTACAAGATGATCAACACGTATAGTTTTTGGGATGCCTTGGGAGGCATGCACATTTATCGTGATTATTCAACGTCTCGTCGTTAGCAGATAATGACATGAAGGATATAAATGCTCGTACATATTCGGTCGGACATTAGGGATGGCCAATTATTATTTTGAAAACCCCAAATGTATCCTTTATGATCTAAATTTGTATTTGCAAAACGTGTAACCGTGCAGATGCTGTGCCTTTATTTACAATGGTTAATAGTCCGACACTTTTGCTTTGTAAACTAGTCTTGACATCTTTTAACCTAATACGGAACGTCTCATGATCATGTGTTAAGCAAAGATCTTAAACTACTCATAATTATGCACTCCATACATTACATATTTGAGAATTGATTGCAAAGCCAAAATCACGACCATACAATTGCTAGGCAAGAATACCTAACCTCCTACGGTATTGGGTACTGCTACTGACAGACCAAAACTCGGAGGTACAGTAAAATTATATCCGTGCTTGTTTAAATAAATACTTACACCCCACTTAACATAACTATAACCTTTAGTTTTTTTATTTTCAGTATAAAGTGGGTCACATTTGTAGCTCTTAAAACTTCTGTCTGTATCTATCTTTTGTTACATTCTTACTATGTGGGTGTCGAGTCAAAACCATCGCAGCTATAGATTTTTTTCTTGTGCTTACTGACAAGTCATTTTGTCAGTATAGATAACATCATGTGACAATGCCAAAGACCCGCCCACAACCAGGCGTTGCTCTATATCAAGATTTGGCTCTTTACTTCCTACTACTTTTGGCATTCGATCTAGACTTAAATTTTTCGATAATGTTCTAGACTTCATTCAACAATAAGAGAGTGTTGAACAGGAGCTAAACATAGTTAACTCTTACGCCAATTCAGACTATTAAGTGCTTGTCCAAAATCTAAGAACCTACAGTAATTTGGTCCCGCGTAAGTTTGCCTTTGACGACCAACTTCACAATATTGATAATGATCAATTGCCTAACGTCTTGTAGATTTTACATTGAAGGTACTAGTTTGGGTTATTAAGATTCAGAGCAGAGATTCGACCAAGACGTGCCGTAGGCGGCATTATGCTTCATCGATAGTATCTCATTTTGGCTTCTGTGAAGCGGAATTCAAATGGCGTAATCACACTTTTCTCCATTCTATTCATTACTTCTATGATGCCATCCTTGAACCTAAAGACTTACCTGTTGTTACACCTAAATGAGAAAAGATTTACAACCAGTCAAACATCCTCCTATCAATCTCTTCGTGTTTGTGTAGGATTTTTTTATTTACATTGCAATTTTTTGCGAGTCTTTTTTTCCACCCAAGAAACGCTGTTGTTTCATTGGTATGTTCCGCAGAATTTGGTTTCATTTTCATCGCTCTCATCAATCATGTTCGGAAGAATTTAAAAATAGCCTCATATTAATCGACCGTATAAAGTTGTTCAGGTATAAAGTAAAGCAATAACAAGGACCATCATTGTTTTATTTAGTCCTGACGTCATCCGTTGTCGACAGGAAAACATGTGTTTGACTTTGACATTGCACAGTTTAGAACGATCATTAAACTTAATTTCCTCTTTGAATTATTTATACTCTTTTTAACTGATATCGACAGCTCGGTGTGTAAATAACGACTGTCCATTTTGTTTACACACGTAGGATGAGATACTATCATGTTGGCGTAAGTGTCGAAGACGCTGAAAAATTAATTAACCCTTGAACATAACACAAAAACTATCTAACAGCACAAAACAAATGCAACGTTCAAACACTCGGCAAAATACAAAACAAACAGCATAATAAAAAGGTTTCTACCAACAACAAAAACAAAAAAACACTCAGCAGGCAAGCATGCACACATACTAGGAACGTTGTATGGCGTTCTAACAGTACAACAAAATTTGGAAACGACCTTGACCCACATAAAATTATAGTACAGAAACGAAACCAACACCTTTAACGTTTGACCAATAGAACACTAGCTTTGAATTAAACCCAATCTGATAACGCAAATGAGTCAGGAGTATATAAAAAATTAAATGCATTGATGAAACGAACAATCTGTCGATATTGTTTTGTTTTTTTACTTCAAAGCTGGTATTCTATTGGCAACAAAAACAGCCATAGCCAGAGAAGCCAAACGTTCCGAGCGTGGAGCGCGTCTACCTGGAGTGTTGCTGCCTCTCGTTTGGCGGCGGGGAGGTCGCGCGAGATGAGGTCGTCGTCTGGTCCCGAGAGTCGTTCGCCGTCGCCGGACTGCCAGCACCGCTGCCACCCAGCGCCAGCGCCAACCCGTTGATGCTGCCGACACATGACCACGTCACCACAGCCCTATCGTCGAACACCCAAAGACCTAGCTGCTCCAACCTTCCCTCCGAAATTTCGACCAAAGACAAAACATGAAACATATGATACTAAACTAAGGTTAGACAACATTCAGTGAAACCTTGGAGCAGATAAGCCAAAGCTAATTTCATACTAGGATCGATATTTACTATCACACTGTTATTATTCTAATTAAGGTATAACACGATAAACTAGTTGTTGTTAATACACAAAAACCTATTTATGATAACCCGCCAAGTTTTAATATTAGAGTACTTTTAGAGTCTCGTTGTTTCAAATATGTTTGAAAATTTTGTTAGGACTACGAACAGCCGAGCGAAGCAGAACATTCTCAGCGGGGTGAAGATATATAAGCAGTGATGTTTAGTTAGTGGCAAGGCAACGGGAGTGTCAGTCATAATATAGGTAATAATTGGCAAGCAAGCATTCCGCACGCAATCTGTTATAGACATTGCCGGTGACAATATTAATATAGAAATCAAACTCATTCATAGATGAAGAGCCATCGATCACGATAAAAAGAACAAACGTGTCAGATGCAATAGTAGTTGGACATTATCCATCTGTTGCAATCGAAATTAATTAAAGTAACGTCACTAAGAGAACAAAGAGTTGTCTAGACGGTTAGCGATGTAACAATGAAATAAATCAGTTGGGCTTTAATAGTGTTTGGAGTGAATAATAGTAATGACGATTGTGATGCCAATCATGGAGTCGAGGAAGATAAGCTTCAAGAGGAAACCGCCGAAGAATCACTCACGTAACAAGGAGTGGGCGATAACAGGCAATTAGTAGAGCTGGTCGCGTCAACGCTGTAGAATTATGTCGCACGAAACGCATCTAGAGTATGAATGGGACAAATGCGTAAGACTCAGGCGTCAAGACAAAGCAGCCGAGGCGTCGCCGTCGTCAAGGTCGCGCTTTGTTACAATAATATGAACTGAAATCACTCCAGTTATACCAATCTACTAAACCTATATATTTGAACAGAGTATTATATTGACAGGTTCTGCAAAACAAGAAATACTCCACAATTTCAGTTGGTAACAAGCATGATTGACGTCAAATGTTTAAATGTGAAATAGCTATTAAGGAGGTTGTTGAACGACTTTTTGTTATTAATCACTACATAGTATAAAACAAAGTCGCTTTCTCTGTCCCTATATCCCTATGTATGCTTAAATCTTTAAAATTACGCAACGGATTTTGATGCGGGTTTTTTTAATAGATAGAGTGATTCAAGAGGAAGGTTTATATGTATAATACACCGACCTCCACGCGGGCGAAGCCGCTGGCAAAAGCTAGTACTGTATATAACTGAAAATTACGAGTCGTGGTATAGGATTTGCAGAACATTTAACACTCAAAATAATAAATGATGTATAAAAATGCTGTAAAATGTAGAGTGTAGAAAATATATGAAGACGATAATGATCGGTTCGCGTGATGGAACCGATGGAGTTTGCAATTAAATAACCTTCCGAGACTTGTGTGCGATATAAACAAATTCAGAGAAAAACTGTTTAAAATACCGCGTTAAATTAGAACTACAAAGAGAATGCGGCTAGATGTTATCGTGACTGGAACTTAATCAGTATGTTATTGAAAGCCGTCATTGGACTTTGTTTTAAAATGATCAAACATAGTTGAAATAAATGCACAATTTAGATACTTTGCCTTAAGTCTGGCAAAGAAAAAATAAAATACTTTCAATGCAAGCTCTGCTGTTTTGCAGTGGTGCTTTGCTTAGCATTCGTTAAAGTTTCTTTTCTTAATTTTAACATAAGTAAAGATTTGCTTTTTGTGGAATCTAATCACATAAGTGTCGCTGACTATTCTAGAATGCTGTCGTACATCATACATATCAAGTAGGTCGAAACTTTCCTTTGCAAAACTTGCCAGAATTTAACAAGGAAGTGAAACGAAGTGTCACTTACACTCATTATAAATGAAATTAAAACTAAAATTTACGTGAGTTCTTTGTACAAACAGACCAATTTATGTATTTCCGTTGACAGCGCATTATAATAAAATTGTCTTGAACCGCCTTCGAATTAACAGCGTATATTTCCGTAAATTGTAATTTTAACATGACCATAAAATGTGAAGGTCGGACATCATGGTCCACCAGGTCACATTTGGCGGAAGTTTGAATTAATCGGAAATTGTTATTGTTCACATCTGCGGAAAACAGACGCCTTTGTATATGCAGGATCGTGCATTTCTCAGTGGGATTACTCATTAAGCAAACAAATATGAGAAACATTCTCATGGAAGAGGCGTCAGTATGATAGAGCTGTAAATTGTGATGCTAGCTATCTTAATTTATTTTGGAATTACAAGAAACTGAAATACCTACCATTTTACATAATGTCTTCAATGAGGATGTCACGCGTAAACAGCCCAACCCTATCGTCATTTCATGTCAAAACTCTAGTATACAAAATGCACAAAATATGCATGCAGATTGAAACAGTTTTGATACAACAGTTTTCCAGGGATATGCAGAATGCAAGACATGTTCAACAGATGTTCAGTCTATGGGTTATTAAGCTTGAGCACGAGAATTGTACACAAGAACTTACTTCTGCCCACGTCTGTCGTATTTATACTTCCAAATGTCACTTTGAAGGACTGTATACAAACAAATGTGAAGCGCATTCCAAATCTTGGAGGTGTTTGGAAATAGACCTGCACGAGTGTTTATTTGTACATTAAAACTAAACCAATTTAATTCAGTGACGTATGCGAAATAAATATCCTGTTGAGAACTGAAATGATTATTTGATTGCGGTCTGACGTCAATTCAGTTGAAACCAATTATATTGTGTGATCGTTGCAAGTTTAATGTATTAACTTTTTATAATACATACATTTTGGCTGCCTATAAAAACATACCGAGTTTGTATGTCCACATTCGCTCAATCCTACAAATAACATCGTAGATTAAATTAGATTCGTCGAAAATAATTTAATTTCGTAATTTTAGTCGACAGAGTTTAACCAAGCTTGGTTAAGGTTGACTGAAGGATAGGTTCTGGCATAATTTAATCTGAGTACACAATTTAAATTGTAATGGTTGATGCATTTGATAATTCTTAAATGCATATGAAAAAGTTCTTGATTTTGCGATAATTGTAATCGTCTACGCGAAGCTAAGGTCAATTTGCTTTTACATACGTTATTGTCAAACCTTTCAATTGTCAAATATATTGCTACAATTTATTTAGGTGTGAGCTCCGAAATGTCGTAGTTTTTGTTTCCTATTGTGTTGACATATTATCCATTATAAAGGGCTGACGACATAAGTTGAATGCCTTTCCAAAATCCCTGTCTTATTTTGCCTTGGCATAGCCCTCAAGTTGAGACTTTGATTTTGTTTCAGGAGTATGGGTCAAACTATTCAAGTAAGAAATTTATTTGAATATGGGACGGCTCTAGAATAGAAACCTTAAAGTGCATCTGTTGCCTTTGAAACAACTACTTTGTATCCTACCCGAGAGATCACAGTAATTACATGTCGCCAGTCTGTCGCTTGCAACGGGGTCTCTCGTTCAAAATAATAGAGCCCTAAATGTGTTTATTGCGGGTTCTTTGTCTTAGCTATCCTTCGGTGCATATGGAACTGAATGACTCATGCACGAAGGTGTCAGTTATTCAAGATTTGCATAGCTCTTCTAAATAATAATTGACTGGCTGGCATACCGGTTTGTTTATTTGTGTATTTTTTGTTGCGGGTATAGGTTCTAACTAAGAAAATTCCTTCATTGCTTTTGCTAACAATATATCTGAATACTTACTAGGGTTTTTCGATGACAATTAGAAGAGTCACTTCAGATTAAGAAAACCTTATTTATGCTTAGCAGCCCACGAATACCTAACCTAACACCGTGATGCCCGGTGCAAGTGAGAGATGGAACACCGGGGTGGTTTTAGTCAGTAAGAGTCTGACAGACCCCTCCGCCCTCCCCGGGGCGGAGGACATCCATGAGGATTTCCCCCATAATAAAAAAAAAAAAAGTGGTTTGGTTGAAGGCAACTTTTTTCAAGATAAATGTAATATTATTGAATGTAATATCACAATGCTACAAATAATATCACATACGTACACATTCCTGCGTGGGATTACAAATTGTATAGTAATATGACCGCATGAGGTGATTAATTTTTTATCGTATGGGTCAATGTTGTGCATGCAAGCGACCTCGACTTCACCATGCATGCAAACTGTAATGAGTTTAATAGCGTCGATTTCTCGGATATTTCAAGGACCAGAAGTTAAATGTAAACAATTGGAATACTGCATTTCCTATGTATTACTTTATGTAAGTACTTGCATTATCGTACTTGTATAAAAGTTCACATTACAGATTGGCTCTTGCTGCTACAATCTGCTTTATTTGGTTTGTCGTGTAGTTGGCCTGGCTTCAGTAGATACTTTGACCGGACTAATGGCGACGCTTGCCATAATGTATGACATGTCATAATTAAATAATATTATTTTAAATTAATTGTATAGCTTGATAACATAGGTACCATGTAAAATGTACACGCCGTCATAACGACCTTAAAACCAGGACCTATTTAAAACCAAACAACGAATAGAATACAATAGCTTCTAATAACAGACGTATCAAATGTTATAGATACGAGTATAATATTTGTTCGTAGCGAAACATTGCATCATGTCGATGCATTTCACTATTTGCTGGCGCCAAGGCCGGCTCTAAGGTTACAAATAACGATAGTATCGGAGCTTATAAGTCGTAACGAAGTACTTATAGTTACTATGATATAATAGACATTTTTTTCTTGATAATTAAATAGAAATCAAATGCAATTTAATTGAAATGTTACATGTAATCTGATAATAAACGAATGGTAAATGTCAAATATTTCATACGCATCAGAAAGGTTATGGATTAAAGACAAAAATCAAGGATCCGAAGGATATTGCAAATGAGCCACGTGGTCAATATAAAATAAGAAATAGTGTGGGTAAAATTGCAGGCGCTCACAATGTTTTAATCTGATAGGAAATTATTTCTTGGCAGATTTTTCGAAACACATCTTGCAAGCTAGGAAAATTAATCATTGCATCAGATGTTCACATGAGTCAACTCTTAAACAGGCATACGGGGTTATTCCCGACTCCACACTGTAATGTACAAATTTCATTGTGTAAATCTTGCTTCACAGCAAATAATTTCAAAATTCCCCCAACGGTGACGAAAATAGCTCTGTTGTTTTCATAATACTCCCTAAATAATCACAAATGATCGTTCCACATTTTCCCAGGTTCATAATGAGAATCATCTGTTACAACCAAGTTATCTTCAATTCTCAGATTTTTGTCTGCACCACGGGCTACTCTATATCCCAGAGGACTTGATAACAGGGACAGCAGTTCAAGAATCCCAGAAGTCTGCTAATATGAGATGGCAGCCCAAACCTAGATTAGTTGGTTTACTATCGACTGTGCTATTAGTTTGCTAATGTTCGAAGATAAAATTGCCCGAGCAACAACCCATAGAAACTTGATGAAGTGATTCATGACTATCCTGTTAGGCTGCTAATAACTTAACGAGAATTACAGTAACTATTACAACATTCACTTTTTCATCTTTATCTATAATTACAGGCTAGGCATTATGGCTTTCTCCATGCGCAATGTGACATAAATTACCTTAGATAGCGTTGGTAGTTGGTACTAGTGAGTCATTGAACAAACGACCAGGTAACATGTCGACACGCCAACTTGCTATAAACCCGGTGTTTTTTTCTTCTTCTAATCTTGAGAAACTATTACTGTTAAGTACTGCCCTTAAATCGTGTAGGTGATATACGGCTCATATTTATTTCTTGCTAGGTTAGTAGTCGTAAAAGTCCAAGTGCTACTAATGCTTTTTATTAATAGGACATGGTTTATTATTGAAGTCGGCTTTCAAATAAAAAAATAATGTTTTATCGGCATTCTACGGAAGTTGATTAATTATAATGGTTCGTTTATTATTTTGCGCAGTGTGTGTTATCAATTAAATATATATAATTAAGGTATAACTTTGTTATGGTGCGGTTAAAACTTAGAAATAGGTCAAACCTATCCTAAACTTACAAACAAATAGTTTGTCTAAATTGAAATAGTGTATGTTACCTTCTTACTACAAATTACTTTTTGTGCAACTTAAGAATGTCATGAACTCATGATGCATGGGCAGCGTTTGATTTGCATTGCATGCATTGGAGTTGAGCCTAAACTGCAAGCTGCATGTGAACTACATTAAAATTGTACGTCTGTTTGTAGAGGCTACAGTATATTTAATGAACGAAGAAGCAACTGAAGACGTCAATTTTCGAATCCAATTCTCATAGTAATAAATTGTACAATACTGTCAGTCAAGCAGAGAGAGACCAAACAGCAGCCATCCAGTTTATAATCAGAAACGAGAAGGACAGAGCAATCGTGGTCATGTGCTCGTTTTCACATCACATGCAAGAGAAAGACATGTTCTTTTATGTGTTCCACACTGCTTATGCAATAAGTCGGGACAATGCTAAGGTAGGTATATGCGAAGTGGCGCAATAGTTTCCGATATAAGTAAACAACTTGTTTAGGCCTGTGCCCATGTGATTCCTGGGTGCTGCTCGGGTACTTCAATGATTGACGTTTTATGTGACAACTGTTTATATAATGAAAATAGCGAATCTTTACAATATTTCTAGTTACGAAAAAAGGTCGTTGTGTTCTGTCTTCTGAATTCCGTTGAATGGCGAGAACAAAAAAGAACGGAGAGTCAACAGATGCGAGGAATTGCGAGCCGCTCAGTCGCCCGCGCACGGTGATTGGTCGACTCCGCGCCGCGGCTACAGTTCATTCGCGACGCGACGATCGGTCGCCGATTCTCGGCGTGAGATGGCGTTGCACGTCAAACATGCCGGCCGCCTTGGAAGAACCATCTTCTTCCAACAGAGATGATACGGTTCAGTTGGAGTCTTCAGGAAGAGGGCATATCTTTGAGCATGCTCGCTGTATGATGCCTGATGCAGTGCGAATTTCAGCTACACGTGATATTCCATCTTTCCCCGTGAACAGCCGAACTATTCTTCCCATTCTCCACTTAAGCGGCGGGAGATTATCTTCCTTTATTAGTACAAGACTGTTGGAGGCAATGTCGTCTTTGTTGGCCATCCACTTGGTGCGACGTTGAAGCTCCGACACGTATTCCTTGGACCAGCGCTCCCAGAAATGTTGCCGTAACTGCTCCAGTCGCTCGTAGCGATCTAAACGCGTTGTTGCCACCAGATTGAGGTCGTCACAGGCTGGTGCAGTCAACGGCCGGCCAATGAGGAAATGAGCTGGTGTAAGCGGGAGGTAGTCATTGGGATCAGTGGACAGAGGTGACATAGGTCGGGAGTTCAGGACAGCTTCGATTTGTGTCAATACCGTGCTGAACTCCTCAAACGATAATTTAGCATTACCTACGACACGCCTTAAATGGTATTTGCACGACTTAACGCCTGCCTCCCACAAACCACCAAAATGAGGAGCGTAAGGCGGGATGAAATTTAACTTAATATTTTGACTACTAGCAAAGTCTACAACGTCTTTAGTATCCTGAAATATAGCTGAAAGTTCTCTTTCAGCGCCAACAAAATTCTTGCCGTTATCGGAAAATATTTGATTAGGCTTACCGCGACGCGATATAAACCGTTTAAGTGCCAATAGATAGTCCTGTGTAGACAATGAACTGACCAACTCTAAATGCACGGCTCGGGTAGTGAAGCAGACAAATAGACAAATGTATGCCTTAATTAAACGTGAACCTCTGCCTTTACGGTTTAAAATAAGTAAGGGTCCAGCATAATCCACACCACATTTCATAAAAGGATAAGTGGGTTCTAAACGTTCTGACGGCAGGTTACCCATTAGTGGAGTTAGCGTCTTCCCCTTAATACGTGTGCAAGTGACGCACCGATGTACTACTTGCTTGGCTAAATTTCGTGCTCCTAACACCCACCAGGTGTCACGCATACTGGACACTAGAAGTTGAGGCCCAGCATGAAGTAACCTGTTATGCTCGTGCGTACACAAAAGTCGTGTAAACCGATGTTTGTGACATAATACAATGGGATGTTTTTTGTCATAACTAAACTGTGAATTGTGCAATCTGCCGCCTACCCGAATTATTTTATTTGAATCTAAAAATACATTTAACCCTGATATTTTATTAAAACGCTTACCTGATTTTTCTTTGACAGGTAAGTTATGTATAAGGCTACGATATTCATTATAAAACGATTGTTGTTGAACTAAACGTACTAACATTTGTAATGAGTTGTTTACCTCATCGACTGTCAATAAACCGGTTTTACGTGATTGCCCGATGCGCGATACGCGCGCATTATGCACAAAACGCAAAACATACGCACCGGTTCGTTGAAGACGATTAAAGCACGAAAACCTATCAAAGTTAATAACAACGTTCGAGTCTGTACTCAATAAATTTATTGTTTGAGATTTTACATCCGGTAATTGTAGGTCAGATTCCAAATTTGTACAAGTTAACCAACTAGAACTTGGTTCACAAAGAAAACGCGGCCCGTGCCACCAAAGACAAATATTTTCTTCTTTCAACGAATCGAAATAAACGCCTCTAGATAATAAATCAGCCGGGTTATCTTTACCCTTAACGTGACGCCAAATAGTATTACTAGTTAATTCATTTATCTGTACAACCCTATTTTGTACAAACGTTTTTAATTGATGTGGAGCCATCCTAAGCCAACCTTGAACAATTGTGGAGTCAGTCCAGAAATATATTTTATTAAAAGTTAACCGAAGAGAATTTATTATTTTCTTATATAATTGTGCTCCAACTAACGCACCACACAGTTCAAGGCGTGGAATACTAATAGTTTTAAGAGGTGCTACTTTACCTTTGGCACATAATAATCGAACAGCTATCACCGAGTTATTCGTGTTATATGAACGTATATATGCACACGCGCCGTACGCGACCTGTGATGCATCGGTAAATATGTGCAGTTCCGTGCACTGCATGTGTACTATGGCACAACGAGGAACTTTTATTTCAGGTAAGTACTTAACGCTACTCATGAATTGTTGCCACTCAGTAGCGATGTTACTAGGAACCTTGTCGTCCCAGTCAAGTTTACTTAGCCATAATTTCTGTAATATTATTTTAGCAGTAGTAATCGCGGGTGATACTAAACCCAGAGGGTCATAAATTTGTGAAATTACGGACATAATTAAACGTTTGGTAATGACAACATTGTTATTTTGTGATTCTAAATTAGAAGTAAAATACAGTTTATCACTTTTATTAGACCATCCTATGCCTAATGTTTTAGATTGACAGTGTTCCCCTATACTTAAGTCCCGACAAGCTTCCGGTGTCACATCGTGATTAAACGTCCACTTTCGTAAGGGAAAACAACCGCTCTGTAACATTTTCGATGTTTTGTTACAAATATCTAGTAAAACATTTAATTCGTCATGACCCGTTATCAAGTCGTCTACGTAAAAATCGTCATTGATGACGCGCGCGATGACGTCATCGTCGCATTCCTGAGCCAGCTGTTTTAAACACCGAATACTCAAGTAAGGCGCCGATGTAGTACCGTACGTAACTGTATTTAACCTATAAACTTGAAGTGGCTTATCACAATTTGTTCGCCATAAAATGAGCTGTAAATTACGTTGGTCATGTTGAATGAGAACCTGCCGGTACATTTTCTCAACATCTGCGCACGCAACGTATTGATATTGTCTAAAGCGCAGCAATATTGAGAATATGTCATTTTGAATCGCAGGGCCTACGTACTGAAGGTCATTCAATGATTTGTTACTCGTGGTGGTCGCACTCGCGTCAAAGACGACACGCAATTTAGTTGTTAAGCTATTTTGACGATAAACACCATGATGAGGCATAACATAATACGGTTTAGGTATCGTTTGCATGTCTGGTAATAACGTCATATGACCTAATTTTTCATATTCATCTAAAAAATCACAATACATTGTTTTATATTGCGGTAAACGCTCCAACTTTCGTTCTAATGCATAAAAACGTTTCTCTGCAGATGTATAAGAATCTCCTAAAACGTCGGGAGAACACTTAAACGGCATTCTGACTTGAAATCTACCATCGTTGTCACGTGTTGTGGACTCAATGAATAAACTCTCACATAGGTTTTCCTCTTCAGACAACATACGTGACACATTAGTTTCTTCAATTTCCCAAAATTTACGTAATTGGATGTCCAATGAGTCAATCTGAGTAAAATTGCACTGAACCGTATTAATGTTTGATTTCTGTAACCGTTTGTTATTAACTGGACCGGATATTATCCAACCCAAACTAGTACTTTGTAGGCATGGTCCGGACTCGAGTCTTATAATTTTATTTTCGTCTAATAATGACCAAAACAAATCCGCGCCTATTAATATGTCAATTTTAGACGGTACATTGAACGACGGATCAGCGAGTTGAACGTGATTAGGTATACGTATAGTATTACAATCAACATTTACAGACGGTAAATAAGAAGTGATACTAGGTAAGACGAGACAATGTAAATCAGTATTAAACTCATAGAATTTAGAACGCATCTTGATTTTACATGTATGGCTTGACTGTGTGTGTGCTTCACCCACACCACAGACACGTATTGTGGACTGTATAATAGGAATATTTAAACGTTTGCATAAAGTATTAGTAATGAACGAATTTTGACTGCCATTGTCGAGAAGCGCGCGCACTGTGTGATAATTGTTATCTAAGTCGGCTACTTCAATTAACGCTGTGGACAATAAAACAGGTTGCAACACTTTCGCATTAGTTGTGAACGCTACGCGCCCCGAGTCAGTAATATTACAATCAGCTGTTTGGCTAACGCAATGCGAAACAGATGACTGCGGCAACGTATTATTATTAACGGTTGATGGTGGCGCTGTATTTACACTAACGTCGTTATTAGTGTGCAATAACGTATTGTGTTTCTGTTGACACAACTTACACGGGCCGAAAACACAATCCTTAATCGTATGACTATCTGTTCGTATACAATTAAAACAAAGATTTTTCGATTTAACTATGTTCGACCTATCGTTTACGGACATATTTAGAAAACTGGCACATGAGTATAAAGAATGGTTACCATTACATAATGGGCATGTAACATTAATACTACGCTTATTCTGACTTCCCGAGGAACCTTTTCCCTTATTCGTATTTACAACGTAACTATGCGTATTTTGTACATTGGAATTTCTTTTATCGTTCGATGACTTGTCATTTTTAGTGTGTTGAGAATGTGAATTATTACTCTTGCTGCTGCTTGATGTTATCATGTCTAACATGTCCGCCCTATTTCTTAGAAATGTAAGCAAGTCGTCTAACTTTAACCTGATACAATCTTTACGTGAATCCGAAATTAACGTGCCTTTATAGTTTTCCCATTCACGCTCCGTTGCCGAATCGAGTTTTGTAACTATTAAATAAATTATTAATGTGTCCCACGAGTCAGTGGGTTCCTTCAAAGAATTAAGTGCACGTAAATTACGTAAAACGGTATCAATTAATTTACGGATTTGTGTTGAAGACTCTTTGTTAATTGGTGACGCTGTGAATAAGGACTTAACGTGGTTATGTACCAGTAAACGATTATTCTGGAACCTATTTTCAAGTAACTCCCACGCGTGACCATAATTATAGGCAGTAAATTCCAACGCACTAATTACAGTTAACGCAGTGCCACTGAGAGCCGATTTCAAATAGTGAAATTTCTGTATGGAGTCTAAATCTTGGCGATCATGGATCATAGTCACATAAGAATTTTTAAACTCTAACCACTTATCGTATGAACCGTCAAAGGCGGGTAGCTGTATTTGCGGCAATTTAACGTTTATAGACTTACCTACCGTGCACGTAGAATTGTTCAACTGACTTTGTTCTTCATCGTTAATCATGCATTTAGCAGTTGATATAATTGTATAATATTGACACTCGAACGTTTCTCTATATTCTAATTGCACTAATAATTCTTCTTCATCTACATTAGTTTCGATTTTGGACTGAATACTATTAAAGTCAGAAAAGAAAATGGTTGCCGCTTGTATTCGTAATTGAACTTGCGTTTTCGTTACAGAATCTAAACATGAACTGTCTAATTTGTGTATAAAATTAGCAAAAAGTGTTAATCTGCCTTTTATCACACCCCTTTGTTTCTTAAGATCGGCAATATTAACTTCAAAACTGTCGGATTTGCACTCATCGTCACTCATTTTGGCGGCTTATAGAAAGCAAAGGTACTTACAGTTGTGCAAACACGGAAAGTCAGGCGCGGCAGAACTCGCGAAGTCACTATACTCACAAGACCGCTGCTCGAACTTCTAGAAACGTACAGAACGATATTAACACAACTCGAAACGGGTAAGCGGGAAGGAAGGGCGAAGGATAACCTGACCGTTGCTGGCTGCTGCTGCTTGAACGCAGGTGTGGAACGCTTACTCCGCCTTTTCTTCTATGAGCAGTTTGAACGCTTGGGTTTCCGCTTCAGGGCTGATTCTCTCGAATGATCTCGAATTATATCCAGGTCGAAGGTCCAAATGTTTAGGCCTGTGCCCATGTGATTCCTGGGTGCTGCTCGGGTACTTCAATGATTGACGTTTTATGTGACAACTGTTTATATAATGAAAATAGCGAATCTTTACAATATTTCTAGTTACGAAAAAAGGTCGTTGTGTTCTGTCTTCTGAATTCCGTTGAATGGCGAGAACAAAAAAGAACGGAGAGTCAACAGATGCGAGGAATTGCGAGCCGCTCAGTCGCCCGCGCACGGTGATTGGTCGACTCCGCGCCGCGGCTACAGTTCATTCGCGACGCGACGATCGGTCGCCGATTCTCGGCGTGAGATGGCGTTGCACGTCAAACACAACTCAAACTGTCGACACTATTTTCGTAGTAGTTTAAATAGAAAACACATACTGCGCAATCGCGATATATTAATCCCGATATTAATAAAAACACAAATTCCTATGTAGCTTCGGAATCCACCGTGCCAACTGTTTGGCAAATCACCAGAAGTGGTGATTCATCACATCCACCTTATGCCAGTTAGTTATCTTCGAAACCATGTAATTGATTAACGCTAATTGGAACGACCGGATCTGTTGCCAGTTAGTTTGTTGTTCTGCTTGCGATATATTACTGCAAACATTGGGGATATTATATGGACATTATTACGACTAAAGTTTTACGAACGTATAACAGTTAATTTATGCGACAATTTCAACATCAAGGCATTAAACAGCTTCTAATTAGTCTTTTACTCAGCTGGCTGGCCGTTTTGTGTCATTGCATGAAAAATTAGAGCAGTTCAGATGTTGGGCAACATTGAAATAGTTTTGAGAGCACGCCTTCATTTTTAACGCAGCCTGGGAAAGGGCAGGAATTCCACTGTAAGCGGTCAATGGTAGCCGTGATACAACAAAAAGAGCAGAAACGTGAAATATCATCAACAAAGCGCACTAACATTACAAACATCGGTCAACTTCAGAGCGCAGCGGCGCACACTGGTCCCAAATTAAAAAAAAGTGGACATTGATAGTAGACCGCTGATATTTTTTTTAATTGTTGATATAATGATAACAGATAAGGCAAAAAAATATTATTGTCCTACTTAAAATACTTTTCTCTATAAAAAATATTTCTTTTTTTTTTGTATGGGAGTGATTACATTTTACTCAATTTCTCAAAAACCTTAAGCGATGTCGAGATGGCATTCACATATGTTAGAAAACTAATAATTCTGAGTATTTGGCTCGAAGAAACTTATTGCTTATCTCTGCGTACTTTCGAGATAATAGTGACAGAAAATAACAATTTTTTTTAATGTTAATTGTTCGCTTTTTTTTAATCATAGCCTTACTCATATCGCAATAGGTCCGCTGGCCAGCAAAATGGAGCTTCGACGCGAGTTTGCCGGGATAACAAGATGGCCGCCTCTCATGACGTAACGTAATACGGTCACGAATCGCGCGCGTACACCTCACTCAGTGTACAACTAAATGTGGTTGCGATAAGACGTGTCCTTATTTTTTCTGTGCGCTTGAAGAAATGCTTGTTGTTTGTTTGTTTTGTTATTGTTGTATTTTGAATCTTTGGATTTTAAAATCAAATAATTTTTGTTTGTCTTTCTTTCGTCGAATTTGTTTTCGTAATTTTTTTTGTTAAAATCAAAGTCACTTTGTCTTTGATATCTTTGATTCTAATTTGTTTTCAATTTTCCTTAAAATTATAATATGTCCGCATTTGTCACCAACTTAGACTTATACGTTGTTCTTAAATCAGGAGGTGGTTTTAAAAATGTCGAATTTTTATTTAATGCCCTTATTGAACGTATTGGTGTTGAATTGTCTTCCGAAGATTTGAGTTATTTTGTCGTAATTTTTCAAGTAATATCTCAAAAAGATGGTCTGCTTCCAGTAGAGCTCAAAAGACCTTTCTTAACAAAAATTCAGACTGGTTACAATCCCAAATAGTTTGGCCAAAATGTCAAAATATCGATTTAAGCAGCATTTTTAAAGTTGCCGAGGAAGTAATTCCAAATTTCGAAACGCAAGTGGATACTCATCAATTAAGTTATGGTACAAGTAAAAAACCATTTGTTGATATATCTGATAAACAGAAGAAAAGGCGTTCTCTAACACTTCTAGATCACACAGAGGAGGAATTAGTTCATGCTTTATGTGCCAAATTAAAAGAGTCTAAAAAAACAAAATTAGCAGCTATATTAAACGAACTCAGCCAAAACAAGGAAAAATGTGAGATGGTATATGATGTACTATTCGCTAAAAAGACTGACAAACCGTGTTTACCAGATGATAAAACGTTAGCGCTTTACACCTCAACAAATTTGTCAAAATGGCAATATCGAAATTTAAGAACTATTCTTGCTTCAGAGAAAATGTATGGTCTTCCATCCTATCAAAAGCTCCTGGAAGCTAAAAAAACTTGTTATCCTCCAGAGTCAGACATAACTGTAACTGAATCTGATGCTAAGATAAGACTTCAATCGCTTCTAGATTTGACAACTAATAGGATATTAAAAACAATTCAGCACAACTCTGCCGACAAAAAATCGCTAAAACTAATAAGCAAATGGGGTTTTGACGGGTCATCTTCTCAAAGTAATTATAAACAAAAGTCACACTCCGACACTAAAATTGACGATTCTTCAGTTTTCATGATTAGTTTGGTTCCGCTTCGTTTGGAAGAAGAGAGTGGTACTATCTTGTGGCAAAATCCTGCTCCCTCTTCAACAAACTACTGTCGTCCAATTGGCTTTATATTTGCAAAAGAAACAAATGAATTGATAAAGAAGGAAAGTGCATCCTTAGAGGAAGAAATTCGTAATCTTGTTCCCACAATTGTAGATAATTTTGATATTAAACATGATTTGTACATGACTATGATTGATGGGAAAATTTCTACTGTGATTTCCAATACTTCTTCTGCAGCTGTTTGTAATATTTGCAATACCCCACCTAGCAAAATGAATGACTTGGACTTTGTATCCAAAAGACTCATCAGAGAAGATATGTATAAATATGGTCTGTCTTCGCTTCATATGTGGATAAGATGTATGGAATGTATTTTACACATTTCGTACAACTTAGACTTCAAAAAGTGGGCTGCACGAAAAGAAGATAAATTGTTAAAAGAAATTAAAAAGAATTTGACACAAGAAGAATTCCGGGAAAGAACTGGTTTGTTAATTGACATAGTAAAACAGGGATTTGGTACAACCAATGACGGTAACACGGCAAGAAGGTTTTTTGAAAATTATGAAGTATCTGCTGAAATAACGGGTATCCACCCTGATTTAATCAAGAGATTTGCAGTCATTTTACAAACAATTTCATCTGGTCAACTTATTAATACCAACTTGTTTAGGGAATATTGTAAAGAAACAGCAATGCTATATGTAAACTTATATCCATGGTATTACATGCCTTCAAGTGTCCATAAATTGTTGATACACGGTGCTGATATTTGTGAAAATTTCTCCTTTATTCCGATAGGCATGCTTTCCGAAGAAGCTTCCGAAGCGAGGAATAAAGATTTCCGGAATGTTAGAATGGCACATACAAGAAAAATCGGTAGAGTTCAGACTAATTTAGACATTATCCACAGCTTTCTAATTAGCTCAGATCCTTACATCAGCCATATCAAACCAAAGTTTGCTCGTTTACATAAACAGTTGTTTCCAGAGGCTAGTGCTTTGATCTTGAACAATGAATTGCTTTCGTTGGAAAACGAGGAAATAGAGATTTCTCAAGAGAATATAGACCCAAATATTAATCTTTCACCATAATATTTTTTCAGAATCGTTTGTGAACATATTCAACTTTATGTTTGCAGCTTAATATGTCTTCATTTTGATTGTTTTTTAGAACTGATGAAAGTACTCCTTCAGAAAGGTCATAGCTTTTCAGTCATTAGTGAGCCCCCATAACCTCTTTTACAGAGAAGTCTCTTTTTACTTATTTGACATTACGCATACATTATAATTATGTGCTAAAGTAAGGCTATGATTAAAAAAAAGCAAAAAATTAACATTAAAAAAAAATGTTATTTTCTGTCACTATTATCTCGAAAGTACGCAGAGATAAGCAATAAGTTTCTTCGAGCCAAATACTCAGAATTATTAGTTTTCTAACATATGTGATTGCCATCTCGACATCGCTTAAAGTTTTTGAGAAATTGAGTAAAATGTAATCGCTCCCATACAAAAAAAAAAGAAATATTTTTTTTACAGAAAAGTATTTGAAGTAGGACAATAATATTTTTTTGCCTTATCTGTTATCATTGTATCAACAATAAAAAAAAATATCAGCGGTCTACTATCAATGTCCACTTTTTTTTAATTTGGGACCAGTGTGCGGCGTACGGCCGGAGATAACCTTCGACAGGCGTCAAACGATGCGATTGTGTAATCGCCGTCGAAGCTGTTAAGCCAACAATGGTACCTTTCAGTGGAGCACGTTGTAAATCATGTAAGCGGTCGTTTGTGGCGCGTGCGCCACTCGATACGACACGATAACAACGAGACACAATCAGCTGCACAGGACTAATCCGCCACAAAACAAATTATACTTTAAGCCAATAAGCATAAAGTTCCATTCTTGTGATTTACGTTGAGGCGAGCTCATTGTAGAGGCAATGGACCATGAATTGTGATAAATAGTAGAGAACAATTGTCCTTTATTTCGGAATCACGTTTGCTATAACCCTTATTCTGAGAAAGAGTTACCATTTGAATAAATTACAAACAATAATAGGTACCTAGGTATTGTGGTTTGTGACCGCAAAACAGATAAAAGCTGCCGCAAATGAGCTTGAGCGTTAGAATGAGAACATTATGATTAATTAACTTGAGTATTGAAAATAATCTACTTGAACGACACGCATTAACCCAGAACCCCGCAGCAACTGATAAGAGCCAATAGGTATAATGAACACATGTTTACATTACTGACTATTTCCGCGTTTTAGATGTTTTTTTCTGTAAGTGCGTTATGTGCAAAATATAATATAGCGTGTACGTTTTGCACATGAAGCGTTATTTGTATTTGTCCATTATTATTTATTTTGGCACATGAGTTATTGTTTGAACAAATCTACTGCCGAGTTATAATTCTTACTGTCAAAATACTCTTATAAGAGTAGAAAAATTGCTCGGAAGCTTTAAAAAAAGCCCCTGCTTATTCTAGACAACTCAAAACATACACCACACACACATGACACATACACTTACACACTCAAACTCACAGTGTAGAGAGACTTTTCATTTTTTTAAAATTTCTTTTTCTGTTTCTTAAATTAATAACTTTATTTTATTTTTGTATTTTTTTATTTTTATTTTCATATTTGAATAAATAGAATAGAGAGAGCCCTGGAGGTGCCAGGGCTCTCTCTATTATATAACAATAAAATATATAATAACAAGTTTAATCTTAGCTTGGATGCCGAAGGTAATAATAATCAGTAATTTATGCAATAAAAAAAAACAATATTGTCTAGGACTAACCTATCGTATATAACCTCTGTATTTTGGAAATAAAGTTTATTCTATTGTATAACTTTAAGAAACGCCACATGCTATGAAATATAATGATGAGAAAATCATTTCAGTTTTTTCGGTTAACAAACATTAGAAATAATCATGATTCGAGTGGTGAAGTATTTCACTGTCGCAGTAGAAATAAATATTTTAATTAAAAATAGTCTAATAGGAGAAACGATGAGCCTTCACGTAAATAATACTAAAAAAACCCTTGAATAAAAATAAACGGAATGATATTTCCGTGATGCCAGCGCAAAAACAGAAACATTAATATTAAAGATTATTGTGGATGACATGGAGTATTAAATGTCATAGAAAATTAAATTTGAGCAAATGCCACATGACATGTATAATATATTTTGACTCCAAATTGCTATAATGTTGCGTCAGCGGCGTTCTCAGGAGTAGTCTCGAACCGAGTCTGTCATTTCGTCTGCACGATTCTATTTCTAACAATTTTTTTTCGCTGGATTCTAAACGAGGACAGAAGGAGTTTATTTTGTTATCAGTTTAAGTCCCAAGTGGTGAATAAGGCTTAAGGTGAACCTAGTCCACATTTTTCCCATACAAACTTCGGGAGTGTTTTACTCCACTGTTGGACAATGTACATCAAAAATTAAACATGGTATAGTTTTGTCTCATTATTAATATTGTCTGTACGGAAACAGAATACTAAAATAAAAAGCCATTCAAAAGTTAGGAGCCAACAAAGATTCGTTTTTCTTGCTAATTTAACCTAACTTTGGGCGTGTTTTAGTAACAAAAGAAGTGTAAAATCTGAAAAACCAAGTCGGTACCGACAAAGCTCAAATATCGAAAAGTTCAATAAAGTTTATTGGTCATTGATTTATGCAGTGGTTTTTTCATAAAACCCGATCTTCCGAAGGGCTGTTCTTAATTTTTCACGCGCCTGTTGTACTATAAATGATCCTGCATCTCACACAATAATGTTGTGCGTGTAGACTAGCGTTTAACTGCTCATCCCTGATACTACCTCTGTCGGACACGATGCCTGGTGAGACAGCGTGCTTTTTAGCCAGGCCCATCAGTGAGTTCGAGCCCGCGACTAGGTTCCCCTTAATGGTTCCAGTTTATACAGGGCAGCTTCAGAGAACACGTGATTCAAAGATCATCAAACGGAAATCAGTTTGATGATCTTTGAAACACGTGTTCTCTCAGATTCCTACTTTTTGAAGTGGCTGCATCCGGACACTGCAGATTCTTCTAAATCATTCATGTTTGGGCGAAAGCGTATTTTATGTGCCGGCTCCGGGCTGGCGCCAAACTCGCCTTGACCGGAGTTCGATGCAACAAACCACGGAAGGCTGACCTTGCACACCCTATCGCGATTGTTACAAAGGTATGTTCAATGTGCAAGAGCAAGGTTACTGCAAAGGAAAAAAAACTAGATGGTTCAATGACGTTTGTACCGTGTTTGACACAATAGAAATAATCAAACAAAAATGTATCAAGATTGGTGCAATCATCCCTTGTAGGAGGCAAAGCAGCTGTTGAAGTGCTTCATGTGATTCTAAATCAACAAATGGCTCCTAATAGCTGAACGATCAAAACGATTTAGCTCACTAAGTAAATGTTTACAATGAGTAAAATTAGTATGTTTACTTTTAACTCCAAAGAAGCAGAGGTGAGCTCTAAAATCTATTTTGATCCCGGGTTACAACACGATTTATTAGCGGTGTAAAATCTAAAAGTGTGATTTCACAACGATGCGTTAGATCCATGCGGTGCTTTGAGAATGACTTATGTCCATTAGTTTTTACTGCCGGCGAGACAGCACCACGACACCAATGTATGAAAGGTTTAATTAGTGCTCTCAGCACAAATGACATTTACACAAGAAACCATCTCAAAGCGAATTATACTATAATTTATGAAACTCGTAACACGTGATGAATTACAAGTCCGGTTCTACTTTCGTCATCTCGTATCGGTTTTGTTTTGCAATACGCGAGTGTTGCAGCGAAAACTGCAAAAAGAAAGGTTAGTGTACGAAGGTCGAGTCGTCGTTATTGACTCGCAAGTCTAGACTCCTGGCCATACATCGAAACACACCCCGATGAACGAAACTTTACGATAGCCAAACAGATCGTTAATAACATGGTAAAGCTGAAGCGACGTGTGGGCAGTAATTGATCAATTTTGAAACTGTGTGCGGATATAACAAATTATAGTTTATTCAGTACCTAAGTTTTTGATAAACTGTTTTATAGTTGCAGCAAAACTGAACAGAGAATTCGTAAATGTGCTCGTTCATTGTTAATAAAAAACTGTGGAGCGGGATGAGCATTATTAGTAGGTAAGCAAAGCAAGCTCAAAGTGAATCAGGTCATAGCCTTGGAATAATTTCGAATTAACACTGTACTGTTCTGTCGTGAGAAATTAGATTCCTTAATCTTATGACAGCTGTGGTTTTCCACTCGGAAATGGCTCCAGATTTATAAAAGCACTCACACGCGCTGAAATCGTCGCATAAAACTTGCTACATTTAAGAGCGCAATTTGTCTCGACTCCAACACATATATTGGCGAGAAAATATTGTGGAAATATAACAGTCAATGTTTAAGAGGGTGTTAATATTGCAAACAAAGTTGATATATTTGATATACACATACAACAAGCTGCTTGTAGATTTGAATGACAGATTTGTGTTCACGGTATTACCAAGACAAACTTTTTTGAATGTAGCGTTATTTAAAGATGTGACGCATATAACAACTATTACAACAATTTATAAAGTAGTTTAATTGAATCTCGTGGCTATCGTAAAGATTGTCGGCCACCACCCACGGCTAACGAAATTAGACGAATGACGAATCCGAAGTGTTACGAGACCGACGAGACGTGTTCAAAAAACGCAGAGGACAACAAATGATAATAAAGTAGACGGACCAAAGAAAAATAGACGAACAATTCTAATTTGTAAACTATGATGGTGATGAGTACGTGATCTTTGTTTACAAAGCCATAACACCGACCTAACAGATTCAAATATTAAAAACAATAGTTGAGCCAAACGATTTCATAAAAACTGAAAACGCGGTTGTGTAAATGTTTACAGAGAATTAAAAAATAACGCATGAATTGAAAATGAAATCAAATACGCGTGCAGTAAAAAACTGAAGAATAACAGAGAAGACAGAAACAAAGTAAGTGGTTTAAATATGGTGACGAGAGCAACCGGGCATGCTTATGCAGTAACTTGACGCTAATGACATTAGTAAGTTGACACCTGAGGAGCAGCGAAGGTCGTGCGGTGAACCTTGAACAATCACGGAGGGTGAAGCCGAGCCCGAGGGTAGTGACCGATGACGAATGACGATGACTAAGGGAACAATTAAGGGAGTGTTACTGCCTCATGTTCAACAACTGTGTATTTCCGAGTTGATCTTCTAAATCTGATAAAGGAAGATGCGCTAAAGTAGCCCGCGAAATACAAATTTTCCTGTTTTGTGCAATCTTGTTTGGTGTCAGGTTGGATGTTGATTAAAATATGATTTGCGTCCGTAAAATTTGTATGTATTTACATGATTATAATGATTAAGATCATTAATACAACCCTCTAAGTTAATTTAATCCCATTTATTGACTTTTTCATTAATTAGTCATTTAGCTTGACCTGCAAATTGCAAAAACGTACTGGCGGAAAACATTTAGTTGTATTACTGATTTGGAAATAACTCCATCAATTAGCTTATTTTTGAGCTTGCCATATTTGTAGTCCAACTGCGTATCAAAATCAGTTTTATTTGGCATGTTTTGAATTCGAATACATAATTTAAAATCAGTGTCCACCTACGGATCACGTTCATAAATATACTAAAATATTTATAACAGATATAATAACATATTTTACGAATAACATCATTGTTTATTTACAGCAGCTTGGACAGCACGGACCAAAACATGACAATGGGGAAAATAATAAAATGTTATATTTATAAGGATCTGCTGTTGGGGTTGGCAGTAATTTGACACCAAGGTCGTACGCAAAGGCCGTACAACGAACTTTCTAGTGCCTTCCGGGTGGCAAACAGATGATTGATGGCACGTTATGGGGTGCCATAGTAACCGAAGCTATTAACGGTTCAACGACCACCATAATGATGTTGCAAATTAATGTTTGTATGCCGTCGTGATTATGAGAAATTATCTTTATGAAACATTTTTTGTGTGTGCTTATTTCTTTTGACTTTGACCCCTTAGTATTTTGAAATAAGTAGATACATTGGACCGCATGTTTTGTTTTCAAAAGTAGTATCATAACGGTACATGAACTGTGAAAGCCTGTTTCAAAAGCTAACTAGGTTTTTTTGTGGACACTAATAGGTCCTGAAGGAGCTTTTTTAAGTGTGGGAAATCATCAAATACCTTCTCGCGCTCTGGGCGGAGCGGGAGGACGTGTCAGACTACCCACCCGTATTCCTTCAGCTGCCTGTGTGCCAGGGGCCACGGTATTTCTTTCGAACAACCCGCACCCCTGGCAGGTCCTGGAGGAGCTTGTGGCTTAGTAATAGCAGCCGCACGGTGCTATCGATCAGGTACGCTGATCAAGCTACCCTTGCCGCGGTCAGTCCGTAGATGGGCATTTACCCCTCCGTGCCTCGGAAAGCACGTTGGTCCTGGTTGTCACTCGTGGATCTTTGACTGTCGTTATGGGTCTTCAGAAGCCCGAAAGTTTGACATCAAGTCTTACCAAGGCGTATTACTCAATACCTGGGTTGCGGAGGTCAGAAAGGCAGTCGCTCCATGTAACATACTGGTATTCATCTGCATTCGGTTAGACGGGAAGCCGACCCCAACATAGTTCGCAAGAGCTAGACAGATTAACTATTCCATGGCCATTCAGAATGGCCATTAGTTCTACCATGGATCATTTCAAAGTTATCCATGAATTACTGGGCACCCTGTATACTAATAAAAAAGCTGAAGAGTTTGTTTGATTGTTTGTATGCGCTGATCTTTGGAAATACCAGTCGGATAAAAAACAAACATTTTGCATTTGGTAGCCCTATTCATGATTAAGGTCTATAGGCTATTTAACATCAGTCCGGACAAATAAGAGTCGAGCAAAAAAAAAAAAAGAATCAGAAAGAAGGCTAAGCGCAACCCAACAGAAGCTAGTTAGTTATAAAGGCATAATTCATTGCTATATTGGCAGAGTATCATACGTGTTTGTATTAACATTCATGAAGTCAACTTTAACATTTTCCCAGAGAGATAAGGCACATCCTGAAAGTGAATCATTGTCATTCGCAGAATCATGGATATTTTAGTAATGCAGAACCAGTAGCGATAATGATAACGAAGTAAGTCAATACGTTTATTTTCATCGTTACTGTGTGTTTTTGAAGCCTACGTCAGTTCTAGAATCACTATTCATATTAGATTCAAGTTTCCGGAATTGATTCATCGATAAATCGCTAAGTCGCAATCTTACTCTTATGTTCGTCTGATATAGTTCATGTTTAGTTAGAAACTTGTGTAGGACAGCCGATCCCATAGCTTAAAGCTTTAGAGTGAGGATACTTTTAGGCACGTGTTATTTGTTTAATTATTTCCTTAATGTTTTGTTCTTACTGTAAACGAAGATCATTGTGGGCTCCTATTGATAGAAATATTTGTATTCCTAATAATATTTTAGTTCTTAAGGTGAATCTAGTCCACATTTTTCCCATACAAACTTCGGGAGTGTATTACTCCACTGTTCGACAATGTACATTAAAAATTAAACATGGTATGGTTTTGTCTCATTATTAATATTGTCTTTACGGAAACAGAATACTAAAATAAAAAGCCATTAAAAAGTTAGGAGCCAACAATAGATTCGTTTTTCTTGCTAATTTAACCTAACTTTGGGCGTGTTTAAGTAATAAAAGAAGTGTAAAATCTGAAAAACCAAGTTGGTACCGACAAAGCTCAAATATCGAAAAAATCAATAAACTTCCGACCCGATCTTCCGAAGGGACTGTTCTTAATTTTTTACTATAAATGATCCTGCATCTCACTCAATAACGTTTTGCGTGTAAACTAGCTTCTAACTGCTCATCATTGATACTACCTCTGTCGGACACGATGCCTGGTGAGACAGCGTGCTTTTTAGCCAGGTCCGCCAGTGAGTTCGAGCCCGCGACTAGGTTCCCCTTAATATACTTTTTAATAGTTTGTAATAAGAGTTTGTGCAGGCATTGTGATCCGCACCAGATGCGTTTCCACCCCGAAACGTGGGAAATGGTAGGGAGAAACCGACGCCACTGAGGCTAATAAAATAGCCTTACTTGTCCAATCAATTATAGTCAGTTCCGATTCATCTGGTAGAAGACAGTAGGCTGAGTAGACTTCAGTACTCGCTACCTTTGACAGTGGAATATAGTATTTTTATTTATTAAGTACTTCTAACCATGGTCCACCGTCCATCTTCACAGTGACATAGTGTCCTGTCGTATTTCCACCCTCCAATCCAGCGCACTGTGCGACCCATCGCACAAAAACTGATGGATGTTTTCGTAATAAAATAAAATAAATAGAAAAACAAACAGAGGACACTTCTCGTAATTTTAAGAACGTTCACAGTCTTAATCTGTCAAAAATACCTCGAGTTTCCATACATTTTTGACATGTGATTGTCGCCGAGATGAGACTGCGACTAGATTTTTAACGTTTTCAATTACGAGAATTGGCCTTCAGTTCATTTATCAAATTAAATTCCATTCGAAAACATCCAAACTAGTAAGTTTCCTATAATTTACTAAGACATTTAAAATGAATGAAATGTATACATTCGCCACAACAATCACAACGAACAACAGCCCAATAGCACAAAACAAAGCAAGGAAACTTAATCTCCCGTTTCTTTAGCAGGTGACCGTTACTCCAGGTCCATCGAACCTAATAGTCCCGGTAAGCCGACGATCCCTGTAAACCGATCGGGGATATGAATAGTTCCATATGCTCGTGTACACGTCAATCGGCGCATTGGAGCGTTGCTTTACATGATCGCGACCTAAAATAACTGTGCGTTGTCAACGGTGCGTTAATAACGTGTGTGAGGGACTCGGGCCAGTTTTAATTATTATTTGATGTTGGGTGATTTTGCTATATTAATTTTGGTTGAAATTTAAATTAAGCTTAGATACAACACAGGCCATATGTTGAGTACAATGGCTTCGCAAAAAATAGCGTGACATGCTGTTTTACATTATGCACAATATCTCCATTTCGAAAATTATCCCACGAGAACGTGCGAGACAAAAGTATAGTAGTATATAATAGTACCCTATGTTACTCCTTGTGATATCAGTTATCCGCCAGTGTAATTCTCGCTAAAATCAATCCAGCCATTTCAGAGATTAGCCGTTATAAACGGACAGTCAGACAGACTAATATTATAATCACTGTTGTTTGTTATATAAATATAAGCACGGCAAGGACATTAAGTAGAAAGCTGTTATTTTTTTTACAAACAAACATTTTATTTATGTATGTATGTATTATAGGGCAATGCTCCTTTTGTTACCATAATCGTATAAGTGTCTGCCCCTAGAGTAGTTGTTACAGAATGCCTACTTAAATATGTAGTAATACTCGTATGTAGGAACGAGATTGCTTACGACTCTCCGTTGGCGCCACAAATATTGAACTTAATACATATCTCAATATTTGCTGGCGCCGCGCACTCGTCATGTTTGTCCGTTATTCACTCGCAAACGAGCATAGAAGAGGTTACACAAACCTCACTTAAATTCATATCTGATTTGCATACAAAAAATGCAAATGCAATTAGCAGAACAGTTGATCCACCGTTTATTATGAAATCGCAATTTGCCTTCTAACCAGTTATGGTTAGCCATGCACAACCTTGAGAGTATTGCAAAAACCATTCTTTCAATTAAAATATTTGCAAGTTTCTGTGAACGACGTTCTATTGGCACACATGGCAATTTGAAGTTAATGGCGCTCAGAGATCAGAGGGGCAATTCTCGTAATTTTAAGAACGTTCAGTCTGATCACAATCGCAATCTGTCAAAATGATCTCTAGTTAGAAATCATTTTTGACATTTGATTGTCCCCGAGATGAGACTGCGACTAAATTTTGAACGGTTTTAATTACGAGTATTGGCCTTCTGTTAGCACATAATATATACGGCGTATTATTTTATTTTGTTTTATTGTTATGTGCGACTGTTAAACTTCACCTGTCCCTGCAGAGAGCAATGCGGAATCGGCATAAAAATAAAACGTTTAGCGGCCGTCAAATTTAGCGGACGCTTGCAAAACGTTGCGACACAACGGTTAACTTGTTTAACATACCACTAATACTGTTACAAGAAAATTAACAAGTCACCTCTTAAAGATAATGTTGAGATTATGTTGCTATGAACTTGGTTTGTAGATTTAAAGCTAAGATTAAACTTGGTTAACTATAGTTTAATCTGCAATTAATTTAATAATATTTTCTCTTCTGAATACAATATGTTTATATGGGTTCTTACAAGGAATCCAGTTTGTTTAAGCTTACAAATTCGGCCGCTATCGGCACTCCAATCAGCTCGGTACTTGGTCAGCCAAAATAAACAAGCGATGACGTAAGATCCAGGTGAGTTGTTTGTGCCATAAACTACTAAATAAAATACGATCCCATTAATCCTCATGTCGGCGGATCGGTTAATCTAACACGCAGAGAGCGTGCAAACAGGCATCAAAACAAAAGATTAAAAATTACCAAGCCCAAGTTGTTTACCACGGGAGCTGACGTCACTGGTCGAACAGAGCCCGATGAGATCATTTGGTCGTTCACACTGACCTTAGCGTACCCTGCCCATTAGGGTTGAAAAAAAAGGAATCGATTGTTACATTAAATTGTCATTGCAAGGCCTAATAGGTTGGTGACACGCGTGCTTTTAATTTTCGTCAAGACATTGCTCGGAGGGATACAAAGCTTTTGGGGTGCCCTTTGGAGTGTCGTCATCCCTACATTTTAATTCGTGTATTCACTGCGTGCTTTAATTTTAATTAATTATTAGAATAATCTAAGTATATGAGTAATTTGTCTAATTATTACACATAATATCTAATCTTTCACATTCATCTGGAGATAGGAACGAACGGAGAATCCACTTTTCTTTCACAGCAATTTAACAGACTGGTCGATTCTGTTGACCAGTCTGTTAAATTGCTGAGGTTGTCATAACAAAATACTGACATACTTATATCAAAACTGTTGTTATATAATTTTAAATTAAGCTATTACACCCCGTGGGCTGCAACATGATGCGTCATCGTGCCGGATGTTTTTTCAGGTATGTAGGGCATCATGAGACAGGTAATGACGTGATATATAACTTTTATCTCGTTTGACAGTACGAGTATGTGTTTGCAAAAGATTAGTTCTACGTAACATGCTTTCGAGGAAGCAAGGTGGTATAAGAATGCTTTTCCTCATTACTGGGCTAGACGTTCATTTTTGTTGGGCGCCATTACGCGTCAAAAATATCTTAGCTGGAGAAACGCAATCTGGGTTCATTAGGGTTTTAACTCAAACGGAAGCAATTGATGGAACTCTGACATGTGAGTGATAAATAAATACCTAAGCCAAATGTATGACAGACTCTGCTCATCCTCAATTTAAAACATCATGTGATCCGAGCATAGTTTCGTGAGCTATTTCCACCCGAGATAATCGTCGATCGAAATACCAGCTCAGGAATTTACATCCTAGTTCGGAGCTCATAGTTTCCTCAATCAACTGAGCGCAGAAGAGTTTAATTAAATAGTTTTGGAGCAGAACTGTGCCGTTAACAGTGACTTCCTAATAGCTGTTCTGTCATACTAAATCAAGGTATTATTAGATGAGCATAAATAATAACGTTATTATTAAACGCTGCATGGTCTTTGGTTAGAATAGACCACCCTGTCTGACGGAGGATTTGCTTTGATACATTGGAATGAATGAAGAATCCATTTGAATAATAAACTCCATAGTGAAGCACATATTTTTCGACACGAAGACTCGTTGTAGCAGTGTCTGAAAGAGGATCTGCAATCAGAGTAGTTCTAGGATTATAATTTTGCATCATTTACAGCGATTTCCTCGTAATTTTCCGTCGGACAATTTATCAAGGTATTATTAACTGAGCGTAAATAATAAGCTATTATCTAAAGCGGATGGAATAAGCCGATTATGACACATGTTGAAAGGACATAGCCTAGCGCTGCGCAACCGAAGTATTGTCCTACTGCAGTTTAGGCATTCTCGATCGACATTCTATGACCAATACCGGTCGATATTAAATCAAATCAACTGATCGTTTATTATGTGCAATTTTCATACAAAGGATAGAGGAATGGACGTCACAGTATCGTCATTAACAGAAGATTTATTTTCATGTTTCGCAATACAATGACCATAATTAGATTGTACGTGATTACTGGGGACATAAATCTATCAAGTTAGAAGTAATTTTACATTGTGTTGAAGTTACTAAGCTTGATTGTGCGGTTTTAAATAAGGGGTTAGAATATGAATGGTGCACTTAACTTTATACACATATTTAAGTTTTTATGTGCAAGAAACTTCCCTCAAGTTTTTCGAAGTCAAATAACTCAATTTCTATTGCATATTATAATGTGGTCATTTATGTGTCACTATCCGGGATACTTTTAAAAACTGCTACAGTAGTTTTACCGGAACTGACTCTTTCATTTTCAGATGCTATTCAAATAATGCAAAACATGAAACCGATTTTATTTTTGAATCTCGCTACATTCTGTACTCTTGCAGTCAATACTGTGTTCATTAATGTGTCATTATTCGGGATGCTTTCAAAATCTGCTACACTAGTTTCAACGGGATAGACTCTTCCATTTTCAAGCACGACTCAGATTATGCAAAACATGAAACCTATTCAATTTTTTTGATCTCGTTACGTTCTGTACTCTCGCAGTCAAGTAATTTCCTATGTTCTGTCAATTGGCTTTATCGTAACGTAACAAATTACTCTTATCTGCAAATGACGTTTGTTGCATAAAAGGAGCGGGAAAAAAGAGAAAGGCAATTAGGTAATTTAAGATTCCGTAACTGGATAAACATTCAGTATATTTGGAAGTAAGAAATAAGCTAACGTTACAAATAAATTACCTTAAACAGACTTGGATACTTTCTCTGTTTGCTAAGCTAAACTTAGCTAATGACTAGAGTTAAGCTAAGTAATGTATCGACTGAATCTAAATACTTTTCTAGAATGCAAGTGGGCTAATTAGTTATACTAACCAGGTCGTCTCGTCTCGAGTGAAGACTGAGGACAATAATTTATGAGACAGAAATGGTCAAATTATGCAGCAACCGATAATTTGTGAACAGCAATGATTTGATTTCATTAGATAGTGCATGTATTTCGAAAGGTTTGTGAGTTCAAAGATACGAAGACAATATTCCCCATCAATAGAAAGGAGACTACTTAGTCACGTTCCATATAAAGTTGGGCCCAAAACCCAAAGTCAGCGAATAAAAATGTATTATCCTGGTCGGGGAAGTCGTCTTTATCATTTGTACTATTGCGCCGAATCTCTACGACCATTCCTTCAGCTGTTTTTTTTATGATGAAATATCTAGTTTTATACATTTTAATGAAATATAAAAATATCAATGGGCGAAAATAAGTGAAGGATAAGCTTGATACGAGGGCGGGTCAATAAGTCCGTGACTTTTGGAATAAAACACAGATTTTTTGATAAATAAATCATTTTATTTTTCAACGTAGTCTCCCTTGAGCTCTATACACTTTGTCCAACGCTTCTCCAATTTTTTTATCCCTTCCAAAAAATATGATTTGTCGAGGTCCTCAAAATAGGCCTTTGTTTGCGAGATGACTTCATCATTGGAGTCAAATCTTTTTCCACCAAGCCATTTCTTCAGGTTTGGAAACAAGAAGTAGTCACTCGGAGCCAAATCTGGAGAATAGGGCGGATGAGGGAGCAATTCATAGCCCAATTCATGGATTTTTGCCATGGCAACTGCACAAGTGTGCACCCTTGCATTGTCTTGGTGGAAAAGAACTTTTTTCTTGGCCAAATGAGGTCGGTTTTTTTTTTCAAATCGTCATTGAAGCGGTCCAATAAGTTGGCATAATATTCCCCATTGATTGTTCTTCCCTTTTGAAGGTAGTCAATGTGGATTATCCCACGTGCATCCCAAAAAACAGTCGCCATAACTTTATTGGCTGACAAACCCACCTTCGCCTTCTTTGGCGCCGATTCACCCTTAGAAACCCACTGTTTTGACTGTTGTTTGGTCTCTGGTGTGTTGTGATGGATCCATGTTTCGTCCACGGTTACAAAACGGCACAAAAACTCCTCCATATTGCGATTAAACAACGCCAAACCTTCCTGTGAAGTTGTTACACGATTGCGTTTGTGGTCGACTGTGAGCAAACGCGGCACCCATCTTGCGGAAAGCTTTCTCATGCCCAAGTGATCATTCAAAATTGAAACCACTGAGCCATGCGAGATCCCTACGGCTTCCACAATCTCTTGCACTTTCAATCTTCGGTCGGCCAACACCATATCGTGAATTTTTTCGATTGTTTCGGGTGTAGAGACCTCAACTGGGCGTCCAGGACGTTCGGCATCTTCAGTGCTTGTACGGCCACAACGAAATTCAGTAAACCACTTTTTTACCATTGAAATCGATGGTGCAGAGTCCCCATAGTATTTATCAAGCTTAGCCTTGGTCTCAGTAATGGTTTTTTTTCGCAAAAAATAATGCTTATTAAGCACACAAAATTCACTTTTTTCCATTTTTTCCTCAAATTACTGGGTAGTCTGATAAAGATAGCTGTCAAACACAAACTAACTGACGCAGCAAGTTCAAATTTTGATAGGAGTCAATTAACAGATGCCTGTTGACAGGAGTAGTGTTGCTTTTTCAGTAAAGAGGTCAGAAATTCAAAAAGTCACGGACTTATTGACCCGCCCTCGTATTTAATTAAAATCCCAAAATAAAAAAATTGGAACACTCTCAGAGGTATTTATATTTTGTTAGTCGCTGGATATTGGCCCCAATATCGCTGATCTCCTTTACCCATATAAAAAGACGTTGGTTCGCGCAAACACACATAGTTGGTTACGTAAAAACTGTGTCAACTGCAACTGTCCTAAAAACCGCTACCCCGTTACGTACATTTCATAAACTTATCAACTACCCTATCCATCAAACGTGCGACGTGCCATAATTCATACAGACGCGATGCAATGGACGTCCAGCCGTCCAGTCGGCGATGTAAATCACGACAATTGCATGCCAGTGCGCCGGTGGACAGCTACCTTCGTACCTAAGTGCATTGCAATTTGTTATGTAAAGTGTTGCTAGCCGTGTATTATGGAAAACTGGTATCATTATTATGGCTTGCGTTCTGTTCACTGGGTCTGTGTGTAACTGTGAGTAAAAAATTGGATCAGTGCGTTATGTTAGGCTTATAGGGAAGTGATGAAAGGTTTCAAGACGAGCATTCATTTTTAGCCATTAATGCCCCACGGCTGAGCGAAGGCCTTCCTACTCTCTTTGCACCTGTGTCTGTCCAGAGCTCCCAAGGACCAATCTTTATTCAAAGAGTCCAGCTCATCCCGCCATCTTCGTCTGAGCCTGCACTGAGGTATTTTGCCACTAAGCGGGACCCGCTGGGTCGTAAGTTTGGCCCTTTAATCGTCTGATATACGGCAGATGTGTCCAGCCCAAATCCATTTAAGCATGGCAATTTTCCGAGAATGACATCAGTTATTTTAGTAATAGAACGGATTGTTGTATTTTTAACCCGGTCTACAAGTCTACTACCCAAAATACTCGGTCCCAGAGCTCTCTGACAATAATGCATTGCAGATTTTTATTAATATTAATTGAATTATGCCAATGCGATTTTACTGTTGGAAATATTAATAACATCGTCAAAATAAGAGCTGCTTCAACAAATTGTGTCTCAGTATCAGTCTTGGACCGGTTCTGGGGAGGTAATAGCTATAATATACATTTGATCACCTCCGCTTATAACACTGACCTAGACTTGAACGAAACGGTGGAGATAATAATGAAAACAACAAAAAACAAAGAGAAAACAAGATTGTCAGTTGTACCGATCCGATGCGAATTCAATTTACTTTCACTGTTCTCTCGGGAGTTGTATTCAAATCGTTTGTTTACACAATTTTATTGGCATAAACTTATTTTCCTTTCGCTTACGACCTGTGCCCAAGGTAAGCTTTCTAAAGGTTTAAATTAATGAAAGACTTGTTTATGAACGAAGACTACATGAAAGAATTTACGATTATGTAGATTCCGAACGCAACTATTGGCTATAACTTGCGAGATGCTTTCTTTATGAGTTTACCAAGCATGTTGCTTTTACAGCGATATCTTTGAAATGACAGCGAATCATAGGTGACCTACCCACTAATGTATTTAAATTTTAAGAAAGTCGTACAGTTCATATGTCAGTATTCATCGTGTAATAAACAAAAACATGAATACATAGCTTTCTAAATCATTTGCGATTACGTTTATAGTTTTAATGAGATTATTATACATTTACGTTTACTTATGATTATCACATGCAGTGTTATCAAAATTTCTGGATAAGGTAAGCCGGATCACAGTGGGTTAAGTAAATGTAAACAGAGGCCCTAGTGTGAGTTTCATTTAACCATCTCGATTAAACGCAGTGAGCGCGTTCGGGGCTCCGATTGGCTCTGGATTGGTAAAGGACCAATCGGAACGTCGAACGCGCTCACTGCGTTTGATCGAGATGGTTAAATGAAACTCACACTAGGGCCTCAGAGTAGTTCGACGTAACTTCTAACCTGACAGATAACCTTAAGTTATTACGCACGGTACATAAAGCTTTGTCTACATTGAAAGCCTATAGAATCACGTAATATCAAGTACAATTCAATACACATGACACATGATATCATGGCTTTATCTTTTTCTTTGTACTTCTGTTTGTATGAAAATGAACCTTCTCGTCTCATTGTTCATAATAAAATAAGCTCAACACTGCGCTGATCACCCGCCACCCTCCTCTCATTCTTCCGCCCTTATCCCAATTTATTTGTGGTCGGCGGGGGGACACCCGCTCACTGGCGATCGAAGGTCTAAGGAAGGGCTGGGGATGTGGCAAGATGGTGCTTCCCTACCAAACCCATTCGTTTCACCTGCTGAAAATCCCGCACTTGGACATGAGTTGCCTTGGCTTCACTGGAAGTATCTAAATAGATTCAGGACTCAGGTAGGCCGAAGTAAAGAGAACCTGCTCAGGTGGAGATTCACAGATGAGTCCACCTTGGAGTGTCTCCACCTTGGCTATTCTACAAACAATGGGCCATTTAATATCTTGTCCAGCGTGTCCTGCTGTCTGCGCGCTGCAGGAGTTGATGGACGCTGCAGAAAGTGCCAGGCTTGTAGCCAAATTCTGGGCTGACTGTATTTAGACTGCTATCGGCACGCTAAGAAGATTTGGGTTCGGCGCAATATGTCTTTCTTCCTTACTTCTCTATTTGTCGTCCTCCGGTAGTCACACCCTTTCTAGCCGTAATTATAATCTTTCACACTGTCCATCCATCGTTTCTTTGTTCTTCCCCGATTCATATTTCTTAAATTCTCATTTATTGTTGAATGTTAATTATATGCTATTATTGTATAGAATCAAGTTCTTCTAACATAACAGACAGCTGTGCTGCTGGGGAGTTTGTTGCGCCACTTCTTCTTCCCAGCTAAAGCACTAGCAAGTGGTGAAGGGCGGGCGTTTTGGGGGACTGTCTTATGTTATTTTGACGTTCAAAAAGTGCTGACTCTCAGCCTAGTTTGCATAAATGACTTTTGATTTTGATTTTATAGCCATCTACATTCAAAAATGGATACTTATAAGCGGAAATATTTACTCTTCGAATTGATTTAGTAAAGCGTGTATATGTAGCTAGTATATGAACTGGTTTTTTATACATTTGACGTAAAATACATCCTCCATAACAAGAACTGTAGAGCTTCCGAAAACTTTCAGGCAAGTATAACAAACGGTTTTCCAGAAACCTATTCAATGACGCCGAGTGTTACAGAAACCATTTGTTTACACGTTGTTAACGAAAATAGTCGGGAGGAAGAAAAACTTCATCGTAACACATTAACAGTTCCTAGAGATGTCACAGGAAGTTCTTACTATTTTGTTCCTTTTACGGTCACGAGATATTTCAAAGAGATATAAGAATATATGTCTTTTATGTTGCATTCTAGCTGTCAGAGTTGATCCTTTATTATTTTTGGAGTGATTTAGCGTGTCACCTAAGTGGATATTTTACCCTTTTAAGTCGGTTCGTTTAAAGAATAACAAATCCAGGGTCATTCATTTTCCATTTTATGTTGTTTTGAATCAAGGGAACATAAAATCTGTTCTAAATTGGGGTTTAAGTTTGTTTGGTTTTACAGAAAACCTACAACTTGGAGATATAAATAAAAAAGTATAGTTTTGTCTTATCATCAACATCAATGCAAAATGCATAAAATTTCGCCAATCGACCCTACCTACCGTTTGGTTACGGTAGGTAGGGTCGATTGGCGAAATTTGGCCAGTGTGGAAATGTGCCATTTGTACACTTGTTGTTTACTAGACACTCATTGTAAGTACGACATCCACAACCATAAACTCTTCAAAGATATCCAGAACGATTTTCAAAATGTATACTCGCGTCAAAAATGAGTAGCAGTCGGTTGTCAGTGCTTCAGATGCGCTCCACTTGCGCTACTCCGGTTTCACACGCATATTTATTTTAATCGCCCATTTATCTACGACATTACGCATTATTGTTACGACAGAACTGCAACTGTGTAACTCAACACGTAACGCACCGCATGTAACGCAGTTGTGACTGACTGTACTGATTAGTTTGTTTATACAGAAAATTGAGCGTAATGCCGATTCGCTTGTTAACGGCTTTCTAATAGTTCTAAGAATTACAAGTTTTATGAAAATTGGATTTTAATAATAGTCGGTTTTAGGCTATTCTTGTGTGAGGGAAAACAGGCAATTAAATCGGCCGCGCCGATCAGATACATGCTCATTACATACGCATATTGTATTGTACTGTAATAAATAACACGCGATTAATTATAACCTGGATTGTAAATATTCAGGAAAAAGCTCATAAAACATTGCTATTATTATCGTCATAATATTTTACAAAAATAACAGTATTTATTTATATAAGCATATGTCAAATAATCCGCACGGAACAAGTATAACCAGTTGTCGTGACTGTACATCATCGAGATATTACGTCAAGGGGCCAGGACATGGAGCTGTCAGGGAAATTTCCAATTTATTGTACAAATTAACGAACTAATCGGAGTATCAGCTGAAGTGACCGTAAAGGCGTAAATATTACAGACAACGCGTTGCATCAGTTGATGTAACTTGTACGCATGTACGTAATAATTAGTATTACAGTAGGTAACGTGTGATGGTACAGCAGTCACATTGCTCGCCCTTGGCTGCCCATTACTACTCTACAATATAACTCTGTTGAAAGCTGACGTTGTTATGTGACTTCAAAATTTACATTCAGACATTTATTCTGTGTGGAACACCTTGAGGAGGAAGCCCCAGGATAAACCACGAAATTCAAATTGTCTTACGTTTTATACAATTTGTCGGTTAGTGGCAGAGTTTGTTGAACAAAATATGATTCGCGACCGCAACACGTACCTATGTATTTACAGAACTGTAATCATGAAGCTTTTCGCAGACAGCTGAGACGCGACGGTACAACTCGATTCTGATAGAATAATTCCCATGAATGTTTCATATAAATTGTTCTCATAGAGTAGGTACCATCGCGCCTGTTTGCAGGAACCATTAAAATCATCAATACTACCCAAAGTTCATTTAATCTCATTAAATGACTATTATACACCGTGACATTTTAGTCATCTTACAACGGCAGCCCACTTCATGTATCTAATGACTAGTAATCATTTATAAAAAAAAAGAAAAAAAACTGAACATTTAAATAATTTAAAAAAATCTTTCACTATGACGCATGACGTAGTTTTGAACACCTTATTATGGAGATGGAATGAATGATGAAATGCAATGGTATTACGGTAGGTGGTTAGAAATCTTCTACTGTTTGATATGTAAACATTATTGACAGGGTGTTTCATAATTCTAAAGCATTATTTATTTTTCTTAGTACCTATTATCTTAATTAATGGTAAAATGTATAGCGCCTGTAGGTATTTTATGTCGGAAACATTGAGTGGACCATCTTTGTAAGACGACTAAAATATCACGGTGTATAAAAATTTCGCGGGAGACCTTTCTAAGGTCCTTTCCTCAAAAGTCTTGAGTCTCAAGCACGTCTCGAGGGTTTGGAAAAACAAAATTAAAAGAAATGAATTCGGTGTAAATTACAAACGTAAAACTCGATGAATACTTGAACAATATTTCAGAGTAAAACATTTAAAGCCTATCAGCGAAACATTTATAAAAATGGATTCAGTTAGTATAGCAAAGACTGACTAGAAAGAATTACAAACTATTACGAGTGATGCTAGAAACAAAAAATACAGGTCCTCCAAAAATATAAATAAATAGAAAATGCACATAAATTAATCGTTGCCACTTATTGAACAACTTCTATATGTAATAAATTAAAATATTGTTTGTATATGTGTTCAACACCTTAAAAGTCTCGAGTCTCAAGCATGTCTCAAGGGTTTGGTATAGGAGAGTTAAAAAGAAATGAGTCCGGAGTAAAGTACAAATATAAATTACGAAGAATATTTACTTGAACAATATTTCAGAGTAAAACATTCAGAACCTTTCAGGGAAACATTTACGAAGATATCAGTTCAGTTACTAGAAAGAATTACAAACTATTAGAAGCGATGCTAGGAACAAAACAATAATACGGGTTTTCCAAGAATGTAAATAAATAGTAAACCCACATAAATTAACCATTGCCACTTACTGAACAAAGTATATTTACAATAAATTAAAATAATGTAATACATACTACACGACATTGTCACTGGTAAACAAATAACAAAAACATCAAATCAATGAAAGTGTCGCATAAAATTAATCGATTTGCGACAAACAAACTCTCATCGAAGCGACGTGTAATAAAATAACAATTGAAAACGTAAACAATGCGCGATGTCACCCACTGTTGCCATAGCCTTTCGACAAAACATCATAAACCAAATTGAAATGACTTCATGCGGCAATGGATTATAAATATAAAACATTTGGTGCATTTCCTTCGGGAAACTCATACAAGGTTTTCTCCGCAATATTCGGAGAGGATTATTTATTCAGCAAAATTGGAAAAGCGATATCACTGCAGTTTCCAGCAGATTGCGCCAAAGTGCAAGAGGATAAGGTTGGCGAGGTTTCAAACATATTGTAGTCTAAATATTTTCGAAATTATCTACAAGATGGAATTCATCATCTTTTATTTCACCTTTTCCCAACTATGCTCAGGTCGGCTTTTAGTCAAAACGGATGCAGCTAAATATCAGCATTTAACATAGAGCGACGACCTTTCTGGCTAAGACAACCCGAGTAATACGATACCCCTTGGTAGGACTGGACATACGCTGGATGTGGGAAGCACAAGACCGGTCGAAGTGGAGGAGCCTGGGGGAGGCCTATGTCCAGCAGTGGACGTCTTTCGGCTGAAATGAGGATGATGGTAGGACTGGTCGTCAGACTTGGGCTTCTGACGACCCGTAACCGACTGTCAAGGATCCACTAATGACAGCCGCGACCAACTGCTTAACGTGTTTTCCGAGGCACGGCGGGGTTTAGGTATGTAAAGACCATCTACAGACCAACCATGGCAAGCGTAACTTAACCTGATTGATCGACCCGTACGGCTGTTATTACTTAGCTACAAGCTCCTTGGAATTGTTTCTCCACAAGAATTGGTGCTGACCAAATATTTTTTGAAATGTTCCGAATCCAAGACAAATTGAAAATGTTGACTCGAGTAGTGTCTATTAAACTTCTACAGTATCAAATTAAAACGTATCGTTCACCTAAAAGCTAAAACGTTTACTAAGTACACCATCCCATTATGAAAATACAACAAAATTACGATTTAATAGCAAAGACACCCTTAAACAACGCAACAACTTTATGAAGATGGTACCTACCATATGGTCCACAATTTTCAAGTCATGGTTCTAACATATTCCTTTTAAGCTTCATTAAAGAATAAGTATCCTGGATCGTTAAGAAGACACTGCAGACACGCCATTACACCAGACAACCTTGTAAGATAAAAAGTTTCGTAGCAAGCAAAATGAGGTCGACGTCGTGAAGTTATAAAGACAAAAACCAACATCTAAATTATATCAGATAGTAATATTGTTACACGAGCGAGATCTATTTTGAAAGAGCTTTTTAGTGAGGAAAATACGGATGAAAGAGGAAAAAGAAAGATTACTTCTTAGTAATGGAATAAACATCTTTAAATCCTTTGTTCTATAGGAGCAACCAGGAACAAATTAAGTCTGAATAAATAAAATCAGAAGTAGCTTCAATCTGTGCTTAACGCGTTGGTATTTATTTGTCTTCCTGGTAGGCGTCATCAGGTTTTATGATGTCATCTGAGTGATCCCGGATTCTGACGTCATATTTCAATGGTAACGAGGACTGGAGCTTTCCTTGGCCTTATGAATGGTGAATATTGAATTGTGTGCAATATCCTTGCAATAGGAGGCAATTATGCATTGGAATTTAGGTAACGTCTTTCAGGTAGGCGTAAACAAGTTGCTTTCTCTTGCGTCGTGAATGACCATTTTTAGAATATCCAACAATCTTCTCTTCAAAGGACAATATACTACCAAATTATGTCAAATTTAAATCAAACAACTAAGGTTATGTATAGGCATTTAGGTAACTTCTTTCAGGTAGGCGGCATCAACTAACTTTCTTTTGCCTCATGAATGACCAATATTGGAATATACAAGAATCCTCTCTATAGAGGACAAAATACTACCAAATTATGTCATTTTAAATCAAACCATCGCTTTCGTTTCACTGGCATTGTATATAATTATTCTCCTTCCTTGTAGGCGTCATAAAGTTTCATGATGTCACCTGACGGACTCCTTACTGACGTCATTCTTATTAGCAGTCTGCACGCAGCTTTCCTTTGCGTTATTATGACGAAGACTACTGAAATAGCCCGTATCAGTACTTGGGTCAGTAAACATTTGCCCCCTTATTCATAAACGATGATTAAAGTTAAATGATAATTAGCGTCTGTTTGACCATACATTCTTGACGTTTAAACATCATTTAACTTTATTCATCGTTAATGAATAAGGGGGAAAGTGTTTGGATTGAAGATTTGCACTTTCTGTTTATTATTGAGGCTTAGATGATGTTTCTAACACTATGTAGTTTTTCGTAAACTTCACTGTGTTAGTCTGTTCAGATTTGTCGTATTATTTTAAGAGATACTCAGCACTTATTTTTAGTTCTTTTACAGATCTTCTTCTTCTTTGTAACTCTCTCGCCAGAACGGTCGTGATCCTCATGAAGTTAGGTGTGATTTGCTTTACGATTTCTCACCATCTACTCCGATTTTTGGAATGTAATGTGCAAGTATACTTGTGGTTTTAAGTTACATTCACGTTAATAGCGTGAATATCACATTGTCACACTATTATATTCTACATAGTCAACGGCAGTTTCAAAGGCAGCTTTTCCTAAGTTCATGTTTTATCATTGGCTAGTTATACCGCATTGCGGCGTGTGTTTCCACGAAGCAGACGGCACGTGAGTAATTTTCCATCGTCTGCAGTCGATTAGTCGAGATCAACGGCGGTAGTGAGTGCTGACAGTAATTGGAGAAAATTCGCAATAATGACGATGTATATTTTTCCACGTTTCACGTAATTACTTGATTATGTGGAATAGTTTCCGATATATTCAACTTTAGAAGAGGGATCGGATTGTCCGATGAGTAGTGTACCTATTTAAAACTGGGCTGTATTATTCACCTCTAGTTCTCTGAAACACTCAGGGTTACAATTCGCCCTTAAAGCTCTGTCGCTTTGATAAAGTGTAAAACTTTCAGCTTTTCCCTGAATATTTTTCGGTATAAAGCTTAAACCAATTTGTAGGTTTTCAGTTAACACTTTGCAACACGCCCATCCAATTAACAATGGTATTAGTAATAACGGCGAAAATACATTTGGTATGATTAAATACGTGTCTAAAAAAAGACATCAGTTATGGAGATTGGCAAAAAATAAGCATACAAAACAAAGTTGTATAATTAAAACACCTGCCTAATATATTAACATTCGCATTAATCCCCAACTTCAATTACAATTCGCAATCTATTCAAAGAAGACGACTACAAATTGGAATATTAAGCAAAACCACTTGTTATGGAGGAACAAGAAAAAATGTAAACAGAACTGGCTTACGGTTATTATCATAATAACTCTATAAAAATGGCGTCTACGGTCCAAAAGTCGAAAACATGTTTATTTGTCTACGAAGGTGGTCGGAGATAACAATAGTGAAGGTTGATAATGTGAATGAAGTCTAAACTTGGCACACAAAATGTTTTCATAACGCCACGACAATGAAACAACTTGGTCACGAATGTGTAATCTACGAAATCTTAGTGCATTTTACATTGCTGATCGGAATATGTAAATAATAAAAAATGGAATTACTTTATGTAAGTAGTTGAAAAGTTACCACCAAATGATCATCTTTAGGCTCCTACATACATGCCGGCGGGTTTTTGCCTTGCGCGTATGCTGCAGGCGTTATTAGGCCGCCGGCGCTTGCTGCAGAAACCGAGTATGCCGCCAGGCTTGTAGGCATGCCCGCCGGCCGGGCCGCCGGCATAGTGTGTACGAAACTTTTTAGCAGGATGTTCCGTGGGCCATTTGGAAGTTCCTGAACCCAAGTGGGAAGGTGAAAGTAAGTTGAACCTTGTAAAGTGGGGCTACCTCGACGGAACGGCAGGAGGATGTTGAGCTGTGTCACAAACTATACTTCACCTCTTATCCTGCCCTCTGTGGCCCACAACGTGCAACTAAGGTGACCTCTGCGCTACCACCGATATTGCCGTGGAAATTACGAAGTTTTGGGCCAACAAAAATTTGATTTCAAATGTCGTGCTAGCGACACGAAGAAGTACCTCCTAAATTACTTTGACTAATCTAGGAGAGGCCTATGTCCAGCAGTGGACTGCTGTAGGCTGATAATGATGATGATGATGAATCTTTTCGCTTTAAATAAATGAGATACAATTTAGGAAAAGTAGCTGGGTGCTAGTTTAATTACTAGGCACTACTTAGGCAACTACATTTTCATGAAAATACATGTAAATAGTGTGACTACGCAGCTACAGAAATAGAATTGTATCGCAAAAAAAAAAACAATTCTAAGAATTATACAAAAGGTAATGTTATTTCGATGGTAATCTCACTTTTTGTTGTTCGTGCAAACAACGATATAATTTACCCAGTCATTCGAAATCCGTTACGATGGAACTTAAATCTTGTTACACAAAAAACAACCGTTTTTTTTTGCACAAAATTCGATAAAATCGCCAGGTATTCATTCGCACGTTGTTTACCGCGCATTTCTATTTATAACTGTGACCACTCGTTTATGTTTTTTTTATCAACGTTTGATGTTTTTAAAGTAGCAGGGGAACCGGTCGGCCTGGGTTTAGCAAATAATATTATGATTATGGCATGGCAGCCATTTTACAGGTTACACAAGAGTGGTGGTATTGAAACCACAATTGATATTACTTATAAATAATCAGATTCAAGACCACATAATTATGGCCATTAGATAGGTACCTATGCAATAACTGCACCCTTTAGTGAACGTCTTTAAACTTGCAATCATTTTAACCTTGCAGTTTATATTACAAAGGGAATATTACAGAACCTGACCTGAATACGACATTGAATATAATGGCGTTTATTTATCTACATAGGAGCGTACTGAAAAAAAAAAGCCTTGAGAAGATAGTTCCGTCAATTTGTTTAAAAAAAACTATATAAGTAACTATGCCATATTTGTGAGCTCTCGAAAAAATACAAGCCATGACAATACGTAAGTGTTTTAATCAATATTTATGTAGGAAAAAATCATTGGCAATATTGATATCAAGCAATACATGCACAATACTTACTGTGTACTTTTGTCTCAATCACAAAGTAGTAATTCACAACACCCTACCTTCTCAAGGCCTTAACCTGCAACCTAGCATAAATTAATTATGATAATTTATTTAGTACTGGCTTTTGCAAGCGGCTTCGCCCGCGTGTAGGTCGAAAATTGGAATAAAAAGTATACTATATGTTATCCCAGGTTACAAACTATCTGTGTGCCAAATTTCGTCCAAATCCGTTCAACCGTTTCTGCGTGAATGAGTAACAAACATTCGAATATCTAAACATACATCTAAATATTAGTAGGATTCTGTAGGTTTTACATCGAACCATTTTTTTTTTTTTTTTAATCTTTATTTATTAATGGAGGTTTGTTCATGTTTGAACATGTCACCCCCGTAAGAATAAACATGAAAATGTATCACAATACTTAAATGAACTACATGTACAAATCATACAGTGGATTAACTTAAGGTGCTCTATTCTTAATACCTATATGAGTGAGCTTATAAAGTAATTTGGCATCCTCCGAAAGCGGAAATGACAAAATGCTATTGCACCATCCACCATCGAATGGGGACACCGCGCCTTGAAATACTGAATATCTAAATGCTTCGTTACGAACACACTCCATCAAGATGTGGTATACGTCCTCTATAATATCACATTCGGTACACTTCGAAGAGTTGACTTTTCCCATCAGGAATCCGAACTTATATCGAACCATTTGCAAAAAAATATAATTTCATACTTGAACTAGTTTTAACCGTTTTTGTTTAACGTCTATTCAAAACTTTGTTTCTAATTTATGTTTTTTTTCCATATAACAAATAGCTTAATTGAACTCTGTGATGAATCTAAAGTTGGTTCTTGAAAAAACACAAATTATTGTTTACATGTTTGGAAAGTCAATCGCGAACGCATTAAGGACGTATGTGGTGGGTACCACAAACATCTATACTGCGTTCGCAACATACAATATTTAATAGGAACAATACTAACTATCAAAGAACATGAGTCTTAAATATTGCGCAGTGTTTGTTGTTTCTCTAGATTGTTAATTTAACGAATATAAATAAGACGAGCCAAACAATACGTTTCCTGGTACGCACGGCTACACATCAAGGTATACATTTCCAGTTTACACTGAACTCGCACTGTATGGTAATCCTATACAATGCAAGATCAGCTTATACTGGAAATTATAGCTCGATGCGTAGCCGTGTGTACTACCGCAGCTAAACAATATCAGCTTGTATAATAACTTATTTCAATATATTTCTGAACTAACTAAAGATCGAAGGTCAATTTGCCATGTGCCGTGTGTACGTACGGAGGTGCTAAGAAACAATTTCGAAAATATGAGATAACCAGTCTTCTAGCTAATAAAAAATAAGTAGGCATCATTTTAATACATTAGAAAATGTACAGTATAAAATTCTCAAGTTTATGATTATTTTTTACGATTTGTCATAAACATTAATGCTGACACAAACATTACACTGACTTCTAAACTAAATCTTTCAGCAGAACAATTAACAGTAGGTAAAGTGTTGTCGTATTTAATACAAATCCTGTTTAATTTCGCACTTAACTTATCTTTAGTTTATTGCTAATCGTAGGTGTCAACTACGGGCGATCTTGACACGATTCAATAAATTATTATTAAATTTGCTCACGCACCATCACATTATTCAATTCGATAACTTGAATAGGTATATTTTTATGAGCTACCAAAATAAATGTAACAGCTGTGCATGATTCGATAAAAAAAAAAAATGATAATTTTTGGGAACTGCATATCCTAGGAGGTTGTCGGCTGCCTTGCCTGTGGCTGCCTTAATAAATTAAGGCCTCAGATAGGGCTTAAAAACTTAAAACTAACCGACTACACGCTAAGGGCAGCTCCTGTCGGGTACTGACCTCGGCTTAGGGCGTCGCCTGGCAGCAATGAACGGGCTGTATCGAAATTAGACGAAACAAAATATATGCAAAAGTGACTTTTCAGAATATTCGCCACAGTAACCTGAAGCTATACAATTAATGCATTTGCAATTCGAAGATAATTTAATTAATGAACTTCCTACCTGACACAGAAGTTACTTAACTCATGATTGCATTATAAACAAACTGGTTAATCGACTTGAAAATTATGTCACTATATCAGCACAAATATATTGAAATGGAGTATTAATTACCTCTCATAATATGCACGTTTAAAGGCTCCCAGCAGACAGGCGCGATGCAACACCGGTAGAGCAATTTCCATAAAGTTTTCACAGAATTGATCCACCAGAGTTGAGTCGCGGCTATTTGCGGGAGCCTTTTATCGTAACATCAGAACTCAGAACCATTACGGTGTTTATTCTTCTGATGTCTTAATAGGTACGAAATAGGTAAATATAATATTTATCTAGGTTAGGTTGGGTTATCTAAGCTAAGTCTGCAGCCATAAGCGTTGATTACAAATTACTGCGTTAATTACCAACAGTGTACGTTATGTAATTGGTTTGTTAGCAAGTTTATTGTTTACAATGGTTGCAAGGTCACAACAATGATAAAACTGTTTTTGTTTGTAGACTGCCTAAAGATTCGGTAGGTACCTAGTATCTGTTTTTTAATGAATATTTTGTTGATAGCTAATTAATTGATAATATATGTATTATGTATGCACATTATCACCTCTGGTTTGGTTTTCTGGGGTAGATAGCAATGCAGGCTAAATAATCATCAACATTTCAGCCGAAAGACGTTCACTGCTGGACATAGGCCTCCCCCAAGCACCGCCACTTCGACCGGTTCGAAGGTTAAATGAATTAAGTACATTTTATTGTCATAGACAAAATAGACTTTAGATAAAAATCGATCTTGAAAATATTCCCATATTTTGCCACCATAGCTAATATAGCAATCTCCTAAGCAAATGTTAATTGATTGTAATATTTAAAACAAACGGATGTTCCAAGCAAACAATTCATGTAAGGTCTCATTAGGTTGCAACACCTACTATATATAACTACTACAAATAAGCAAATTAACAATTGTCTAGTTTAAGGTGTTATTTATTCGTAATATGATGTTATTTATGTGATAGAGTGCTTTTGATTTAAAATAACTTATTACATTATGAAAATGTGCTTTTTTGTTTTATAATTACTATTTTGCATTAAATGTTACTTATCTCGTTGAAGAACTAAGTAGGATTGTAAACAATATTAACACAATCATATAGTAAACGAACTACTACTGCCATCTGTTAGCGTTCTCATGCACTGTTTTTATTGCGCTACAGCGCCATCTAGTAGCTATTACTGTAGTTACTTGACAAACCTCGTTCTTGTGTAAATCGCTATGTAACCATTTTACGTGGCTTCACAGAGATGGCGCTGTTTACAATTTTTGATGTGCCACTTTATAAATTAAACTCCATAGAATTATAAAACTATTTTCTTAAAAGTATGAAAAAACTTTTCCATCACTAAAATGCATACTATTAAGCAGCGCACTTCGACAGTTCATTTCATACGGTATGTACGGTATTATGCAAACTTACATAGAATCTATGATGAAGAACAAAGCATCTACTTCCATCATACAGATGAGAGCTAAAATTTTAAGAGAATTAATTTGTTTTACTCAAATTCACGCATATTTTTATTTTGTGATTTTAATGTGTTTACGAACGTGGTCAGGACTTTTCCAGGAATACTAATAACGCCGAATTGAATGTTGCCAAAGTAACAATAAAATAAATCAATTATTGTTCGAAGTATATATTATTAACAAAAAAAAAAATACAAATTAAATGCATAAAAGACACAACAAACACAAAAACAAATGCAAAAAGTAAGCCGCCCGAACAGGGACTTGAACCCTGGACCCTTGGATTAAAAGTCCAATGCTCTACCGACTGAGCTATCCGGGCTCATATCGATATCGCCGTAAAACATGTTCAGCTACGAATGGCCATATCAAACTAATCAAATACGTCACGATTTACTAAACGTTTTTTCTTTTTTAATATTATCGCCCTGGAATTTATTTCTCGTTAAGAATCCGTAATGCAACTAACGTTATTATCAACGTAGTTTCAACAGTGACGCAGTTATTACTATGCATGATAAATATTTCGATGACAACATAATCCTAAATCATTTAAGATTATCGTGGAACATTACGTGAACATGATTAGGAATTTTAAACTATTGCCTACCGGGAAAAAAACCTCGTGTCAAACTGAAGTAACTAAACTAACCGAGTATCTAGTACCGCTACTTGGCACTAGATGGCGCTATGTGTTCCAAACTAAAACGTTACGTTAGTGACTGTGTTTATTAGATTAGAACTTGCGCGATCATCTAATTGATGTAGATAATACGTCAAATGCTCCACAGATAAGGTAATTAGTAAAAAAAAGAAAAGAAAATGATGCTAGGTAAAGTAGAATGCATGAGAAAAATAATATTAATAAAATCAAAAACCAATTGTGGTAGCCTTGCCAACAAACCATGTAGGACTTCAAACCCTGAGGACGATCTGCTCACGATGGCTTCTCTTGGCGGGGCACAGGATATCGAGATAGTCGAAGATAGCACTAAAAAGGCTAGAAATGTTTCGTAACGCCATCCATATATTTTCCTGCACAACGCAAAAAGGCCAACGAACCCGATAGACAGGCACCTTGCAACGCCAGGTGTTGCATTGTCGGTGTTGAAAAAAAATTACAAAAACAAAGGTCGATCTATTGAATGGCGTTATGACACAAAAACTGCGAATATTCTCGCTGTGAAGAAACCCTAATTTATTGGAAACAAAATGTTCATTATAAGTAGTTGCATAAAAGCAAAACCTGTGAGTTTGTTAGTCCAGTTCACAACAGTGCGTTAATTAACATAAGCCGATTTAAAGGCAGACCTAAGCACACGGTCGTTTAAAACGGTTATTTTGAATCCCTCGGACACATCACAGGTTTTACTTTTTTGTGTACCTACGTACCTATACTTAAACTATTATCACAAATTAAAAACTACACAAAACGGTCACCGTAAAAAATCCTGTTAAAACCGATTCCGTGAATCATTAACGCGTCAAGCCCGTCGTTTCCTAAAACCATCAAAACCAACTGGTTTGCGGACGCTTTACAATAATCCTTATTACAATTTAGTGAAACAGGGTTATAATATGTTATATTTTGAATGCGTTTCAAAGATTTGCAAATCAGTCTAAAGTCACGTACGTACTGGGCAAATTGTATACGTTTCCTAGTAAAATCTCTTTACCTGACAAAAGTGAATAAAAAGAAAAAAATAAACAAGAACGAATATTTGGAAATCTATTGAATAATATATTTGAGTCACCAGAAATTCGTTTACACAAAGGTATGTTTGAAATAAATAATGTATGTATTATGATGGATGACTAGCAAAAAAGATTTTATCCAGTCTCTCATATCATAAGACTCCTTGGGACATTCGAGGGGACTCTTTTATATTAATAATAAAGAGCTTCGAAACTTTCCTGAATAACAGAGGCCTTTTACTGCTCTTATATTTATCGTTGGCGTATACCAGAACTTTACTTACGTGATCTCTTACTAACAAAGAAACCTAAAAAAAAAAATGGATTGCGATCGAATTTCTATACTTAGCAGACGAAAGTGAGTCAGACATCTAAAAGCTAATGGGCCGTTAGAAAAAACTGTGACAAGTCATGACATGACATACTTTTTGACCAATAGACAGGAAAGAGACCTTAGTAGCAACGATGACGCTATACAATTTCAATTGACACAAAAAGCGCCATACTGACGGTTCACATCAAATCATTATGACATCATCATCATTACGGAAGTAAATGAACTCCGAAAAGAATCAGTTACCTTCCAGTTCGGACACTGACATAGTATTCTATTACAAATACATACACAGATTGCTCGCTTGACTAGATAGATAAAATTTCCAGATCGGAACAAAAAACATCAAGCCAGCAATCCGTTCTAGTGGGAGATTTCAATCAGAAAGACAACTGACCCTTCTAAGTGTTTAAAAGCTACAAATTTTAATACATTTCGAATCTGTATCGAATGTGTTGATACTTGAAAACAATTGCTTAATCAATTAACCTCTTTTTCTTTCTACGTTGCTTTAATTAAATTAATATATTGAATGATAATAGTGTCAATGTTTTCTGCGATACGTCAGCGGGCGTCATTTATCAACGGATGACTCACGGTCTCGGTGTGCAGTGCAGAATGTCATAGTACCTGTAACAAACAGAAAGTTGGTCAGTTGTGATTAGTGCGTTTTAGCATCGTGGTCGATGTTGCCGGCTGTCGGCAGCTCGACACGGGCCGCGCCATTGTCCAGCACGGCGAATTCGTTCTGTGTAGGAAATTGAGTGCTCAAATTTCATTGGGCACACGTCAAACAGAAGCATGCAGGTACAGGAGTTACGCTGTAGAGCTTGGAGATCTTTCATTTACATCAGAAACGTTGCATAAAGGCTAAAGTTACGTAGCAGGTGTTAAATTAATTAGGGCTAAGGAGAAAGACTTAGCGCCCGATGACAATCGCACCAGACAGCTTGGTTGTGTCAATGGCGCAACTGTCATTTGTAGGTTAAACGAAAGTTAGTTGTGTCAAGCTACTGCCATGTAATATTTGATCATCGGTTATAGATATCATTGGTCGAAATATGTGAAAATAAACAACATCACCTGTTATCAATTTACGTGAAACTATTCATAGAAATTGTCCAATTCGAGCTAACCGAAGGTAAAACAGATTAATAAGATGCTGCTGTGTATATAAAATTAACGCAAGAGAATCTTCTATTTATCAAATGCTTATGGGAGTAAAGAGCACGTGTAATATAATGGCACAGGAGCGTGGGGCACAAGTAGAGTGCCCAGCACTGGGTGGATGAAGTCGGTCTGTGGATGATAATGAATATAAATACATAATATATTAGAGTCAGTTAGCACAAAATACCAATAATGATAAGAAAATGCTGAGCTTTATTAATATTCCAAAGACCATAGGTTGTAAAACCGGATACGAAAAGACTAGAATGCTGTTTTTAACGCATCTGCGTGCGACCGTTGTAAGCAAACAGCCAATTAACACCGACCAGTTGAACACTTTATAAGATGTACATACAATAAAATAAGTAGGGTTTTGTGAACATAAAAATATTATGTTGGATGTTAGCATTAGCATCATACAAAGACTCGTCAATGCTGTGATACAATGTTACAGGTTATTAGTTGGTTGGTATTTACTCCTAGTTATCAGCTATGATTACATCTAGTGAAGAGAACTTGGTATATACAATTACAAGTCCTCTCTAGATGGCAGAAACAGTTTCGATCACTTTTGTATTTGATTACTTAAAATCAAAAGTCATTTATTCAACCTAAGCTGAGAGTCAGCTCTTTTTGAACGTCAAAATTACATAAGACAGTCCCCCCAAAACGCTCGCCCTTCACCACTTCCTAGTGCTTTAACTGGGAAGAAGAAGTGGCGCAACAAACTCCCCAGCAGCACAGCTGTCTGTTAAGTTAGAACAACTTGATTCTATATAGTAGTAGGTAATTAACATTACGAAACACAAAAAACATTAAATTTGCCATATGTCAGCTAACACAGGCTTATATACCAACAAAACATTGAAAACATAGTACAGGCAAATAAACCAATACATGAACTAATATAATTATATAACCTGTCAGTAGTCAAGCTAACACTGGGGAAAACACATGAACATTGTCTTGAGTTAATCGGATAGTTAAGGTGATAACTTAAGTTTTCATACAGAATAGCAAAGAGTGCAGGAGTTTCAAATAACAACATTATATCTAGCAGTCCTTCATAGAATACTAAAATATTCTTCATTTTTCCTTTCAACAATGCAACCGCAGTAAACAGAGTACAATGGTTTGCAACACTTAATTTCGCTTTGAGTATTTGAACAGACACAATGCCGGACGTTTTGTCCGTTTGATGCGACCTGACCTGACTCAGCACTCAATGGCGTCCGTCAACCACGGTTTAAAACTCAACTTGAAAAAGTAAAATCTATTTGAGGACTAGTGTTTCTTGTTGGTTTTGATCGTATGCATCGATCACTCGTCACCCAGATTTTGTATGAGTTTATCAAACCTTCATTTTCAAGCATTTATGAAGACCTCAGCAAAATGGTTTAATCAATTTGAGTGCAACGTAAAGTTTGTTCGAAAATTCTTTAAGATAACCTGTACTCGAGCTGCACCATGCCGCATACTGCATTATGTGCCGCTCGAGTACAGGTTATATTGGGCTCAACAATGGTTTGAACAGTTTCCTGTTAGATGTTTCATGCGAAGCTAGATTTTAATAGAATAAGGGCAACATGGTGACAGTAACATTGATGCAATAAAAAACAGATCGTAGCGGAAGGGCGCTCGAAATTGAGTACAAACATACCTTTTTAATGCTGTTGTGAAGTTCAAATAAACCTTTTGAGATGCAGAATTGGTTACGAAATTACGAATTTATTAACTTGTTAATAAGTTTAGAATTCAATATAAGAGCCCAAAATTAAGAATCAGACAACATAAGAAACTACAACGAAGGATGAACACCAGACAAAGAAAAATAAAAGCGAAAAGGGTATTATCTAGATTTATTGGCAATTCTCAGGATATAACTTCCAAGACCTTTCAATGTTCTATAAATGGTTTATCAGAAATGGAAGGCTTTATATCAATCGGATCCGTTTTTACACGAACCTTGGCAAATAGAGCAAAACTTTCCTGATTTACTCGCGAAGCAACTACTGATTGTTCTTTAAAGTTTCTGGTCAAAGTAGTCCATTTACTTGAACCTTCTTAGACGTGGGCGGAGGATAAGAGATTCTGATTCTGAGGGAAAATTTGAATTTAGATAGGGCATTGTTAGTCTCAGCAAAACAGATCACACGGAAGTTACTGCTTTCCACCATTATGACAGCAATAAATGGATACTACAGTCACTTCTATTTCCAGTTAATTAACTATTTTGATTTTTAAACGAAACACGTGCAACATTTCACCATACTATGTGAACACTACAATGTCGTTAAATTAACGGATATTAAGAACGACGTAGTGAATTAATCAGAATAATCAGACATGTGTCATGTCGATGACATTTTCTCTTTACTTTTCAATTTCAATCAGTGACTCACTGACTGGCCATATGGTAGTGAATTTCGTCTCCATACCATTTAAGAGAATTGCTTAATCGAAAACATGCTATGTCTTGCGTTACTTAAACCCTTATGTAAAAAAAAGATCTTAACAAGCTCGAAATTTCAAAGCAAAAAAAGTCAAAGATTTCAAAGCAAACGGAATATCCGTTTGCTTTGAAATACGGATAAATACGGCAATATTATATTTGAGAACTAATCAGGAATGAAGGACTTAGATAAAAGGAACGGTTAACTACCAATAACACTCGTTAATATAGTCTAGGAATGTTCCAACACATTAAAATCTTTAATGAACGCTTGGTTATTTCGTGATAAACTAATGAAGAGTCCGTTAGTAATCAAGAATCGATTGTTATATGTATATGTAGCAAAAATACTCACTCATTCTTTTAAGAAACAGCTCAACACAGATGCAATTTATATGACGTTAAGTTTCATAAACACAGATAAATGTTCGCAGCCTCTCGCTGACAGAGCTCAATGTGAATGAACCGTACTCTAGTGATATCAATAGTACATTATCTATCAGCAGCGGTGCCAGTAATATTGTTAGTTGCAATAACTATAATAAAATTAGCTTCGCCCACGCCCAGCGACGCGCCTAGGCTAGACTGAAAAGGCAGGCACTGTACGCCATTTCTACAATTAATATGTCTATCAGCCAGGCAAGAATAATCAATATGCTTTTAGATGCTTAAACATTTGTCTAGGATGAAATTTCGGACGTTGGTAAAGTAGCCGGCTTGGGGTAGCGCCGCACAATTTGTATTGGCTTCGAGGTCTAGTCTATTAACCTAGACAAACGGATTTAAGCGACTTATTAGACATTTTCTGTTTTAGGTTAGACTGTTCCCACGAAACCAACTTAAAGTGTTATTAGAAGAGCTTTCAACTTTGTGCCCTCGTTTTGTGTAGGGCGTAGAGTTTCCATACAAAAGCTTTTATATACTTTCCAAGCTTATGTTATTGCTATTTTTTTCAGAACGAGATCCTTTCAACGTGATATTTCGAACAGACAAAATACATTTTCTTAGTATATTTTTTTACTCTACATTTTTAAAAGAGGCTTTTGTCCACAGGCAGGGTTGGCATGAAAAAATCATTTTGATTTAAATTGTACTTTCAATCACGATTTAAATCAAATGCTGTTTTCAATAAAAATCAATGATTTAATCAAAAATGTTTAATTTCACTTTCTTTTACAGAAATAAACATAAAAAAAAGATTTAGAAATTATAATCAAGTTACAACCTAGGGTCGTTTAAATCTGAGAAACCTATGTATTTTTTGAATAAAAAAACTAGTTTTCCAGCCTTTTCAATTCCCAGTCGGTTTCTTAATTCGCTTTGAACAATTCCAAAGGTGGATAACACTCTTTCCACAGCAGCTGAAGAAGCTATCGCTCCAAAGAATCGCTTTACCACTGGTAAATTTTTTGACTGTTCCTCTGCACTAAATATATTTTTCTGTGACATCCACAACTCTAGTAGTGTCATATTTTTTACAATCTCTTCTGAGAACATCACACTTCTTAATAGTTTTGATTTTGACTTAAGCTTTACTATCAATGGTAGCAAAACTGAACCATCATAGTGATTTCGTGCTTCCTCCAACGCAATTTCTTCTTCTTCATCTGTCAGTGTGAATTCTGTTTGGGTTGGGTCTAATAAAAATGCCAAAAAGTGACTGGGGGACATTGCTTGCTTATATTTATATCTCTTTTGATACTTCGACATTTGTCTAATTTTTTTTTTAATTTAGCTCCAAGCCGTTACAGCATTAGACAAATTGGCATTATTTCTTTGTAAAGTATCCAATGTAACAGATATTGGCTTCAAAATTATTAGATAATCTACCACTGACCTCTTTGCGACCATATTTTCAACTTTTGCTGTAATAAAAGAATCTATGACGTCCCTGTTCTCTTCAGACAAAAAGACTTCGAAACAATCAGGTACAGTATTCCAACGAACATCTTGTGGCAGCACTAATGCTTTCCCTCCTTCTGCTTTGTACAAGCTGTTAGCTGCGTGATTGTTTCGGAAGTATTTTATTATTTGCACAACATGCTCCTTTAGACTGCTTATTTTCTTAATCTTTGAAAAGTAAGTTCAACAAATGTGCAGAACAGCCGTATGTGATTATTGTACCACTATTTGTTATTTCCTTCCGCATTTTAGACATGTTCGCAGCATTGTCGGTAACAAAACTTGCAACATTACAATTATATTGAGATTTTAATCTTTCTATCAAACCTTCAGCAAGTTCGGCTAGGTATTCACCAGTGTGCGGTTTTCCTGTGGTATCTATCGAGTCAAAAATAATTACTTCAGATTGCTCCGCCGTAATAGTGGCGCAAATAATCGGTTATTGTGAACGTGAGACCACCCACCCATCCATAGACATATTCACATAACTACCAGATAGATTAGAGAAACACCGTTCTTTTTCTTCAAAGTATACTTGATCCAACAATTTGCCTGATATATCCTACCGAGATGGTGGGATATACCCTGGGCGTAATAATGAAATGGCTTTTTTTACATCTCGATGTTCAATACTTCTGAGAAGCTTCAGTTTGTAGCAAACATGGCCTTTGCTATTTGTCGGTCTATTGTTTCTTTTGTAGATTTTGGCGTTTTTACTTTAAAGGAGCTTAAGCTTCCAGATAGTTTCTTTTTTTTAAGAGACGGTTCCGCGCAATTGTCGCCTTTTGCCGAAGAAATTGCAGATGAGCGAGGTTCGGAAATTGAAGCCAATTCTGAAAAATAAATAAATATATATTTTACTTATGATGTTACACAGTTAGTACCATCAAAACAATCATGTCTACAGTCTTTCATGTCTACAGACATCGAGCAGTTAAAATTTTCCACAAATCATACTGTTGTCCACTGAGTACGAACGCCAAAACCATATAGAAAACCAATTAGTATTTTTTAGTTTGTTTTGTAAATAATAACTTTAATAACTTACCTGCAACTTCAACATCGTCACTAGATTCTGGAATATTATTTTTGTACTTTTCGTAATGTATTTTCATCCTCGCCACCAGACCTTGAATTTCTTTTTTACATTTGTTGCATATAGCCCGACAGCCAGTTTTGGTAGTGCTTTTTTCTGTGAAATGTTCCCAAATCCCATGTTTTTGGCGAGGCATTTTATTTATAATAAATTGGTCACGCACGCACCACAACAATAACAATAGTAAACAAAACTGAACGAATGAATGCTTGTTAGAACGACAGTGAAACGTAATTGCAAGCGAAATGTACAAAACACTACACGGGGATTTCCCTTTTACATTTCAGACAAAAGGGAAATCCCCGCTGCGCTGTGGCCGCGCAATCCCTTGAGGGCGCATTCCTTTTTACGCAAAAATATAGTTAAATTAAATAATAAAATAAAAAATCGTGATTAATTAGGACTTTTTTTAAATCGTGCTTTATTACTTGAGGTAATATGTACTAACGTAAGTTATATTATTTGCACATAATATACATAATAATACATAATATACATATTACTTCAATGGCATTGTTAGATTTTTTTTATATCAGATTTTAACAGAACCTTGCCAGGGTGGGAAATGACAGAGGCATGTCAGCTTCATCATAACTTTAACTTGGTATTATATGTAATTAAGAAAACTGGTTATGCATATATAGCAACAAATTAACCAGGCGAAGGTGTATTGAAACACCAAACACAATGAGATTCCTACGCTACTTCGACACTTAAATTAATTGGCAATTTTGCGTCCGTGTGAAATTGGAAAATTAGACGTTGAACTGAAGCTCATTCCATTAAGCACTTCAGCATGACTCGCGTCAACCTTGGAACTCTGTTCATTCCAGGAAGAAATTCTTGGAAGCAGACATGTCATAGACGCACTTATCTTTCGAACCGTATCACCTCTTTAATCCTTAAACAACATAATTCTACGTTAAGGGACCGCCAATTGCCCCAAGAACTTCCACATGACCAACGGCCAACCACTTGAACAGGTTTCATATCACCCACGATCGGCCTTGGGTATTATATTGACCTTCCGACCAATTACATAATTTGTGGACAACTGGCGATAAAACGTAGATTTTTTATTACGCATTAGGAATGTTAATTCGGAGGTACGCGTTGATGAAATCATCGACTCTCTATTCTGTTCTGATATGTTAGACAAAAAGACTCGATCCAATAATATATCTCATGGAATACTAATGATTCTTAATGCACGGAATACTAAACATTCCTAATGCATAATGCCGAATATCACGATGCATATCAACAAATCTAGTGCCGTGACGTCATGGCATTTATTAGGTCTGTTTATCTGTAACATAATCTGTGGCCGCTTCCAAATGAGACTTCAAATAAGAACTCACGTTAGAACAAATATTTTTCTTGCCACTCACAAATTCACAAGAGTATGCACTAGAAGTTTCAAAAGCCCTTACGTTCTTGAGGAGCGGTTCGTGTTTAGTTCCACAGATTCAATTGAAAAAATGTATCGTGTCCGTAACAATTTAGTGTTGAGGTTATTGGGCATCAAGGTCGCACAAATCATCTGATCGCTTATTGAGATCTCATAGGGATAATCTTTTTTAAATCTTTTTGTAAATTATGTGTTTGAATAGGGAACATTTTTATTAGTCGTGTAGCTCTTCTTTTGACTTGGCTTTATGAAATTTTCGTTTACTAAGATTCTATTATAGTCAGGGCTAAAATATTTAAGATTATTCAAAGATGTTAAAGAGCCAAGTCAATTTCTCCCTTCATGCTTCTAGAGCCGTGCCGTGCATGCATTTGGGTATGGTGATTACTACCATGATTCAAGGAATGAGCGACTGTTTATCTTCTATACAGATAAATAAAATTGGAGTGTCTGTTTGTAATATTAAAATAACCGCTTTTTAGTAAATGCATATGGATGTTTATACGGTACATATACCAAAATAACATTTTTTACAATTTTTGTCTGTCTGTCTGTCTGTTTGTTCCGGCTAATCTCTGAAACGGCTGGACGGATTTTGACGGGACTTTCCCTGGCAGATAGCTGATATAATAAGGAGTAACTTTTACTTTAGAAATTGTATTTATTTTGATTAATATAATATAATATAAATAAATTAACTATTCCGCGCGGACGAAGTCGCGGGCCTGGCTACTACAGAATAATTTTTTAACCAGTACGCAAACTGCGTAAGAATTTGTCGTAGGTTATAAAAAAAAGTCAGCTGTTCCATACATTTTGACCGCGTAAGTATTGCACTTTTCTATGAAACAGCTCATTTTTTTTTCCGATTTTTTTGCAAAAAGTCTACGTTAAGCGGTCTGATTTCATGGTTACAGTTTACGCGCTGGATAAAGATTTACCCTGTATAACGCTCATCGCTAAAGAATTTCCAATTAAAATCAATGTGCCAGTTCATAAAGTCAAATACGTAGTTGCCAAACCGTCTAATATAAAATTCTAATTTCAGGAAAGCAATTTTTGCAACAACGTGCGATCGGAACGAACCATTACCGTTTGTCACGCAAGTCAGCAAGTATACAGTTTAGGCAACAGCGTTTACGTACAGTTGATTAAACGCCAATCGTTTACGAAACAGTTCCTAGAAAACGCCGAAATATAGTGCATGATGTGCGCCTCGTGTGGAATGTAAGCATTTATCATTACGTAGGTTACATGTTTCGTGAAACTGTGTTTGATATGAGAGAAAACGATTATTGCTTTTGTACTTGAATCTGAAATCAACTAAATTGGGTCGGCTTCCAGTCAACCTAGATAGCAGCTGAATCAAGCGACTGCCTATCTGACCTCCACAACCCATTTACTGGGTAATACGATACCCCTTGATGGAACCAGTTGTCAGACTTACGGGCTTCTAACGAAAGATCCTCGAATGACAGCCGAGACCAACCGCTTAACGTGCTTTTTAAGGCACGCAGGACTCATGATATGTAAAGATGGTTACCCATCCATAGACCAACCGTGTTTTTACTTGGCCACAAGCCCTTCTACTTGAATGTGATGGATGAAATGCCTTCCTCTTTAATAATCTCTATCCGAATAGATTCTCAGCATGAACCAATTGCTTTCTTTTTCTTCGCTTCTGTTACATAAATTTTATTATCTAAGGGGAAAGCATTTTACGTGTTTCATAGTCTAGCAATAAAAAATCTTTATTTATAGGTCAACGATAGTTTACAAGAAAATTCAATGGCTTACATACAATATAATACCGCGTGGGTGGACATTCTTGAAGCTTCTTTCAAGTATTTTTAACGGAGTGCACTTTTCACTAAAGATCAATCGTAAATTGTAGTGCCTAGATTTCAAAGCTAAAATATATTTTTTATTAAGGAATGTCCAATAAACATGATTGGTGTTATATGCGTCAAGCTTCAACGTAAGTATTTAGTTCTCTGTGTAGCAATGCGGTTAATTGATTTATAGTATAAGGAAATTAATAATTTAGAGATGATTAAGTTGTGAAGATAATCGCTGTATAGTACGGGAGTATGTCAAATATGTACTACTGCAGTTCTGTAGTTTTTTGCACAATCAACTGTGGAATTCTAGTCTTGAGTACGCCAAGACTGGTTTGATGCTTGAGCTGCAAATATTTGTACAGCCTTGGCTTCGCATATTGGTCGGTTATCACCTACAATGTTCATCGCTCCGTTACTGATTACTTTGATAGAACTTGTGTATGTCTAGCTATAGCAATGGACGAACTTTCATAGAAGTTGGCCCGCATTGGTCGCCAATGTGTGTCCGGCCGTACATCTAGCTATTTTACAACATAGAAAACCACTCTGAGTGACAGCCGGCGCGGTGTTTGAAAGTCTGCTTCTTGTAATTACAACTATACAACCTGTAGTAGTACAGTCGAGAATGTTTTTATAAGTTCCGACGGCGATCGATCGTAGTGAATTATTGGCGCTAGTGCTAATAAATCATTGCATTAGTAAATTGAAGTGAATTCGTGAAATGACTCACATCCGAATTTCAACTCTGTAAATGCACCTAGCAATAGAGCGATTTACCAACAACTTTTGAACGAAGATATATTTGCAAAGAAGAAAGGCCAAATAAACTCTCGAAATTTCGCTAAATAAAACGCTAAGCTACAGAAATGATGACAAGTTTGTATGACATGACATATTCGCAAAGAATTCATTCGCATTGAATTTAAGTAAGATGATTGTACATGAAAACTCGAAAGGGGGACATCGTACCAATCTACATGCCAAATGACAAGCGTCCAATTAAAGCTTCAACTGGCGTCTAATGTACTTTTGATATGCTCCGCACTCTACTAGAATTTCTACCCTCAAAATGCTAGTAAAAAATGAAATTATCTAGAAAATATGCAGTAACTGACCAACTGCAGTGCTGGCAAAGACATTAATTAAACTATGTTTAAAAGCAAGAAATATAAGTGGCTATTAATAATAATGTCTGAACAATCACTGAACTCTATGAAAGCATCAATTCAAATCTCAAAGCAACATGATGGCGTAATTCTTGCTATGTTTTCGTCAAAAGCTGGACATATTGTGGCAAAAAATGACAACGAAACTACAAAAAAAGGCAATACAGGTGTGAACATAAAGCTGAAACGTTAAGCATTGATGCGCTAGCGCCGCTTTCTGACGCCATTGACACAGAGAGCGCCATAGGATAAAACGAATCTTTGCCAAGTTTTTTCAGCCGGCACACAACTGGACGTGGGAAATGGCCACACGTCACGGGAGGCGGTGCCCGTCGTTTATTTTTTCGTGAATTCCCACAATTCGTACCGACTATCTTACACTGTTTTCTGACGTGAACTTCCGCCAGTTTCAACCGATATTACGAATACATCATCATTTTATTATGACTATGTAGTTACATTGCATCAAAATTCTAATTTTAATATATTTTTAGTTTTACTGTGTGTTTATATGTATAGGTATTCGCATGAAACTGTAGTACCTACGTGAGCGCGATATACGTATCCCAGACGCGGCTGTATCCCCATCGCTATTAAGATTTCTCTTTGGACTGTGTTCGTAAGCTCTTGTTCAATTCGGTGCTTTGATAAAAGATATCGTGGCATATAATATTAAGATGGCACACTTGTCACATGCCAAAACTGAGAGGAGTATTAGTGAAGCTCTCAGGCTGAATATTTGTGCGTGCGCAAGTCATCACTGCATGATATTAATAGATCATCTTGACAGAAGCACTTGTTGACTAATTAAAACGTAAAACCGAGGAATGTAAAAATGTTTTGATGAATATGAACTTCAGGAAGAACCTAATTTCGCTCCGTTGTTTGATTTACCTAGTTGTAAACGTCAATTGCGTCGTAAAAGAATAACAAGGAAGGAACTATATAATACGAACTGTGCAAAAATTTGCTCGTGTGCCAAATGGGTCACTTGTCTGTCAAAAAATAACGAGAAAATAGATAACAGGTAAGCTTTCTCTAAGAATTCACAATCGCCAACAATAAATAATTTTATGAAAATGGCAATGTGTAAGGAACACCCCAAGGGCATTTTTCCAATTTGACCTTCCTTTTAGTGGTAGTCTAAATATGAAAAGGTGGCAAAAACCCAAACGAGGTTGAGATAATCTCGATAAACACGATACTTGTTAAAAGAAACAAAATATTTGTCATTATTGTAATGCTTATGAGCACGGTAACAGGCAATTAGCCTACTTTTTAGATATTTATTGCATTGTATAATTATGGTAAAAAACCAAATGACGGATCATTTAACGGAACGACCGACGACGTACTGTTACGCTGTCTGGGCGGTGTCTAGCTTGTGGTTTTTCGGCGCTTTCTCACTTCAACGATCGTGAAAAGAAAGGTGCAAACTGCAAAAGCTTGGACAAGATTTACTACAACTCTCTTTACAATATTAACTACAGTCTATTGTATTACCAAGCTATCATTCATGCTGGTTAGCTAAATTGTTGCTTTGAGTACATTGAACTTTTCAGAGAAAGTAGCGGCGGCTGACATGTCATTATTTGTTTTAGCGTTATGAAAATCACTGAGATTTCAAGCCGTATTTGTTTTGCACTGCAAACACTTCAGACTTTTATTCAGTCAATATTTAATTTCCTGATAGTTATATGATTAAGTACACTAAAATTATAAGGAAAAAGCTTTAGAAAAATATTTGATTCGAGCATATTAGGGGAAAAATACAAGGCGAAGGTCGGCTAACAACTTTTATAGAAGTCCTAAAAACTATTCTTTGCCAACTGAAAACGTATACGAACTTCGCTTCATAATAAATCACATCCTTGTTTTCTTGATAAAGCTTGTTATTACGCAGTTATTAAACAGCTTTTATACATCACTTATATAAATAGAATTAACCGTTTTCGTTGTTGTTAATGCAGCAAATTGATCAGTAAACGAAATATTGAGAAATTGTTATCTACCAAAAGATAAAATTGAGGTTCGAGTGATGAATTGTGGGCAGACATTTGTATGTTTTTTTATTGCATGTTAACTTTAAAGAGTTACATCGTAAACCGAATCGCTTTTTAAGCAATCACTTCAGATATAGGTAATAACGAGGGCTTATAGAGAAGTCGAAGTTATTTTGAAAAGACGATAAAAATAACTGTCGGACCCATTATCAATAGATTGGATTGAAATTAAGTAGCAGCTCTCAATTTATGCGGAATCAATGAACAGATAATGGTCCATCTGATCAGATAATTGCGCACAATTTCGATGATGTAACAATAGGATTGAACGTAATATTACTTACGGCACATGTGTGTACAGTTCTCAAATGACGCCTAAACAAAGCCTTCGCCGCAAGTCTCTCATTACTTATACTCATTACTGGTGGAAGAAAGCAGACACCGGGCAGACTGCACACAATGGCCGAACCAGAACTGGGTTAATTGAAGACAACAGCGCCTATCGCCGCGGGCTGAAGGCAAGATCCGATCTCTGTACGCCTCTAAATTAATACTGTAATAAACTATTCATTCGGAATTATGAACAGAACCGGTGAGTGTAATATCGTTGCTGCCTAGCCGCTGTAAATCAAGAATGTACAGCCTTCAGCAGTAACAACTCCGAGTCTTTCTAATAAGAGAAAATTCAAGTCTAGTCTTGATTGAAAAACAACAAACAGCAGCAAAATCAACGAGAAGATATTGAATTCTCTACAAGCATTTAAAGAAATCAATATCTATAAATGTAAAATAAGCGAGAATGTGCAGACGGTTGATGTTCAGTCTGGAAGTAAATCCCGAAAATAGGTCGAGTTACTTTCTCCGGTAACCGAAGCGGCGTAGGTAGCTATCTGCAGTGCGACACCAGCCTTTTACATTGATTTCCGAGACGTCTGGGCTAGAAATCTGTAAAATGACATTCCAGGCGTCATTTCCCAATCAAAGTGAGAAGTTAGATGAACTAGCAACTTTTTGTCACTGTCAAAAATGGACTTCCCGTCCATGAAAATACGTTCACAAGGTTCGGTCACTAGAATAATCGACATTGCCAAAGCAACATGACATATTGCTGTCATTTGGTGGATTTGAACGATGTTTTCTATTTAAGTTACGAATTGCATCCATTCAAACGGCTGGAAGTGTCAATACAAGTTCAATTTTAATGCAAAGCATCACTTGCTGAACAATACACGAGTGAAGGCGTGAACACAATAAGCTAACGTAATGTGAGGTAAACGGTATGTACCGCTTCCTGGCCAGTGGATACGAGAAGAATACTATTTTTTGCTGTGCCCGACAGGGTCCATAATGATCACTATTTTTAATTTACCACCTAAGTATACATTGTGGAATGCAAATAAAATTTGAGTATTGAGTATTGAGTATTGAGAATACTAAATGTAGCCTCAAGCCATGGACTTTCGTGGTAACCAAAGCATAATGACTCTAGTCAGAAACCTTGAAAATACGTATGAAGTCTACAATACATCAGTAATTTGCATGATTGAGATTCAGCTTTGATCAATATACAGGATAAGTTTTTATCCAGTGCGGAAACTGGAACCATGAATTCAGCATATCATTCTAGAACCCCTAGCGCAGAAATTTTACGTCGTTTTCAAAAAAAAAAAAAACAGCTGTTTCATAGAAAAGTGCAATACCTATGCGGTCAAACTGTATGGAACAGCTGATTTTTAGTACTGCCAAAATTGCAAATGAAGTTTCAACTTGTATTTCGTTTCGGGGAAGGCGAACGGGAGACGAAGATTAGTGTAACATTTCAAACTTTAAGAAAAAAAAGCCAGCACGTGTAGATTTTAGTCGGCTGAAATGAATACTAGTACATTTGTCGACTGTCATTTTTAAGCCCACACACAAAACTAGATCAAAGTTCAATGACTCTGAGAGTGAAATCCATTCATCACTATTAACCATTACTAGAGCAGTAGTGCTGACAATGACAGACAAGTAACAGACGTTAATGACGTCACGCGAACGAAAGCCAATAAGGGCAAGTGTTTTTATTTTTTATATATATAAACGGCGTCCAAGTGTTATAGTGAACTATACAAGAGTTCATTCATAGTGATAATGAGGGCGTGATCAGCAGGAAGGCACTGCGGCCAACCGTTCCGGGAAGCGGCGGCAGACGATGCGCAGACGCCGATGACGTCATGGTGTGATCAGCCAATTGGGGCAGCGGGCCTATCAGCCTTAGTTAACTTCATTTGTTATTTAAAAAACGTTTACTATAACGAAATGTGACGCTTCATTTATTTTCATTTGAAAATGATAAAGTTTGAACGCACTATGTGCGGTTAAGGATTTAATGTAGCATTGAAATAAACACTGCGACTGTGAGACGTGACGTCTTTGTTAAGGCTGTATACTTACAAAGAGGCGGGGGCAATAAAGCAAACCAGCGTATACCAACTCGAGGAAAATTTCGCGTGGCTTAAAATGCTAATGTACTACCGGACTAGTGACATATACATCGTCAACAAAGAAAACAATGCGTTTGGCAAACCCAGGGCCATTCCATATTCACGTTTAAACTGTTCTTTGTAAAATGTATGAAAGTTAGGCACATTTTACAACATTCGTTTCGTTTATTCAGAATAATTAACGAGGAAAACGTTGATGTCTATATTTAACGAAAAAAGGAATGTTAAGAATTTAAATTACGTATAAAAAGCTGCCTAGAACAAAATGCCACCGCTCATACCAGCGTTACAAGCGAATATAAAGCTGCTGGCCTTGACGGAAAAAAAACCCTAAGCCCATGCCATAATACGGCTGTAGCATGCCATTGAAACGAGGGACGCCAAGGTCGCGGAGTCAATGTACAGGGCAGAACGCCACCTGTCTCCGGCAACCAATACAAATATACACAATAATTATGGCGAAGACACGCCACGACATGTGAAACATCCTACAACGGCTTTTCAACTGTTTGAACTCGTTGATAATTCACACCGCGAAGACTTGAATGGCGACGTGTATTAAGATTCATCACGTTCACTTTTCGAAGTGCCACAACGCACAATGACATCTGATGGATCGATTGTAACAAAAAAATATGAAGTAAGGAGTCTCTATTGAAAGAATGCCACATGAAAACGGGTGGGTATGGGTACTTACATGCGCGCTTAACCTACGCTCCGTTGCCGTTGATCATCCTATTTAAAAGCACGTGACAGCTTTCGTATAAATAGAATTGGAAACTTTATTTTGGTTCCTCCCTTCGACACTGAGATCGAGGGATTGAGTTATTGAACTATAAACGGCATCTGCACATTATATGCGAATTAACTTTATTCTTTATTAAACTTTATTTATTAACACTCTATTCCCCGAACACCTTAGCGGAGTCATATTCCTTGTGAATTAATGAATTAAAATATGCAGAGCATTATGAGTTCCAGAGTTCCATTAGTGGGTACAAAATAAATGAAAAACGCAGCTAGCAACACATACATAAAGTTAGTCATGGTATGAGTCGCGGTCGCAGCCGAGATGTGATTTACAACAATATTTCCGTAGGCGTAGCAAGCGAATTGTATCTGTTTCCAGAAATGGAAGCTGACTGTTCCAGAACTTTCTTTGTTAGCTTTAAGTAAGGAGGTCGACGCACCGCAACTAAATATGAGACTAAAGTAGGGTCATTGCGCCGGTTAGCGACCAGTTAGCTGGGTTGCCCACATAAGATGAGAAAAAAAAAATGTTGTCTTCACGCAAAATAGTATATGTTGATATGGATATGTCCCAAATATAGTCTAGTTTGGATACAAAACATAAAATAAAATACATTGATACAAAAATATTTATTAAATGCTGAAAAAGTGAAAATATAGCGAAAACGTCAGTTTACGACCATTTTGATCAGTTTATGACCACCAGTGAGCTGGTTTGCGACCGCTATTTTAATATGAAAAATGTGCCATTAAAATAATTATAATCGCTTCAAAAATATTTTAATTTTTGCCTCTTAGTAAAAACAAATATGGTACCTGATCATTTGGTGTAATGTTTTCTTATAGTTAAAAAAATAACAATCTTACATTTCGTAGGAACTTAGTCATGGTTGTAATAAAATTAATAATAATTAGTCAAACAATATCCTAAATATGTAGTAAGTATAACATTTAAAAATAATCAACATTAATAATGGGATGGGGTTTTAGGAAATTTGAGTACCAGGTTTGCCCTGGACGATCATCCTGAAAAGGATTCTTTTTTCCATGATCTTTAACAATTTTATGTACTGTGTCCAAGAGCTCCTGTTTCTTGACCGGGGAATTCGCATTTTGCTATGTCCAAAAGTCACTCTTTAATTGTTTCTCGCCTTCTGTACCCAATACAGGATCTGATCCCCTTGTATTCCATTCCTCGATTGTATCACACCTCTTCCCACTAAGCCGATCTTGTATCGTGGTCCTTGGGATCTGATACAGTCTACATGTTTCTCTTATTCCCTTCCCTTCTTTTCGGATATCATCCAGAGTTTTTTCAGGGCTTCTTCAGTGTACTGGACAGTCTTTTTATTTATTTGTTGTTGACTCTGAATTATTTGGGAGCTCCATCTAAAAATAAGTAATATAAAATAATTTATTGTTGTTTTATGACTAATTTTGTTTTAAACTGAATAATAATAATATTTAGTTTTCGACAGATTAGGTACAACCACATGGTTGCTTGTTAAAATAATTATTAAACGGACATTTCAATAACCAACCAAATTAAATTAGAAAAATATCAGACGTGGTCGCATACTCAATGAACTTTCATACTTATTTCTGTTAGCGGCCGTTATTTCTCTCATACTAAATTATGGTGGTCGGAAACCAATGTCTTTATTTCGATTATTTTGGTTTACGACCACCTGTTTAGCACCCAATTTTGTACGTAAATTAAACAAAGTTCTTTCAAAGAAACTGGTGGTCGCTTACCAAAGAACTACAAAGAAAACCTTTTACAATGCTACATTCAAGATTGTAACAGACCTGTATGAAGCATTAGAATCATATTAATGAAAACAAAATAATGCGGTTCTAGTCGGTTTGCGACCATGTGGTCGCTATCTAACGTTTTTGATAAATCAGCATTTCGATTACCAACCACTTGATTTTATCTGAATAATACGTTTTAAAATAGCAAAATATAACTAAATAATAACCAAAACTTATCGCTTGTACAATTTAACATCTAACTTATGTGCAAAACATGAAATAAGTAATAACACTTACCTTTGAGCGCCGCGCGCCGTGTTATTTTTTTCCAACTCGCAGTACATCAACTCACTACTGAATCAAGACGCGCACTGAGCAATTTTTTTTCGGCTCGGGGTTAACCTATTTGTTTCAAACTGTGTAAATGATTAATTCATAATTATTTATAAAGCACGTTACATTTATTTTTTATTTATGTTACCTCTACAAATACTATTATCTTGATTTAAAGAAACTTAGTCCGTCAAATGGTCGCCTACTGAAGGTGGTCGCGATACCGGCGAAACGACCCTACGTGCGTACAGTTCTAGGATCTAACTAACTAGGCGAGTTTAGCACGGTGCCTTTGTAATTTAAGTAGTGTTGCAAACAAAACATTAATATTAAGAGGCCTTTTGTGCTACACCAAGATACGGATCTAAACATTTTTCTGGGTGGGCTTCATGTTTGAATATTGTAATTATAAAGAGTGGTGTTACATTTGCTTAGAGTGCTACACGAGCACTCTTACTTAGATGCAAATGTTAACCACATTCTTAATTAATGTTTCAATATTTTAAAAGCTTTGTAACATATTCTTGACTTCGTTTGAGATTTCGTGACACCGCCACCGGCAAAAGATTCAGTATGCGATTAGTAACCAGTACGAAAGAATATAGTTCGTGTTCATTCAACCCCTTGTTACCGAAGCATACCAAAATAGCACATATTTTATTCTTGATTCCGCAATAGTATCAGAGCTAGATGACGCGCAAGCCGCAGAATACTTCAAAACTGTTATCTCTCAGAGTTACGTAACGACATTTTCTTTAAATTCGCACTGTTTATACGGACGCGGACTGGCACCCGTCCAATGGTTCTTTTTAATCGGTTTAATTCATTGAGCCACTGCTTTATTGCCGAATGAGTGCGAAGCGACAGGGACGACCTCCTCAAGGTCAATGGATAGAGAGAGAAACAGGTTCGCGATATAACTCGTTTAGCTGTCATATAGAGACCACTTTCTTGTAAATTCTTTCACTGTGGTCGTAAAACCTACATTAAAGCTGGACTAGAAGCGAGAATTACTAAAGTATCAGCTACTTACCCTTCGAAAGCCGGTAAAGTTGATTGAGAGAATGGGTCATTGTTAAACCGATGGATACTGCACAGACAATACCTTTAAATCTCTCGTTGATGCAGTTTTATTAACTTTTGAACTAGGTACCACATTAATCCCATATAATGCCTGAAATGATTAGTCCGTTGATAATGCATCTAAAAGCAATCCACATTCAAGATTAAGGAAGTGCCAATAAGATTATGTAAGTATTCTAAGAAATTAGATAAAAAGGCTGCCAGTTAGCAATCCTAATTAGCATTTAGAGTGTAGAAGCTTGCAATAATGCACAAGTTATAGTCAATGGATAATGCGATTAAAGGTGCAAATCGGCGGTTTCTATGCTAACACTATAAACAAGCTACATTATGGTTGAAGTAACCTAGCACGTGTGATAGTTTGCGCAAGAACAGTTTCTTTCAGCGGATCGGAGTAGGCTGAGAAAATGTCGAAAGTTTGTATTCGCAAATTATCTGCAAGACTTGTTTCGGAGACTGAAAGAGAGAAAAAAACGAAGATATTAGAAACTTTATGACAAAGTCAAAGTCAAGTTTCTATCAATCATCTTTTTTGCCACACTAGAAAAAAAAAAAGAAAAACTGAAACTAATAACCAGCCTAAGGTCATTATCAAATCAAACTTGCATGTCCAGATTTCAGACGCAAGTAATATTTGCCTTGGTTAAAATGAGCTTTTTGACCAATACATTCGGGAGCATGTTTACATGGCTGGGAATCAGAATTTTTACAAAAATGCGTCCAGTGATAAATAGTTTTAAAAGCTTTTAAACGTACGGAGTGAAGTATAACCAACTGTATAACACGAAGTTGAGTTAGAGTTAACGTTAAAATCCTCTTCAGCTTTCATTCCCGGCTTGTCAGCATTAACATCTCCGCTGCAAGCCCGAACAGAATTATCCTCATTTACTGGAGTGTCGACGTAAATATGGAAACAATAAACTTCCGTAAGTACGTTAGGGTATAATTTCCGAAAGTATATTTTTAAGAAATATAAAATTGTGAGTAAATCACTCTCGGGTAAAAGCAGCATTCATTATAGTTAGATAAATGAAAACAAACCAAAGACGAAAAAAGTACTATTAAGAACTGTTTTAATAAGAAGAGATTATTGATAAAGAATGATCGTTTATTTCTCGAATTTATAACATCAGTACATAAAAGACGGGCAGGCTAAAATAGCAGCGATGCATCATCGCGTGTGCTTTTTCAATGAAACAACAACTATTGTTGCGTCCAAAACCAATATTTCCCCAATTTTATTTATCATTCAACTGCGCAGTTGTCTAAAATTTAGATGCGCGCGCAGCCCTCAGTGCGGACAAGGTTGCGCGTGCGCCTAATTAAACACGATTGCGTTGAAAAAATCAAACATCACACTCTCGAGATTTTCACGCAGATATTACACATGTTTATAAAAACTTGTGTTTGTAGCGAAACAAATGATGGCATTACATTCGATATTATCTAATGACGTGTTGTACGTTTGTTATTTATGCTATTCAACACTTACAGTAATAAATCATTGGCTGGCGATGAAATCTTGCACTACACAGTGTTTGTGTCACTAGAAAGACAAACTACTATTCAAACTGACTGATAGTAAGAGCAAAATGGCTACTGGTAAAGGCTCTCGCATACAGGCGCGCAAAACTTCAAAAAAATGTTCTATCAGAATCTTGTCGGGCCCGTCTGCGGGAGCCTTAAGATATTCTATTCGTCACTAAACTACGTCGGAACAAATTAATAGTTTCAAACCTAGAACACGAGTTTAGCCGCACGTAAAGGCTAATTGCAAATACTATTCATCATTGATTGCCTCACAAACTTGGAAACTAAGTAAATGTACACGAAACCGCGATTATAACTTAACTTTTTTCTTTGCACTACCGTATTAAAAGCGACTCGTGCCCATAAATTGCATACATCAATGTAAACTGACGTGATGAATGGTATAAAACCTGGACTTTTTTCATTTTAAAACTATTTTTTTCAAATCCAACTTTAAACAAGTTTTGGCAAGTAATTTTCATAGCTTGTCAGTTAAATCAAAGCCTATCATAGTTTAACGGAAGAGTTTTTCTAGAAGAAACTGAACGCTAATTGCGTTGCGTACAACAGTAATGGCTTTCATTTTGACAGTTCTTAGCTTAGCTTTAGTTAGATTCTTTCCCCCTTATTTACAAACGCTGCTTAAAATTAAGTAATAATTAGAAACTGTTTAACCATACATTTTTGACGTTTAAAAATCTCGTAACTTTAAGCAGCGTATATGAATAAGGGGGTAAATGATAGGCTATGACATGGGAAGGCGGGCAATGGCTGATCCTTGCGTTATGCTCGTGAATGGGTGCTGCTTGTGGTGACTGGTCGTCTTGCTGACCATGGTTTTGTCATCGTTATTAGTAATTAACTGTTTATTTATTTTACTCCGAAGGTCCTAGCTTAACATTTATTACTTCAAATTAAATCTAAATGAACATAATGCAGCATTGCATATGTAAGCGGGCATACCCTTTATGCCTGGAGGCTTTTATGTGGGTATTGAGTTCTGTTTACGTTTATTGTTTTGTTTTTATTATTTATATCTGGTTGAGTTTAGTTACTGTTTTGTTGGTATTGTCGTGTGCTAGCTGACATTATGGCAAATAATTTAATTTAATGTTTTGTGTTTCGTAATGTTAATGACTTACCTATTATTGTACAGAATCAAGTTCTTTTAACTTAACAGACAGCTGTGCTGCTGGGCCTGCTGGGAAGTTTGTTACGCTACTATTCTTCTTCCCAGCTAAAGCACTAGGAAGTGGTGAAGGGCGGGCGTTATGGGGGGACTGTCTTATGTAATTTTTACGTTCAAAACGTGTTCACTCTCAACCTAGTTTGAATAAATGACTTTTGATTTTGATTTTCTGATTGATAGTTTGTAACGTAATTAGGTTGCAAGAGCAAATTCCAGTTAGGCAGATGTGACAAAGGAGCTAACTAGTGTTTATATAACAATTAAAGTACTTAATCAATTTTCTATATTTAGTGTCAATGACGAAACGATAAGAAATCTAAGCTACGCAGTTGCGCAGAATGACTCACAATAGCTGGTAGGCAGCCAGTTAACCGAGGTTCGATGTTTCAATAACTGTAGTTAAGTTGGTATTATTTACCACCACAATTACGTTTTTGACATTACGTAACATTTAGGCGAAGCCAAAACTCTAAGAAGAGAAAGTTTCAGTCTTGATAAATAATTATGGGATATAAAATCGAAAGTATAACAAATTGCTTAATGGTTTCAAACTTTGGTTTCTGCAATCAATCACTTGTGTAGTGGCTCAAACAATCTTTTCTTCTGATAATGGACAGCTGTGCTCACTTTTTGTGCGTTAACTTAGGCCCACTCAGCACGTTGCGACAATATAACCAGTCACAAGACTTACAAGCAAAGATCAATCTGTTTGCAATGCAAATTTTGCAAGTACTCAACCAGCGCTAAGCCAATGCACTCAATGTTACAGTGATTACAAGATAGAATTAAAAACAAACACACATTTTGAAGTACATACTTAAGTAATAAAATTCCATTGTATGATTTAAATTTATTCACATGCACCCATGCACGTAAAAATATTCTTAACACGGCAATTTAAATTCAGAAAAATACTCAGAATCGCGACCGTCGTTCGCATTCTGGAAACTCTAAAATGAATCCAATTTCATGGAAGCACTTTAGTTTTGGAATTCACTTATGTTCAGTGCAATTGAATCAAGTGATTCGCATCTTCGCAGCTCGGAGCTTCGGCTGCATTTCATTTCGCCAGGACGTTGAATCCTAAACGAGTCAGGCGGTTGGACCGCCCAGCACTAAATCATCTAAGGGCATATGGCGAGACTCTGCGTTAAGTTATTTATTACATTTCTCAGCAAGACCCACAGAGTCGCGAATTTAATATCACAGTGATCAAATGCATTTACGACAACACTAAAACGCTAAGTGCGTTTCGTTTACATGTATAGGGTTAGTTGTAAAGCTTGAAACAGCGTTCAAAAAGGTATAAACAGGCGAAGTTATGGTCAAAGCAAATTGACGCTGCGGTACGCGCAATATTTTTAGTTTGAATATCATAAAAGGTAAGCAACGGCTCGTAAATATAGACAAATCGAATATAGTTTGTGACTTTGTTTCATCTATCTTTCCAAAAACTTCAATTGTATATCGAATCGTATTAACCAAATTAAGTATTTGTATCAGACTAATCGAGAAGACTACGTGCTCCTGTGCTAGGCTGCGAGTAATCACAATCAACAAGTCATCCTTCTGTTGCGTTTATACCAATTTATTACAGGACTAGCAGCGCTCCGCAGTTCCACCCGCGTCGTTCCGTTCCCGTAGGAATACGGGGATAAAATATAGCCTATGTTACTCAGTGATAATGTAGCTTTCGAACGGCAAAATAATTTTTGAAATCGGTCCCGTTTTAAGTCTATTCGTTACATACAAAACTACAAATCTTTCCTCTTTATAATATTAGTGTAGATAAGGGCAATTGTAATCGTGCATGCTGCCAGTTGGGATAGGTCAGCTCAAAGCTGCAATGGCTCTTTTTTCAAAAGACCTAGCCATGGCCATCCATTGTTAGACTCACATAAAATTCGAATAATATAATGTTTGGAGTTGGACCCGACCTCTGAGCTTGTTTCGGCATTTTATCTATGGCACCAGACAGTTACGAAATCCGGCACCATCTACTTTTAAAGAACGACTTACCTACATAAATAAACATTTAATTTCATGTCTTGTTCTCTAATACTTTTCTGTTCGTCGTCATCTCGGTAAGCCGCCCCTTTCTAGAAATATATCCATCTTTCCTTGGTCTTCCCCGTTCTTACTCTTATAGCCATTCACAATCATAGGCAAAACTTTCCTCACTCCTCCACATTACATGCCCATAGACAACCAATTTCCACACAGTTTCCCCACGTGCTAATCGTATCAATCTGTGGTATAGTACAAATTTTAGTTTGCGTACACGGTGATTACATAAACTAGATGTCAAAGCTTACTACAGACAGCCCAATGACAATCAAAAAGAGAAATTGTAGTTCGTTCGGTCAGTGTGTACTCGGCATTCAGTTTGTCAGATGACAACTAGGGCATCGAGAACCGGCCCTATTTTAGGAACCGGTTCTTTCGGTTCTAAACTCACGACGGATCCGGGTACCCGGTTTTTTCGGTTCTTTCGGTTTTTTGATAAATTCTAGTTGATAAGCTATGCTATCAAAACGAATAAAGTAGAATGGATCTTAGTAAAATACACTTTATTGGAAATCACATTATTTATAATTTTTGTAATTATACTCATAATCACAAAATCGTTTTTTTAAGTATTATTTAGCAATAATCAGTTGTTTGAAATCACAGTCTTTTTGTAGTTGTTTATAATTCACCACAGAGATCAAAAGTATCTTTGAAATAATTGAAATTAAACTCCAAATAAATTTAACAATCTTATAAGCTAGAAATAGGAACTCGCCCAGTTCAATATCACATAAACAATAACATAAAAAGTCACACAGTACAGTATCCATCAAATGATTAAACAAATAAAATTAAAATCAACTCAAAATAAATCAACAAGCTTGGTAAGGTAACAACAACTTGCGTGCACTCTACAATTGTACTCATAAAAGTGGTAAATAAATTATAAAAAAAACGATAAAATTAAATTTATGATTATATTGAGCATTATTGGGTCTTTTTTATTTGCTAAATAAAAGAAACGTAAAAGAATAAGTGCGTCTAAGGTTTTGTCGGTTAACTACGAACGGAGTCTATTGCAGACTATACCGGCGGAAGAAAACATTCGTTCTGGCTCCACACAGTGGGTGGAATGGATTGTAAATGGTGGTAAGCCAGCGATAGGTACCGTCCTCACTGTTTCTGACCACCATTCTCGAACAGAGCCATTTCTACCCTTACTGTAGTATTTAGGTCATTTGATGTCGATTCAGGAGCAGAAGCAATGGCTTGACTTATTTCTTTATTAAGTTCCTCTTCATTTGTTAAATCCCATACTTGTAAGTCATCGTGTCTCCTGAAATCAGGCATACCCACGAGAGGTACACTTTTTTTTGTGCGTTTGGGTTTGAGGGAATGAGGTTTACGATTTCTCGCAGCATCTCATCACTCGTAGGCCGTAAAAATACTGTTTTATCTTCATTTTCAATATTTTCAAAATACTTCTCCGGGTTGGTCAAATATTGCAATGTTGCTGCTTGGACTATTCGTCGTTTTGCAGATTGTTTACGCAATACAGCCACCATTCTATTGCTCAGATGAGTGTTCATTTCAAGCAATATTTCTATTGCAAATTTGAAGGAAATATCAGGTGTTAAATTGCAATTGCAATATTGCATCACGGTGACATAGCGCCTCCACGACAGTTTTTATAATATCCAATATATTATTTAACTCGTGTATGTGTCTCCAGTCGTCGTCAGTAAACAGAATATCGATGTTCAAATCTATTGGTGCTTTTCTGATAGATGTTTTTAATTTTAGAAAACGGCTTAACATAGTGGCAATGCTGCTCCAGCGAGTCTTTCTATCTAAAAGCAGAGAATACGCTTGTCCAAAATCAGCTTTGACATGCTTTTAAAGGACGTCATCAGTTTTAGTCGGTGACTTTTGAATTTTTTACCACTTTTCGTACATTAAATATGAGCTGATGATATCTAAAAGATTGTGGTGGCGATTCGTTATTGTATGATATGATAATAACTTGATATTTAGCATAAAGAGATGTATTTCTAAATTTAATTTAAGAAAGAACCGAAAGAATCGTAATGACCGGTTCTCTGATTTTCAGAACCGGTTCTTTCAGGGTCGCTCAGAACCGGGAATTCCCGGTTCTTTTGGAACCGGGAAAACCGGTTCCGATGCCCTAATGACAACTTAACAGATTGATGCGTGACAAGTGACAGATGTCGGTGTTGCCGACGCAGTCAAAATAAGCTGTATCCACGTTATTTAACACATAATATTTATTTTAAACTGTATGAGTAATGAAAAATTAAGTAATCATTTTATGATTTTACTAGTTTTTGACTTCGTTTAATTTACCATAAACTCTCAGAACAATCAAATATTTAAGGGGATGCGCAAAGGTAGCCCACGTATTTTAATCGTCGTATCATTGACCGCGACCGTAACAAATATGGCTTTGCAGAATTATAATTATTAGAATCAGCAATACATTTAGTTAGAATTGACCTCAAATGTAATAGTCATTTAATAGGGTGATGGGTATGAAAATATTTGTTACAGACCTGAAAATTACAAACAAATGTAAGAAAATTTGAATTTGCGGGCAAGTTGACGAGCTTTTTATCATTAGGTCAATACCCTCATTTATTAAACACTTCATACATATTCCAGACTTTCATACTACTGTTTTCAATGTATGTGCGATAAAGAAAATAGAAAACTGCACTCAATAAAAATGTTCATAATTAAAATGAAAGTTTTAATAGACTGCAGCCAGATAAAACTCTAGTTAAACTAGATTGAAAGTTGATCATAACTGAATCATAAGTATTAATTTTATTTCCATTGAGAATGTGAGAGAGAGGGAGAGAGAAGATAACGTTTGTGGTAGAACAAAAACTACTACGCAGAACTTGAAGGGTTTTGTTAATAAGTGTTGTTAATGATCGAGTGTACGCCGGCAGTGCGCCCACTGACCTCAACGCGGACGAGATAAAGGCTATTTTAAGCGTCGCGATAATATCAACATACGTCGAATGTTTTAACAGATACGACATTGGAGAAACGCCGGAAGCCTTTAGGCAGGACCTCTTACAACTAACGTACTTGATAGTCTTCCGGTATCTACTTACAAATTTGACAGTTCAACTTTTACGCTCAACGAAACAGGCCTACATTTCATTTCCTCAATTTAAGCATCACCGAGGGAAAGAAAACCAAGAACAAAAAATTCAACACATTTCATACGTTACAAACTGCACGTATTAATAATATTCTTGGCAAAAATCCCAAAAGAATAGAATACTCGGAGCTCGGAAATGTATGAAGTTTGTACCCGTAATTCGTGACGTTGGGTGTTATTAACATCCATAACATGCCATAATGTGAAAACATTACATGGCCATAAAAAGCAAAAACCAATGCATTTATCGAATATCATTTTGTAAATCGAATACGGTGACATAAAATCGAGATGAACGAAGCTATTAAATCAGCATTTGAATTGTCTATAGTCAAGAGGTAACGGCAATTGCCTCCCGAATTGATGGACTACTTACTTTACATACCAAAGTGGGAGTTAAGATCCATTATGCATGTTTGTTTTCAATCGTGAAATGTTTATTTTGCTTAATTACTTCCAGTGAATTTGACTCGTTTGAACGTAACGGTAATCCTGAGTCATAAGTCTATAGGGAACGTGCACGAACTATAGATGGCAGCACAAATCGACACGAGAGCCACGGTGTGGTAAAAAATAAACTTTTCAGATCTGTCATCGTGTTGCCGTCATTGTAGTTAATGTTTACATTATTTTTATATCGTTTTTAATGATTAAAATGATAAAATAGTGATTCCAGCCGATTAATAATGGTCGTCAGCTTGGTCAGAATATGTCAAAAGGCCAAAAACTTTTCGAATCCGGGCATGTCTTAGATGTAGAAGAATAAGTTAGGAATCATGAAAAATAACTGGCAATATTGTAGTTCAAAACGACGATGTCTTAACGCTTATGATGTCAAAATAAATGTAAAGTATTTTCTGAACACATTTTTCACGTAAATACATATTTTGTCTATATTACTATTTATGTTCATGTCGCCTTCTTTTCGGCTAGATTGTAATAGAAATATTAGAAGAGCAAATTGCAAATGTACGGCAGGCCTATGTGAAAAATTACTCAGATAGTGCTAAGTATATCGAAATCTAACTAAAATTATTTGAGGTTATGTTTACTTACAGATTTGTTTGTATTGAATAGTAGTGTATTACATACAAAACTCAGGTATTTTTACAAATAACATTATTAAGTAATTTCTAAATGTTTAGAAACTCATACTTATGTTTTTTACTGCATTTATAGACTTTTGTCGTTTATCACGTAATGACGTAACCAAAGAAAGTGTGTAATATCCGTGGGAAAGTAATAGAATTTGACACATTTGATTTATTTTTCTTTGAAGTGTTCGAGCATCCAGAAACACAACAATACAGTTTCACTTAAGTAGTAGTACCTATGTTTGATTTTCACTTCTATAATGATATTATTCTATAACGTGAAGTGTCAATTTCAAGTAATGATTGACTAAAAATATCGGATTTTCGCCACCAGGTGGCAGACCCTTAGTCGTGCACATTCCCTATACAGAGAACGCCCTAATATTAAGAGGATTGTTTACATTCTGTGTGCGTAGAATGGAACGAAGTATTTACGACAAGCATTTATTTCATAAAAATTCAATAAATGTCCTGCTTGACCTAAAGGCATGCGCCTCAAAGGGGGACACGATTATATCGACATTTCTCTTTCTCGTCAATCTCACGATATAATCATGGTTGCTTTCTTGAATATAAAATGTTGTCAGCCGTTGTAAAATTATACAGCACACTGAAGCAAATGAAAATTACGAGGAGCAATACATCACTCTGTTCTGCACTTATTGGGACAATGATCTTTAAACAGCTGTTTTATTTATGAAACAGTGCTCGATTGACTGGGAGGCCTCGACCTCAGAGACCGCTTTCATGTCCACTAAAAGGATTACAGCCGTCAGACGGCATCGAAAAAAAGTTTGCGGAATTGGGCTAATCCTCTTTGGGTTGCGATGTCGACGCTACTTCGAGCCATTGCCCGAAGCACACCTGATTGAACGACCATAAACTTTGGTACAAGAACATACAGCATTATGTACAAAGGCATGTATTAAGTGTCAAATCAATAACTCCTCCACGCGACAGCAGCAGAAAGTTAGGAAGAGATGAGATAGTGTGCGAATAACGACTTTAACTGAACGTGCTAGGATCAAGTTTCGGATTACACGATTTTGACGAGACAAGACGGTGAAAGCCCGTCTGCCCTTGCGATCTCTAGCTTCACAAGAACATAATTACGCACGTTCAGTAAAACGATTCAATGAATCAGTGACATTAAAAGTCAACGAGAACTTAATCAATGTTTTTTCTGAGAGAACCTCCCAAATAAATAGTTAGCGCGTTTTAGCCACTGATACTCTTGAAATTAGCGTTATTAAATTAGTGAAAAAGCTAAAAGTATGAATGCTGCAACTGTTTAATAAGAGGAATTTCAGCGATTTTGCATCGGATATAATAATTAGTGGCGACGGCTGGATTCCGAATGCGCGTCAACTTGCGCTCGCAGAGTAGTCAACTTTATTCTTATTAGAAAGTGGCAAATTTGGATGTGTGAGGGGAGGGGTCGTCGACCGAAAATTTTCATAAGCCTGTCCTTTAATTGAGGAACATATAATACTGATTAGCATTGTAAATGTTACAGCATCACCGTATCAAATTCAACAAAAATAGCAGCTTCAATCTAGGCTACATCCGATGAGGAACAAATTGAATTGATCATCAAACCGCGAGCGTAAAAGATATGTTAGATGCTATTTTAAACCGCATCAGAAGTAAATTGGCAAATTGCTTACTAATGCAGCAATTGAGATCACTGCAAGTATTAATAAATCTCACAATAAAAACTATTTAATCACATGATAAATGACCCGTCAATTCGAAATCACTGTGAGTTCGGAACAGGAAATTACAGTTGACTTTAAGCCATCAGTAGACAAAAGAGTTGTGGTGAGAGCGAATAGTCCAAACACGGTTCCAAGAATTCACACTGCTAAAAATAAAGATTTTGCTAACGGTACTTTTTTGATTCTGAACGATGAGTGATGAATGACCCAGTCCTGAGATGTACTGTAGGTTCCAAATGGAGCACAAACAAAAAAAGCTTTAGCACTCTTTTTCTTTTAGTTCATTTTATCCGCGTCACCGGACAATTTTGAGATTCTTGTCCATAATGCTAGTACTAGGTTTGTGTTCATTCTAACTTAAGGTGAATCAAGTCCACATTTTTCCCATACAAACTTCGGGAGGGTATTACTCCACTGTTCGACAATGTACATAAAAAAATAAACATGGTATGGTTTTGTCTCATTATTAATATTGTCTGTACGGAAACAGAATATTAAAATAAAAAGCCATTAAAAAGTTAGAAGCCAACAGAGATTCGTTTTTCTTGCTAATTTAACCTAACTTTGGGCGTGTTTAAGTAATAAAAGAAGTGTAAAATCGAAAAAACCAAGTCGGTACCGACAAAGCTCAAAAATCGAAAAGTACAATAAACTTTATTGGTCATTGATTTATGCAGTGATTTTTGCCCGATCTTCCGAAGGACTGTTCTTAATTTTTTACGCGCCTGATGTACTATAAATGATCCTGCATCTCACTCAGTAATGTTGTACGTGTAGACTAGCTTCTAACTGCTCATCACTGATACGGTCGGACACGATGCCTGGTGATACAGCGTGCTTTTTAGCCAGGCCCACCAGTAAGTTCGAGTCCGCGACTAGGTTCCCCTTAAGGTGGATGCACCAACGTAGTCTGCGAAATTCAAAATTTCTTACGTTTTTTGCAATTTTCAGTCAGTGTCCGGCTGAATGTTAAACAATATACAGGGTAAATTTTTTACCAGTGCGCAAACTGTAACCATGAATTCAGCATATCATTCTAGACCCCCAGCCGAACCAGCCGAAAAATTTCGTCAGGGGGCAGCAGGCCCCCAGACGAAAAATTTCTACGCTATAGGGTTATAGCGTAGAAATTTTTCGTCTAAAAAAAGAAACAGTTGTTTCATAGAAAAGTGCAATACCTACGCGGTCAATATGTATGGAACAGCTGATTTTTTGGTATAACCGACGAAAAATTTCTACGCTATGGGATCTAGAATGATATGCTGAAATCATGGTTACAGTTTGCGCACTGGTTAAAATTTTATCCTGTATGATTTGTGACCGTAAGACATCTAACCCTCTAAAGTTCATTTAATCCCATTTAATGATTTTTCATGAAATAGTAATAACCCGTAAATTGCAAAAAAAAAACGTGAATAGATTTGATGATTTCGTTTCCACTTTAAACCGCTGAAATTAAATGTAAGTTAAATGTTTAAGAAAATTGCTCATCAGTTCAACCTTTTCAGTTGTAGCACTGCATATGGCCACAAGTGTGAAATTTTACGCCAAGGATGCTCGATCAAGTCCTCCTTCAAATGAAAATGGATCTTGATGTGTTTGTCTTTGAGTAGTAAATTCTTTGTCCCGACATCCCTTGACTTGCCGCTTGAAACTTGGCCATTACATCGATCGAAGTGTTCATTGTTATGTTTGTTTTCAGCAGTTTTATATCTTATTTATTAGTATCTTATTTGAACTGAGGAGGCTAACGTCGGATTACTTGGTAGATTTCACATTGAGATAGCTGTTTACAGTGTTTACCAACCAGTTGGCTTTATGTATGAAGAAAAATAAAGATTGATACAAAGTTGTAAATGCATTCGTCGCTTGTAGAATAATAGGTGAACAAGTTTATTTGTATTTCACATGTATTTATTCACACGTGTGTGGACATTATTCTCTTTGGCGTGAATGGGTATGATTGCTTTATGTACACAATTGTGGATTGACGCTGATACGTCATACAAAGCTGGGTTCTACAAAATAAGTTAATGAATATTAATAAATTCTATTCCAATGTTTGCAGTAAGTACAAGTGATAATGTATTCGTGAATATATTATTATTTTCTGGTTAATTGAGGAATTGTCATCAAATTACTTATGAATCAAAATTTATTAAGAAGTAGAAATGTAATGTCTTTTGCAAGCTTGTAAACATATTGGTTCTATCTTTATTTTCTTAGATTTTCAACATACTAATTCTCTTATTTAATCAGTTTATATTTATAGTTCTGTAAACCAACCAATTTAATTTTTACCTGACTTTATACCTAGAAACCTACTATTGGAACAATTAAGTATTCTACATCAAGTTACAATGGTTGAACCTTTCGTATTTTTGACTCACGCTCGTGATAATTACCGTTGTGTGCCCGGCCGCCATGAATTGTCATGGTTGCCAGGCATACGTCAGTTGTTGCGAGCGTGGGACAAGCATAAGAAAGGTTAAAAAGTTTGTTACGTTTGGACGTGGATCCACGTTTAGGCACACGAGGGTAAAGATTTTTCGAACGTGGATCCTCTTAAACACACGGAAGGTTAAGTTTTATTAGATACTGAAGCAATTTGTTCCTAAGGTGGTACCAATGTTTATTCGACGTGTTTTTTATAATTTATTTCGGCCGATACTTCCCACTGCTGGGCAAAGTCCTCCTCCAAATCCTTATAAAATTCCAACAAAAATCCTAACAAAAATAAAATTGTAATAAAGATACGTACCTACCTACTTGATTAATCAAGTACCGCCGGATATCAATTTATAATAATATATGTAAATCAATATTGATATAATTATTTGAACGCCTATCCTCAATTATTGGGAAATAATGGAAATATAGGTATAGCAATAGGATTTTACTGATATATTTATTATTATTATTTACCCAGAACACACGAATTTAGTTAATACCTAGCCATAAATTTAAGTAATATTTAACAACAGCAAAATAAAAATTAAAAATCCACATAATACTAGTTAGTCACTTTGATAAGAAAAACGAGTTGAAAGCTGCAAAAAGCTTCAGAAAATGGCTGGCGTATACCGAAATATAGGTCAAGCAACTGCCTTGAACACTGTCTAGAAAAAAAAAATCACATTTAAAACTGGGATTACAAAAATAAACTATAGACATCGAGACGCCTTGTGCTTAATTACATAGTTTCTATTTATGAAAAAGTTAAAATGGCAGCCAATGAGCCAATGAAAGCTGACCAACTCACGCAGGTGAAGATTTTATGAGCAGCAAGCTTTTTAACAGGCATGAACGTCAATGGTGGCACTTACGACCGTACCACATTCTCTTGCTGCGATGAAACTTCCAGACATCGATATTTTTAGTACGATCGTTGATATCTCAGCTCACGTCAGAATCAACTATTAAATTAATTTCAAACCAGGAATGGAATTGAATTATCTGGGTGCCGCATTCATTAGAGAGAATCAGTAGAAGTATTTATCGTAATTGGAATCTTAATCTGTTAAACGCTGTGCATTTTACCGATTAATCAAGTAATATGCTAGTGGATAATTGGCGCGTCGCTTCATAGATAAAATCCGACCTAACTTTTGCATGATTAACTGGTCTATTCTGTTAAAATATCATCGGGACAATTTAGGTAAAATAAACTTGAAGTTAACCCACGCGCACCCTAGCGTCAGCTACCAAATGACAGCTCACTTCACACTCACTTCATCTAAGTAAAGGCTCGTGAACACTAGCGCGACGCGACTACGGTCGCGTCTGTTTGAAGAAACCCTTATCATGGTGAGATTTTTACAGAACAGCACTACAGATCTGGTGGTCAACTCTCTAAGCACGAAATCCGTAGTTTCGCCGAAGTTAGGAGCGTTTCCTACTCCGTATCATCATCGCACATAAGATTACTACGGGGCCCGAACTAAGAATTAATGACAACACGATATGACAGCAGTCCTTACTCCCGATGTGTCGCATATCCGAAAAAGTTCATTAAACGGGAGTAAAGTTCATTCCGAAGTATTGAACTACTTCGATTCGGGTCCGTGTCTTCATTGACGGATTTAAACAGGTGGCCCCCTGATCAAGTCCAAACTTGTACAGTCAGCCCATTGAAATCCGTACAAAAAAACTTTGTTGACGTCACCAGCAACATGTTTTGTGCTAACTTACATAATATTTGAATAAATTTTGCAATAGTTCCGAACATGTTTAAGTAAGAGAAATAAGAACAATTTAACCAAAATATGGTTAGGAATGTCAAAGTTATACACAACTAGACAATTCTTACTTAGAGAATTGTATTGATGATTTTAACGATAATAATTCTGTAAACACATTTTGTTACATTCTACCTGCAAAATACATAAACATAAGAAAATTTTGAATTTGGGCTACGTTTACGTGACGCTTTCGCCTTAACTAACGAAATTAGAGCGTGCATATAAATGCACCATACGACATATAAGCTAAGATATGCTGCCATAAGGCAGGAATTGTGATTACGATAAAAGTTTTCCCTCCATTTTTTTTACAAAATCGATACTAAAAGGGACACGAAACAATAAACTGAGTAAAGAGGAAAGAAATTTACGTGGTACGAGCTGGTGCGGTACCACGACCTTGGTACGTTCGTTTGCAAATGAACCTGAAACTAATCGATGGGCGTATTCTTAGTAAGAAAGAAAAGAAAGAAAGAAAAGAAAGAAAAATGTTTATTCTGCACAAACAAAACGCATATTACAAAAAAAAAAAAAAAAAAAATATGCTGATAGAAAAAGAATATGAAATAGTACATAAACATAGGGCTCACTGTACCGCGTTCGGCTAATTGAAGTTCAAGTAATCAATGTTGCGCATAATTCTGGGCTATTTTTATGTTTTTTTTTTAATAACTATGATTTGCAAGCGGCGTCGTCCGCGTTAAGGGTGAAAATGATCCTGCGGTAATGTACTACCGGGGTACAAAGTACCATATGTGTTAATCCAGGTTATAAACTATCTGTGTGCCCAATTTCTTCCAAATCCGTTCAGTTGTTTTAGCGTGAAAGAGTAACAAACATCCATACATACAAACTTCCATATTTATAATATTAATAGGATAAGGGCAGGAATTATGACGTACATTCTCTGTTTCAAGCAGGAAGATAATTATCAAGCCAAATACTTTATGTTGGTCTTCAAGGAAAAGAACAGGTTTTTTTATTATTATTATCATTTCAGCCGACAGGTCTCCTTCAAGCGTCATATTTCTTCCCTTATCCCAATTTATTTGTATTTTTTTTCTTTACCTCTCTTTTAGTCTTCATCTCGGTAGTCCCTTTCCAACCATTTCATCATTCACACAGTCCATTAATCGATTCTCACATTCATACTAAAAACTTCCACATTTATAATATTAGAAGGATTTAGTTAAAATCTTTTAACAGCGTCGCCATTAGTAATATTGGGCCAACATTAAATACAGCGTACCAATAAAGTCTTCATTAATACTGTAAAGCTTGTTATGTCTAATGTACCTAAATTGTCTCATAAACTTGTTTTATTTGAACATAGAAAGAAAAATCAAGGGTAAGAAATCGACTTCATAAAATATGTTTAATAGAGACTTCAGCTGCACAGCTATCATAAATACAGAATGATTGGATAGTTTATATTCTACCAGACTGATACATTATGGTCTAATGTATCCATTTCCATGCTTAGTGGGGTGATTAAATAAATCATGGCTTCTTGACACATAATGCCATCCATCAAGTCGCTGCAGTTCACCTTGCATCAACTACGGGAGTCAATTGTTTAGCGTTTCTATTACGAATATTAAAATCTTAATTATCACTAATTAGGTGATAAATCGACGGATCAGTTTAATAACTTAGTACAATCAAGGTCAAAAGTATGTGTACCTATGTAACCTAAAATATGTACAGGAATAGCCAACTTCAATGCGATTTTTTCCAATAGTATTGAAATATTATTAGCAGATTGATACTACAGTATCAATGGATAGTTATCATGAGCTGAGAGACGGATAGTTAAAAGGCTTTTTTAAATACGCTATACCAATTATTTTTGGCAAAAAAAAAAGTTGTGGCGAGTAAAAAAAGCTTAAATGCTATTTGCTACACATGGATTGTGTGAGACATTGGTTTCAGCTGAAATGAAAAAAAAAAAAAGTAGGATTCGAATAAAATTAAGCATATCACTACAGCACCATACCAACTTGTTACAAATGGATTGGCTGAACGAATGGTGCAGACCGTTAAGGACAAGTTACGCTAAATGGATGTTGTATCATTGAACATGAAGGTAGCTAACATGTTACTTAACCATAAAATCAAAAATCAAATCAAAAAGTCATTTATTCAAACTAGGCTGAGAGTCAGCACTTTTTGAACGTCAAAATTACATAAGACAGTCCCCCCAAAACGCCCGCCCTTCACCACTTCCTAGTGCTTTAGCTGGGAAGAAGAAGTGGCGCAACAAACTCCCCAGCAGCACAGCTGTCTGTTAAGTTAGAAGAACTTGATTCTATACAATAGTGGGTAATTAACATTACGAAACACAAAAACATTAAAATTTACCAACAAAACATTGAAAACATAGTACAGGCAAATAAAATAAACCAACACATGAACTAATATAATTATATAACCTGTCAGTAGTCAAGCTAATACAGGTGAAAGAACATGAACATTGTCTTGAGTTAATCACAGCGACCAACAATTATTATCGTTTAAGTAGTCGTTGACAGAATAGTAAGCCTTTGAACAGAGGGTGGATTTAACTTTAACTTTAAACGCATTAAAATTCAAATCTAGCAAAGAAGAGGGGGAGCTTGTTATAAAAAGTTATACCAAGACCAACAAAAGAGTTATGAACCTTATGAAGCCGGTGAAAGGGAACACGTAGTTTGTCCTTATTTCTAGTATTAATATTATGAATATCACTGTTTTTAGTTTACAAGTGTATATTTTGCCTGATATATAAGATGTTGGCTAAGATGAATTGCGATGCGACCGTGAGAATCCCAATATCCTTAAAAAAATCTCTCAGAGAAACTCTAGCACCTAGTTGGTAAATGGCTCGAACAGCTCGTTTTTGAAGAACAAAAATATTTTGAATGTCAGCTGCTTTGCCCCACAGCAGAATGCCGTAGGACATAACACTATGAAAATAACTAAAATAAACTAACCGAGCTGTATCAACGTCAGTGTATTGTCTTACTTTTCTGACGGCGTAGGCAGCCGAACTGAGCCTTCCCGCTAGGCTTGATATATGTAATCCCCACTGAAGTTTGGCATCTACTGTTAAGCCCAGAAAAACACACGTTAAAAACAGACAACCATATCTTATGTGAATTTAAAATGTATATTATATTTTGTATTCACAAGGCTAGGGCGGCAATCGCGCTGCATCCGACAGCGATGCACTTTATGTTAATCTTCATTCATTGCAAATAAGCACGGATCATGTCTAAACTCAGATTAACAAGGTGTGGTCATGAAACATCGAGCATCGAGTACTATGAGTGAGCTAAACGATTACTCATTGATTAAGGTTCCCGTAGACGCGTCACGCGACGCTGCGACGTGATTCTGGTAGAACAATTTCCATGAAGTTTTCAGAGAAATGGTTGTACCCACGGGTACCAGAGTCGCGACGCGCCTATTTGGAGCCTTGACGTTAGTAGTGGGGTTCAATAAAAAGTAATCTATAAGTATATTAATAATAAAGCTGAATTAAGGATTTGTTTTTTGTTGGAACGCGCCAATCTCTAGAAACCAGCCGGATTAGAAAAATATATTTTGATAGACCAATTTTTGAGGCACTACAACCCTTAGAAAAACAAAAAAGGAAAGCTCCAGGGTACCACACGAAAATCAAGTTGCAGAAAATCTAAGAAAATTTGAATGTTGCGGGTTGCCATAGCGCATTCTTCTTAACCACAAGGTAAGTTAAATACAAGTGCCTTTTAAAAACCTTAACACTTGGCTAACGCAAATTATGACATGAGTCAACCTGGATGTGCTACTTCTCAATTACGAACAAGAGGTACGGTACGTGCAACACGTTTGCTTTCATCATCATTATCATTTCAGCCGAAAGACAGCCCTAAGCTCCGCCACTTAAAAGGGAGGCGGCGCACGTGAGGGAGATGCTGTACATGCGCCCTCACAGCCGTGGCCTTCGCAGGAGACGCCCTGGGCGTCGGGAATCCCAGGCTGATTCCCGGCCACCGTAGGCACGGGCTTGCGGACGGCGAGTAATGGGTAGCTCGCTGTCCGGTAAGGACCAAACCCAGGTCGACGGCGCGTTGTGTTCCAAGCGCGCCTCAAAGAGATGCCAGCAGCAACTGATGGGGCCCGCAAGGGCCAATGCCTGCCAGGGGTGCGGGTTGTTCGAAAGAGATACCGCCGCCCCTGGCACACAGGCAACTGAGGGAACACGGGTGGGTTTTAGTCAGTAAAAGTCTGACACGAAGAGCGGGAGAAGTTATTTGATGATTTCCCACCCAAAAAAAAAAAGCTCCGCCACTTAGACCGGTTCTGTGCTTCCCGCATCCAGCGGACTCGAGCGGCCCGCACAAGGTGATCGATCCACCTTGTGGAAGGCCTCTTTATGTCTTCCGGTACGCGGTCGCCACTCCAGAACTGTTCGGTCCCATCGGCCATCTGTTCTGCGAGCAATGTGCCCTGCCCACTACCACTTAAATTTGGCAATTCGTCGGGCTATGTCGGTTACCTTGATTCTCCTGCGGAGCCCTTCATTCCTGATTCGATCACGTAGGGACACTCCAAGCATAGCCCTCTACATTTCCCTTTAGGTGACTTTAAGCCTTCTTATTGTGAGCGACCACGTTTCGGTTCCATATGTCATCACTGGCAACACGCATTGGTCAAAGACTCGTCTTGAGACACTGCGGTATGTGGGACGAGAAGATACGTTTACCATAATTATATTTTATCAATGAGGATGAATCGAGATTCGAGACTGGTGGCTTCACCGTAACGGTAAATGTAAATAGTACTATAAGTATACACTATTTCAATATAGCTAGCTATTCACAACCAGAAAATGACACAGTTTTTATATTTTGATATTTGATTTGAACTGTCAAAATTTTCGCGTTTCAGATTTCTGAACACCTTGTATAGGACTATAAAACATTGAATGATTTTCGATTCGGTACGGAAGCGTATCGAATGTTTGTGAATAGATAAACATAGTTAAAAATAGAACGAGTGCTTACTTTCCGTTACGGACTCCGCAAAAAAAAAAAAAACTGTCAAATCATCAAGGAAAGTAAAGCGTTGATTTTCCTGTTAGGTAGGTACTCAATCGAGCACGGGTATTATTAATTTATTGATTAGTTTCATATCTTTAGACGTGTCGCGATGGAATTGAGGGATTATGAGAGCATGACCTGCGGGGTAATCGCTTTGCACACAGTAGTAGTAGTAGTAGGAATGGCTTAAATTTTTTCAATAACATTAATTGCGTTATTTACGTTGCTGAGCAGACAAATTTATCGAACAGATTATGAAGCAATGGATTAGCTATATCCTTCAAAACGTTTTAGATTGTGATTGATAGTGTGTTACGAAATTAGGGTACTGCTTTATTTTCTTGGGGTTCAGCGATTCCGATATTGGTCTAGAACCTATAGTAACGAAAGCCAGGATGTAAGAAAGAACGTTGGGCTGACGACATCGTCGTAGTTTCAAAAAACTTCTGAAACGAGGGACGCATGCCGCACAGGCGACCGTCGTGACTGGCAGAAAAGAAATGAGGCATATTATTATACCCAACAGTGGATGATTATGGGATGAGATCAATCAAATATTTCCGTTTTTATGTTTGCTACCGGGACCTAATTAACTCCATAGTAACATTAGCATTTTGCCAGTGAAAGTCCCGTCAAAATCCGTACAGCCTTTTCGAAGATTAGCTGGAACAGACAGACAGACAAAAAATTTTTTTTTGTTATAAGTATACTTTCATCTGCATTTTGTAAAAAAGCTATTATTTTGACATTACAAACAGACACTACAATTTTATTTATTTGGATCTAGATAATGGTGATAGAGATGCAAATGAAACTTACGAATAGAGTCTCCGAATAAGTATTCTTTATTGGTGTAATAAAAAATCTTCTATTCAGTAGTAACTAGTTAAGGCTATGGCACAATTCTAAACGTGCACTTGCCCCCTGCAAGTGAAACTGAGTTTATTGTTGTCGTGAGCTGTTAAACTTACTCCAATAATTTTCTACTTGGGCAATACTTAGTTGAGAAAGCATTTTATATATAATTTAGATGACAAAGACCGCGGTTTAATAAAAATATAAGCTTTAACAACTAATTAAGTAATTAAGTGCCAGACTAGCACTGCCGGTTATTGGAATTTACTTTATCTTTCAATTCAAAATAATTAGGTATTTATTGCTGAGGAGATGATACAATACACACCACACAATACCAATCAATAGGTAGGTAAGTACATGATCGATTACGAAAGACTAGACAGGAAAATAAGAATAATACCTACCTATTGAGTAATCCGAGATATAACAGGCATTTATTTGATATCGTTATGCAATATTGATCCAGCATCTGTCTAGACGACACGAGGTCTGAAGATTTCAATTATTGATAGATTTGTTACATGACGCGTTCGGCATACGGCGATTCGGCTTTTAGTCGATTCACACGAAGTTACTCGCCCATAACGGGCGTATCGACACTTAAATATGTATATGGTGTATTATTTTCTGTACGCGATTTGCATGAAGTTAATTTATCAGTGAAGGCAATTGGCACGATTGAATTTCATGCAATATAGATAGAAGAAAAAAAAACTTGTATTTTCTTACTACCTAGATAATAGGAGAAAATCGAATTAAGGCGTTAAATATAGAACGTGCCAAATGGCTCATGCGTATTTTTTCTAGATTTGTCGATTTGCCCACAAACAAATTGACTTCTTGCGAATCGGCAACTCAAAATAAAATGATATGGTAGTGTCATTAGCCCGTTTCGGACGAGTAAATTCGTGCGAATTGACTAATAATCCAGCGATTCATTCGCCAAAATATACATCAATAGCGAAACTAACTACTTTCTATTTACAAAGAGTAATATCGTGTCAGTTTTTAGGCTCGACCGGCGCGCGGGCGCGGGATTGGACGGTGCCAATGAACTTGGCGGGAAAGCAAATGCAGCCTCGCGCCACTGGGTCACACAGGTACTGTCGCGGAACGAACGCTACCCAGACACCTTCGCATACACCATAAATTCATAACGGCCCCGTATCAAACAACTACCACGTAATTTAGCCGCCTTACACACAATTTATTGCTTGAATTTTCATTGGGCGCACCGCTACGTACAACCAATAAAGCGTTGCGTTTGAATTGCAAATGCCTCTACAAAATGCAACGGCTAAGTAGATATATTCCCACGTCTATTAGATCTAAAAGCGAAGCTAGAGGCTTCGCTACGGGTTAGAACGAGTCAAATACCTCGCGTGATAATTCAAGCTCGGTCAAACTGATTTTAAGTGCAAATAAATAGGTTTATGGCAACAATTAACGCAATAAATTCTGTAAGGATGATACTTACATTCATTAATACTGGCAATGTGCCATTCTGAGGACGTTTCCGGCAACCGGCGGCAGCGGCCGGTTCGTTCTGGCGACGCCTGAATTACAATTGCAAGCGGACGAGGTTCTGCCATGTGTCATTCAAAACATCAGAAAAACTGCTTGCATATGGAGCAAATAATACTTGGAAAGGAGCAAATTGAACAGTTTTAAGTTTTGTAACTAGCAGTGTCGGAGAAACATCTTGCCATGTGGGTCAACAAACCGAGAAGCTTTTATCAAACGCAATATACATTTGTGTATCGATAGCAAACTGGAACCGCACGCGGCGTGCAAACCTTATCTCTAAACTCCAACACTTCGCAGTAAAGCCTTAGTATATTGCACTTGTAATTTCTTAAACAAATTCTAAATAGAATCTGTGGATATTACGAACAAATTACGACACAGTTTACTTTGAAATCTAGTTTTTTTTAATAATATATTTCCAACAAAGCATCGCATGATGGATAATTTTAAAACCTGACTGTTACTTACTTGAAGAACATTATTATTGCAAGCAAACATTTTTGAATTAAACGACTGCCTTCTAGAGAGGCTGGTAGTACACTAAGCAGTCTGGCTATGACAGTGAATTCATAGTGAAGTGACGTTCAGAGTTCAGTAGGTCGAATTGAGCAGGGCAAGCAGCAACAGCCTTATTCTTGAAGGACTTCAAGCTGTCAGTTTTAATTGAACGTTTAAAATCTTTGTCGCGGCCACTGTCAAGTACCATAGCATAAGTAACATTCATAACATTTCGAAAACAAAGACCGATAAACGGTTTATAATTAGAAATATTGTTCTGGTGCAGAGGTCAACACGCATCGCCTCGCAATTTCCAATGACTCGGTTATATTTTATAATAGTCACACATTTTATCAGATTATTGAACCTAACATAAGTGAGTATACGCCTGTCATATTATATGTATCTTGTTATTATCGGATGAATTTATAATGCACATTCATTATCAAGATATTTTGTTTTGTGTGGCGCCTGCATCCTGTCACGAATTTATCGAAGCATTCATTATCTTCGTTAATTTACTAAGTTTCGACCCCGACCCCCGCGCCGCCCGCGTCTTATTGTGCTCAATGATAATAATTAGGCAGTAGGTACCTAACCGTACGGCGATTGAACTAAACTTTTTTGAAAAAAAATATATAACATGGTGTAAAAATTATTGGAATCGATTCAGTTACTTATTCCGAACAAACTATATTCAGGTTTCGCATTTACTAAAAATAATGTCGTTTAAATACTCTCTAAACGGTGAAGTAAAACATCGTTAAAGAAACCGGTATGTCCTAGAACCATAAATTCGAAGACATATGACATCCACCAACCCGCACTGGGCCCGCATGGTGGATTATATCCCACTCCCTTGCACAGAGAAGACGCATGGTTATATCCCACTCCCTTGCACAGAGAAGACGCATGGTTATATCCCACTCCCTTGCACAGAGAAGACGCATGGTTATATCCCACTCCCTTGCACAGAGAAGACGCATGGTTATATCCCACTCCCTTGCACAGAGAAGACGCATGGTTATATCCCACTCCCTTGCACAGAGAAGACGCATGGTTATATCCCACTCCCTTGCACAGAGAAGACGCATGGTTATATCCCACTCCCTTGCACAGAGAAGAGGCCCATTTCCGAGCAGTGGGGACAGTATAGGCTGATTATGATGACTAGTTAGATAATGTCCGTTCCTCAGTAACAAAGGATCAACGATAATCAATTACTTATCTATCAGCAAACAATCAAAGATATCGATTTATTGGAATTTTAACACCACCCTGATAAGTTTGATCGCAATTTTCACGCTTGTCTGTCACAGTTGACAGATGTTAAATTATGTAAAAGAATCACGTCATTTAAACGAGTTAAATAGGTATTTGTGTTATAGAATTACTTAAGTACTTAGTTTGTATAGTTTTTAGCGCTATAACACTTGAATGTTTGATTTATTAAACGATATCGTCTGGTAATCGTTTGTTTAATTATTTTTGTTCAATCTGAGGTCACAGCGCTAATTAGCTGGCGTGGAAACATTCGAGGAATGCATGTGAGATCCGCCAGTCCATCGGCCTCTTAACTGGTTTAATTATTTGCACGAAACCATTCAAACTGGCATCCATTTTGTTAAGCGGATCACTATCATAATTATGCACGAGAACAAGCAAATTCGTTAAAATAAATTAAACAATTAGCCGTTGGACAAAGACTAAAACGATCACAAAAAAGTGAAAGCGACTTTAAAATTTATAGCCGCTGTATAGTACAAGCTTAATTGCAATAAATCATTATCTTATCGATATTTGGAATTGTTAATAGTTTTCATATCACGGGTACGGTTCGTTGAGTTGTTTTATTATCTTTGTTTATTATCAGTCAACAAACTTTATTGAAGTGTGATTATTGAGGACCAAATGTTTGATACAGTTTTATATTGCACTCGATATTACTAGGCTATATTGTATTGCTTAGAATTTTAAACCCGTGCAGGTATCGTGTCCACGTTACACGTGGAAGAACTTCTTACTAATATCCTACATCTTAGTTGAGTAAGTACACACGGCTACACATCAAGCTATACAGTTCCAGTAAATGCTGATCTCGCATTGTATAGGATTTCCGTACAGTGCGAGATCAACGTAAACTGGAAATAATCTACATGGCACGATACTAAATAGCGTCTCTGCTTGAAGCTTCTATTACCCAAAATGTTTAACATTACTCTTACACCTCGTGTGTAACATCCCTAAAATAAACAAAACTTTATTTACAACGCTCACTACTGGTTATTAGTACGAAATGATACTGCGCAGTAATAGACACTATCGGGGCCACGAGTTCTTCCTCAATGCTGTGCAAAAAATCTTTATTTTTTTGTTGCGTTCACGAGATGAAAAAGATTTAGACGGTGGTGTGCACGCGTCGAACGGCGGACTTCGGCGGGTTTTTTCAAGCCCTGGACGTCCTTGCGAGGCGCGCCATCGTCACGCACCGCCGACCTACAGCTGTTTGTTTGACAACAAACTACGCGATATGGAACATGTTATCAAAGCATATTCAATGGTAGCACTTCACACGACCGCTGTGACGTAGCAGATGAAGCGTCTACCTATCTATAGGTAGTGTACCAATGGAAAAATTATGGCGATCGGGTGACTCCACAAATTGTTATCTATCGCACATGGTTAACGCTTGCGAGTGCTGACGTTCCTATTCGTGAAATTGATTCAACGGTTGATTTAAGTGAAATGATGACGCATTGATGCCATTTCTTCACCTACGCAAGTTCCTACTGAAATATTATGATCAACATATATACCAGATTAAGTAAACAACATCAAAACTGTTCAATTAAAACGATACTTAATCGTCATCAGAGTATTTAAAAATATTCCCTCAATCATCATGAGTATGACATAAAGAGTGTAATAGCAATAAAATTCGAGAACCCATAAAATTGCCAACTCGTTTCGGTACCATATAATTATATTACTAACTTGTAAAACACGTCCACATATTTTTACAAAAGGCCGTTTTATTTGACAATGTACAGCGCGCAAGTCGCAGCCAAGAAGGTATTTTGTGCATCCACTTTCACCGATATAAGCACGCCAATAGATTGTACCGCGAGATAGAAAACGTACGCGCGGATAAATTCTCTCCAATTGTCAATTGCGAATATTCCATCCAGATATTATATTCAGCTTATAATGTTTCCACTTCTGGGGCACAGGCCTCTCTGTGGACCCAGTGCTTGTTGGTAGATGTCACATGTCTTCGAATTTTTGGTTCTAGGACATGCCGATTTCTTCACGATGTTTTCTTTCACCGTTTTGATGGCATTGGTAATGAAATAATGTACACAAAGTAAAGCACCTGGCAGGGTTCGAACGACCTACAAACTCATAAGTTGCGGTCGTTACCACTGCTGCTGTCATTGTCCTCAATAGTACAGAATACAGATGTTCCATTTTCGCTTAAACAGTAATTATCAGAAACAGCCACACTAGTAAGTAATGTAGTCGAGATAAGTGTGTTACATACATTATTAAGTGGGTTAGAAATCTACTTGGCTAGCACGTAACATTTAATTAATTGATCTTTGTTCTGGTCTCTGTTTAAGACGTGTTCATTCGCGTTCATGCAACATTCTATATAAAAGTAAATGTGAACTATTTTGAAACACTCATTATTTCTATGCTTAGTGCAATGTACGGTTTTACAGAAGACACCGTTTTGAAAGCATTTTCGCGATGGTCAGTGTACAATTTCATATAAAATATCATTTATGTTCAACTCCTTACAGACCTACCTCGCGAGTTTATAGATATACCAATTATGAATAATGAAATCCATTAAAATAGGGTCAATAGTTCTCGCGATTAGACGGCTTGTACATTGAGATAATAAATACTACGACCTGATTTAACAATGGAATTACTACGCGCTATCACGTGTGAATCAATAAAATCGCACAAAGGCAATATCGTGTCCAACTGTTTTCTACGGTGAGTTAGGATCCATCACAATCTGTCCAGTCGTTGGACTGGACAGATGATGATGATGATGATGTCGTTGTTGGTTTGGTTCTGTTGAGAACCAAATAAACTAAAATGCTAGAGCGAAGATTCCCCCTTCATTATTCACTCCCATTAACTTTTCATTTTCTTCCAGTACAAATCTACTGTTGTCTTATAAAACCGTAATAGTGATTGATTTTCAGTCCATGGTTCTGCCGTACACGACAATGATTCCGTGAATGGGCAAGAGTTCAAAAACAGTACGTTTAGACAATGGGCCATTGAAAAAACTCGAGGAATCTTTACAGACAATAAAATAACGGGAGCTGACATAAGTGCTATTTTAAGTACTAACAAAACAACAATGTGTTCAAGATACTCTATGAAATTGAAACAACTTATATTGATGTAGAACTTCTGCTTATGTATCATAGTCATATTAAGTGAGTACTTAGTTGGACTATTTTAAGCACAAATGGTAGGGCATGTGAGTCGATCAGAAGCGAATGGAAGGTTCGGGTTTCACGGCCTTCAGTCCTCTACTCGATTACCAACGACGCCAGTGACGTAGGTGCGCTGGCGCCTATACCAACTTCTCTGCGGCTTCGTGTCATGAATACATGAGGAAGTCTTTAGTGTTGTGAATAAATTCGCGGTTTAACTCAGGGTTACTCAAGGAATGCGGTTTAAGATACCGAGTGAGTTTCGAGTCCATCAATAATAATTGTAACCCCGATCACAGTACCGACGAGGCAAAAATGTAAAGAGTGAATTATGCTGAAAATTAACTAAGGATCCGCGAATGGATCGCGAAAAATCAAGTGCAAAAAAAAATAGTACGTATCGTCGAGCAGGCCAGACGAAAAAGAACGCACGACTGTCGCTTTTTTAGCCAGGCAGTAGATCGGGTGCGTTGCGCGTGAGTCACCGGCGGCATACCGACGCGCACCATGCACCGTACGTGTCAACCACCTATTTATGTCGCTGGTCACAGGACGAAGCGCAAATAAACAGCATCAAAGGGACGTTGGATTCCGCTCGGCGACGGTGCGAGCACCAACCTAAAGGAACGAAAACAACCACCATTGTCTACGGATGAGTTATTTTCGCAAATAGATACGGATTTGCGACTTGCTGTATGCAGTTCTGTCGCCATCCGCGGATGCTAAGTTAAGATTCTTACGGCTTTCAGCGTTTAAAAAAACACTGCCACATATTTAGATCAGTTCCTGAATATGATTCGAAATTTAAATTGGTTGACTCATTTGCTTCTGATCAGCAGTATGATTTCATGAATCTTTATGAAGTTTTGAACGTAGATGAATGGTGTTTCCTAAAAACAAAGTTTTTTTTTAACACATGGAACATTTAAGTAGGTACTTTAATAAATAGTTATCTTAATCTGTAAAGTGTTGCTTTCTAAAGTATAAAAAAACCGGCAAGTATTTCATCAAATTATTAGCGTTAGAGAATAGATAATGTAAGTTTGTTAGTTAACCTCAAAAGTGTTGAGATACATCCTTTAACAAGTCACTAAGTTGAGTTCTAATGGTACTGATAAATAATGGCAGTCTTCCCTAGTAAATGGCTTAATTACTTACTTACATAATGCTGGCAACAAAGAATTATAATACCAAAAATCTCCTGATTAAAATTTTAGTGTTCCAAGGGCAGAATTTAATTACAAACAGGTTACAATGAAAATTAAAGATTTCTTAATTACCAAAATGAGTTTGAACACCTAACTACAGTCACTTCCTTTATAAAATACAGGAAAAGCTCTTTTTTCAGTCAGTTCAAGTATGAATTTAAATCAAGAAAACATTGAACAAACACGTTGGCTGGCAAGTTAAAGAAGTAATTTTGAATTAATTTTTAAAAGTTATTTGCTTGACATACAGATTAGTTGCTATTTTTAAATGTCAGTCATAACAGGAAAGAGATGAAAGTAAGTTACAGAGTTGTGAAATTTAGAGTAACTAAAACCTTCAAACAGCGTTTGATAACACATCAGTATAACGCATGCTTGCAAAGGTTCTACAACTAAACAAGCCATATATACCTAAAATTTATGCCATCTTTCTTGTATATTCCAAGTTATTGTCAGAAATACCTTTGGTTCAGGCTTATACTGCTATTAGTAATTTTAGTATTAGCAATTATAATTATTACTGAGCTAAAGGATCAATTTGCCAATAGTTAGGTAAATGCCAAACAAGATATTCCTGACAGAAAATAATAGGATTAATAATAAGCATACTGTATCAGCAACAAGGGCCCTTTGAGGATAATTCAATGGGAACAGTTTAGGTAAGAACATTACACAGGAAATGTGTAAAATTATTAGCTGCAAAGGAAAATTAAATTAAACATTGGATTTAAAACTGACCTTTCATCCTCGGGCGGTGGAGCGGCCGGCGTCTCCTCCTTGCCATCGCCTCCGTCGCCAGCCTGCAGCGTGTCCGCGGACACATCCGGAGCACCACTATCACACGCATTCACATTGACACTGCTCATCACCGCGCCACTAATCGCATGGGACACCGCACTTACGGGGCTTCCGAAGCCCTGACTGTCATGGCCCGGCTGCGCCGTGTTCGCCACGTATGCAGTAGAACTCACCGGCATCGACACCACCGGCGAGTTAGTCCCCGACACGGTCGCGTCCACGGGCGCCACACTACTCTGAGACATGACCGGCACCACGTTCCCGTACCCCAGACCCATGCTGGTCTGGGACTGCACCACGTTCGGATGGACCCCACCGCCCATACCGACCGGCATGTTCGGCTGCATCGACATCGGAATGTTCTGGTGCGCCATAGACACTTGCGCTACCGGCTGGTTGGGCACGTACTGCACGCCGCCCATTTGCCCCTGCCCGCCCACCTGCTGCGGTAACAGGTTCTGCTGCCCCATGTGCTGTGCAACAGGCATCTGCTGACCGACGTTCGTTGGCTGCATGAATATAGGATCTGAGGCGGGTATCTGCATACTAGGCTGATTCCCGTCTAGAGTCATCTGCATATTCTGCGGAGCCGCAGTCATCATTTGAATATTTCCTTGTGGCACATTCCCTTGCTGAGGAGCAATAGTGTGCGTTGGCTGCTGCTGACCAGTGAGGCTCTGGAGATTCGCAGGCAATGTCGAGCCCTGTGGTTGAGAAGGCATCTGTTGAAGGTTCGAAGGCAGTGTTGCACCTTGCTGTGATGTAACAATAGAAGTGAGCACCTCTTGTGGCAAAGTCTGGCCTTGCTGGCTCATCTGTGATTGCTGTGTGTGGTATTGAGGAACATTATGTTGAGGTTGAACCATCTGCTGCTGGGAAGATGGCATATTAGCAGTAATCATTGACTGAGCATTAGACTGCTGACTAACAGCCTGATTATATTGCTGCTGCACTCCTGACATGCCCTGTTGTTGCATTTGAGGATGCATGCCAGGCACAACTGACTGCTGGGGCTGCGATGGCATCTGATGCATTTGAGGTTGCATCTGTGGCATCTGTTGATTAGCGCCAGTGAGTTGAGTGGGCATTTGCATCTGTTGAATGTGATTAGGCAATTGTTGATTTTGCAGAGCCTGTATCTGAGCTTGGCTTGGCAAATGCTGAAGTTGGGCCTGTTGAGCTCCCATCGCCTGCTGTCCTTGCATATGGTGAGTCTGTCCCATGTTAGGCATTTGAGCTTGTTGCATATGCATTTGAGGATTTGGTTGGCCTTGTATTTGCTGCATCTGCATTTGTTGCATCTGAGGCTGCTGAGGAGCTACTTGAGTAATCTGTCCTTGATTAGGCATAGCCTGCATCTGAGGCATCTGTTGCTGCATCTGTGGCATGTTAGTCATTTGCCCTTGAGGCATGTGTTGACCCATTTGCTGCATTTGCTGGTTTGGTATTTGTTGCATTTGCTGCGGCATCTGTTGGTGCATTGGGATCTGTTGCATTGCCATACCCTGAGACTGAGCAATAACTTGCTGAAGCTGGTGTTGAGGGAAGCTTTGAGGGATCTGCTGCACTTGCTGTTGTTGCGTCTGCTGTGGGTGATTCTGAGCCGCATTCTGCATAGTGATGTGTGTCATGCTTTGAGGGTGCTGCTGGCCAACCTGCTGCTGGTTTGGCTGCAGATTTGGATTTGGCATTTGTTGTGGTATTTCTAAAGGAGGAGATTGCACTGATACTGACTGAGAAACAGGCTGCATCTGCTGTTGCACCGCATTAATAGGTTGAGTCAAGGATTGGCCCGGAGAAGCCATTGGAAATTGTTTTTGAAGAGTTTGTTCTAGTTGCTGCACAGTTGGAGCATTACCTTGCATATCTTTAGGCCCTTTGTTGGTCAGATCATTAGACATTTCATCATGTTGACTATCGTTAATCACTACACCACTGTCAGGCGCCTGCAACGTATTACCCTCAGTCACGTCAAGGTTGTTGTTTAACGTAATAGGTGCATTCTGCTGCGTTGTATGATCCAGGTAATCCATACACATCCATCGACCCCTACGGAAAGGCTCAGTGCTTTCAATTTTCACAACTTTAAACCGTTCATTCCTAACATGTTCTTGTATTTCTTTCATACCTTCTTGGGGTTTAGCATTTCCTATGAGATTAATAATGCTGCCAGTTCCGGCGTTACTAACGCTGACATGCATGTCAGACACTTCTGTATTATTACTATTTGGCACTGCTCCTCCTATCTGGTTGTTAGCGTTGTCCTGGCCGACGATAGCCAGCCCGTACTGCGAGCTGGTCGGGATGACAGGGGCGCAACCTAATGATGCACTCGACGCGTTGTAAAACACATCATCTTTCGAGAACGTGTCCTCGGAATAACTAGGCGTTTCATTCTCAATGTCAGTCACTCTCGATATGTCGTCGGTGTGAGATTCATCAAGATCGTCAGCGGAGTCTTCGCCAGCATCAGTGCTCACTCGAGAGCCGACCGTCACACTGGTGATCTGAAATGAAGATATTTTCCTTGGGTTATGGGCGGCTTGCAGACTTGTCGGGTGAGTCACCCCCTTCTCCGACTCGTTCAGTCGAAGAGATTCACTCGTCGTACGGTGAACAACGTTGTTATACTTGTTTTTCTCACTAGTTTTATGTGACTTTTGAATCAGATTGTCAGCCATTATGCCGTCCGAACCGAATGACTATCTAAAGAAAATTTCACTGTTTATTGGCTTCAGAGACATTTAAAGACCTTTCAATCACAATAATACATGAAATATAAAATCATTGTACACTCACAATTTCACAAACACAGTAATTTAACTATTAAGTTCTTAAAATTCATTAGTAAACACACACAGTTGCGAACATCTTTCAGACGGCAGCAACATGGCGGCCATTTATGCGCAATGCATTATGGTTGACAATTTGCAGTAGACTATAGACATTCTAGAGTTATTCGGCTTAGTTCATATTTGTGGTCGAAAGGTGGCAGTAGAATCGTTCAAAATTTAATTATGAAAAACATAATATAAATCATAGTTTTACCTATTCTGTGTAGTATGAAAAATATTTTTAGTTTCAATGTAGATTTTTTTTAAACTTGCGTACGTTTCGTTTTACGTGTTGGTTTTTAGTACGCACCAATTTATTTCGTGAATCGAAACACAACTGGCAAATTGATTTGGTTTTATTTTTAGATTTTATTAGAACATTCCGATGCTCACTAAAATATTTCAAAGAAACTCTAAACAGGATTCTGCAATGAAGTCACTCTAATCAGATTATTCTAGCTATCATCTATCTACGTTATGATTAATCACAATTTCACTACAATAAGTAGATAAACTTACGTAAAGCTGCCGGAGATAGTATAAAATAAGTAACATCACTAACATAATCAAACCATGCAATATTTTCTCTGAATTGTAGATATCAATTTCCAGCAGTACTGCTATTCCACAACAGATGGCACTGAAAGATACGCAGACAGTAACTCCAAATGCCGACAGATGGAGTAAAATGAGTACTTAGAAAGAATTGCAAATCAAACCTTTTTCGTTGGGTCCGACCGAGTCATAAAACCTAAGTTTATGGTTTATTTAAGAGGCTTCAAAATGTTATACATGTACTCTGTGATGTTATAGCTCTGAAACAAATACAGCTTTTTGGAGTGGACGAATCCCGCGGCCTTGTGAATAAAATTGCCTGCCTCTAACAATAGTACTTTTTTGCATAATAATCGGTAGGTACTTACCTTTTTTAAATTAGCTTTTTGTTTTTTTTGTAGGTATCATAGAATTTAATCGTTTTTATTAAAGGATAGGTAAGTCAAAACGAAACGGGGTAGAACAAGGGAGTCGTAATGAGATGATTTCTTTCACAATAAACGGAGGCCATTCATTCATCCATACTATCCATTATCTACATCTAACAAATAAATTAAATTTAAGAGTCTGCTTGTTACATCAAAATAACAACTTATAATGCTTAAGAAAGTAAATTCGGTAGGTACTGATAACAAAAATGATTTTTAATAGTTTTGTCTGTATGTTCGCTAATCTCTAAAACGGCTGGACAGATTTTGACGGGACTTTTAATGGCAAATAGCTGCAGGCTTAGCATGACGGTTTCTATTTCTACTCTACTGTAGAATAAAAATCGCTTGTCAACATTTCTCGGTGAAAAACTGTCAACTGTCTACACTTAGCCGGAAACGTCATTTTTGTGTACTCTTCCGACGACAAAACGCTTGTCTACGGTTCTCTTGCTTAGCCTGCTGATGTCATACGTACAGGCTACTTTTGTCCCGGGCGGTGGTACGATGCCGTGGGATAATTTCTGGTATCCCAGGGCGAACAAAGCCCCGGGACGACTAGTTATGTTATAAATGCGAAAGTAACTGTGTCCGTGTGCTTTGTGGATAATTACCGACTAGCACGCGGGCGAAGTCGCAGGCTAAAGCGAGTGTTTTATGAAGTAGCTCAGCTAGGTGCCTACTTCAAAGTGAACTTCTAGTAGTGTGGTATATTTGGGCAATTGTCAAACAGTGGAACGCACCACGCACCCGAATTTGAAAACAATTGAAACGAAGCAATTTGGAAAATACGTACAAGTACAATCCTACCTGGCTATCGAACCTGTTTGGCAATATCTGCCGATCGTGTCAGTTGATGATGACTTGTCACTTGTGAGCATGTACTCTCATATTTTTAAACGTTGCTTAAAGATATGAGATGTTTAAACGTCAAAAACGTTAAACAGCTGCTAATCATTACCTAAATTTAAGTAACGTTTACAAATAAGGGCGTTAGATTTCAGGATTGAACCCTAAAGGCCCCCGCAAACAGTCGCGTCGCGCCTTTCTGAAGAAGCCTTAAGGGGGCCACACTATTTCTTACAATAGCTTCAGATTACGAGCTCTGATTTAAATTAATATAAGAACCTGCTTTACGAAGTACCTACCTTCCTACGCATGTAACTAGTCTGACCTTCATAAAGGACGAAAGGGCAGTATGTATAAATTTGTATTGTCATAAAGACTGTATTTCAACTGGCTGTAAATACGAAGATACGAACTCGCTTAGGTAAGGTTAAGATTAAGTTTTAGTAATAATCAGAATGACATACTTACTTACCTTGGATTCCATTTAGCTATTTTCTCATTTAAAAACCGAAACAACGAATTTGGAAGTTTGATTAAATATCATGTATGTGAGTGCATCTACCTACTACAGGTAACCCATCGGGGAAACACGGGCGTTATGTTATTAAATATCGTCGAAATAAACGGTGTGAATTATGGATGAACGTCGTCATACAATAACATTACAATAGAAACCAGGAAGCGCTAGCGCTACATAATAACAGTTGCAATAAGACCGTGCAATTTTTAATTCACTAGTGATTATTTTATCATCTATGCATTTTTCTATGAAATAGAAAAGAAAATCAAATTGAACGTACTTACAAATGGAGAGCAGCTGCAAAGTTCGCGCTAATTCGCGATGCGCGCCTTCACGTCGGGAACTAAAGGAGCGAGCGCCCCGACCCCAGCCATTACCCACAAGGTCTTCGGATCGCCAGCCGATTTAGCCAACATCCCCACCAATCGCCGTGACACTTCTTAAACGAAGGTAATTTGCTATTATTTGTAAATTGGTGTGCCGAGCGACGTCCGCCGAGAGCTGACCGCGTCGCAGTCGCTCGGGAGCACGGGACCCTCCCTGGCTCTGCCGTTGCCTCCGAACACATGTATGTATACCACATAGTAAAACTCGGTGAAGAACCTTATGTAAATAGCCGTCACACCACCGACAGCCTTTGCTACCGAATCGAGCGCCAGTCGATAAGATATAGCCCACGGACAAACATCCTTTCGTTATGAACATGTGAATGTGAGTGATTCGGAAATGGCGAAGTCTGTTGAAGTGAATAAAAACAGTGAAGACGATTCCACCATGGACGAGGATAGTGATGAGGAGTTAGGATGCATTGGGAGGCTGATGGTCAGGCTGCGGATCAACCCGAACCTGATCATGCTGAAAGTGACTCTGTTTGTAATGTACGGAGCCACTGCATCTCTCTTGCCGTATCTGACGATACACATGCAGAGTATAGGACTGACTGTACCAGAAATTTCATTTGTGTATTTAGCGTTGCCATTCACCACGTTTTTAAGTCCACCCATTACCGGTAAGTTTGAATGTTTAATAATAATGTGACTCTATTTGCAGTATCATTAGGAGATTTTAATGGTTTTAGGATTTCTGGTGGACCGTTTTGGGGAATACAAGCCAGTAGTGATCACTGCTTTGATTCTGAATGCTGCATTCCACCACTCGTTATTGCTGATACCTCATCAAGAGACGCCAGGGATGATGCCATCAGCTTACGTCATGCGGCACCCGATTACGAATAGTGTAGAGGTACATATACTTGTTTCGAAATCGACCCCTTAAGACCTTGTTACGTATTAACAGAGTATACACCTAAGAATTTGAGCAAATCGTTCTCATCCGGCCCCAGGGCGAATTAACTAGTAGTGTCTTGTGATCCTGTTTGTTTAAATTAGTTAAGGGAATTAAGCTTTTATGCATGTTGGACTTTACCCTTGAATGCTGTAATGGTTCATCCGAACCTATAATTTTGTTTTATCATCAATGAGGTGCGGTGGAAAAATTACAATCCTAAGGACCGCCATTGTTTTATTGCACAATATAGAATGGAGTGAATATCTTTTGTGGCTGATAGATCTTATGCATATATTTATCGTTATAGATTTGGTGGAGCCCTTGTCCTAGTAGGGAATGTCCTGGCGAAGACGAGACAGTAGACTTTGTGCTGGACCGTTGCGTAGACCACTGTCTGCTAACGAAGCCGACTGAGAGCCCGTCTAGTGACCCAGCTGATGACAAAGATGACTTGGATTTTCACATTAGTCATACAGTCAAACTGCCAAACCTAAAATCTAATTCTAGGTAAGTTTTTAATACTTTGATATAGCACTTTCTACAATTTGTTAAGTTACCTGAAGGGATCATTCACGTAGTCACAAATTATAGTCATACATAGTTTAATAACGTTAAATGCGCAGCAGTAATCATGTAAATTATGCTATTACTCATGTTAATTAATAGTGATAACAATGTGCTACAGTTTAAACATTAAGTATTTTCTTGGTAACTCTCAGCTCTGTGTATGAGGTTTATTGTTAAGCCTCCAGAAAGTTTCCTAAGAATTATGAATTACTAAGGCTTTGTAAGGCAAATGAAAACGCTTTTTTTTTGTCCTTAACATTAATTTTTTTTACTATACTGCTGTTAAAGGCTTTAATTTAATTAATTATTCATATTGCTTCGTTATTCTAAGTTACCATCATTGGAATTTGTAGTCGAACGAGATATAGGTACGTATGGCATGTAAAGTCCATATTTTTTTCTTACGCAGTTTCTTAAATGGCACCGATGACGAAGATTACAATGATGCAGCTTACTTTTTGATCGAAGTTCACGATGATCTGGAAGAACCAAAGGAACAACTTGGCATTGAAATGGAAAGGGTAAGAAAACACAAATTGAATTAAAATTTTCTTGGTATTTTTTGTTTTTAAACCCGGAATTTAACTGAAATAATTTTCACAGGACGAAGACGATCAGATTACAGATTTCAGATCAAGGTTTGGGGAAAAACTGTTAATTGCTCAAGGCATAAACATAACAGCACTTGATAAAGAGGACCTCCGCTGCGGCGGCCTCGTCATGTTGCATAACATGACTAAGCTCTCTAAGCAACGGCTTGAGATACTATCTGCAGATTGCATGGTACAAAAATGTGACTTCAGGTAATGTAACAGCTACAGCCATTTCTACTAATACCACTATTTGATTATAATATTATTTGTAAACCGACTACTTAATATACTTATCTAAAGATACACAAACGGCTATCTAAAGGTAAATTTTCATTGGAATATTACAGGAGAGGCGGCCCCGATACGTGCCCACCGGATTATAAGGAGAGCGACGATAAAACGTTCTACATTTACTTCTTCTTGAGATTCATGGGTACTATCATGTTGTCTGCCGGAGTCACAATCATGGATCCTATAGCTTTGACGATGATCCAAAAATACGGGGGTGACTTCGGCAGAGAAAGACTGTTTTCTAGCATCGGCATGGCCATATTCTCCCCCATAACAGGCATGTTAATAGATATGAGGAGTAAACAAGTTGGTACGTATATTGTTGGCATCTTGTAATTGTTATCGGTAATGTCAATAGCGCGTTACTAAATGTTTACATCGGTTTGTTGATTACAGGATACACTGACTATTCAGCTGCGTTTTATACGTACGATGTGCTGCTTTTAATATCGGCCGTAACGGTCGCTGTCATGCCTCTTGGAGCCAAACTACCCGCCGATAACTTACTGCGAGATTTAGTTAACATTATCAAAATGCCGCACATAATAGTTTTTATATTTTTCCTGTTTGCCTTAGGAAACTTTTGGGGATTTATCGAATCTTATCTCTTTATATACTTGAAGGAATTGGGGGCTCCCAATTTCTTATTAGGTAAGTGTGATAGATTAATGCTTCTAGTTCTAGCGTTGCAATGTCTTATCAGTGCAAGCAATTTTAGTAATGATCATAATATTGAGTGGATCGTGTGTCCAGGAATAACCGTGACCGTGGGCACGCTGAGCAGTATCCCGTTCCTCTACGGCGCGGATGCCATCACTGCGCGCATCGGCCACGTGAATGTCATCATCGTCGCGTTCTTCTCCCACGCCGCGAGACTCGTCGGCTACTCGTTTATCGAGTGAGTATCTCTAGTCTCTTCCGTATTAGTTCACTCGTGCCATCTGAATTTTATGTGTTTAATGTATGCCTTATAGCGTCTGATTATCCTGTAAAGCTTTAGTGCGATAACATTGCTACTATCGCTGTTAGATAGTTCATTATAATTTGTATAATACGTGAATTGTAAATATTAGACTTATTCTTGGTAAACTATAAATATCCTACATTTTGTCGCACCCAATTTACGTGGTCGTAGAAACTGATGTGAAATGACACAACAATGCTTGAATTATGTGTGTAGATAAATATATGAAACATGCATTTATTGTCTTACAGACAATAGTGCTAAGACAGAGCATCTGATAAGTGTCACCCTGGCACTGACATATTCAGATACATTGTATCGATGTAGACGGTAAATGTACAGCTCAGAATTAATTAATTAAAAAAAAATACCGAAAGGGCGACAAATATTTCAAGGACAGTTATCAGGGTTAGTTCCCGTCTTCAGAAAAAACAAAAATTTTAAAGTTTGATTTAGAAAATTGATAATGGTTTCTTTTTTTGGCTGGGAAATCATCAAATAACTTCTCCCGCTCTGGGTGGAGCGGGAGGGCGTGTCAGACTTCTACTGACTAAAACCCACCCGTGTTCCTTCAGTTGCCTGTGTGCCAGGGGCGGCGGTATCTCTTTCGAACAACCCGCACCCCTGGCAGGCATCGGCCCTTGCGGGCCCCATCAGTTGCTGCTGATATCTCTTTGAGGCGCGCGTGGAACACAACGCGCCGTCGACCCGACCTTGGTCCTTACCGGACAGCGAGCTACCCATTACTCGCCATCCGCAAGCCCGTGCCTACGGTGGCCGGGAATCAGCCTGGGATTCCCGACGCCCAAGGCGTCTCCTGCGAAGGCCACGGCTGTGAGGGCGCATGTACTGCATCTCCCTCACGTGCGCCGCCTCCCTCTTTGCGAGCATAACTGCTTCGCTGAAGGAGGCGACTTCTAGCCATGCACACTCGCTCCGGACCATGGCCTGAACCAGGGTCGGAAAATTGATAATGGTTAAAGGCCAAAATGACGTACGCGGAAATTATCTCGAAGCCGCATAATCTATTCGAAGGAAACATTGCGATAATGCTCAGGTCAGGTACAACCGATTCTTATCCCATCCCACACTCTATGATTACCTGTTTCCTTTTATCATCCATGACATCCTTCCAATCATGGAAAAGATTTGTACCTTTTATACAAAACTTCAAATGTGAGCAGTATTCCTGATTCACCTTACCACATAATATGGAATACTTTCACCAATATGGACTAGTTCCACTCTTAAATTTTCCATCTGCCTATATTTTCCGAACTATAGGTACTGGGGTTGGTTTCCAGTTTAACAGGATGCAGCTGAGTACCAGTAATAAACATGGAGCTACTGTCTATCTGATCTCCACAACCCAGTTACTGGTTAATGCGATACCCCTTGGTAAGACTGGTTGTCAGACTTTCAGGCTTCTGACGACCCGTAACGACTGTCAAAGATCTATTAATAACTGCCGAGACCAACGGGTTAACGTGCTGTCCGAGGCATGGAGGGATCTTGGTATGCACAAATTTCGGCAAGTGTAGCTCAACCTGGTCGACCGACCCGTGCAGCTGTTATTACTTAGCCACCAGCCCCTCTCACCTGTATGTGTGAATAATTAGTAGAAGAAGAGAGGAGAGAGCTTTGATCACTTGGCGATCTAACTTTTTTTTGTAAAGTCTAAGTTGCCTCACGTTAAGCATGTATAAATAAAACTGAATAAACACTGTTTCGGTTCATGTAGTTACACGAAAAACTAACAGCCGCAGAAATGTCCTTAGGCATTAAAACTCCATTTTCAAGATTAATGTATTTACGACGACATTGCCAAGTTTATGAGCACAATGATGTTGCGTGGGAGAGCTCTAATGCAAACACTTACCTGATATAGTGGTGTAGTAACTCAGACTGTGAACAATGGATTGGATAATAGATAATGGAAACGTATGAGGAGAATGAAAATGGATTTTATTGATAATATTGATAAAGGAGAAAACTGGATTTAGTTTTAAGATAAAATTGTCGAGTTATGTTAGCCTTGAAGGATAACTATTAGTGTCTATTTGTACAAAGAATCAATAAATTGGAAAACAGTTTTGTCGAAACCTATATTTAGAAGTTGTCTTATTGGATTTGCATGTTAAGTTCTCCTTGAAAGCATCCAATATGAGGCCTTGGGGAAATTAGACCTATTGTTAGATTTTGTATCAGCTTCGGCTATATTATGCCTTGCTATATAGTCTTGAGTTACCGCCATAGGTGTAAAAGAGATTCGTCAGTATTCTTTTATTTAACTTCCCCTCCTAACAACTGTTCTTTTTCAGGAACTCTTGGTGGTGTTTCCCGTTCGAAGCCATGGAGTCTTTATCAGTGCACCTCATGTGGGTAGCAGCTGCAACTTACTGCGCGATGCTGGCTCCTAAGAGTCTACTAGCTACATTGATTGGAGTACTTGGAATGGCTCACTTCAGTCTTGGTTAGTTACTTTAACTACTTAATAATGTTTTTTTTTTGTCAGTCTCGGCGTCGTCTCTGCTGGAACCGATGCCGGGTACTTGCGGCGCATTTTTTTTTGTTGTGTGTCAAGAGAGAGTAGGGTTTAGACAAATTAACCCACCGTGTTTGTCTAGTGCGAGTTGATGGGTATCCAGTAGACCGCCTGACTGGGTCCGTAGGTACCGCTGCGTGCAGGACGTTCATCAGCCGCCACCCTGAGTTGACATCCTGCACTGATGGCGACTGTTCCACCCAAGCCTATTTGGGATTTTTTTCAATAGCCCACAGGCGGTGTTCTACATTAAATGCAAAACGAAATGCGCGACAGTTTAACGTCATATTGCGGACAATTTAAAGTAATTTAGTTAATAATAATTATAAAGATATAAATTAAGCATTGCGGCTATAAACTTGAACGAAACGAGGCGTGAGTTGGTGTTTGATTCCAGGCAATCAAAAATACTGGCGGAAACATTATTTTCCTTTCTCATAGAACAAGATATTTATAATATAGGTACGCACGGCTACACATCAAGCTATACATTTCCAGTTTACGCTGATCTTACACTGTACGGAAATCCTATACAATGCAAGATCAGCTTATACTGGAAATGTATAGCTTGATGTGTAGCCGTGTGTACAAATAAATATAATTCCTATTCAAAATCTTTCATTCTAACTTCATATTTATTTACTCGTTTGTATAAGAAACCCTTGTCTGGGTACCGTTTTTGCTAATTGGAAATAGTAATTCAATTAATTTTACTTAAAATTCAAAACGTAATTCTAAACTTATTCAGTCAAATATTGATAAAAAATAAAATAAAATTACATTAAGCTGATTAATTTAAAAGAAAACGGAAGACTGTTTGAGGGAAATAAGATAAACGTACGTCTTCTCATCCTTGCACAAATATAGAAAAATCTAACCCACACAAAGAATTACAATTTTCGCTACTATTCGAATTCAGATAACATTATGCACGTCATGTGAAAACAAGCGCTTAAGCCTGCTACTGTGCTTCTGGAAGTATAACTGCGTATGAAATATAACAAAAACCTTTAGGACCTGATTAAATAAACAAAGCAAAAATGGTGGTGATATACTAAATTGGCCTATGTAATTATAAGACTCGGCTCTCTCTGATCATTGTCTGTGTCAATGCTGAAACAGGCAGGTCCCATACGTTCCTTGACAATATGCTTTCTCTCTCGGTGCATTTCTTTACCTTTCATGTTCTATCCTATCTCCTCAGGTAGGGGCAGTGGCAGTTTCGGTGGTGGTCTCCTCATAGCATCACTTGGTACAAGAGAAGCTTTCCGCTACATGGGCCTCATTGCCTTCCTCGGTGGAGTCCTGTATGGCCTCCTGCATTACTTCTGGCTCAAAAACATTAACATGACCGGGATGCAGAATGCTTGTGAACCAGAGGCAAATGAAACTATAGGTACGTATAATAAATATAGTAGAGTTGCTCCTAGAATAGTTGACACGGTTGTAACGTCGTTCACCAGCTTTTAATTTCTCGGAAGCATGGTTGTCTGATTGTAAAGCTCAAAACTGACACTTTTATCATTCTGGTACATTTGAACGCCAACGTCATCGTCAGAAAAGATGATCATGTTGCTTCTTGAGCTAATACGCTCATCCTCTTTCATGTTTTGACGATATTTTACTAAAGGCACCTCACAGATTTAGGGTGCTTTAGTAAATATATCGCCCACTATTCCGCTTACAGAAAGTGGAGAAGCTGATAAGCTGAATGCGGAACCGTTGACCAAAGATGCAGAGACTATGATATCTCTAGAGCGCCTGCACATGATCACGCGATTCAATCCACTGGGCTCTCTACATTCCTTGCCGAGAGGATCTCGCTCGAGGGTATGATGACTTTTAAGTTTTATTTTTCAAACACTTGTTGATTCATTGGGCATCAGAAAACATCTGAGAACGCGAGTTGATCTCAGGTCTAACTTCTACAGATTTCTTCGGATTCCTCCATTTAAACACAATAGAGTTCGGTTTCCAAAAATTATCATGCAAATCATCTTTTTTTTGTTCCTCATTCCTTTCCAGTTCTCCCAAGGTGACATAAACGAGCACTGTCGCAGCCGCAGCGGCAGCAACAGCCAAAGACGTGGCAGTAACTACGAAGGTTCTGCCTCTAAGGTTGACATGCTCCGCTCCGCTATAGAGATCAGTCATCACCATGGGCGAGGGCATATCTCAAATAACAGCCTTAGCAGTAATAGGAATTCTAATCATTATAAGGTAAACAGTGACTGTATTAGATTCCAGTTAGGAATGATTCCGTGACAGATTTTCCCATTTTTCTTATTTCCAGCTGAATTTAGATAGTCTTTTGTTTCTATCACTATCTTAAGTTTTTAAATAGAAGCAAAGGACAATTACCTCGTTCTTCTGGGATTCTTAACAAAATATTTGACTAACAGTTTTTCACATACGTAATTTGTGAAGGCTATAAATGTATTGGCATTATTTAAATAGCTGATACAATAGCAAATACTATGAAACCTTGCTTATGATCTCTGTTATTCCTTTATTTGCTCACTCTATCTTCTGTGACGTAGCATTTAAAATTTACAACCCTGATTAATACAACAAGTAGTAGCTTAAGATAGGGAAAAAGTACTGAAAATATAGGTATTCATAGTCATAAATAAGTAAGTAAGTACTAGGCAGTAAATCATCTTCAGGTTTTTTATCAAATTGTTTTTCCACATGAGGTTATGGAATTTTCTGTCTACTCCTCTTTGTAATATGTATTCACGTGATAAATGATACAGACGCGAAAACAAGGTTTTATTGAAGACTAGCTGTGCCCGCGACTTTTCTAAAATAAAAGTAGTTAAGTTACTCCTTATTACATCAGCTACCTGGCAGTGAAAGTCCCGTCAAAAATGGTCCAGCCTTTTCAGAGATTAGCGGGAACAAACAGACAGACAGACAAACAAAAATTGTAAAAAATGATATTTTGGTATATGTACCGTATATATATTCATATGCATGTAGCAAAAAACGGTTATTTTAATATTACAAACAGACACTCCAATTTTATTTATGTGTATAGATTTCCTCCTTTGTCTTAAATAAAGACGGCCAAGTTAACTCAGGCCCCTTGATTTCCATAGATGCCACTAGATTCGAAAAAAGAAGAAAGGTGTGCTTAGCATCTAGCATCAATATACATTATAACTGTCCTACATTTTCTTCACATTTTCTTTTTATATTTCAGCAAGCACAAAGCGCACCAAAACTAGGTCTAATAGCACTAGGGCAAAGAAACAACATATCCCAACCGGCTCTCTCTGAATACGACCCGAGGCGTCGCGATTCTATCCCCGAAGAAGCTGAGGAAGACCGTCTGGCAGTACCAGCTAAACCTCCAACTAAGACCAAGAGTGAAAATCTTCCACCGCCACCGAGCTATGACGAAGCTACTGGTGAACAAAGGAAAAGTTGGCATTCGGATGACAGCACACCAACTTAAGAACCTCCAACTATTTGTCAAACTTTGCTAAGAACGTAAAAGTTTTTGACTTTTCTACTAAATTTTTTCCGTCTTATTACAAAACGCTATCTAAGTTAGGGCTGACCTAAATCTCTGAGCTAGTTTTTGCATTTCCAACTTGATTTCGATTTGGGTAAAGGTCTTAATACAAAAATGACAACTTAGCACCAGACTAAGTTGTCAGTTTTGTGAAAAGAACTGCATTGCTATACATATTGGGTTCTTTATTAAAAAACTGGGTTGGAGGTTTAAACACGGTCTAAATAAAAACCTTGTTTTGTAATAAGCCGGTTGACTTTACAAGAATGATTTCGGCTTTTTTAAGACCGTTAAAGTGTTTGGCTTTTCGAGAATCATGTTAAAGAATGTAGTGTCAATGATTGTAGCCAAGATTGTTTATTTAAGGCATGGTATAAAAAATGTATTGAAGATTGTCTAGACAAAGAGCATTATTAAACTGCGTCTATATATTTTTGGAGTTGCACTACAGTCTTGGTTTAAGATACATTATTTCATCTTGGCTGTGCCCAAAGATATGCTCTTAAAGTGTATAGAGTTTTTAACTTAAGGCATCGGGAGAAAGATCGAAAGGTTCGTCGTCGTCTTCATCGAATCGCATAATTTTAATCGCATTATTATTTTAGTAATACAAGTAAGCAACTTTTGTAAAGGCTTTAATTTATTTAAGTTGTAGATAATGGATATTATACATTTCTGTTGTGAAACATTTGTTTTATTCTTTATTTAAATAATCCTCTTCTTAAATGATGACAATATAATATCATGAATATGTACATATGATTCCAATGAAACGATTTATACATTATGCATGCATAATGTATAAATCGTACTTAAAAGTGCAATAGTATACGTTTTAAGAGTAAATAAATATTTATACAATAAAATAATTGAATACATCAATGGAACATAGAGTTTAAGAACATATTTTCATTAGTTATATCCATTTTCATAAGCTTTTGAATATAAGCGATGATAGACACTCATCATTTACCTAGCCTTTTCCCAACTATGTTGGGGTCGGCTTCCAGTCTAACCGGATGCAGCTGATTACCAGTATTTTACATGGAGCGACTGCCTATCTGACCTCCACAACCCAGATACTGGGTAATACGATACCCCTTGGAAAGACTGGTTATCAGACTTTCGGGCTTCTGACGACCCGTAACGACTGCCAAAGATCTACAAATGACAGCCGGAACCAACGGTTTAACGTCCTTTCCGAGGCACGGAGAAGTCTTGGTGTGTTAAGATGGTCACCCATCCACGGACCAACCGCCGCAAGCGTAGCTATACACCTATGTAGACACTATGGTCATGAAAATGGACACTAAAAGCACTCTTTTAAGAGTAATAAATGCATGACTGCTATCTCGAAATTGATCTTATAATACAGCTAAGCGTTTTAAAACTAAATACAATATTTAACACAAAGTTTCCAATTTTCTTTCAAATTGAACTGGACTTTAAAAACAAGATTTTAAAGAATAGTCCTATAGCATTTATTTTGGTTTTTTGGCTTCTCAACGCTTCATTGATCATCGTCCCGAGCCAGATAAAAACTACGTTATTTCTAGTGTCCTCACTATGTATATAACAGCTCATAGACGTTTTTGTCTTATAAGTTACTTAATAGCCTTCGAACAATCACGCTGATTTGTTCTAAGGAGGAACGCTCTGCTGATGTGGTTCTTGTCCAATACTGAATAGGCTTTCTCCATCACTGACACCGGTGGGTTTCTTTCCCTCGTCAGAATCCATGCGTTTACTGGAATTAGATACAAAAGAGGAGTGTTGTGTTTTTATATTTATCAAATCAAATCATTTATTTTACAGATCATAAAATCCAATTTGTTAGTATATACACGTCGTCTTAAACACTAGCGTTAGCTTACATACAATCTGTTGAGTTTTTATTGCAGTAAGTCTATTCTTCCAATTCTTGTGATAAGGTAATTATGTACTCGTCTAAGTCTAATTAGTTCTAGTAGTCTAAATATATAATAAAATTTAACGAAGTCAAAACTGTACTTATAGTTCTTTTTAAAGTATTTTTTGCGCGGTCTGGGAACGATTCTAATGACGGAAAAATATATATTTTTGTCTGATTCTATGATCCAGCATCATGCAAATACTCCCGGATAGATTTTGTTAACAAGTTGCATAGATATTATAAGGCTGGTCAGTCTGTAGGAACATTATCGTGCTATTTGCTATAGGGAAGGAGTAATATTGCAATATGTTCGTATTCTTCTATAGTGTACCGCAAATTTTAAAAAGACGAGTTAAAAGGCATAGTATATTGCAGATAGCTACAGATTTAACTTTTTAAATGACTATCATCTCCCCATAACTCTATGCAGCTCAGCAGTCAATCATGACACATTATAAGAACGACTATTTTAGTCAACGACGACTGCTTTGCAAACTTAAGATCGATTTCTAACATTTAATATTTTAGTGTTTTTTTTCACATTTTGTTATACTTGGTCCCAGCAACAATTTTGATGGCGGCTGATCTGCCTTTAGCACTGACAAGTGTTTCAGTCTGTATAATTAAATAATTGTAAAAATAAATGACTGGTTCATTGAACCAGAATATTGTACCAACCTGTATGAAACAGCCCAAAGTCATAACAGCTCCACACGACGGAGTAAGTCTCGTAATCGGTGTCGATAACCCAGTAGGGAGCCTCAATGTTGATCGGAAGGGACGGGAAGGATACAGCCAGCTTCGCCTCGTCCGATTTGCTCACTAGGGTCGCCTGCCCTTCGAGCGCTACTGGAGCTTCTGTCCTGGAAACAGATAAAACTTAAATTCAAAGCATTTATTTCAATTAAACCATTTACGGGCACTTTTGAACTGTCAAAAAGTCGATCAATTGGAAAGTTGAAGCTAGTTTGCCCATTCCAAAACGTAGATCTCTATGGAGAAGAACGGGCAAGAAACTCCACGGACACTCTTTTAAATCAAGTTGGATATTACAAAATCATGGGAACATTATTGTTGTTGCTTCTGTATATGAGAAAAATGTAAAAAAAAACAAACAATTCTAAATACAAGATTAAAAATAAGCCCTGGAAGTTAGATGACCAGTCTCAACCGACAGCGCTCGTTCACGAACTTGACGCGTGGATCAGCACCATCCAGCTCAACCATTTTGTAGCTTACCGAATGATCCAATACACGCGCCACCATCAGTGAGACATTTAAGTGACCATGACATACTCGCAACTGCCGTGCTTTTTCAAGTCAACGTACATCAAAATTACACAATAAACGAATGCATGGTACACATATTTACAAAATTTAAACAAAATGCTTCTAAATTATACAAAACTATAGTTTGCAATATAATTGAGATTAAAATTTGATTTCCTAAAAGAAAGAAAAACATTTAATACATATTGCAGTATTCAGTAACTAACATTTGGTTCAGTAAAAATAAAACGTATTCATAATGTCACAAAAATTATAATATTAGGAACAAAAATGTCGTAATGTCAGAAAAAATTAAAAAGGGAAGCATCTCTTCCAAATATTAAAATTTTAACTAGTATGCCCAGGTGGCTGTGGAGCAGGACCAGCATTATGCCAAGCATTTTTATCTAAGATATAAGCATCTAACTTATAATATGCTTGTCTACATAGTGTGCGTTTAATGCATAATTTAGAAATGACATTATATGTACCAATGTAAGTAGTAGATGATTGAAAACTGAGAGAGGAAATGCCACCTCATGTACGCTACATCAACGGAGGAAACGATAGACGTTTACCTCTGTCTAACCCTTCAAGGATTACAGGCGAGATGTTAAGATATGTCAAGTGAAACTTCTTTCGTCGTTTAAAATAATCAGCTTATATTTTTTCAGCTATGACACAGACCTATACATTCTCAGTGAGAGGGCATGGGCTGTGGTATGGGCATGGTAGATGTCGTCATGTCTTCGATTTTTTTGTTCTTAGACATGCCGGTATCCTCACAATCACCGTTTTGTGAGCAATACTGATGAAATAATTTACACAATGTAAAACGCTTGCTAGGTTCAAACCTACGACCTACGTCAGCCGAAAGACCTCCACTGCTGGACATAAGCCCTCCCCCAAAAGGGTGCGTTTTGCCATAATCGCCACGCTTGGCAGGCGGGTTGGTGATCGCAGTATCATGGTAAAATGCATAGAGAACGCTGTTGCCCATTCTCTAGTAAGTCCCTTAGTCGCCTTCTACGACACCCACGGGAAGAAATGGGATGGTGCTATTCTTTTACGTCCGGCACCACACGGAACAAAGGTACACTCGGTACACGGTACTCTCGTTTTATGATACTGATATAACAGAACTCAGATATTTGGATGAGCTACATTGTAACTCTTCTTCGCTTCTGGCGTTAATTGGAGCGTGGCGGCTCTGGCTAGAATAGGTGGTTTCCCGCGCTAATTTAGGTATTTCCATCGTGTTTTAAAACAAATAGACTTATTGAAAATGTCAATTCTGTACGTTATAGAAAACACGTAGTTTTATTATTATTAAAAAAAAACTGATTGATTGATTTTTCACAAAAAAAATATTTATAGGGGAAACTACAAGTAATATGTTTCTTAAAAGTACGATTTATAGAGTGAATCCTTAAATATCTAGAATATTAATTGCATAAATAAAGGCTAAGTCATAACTATGTAGCAATGGGACAAACGACTGCAATTATTTCGCACAAATTCTTTCGTGCGCTCCTTACTTTTATTAAAGAGCATTCACCAGAACATAAACAAGTAATCCCGGTTTAACTGTAGGGCTATTTTGTATCTATACAAAAGAACATTAGAGAGGAATCTGGGACAAGAGACAGATTCGAGGTATTGGGCATAGGTGATTGAGGGCACGTCCGACTATAGATATTTCAATGGTTTTAAGGTCAGTGAAATATTCATTGTGCATAAAGTGTACCTATGCAAGCAACATTGTGAATTAGTACTTATTGGTGAGAATTCTGAAGAATAATGGTTATCTTAAAATGAAAAATAATTATTTAAGTACCATAATTTTGGGTAATAAAATATAAATAAGTTTTACCAAGATTGAGGTTCATATAATTTTGTGGTAGTGAATGAAGTAAATAATGTTTAAGTGGTAACTCTGAGGATAGGAGAACTAAGATCGATAAATAGATAGAATAATTTTTATTGTGTCAAAATTTACTAGAAAATAGAATTAACTCTTTTCGCCCTTTCTGAAAGATAGTTTCGTATGGAGAAGACTGGCTAAGAAGCTCCACCGTAACTCTTTTAAAATGTTTTACAATATTTTGTTTCTATTAAAATTCAGTAAGTTGTTTAAAATTATTGAACTGAATAGTTATTCATTTTAAATTATTTAGTAATCTAAAAACCTATATAATGATATTTTTCTTATGAGGTTTAAATTATTATTTAAAAATGTTTAGTTATTTTTATTGACACGAACAAAATAAAAGCTTGTTTTTAAAAAGGCTTTATTCTTTTAATATTATTTAGTAGTAGAAAGTAAAACTTAGTGAAGTTACACTTTAAATTGGTTTTTCCAATAAAATTATACCAAGTAAAATTCTTACAAGTTACTATGTAGTCGTGAGGATATACGATAATTGCTATAGTTTAAATCACGCAGCTTGTTTGGCTTACGTACAATTTACAAATCCAAGGCCGGACTAAGGCCGTTGAATTAGTAAATTGGGAATTATGTTAAATGATAAAACTGCGTAAAATGTTAAAAAATAATGGAACATTGAAAATAGTGCTGTTTATTTTCTTTGATTTTTCTTCAAATTTTGTCTGATGATGATCAGCAAAAACGATAAATAATGGGTTGTGTGGAAGACGATATGTCAAAAAGGTACCGAGAAATACCGGGATGGCGGCTGATAGAGATAACGTATTTGAAGAAGTAAATGCTGCAACAACATATCTCACATGTATAATTTCGACGTGAATGAAAGAAAAGAAAGAAAATACGTTTATTTGCGGTAAACATGACGCAAAAAAGAATAGGAACACACAAAAATAAGAAAAGGTTGAGGGAAACATGCGTCACATCCACGCAAAACGGCTATCGCTCAGCATTATGCTGCAACCCTATGCAAGACAGAGCCCCAGCGCTGATTTTCAGCGACTAATGAATGATGTAACCCATTTTTTGTACTTAACAATGTTTTGATTTAAAAGAGTGTCCGTGTATTTTCTACACGCTACGCTTTGGAATGGGCAACTAGTTTTATCTTTCTGACTGACCAACCCTTGACTATTCAAAAATTCTTGTAATTGGTTTATCCTACTTACTAATATTATAAATGTAAAAGTTTGTATATGAGCATATTTACATGTTTGTTACTCTATCACACAAAAACGGCTGAACGGATTTGGATGAAATTAAGCACACAGATAATTTATAACCTGGATTAACATATAGGATACTTTTATCCCGGTAGTACGTTCCAGTGGGATAATTTCCGACCTCCACGCGGGCGAAGCCGTTGGCAAATGCTAGTTTGAAATAAATGCTTTGAGTTTGAGGTACAATGTAGAAGGAATTTAGAGAAGTATAATTACTTACCTGGCAAGAGAAATTGGAACAAAAAAAGCTAGTCAGACTCTGTTTTAGGAGTTTACCGATTTAAATTGAATGAACCTCATGAATATCAATGAGTGCGGAAGTCACTCCAATGAACTGTAATGTTGACTTTTATTTATTAGGTACTCTCATTTTTAAGTAGTGGTTAACTGTACCTACCTACATAATCGGTTTTCGAATGGAAAAAAAGGTTTGATATTTGTTGTTCGTAGCGGCAGGACGTGTGGAGACAACGAATATAATTATTTTAATTATTGTGAATGAGAGGACTATGTCGGTCATGTTTTGTTTTCATCTCTTTCTCAGTTAGTTTTAATGATAATCTAGCAGTTTGAGTACTGTATCCTACCCAAACGTTCTTTCTTTGGTATTGTTGACGACTGATAAATGCGTGCAGTAACGAAATAGGTCCATTCAATCTGTGTCTTCACATGTGCTGACCAAGATTATGTCTGGACTTTAAAAGAGTGATCTCTGAGTCAGTTTTCTGCCTTTCTATTCAGAGTACTCAGATAAGAAACGCCGACTTCATCTAGTTTAAAAAAAATATGATTGACGTGTTATTTGTACAAACCTACTTACAGATTTTTTATTTTATTTAACGATAACCGTATAATTACGGTTATCGCAAAGAACTGACTTATACGTTCACCTTATAACATGGGATTTAGGTTAACAGTTATTCTTTGCCGGTTGTATCAAATGGCTGTAACATACTAAATTACAGATATAATGTGTCAATTGAAAACAGAATTAATTTTTCCGACTGTATTAAGGGTCATACGGGAATCGAATTGACCTGCCTACCTATAGGTATGCTGATAATCTCCCTTTCTACTTACAGTCGACTGAAGATTGTCTCGTGGCCCAGTAATAACAGCTGCACGGGCCAATCGATATCGGATCAGAGACCCAATTCTGTATCGTTAGAATGATTCCTCGCGGAATCTTACTACGTTCAAATTACGTCGATATTTTTTTTTTAGAAACCACTCTAAGGAATCGAAATGTCATATTCTGTATATTCCCAGACAATTTGTCGACATTATTTGTACGATATTAGCAGAATTCGTGTGTGATTGACGTGAATACGAGTAAGAAATCTTTAACTGTTCATAGTGAATTCAAGCCCAGGGCCCCAATTCTGTATCATTATAATGATTCCCCGCGGAATCTTACTACGTTCAAACAACGCCAATGGCGTTTTTTTTAGAAACCAATGTAACGGTAAGGAATCGAAATGTCATATTCTGTATATTCCAAGACAATTTGTCGATATTATTAATATGATATTAGCAGAATTCGTGTGTGATTGATGTGGTAACGAGTAAGAAATCGTTAAGTGGTCATAGTGAATTCAGGCCCAGATGAAGCTACGCTTGCCGCGGTCGGACCAACTTTACGTACCGAGACCCCTCCGTACCTCAAAAAGCACGTTAAGCCGTGATCCCAGCTGTCCTCCTTGAGTCGTTTACAGTCATTACAGGTTGTCGAAAGTGTGGCTACCAGTCTTACTAAGGGATATAGTGTTACCCAGTAGCCAGGTCGTGGAGGTCAGATAGGCAGTCGTTTCACGTAAAATACCGATATTCAACTGCATCCGGTTAGACTGACAGCCGACCCCAAAATATTTAGGTAAAGTCTGGCAGATGACTTACTGTATATTGAGCTGCCTGTTCAAAACGCCGATGACTCCATTTTCCTTCAAGCTGTAGTCGGCTGTTATGCACTTGCCTCCGAGCTCAAACAGGAAGAAATACTTCTCTGCCTCGTACCATTTGCCCAAATACTGAAACGTTCGGAAAATAAAGTTAAGAAATGTTGAAAGACATAATTTAAGAGGTCAACGTGTTTTTGTAAATGGTCGATGTCAATGGACGGGATAATTAGTTAGTTAGACTAATATATTAAAATAGTAAAAAAAAAAACGGTTGATTATTTTAAGGCTGGTCTAGATACGATGTTTAAATTTATTATTGCTTGAGTCTGTTTACGCGATAGAAGTTTAGAGTTTGTAGGAGTAGAAGAAGACCAAAGAAATTTTGAACAGAATTGTATGAAAGATGATATTGTTGATGAATCATGATGGTGTCTAAAAGCGATGCATGGAAGAAGAAGACTTACTGCATCAATTTCTAATTATTTGTGATAGCATTAAGATGACGTATATTCTCTGTTTCAAGCAGGATAGTAATTGTCAAGCCGAATACTTTATAATGATGTCCAAGGAAACGAACAGGTTTTTTTTCATCATAATTTCAGCCGAAATACGTCCACTGCTAGACATAAGTCTCCCCCAAGCATCATATATTGCTGCCCTTATCCCTATTGATTTAGGGTCGGCTCAACATGTCTTTTTCTTCAATAACTCTCTTTTAGCCGTCATTCGGTAGTCACACCCTTTCTAACCATTTCATCATTCACACGGTCCATCCATCGATTTTCTGGTCTTTCTATCACCTTCCCCCTATAGCCATCGACATTCATACTCAAAACCACAGAACATTTTCCTCATTCCTCTGTATCACACGCCTATACCACCCAACCAATTTCATTTCCACGCAACTTTTCATGTGTCATTTATCTTTAAATTATGCAACGTGTCGTTTTGCATCCTCGTCAAATTCAAGGAGGTAACTATGCTAATGATTCTCGACACGAATCAATAATAAAATAAGTAGGATTTTTTTTTTGTTTTTTTTTTTTTGTTAATTTTAAAACGCGGCCCGTGTGATACCGCACTGAAACTGGGTAACCTGGGTTCCAACAGTCTTCATCGCACAAACCAGTCCTCGAATTACTTGTTGCGATTTTTTACTTTACGGCTATGAAAATACAGTCGAGAACGCAATGGTTCAATTACCATAGCGTTCTCGACTGTATTTTCATAGCCGTAAAATAAAAAAATCTACTTATTTTATTATTGATTCGTGTCGAGAATCATTAGCATAGTTACCTCCTTGAATTTGACGAGGATGCAAAACGACACGTTGTATATGTAGCGGACATTGGAGACTTACTTTAGATGCATCAAAGTTGCCCATAGCTTTCATGTCAGGACAGGATCCCGGCATGATGATCTGTGCTCTGCATATTCTTAAAGACAGGAACCCGCACAGGAATACTGCTATCGCTCGTATGATTGACATCTGGAATGTTTAGATTTTAGTATCATTTCGTGTGCTTGTGTTGTAGGGCCTTCTTAGTCACTGCTATGATCGAGGCAGACACTGAAGTAACTACTTCTGCGTCTGGCTCAATCATATGAATAGAGGAGAAGAGTGTAATTGTAAAACAACAAACAGTAGATATATTGTTTTCAGCGAAGCAGTTTTTAATTGAAACAGTACCTGGTTCCGATATTACGTGAGCTACGTGTTCGGGTTGTACATTCGATTCGGTAGTATTTGTTGAAAAACAAAGCTGACCCGAAGCTCTTGCGACACAAATATTCGGCATTCGTTCGATTATTGCCGACGGCTTAGCCGCGCGCTGTTTATATAGCCGAAAATAATATATGTACATTTATTTAGCTGAATCGAACTATTCGTTTGTTGAACACTCTAGAGCTACACCGGGGCAGAAGAGAGAGATGCCAGTGTGCATTTTTATCCATTGTTGTTTTTAGTAATTCCGATAATTGTGTGTGTTGTAGCATTTGTAGCCTGTAGGTCGACCACAGTTTCTCTTATAGAACAGATTTCAAGAGTGACCTTAACATTTGCATTTGAATGTTTATTTTGAATTTAAAAGTCTGTTTATATTTTTATATTGAACGTTAACGGACTGATATTTTAATTTTGACCGTGAACTACATGATTGGTTTTTAAATCAAAAGCAATATTGAATATTTTACTAAGTCATCATTCACCTAGCCCAATTATGTTGGCTTTCAGTCAAATTGGATGCCAAGAATATGAATACTAGTACATGGAACGACTGCCTATCTGACATTCACAACCCAGTTACTGGGCAACTGAGTTGACAGGTACCCATTAACTGGGTTCCCAGTACTAGTAGTAGTCAGGGGATCCTCTTGGTAAGACTGGCTGTCAGAAATTCGGTCTTCTGACGACCCGTGACGTCTGTCAAAGACGCACGAATGACAGCCGGGGCCAGCGGCTTAACGTGTTTTTCGAGGCACGGAAAGGTCTTCAAATGTACAGATTGTCACCCATCCACAGACCCACCGCTGCAAGTGTAGCTTAACGTGATCGATCGACCCGTGGAGCTGTTGTTACTTAGCTACAAGCCCCTATATTAATATTTGACTAAGTATTAGAATTAACATGCGTCAGTAACACTCCTATAAAGAAGGAGTGTAGTTTAACGTAAATAACTTGTTTACTTTGACCACTCCATTGCTTTTAGTTTACGTACCTTATGAGATAATATGATAGATAAATAACACATTCGCTCATTTTCTTTATTGATATTGACGTTAGTCTTGTTGCTTGTGACAATGGTTTTTTTAATATTTGCTTAGGAAATTAGCGATGAATTATATTATAACACTTCATGTTATTGTTTTTATTTGTTTAGTTATTTAGTAATTTAATTATGTATCCAAATAAAAGATATATACTTCTAACATATATATGTACATTTATGCTTGTCTGGATACACATTAAGAATTAAAAAGCGGTCATTGATACTATGCAGATTACTAAACATGAATCAGTATTAATGAGTGGTAACCAAAATAACTTTATCATTGAAAACCTGACGGTAAACGCTCAAAAAATGTAAATAATTACGAATAGTAGGTACCTATAATAAACGACGTCTATCGTATTTGTTCTGTTTTTGAGTATTCTCATAACCCACAACTGTAACTGTGACACATCGAATATTTACTGGCAAAATAAATTTTTTCCAGAAGGTGTCCCCCAGGGCATGATAATTTGCCCCAACACGACGATCAAGTTAGGCTAAAGCAAGAAATATAACGGACAAGTAACATTACTCTTTTCCTCTACTTCTATGTTATTGATAAACTTTTGCAAACAAGGGCTGACCAGGAAATCCCATGATAAGACCTACCTTAGTCAAATATAAGGTAAAATAAACTTTTTTTTAACTTAAATTAAAATAAAACAAAAATATAATTAGTAAAGCATTTTAAAATCAGACTAAAAGGTTAAAAGTTTTGGTCATACATGAAAAAAAAATGTAAACGCGTCCACTAAAATGGGACAAAGAATAAAAGAAAATAAAGGACGGTCGACAAAAAAGAAAGGTGAAGAAAATCTCGCCATCAAAAGTAGGCATCACTCTGATTGCGAGTAAAATATTTAAATGTATGCGACAGACAGAGTCATCGGCCCACAATACAAAATACACGCTAATCAACAACGTATAGAAATGTAAATGATCTTCGTGACAAGAAAAATGTTCGATGGTCGCTCCATTGTTTTCCTTGTTCAATATTGAAAGAGAAAACCGGTCAAGTGTGAGACAGTCATGCGTGGAAATACAATTCTTTGTTTTGAGGAAGAAGACGATAATATTTTTTTTAAAACTAATGTAGTAGTTTATTTTTATGCAGTTTTAACTCTCCAGTTTTTTATCCATACAGTATGAGAATATGGTCAAGTGTGACCAGTAAAAAAAAATAGAATGTTGTCTGTCAAAATTTACCAGAAAAAATTGTAGCTAGGAAGTTTAAACAAGAATGAAATATCATAAGTCATGACTGTCATGAGACTGCACGCACCACTTAAAATACGGTTGCCATTCGTTTTAATGTTTTAACGATTTTCAAATGTAATTCATGAAGAAACTCGTTTGAATTTTAACTTCCGTATAGTAAAATATTTGGACTTTTTGTTCGTTGGTAGAATAAGTTTTTATTCAGTGCGCAAACTGTAACCATGAATTCAGCATATCATTCTAGACCCCCAAGCGTAAAATTTTTCCGTCGGTTACAGTTTCCGCACTGGATAAAAACTTATCCTGTATGTATAAGTAGCAACATTTATGTAGTGTAGGTACCTAATATTTTAATTATGCAAAAAAATCTCTACCATGTACAAGATAATGATCATGATTTTATTTCTGTAACACACTTTTAGACGTCAATCATACTTTTATAACAATTAATGCACGTATTTGTCAGAAATTATGCAGCTAAATTCAGAACTGAAGCTCAACGATTCGACGAAAAATACCAATGAAAGGACATTTGGGTAGGCCGCATAAATTACTCAAACTACCAGAGAAGGATTAAATCTGGGAAAAAAACAATAATCCATTTGAGATCAAATATTCTTAAGAATTTATTTTTAACCTGTGTCGAATATTTTAAGTAAATGCATCATTCATATTTCGCAATAAATTACAAATTTCAATAGTTGATATTTGCCTTTCATTTATGTTAATAAATGTACCTATAATAATATGTTGGCTACTAACCTTTATTAGTCAAACTGATTAAAAACTCTTTAAAAAAATATGTATAAGTATTATATATGTATAAGATCAATGTGCCTTTCGCAATTACGAAGGCCAGTTTTTTCCAAATTAATGTGTAACCAGCCAGGATAATTAAAATATTTAACAAGTAAAATCAGTTTTATGGTAATTAAGAATAACGTAATGAATAATTATAAAATATTCAAACTTCGTCTTATAGGTGTGTGTTAAAAAAGAAACTGATCCAGCATATTTCCCTTAGCAAAACACTACAAACTGAAAAATAACTTTAATTTCGGAAGTCGGTGACTTTGGATAGGTATTTTAATTTTTTGTCACCGCCTTCCGAAATTAAAGTTATTTTTCACTTTGTACTGTTTTTTCGAAAGTCGATTGTTATTTTTTTTGGAAAAAGTTTTTATTTTTCACTTTTTTAGTTATAGTACCTAACCGACTAATTCGAAATTTCATCATCCTTGGGGTCAAAACAATGCATATTGCAATCGCGGTTAATTTACTATTATTTTTTGAAGAGTTCCGTTATCTGTCTCCAAAACGCATCATCAGATCTATATTAAATTGAAATGGGACCGACCACACGGAAAGCACCAGCTTTCAAATGAAAAATAATCATCAAAATCAGTTCACCCAGTCGAAACTTCTGAGGTAACAAACATTTAAAAAAACAGTCGAATTGAGAACCTCCTCCTTTTTTTGAAGTTGTTTAAAAGAACCAATTAAAAAAAGTGGGTGCGATTACTAAGGAAACTTCAGAGAAAATAAAGGAAACGAAATCGAATTCACATAAATACGAGAATCACGTGTATACATACACATAATCATCCTTTTATGTTCCCACTGCTGGGACATAGGCCTCCTCTCTGTGAGAGAGAGCGGGTCGTATGCCACCAAGCGGGTCCAGTACGGGTTGGTAGCTAACACAGTCATGTCTTCGAATTTTTGGTTCTAAGCACGGGTTCTAAGATATTTTTCAAGGTTCCTCACGATGTTTTCCAACACCGTTTTGAGAACAGTGGTGATCAAATAATGTACACAAAATTAAGCGCATGTCGGGGCTCGAACCTACTACATACATCTCGTAAGCTGCAGTCGTTTTCACTGGGCCACCACTGATCTCTTGTGTATAGGGTATCTATTTAATTTAGATTGTAATACTGGCACTAATGTCATTTGTCAGTCACCACGAATGGGGGAAAAGGCACAAAAGTGGAGTGACCTAGCCCTCCCCGCACGAGAGGTTTTATGTGGTAGCTGACCAGATTGATTCAGCTTAAATACGGAATCAACAGGATTCTAAACCACGTTTTTCTATTTCATGATCAACATCAAGCATCGCAGAGAAGTTTTTTAACATTTAATTCAATCGCAATGATTTTAGTCGTTAGTCCAAATACTTCTAACGTATTAATTCTAAAGGTCAGTTCTGTCAGTGGGGCGATCCAAATTGAGCAATTTCAATTGTATGTAAAAATGAAGATTTCAATGTTTGTCTGTAGCTTATACATAGGCAATTTTAGAAGTGTGTTATTAAATTATAACTACGTCCCTGATAGGATGTAGGTATGTAGGCGGGAAGGGACGCCTTACCCTTACGGAGGGGCACAAACGGCTAGGCTTGCAGAACGCGAGTAAACCCTGAAAAACCCATCAGGGGTTACTGAAAAAGGCGTCATTAAATTCAGATCAAACGACGAAACTTAAAATACAAGAACTGCATGGTCCACATTTTATTTCTTCGCAGAAGATTAAACGAGGTTAATCCCATAATACAATCAAAAAATTTTATAGTCTCCAGCAATGCAGTTAATAATATTCAATAAAAATATGCTTTAAGCCAGCAGTGGGTCAATAGGGTCCTTTGTAAGTGTGTTAGCTGTGGCGTTTACGGTACCGAGTAACGGTAGTCATCGCCCGCGCATGTACGTGGACAGTCAATGAGCGAAAGCTATTTGCGAGATTCGTCTCGCTTATGAGGTTACTGTATTGTTGTAAAAGATGGTGGTATTGTACAGTATGTTGATATTTAATCGAGGGAACCTGTAGAAGTAAAGTAAAGGGGAGGGAGAGTGTAGAAGTCATTACAATATTGTTTGCTAGAAACAGTTTTGTAATCATTTGACTGACGAAATCACATTCATAGTGGCACTTGAAACTTATTTTAGATATTATAACTTTTCTTAATCACTGGCATTTTAAGGCAGGCCTAACGATATAATCAAAATATATTTAGAACTGTCTTCCCTTCTACATTTAATCCGTCTGCTTTCAAAGCCAGAGTGACAGATATCTTTTTAGTACGCTCGTTCCATCATATACCAGGTCAGGAGCTGGCCCATTCCGCAATAAAAATATTTTTTTTGGTTTTTAAGAAAAAAAAAAATAAGTATGAATATCGATGCCTACCGCAACCAAAGAAATGTTGGATGGATTAATCAAAAGATGATATGAATGCAAGAAAGGAACATTGAGACGACGGCTGACAGAGATGAACATCTCTGTCAGCCATTGGCCTTCCGTTCCGAAGGCGAAGACATGCTACGCTTATTCGAAATAAGTACTAGGACAAGGACGGGAAGATGATGAAGGCTATATATTCAAGTTGAACGCTATGTCCTACAACTTAGCCCTCAAGAAAGTGCACTTGCAACGACACTATGAAAGCACAGTGAAATGCACTCAATTGAAGAGACACTTGTATGCTGCGAGCGCATTGAGGACATCATATCACACTTCAGAATGGCATATATATAAATACATATATGGACATTTTAGCATGCCATAAAGAGGAAAGTTTGGCTCTCTTTGTGATGTTCAAATGGGGACAAGTTGACTTTCAACTTTGCCTGTAGTGTTGTCATACATGAAGCACAAGCAAGTTCTTTTAATCATACCAAAAAAGTCTGTGTTACCCCAATTAAGCCTCAACGTGTGCAAATTCATAATCTTGATGAAGTTTTTGTCATATCAGAAATAGCATAGGCCGTGTGATACAAAAAAACGAATTGAATAAGCAATCAGATTCAAGACATTATTATAATTTGATCAATCTAAAGAGTAATGCTGCCTGTGTTTTGGTAACTAAATACTACATTCATGTTGTCTCTACATCACCCTACGCCTAGTGGTCTACTTTTACGGTATTCTAACAACTAGGATTGTTATGTTAATATTATATTTCCTCCAAAAAAGATGTCGGGTTTTTCATCAGTTTCCACCGACTTAGTTACCAGTTTAAAGTTTTTACAAAAGGTACAAAGATTTTCTCTAGGTTTGTTCTGGATGTATTAGCATGTCTATTGTTATGAACTGACTCATTCAAACTTGACAATGAACTATGATATATAAGTGAAAAATTACGCGTACTGAGCTAAAAAAAATGGCATTCGAATTGACGTAAGTAAATTCGTGAAATAGTTCGTTTTAGTTGTGTAATCATTTGGAGTAGTGTACGTACATGATGCTAATGACAGGAAATATAAAATTAAACCACATAGCAGAACCCTTTTTGCACGGTTGTTTTTTATTTCTTACTTAAGTTGTGGATTGATCGAAAAACTAGAGGGTACATAATATATCAAATCAAAATATTTTATTTCACATAAATCTACATCGGTACTTATGAAACGTCAGAAGTTAGGTGCACGGTTCCAATTGGTCATTTCCTATAGAGAAGAGCCGGCAAGAATCTCAACTGTTACTCTTTAAAAAAATATTGACTTTTACAATGTTTTAAAATTACAGTGTCAATAGGTATGGGAGGTCTACGAAGTAAATAGGGAGGTCAGTGTAGGGCTCAATGAAACGAAATATGTTTTAAAGTGTACTTATTACTTATTTGGCGTTGCATTGTTTGGACATGTGCCTGTTTGGATTTGAGTTGTTGCCCTCAATCACGGTCATTAATTAAGGTACACTGGCCAATCAACTCTCACGACAGAGCCAGTTCTTTGTTCTAGCATGGGACACTAAAAGTTTACCAAATGCCTGAAATTTACCACCCAAACCTACCCACACTGTTTAAACCAAAAACTTAAAAAAACTTGTTGGCTTCATTTGAAAATTACCGGGCAACCCGGAAAGAAGGGGCAGAGATGTGAAGTGGGTAAACCTAAATGTTGGTAATTGTGTGAATCTCATCGTAAAGGTTTCCTAGAGGTTTGCCCTAACATACGTTGCACAGACGGGGTTTCGGATCGATCTTCTGAGAGGTGACAAAATCCTAAAGCTTGCTAATGACTCCCGAATGCGCGACCTGGGGATTGACTTGACCATACACAAGCTGAAATGACCAGCATAGCTGTTCACAACCATTCGATACGCTTCCGTACCATCACTCATTGTTATTTTAAACACTGTTACTCCAAAACTCGAAAAATTTGTCAGTTTAAATCAAACAAGTGTGTTGTCAGGAGGAAATCAAATCAGATTATCAAAATGTGTCATTTTCGATACGATAAACTGTCGAATCTGAGATATGCAAATGTATGCACTGTAAGGATCATAACAGGTGGAGTTCTATATTTTCATGCGAAACAAGGTTTTAGTATCAGCTATGAGTCTATGAGTTGTCTCATATTATAACTGTAATTGCCGTGTTAAACATATGAACATAAGATCGGAAGTAAAAGTCTATTGAAAGTAAACAATCCTGTCTTTGGTATTGTTCGTCAAATCGTTGAGCTCCTCAAGTTCTGAGTTGAGCTGTATGATTACTGACAAATGCGTGCACTGAATGGACAGATCCACTCAATCTGTGTGGTTCTTTCTTCAAAAGACCATTTCAGACATCGATCCACATGGTCTTCACATGATCTGACCAAGATTATGTCTGGACTTTAAAAGAGACTGTGACCTCTGAGTGTGTTTCGGCCTTTCTTCTCAGAGTAGTCAGATAGGAAACGCCAACCTCATCTAGTTTAAAAAAATATGATTGACGTGTAAAAGTGTTTGTACAAACCTACTTACAGAAATAAAATCATTTATCATTTATCATTTAACAATGGAAAGAGGATTGCCCTACTTTCACTTTGCTACGGAATGATTGAACTTACCTAAACTCACTGACAAATGACATACTATAGTTATCATAGGGATCAGTGATTATCATTGATATTATGAGAGTACTAAGTATATTTATACATATTATTGAACCGACAGTAAACTCTCTAGTAACAGATATTAGGATCCATACGGAATTTTTTAAATTTATATTTTAGTTAGACTGTTAAATCAAAATAAAAAATTGTGTAACTAGGTGGTAAAATTAAATAACAAGGCAGTTTTATTGAAATTACGTCTACACACTTTATTGTCTGCAAAAATATATTTTTCAATGTAATTTAGTATTGTCTTCTGAAAGACACTTTAACTTTTATGATAAAAGTGTCGTTAAACGTAATTATCTACTACAGGCTGAACGAGCTAATATTTTTGGTAGGTAATCAAAAAAACCTCATGGTCAGGCTTTCCATTCATCTGTAAAGTATTTTCTCGAGTTCTGTCAACGTTATATACCAAATAAATAATAAATGATGAGTAAATACAAGTCAAGGCGATTGTTTTTTGGTGAGCTGTTGAAGAGCGCTTCTTAATAATAATTCTTATTTGACCTTTATTTTGAACTAACCCGAGGAATATGGTAAGTGTTTGTTAGAAGTGCAGGTAGGTACTGAAATGTATGACACAATAGGAAGGGCATAATATTATGAAGCCAACTCTTGATCATTAATTGATTATTATGAAAGTAAGAGTTAGAAAACCGGACATTGTTTGTCAGGAGTGATGTGCGTATCACGGGAAGGCTCAGGTATGAAAATGGTCTATAAAATAAGACGTACTAAGAAAAGATGGATGCATCGTGTAAAAGGCGATATGGCACAGAGATTATAATGATGAACCAGGTGAAATGAACTGCACCAATCCCAAATAAATTGTCAAGAAGGGAGAAAACTTCAATTAGGACAGTTAACATAAAATTCTAACAATTCTATTAGGTATACGGTTTACTAAAATACAGGAAACCCTAGATTCATATCAGCAGCTTCTTCACCTAATGAAGCTCTAACTCTGGAATACTCCAAATACTACGAATCGTGTGACACCATATTTGTCTAAATTAGTCTAGTTATTTAGACTAGGCAAATAATTTGGTAAGCAAAAGGAGTTTTTAGACACGCCATAAAAACAAGCTTCGTTCTATCTGTTTATAAGTGGGTTTTATTTATGTTTTCATCTATATACACACGAAATGCGTAAGTTGCGTATATAATGTTTGACTATATCTAAGAAAAAGATCCTGGAAATAAGCTATACATCAACAGTAATTTAATCGCCCTGGTGATAGGGCCCTTGCCTTCTACGAATTACAATTTAACCATGAATCTTTACCGTAAATTGTCACACAATATAGATATACTAACGTACATTTTTTTCAGGTTTTGGGGACGAACTACCAAATTTTGAAGTTAGCTGGAAGTAGACAGACAACTGTTTAAAAAAAATAGTGTTGGATAACAAGACTCGTCCTTTAATTAAAGAACCAATATTATTGGTTAGCTGGTAGCCCTGCCACCTAATAGGGTAATTCACACCTACGACGATATGTTACGTCTTATATGCCAACTTACTGTTAGTTATTTATCTTGCATTTGACAAAATTATTAGTGTTGCATTGGGTGTAATCAGCATTAAACTTTTCAAGAAAATCTTCTTCTAATCTTCTAATTAATTTCCGTCGAGGCCGAAAGTTTCGACCGATCCGATTCCCAATGGTTTAACAAAGTGTGAGTAGATTTCCCCTTTAAAAATTTACTATGTGATCACGATAATATCAACACCAGTGAACTGAAAGTGTAAAACAACACCTCTGCTCTGCTTTACAGGTAGGTATGCGTGACGGTTGGATTATGAACTCTTTATTACAAACTAGAATATTTTAGCTAAACTATTAATAAACTTACTAAATCATGTCAGATGTTAAATGATCATTTCGGTTGCTTAGCTTTCATGGTCAAGATGTAATTGACTATGGATGACGATAATTTTATAAAATTCTCAATAGAACCTTGGCAATCACTTGCAAATAAATCCTCACCTTGATTTTTTTTGTATTTATCACAACAAATATTCTGATGTAACACTATCACAACACTCGTCCGTTCACTCTGAGTACTCTGACCGTTGCATGCCTTCTGAGAGTACGGTTCGACTGTTTATATGCGTGCGCGCAGTTTCAGTACGTTAATGTTTGTGTTTAAGGGTCAATAAATCATTGTCGATTTTAATTTTTTGCTACCGGTTTTTCTAATGTTTTCCGATTTGAGTAGGAAGAAAAAGTTTGACGTATTTGGAGCTGATAGATAATGAATTTTGTATGTTGCTAAAATTATGAATATTTCGAAAGATAAAAAATCTGTTAGCATGTCAAATAGTCGTGAAGTGACTCAATTAGATCCGTCTGAATCGTATGATTCCAGACATGCTGTTTTTTTATCCTTTTACTACAAATCTGATAAAATATGTATAAAATTGCTACGGTGTAGAGACCGGTCACTCGCCAGCGCCCTCTTTTAGATAACTGTGTTACTGACAAGTCAGTACGTCACCGATAAGTTTAGGTAAGTACATACATTGGTAGTACGTAGTTATATCTGAAGGTGGCGCTCCCGTCACTTTTGTTTATTTTTTCAAAAGTATTTAGAAAATGCATGCTCGATTTTAATATTTAGTTTTAAACATGCAAAGTCGAATGAAAAACATCATGGACGGATTTTTTGCAGACAAAATTGTTACAAGTTTGTCGGATTCGAAACCACGACATTCGAAGCAAGCATTCGAAAATTTCGACGTTACCTTCGACTGGGAGCGTGGCGTCTCCTGTAATCCGGCTTCTCGGAGGTCGGGCACGGAGGATGGTTTGAGGTCGGGGGTCCTGGTGCTGAGTGGCCCATGTTGACTGGACGTCCACACTAAGCCCGGTGTTGATATGGATCCCCCGAAGGAGTTCAGGGGATGCAGGTTGACTAAGGAGGGGCGAATCGGGCCAGGGGGGAAACCCAGCAGCCAAAAGTCCCCGCATCGGGCAGTAGTGGGATAGCGGCCGGGAGTGGGCGCTCAGTATCAGCCTGACCAATATAATCAGACCCGTTCCTTTTACCATTTTCTGCGGTAAATTGCAATTTTTTTATTTGGGTTTGGCGCACCTGCGTTTTGGTAAAATTTTATAATAATTTGCGATCCCACAAAACTCCACACCCCTTTTCATCATCATCATCATCATCATTTCAGCCTAAAGACGTCCTTTGCTGGACATAGGCCTCCCCCAAGCTCCGCCACTTCAACCGGTTCTGTGCTTCCCGCATCCAGCGGATTCCTCCACATCCCTTTTATGTGAATGTAAAAGTGATTCGATTGCACTTTCGCTGCTATATAGACCTTTCCATTTTCATATAACCTATTGCTTTTCAGAACATTTCGCACCATGAACAGGATCAGTTTTTCTTAATGTTTAATAATTTGTGAGTAAGTACTACGCACCATTGGCTTTAAGGTTTAGAGAAGTTTATGTTAAACAATGTATATGTGTAATGTCTGGCGAAATGTGGGTGTAGGTTTTACACCAACGCCTTACCCTTCCGGGAAAACATGCGTGATGTTACGTAGAAATAAAACCACAAAATTCACTTACTATTTTATTTCAGAGCTGACTTCGCTTATTACAATGACTATTGAGTTAAAACTAAGCAATGCTTGAACAGAGCAAGCGTCGCTGCGTGTCGAGTAGGTACTCATTACTTATTTGGCAAAGTAGCCCTATTTGTGACACCACTGAAGGCTCCTTCAGATCACACTTTTAACAAACCCCAAGGCTGTAAAGACGACATTTTAAATACATAAAATATACGACAAATGTGACTTATATTTTAAATGTTTACAGTCTTTGACAGCAATAAATAGAATGTGCTATCTCAACCATTTTTAGGAACGCAAATATCGATCAAGTTTTCACTTAATTTGCGTTTCTAAATTAACCCAGTGATATCATCGTCAATATTAGAGTATTCTATTACTTGCTGACATGTCATTTTAAGTTTAATCTACAGCCTTAAAAGGCTCCCTCAATTTTTCTTTCTTTCTACTGTACTAGAGGAATTTCCTTAATTTCCTTGACTTCCTTAGTTTCTGCTGCTACTATCACCGGTTCTATTTTCTCAATCTTCTCTTCTTTCTTCTCAGATTCAGCCATGATCAGTTCTGGGACTTGCATTGGTTTGGCTTCTTCGGCTGGCTCTGGAACTGCTGATCTTTCTTCGGGCTCAGCTGCCTTAACTTCGGGGTCGACTTTTTTCTGTTGGCAAAATAAATGTGAAGTTAATTTCATATTCTTATAGGCCCAAAAAGCGATTTAGTTAGGATATGCAGTTTATGGTATGAATTATATAACGAATTTTAATATTAGGTATTACTGGGTATTTACTTCGTTATCAAGATCAAGACAGATGCGGTAGTGGTTTAAGACACTGCTCATCGTTAATTGAAATCTTCTTGCTACATAAATATTACAAATAAATTTTCATTTACATTTTTACAACAAAGTCAGGAAAGGAAACACTGTTCGCATTATGTATTATTATTCGTACCTCAACAGGCTGTTCAACGTCTTTCGCCTTCTCAGCTGGTACCTCAGCAGGTACAGGTACATCAGCGCTCTTAGCATCAAGTTCACTGATAGCAGCAGGCTCTGGCAGTATCGTGCAGTCAGCCTGGTTGGTCTTCAGGAAGAACGTCCTGGAGATCTTGTATCTGTCGAGGACGGCGTATGCGTTCTGCATCACGGCCAGAGATGGGAGTCTATCACGGGAGAGCAGCCAGGTGTTTTCTGAGAATAAACGTTGCAACATTTTAGACTGCTTTACATGGTCGTGCATATTTGTGGGGTCTGGATACTAGGTAGAAACACTAATAATAGTTATTTATTGATAAATAGTACTGATGAATAGGTAAAGGTAGGTACTTGTCTAAAAATGGGTACTTGTCTCAAATCGAAGTCCATCTTTAACCCATCAAACGATCGCCTAATGTAAGCCGTTTGCATGTAAACTCAGCGGTTTTCACGATTATATATTTTATTGTCGTTTCCTCATGAGCATTTATGCTTTGCATCCCCTTGAATTTTATGGATTTAGGTATCTGTATATTCACTGACACAGCGCAACATGATTTAGTAAATTATACATAATATTCTTCTGGATATCGTCTTAAAAAGCAAGAATCTAATTAAGTAGAAATAGACGCAGATGGGTCTCCTCCATATGAAAAGACTAATAGGAGCCGTGCATCTGGCTTCTAATGGTTTGTGTGAAATAAAATATTGTGAATTTGTTATAAGTCACCCAAAAAGTAGACAAGCTCATTGGATCCGTAGAACTAAGACCATCACACCATCGTCCAACTGCATCGTGGAAGACCTAGGTAGACCGTAGATGGCGGAACGAACGCTTTTATGAGGAATTGGTCCGTATTGGCTCAGGATCGAGTTGAATGAAAAAGGAAAGTGCAGTGAGACCATACAGGCTGATTCTTATTATCATACCATCCTACTAATATTATAAATGTGAGAGTTTTATGCTTCGATGTTTGGATATTTTAGATGTTTGGATATTTTAGATGTTTGGATATTTTAGATGTTTGGATATTTAGATGTTTGGATGTGTTTTACTCAATCACGCAAAAACAGTTGAACGGATTTGAATGAAATTTGGCACACAAATAGTTTGTGACCTGGAATAATATATAGGACACTTTTTTATCCCGATAGTTCGTTACCTTGGGATAATTTTCGACCTCCACGCGGGCGAAGCCACTGGAAAAATCTAGTTATTATATAAAACTCACGTGTATGCACTGGTCCAATACCGCTGCAAGACCACATGACGGCATAGCTGTCGTAGTCGGTATCTAGTATGCTGTACTCGAAGTCATAAGGCAGAGGAGCTGAGGAATATTTCACCATGACGCGACCCTCGCCTTCCCTGCCAACCTTCTGCAGATGACCTTCCATTATCCGCTTGAAGCCGGTCCTGGTGGAAAATATTTCATAGTAAGTTAATTTATGTTATTATGAGCTATGAAACACATTTAATAAGTAAATGTGGAAAAATGTAAATCGTCATATTTACACGAAATAGTGTTATTTCTTGTTGTCATTATCGAATGTAATTTCGAGAACTATATTAAAGTTTTAAATGATTATAATTTAGTAATTATTTTATCATAATTGCCGCGTATTGATATTTTATCAAAATACAACAGGAAACAGCGCTACAATTTGCGTAAAATGTAAATAAATGATCCGTTTCGGGACGCCTCCTGGCAGATGTGTAACAACGAAACTATTTTGTATAAAAGATAATTATATGCTTGAATGATGGTTTTTAAAGGAAATAAATGTGGAATGATCAAAAAAATATTCCTATTCATTAAACACATTTTCATTTTAAAATAAGTACATATTAATTTAATAAATACAAATATTTCGTAACTCTGCGAGAGACTCGTAGTGTTACGAGTGCGTGAAGGCGCTGTAGATGTTTCACATCAAATAAAAAAAAAAAAACAAGTGCTAACTGATCCCCTTTTTTTTTTTTTTTTTTTTTTGGGTGGGAAATCATCAAATAACTTCTCCCGCTCTGGGTGGAGCGGGAGGGCGTGTCAGACTTTTACTGACTAAAACCCACCCGTGTTCCCTCATTTGCCTGTGTGCCAGGGGCGGCGGTATCTCTTTCGAACAACCCGCACCCCTGGCAGGTATCGGCCCTTGCGGGCCCCATCTGTTGCTGCTGACATCTCTTTGAGGCGCGCGTGGAACACAACGCGCCGTCGACCCGGGCTTGGTCCTTACCGGATAGCGAGCTATCCATTACTCGCCGTCCGCAAGCCCGTGCCTACGATGGCCGGGAATCAGCCTGGGATTCCCGACGCCCAGGGCGTCTCCTGCGAAGGCCACGGCTGTGAGGGCGCATGTACTGCATCTCCCTCACGTGCGCCGCCTCCCTCTTTGCGAGCATAACTGCTTCGCTGAAGGAGGCGACTGCCAGCCATGCCCTCTCGCTCCGTACCATGGCCTGGACCAGGGTCGGACGCGAGAGATCGCCTCCGCCGATCACCTCCACGAGGACACGGCGGTGCTCCGCCCAAGCCGGGCAGCCCTCCACCGTATGCTCCACCGTGTCCTCTAGGCGATCTTCGCAATGGAAACACCCGGGCGTTTCCTCCCGCCCTATCCGAAACAGGAACCTCCCGAAACAGCCATGTCCGGTGAGGACCTGTGTCAGGCGGAAGGTGAGGACGCCATGCCGCCTCTCAAGCCACTCCTCAAAGAGGGGACTTACCGCCGCAATCGCAGCGTGCCCAAACTGATCCCCTTAAATGAAAACACAAAACTTTATTTGACCATAGACCAGATCCTTTTTTAGTAACAATTTATTAACATTCCAGTAGTGGTACCTTTTTAACCGAATTTAAAAAAAAGATTTAACAACATCATGCAAATGCATAGAGATATCATCTGACGAATAGGTCGACGGTCTGACAATGACCTATTTGTCAGATGATATCTCTATACTTATATCCTTATGTGCTTTTATCCTGATATCCTTAGGTGTTTCAGTGTCGTTTTTTTGGTTATGTAGGTATTTTGCTTGTGATAGCCGTGATTTATTAACATTAATTTATTACGTTTGTTGATCTTTTCACATAGTTTAAAATTTTAAATATGTTTTTAATATAATTTTTTTTAATATAAATTTTTTAAATATTTTCCAAAAAAAAATCATAGAAAAACCATAATTTTATTATTATCACGTTAATAAATATGATAATAAGGTTTAAGTGGTGTGATGGTTCGTGCAAAATTGGATGTTTGTACCGTCTGTTTTGTATCTTTTATTATAAGTTTAAATTTTATTTCATCGAACAGTTATTTGGTGATTATTTCAACTTGTGTGATTATTTAGAGTGATTTATTTAAAAATAATACCATAAAGTTTATGTTTAATTCTTGATACCGTACTGAGGTGTACCTGCATCACCCTATGTCGCTGCCCTAGGCGCCATTGTCGCTTTTATATGTCAGTAAATTTAATATTATCAAGGGCGGCTTTTCTCGTGACGAGTTACACGCTATTTTTTTTGTCATTTAGGTATCTACTATTTCTGATACCAAAATAAGAACTTTGAGAGAAGACAAAATATGTTTATGTGTCGGGTCGTCACGCGTTCCTGCGTACGCGCCGCCTGACATGAGGGAGGGGCTCACACGCCCAGATAACTCTCCACCCATATTTACATATAAGTATACGTCGTAATACTCCATTATTTATGCATTCCTGATGTGAAGCGTTACTTATTTTATATGCTTAGTAGATACTAAGGGCCCATATTTCGCGCAGTTTTTACGACTTGACAAAACATAGAGATTTTTAATAATGTTGGTATTATACATGATACTTATATCTAATAATATATTTCGCCAGGTAGCATTCTGTCTTCAGCTTTAAAGTCCAACCAATCATGGATAAAATTACCGAAAACGGTCTAAGTTGCATTTAGTTTTTTTAGTTGCAAGCGGGTGACCATTTATTTAGAGTATTGGCTATGTTGTTTACATTCTGCATACGTCACTCATACTTACCACCTAAGATGATGGAAACTATTATTGTGCCTATAGCAAAGAATGTCACTGGTGATGTAACTGACAAGAATAACTATAGACCTATCTCCTTGGCTACTGTCTTGGCGAAGGTTTTCGATGGTCTTCTGGATGCTCAGCTCAGCAAGTTTATTAACGTACACGATGCCCAGTTTGGTTTTCGTGAAACGCTGTCAACTGAAAGTGCTATATTGACACTCAAGCACACAGTCGCTTACTATGTTGATAGGAAAACACCTATATACGCTTGCTTTCTGGACCTATCGAGGGCCTTTGACCTGGTCGATTATAATAAGCTCTGGACTAAGCTTGGAGAGGTCGGGGCCCCCGCCGAACTCACACAGATATTTTCTTTTTGGTATAACCACCAAAAAAACATTGTCAAGTGGGGAAACACATATTCTGATGAATATGCACTTAAGTGTGGAGTTAGGCAAGGGGGGCTGACCTCTCCAAGACTTTTTAATCTGTACGTTAATCAGCTGATAGGTGAGCTCAGCAACAGCCATGTCGGCTGTCATATAGACAACGTTTGCGTCAATAACATCAGTTATGCTGACGACATGGTTTTGCTGAGTCCATCTGTCGGAGGGCTAAGGAAGCTGTTAAGGATCTGTGAGGTCTATGCTGGGGAGCACGGCTTAAGGTACAACGTTAGCAAGAGTGAGTATATGCTCATCAGAGGTAATATTCAACAACCTGAGCATATACCACCAGTGTATCTTGACGGGGTATCTTTGAGTCGGGTCTCTCAGTTTAGGTATCTAGGGCATATTGTGACCGAAACCCTGCATGATGACGCAGACATTGAGAGAGAGCGGAGAGCATTGTCGGTGCGCGCTAACATGTTGGTTCATAGGTTTGCAAAGTGTACAGCACAGGTAAAGATAACTTTGTTCAGAGCCTACTGCCAAAGTTTTTACACCAGTGCCCTGTGGACCAACTACACGCAGCGGGCCTACAATGCTCTCAGAGTACAGTATAACAACGTCTTTAGGATTCTGATGCGACTACCTCGATTTTGCAGTGCCTCGGGCATGTTTGCCGATGCAAGGGTGGATGACTTTTACGCTATAATGCGCAAAAAGTCAGCCTCACTCATTCGCCGAATGCGAGGGAGTGGCAACAGAATCCTAAGGATGATTGCAGACAGGCCAGTATCGGTAGCTGTGGGAAGGATGATCAGGCTGCATGTTACCTGATTCATTGTTTTATATTTTAATTTAATCATTTATTTTAGTTTTTGTTTAGCTTATGTACAATTAAATATTTCAATTTTATCTTAATTTATTTCAGTTTAATTTATTTAATTTTAAATTATTTCGATTTGTTTTTATTTAATTCTAATTTATTTTAATTTAATTCGAATTTATTTTAATTTAATTGTGATTAACATATTTTAATTTAAATACAATTGATCTCCGCACGACTAACATAGTTTTTTTTTAAGATAACGTTGTAACAAAATATGGACAATTTAATAGTCTGAAATAAACGTATTTTATTTTATTTTTTTATTTAAATCACGACCACCATCTGTTTAAAATTCGAATATATTTGGCATTTGGCATCACTATTTGTGATAGAAAGGTTTACCAGTCTAGCGCCTGGATTGCTTTTAAAGAGACTCAGGGAGTTACAATACTACGACGGCTGAGCTATTAGCTCCCGACTTTTCTGACCAGCAAATATTACAAATTCGGAAATGACTCAGTACTTACAAGGAGTTCGTGATCTCGTTGGTGACGAGGATCCTGCCTTCAGGCGTGGCGGTGTAGTGGGTGGTGACGCAGCGGGTGCCGAGCTCGGTGACGGTGAAGTACCGCTCAGCCTCGTACCAAGTGCCCAGGAAACGGTTCATGTTGAAGTTTGCCATCGCCTGCAGGAACAAAAAGTTTAGTTGATTGAAGTTAGAGGTTCTGCGAGAACTAACAAATGCATCATCTCCCATCATCTACCTAGCCTATGTTGTGACTGACTTCCAGTTTAACCGGATGCAGTAGAATACTAGTATTTTACATGGAGCGACTGCCTATCGGACCTCCACAACCCAGTCACTGGACAATACGATATCCCTTGGTAAGACTGGTTGTCACACTTTTGGGCTTCTTACGACCCGTAACCATTGTCAAAGATCTATGAATAACAACCGGAACCAACGGCTTTACGTGCTTTCTGAGGCACCAAGACGTCATAGTCACAAGCTCTTCTAACAAATGCAAATAACGAATACATAAATGCTATTATTTATGTCTACAGATCTAGCATTTTTACTCAAAAGTATTTAAAAAAAGAAAGAACTTCTCAACTAGCTCCATTAGGTACGAGAAAGGCATTTTAAATCAAAATACACCTTAATTAAAGTCCCATATTAATAGACCCTGGAAACATAACGTCCAGCGTGTCACAAGATGGCCAATAGTCAGTCATCTCCGCTGATTGTGCCATTTGGTAGATATTCCGTCTCGTTATAATAAACTATCGTTTATACACGAGTAACTTCATAAGCGCTGCCTAGACACCCTATACAAAAATCCTATATTCAAAATAGAGAGCGTGTTATAAATACAATGCTGTTGGTCAATATTTAGATTGACTTAATTATAGTTTAAATACACAGTTAACTTGTGAAATGACTACTATAATTCAAAATATCCCTCAAACAAATGACATACAAAACTCTGCCCAAACAAAATCCATCATTTCTTTCCAATCAATGCCAAACTTGATTGGAAAGAAAAGAAACATTGCATCAGATAAATGAAAACGAAAGTCCACAAGTAAGTCGGAACCCGCGGTCGTCGCCCGACCAGCCCACCCGCCCGACAATCGACAACCAGTTACGAGTTGACCACGGTCAGGGACGGCTGTTACGTGCACTGCCGAGGTCAAGACCATGGGGAGTTTTGTTGGGAAATGAAGGATGGTTTTTACTATAGATGCAATTGATACATTGACGGTGTAATGGGTTGGGTTGGTTTGTAGGTACTCTGTGAGTAAGAAGTAGTAAATCCGTTCACTATGTTTGTAAGGATAATTTAAGTAATAGACGTCTTTTTTTTAACATCGCGATTGTCATCCTAGGTGGTTGCCGGCTGCTTCACTGGAGTTGCCTGTGAATGCCTCAATAATTTAAAACTTAGGTGAGGTACGGACCTCGGCTTACGGCGTCGCTTGCAGCAATTGACATTTTATGTCTTAAATATTTTTTTATAAGTATTGATTTTTCGGTTTAAGGGATGTAGAGTAGACTAAAGTTTTACTGAAAATTATAAAAAAGATAGTGAGAAGGCTCTTGAAAGCAAAAATTGAGGTTGAAACAAACGTTTGTTTGAACCTCAATGTAGCCGCGATGAGCGATTTTAGGTAGGGGCCAAACTTAAGGGTTCGCGTCATCGACAAATTCTTGTGACGTGTTGTTTTTTTCCAAAGTTTTGAGTTAACATGTCTGTCAGCAGTCTTCATGACTATCTATTTTTTATCCACCAACGTTTACTTTGATTGGTCAGTAATATATAAATTTAATGGAGTTATAACAATCTCATTTTACGTTTCAAATTCCTAGTTACTTATGGCTTTAATTACATTTGACCCTACAATATACATATGTCATCAGACTAATAACAGACAAAGCAAAAATGCTATAGTTGCCTACTTCTAATTTATTTCTTTATTTATCCACCTAAATCTTCAATTCAAACATACACTTACAAGCAAAGAAAAAACAAAAACTTACTTGAAAATCAGGACACCATCCGAGCGAAGGGATTTGCGCCGACGCAGTCGCGACAAAGGCCAACAACAGTAGTCGCCACATCTTGAATTTGAAGGATGATGACCAGGATCTAAGGTGGATGAAGGGTGACTAGATAAGCTCCGGGAGCCGATACAGGAATGGCGTCAGACGTCCCGAACCACGCTTATAAACCCTCGCAGATGAGCCCGGACCGGTCTGAAACTTGAAAACGCATCTAATGGGATACCTTATCTAGTAAGCACTAGGGCAGCGGTTCTTAATGTGGAGCCACCCGTTAAGGTGTAGAAGTAATGCAAAAGTGACCAGAGACATAATTGCGTGAAACACTAATAGTACTCTCATTTTGAGAGTTCAACAGCATTCAGTGCGTTAATTACGTTGTTGAGCATACAAATTTTTCGTACATACGACGCCATGGATTAGCAATAAAGTTCAAAATTATTTAAATTGTGATTGATAGTGTGTTACACAATTAATGTAGGTACATTATTGCCCAGATGGGATACTTCCCAAGCTAAAAATTTTACCATAAAAATTTGCATCTTCTTACACACACATTAATTTGGTGTCAGAAGTGTGAACGGATCTAGGAGGTTTCCTCATTAATGTAATGACGGCATTTCCATTTTACCTACTAAAGGCCTTACGTATCTGCATTTAAGAGCTTAAGAACTGAAGTATTTGAGAATAGAGTAGTATCAAATCTATTAGGTTTGAATATTATGTAGGTATATGAGCTATGAGCTAATACGACTGAAGTGGATTTTCCTGAATTTTATATCATATCAGTAGCTAATAAAAGAAAACAAGCTCCCATCGTTCTCGAGGGTGAAAACTTTGAAAGCCACAAGTCAAGGTTGATTTATGACGGCCGCTGCTGTAATGAATTTTGCAGCGATCCTTGTTAGGTAACGTGCGCGTGCGCAAGTGTGTGTTAATGGGGTTGCTTTGTTTGCTTTGTGCTCCTGCGCCGGATGTCTTCTTTGTAATTCTAGCTTCAAGTGAGGAATAAATAAATATTGGCTAGGTCTGTGAAGGTTTTAATGTTAAGATAGTTTGTTGAGAAAAGTTTAGAACTCTGATGAATGTGAAATGATCAGGCGCATTATTATTATGATTATTAAAAGCCTGTGACGTCCCACGTCAGGGCAGAGGCTTCTCTACCCTCCTTCCACTTCTCTCTGTTTAAAGCTGCTAAGGACCAGTTCTTGTCTGGCGCATTTGTTTTTCCATTTTTGTTTTGGCTTGATATACAGTCAAAAACATGTGTTTTTTATTTTTATCAAGTACTAGCTTTAGCCAGCGGCTCCGCCCGCGTGGAGTCGTAAATTATCCCACGGGAACGTACTACCGGGATAAAAAGCATCCTATATGTTATTCCAGGTTATAAACTATCTGTGTGCCATATTTCATCCAAATCCATTTAGCCGTTTTTGCGTGAAAGAGTTACTCTTTACCAAAACGTCCATCCATACTTACAAACTTTCGCGTTTTTAGTATTATTAGGATCTACTTAAAAATAATATCCGCACACAGCCGCACATTTCCTAGATACTTACAAACAATATAGAAGATTTTTAGTAAATTAGCAAAAATGGAACCATTTTAGGCACAACATCTACTGAATATTCCTTCCCAACTGACAAAACTAAACTCATACAAATCCCTAACACCGTAACATCGAAATACAGTTTCACCTATCATTATAACATTCACGACCAGTCACTGCTAAGCCACAATAACCGCAGAAACAAAGAATGTTCCCAGGACGAAGCAAAAAGGCACTCGCCATCTGCCGTGCTGTGTACCGGTTCCAAGTCCCCAGTCCAACTTTTTATTTCCTATCTTTTCTATCTATTTTTATACCGAGACCTGTAGGACTAAATTGCCTAGCTAGTTTTTTTTAGGGTTCTCTCAGCGGGGAATGGTGGTGAGTTTGTGAGATAAACTAAATTTTTGCTAGAGAAACATTGCTCAAATTCAAATTATTTTATTTCACATAAACCTGCATGTATCAACGTGAAAAGCGAGTACAACTCACATCTTCGCTTTGCTGATGATATCGTCTTAATGGCAGCGACGCTGGAACAATTAGAGTGGTTGGCAGGTGGGCCGCCGACCTCAAAAAGATGGCTGGGACCGACAGGATGCGGAAGGCGGAGGACAGAGTGTTGTGGCGCAGCAAAGGAGACGCCTATATCTAGCAGTGGACTGCGGGTAGACTGGGTGGATTGATTGAAATCTATATGGGCACTTATGAAACGTTAGAAGCTAGGTGCACGGTTTCCAATTTCGAAGAGCCGATATGGAACTCCACAGTTACTATTAAAAAAATAAAAGTAACTGCTGATAAACATAGACTGGAAAATATTGCAATGAAAATAATTAAGTATGGATAATAGTATTGCGGAGATTTTTTGATCTGGATGAAAGTTTCTTCACTTTCAACTTTTATTAGGCTTCTACCTGTTACCTTTGTGTATAGGTGCACATACGATTTTGTATGGGAAATACCACTGATAACAGATCAACACTTTAAATACCGATGGAACCCCCAACAAATAAGTGATGAACTTAACCACACTTTTTATAATTTACTTCTATACCTATGCTAATTATGGTTATGTGTATTTAAAGAGCCTTTGCTATGTAAAAAGAATTATAAATAGTCTTTACAAAACAGGAATGTATGACTTATTTGTGCATCAGCGAATAAAATTACTTTCTGCACGAAAGTATGTTGACGGCGTTACATTGTATCGTTGAAGGCATTTTTTTTAACGTTCTTTGAAAAATACAGGGCGGCTGATATTGAACAGGAAATCGAAACCATGAATCCAGCACATGACTTCAGACCCTAGCTTTAAAAAAAGTCTGCTATTTCATAAGTGCGATACCTACGGGGTCAACATGATGTATGGGACTGCAATGTTTGTTTTTGGATTCGTCACGTCTGTCTGTCTGTCCGTCCGGATGTTACAGCCACTTTTTTCCGAAACTATAAGAACTATGCTGTTGAAACTTGGTAAGTAGATGTATTCTGTGAACCGCATTAAGATTTTCACACAAAAATAGAAAAAAAATAATAAATTTTAGGGGTTCCCCATACTTAGAATTAAAACTCAAATTTTTTTTCCATCAAAACCGCGTACGTTTGGGGTATCTATGGATAGGTCTTCAAAAATGATACTGAGGTTTCTAATATCATTTTTTTTTCTAAACTTAATAGTTTGCGCGAGAGACACTTCCAAAGTGGTCAAATGTGTGTCCCGCCCCCTGTAACTTCTAAAATAAGAGAATGATAAAACTAAAAAAATATATGATGTACATTACCATGTAAACTTCCACCGTAAATTGGTTTAAACGAGATCTAGTAAGTAGTTTTTTTTAATACGTTTTAAATCGTAAACCGCAATTTACCTTTCATTCAATCAACTCAAATATAAATATAAAAAAAAAAACATTTAATTTCATAAACATAAACCTTATTTTAAATTACTGACGATACATTTTAACAACATGGGGGTCTTCAGAAACATGAGTGAGAGAGTGAGAGTTAAGCAGACATGTTAGTGCCTATAGTACACCCACATTCTGCCAGTTCTGTGTAATAGGGGGCGGGACTATTGCTATCAACCGGCACAAATCTAGGCTCGGAGGCTGGTATTGAGAAATTTTTGATGGAAAAACCTAATAACACTTCGCCTGACCTGGAAATCGAACCCAAGTGCTCATGCTCAGCACTAGCGCATGCGCTACTAGACAATCCACAATATATCATGTTGAAAAACACTGAAACACTGAAATTGGATTAATCCATTTACTCAGTTTTGCGTAGTGGCGTCGTAGAATGCGACTAAGGGACTCACTACAGAATGGGCAGCAGCGTTCTCTATGCGTTTGACCACCAAACTGCGATCGCCAATCCGCCGCCAAGCGGGGCGTTTATTGCAAATGCCCTCCTTTTGGGGGAGGTTTATGTCTAGCAGTGGACGTCTTTCGGCTGTTATGATGCGAATGCCTTATGCGAAACAGGAACCTCCCGAAACAGCCGTGTCCGATGAGCACCTGTATCAGGCCGAAGGTGAGGACGCCATGCCGCCTCTCAAGCCACTCCTCAAAGAGGGGACTTACCGCCGCAATGGTGGCGTGCCCAAAGTTCAATTGGTGCGCTACAGAATCGTCACCACTACTGTCTCATTAAGGGTAAGTACCAGAGTAACCTTCTCATCATCATATCAGCCAAAAGACGTCCACTGCTGGACATAGGGCTCCCCCAAAAGGGGGGTTTTGCGATAATCGCTACGCTTGGCAGGTGGGTTGGCGATCGCAGTATGGTGGTAAAATGCATAGAGAAAGCTGTTGACCATTCTCTAGTAAGTCCCTTAGTCGCCTTCTACGACACCCACGGGAAGAAATGGGATGGTGCTATTTCTTTACGTCCGGCAACACACGGAACATTAATTTATGAATTCAAGCAGCTTTAGATAACTACGAAACTATTGAAAGGGAATTTCGAAAATATTATAGTAAAATTACACTTGGTTATCGACTTGCGGTGGCGAGCACTTACCTACATATTCTAAACCAATATTATAATAAACGGAGAAAATATTTTTTTTTGCATATTTGTTTGTTACGCATTCAAACTAAAACGGATGAACGGATTTGAATGAAATTTAGCACACAGGTAGAACATGAGCTGAATTAGAACATACAATATCTTCTTAATCCGATATTCTCACGGAATTAAGACTTGTGTGGATGGAATCCCGGGGCACTGCTAGTCGTTTAAATTTATAAGCACGACTATGAAACAACGTTGTCACAAATATGTTTTGAGATTTGTGTCTACTAAATCTTGGTGCATGTTCCATTGCTGATCGTGAAACCGTGGGGCGTAGCTAGATAGAAAAAAAATGGTTAATTAAGAAGGTAATGTAGCAGTAATGGTAGTATATATTGATGGAAATGATAAATCTGGGAATATTAGGTATTAGCATTTTCCTCTGTAACTAACTTGCTTTCGGTGAACAATTAGAAGCAGAAGGCAATTAGGTAGGACTCATTCAATCCAGCGGTAGAATCAACCAGTGTAAACACTTTTCAATTCAGTCACCAGTGCTACTGGATTCATTCGCTGGATTGAAATTAATGTCTTCAATACTTGACCTGACAAACTTTGTGGGGTTTCCCACTCTGGACCTAGAACTATGGTTCATACACACATTTTGACTATTATTTTTAGAGTAAATTCAACAAGTGGTAAGTTTTATTTATCGTACTATATCCTACTCATTTTATAAATGTGAAAGTTTGTGAGAATGGATGTATGGATGTTTGTTACACAATCACGTAACAACCCAAGTAGCATTGCAAGCTGTATACAAGCTGTATTTTAGTTCGTTTTTATACTAGAAGCTGTATGTCCAGTCTGTATAAAGGCTGTATCACCGCTTGTACCTTATAAGGAAAAAATGGGCACATTTTATACAGCTTTTTGCGTCAGTAAGAGCTGTTATTCGGTGTACAACCGACGAAACCATAACACTGCAGATATGATCTTATAAATATCTTATAAAGAAAAGAGTTCCAAATAGGTTTTTGAAATGAATTACAAAATAATAAAAATTAGACGAAATAGATTTTCAATGAAATAGAACCGTGAATGGCGACATTGTTATTTAAAATATTTATTAGGAAGTAAACGTAATCTTGGACTTAGATATCTGAAGGTGTTAATTGGTGAATTGAAATTGTGGATTCAAATTTATTGTGAACCTGTCTATGTTTTCCGTCAAAATATTCAAGCGCCAGCAGAATAATCGATCTGATATAAAAGAAAAATACTATTAAATGGTATGTCAATGTTGGTTTTAAGGTTAGAACAAAAAACTATTTTATAATAACAGAAGTGTGGGTAGTGTGGTCATTGTGCCCTCATATCAAGCTGAAAATCATGATATATTCCTTAAATTATGTTTCAAATTTTGTTTTATACCTACATTCGAAATTACGAAAATGGCCGCTATTTGCTAAACAGCCTAAACGATAATCGGGGTGTGTTATAGTCTGAGTAGCTGTACTAAGTAAGTTAAGGATTATATTGTACAGCTTTTGGCTGCTAATCAGCTTTATAATAGAATATTTTTATTACTTAGGCTGTATATCAGTTCTCTATACATAACTTATAATGCTCATAAGGGTTACTTAAAAGAAATAAAAAACGCTGACTCAAGATGATACGTACCTACATATGGTATAACTAAAAGAAGTAGCTGTTTAATTTTTAACCCACGAAAAAAAATTGAAGAGATTCTCAATTTGACCGTATATTTTATACCTATACTCCATAGGTTTAGGTAGGTAGTTAAATAAAGGTTAACAAATCGTAAAAAGGATTCGTTACAGCTGACACTTTCTTGTTTAAAAATACGGTGTAGTAAAATCATAGTTATTTTCGATTGTTAAGATAGTTTCCTCTTTTATTAAAAATATTAAACTTTATCATTTATTCGTGAACTACTTTTCCTAGATGTAACTACTTGAGCACAATTTTTTTGTTAGATTAATTACAGTAATATAATATTTTGTAATCTGCCTATTGTAAAAAGCCCAAAATGACAGGTTCCCTAAACCTTTTAGGAAATACAACGAATTTGCTAAATTGAAAAGTAAAACTGTATATGATGTAGTATGGCAACTGAAGTGGCAGGTATTACGTTTAGTCGGTTAACCAGACCAAAGACTACACCAGACTTTGACAGTGTTCTCAACAATTAACATTTACGATTTTGCAAGTGCGTTTCGATTTTGTTAAATTGTGTTATTATAGCTAGGAAAATAATTGATGATACAACGGAACGATTTATTATTAATGTGATAGATAGTTCATCAGATTCTGATTCAGATTCCGAAAAGAGCCTATGATTATATGACTATAAGTAATATGATCTTAACATTTGAAATAAAAGGTTTCGCATCTATGAGTCACGTGGTTTTTTTTGTTTACCTTTATTTAACTACCCAAACCTATGGAGTATAAGTAAACTTATTGTAAAGCATTATTAGTTTGTTGTATGTATTTTATCAGTTTTACTTTATTTTCAGGAAAATATGCCAACTAAAATTTAAGCAACTATTGAGAAAGGGCAAAACAAGCTTTGCATTATACCAAGTTTGTGGGAATCAAAAGGCGAGTTAAGATGGCCAAGAAATCGATTAAATGCCAACAAATTACTAAAGGATGAAACATCTCGGCCTTTACATAATTGGTCCACCTCAAAATGCTGTGTGAAAAGGCTATTAATATTGTCATATGACGAAGCAGTAAGAGAACTAGATCTCATGGTTCAAATCAATCATCATTTGAACTACTTGCGCTACTTTATGAAGAAACGTCATAATCATGTTCCGAAGGTTGAATTAAATTTACACATTTAACATAACTGTTATGATCATTAATAACCCTGTTTAATGTTTTTACTACGGAACCCTCTTCGTTGGACGTCGACGGAATTGGCAGTTGACCGTAAAGTCTTTCAGAGTGACTGTGTCATTAATACAAAATAAAGCTTTACTGTAGCTGTCATTTATTTTTTAGTTTTAAAACACCCTCAAAAACAGAAGTCATAAAACCACTGTATTTACAAGAGTGTACAATTACGCCATAAAAATAAGTTTGAGGACGGAGTTTGCATACACCATTGTACAGAAGCAAGTCTTAAGTGATACTATAATAACACTAAGAGCTGTAATAAGTAAGTGTTCACATGCAAAATACAGCTTGTATACAGCTTTAACGATAAAACCAGATTAAAGTGTCACAAAATACTTAAGCTGTATAGTGGAGTTTTCATATTCTGTTTAAATACCCTGAGCTTTCGCAGATCCCTTAACAAAGATATAATACAGTTTGAGCTGTATAAGGACTCATAAATCACTATTAGAAAGAAAAAATATTTTTTTGACACTCTTGTAAGTCTCTAAAAGAACTCTAAGTTCTAGATAGGCTGTTATATTGATGTTGAAAACGCTTGCGTGCTGCTTGGGAATGGCTGAACGGATTTGGATGAAATTTGGCATATAGATAGTTTGTAACTTGGATTAATACATAAAATACTTTTTATCCCGATAAAAGGTTCCCGTGGGATAATTTTCGACCTCCGCGCTGGCGAAACCGCTGGCAAAAGCTAGTACCAAATAAAATACCATATATCATCATGACCATTGGCAGTCTAATAACACCAATTGCTAGTTATAGTCCTCCTCCCTTTTGTGCTACGCTTCCCTGGTGTGTGTGTACATCATTTGCAAACAAAAATATTGCACTATCGATGAGCATAATAACAACAGTTACCGTGTAGATCCATTTTTGAAGTTTTAAAACGAAATGACAAAGTTGGACAATTTCGTACTTTGGGGGCGCGGTGTAATATCAAACCAAAATAAAAATACAGTTTATTTTGCTTTCATCTTCAATATCTTAATATTTTGTATCCATGTTACCGACATGTTATAAGCTGAAATGGTGCACCTAATTTTCGGACTAAATAATTGTCAACACAAAATTTGTGCGTATTTCTTAATAATATATATTTTTTATTAGCTGTTAACGACCCACTGCTGGGCAAAGGATTCCCTACTCTCTTTCCACCTCTCTCGGCCCAAAGCTGACGAGGACCAATCTTTATTAAAGGAGTCCAGCTCATCCCGCCATATCCGTCTGGGCCTGAGGCGATGTCGTTTGCCATTAAGGGGCCAACGGAGGATGAATTGTCCATACAAACGTAATACTTAAATCATTTGCAATTTGAGCATATTTCCACCATATTATGGTGATATTCAGATTCAGACAGTATATATCTAGGTTCGTAGGGGTATTTTTTTCTAAAATACTTGCCTAAAATGAAGTTAGGGCGAATTGCATTTCGCACATTTTTACAGCGTAAATTACATGTTTTCATATAGTTTTTTTGGTAATATAACCAACAATATCTGTAATATTTTTTTCTAGAAACATAGCTCATATTATCAAGTTGTAAAATATCGAAAAATATATTAAAATACAATAAGTTTTCATTCATCATTTTTGGTATTACGGAACACATCCAAATACATCATAAATCTTCAGTAGCTTGTAGTGCTATCACGTCAAGCAAATGTCAATGTGTGTGTGATCGTACTGCTCACTGTAGGTGTGTATCGCTCGGACAGTCACTAACACTAGCGCAATGTGATGTTAAGTGGGGTTGGTTCGGGAGCGACACGCGTCGTGTCGGGGTTTGTTTGGTGTCAGTGTGAAACGATTACGATACAGTGCATTGCGTGAATATTTATTTGTTTTCTAAATTGTATTGTAATATTTCTGACACTATTGATCTATGCTATGAACTTGGATTTAGATTTGCCCTGTAATTTGGTTTCGTGTACTCTACATTATTACAAACTTTGCTTTGTTTACGGACTTGGATAATTATTATTTACGACTCGGTTTGGATGTCGGCATGGACTCCGAACGTTGGGATGTAAATCACAGTAAGTATAACCCAATATGACATATATTATAAGTTACTTGCCTATTACTTTCTTGGCTACTAATTGCTTAATTACAAATTTTTAAACTCAGCCCAATAAAATAAAGATTTTTACGAGGTCTGAGTTATAAGCTAGTACCTACCTAAGTATATTTTGTATAAATTTGTGTTTATCTACCTATCTGGGTAGATAGGTAGTGAGGGAAGAAGTAAACAGAAGCTTCAAAGATACCTATGGAGTTTTATTTTTTTCGTTTCTCTACTCATGTAAGCAAGCGGGCGTAGGTAATTATCTCAAGGACACAGCTGAGACTTGCATTTTCACCAGAGATGTGCTATGCTACGTTGCTATGGATACGCTTGATATTCACCAATCCACATAGCATAGCACTGGTGGAAACGGGTTCAACTAAGCTATGTTTTTTTTTATATGGATGGATGCGTGCTATGGATGCGAGCTACGGATGGGCTTCTGGTGTAGCTATCTGCAGAGCAGAATACTTGCAGTAGACTCGCGTTTACCGCTGAAAGTAGAAATAACATCGTGGATGCAAAAAGTTATTTTATATCTCGCAACGTGCTTCGCTATTGTCGATGCATCGCTTATACGGAGTGACAAGGACATCGACGCGCAAACAGTTATCGTTATCATGGATTCAGTACCTACATGATTCTAAATATCCCTGCGTTGATATTTCGTCGATTATTAAAAAAAACCAGTGAACCTTACAGTAGTCGCATAATTATGTGTAAGATCTGACATCTCACCTTGGTATTATGCAACATAAACATTATATCCTAAAAACAATAATTAATAATTCAGGTAATATTTGAAATGATTTTTCGTAAGTCAACATTCACACGGGATGTAATAAAGTCGAGGCGTAAATCGAACAGTGTATTTTTTTGACGCGCTGAGACTCACTCGCGTTGCACTCTGTTGGATTCTCAATGCTTTGTTCAACACTGAGCGTTGAAGATTTTAAACCCATCCACCAGTGCGCTAATAAACCTGCCGCGATCTTATTACGTCCGTGGGAACGGTTCGACTTTAATTAACGTATACAGTTTTAATTATTTCTGGGATAAAAAATCCCTCAACAATTCTGAACAATCTACTATCATAATGTATATAGATTGAGTTATACTTTGGATAAGGAATTTCGTCAGGAGAGTAAAGAGTGAGAACACAAAATAAAATTTTAATTCAAAGTCCTTGTTTTTCATTTATACGCTCAAAACGCTGTTATTTATCTGCACATTGCGTAAATAGGTATATATTATTGGAACATTTGTTTGTTAGTAATACTTTGTGTAACACTAATAATTAATTGTATTCATTATTTATAATTTCATTTTTTTGGTTTAGTAAAAAGAATAAGTAAGTACAGACGCCAGCACATCAAGCTACCCCAATCTGTCAAATTTCTTTGATAGATTTTCAACTTTATCACATAAGCATAAGGTTCATGTTCAATTGGAAAAATTTGACAGTTTGGGGTAGCTTGATGTGCTGGCGTCTGTACATAAATATGACAGAAGCAGCGTTCGTATTTTAAAGTTGAGACCACTGCAACGGGAATAAACAAACATAATTAGGCTTGAAATAAATAACGATAATAATAATAAATATTCAAATAATTTACATTTATGCGACATGCGTGTGACAACTATAGCGCCGGCGCCGCCATCAACTGTTCACTTTCTGCCTAGCGCTAGCGGTCGAAGGATCACTGCGCTGCCGTTCGCTACGTGCGCGCGAGCCGCGGTAACGATACATTACGTATTGGAGTCACATAACGTGCCGTTGTGTACCTATTCATTTATTCAAGAACAAAAACAGCTTATACATTCAAACATTGGTCTACAATCTAGTTAGGAAACATATGTATGTATGACGTATCTGCTAGATTTTCTCTACAAGAGGCCTAGATCTCGAGATATTCTAGTAAGTTGAGATACTTACATTGTAAAGGAATTTCCAAAAAACGCATTATTACTCTGTACATTTACTAACGATTCCCCAAAGTAGTCAACAAAAATAAAACAAATGATGAACACACCTAATTAATTATGAATAAATAAAAAATACCCACGACTCGTTATCTGCTCACACACACTGCTGCGCTCACGGGTTCTTTTGTCAAACAGAGATAGCAATATTCCGACGAAATTTTGTCTCCGACTCGAATCGTAGTTGCGAGCTTTGGTCGTCGGACTCTTAAGCGGGACCCACTGGGTCATAAATTTGGCCCATTGATCGTCTAACATACGGTATATGTGTCCAGCCCAATTCCATTTAAGCGTGGCAGCTTTTTGAGTGACATCAGTTATTTTCGTAATGATACGGATTGTTGTGTTCTTAACCCGGTCCACAAGTTTGCTAATCGGAGTACTCCATTCCATAGCACTCTGGGAAACCTCGAGCGTGGACCTCTATGTTGTGTTTATGTAAGATTTAAAGAAATCTTTTTGTTTTCGTGACATTTTCTGGTTTAAGTCTCTCATTTCGCTGCAAAAGTGCGAGCACGGTTTTATCAACCCGGGGGCATAGAATTATCAAACCGGTTCGCTAATTTCGCGTTTTCCCATTTCTTACAATTTAACCAACATTATATAAATTTCTATTAATATTCTTACAAGTTTGAGACCTCAATGTTGTAGCCAAATAAATATCCTGTCGATCTATGGTAATTAATTACCCTTCTCTTATACTTTCCCGAGCTTTCTTTTAAATAACCAATGAAATCATTCAACAGGGGTTCAGAATCATGTAGCTATAATAACGAATCCACGGTCACAGATTGTACGTCGATACACCCTGCTACCCTGTATGTTAAATAAATAAATGAATAATCCATTCTATAGCAATATTAGAGAATAAAGATCGTGTACACAACTCACCTGGACGGCGTTAGGTCACAACTTGCAATGCTTCTCCACCTCGATGTAACATACGGGCCATACGGCTTCCCCGCGCGTGACTACACGTAATACAATTTACTTGGACCAATAGAATGCTTTCCTTTTAATTTCTTGATATTATCCAGTTTAGTAGGGTGTTCCTTACGAGTCTATTTGAAAGAAGTCTGTGTAGGTATATTCTTTGATTTGTATACTTAAATGGCAAGTCAGGATTCTCTGTAGTAGCCCGAAGTCTGGATTTCTAATGTGCTCAGTTGATGGCAATAGTCTTTTTCCATAAGCTACTACATGAGACTTATACCTTCATAACTAGCGAAATGTGAGTGTGCAAAATAATACACATCTCTGCACAACCCTACAGGGAATATTAGGCGTGATGTTTTGTAATTAGTCTCTATAATATTTATCAAATCAAACGGAAATGACCGAAAATTGGCCTAGTTATGTGCTGGTACAGTCCAAGTTTGTAGGGGAACGTTGGCATAATACTCGGGATGATAATATCTATCCTACAATAGCGACATTCTGTCAGTAGTTACTTGACTCCTTATTTGTGATTAGGTCAAAACAGCGCTTCCCACGATGTTTGATAAAATGTATAGTATTTTCTTTTTCAAACAAGCTTTTGTTTAAATGCTCTAAAAAGAAGAAAATTAATTTTAAATTAAATCAAATCCATCAATTTAATAAATTACACAATTTATGCTAGAAAAGCTAGATTCTTATATCGCGAGATTTTTTTAAACTATTAGTTTATTCTTTAGTCATCGCTGGGCATGTTTCTGAGCCTGTTCATTTGATATCCATATCATGGTGTGCATAAGAAATAACTAGACCATCATTTTGGACGGTCCGCCATATTGAATGTAGAATGACATCACATAGTTAACCGTACATTGTCATCAATACTAAACGTGTATGCAAAATTGCAGCTCAATCGGTTGAGGATAACTGGTTTAAAATTCGGTTCCAAGATTTGACCCAAACAAACATTGCAAGTTGAAAGCTTGTAATAAGTTGAATTCTATTTGAACCGATCGGTAGCGTCATCATCTCAATCACATGTTGCTACTGAAATTTTAATCAGATTTTCTCAATAGTTCCGATTATTCGTGTTTTAAATTACAAACCTATTCACTTTGATATCGTAATTGTAACGACTGATAGGCCTGGTACACATTAAAAATCTATCCGCATGGAACTTACGTTCATGAGAAATATTAAAGGTTTTCAAACTTCCAATTACATATCATGCATAAAATGCATATTAGATCATTTAATCTGTTATTGGGACTTTCTTTAGGCTTTTGAGTGCCAGATCTTGTGTGTAATATAATACTAATCATATATGTTACAGTTCATTTTTGGCGGAATTATTTGATTTGATGATTTATTATTCACTTGTTACATTGTGGATTCTGCTTCTATACTGATCCATCAATAGATGGAGGCAGAGTAGGTATCTCTAATTACTTTAATTTACTCATAGCTTTCATTCGCGCCATCTATAGCTTTGCTAGTGTACTAGTATGCCTAGACTTAGCCTATGCATACTAAATCGATAACGTATTGTGTAAACAAATGTCTTTTCGTATCTTATGAGATCTAGGACGCGAATAGTTCAGGGTTTCGAGGATAGGTCATATTCATCATATTTTGTGGTTTGAGTTTATAATTGGTGACGATAATCTGTTTATTTCTGCTCAATACTGTTATTATTTGGTCCTGAGCTACTTCTGTATCAATTTATTTAAACTATCTCTAACAATATTGTGCCTAGTGTTTTTCGTTTCTTATACTTACCTTTGACTAATAGCTACAATACCTGTCTGTAGATCTATAAATTTGGTAACTGTTTATTATTTAATGGATATATATAATTTCTTCATGAGTTTTATCTTTATAAAAACTTGGAGTACCATTTTATGAAATTATGCGCTTTCCAGTACTGACTACTTAGCAATGACGACACAGATATCTTTCACCTACATTAACTCATCATTAATGGTTCCTTCAAGCATAAGGTAATGAAAACAGGGCGGGTTATACTGGGTGGTAATCAATTGGAGGTCTATGGAAATAATTGGAGGCTGTATCATTACATTCGTTTTATTTGGTGTCATTATGTAATATCACTTTCATCTTCAAAAACAGTGGCCAGTTTTATAGGTCTACCGACAGATATTGCTGTCTATAGATCTATAAATCCGGCAACTGTTTTAATATTATAAACATCGTTATTATTTAATTGCCTTCATTTATCATCAGCTAGAACTTCATCGTGAGTATTTTATCTTAAAGACGAGATAAAGACTTGGAGTACCATTTTAAGAAATGATGTGCTTTCCAGTACTGTCTACTTAGCATTGATGTTGTAGATATCATCCACCTACATTAACTCATCATTACTTGTTTCTTCAAGGTGAAAGTAATGAATTCAGGGTTTGGGTACTGGGTAGTAATCAATTGTAGGTCTATGGAAATAATTGGAGGCTGTATCATTACGTTCGTTTTATTTGCTGTCACCATGTAACATCACTTTATGTTTACCATAAGTTTCAGACCATCGGCCATTCTATACATTATACCGTAATCTTTTTAGATGAGTTCAAAATCTTTACTGCTCATTATTCGGATGCTGTTTATTGGTTTTTTTAAAATCTCCTCATGAATATAAGTCAATTGGAATGAAATAAACAACAGTGGAGTGTGTAACTAAAATATTCTCGTTATTTAATTTACTACGGTAAGAACACATTTTTACAGAATGTTATTTTCTAAACAATATCTACATAAAATTGTACAAGTATGTGAAAACTTATCAAATACTTTTTAATTTACAATTAACAGAGAAAAATCAATATTCAAGTTCAACAAGATTAAGTTAAGCTTTATTTACCATTAAATCTTAAAACTAGAAACTATTTACATTATTTTTTTCTTAACAACGTCATGTTTTTACAAATTAATATTTCGAATCGGTGTTTTGATGTTTCTTAGATACACTCCGCTAAGTTATTTATTACCTATTTTTAAACTTTAATTTATTTCATGAAAAATCTCAAAATATTTTTGCGCAAGTTCTAAGAATTTTCACTTGTTTATTTTTTTTTTACATTTACGAAAGAACTTGATTCTTCTTTTGGTTCTGGGTAAACTCGCCTCGCTGTATGCAAAATAAACAATAAGGATATCATTTCTAGATAGTTATATCTAAGAAACACTAAAAGTACGTATTAAGTAAGTTATCTACTTGCATTGATATTAAATATTTTAAGGCAATTCCGACTTTCGCCGACATAATATCACAACGATTCTATACTACAAGTGTTTCCGAAGAAAATATTTATAAAAATACAATTTGCTCAAGTTACGTATAGGTTAGGCAGCGGTTTTGTGGACGATATTTTTTGTCATGCATCGTTGACTTAATTCTAATTTTATATACAAAGTGCTGAGACACGCGAATATACTGAAGTATTAGTAGAACCAAAAGTACCTGCATAGGTATGTATAAGACAGTAATTAATAAGATGGTTGTCATTATTTTAGAAGTTGTAAGTACTTATGCATTCAATACATCCGAGAGTCCCAGTACTAAAGATTTTAAAATGGAAAACGCAATGGAAGACAGCGTTCTCAACGTGCCTACTTAAGACAAAACAGAGAATTATCACATAGAATAAACCTAAACGATTCCTTGAAATCACAATCCTTAAAATTAAATTGTTCCCCAATTAATAATTACGTCAATATCGACGTCGAATATAACACGAAAAAACGATAAAAATCAGGTATAATAGGTAACGTTCGAAAGAGACATTAAAGCAACTCGACAATTTCATAGTTTACTCTATGTTTTGAACAACTCGTTGGTAACTTTAGTTTTGTTGAAGTAAATATAAACAACAATAATTGCATTGACAAGTATCCACATGAATGACAATATAAAATATAAATGGAATTCCAAATAGAAGTACATATAAACGGATTGTACAAAATGAGTATTACAGAAAATATTCTCCAATCGAGTACAGTATCAAACTGACTTATGGGAATACAATTTTATAAGAATCAAGGCGCACAGTACAATGTATTGATGAATGAAAAACTTTTGGCATCTTTCTGACGAAACAGTCGATCGCTAATTTTGTATACTTTGTATAATAGAAGCCTTAATTAAGTTGAACATCCAGCCTTCACTACAATAATAGCTTTAATATAACTGGCCACAGTAATGTGTTCGATAAAAAGCGACATCGAAAATAAGTTTCGAAGGTTTTTAATAAAGTTAAAGAACTAGTTGATAAAAATATTCATTTGAAAATAATGCCTGGTAAGCTTCGTATTAACACTAAAGTAAATTAATCCAAAAATAAGAAGATATTCAAGCTTCATAAAGTTCGCAACGGAATTACAGAAGTGGTTATAGAAAATTGAACGTTAGTAACTACAGATGAGATTATTAAATTGGTACCTACATACTTTAAGTTTAACAAAATCAAAATCATTTCAGGTCCCTTTAATTTCTCTTAATTGTACACCAAAACGTTTTTATTGCTTTACAAATCTTTGGTGCTTATCCACATTGCAAAAATCGGCACGAACGAATGGAAGGATGTGCATACATTATATTATTACGAACACATTTTTTTCTAGAAGTTACATAAAATGATAAAACCTAATATTGAGATTGTAAATGTCGTAAAAAGCTGCGAAATGCCAAGTCAGATTCTTTGGAACAAAGTAGGGATCAGTGACCCTGAAAATACAGTAAATGGAGTTTTTATTGATAACATTAAAAGTTATGTTATTGCAGTATTGAATATTTTGCTAGAAGCACCAAAATTCTGATGTAATAAAATTGCTACCAATCATAATGGGCTAAACTTACAACTGTGATAATTCTATGTTCCAAGTCTGACTAGATATATTGACAGTATACTTATTACTAAGTACAAAGTCAATACGAACCTATGTTAACCCCACAGTAGATTCATCAAGATACTGATTTAAATTAGGAGGTAGTTTATGTGGCGTTATCTCTTTAGGTCTTAAACATACTTCGCAACTTTTCTTTGACAAACATGTCTATTTTCTATGCTTAAGGAATTAATGTGTCGGTGGCTTTTAATAATATTTACCCTAATGAAATACATCTTTCAAATAAATACTATCTTGGAAGGTGTTGGTCCCGGATTATAATTTTTAAACAAATTATAACAATTTGGACCCATTCGGCAAACATGTGATTTTTTTCTTTTAGATTAGTCATCAACATCGCACCCGCAGTAACCTCCTGCGAATGCCTCACTATGAGTATCGCTCTGCGACATCACATGTCTTACAACTAAACACTTAACATTATATCCTTCTAAACACATATCACAATTGAACTCTCACAATGAGAGAAGAAGTTTTAAAGTCCAAAGTTACGCGAGCGCCCGCGTCACATGAGCGGGCGTCATTCGTGTAGGTTTTTGCTGAGAAGCAAACTGTTGTGTGGTCCCGACAAGTGCCGGATGAGTTCTGGTAACGCCTCGAACGTGAGTTGACAGAAACAGCAGTTGAACCGGCCGGGCGTATTGGTCCGCCCGTCGTTCTCGCTGGACGATATCACATTGCGGTGCACTGAACATAAATGTTTCAGCAAGTGAGCCTTCTGTTTGAACATAGCTACGCACAGTCGACAAGCGAACGGTTTCTCTCCGGTGTGCACCCGTAAGTGAGTCTTGAGATTCCACGACATACCGAACTGCTTGCCGCAGTACTCACAACGATACTCTCGGACTGGTGCTTGTTTACTTGAACCTTGGTCGTGTTCCGTCGCGGGCGCGTCGTCTCCACCCATTTGAGGTTGGCACAGCCACGGACCCCACGACCCTGCACTTGGAGGTCGGTATTTGAGAACATCCTCGTGCGCCGCGGTAGGGGGAGTGACACTCCTTTCAGGTAAGTACGGCGGCGCTGACGTGCTCAGCGGGTGTTGTAATACTCCAAGCCGAGCGCTGGCGACCGCTGCGGCATTGCCGGGTCCTTGTGTATACCGCAGATGCGCCATTTCTTCTAAGTAACTTGGGGGGAATGATACAAATGGAGGATTTTGTGACGGTGAATTGTGGAACCCGGGTCTTCTTTTTCGATGAGGTGTGACAACGTAGTTTTCGGGAGAGGTCTGCACGAGTGATATTAGGTCTTGGTCAGGTGGTTTAAGATGCGCGTAATCCTCTAATTTGACAGTTCGTAAATCTAGTTCTGGAGGTTCTAGGTAATGTGATTTCCTTTTAGCTCTTTCTATTCCTCGACCTAGCCGATCAGTTAGCAACTGTCTCCTGTAGTGTGTTTCCTGTGGTGGGTCTTCCTGGCTCGATGATGTCGACCTTCTTCTCGCGATATTCTGAAATAAACAGAAATGTAAGGATAAGTATTTTATAATGTTCAACGAAATTAATAAGGTGTGAATGGTTTTTGATAGTATTTTTTATATATTTACCTTTGCGGCAACTGTTTCCACATCAACGTCCTGTGAGTCCTCATGTTCTTGTTCACTGCCTGTGTTTTCTGAATTCCTTGCTAGGGATAAGTTGACCGGGTTTGATGAACTTCTTCGTCGTGCAACAAGTCTTCCACATTCCTTGCTCCTGGTCTCTCCGTCTTGTTCCTCATCGTCTCTTTCATCGTTACTACTGGTTGACATATTTTCTTTCTTTATACTCATGTTTTCATCGCCTTTTTCTTTGCTGTATCCCGCACCAGGAGTGACAAGCTCACTCTCTGAATGTGAAGATCCTGAAGGTGCATCGTGTTTACTGCTCTCATTGCTGTTGATATCTGTTTTCAATGATTTTGACTTTAATCGCTCGCACGATCGGTTCCGTTCTTCTGCCTGTTGTCGTTCCTTTGTTGATTTCCATACGTCTGATTTGATTTCCAATAATTCGAATAATTCTTGCATATCATCTATTTCACCAGACTGTAAAATAAAAACGGAATGATTTAGTATACTTGTTAGATTAATGAAATATAAATGTTTTGTCGGACTCTGAAGCGTTACTTGGAAACTAATTAATGTTATGATAATATAGTAGTGTGTAGTGAATAAATAAAACAGGTTAGATACTAACCTCTATGTAGGCTTGGCCGCTGTACAAGAATACAAGGAGATGCCTCATGAGAGTGCTACTGATGCCCGACATGTGAATCGTGACCGGACTCTCAACTGATGGCGTATCATCCAGTATTTTCCTGGAAAAAAAAAACAATAAGTTAGCTTTACACTTTTCTTAGAAACTCAGATATCTTGATAATAACCTAACTTTGAATAAAATATGATAGTTGTACTTGGCAATTGTAATTCTATTCATATATCCTGGTATAAAGTCCAGATAAGACAGTATGTATCTATCTTCCGTGTCTATTCATTGCCTTACACCTACAAGATACCGGTTACTTCAATGTGTTATTAGATTGGCTTACCAATTAACCTTATTAAATAATTAAGATTAGATTACAGTGATGGTCTATTCGAGAAGTATTGTGTAGTAGTACTTGTAGTAAAAATTAACAGTGCATTACGTAATTAATATACGGTGGCAGAGACATCGACGCGCAACCTGTTACCAAAAGCATGGAAGCGTTGAAATTTCTCGTCGGTTTAAAAAAACATTGAGTCCATACTTATGCCCACGCAGCTCAGGTTTGTTATTAGGTAGGTTTTGATTGCACTTTTTAATGACACAGCAATTTTGTTTTGATTACTGACGAAAAATGTCTTCGCTTAAGGGTCGAGAACCATGTGCTGAAATAATGGTTATAGTTTTCTCTCCGATGTTCCAGACACACTTTATTTTTGAAAACCCGTGATGTTACATGTATACCAGAAAGCAGATAATTTTACCGAGTGTTATCTAGTAGCATCTGCAGGGCAGGAAACATAACAAAACTTTTAGTCTTCATTATCACCATATCAACTCTTTAAAATCCATACCTTATGAGTGGGCTAGCGGCAGCCATGACGATTCTGTGCGCGGCCAGCGGCACAGCGTCGTCGCAGACCAGAACCAGGTCTGAGTAGCGGGCGCCACGCCACGCCGCCCCCACCTCGTTCAGGATGCAGGCGTGGTGCTTGCCGTACGTCAGAGTCAGCAGGCCCTCGCCCATCATTCCAGCACTGGAACAAAAACACATCATAAGCATACGCAAATTCAATCTTCGCTCACTTTGCTGGGGGAAAATGCAAGGTAATACAGAGTTATGAAGGTATGAAATGAAAATACAACCGTGCTCTCTTGGTGTTTAACACGACTCAGGGTGGAAGGGTCGAAGATTTCGGCTGTATACTGAAAATATTACACTACGATATACATACTTCATGCTAGTTGAGACGACTATGTAGGTATATGCAAATAGTTGTCGAAGATAATTTTATAACTAATTTTAGTTTAGAGTATAAAACTGGCTAGACTTTAACTTCCTCTAACGATTAGCATTTGCATAGGATAGTAAGAGTTAAGAGAAAGTAACGGGCAGGTAGAACTACAACATAATAGTTAATAAGGCTACAACAGCTAGATTGGCGTGAGAGTGTTTACCTTTAATAATAAACCCATCGATATCATTGAAAGAGCCAAACAATAATAAAACTCGTGTTAAAATCATAAAACCTATCTTGACGATCATCGCACTCCCAGTTTTTACAATTGTGTGAAATTCGAGGCGTAACAAATACCTATTGTACTTGACTAACGTGTGAAGACTTTGAAATCATTACATCTAAGTTTTTGTTGTCAGTCATAGTCATAAGGAAGTGCATCTATTATAATCCAAACTTGATTGCGGTAAAAACGTAGCAATTAACAGAATCTATTTACAAAATTATCAATTTCGGCGGCCGTTGTGTTTCTATGAATAATGTTATCTAATTGGAAGATGAGTTAAATTATTGTTTCGTGATCAGACGCGTTGTATAATTCAACACGTAAATAAGTGAAATCATACTGAAATTGAAACTGGTCATGACGTTCTCGGTTCATTAGCCTTGTTCTATGCCAGACTGAAAACTACTAGTTTAAAGGAAGACAAGGCTGCAGCCAGCGAACTGTTACGATAACAAATGATTCAATATCAATGCTCGCTAAATTGAAATCGTTCTCTACTTTGAAATCCAACGTTCACATAGACTATTTAGATGCAGTACAATACAATAGCTTTTAACTAAACAATTCTAGTTTCCCAACCAAATTAAAAAGGTTAAAAGGTGAGAAGAATTTAAATGAACGTGAACAGCTGACGTGTTCTTGGACTGTCAAAAGTAGCAACAGAAGTCCTAGTCGCAGGTGTTAGAAAGCCTGTTGCAATCAGACCTTGGCCCGATAAAGCATCGCAACGTGCTATTAGCGTTGCGATAGAAGCGCAAGATCGTTTAAAAGACGATCAACAGGCGCTTCTTTTGCATTGTGTCGGAGTTTAGCAACAGTGGGGTCACAAGCGGTGGAACAGTACTCATTGTTGTCGGCAACTGTTGCTCTATTGTTGCACTGTTTCACTCAAAAGTCATATTTAATTGTGTGGTATATAAAAGTGCAACGAGGGAAAAGTAAGCGTGTGCGCACACTGCGGAATGTTCTCGCACAAGACGATCTTGATCACCCGCCATGTCACGACTTCGTAATGATTTTGTTTTCAATTGTTTGCTACTCAACTTTCCGTTTCTATGCGATGCTACAGACCTACCTGAAAATGCCAAACATCTGAACTAAGAAATTAATACTGACAAACGTCACAACACTCTATAGGTAGTATGACTGCTGTTCAATTATTTGGGATTTCACGGCCAAACATAGCATAATATTGATTTAGAATCATTATTTACATATCCATAATTTACTTTTCTAGGTGCTAATTAAGAACTGGATAAAAATTACATGACTGAGTCGACAAAGAGTTAACATTTCCTTGAACGCGGGAAACGAGCAGTCATTAAAACGAAAATTAAGTGCTTTGTATCTGTACATGGCCACAAAAAATGAGATATGTATTATGTTAAAGACCGTGATGCTAAATTTTCCTTGGGCAATGAATGTGGGTTGAGTCTGTTTTAATGAGACTCTAATTGAAGGCCATAAGATTAAAGCCAAATGTAATAGCTTACGTGATCAAGAGGGATTTGAAAAAATCTGTGTTAGAATATTTCACTAAGACATCGTGCTTCTATATATTCGTAATTAATGTGGAACTAATCGAAGGTTAGGACACTGGTAAAAGTAACAAGCAGTGAAGATGGTTCGATAACTGGTTATAATATTATTTTCAATTTGAACAAGCTAATCGGTTTCAAAAGTATGGGCATTTGCGTGATCTTTAAATACATAACGGTTAAATATGAACTAATAGTTTTATTTTAAACATATTCTTTTCCCGAGTTCAAATTTTAAACAGAACTAGAAAAAAACGGCATCCAAGAAACAAAACCGGTTGAATTAAAATAAATTAACATGTTTATAATATCAAGTGTTGACGCTCTCAGCTGTTTTCAGTTCCTGATCTAAATTAATTCATAAATTATGTTACTAAAATGCATACAATTAAGAAACTGACAAACTTAACAAAACCCCATCCATAACAGTCACGTTGAAATTTTCCTATCCATAAAACATGTATGTGTCTTTTCAACATGGGCGTCAGTCGTACGTCCTTGGGCGGCCGTAGGCGGGACCAAAGGCAATACTAAAGTGACTATCTAAATTGTATATGTACTAAAGTGGATACATAGTGCTATTTTCAGGACTGGAACCAACGGTGCGCGTCTGGCTCACCCGCCATTGTCCGTGCGTAGCCGGTCGAAACGATGCAGTTCCCATGTTTTGCATCAAATTAGTGATACCTAGGGTTGTCTGCTGAAGTCGGTTCAAGGCTTTTTGAATGGCCGTTTATGTTCCTTTGTCAGGTTTGCCTGGATACTTCATTCAGCGTTTTCATTTTAAAAGAGTCGTTGACTTGAAATTTATCTTGTGTAACATCTAGGTATAACAATAATCTTCAGAATTAGGTTAATACGCTCATGAAGGTTAATTTTCAATTCAAAGTTCATTGAGTCAATTTACTATTGAAAACTTTTTCTATATCTAATCTATTTCAGGGTTGATTACAAGATTGTATCGATGACTCAAAGATGCTTTCAATAGCCACTACATAATTAGTTTTCGCTTCATTGCATCAAGGGGAAAATTACTTGACCGAAGACGAGTCGGTTTGTTAGTAGATAATTTCTTTATTTAATGAAAAAGAGCAACATCTCTATATGATATTTGTATACCTAGTAGAGATGTAAAATTTATTGTGAGTCAATCATTTTGAGTTGATTTGAATATTCAAGGTCAAACTGGTACAGTCTAGTGTTATGTTGGAAACTTTAACGTATGCGTATGGCTTTCGTTTATATTTTATTCAATAGACATGAAGGTAACGCTGCATTGTAAATTATTAATTATTCAAATATATTTGCAAATTTTGCCTTATATACAACCTATTGTAAAAAGCCTAGGTATACTTTTAAGTGCTTTTAGTTTCTTTCGATCTAAAAATTTGTAATGTTTTTTTATTTTGTTTTTTTGCCAACCCTAATTACAGCAGGTTGTAGTTTCAGTATAATATCTGTATGCTACTTGCCACTTCCTCAGATTGTGATCTTTTATCTAAAGAAGTTTCCACTGGCAATGGTTTTTTTATGTCATTACTTTTGTTTTTTTCAAGTACTTATATCGGTAAATCAAGGTAAATATTTTGCAGCGGCTAAAAAATACTTTTTGCTTATTTTAACATAAATCTTTACTTTAGTTCGTGAAACATTATTCTGATCTACGTTTAACTTTTTTTAAATCTCACACCATATTTTCATATTTTAGAATTCTGCCCTCTAACACCAACATTGAGCACTACAACCACTTTTCCTTTCTATTAACCTCTCATCCTTTCCCTTTCCTGTAGATCACGCTAGATGGCGCTATCCACAACTTCATCAGTTGTCCAACAGATGGCACCACATAATTCAACGCAAGGAAACTTTATCTAACCGTGAATGAAAGATAAAGCCAGCGTTTTTTTTTAATGTTTGCCTGGCCTTTTACAAGTAACCTTCGTCGAATAAACACTCACTTTCACCAACACTTTTCAGTAAACAAAATTCCGGATATTTAATAATAAACACAATCTCTTTACCTGTTACTTACTCATTTGGAAGCAAACGAAGGTAATTTGGTTAAGCAATATAGTTCAAAACATAATATTTAATTGTCTCTTTTAAAGCGCTGATAGTGCTTAAATAAAAATAAAAACACGATTATAAACTTAAATAGTAGCGCGTTAACGATGCGATGTAGGAACAGAATGCAGATAGTTATCTTTATCAGCTCTTTATCTTTCGCAAGTTCTAAAAGTTAGTGAAATAGGTCAGTGGGTTAGGCTAGGTTAGTAACTAGTCATTATCGTGCGCTGTCGCAGTTTCGATTGCAATTTCTGTTTGTATTTGAAATATCTTAGTGTTACTGTGTAATTTGTGACCCTTACAGTACAGGGAATATTAAAAAAAGTGTAGGTATTCTAGATTTAGATACAGTCTGGTAGATATAAAAACGGAAAGTGCTAGTGCTCAAAAGTAAAACGATAATAATAACCATAAACAACGTACTGAACCAGCGAATACTAAATAAATAAACGACGAAAGTCACAAAGAAAAACAAAAAGCAGTTTTCCCAGTCAGGAAGAACAACACAACAGTTGTTTACAATTCCAACAACATCTATAAAAATATCTCAATCAGTCCAAGAATCAAGGTTTGGTCATAAAAGAAACGCCAGGCTTACATAACTATACCTACCCACACTAATTAACCACGCACCGACCTAGAATGGTCGTCCACATTACGATCTTACTCGATCAGTACCGATTCTAGATTGTTGCACTCTTAATGGTTTTTATGACAGTCATGTCACTGTAAAAGGAGGAATAGAACGACATAATTGTAACTCAATATATACTTACCTATAAATAATTAGTAACTAACTACGATTTATAAAAGTAATGGCGTGTTTCTGCAACAAGAACGGTTTTTTTAAACTTATTAGGGAATTAATTGGTCCGATCGATTGATATGTGGCTGTAAATTTTAGCGCTGATAAGTCTTACAATGTTGCACCTGTTTCAAATTTAACAACTTTAATTTTTTGTATGATTGTATGTGCAAGTCTAAAATGGATTTAGAATCTATGCAAATTGTTACTTGACGAAAGGGTACAAGGACATTGAAAATACCAAAATTTACTTGTTTCTGATTCAAACACAAACGCAATAACCTTTGTGCATGTCGGCAGTTTCTTAGCAGGACTTATAGTAAAGCATTGTTATGAGAAAGTGTAAGAAACTAAGAAGACGATAGAATTATATATATGACAGAAAGAGAAGTAACTTTCAATCTACAACGCAAAGAAATAACTGAAGCAATTCCAAATCCCAGTAACGAAAGCAATAGGAAATTCGGATGCCAATTAATTGACCATATCAATCGAAACTGTGGACTGTTAACGGGTAATAAACGGTTTACGAAACATTGTTGCAAACCTAGAAATTGTACAAGACAACCACTATTGGCCTACTGGAGCGTATGATTGAAAAAAGTTCCAACTTTCGCTGTATATTGGCAAATAATTGAAAGTTACGAAAATGTCTATGTCAAATCAGCTGATTTATGAACTCTGCCGGTTTGTGGAGCATAATTTTGTAATTTGCAATGTTAATCTGACACTATAGTCGTCGATGGTATTGATTGATATTTTGTTACGGGACGTTATAACTGAAACAATTTCTGTTGCTGTAGTTAGTTTGCAGTCTTCGAAATGACTCAGTTTTTTGATTTCGTGTGAATTTGCTGTGTAAATTACATTATTATCGTCCAAATTCTAAATGTTGTTCAGGAAAGACCCGATTTCGATATTTGCGTGGCACGTTAGAATGTTTTCCGATACAATGAACGGAAAAATATGCGGATTGACATCATAATACCTAATATTGTTTTCCCGTTTGGCTGGTGACAGACAACAATTCACTACTTTTCAATATAAAAATGATATCTTGGAACAGCGGGTGTTTCCCTGCACACGATTCAAAAAAGTATTTCATCAGGAAAAGTGGGATGCCTTCTTGCGGTTAGCGGACATTCGCTATATCACCTATACCGTAAGTAAACAAACAATTCAAAAACTTTTAATAAAACATAGTTTGATAATATGTTACTCATCAATTGAAAAAGAGTCCCGAACAAGAAATAACTAGGTAGGTTAATTAAATTCACAACACGTGATATGATATGTTAATAAATGTTTAAAAGAAATACACACAAACGAATTTTTTTTGGTTAATAAATCGTTACAAGGGCTTTTGAACACATGTGTCATCAATTCAACATCATCTGTTTCAATACAAAATTATTATGTTCTTATAGATGGAAATTTATTTAAATTCCGTAGAAATTAATGACGTTGATGAAAATGTTTAAATATTATTTGTGTAACAACTTGTGTTCTTCAAGGACTACTCTTAGGTAATTTTCGATTGAAGCGCTTTAGCCAAATCGTCACACAAAACGGAAACATGTTAAGATTTTACTAGTTATTAATCAAACAGTGAAACTAAGGCGGCCTAGTTGAAATAAAAAGAAAAATACGTAACAATTGCCTTGCAAGGAATAGTAGCGTGATAGATACACACAAATTATGAAACAGCTAATTCCGATGTGACGCAAGCAACCGCAACTCAAGCTACCAATGTTGTCTTAAACAATGTCCACACTGTCACCAAACAATCAAAAATAAGCTCAAAGCAATTGAATAAAAATATCAAAACGGTGTCAGTAGAAACATTATTTACAGTCGCTATTAAAACTTCTTTGTTTCCAACTGATTGATATAATTTCAAAAGCATCTTTATGAAGTTCAAGTAATAAATAAGTGACCAAGGCACGCCGACGTCAGAGGTGTCGTCACAGCAGCAGAGGTCACTCATTACCATTCTTGCAAGGGATAACTCTAATAGAAATGTCATCGTTAGTAATTGTCAATGAAATATTGTAATGCTAAGCAATCATGAAGATGCCGTGGAAATAATTGGACAAATCGAAAGCAGAAATGCTATTTTCAAGATAATGACATCCGACAGATACTTACTTAGTGCCACAACTTGAGATTTTTTATGTGAAGAGACGATCTCAATATTAGGAGTGGCAGAAAAAGCAGAATTTAAATTACATATAATGCTAATGCTTATTTCAATGCAAATGAAGAAATTATGAGAGACTGAATAATTACCATTAGATTTATTGGTAAAACGTATTTGCATTAGAAAACAAAGCAATGAATTTGTACGTTGAAAATGTGAGTAACAATTACCCTATGGTATATCCAGGTTAAATCTCAGCATGCTCTGATGCCTCTGATGGATTATGAGTAAATTAAACCAGGATTGAATAAAGAACAGTCGATTTATTATACCGAAACAAAAACGCAGTGACATAAGCAGACATTAGAGTATTACACAACTAACTTAAATAACAGGAGAGACGCCCCCTAGTGGCTAATTAATACAACATGAAATGACAATATAAACTGTTTGGTTTATACTTAACACCTACTCTTAAACTAAACAGTTTTTAATCCAAGATTAGAAACACAATTGAAATGCTTTTCTTTACCTAAAGATTTAGTTAGTACATCTGCAGGCATATGTTCTGTGGACAGATATTCTAACTTTACAATTTTATCTTTAACAACTTGTCTTACAAAGTGATGCCTTATATCAATGTGTTTACTTCTACTATGATGTATATGACTATTACACAATTTTTGAGCAGACTGACTATCATTATATAATGTTACAGCAAAGTATTTTCCTAAACATTCATATAAAAAACTTCTAAGAAATTGTGCTTCTTTTGCACCTTCACACAAAGCCATGTACTCTGCTTCTGTGCTTGAAAGAGCGACAGTTCTCTGCTTTCGACTTTCCCATGATATAGCTGAACTACCTATTTTAAATACGTAACCTGTATAAGAACGGCGATCTAATTGATTTGATGCCCAATCTGCATCAACATAGCCTTGAACAGAGAATGAAGATTTTTCATACACTATACTATAATCCATAGTATTTTTCAAATATCGCAAAATTCGTTTTGCAGCTTTCCAGTGTTCTTCAGAATAGCAGTTATTGAATTGACTTAATGAACTTGCTGCGAAAGCGATATCTGGCCTTGTACACACTGCTATGTACATAATACATCCTATAAGACTCCTATATCTTGAGTCGGGATCACTTTTATCTCCTTTTTCAAATTTCATGCCATTTTCCAATGGCGTACTTGCTTGCTTACACTCAGCCATCTTAAATTGTTCCAAAACTTTTTGAATGTAATTTCTTTGATCAAGAATACTTTTATTGTTTTCCTGTCTCACACGCATTCCCAATATATGTGTAGCTCGGCCAAGATCTTTCATTTCAAACATCTTCATTAGTTCCTCTTTCAGCTTTCTCTTTTCAGGTGTTTCTTTACTGAATATGAAAACGTCATCGACATAGAGAGCCAATATGATGAGGTCTCCGTTGTTATCTGACTTTATGTAAACGCATGGCTCACTGAGTGATTTTCTGAACTGAAGATCTGTTAGAGCTTTGTTGATCTTGTCATACCAGGCCTTCGATGCTTGCTTGAGTCCATATATTGCTTTGTTTAATTTAAAAACATAATTTTCTTTTCCTTTTACTTTATACCCATCTGGCTGTTCCATATACACGGATTCCATCAAATCACCGTTGAGAAATGCTGTTTTAACATCCATGTGATCAACGTGCATGTCCATGTGCACTGCCAGGGCAAGTAAGGTACGTATGGTGGAATATCGTACCACGGGTGAGTAGGTTTCTTGGTAGTCTATTCCAAACTTCTGAGTAAACCCTTTCGCAACGAGACGAGCTTTGTAACGTAGTAACTCACCGTCAGTTCCCAACTTTTTCTTGAAAACCCATTTACATTTCACCGCTTTCTTCCCAGCAGGTGGTGTAGTCAAACTCCATGCTTTATTCTTTTCGAATGACTCATATTCATCTATAATCGCTTTCCTCCAGTGCTCTTTTTCAGGTCCTGACAACGCTTCTTCTATGGTCAACGGTTCATCGCTGTGGTTCATTGCTGTCATCACAGTTTCATCAGCAGTGGTGTCCTCATAGTCGCTCGTTGATTCATCCGAAGCCATGTCAGGAGTCCATGTGACATCTGAAGAATGATCAGAACAAGAACTCGATTCAGATAATTCTATCACAGGTTGTGACGGTGAATGTTCCTCTGCATTATTATCACTTGAGCTCTGTTCACCTATAGTGTTATTACTGTTACTATTGAGATTTAACTGACAATGATCAGTAGTATCGTTCTGATTATGTTCCAAGTCTTTGTACATTTTCCCTTCTAAAAATTGTACATCTCTGGCTTTAATGCATTTCGACGGATTCTCTGGATCCACAAATCGATAACCTTTCGATGCACCGCAATATCCGACGAAGATGAGCTCCTTACTCTTTGCATCTAGTTTCTTACGCTTTTCATTAGGTATCATTACGTAACCAATACAGCCAAAGACTCGTAAATTGGACAGATTTACTTTATTATTAGTCCATTTTTCCTCCGGTGTTGTATCTCTCACCGCCTTGCTTGGTGACTTGTTCTTAATGAAGATTGCTGTGTTGACTGCCTCCGCCCAGAATCTCTTGTCCATTCCTGCGTCTTGGAGCATACAACGACCCGCTTCCATGATAGTGCGATTTGCCCGTTCTGCCACACCGTTCTGTTGTGGCGAGTATGGCACTGTCGTTTGGTGCTCGATGCCATGCTCTCTCAGGAATATCTGGAATTGTTTATTCACATATTCACATCCATTGTCTGTCCTTATTTTCTTTATTTTCAAATCAGTTTGATTTTCTACATAGCTCTTGAATGTCTTGAATACTGACAACACCTCATCTTTAGTTTTAATAAAGTAACCATAGGTCATTCTTGTGTAATCATCTATAAATGTTAATAGATATCTTGCACCGCTGAATGAGGAAACGGGCATTGGCCCACACAAGTCTGAGTGTATAAGACCTAATCTTTCATTTGCTCTAGTGTAAGACTGCTTTGGAAAAGGTAATCTACATTGTTTACCTTCAATGCAAGCTATACAAGGAGTATATTTAGTATCAGTGTAATCAATTCCACTAGCCATACCTTTCTTAAGTAGGTCCATACTCCTTATATTCAAGTGCCCAAGTCTGCGATGCCATAACTCCTGTGATGAGTTCGCGTCGCACAGATTTGCAGCTTCTGCTCCTTGCCCTTCAGTTGTAGGGCTTGTAGACTGATTCTCTGTCAATGACGGACTTGTCATCATTGTCTGACAAGCAGCAGCCAGCTCGCTTCCATCTGTCGCTGTCTGCATTTGATAGACGCCATTTACCTTCGTAGCCCTTGCAACTGTCATCTCACCATAGAAAATTTTACACACTTGTGTGTCAAAGTGCACTTGCAGTCCCTTCTCTGTCATTTTATTAACAGAAAGTAGATTCGTAGACAAGTCTGGCACAAAAATAACCTCACTTATTTTTAAGGTTTGTTTTTGTCCATTCAGCAACAATTCTACATCACCGTATCCCTCACTATATATTTTTTGATTGTTCGCCACTGTAACCAACCGCGGAGTGTCCACAACATAGTTTTTTAGAATGTTTTTGTTGTTTGTCATGTGACAAGTCGCACCGGAATCTACATACCAAGCTTTTCAGTTAATGTCCACTGCTAAAGCTGTAAGTAACGTTCCGTTCCAAGCTTTTTCACTTTTCTCACTCTTTTTATCATTTTTCATTTTTGTTGGACAGTTTTTCGCGAAATGACCCGGTTTTTTGCAAATAAAACATTTAATTATTTTTGTAGAACTTTTGTTTGTTGATTTATGTGGCCAGTTTGACATCAATGCACTTTCTTCACTCTTTTCAAAGTCTCTGCGTAAATTTTCTTGTAAAAGTTTGCTTTTCACGGTTTCACTGCACAGTTTAATGTTCGAGTTTTCTAATGCCATAATCAATGGGTCATAGTTAGATGGTAACCCACTCAGCATCAAAACTGACAAGAAATCATCGTCCAATGGAGCACTAATATCACGCAATTGTTGATCTAAATCGCAGATCTTCAGGAGATAGGCTTCCATATCACTGAACTGTTCCAATTTCAATCCAAATAATGTACGCAGCAGTCCCAACCTTCTACACAGGCCTCTGTCTTCGTATGCTCTTTTTAGGTTAACCCAGGCCGCATGCCCGGTTTCTACATTCCGAACATGCGAGAATGACGACGGCTGAACCATCAGACATATTTTCGCCAGCGCCCTTTGTTGTTTACGAGGGTCCATGACCTTGGGTACACCCGGCGTCGACTCTTCGATACAATCCCACAGGTCCTCGTGTATTAAATACATGCGCATCAGGAATTTCCAGTTTCCGTAGTTTGTTATACCACTTAGTTTTTCAAAGTTGATAGAAATTCCAGAATTCGTTGCCGACATTGCTCCCTGTGGCTTGGCACCGCTGCCGTTTTCAGACATTTTGACTTATTGTTGGTTATGCGTACTAATATTACTTTACTCCAACTAATCGCGTATCCTGGGCCCATAACCTGATGGATTATGAGTAAATTAAACCAGGATTGAATAAAGAACAGTCGATTTATTATACCGAAACAAAAACGCAGTGACATAAGCAGACATTAGAGTATTACACAACTAACTTAAATAACAGGAGAGACGCCCCCTAGTGGCTAATTAATACAACATGAAATGACAATATAAACTGTTTGGTTTATACTTAACAGCCTCTCGCTCGATTGACACCGGATCGACGCCATTCAGCCCGCTTGGTCACAATCGCAGATAATCTCATGAGCTACATTTACATGCTCGTGAACGGTTTTCTGCTCTATTTACATAACTGAAATGATCGGCTAAATTAAATTGTCTGTGTCCATTTTAACGCCACTTCTACGAGTATAACCCGTTGAAATTTTGTGACAATCTCTGAGGCACTCACTTCACGCCGATCGGTTACGAAATGCAAATATATCAATTAAACACGCTACGCGGCATCAAAATGATATAACAAATGCTGGTCTTTAAATATTTTAATAATAAGGAAGAGTTCGAAGTTACGAGTTTGGGAAGTCGTAATAATAATGCCGGTAGTACTCGGCTTCAATGACAAACGTATGTACAAAGGTACTTAGCAACAGGCCAGACCCCTTTACAAGCTTCTAACAGGCGGGCGAAGTATGACAGAAAGCGATAGTGATGTAAGTCGATAGTCGTCAAACAGGAAACCGCGGGGCGCGCGTGGCCAGCGATACGCCGCACACGCTTTGTGCTGCTGGCCTTCGGACGAAATGCTCGCTGCCAGCACTGACTGCGCTACCGCATCACATACATTATGTAATGCCGACTCCACAACAAATGCCAGTTCATTCATACCGACCACTCGTCTCAGCATTCTACGCCCAATCGATGCACTCCCCACCGATTCCCACACTCATTGTCACCGAACATCTTGTAACTGTTACGAAAACAAACTAAAGAATTTTACGTCTCAATCGATAAGCTTATCGCAGATAATTTCCTTTTGCGTTGTAAAAACAAGGAACTATCCAAATTAGTTATTTTAATCAGTGTCGACTTGAGTCAAATGAGATCATTGCCATTACGATAATTTGTATGATAAAATTGACTTTACGTTTACAATATGATTTAAATATTTTGATGGTTTCATTCACCAGTCAAGTATTTTATAATCATCTGCGTGTTTGTATTCGTCAATCTGCTTAGGTGTAAAACTATGAGTTATTTTTGTGTTCGGCAGTTAAAGTTTAGCTTTATGATGATATCGTGTGTCTGTGGGTGTGATTTGGAATGTCAGCGATCAGCAGAGTAATCAATAATCAAACATAACATTGCTGTCGTTGGCAACTGACAAACGAATTTATTTATAAATGCCATCGTACCCTTGTGCGAGAGAGTCTTGGGCCGAAAGCGCGAATCAGTTTTACCTTCGATGATGCTAAAATAGCTGCGCGGTTACACTCACCTTGCGTTTGATTGACGATCGATCCCTTGTGCCAGATACTTGTTAACTGTTACTGCAAACAGCTCTAATGTACATACACACTTATTACAAATGTAGCGTCGTTTCGGAATGCGATTACGAAACTTTGACACCCGTCGAGTCAGATGAAGATTTCCTCTGTTCCTGTGGTAATGGCGTCGCGCAGTGATCAACACACCGCCTTTGGCGTATTTCTAAATTTTCGCAACAGTTTCGGTTCGGAAACAAATCGAGTTCGTGTTCGACATTTTGCGATCACTGCGGCAGTTAGATGACTATTTATAAAGAACGTGTCTAAGAAAAGGTCGGATTTGATTGTCGGCAGTCATTTGAATATCTCTGGTGTTATTACAGCAAATTATGATGAATTAAATCGTCTATATAGAGGCGTTCTCACGCCGCGAAATTAGTTGACCTTCGCATCTGTGGGCGCTTTGTGGCCAACCGAACATAAGTTTATAAGAATACAACTATTATTAAATCGATACTTATCTAAAAAGTTACATTCAATTGTTTGAAGTGTTAGTGCGATTGATCTTCACAATTCACGAGCAATTATATTTGAAAGCAAGCAGCTAACGAAACATAAAGACGTCTTCTTTGTTTGATTAATATCTATTAGCACCGATCTCTTCCGTTTACTCGCCTGTTCTCTACAAACGGTCCGAGGTAAACCAGACTCGTCCAAGGTCCGTTTTGAAATAGGATGGCACTTGACCTTCAGGATGAAAGTCAACAGTATTGCGCAACGTACCGGCGCGCGTCTCAGAACTCTATGCTAATAACCGAGCTCGAGACACATATTGGAACCTGATCATGACCCACATCCATGTTCAAGGATTTCACATATTTGGAATTCGATGATTTCAAAACTGACAGAATTTTAAGGTGTGTTTTGTTAGCGTGCGCAGATGCATAAATGGATGAATGGAATAATTTTATAGCCTTTGAGAATAAATGGAATAAAATGGAAAAGTAAGTTATTTTCTTCGGTTTTTCCATTCTGTAATGACGCAAACGAAGACCGCACAATAGACCGGGAGTGTCGAGTGATTCATTTAATTAATCACTGTGTTGTTAGAAGTTCCTTCTGTATGGTCACGTGTTCAAAGAATTACATGCCAATCTTTAGAATGTTGTAAGGTTGTAAGACCGGACTAGATTTTTTTCACCACTCCTTTCTACACATTCAACTGATTAAACTCACACATGGGTAGCACATGTAGTTTGTGTTTGTTTGGGCATGTGTTGGTGTGCGTGCGCGCATATGTGTTGGTGTACGCACACAGAGGCGTGCGCGTGCTGGTGGAGCGTGCGTAGTTCCGCGCGCACGTTGTCCAGGAGGGGGGAGTTAGCGCCGGCGAGCGGCCGCGGTTTTGTAACAGCGTTTTATTTCAAGGTCACTCGAGCAGTTTTTAGAAAGTTACTTCACTCAAGTCTTAGGTTAAAACTCATATTTGCATCGTTCCAGTCAACACTGGGACTAAAGTAACAACTTTATTGTTTGTGTTTGGAAAAATTCAATTAAAAAATTCTATCATACCTGGGCCCTGAGACAAAACACATTTCTGTTAGTGTTCCCAAACACTACGCCAAAATGTACGGATTTGACATCACCTACGGAAAGATTACGTCGTGTCCTTTCCGCAGATAATATCGTTCCCATACTTTTTGGCGTAGCGTTTGGCGTGAACGCTAACAGAAATGTGTTTTGTCTCAGGGCCCAGGTATGATAGATTTTTTTAATTGAATTTTTCCTGTTTTATCTTGAGTGGTTATGGTTAATAACGAATACCGGTCTCGAGTTCTGTTCCCAAGAAGTTCTTGTTGTTATTTATTGTTTTGCATAATAATTAATAAATTGCTCTTTGTAAAGATTATAAAAGCAGTTATGAATTTTAATGTAGTATAATAATAGTTTTCTATTATTCTGTTCCATTTTAACCTTCCTAATTTATACAGACAAGCTGCAGGTAATTGAGAAGAGGTTTCTAAATTAAGCACTGACGTAATTTCCGAATGAGGTGTAAATAAAAGAGCGGTAAATCAGCAAGTGAATGTGTCCAAATACACAATAAAACGAATAAAAACATCACGTTTTCTTAAAAATAACATCCGAACATTTCTTATTTCGCCATATCGTCGCTCACTTCCATATATGAGCCGTGATCTTCTCTGTAGTCGAAATGATGAAATTTAGTCGACTGCCATTTCGTAAAGTTGCATAACAGCGAACGCTAAATTTTGCTGTCAGAGAAAGTATGCGAAAGGCTTTACGTAATGCGACCACGTAACTGTTGTAGCGACTCAGTTTTGATTTCCTCGCTTTTATGTCCATCACAGTTACGTGAATATTTCGGGGTAATTTTGAGAAGCCCCGTTTAGCTAATGTTGCAATCTGCAGCCTCATTTTGTTTTGCTTTATTTTCACTGCTAGTTTCATCTTTTTTAAATTTCGGTTTCAATGCTGCTTCAAGAGCAGTCGTAGTCCAGTGGTTACGGCCGTGACTTACGAGTTGTAGATCGTAGGTTTTAACTCAGTCTCTCTAAACGGTGAAGGAAAAAATAGTGAGGAAACGGGCATGTCCTAGAACTAAAAACTCAAAAACACGTGACATTCACCAACCCGTATTGCGCCGCGTGAGAGATTACGGTCCACTCTCTGGTCCCTCTCTGGGAGGCTCTGTACCAGCAGTGAGAATATTATAAGTTAATTATTATGCTGCATCAAGTATCTGTGTTTTCTTTCGCAAATTTCTGTCCTCTGCTATAAGCCAGTAGGTCAGTCCTTTCAATAGGGGGCAAGTTAGTCCCTACATCTTTACCTTGGTTTTTCATCTCATCTTAACTAGTTTAAGTCGTTACTATGTACCTATATCAAATCTTATCCGACTCCTCGCATCTATTAGGAGTCTCAAGAATTTATTCGTCACTCATACAGACATTTCCTTTTAAGTCTGTCATCATGCATATTTATGGAATTATATCTTTTTATAATTGAAGATCTTTATTCAATTCTTATATCTTGTATGTGTCCTTATACGGATTATTGTTTGATTGGTATGGTACAAGATAGTCATTTTTAATAGGAATCATACATAACCATATCAACCATAAAGTATTTTTAGTACAATTTTTCTTTTCTACAATGTTCGAAGATTAATATGTTTTTCATAGATTCTTTGAATACGGACGTAAGTGTTATAGAGTAAACATGATCGGGGAAAACATTTACGAACACCATTGTAACGTGACTCATTAGTATTATGTGTTGAACCTTTTGAAAAAAGTCATTTCGTATCGTGCATTAGTAAGGAATGAAAAAAACTCCCATGCTTGAATCATCATTCTTATAAGAATCAACAACAAACGGGTTACCCCAATACAGGTAAAAGTGACAAGGATAACAATAAAATTCCTTATATTTTCTCTCTCACAACATCTGTATTGGATGAAGCATATTATTAGGACGAAACACTGATTGATATAACTACAACCTAAGAAAACTATACGATAAGATTTAACTTTTAAAAGTTCCTGACATATTGCGCATACGCAGTAGGATTAACCCTTCAACGTCAAGTCAAGAAGTTTGTGAGCGAAGATTAAGCACGAAACGCAACTGAGAACCACAATACAATCTCTGTCCTAATTTCAGAGTTATCAGCGAAGTCAAATATCAACGGAACGGTACGCACGCTACCGCTGAAGATAACCAAAACCACGGATTTGTGACTTAAAGTATTGCAGTTTCCAATTTGGTCGGATTTCTTGACTCTGTCTCTTTCTTGATAAACTGAAATGACTTTCTGGCTGAAGATTTTTGACTGATCAGTGACAATCGGGATGGCTTTAGGATGGAAGGAAAAGTTATACATGCAAAATGAACTTCCAATTAAAATATTTGTAGTGTTTTCTGGGCCTATTCTGTAACATCAATCACCTTTTCAACATATATTACAAACATCTATGAAGTCTTTAAAAAAATGTATTTCTCAGAATACACAAAGAAAGAGATAAAGACGATCTAAAAAGAATTTCATTTTTTGTTACTTTTACATCAACCAAGTGTAACGGTTGCTCAAGTGGGAAAATGTGCCGTAATTTTACTGAGATAACCATCATCTTTCGCAACCAGTGCAAACGTTGAACACGTTTGGAAAATGGAGCGATGAAAATTAAAATACAAATATTTTTTTTTGTAATTTCATCATCCTACCAGTTTCATGTCTAACATATTGATGCTAATCAACAAAGAAGCTGTTGATCTAGAAAAGTTTTTAGGGAGAACACCAATATAAACTAGAAGTACTCTAGAACTACTCTCTACTCACTCACTCTCTCTCTCTCTCTCTCGCTCGTACTCTATAACTACTCGTTGCTATTTTATTTAGTTTATCTGACACAAATTTATTTAATTTATGTATGCATATGCATACACACGTCACGTTGCAGTATTGGTATAAAGCTGATTTACATCCGTCACCTCACACGTCAGGTCTAGTTGAAAACCAGCGTCAGGCACTAGTTGTCTGGCATTTATGCTGAACTGGGCCTTTTTAGCGCAGCCGTGAGGCACACTTTGACGCACTTTACACTTTTTGTTGGTTTTTTTTTTATTATTTGCTGTGTATTGTGTGCATTTTTGGTCTGTGCTAAATAAATGTATTTTCTTTCTTTAATGATTTCAGTTTAAATTTAAAATAATCTAAAAGAATGAAGGGACCTTTATGGACCCATGCAGCATCCTAAATGCGTAACACACTATCAATCACAATCTAAATCATTTTGAAGGATATCGCTAATCCAAAGGATATCGCTAATCCATTGCTTCATTTGAAAAATTTGTCTGCTCAATAACGGAAATGCAATGAATGTGGTTGAACTGTTAAAATAAAAGCCATTCCTAATGTTAGCATGTAACGCTAATACCCCGCTGGTCCCGGGTCCGTCGGTTATCAGTCGTCGTTGGTCAAGAGGTGGGCAGAAGAGGGCCCGAATATCTGACAACCAGTCTCGTCAAGAGGTGGGGGTGAGTGTTACCCATTAACTGGGTTTAGTAGCTCCATGTAAAATACTGTTTTAAACTGCATCCGAATAGACTGCAAGCCGACCCGAACATAGTTGGTTGGCAGATGATGAATGGACCAACAGGAATAAATACGTTTAAAGGACTCCTTTCAGATAATTGATACATCGAATTATAAAGATATAAACGTTTTATTACTGGTAGTTACAGTATTAATATTAAAAATAAACTAAACTGCATATATAGAAATAAATTAACAAATACATATGTTTATAAGGTGAACACTTATGGAAATAGTTAATAAAGTGGTCCCCTATCATCTATAATACAGGAAAACTTGTAGGAGGAAACTTATATTAATATGAAGTTACTCTATGCACTTATTATGTGGAATAGTGGAACAAGCGACAATACTTAGAGAATAGGCTGATTACTAACAGGGTTACTGTGTTTAACTAATGATGGTCTAAATGTGTTATATATATGTATGTATGCGGTTGGTAGTCTGTTTTGCCTTATGGTATATAAGCAGGATTTATGGGTTAATTTAAAAATCGTATAACATTGTCATTGAACTACTAACACTTAACAATAATGTGTCACTTTTCCTAGTAGATATTTTGAGTCAGGCTTCCTTAGTCCTTTTTTTATAGAATTTTAGATAGTTTTATCTGTATTATTGGATTGCTCTACGACGTAGTTTGTTATTGAATTTTGAAATCGCTCTCTGATTTTAAAGGACTCATTTTTAGAAATGTGTCCAATTGAAATCGTATTCCCCGCAGTTAAACCCAACTTAAACTTAAAAGTAATATGTAAGTGTAACAAGCATTAGACTAGGCGGAACAGCCAAAGACTTTGAAGATGATAACTTTATGGACTTACAAAACTACCATGATGCTGTTTTATATCCACAACAGGAATTTCAAAGGATTGTAAAATATTCAGTACAAATATAGATACGGCTTTTTACGGTAAAGATTACTTGTTCAAGTAAGGACAATGAAGCTATAAAAGTTAAGTTTATAGCAAGGATACGTTACTTTAATATTATTTTGAATACAAATATAATAGGTTGTAAAAAGGAAGACGGATTCAATGATGTAAGATATTGACACCGTGAATGATTTCTATAATCATGTAGTGTTTCAAGTAAAGAAGGTGAATAATAGATAGCAATGAGTTTCTTTCATGTTAAGTATACTTATTTATTTTGGACCACTGAAACCTGCAAAAGAGATTTTTGTACAGCAGAATCATACCAATATTATGGGGACAAATTTTTAGGCAACAATGAAATTCAATGAAAGGAAAAATAAAGTACCCAATAATACTTGGAACAAAGCTCATAAAGGATCTAAATTCGACGATGATCTATTAGCGGACTCTTTCGCTAAAATTGTGCTTGGAACAATTGAATCATACATTGACAAAGTAGACTAGAAACGCTGAGTCATAAAAATGTACCTAATATTCCGAGCACATGTGACGCTATTGTGTTTTACTTTCTACAGTCGTCTGCAGTAGGTAAATTTAAGTAATGGAAGTACATAAAACATTATTCATCCTCTAATCAGAAGAATAAATTTAAATATTCATAGACATGTGATAAAAGTTCTGAGAATCCTGTTACGAGAAAAAAAAAAACTGTTGACTGACTTACAAAACCCGAAGTTATTCATGAATTAAGATTTTTTTGTGTAAATCTGATAATATAGTGTATGATGGAATTTTTCAGCATGTTAAGACGATCGCGGAATATAAAGGAAACAGCGAAAGGATAAATGGTTGAAGAATGAATACTGAATAAAGTGCATAACGTGTGAGAGACATACAAGAACATTAGCAATACTGATCGAGGCTAAATGAATGGAGAGATAAGAAATAATGAAAGCTGTTACGTAACTTTCATTACGATAGTCAATGGCTCTTATCAAAATTTCAGTCATAATAGTAACTGACCTACCCGTACGCTCGCATTTAGCTAAAAATACGTATGTTGGGCGTGAAACGTGTGCTTTCGTTCACGATACTTCAGTTTTATTACTCTTTACTCTAGGGTTTGTTTGTGAGCGTGCGTATGCGCCGAATAGTGGGGGTTTGTGGGAAATTTCACGTCAGTGTGAGGGCACTCACACGCACGCAACACGCCCTACTCTGGATGTGAGCGCAGATTTGTGCGCCTGTGAATGTGCTAGACTAAATTGATAGGTCTATGCGTTATCTATGAAACACTATTATTCATTGTGTGGCGGTGTGCCAGCTACGTGGCCATGTGTGAGTTATTGTTTGGAAGCCTTGAGGTCTTTAAGTTATTTTACAACTTGCCACTAATCGAATTGCCTATAAAATTGTGAACAATCAGAGTTTATGCGTAGATGTGAATTTTTATTGCCAACTGTGACAAGCGACCATAATTAATTTATTGGCGTGGTCAAGATCCCAAAGGTTATTATTAAAGTGATGCATTGGGTGTATTGGTAGGACCATAAAATAGTCAGCGTAATGCATATGTCGAGGTGCATCGTATAATACAAAATAATGAATCGAAGAACCTTGTAGATGAAGTACTAGCGAAGAACGCGTTAGCAAGGGTCTGTCGAAAGCGTTAGACTATAAATATTAAATATTCAACGCAAGGGTAACTACGTAATAAAACTAATAGACCAAAACACTCTGGCCTTTAAGACTCGTAATGACATTATATTATGAAAATATAAATCCGACACCTTTTCAATTTTATTGACCCGTCGGCCTTAAGAAAGTATGTTTTCGATTTAGTACGAAAGCGGAAGCCGTTTGAAACCGCACCCAAAGACATCAACGATGATATTGAAGATTCCGAAGGCAAACTAGTACAAGGACTTCCGAGAGTTATAAAGGATGAACCCTAATTGAGTCGGGGGCTCGTTCGTGTGCGTAAACGTTTGAAAATCGAACACGGCTCGGGTGTGCGTGTGAGCATTGCGTGTGCGCAGACTAGCCGATAACAATAAACTATTTCCGAAGTGACCCAGTTCCAACGTCCTTCGGTAATTTGTACCGTGAACGGGAACAAGAAAGGGCTGGGAGTCATTTGACAACGACCATTCCGAATTTTACTGTCCTACACAATACATCTCTTTGAACTACTATATTATTATCTGCCGCTTGGTTATTATGCTTACTTTCAAATGGCTTCATTTATGGCCTTGACTTAAACAAATTCAAAGTTTAAAAGCACCGACATGCTTTTAGTCTATTAAAGAGTACATTAAAGTTTAAAATGTCGGTGGTAAAGCCAAGGAATTGGCTGTAATGAATGTCTGGTCAAATTGTGACTTGTTAACTGTGCTAATATAAGAACACAGGACAGTGGCCGTCACATTCGAATAGTAAAGATACATTATAATTCGATTAAATAATGATTAAAACCAAAACGAAAAGATGTTAATGAGCCTCTATATAACTACTGTCCAAATGTTACGAGTATTTCACAACTGCCGCACACTACTGACAATATCGAGCCCTCTGATAACGCTTTTTAATTCAGTTCAATGTCACATGGTACGCAGAACTATGAAGAAATTACATGAAATGATAAAGAAGTTGACACATTTGTGTTCGGATGGAAAATCGAAATGGTTCCGAACTGCCCAATATATTTGTAGTTCTGAGAAAATGTTTATGTCGACTTTGCAATGAGTAAATGCCGATTGCGAAATAGCATCAAGCAGCTCGGCTCTCGCATTTGGGATTTTAGAAATGTTTGCGTTTCTACGTTGTAAACCTAGTTTCTCGGAACGTTAAATACGTGCACAAAGCCTGCTAACAAACGATGCGTTTTACTAATTATGACTCCATTGAAAATTTTTATTTTCGCGCAACCAGTTTTGCCAGTTAGGTTTTTGCCAGTTTATGTCCGCTATTATTAAGAAGGTTTACTTTGCCTTGTTTTCTATACTTCCTACGTCTGTTATTATTCAAGACAATTATAGGTGGTAATATTAATTAGATTCAAGATTTTTCCTATTGCTATGCGACGTTTGTTAGTCGTGATAAATTCATAGTACCAGCGCCATATTTCCAGGAAATAGGAGTTACAATCGAATCATAGCGTGACCTAATTGCAACAGTTACATTTGTGGTTATATTACAATTATTAGTAACGAATAGATTATTATTGAACAAATAGAGGCCCTTGGACGTATTCATAATTAGTTTATGCAAACTGCAGACGGAAAAAGATCTAGTTTTTAACCACGTGTAGGAGATAACTGTGTGGATTGTTCCACTCGGAAGTTACATTTGATATTGCGTAAAATAAATATTATCGTATAATTAATGTTGTGTTTGACAATGCGAAACTAATTATTTGATTGTGTACCATTTAATATAATGACACTAATCGAATCCAGTACTAGTACTTGCGTCTTTTAGCACATACAGCAAACATTTAATATTCGAAACCACTTCAAAGAATCTCTATTATAACGATAAGAAATCATAATACATGAATCTGCAGTCAGTTAAGCTTGTCTAATTGGAGAAACTAATTAGAACCAATCTTGTAAGAAACAATACCTAATATACCCACCACTAACAGATATGAGACAGCAGTCTTATTAGCTAGGTCAGAATGTCTTCTTGGAATTGTAACCCAAAGTACAGTAGACAGTAATTACGGAGTTTATCGAAAATTAAAGGTTACAGAAATCAAAAATCTTATCAAACTGTTAGCAGTGGGTGTTATCGAAGTGACCATCGTTTTAATCAGACAATACGAAGGCCAATAGACATATTTTAAAATATTACAGCTACAGTTTATAAAGGTTTCATAACACATGTATTTGAATACCAAGGTTTGTTGTATATTAAAATATTTATAAGTCGAAATTTTTGGATGGTAAACTTGTCATAATTGATTATATATGTTTATTGAATGTATATCATCAACATAGAAAAGTTCAAGGAGCCATTGTCATAACACGATAACAATGAATTCGAAAGCGATGTTACTGATACGAAAATAATCACTGATAATTCTGTATTAATTTTGAACATTGGAGCTTTTCTATGATTTTTACTGCGACTAGCTCTCGCTGTTTTAATGTCTATTTGGTATCTTTCCAAAGATACTACATTTGCCTATTTTAGATGTTATCTCAAATTATACTCTTGCCCTATAAAGAAGTCATGTTGATTAGATGTTGGTTGACGATTTTGCATGCAGTCTTTTGAAATTAACATACTCTATTACTTTTCCCATGGTATAATTGGTCTAGAAAACAATTACAACTTTTCTAATTTTAGAACACTGTATAATGATACGATTAATTCAATGGTGTTCATTTTATTTCAGTTTCATTGCGGAACACTATAAATACGCGTGATATTCGTTAAGTCAAATAGAAAAACGACATTGGGCGATCATTCGTACTCGCCCTTTAATTGTTTACTCGTGCCAACTGCCGACACTTCTGCTTCATTGACACAATTCTCTCTCTCAGCATTAGTATCAATTCTCATTGCGTAATTTTTATTTACAACACAATTGTCTTCATCAATTTTGGAGTAAATGTCAAGAATAGTCGTGGCAGCTGCAAAATATGGAATTTTGATTGCTTTTAACCTTAACTTCGTAAACTAAAGTTTGTTCGAATATTGTTTTTATGTAGGATTTGAAAGATTGAGCGATATTAAGCGATAGCTAATAGTTTGTGAAAATGCTCGGGCATTTTAGATTTTGATTTGGTTGTTGTTTTTGACGCAATGTCCATAGCTTTGGCTTCATTTACGGTCTTAGTAAACAACAAACAGCCAATATTTACATGTTCAAAAAACTTGTTATCATGTTTTGGGTACGGTCAAGTCACTTATCACATTATGTTTTAAAACTGCGCAGTGGCATGCGGTCTACGGATCTATCAGTATAAGCTATGAGAACCTTCGTTTCCTTTGTAGTTTTAGTTATTGAGTTGATACATAAAGCAATTTACTTGTAGATACGTCACGTATTTGAAATTATAGGTTTTATTGTGTACTTTTTGAATGGGATAAAGTAGAATATACAAAACTTGAAGTATGCGTCACAGTAGTGTAGGCAAAATTATTGTTTTGAAGCACGATGAGTAAGTATATATTTTGTTATTTATACAACCAAATATTTTTATCAATTCTATATCAAATATGAATAACGTGATACTTAATGCTGCTGTTACGAAAACAAAATTTCCAGGAAACAATATATTTATTAATCAAAATAGTAGTTGATTAAGGAAGTGATCGTTACGATCACGCACGAATCTTACAATCAAAACAATATTAGTCAATACCACTCATTATCTACAAGATTACTTCGAAGCCTTGGACAGGTAATTAATGAATGATAACAACGATTAATAGAAAATAACTTAAAATATTCAATGAGATTAGCTTTTCGTTGCGCAAGGTTAAGATGAAACCGACAATATTAAAAATACAGAGTTTTACAAAGAAATTTTTTTCGAACTGCCAAATTTGAGAGAAGTTTAATATTGCTGCGAACGTAATATTTTCAACAATAATCGATTTGCATAAAGACATTCGGTAATATGTGCCAAAAGCAATGACTCGACTTTTACTATTGTGAAACGAGTATTTATCAGTTCCGAAATCGATTTAATGCTCGAGCAATCAGAAGTGAAATTCGCGGTTAAACAGGTAATTAATTGACGTTCATTAACGTGTTTCGGTAAACGATGGGAGTTTTAAAAATGATTGTTTGGAAACAAACTCGTAAATGTTTCATTTAATTGAATTAGCTTAAGAAGTAGAAAATTTTATAATACTTATAAATTAATGTTATGGTAATCTTATGTGACTTTATTTTAAGTTTTTTTTTTTGTAATTTTAATTTCCGCAAATGCAGATTTATGTAAAGTGGTATCATTTTTGATGTACCTATTGAGTACCTAAACTTTTATCGATTGTTATTGTAAAACTGGGAGTGATCGCATTCAAAAAATTATTAAACGACTTGGTATGTCGAATGCGCGCGAAACCAACCGTGGAAAAGCGGCGCGGGCGCAGTTCATACGCTGAGCTCAGTCAGTCGATTTCGCAAACCACCATCTAATGTGAACCTATTAACCTCTTCGCCGAGCGAGGCTCAGTCGAAGGCGAGAGGCGGATGAAGCGGCAAATAGTGCGTTCATTAGAGCCAAGGTTGTGCCGACCGTCCCACCGGACTGACGATGTGACTACCTACCCACCGCCCACACCTACATGCGCATCCCCGCATACCTACTAAATTTAAGGTAAACAAACAAAACAACCTTACCTTGCCAACTGTAGTGCACTTCTATTAGCAAGCTCATTGTAGAAATTAAAAAGAATGTTACTATCGAACATATTAACACTTTATCACAGCCATATTTTTCACAAAAATAAATTTCATAAACAAAAACAATCCGGAGCACCAGCGATCACAGGATATCACAACGCCGGAACCTAGGCACGTCCGTGCGCGAGCGACGTCAAATCAAACTGGCCGGGTCAAAATGACGAAAGTGAAAACATCGCACGCACAGAAAAAAGGTTGGCGCGGTACAGTCCTTGCAGGCCACCTCTCGCGCGGGCTCTAGTGACACACTAACTGCGAAGCGCGCGCATCGCACGTCGCCTATATAATGAAGCGCTCAGAGGCTCAAACTTCAAACGCCACCGGACGGCACAAAAAGAAGATGCCTCGCAACGGTAGCTAGGAAAGATTGAACACAAAGAATAGCGACACGTGGGCGCGTGTGCGTTCACGTGCGAATGTTGGTGTGCGCGAGAGATAGGCGGCCGCAGGAAACTCCGTTCTCTTCCACTAGGAAAGACCTTGGATATGAATCGGCACGTTGCAATGTGTACCGCCATCGCCTACGCCGCTGTTACCGACTTGACGGTACCGACAGATTAAACGACGCTTCCATATAAGATGTTTATATTCTATCTAACGATGGGATGCAGAACTAAACAAACAGTCAGGTCGAAAATATGTATTGGAGTAGTTATAAGTTAATGAGCGTAGCAGATAGCTTTATTGTTATAACAAGCACTGGTCGCCTGGACAAACACTATAATTACAACCGATGATGACGATGATGCAATGAAAGTTGATAATGCTATTAGCAATTTGACACGTATTTAGCGTGGGTGGTCACTGAGAAATGAAAACCGTGGCGCAATTACAGTAGGTGAAGATGTTTAAGATAATACAGTTAAGTAGGTCGTTAGAGAGTTCGCAAATGGTTTTAGTGAAAAATATTTGTTTGCAGCAAATAAAGCTGTTACTGCGTATAAGAAAGAAAAATTTCCAGAATTTGAGTTCCAGTCTGAAAAGTGTGAAAATTTCAAGGGACTTTTAATTTTCCGAAAGACGCATAAATAGTTGTATTTATTGGAGAAAATGTTATCGAAAAAACTTTTTATTGGCTTTATGAAATGTATGCATTGACCTTAGAAAAGAATGACAGAAATGTTTGTGTCAAAATTTAAATTGTCCTTCCGCAGCTACAGATTATAGCAATACGGATGTCCTCGCGACATTTACATACAAAACGTCTGATCTTTGAATAATACTGTGTGAAATAAAGGTTACTGCAACAAAAAACAGTGGTTTTGCTTTTATTATAATTTTTTACCGAATCATTAACATATTGATGAATATGTAGATTTGTATGTGGATCACCCAGAACAGACCAGATGGCTGTATCTAAAGTTTATAATGTGCTAACGCGACTATAAACCGCTCGTTCCGTTCTCGTAACAGCTTTCCACTTTCATTTCCTCACTATCATTGTCTAAACAGATTGGATAACACAGTGAATTTCTTTAAAGACACAAATTACGTAAAGTCGTCATCAGCTACTGTGAGAATTACTTTAATTGCTCCTTGTGTTTGACTCTCAATTTAATTTTTGTTATTGAGACTTTATTTTCGTAACAAAGTAACAGGCTCCCACATCGGCCGGGTCGTGTATAATTCTATTGTTTATCTCGATGTGAACATTAACTACATATTTATTGCTATTGAATTAATTAAACACGGAAACATGATCTCATACAAAACTGATATTTTATAAATTAATCTATTGATAAATTAATAGTGAACTGTCGTTGTGCAGAACTATTCATTTATCATAGTATTTGTAACAGGCCTTTTCATATGCGTTGCAAAACAATGGTCTGTTCACCGTTTTACGAAATATCTATGTTCTACTAGAACACAGTCATTAGTGTAAAATATCAACAATTGAATAGTTTCTTTCATAAAAATACGTTCACACTCGTATTTGGCAAATATTTGTTTTCGTTTTAATTCATGGACCGTTTTATGTTCACATTTGTCAGCTCACGCTTCAACAGAGATAAAACACCAAAAAATTCACACGCCATATATGTAAAGTCTAGTTTGGTGATACGGTCTGCAAAGTCTATTATCATGTTTCGTCACCGACCATCTCTATGATTCACAGTAAAAGAAGTCGGAAACGTGCTGTAATTACTGTGCCGTTTCCTTATAATAAACTTACACTTGCAAAAAGGGTAATTTGATAAATCTTTCTACAACCTTTAATTCTTCGCTGAACTTGAAAACAGAAAGCGTTGCTCAGCCATGCATATATCACATCCTCGAATTTCAACTCAAAATTTCGTTACATTGGTTTGTGAAATCGGGATGAAATCATCTGATGTGCACAGCCTTACTTTCGCGTCGCCATTTCACCTGGTGAAAGTTTAACTATATTCATTGTACTTTTGTCACTGGCTAATCACGAGGTTTATCATAAATATTAATCCTGACATTTAACGGCACGCCCACTAATGTTCGCATTCGAAAATGAAAGCGTTTAAGCAGTTATTGCACGCGTGAATTGCATAACTTGTTTCTTATCACGATGTATTGATAGATTAACAGATCTTTTAGAAAGGATTATGAATATTCGCGTCGAAAAAATATAGTTTATGTAAGAGAAAGACAGCCTACCAAGTATCATGTTCAACTTGAACAGTACACCAGCTTAGTCATGTGAGAACAATGTATCCTTTTCGCCTATCACGTGTGTCACTAATGGTTTTCTAAAGCGTGTGAAATTGAGATTCTAAAATAGAAAAGCAATTTTTCAACAGATTGTTGTTTTCGTTGTTGTAACGATACACCGAATTCGTATCGCTAGCATAGCAACTAAACTAATTCCGTGAAATGAATTTCGTCAATTACGGACGATTATATCATCCATAACGTATCTTTTTATTATTTCGATTTGGCTCGCGTTATTGTGATCGCGGTGGCTGTTCGTGTGAAAGTGCTTCGGTCACAGTGATCCTCTGTATCCGCGTGCACCATTGGATACGTCACGATTGGCCGTGCTTGCCATTTATTAATATTAAACGAAAATTCGTTATCCAACTAGCCTTGGACCGTGTTCCTTTCAGTTCTCCTTAATGATGACAGTTGCTCGGAACGTGCTGTTTGTAATAGCTCCAACTCAATGACTCAGTTGTGGTCACGGAGAGTACAAGGTTTTCCTCTGCCACATGTGCTCGCCGCACTTTTCACATTTTCATCACTAACCACACCAACGAGTTTTGCAACGTTCATTACTTCACAAATCAAATTTCTAGCAGCGATAACTTTCGAAAGAAAATTCGACATGCCGGAGGTTTTGTAATACTTATTGAAAGCGCGGCTCGTCGAGCGAGGCTCGGCGCAGACGTCGAAAGTGAGACCGAGAGGTTGCGCAGGCGCGTTACGAAGTTTTTATTGTCGGCCGCGCGCGAAATCACTTGAAAGTTGTATTGTCCTTGGATATTTCACTTCTTTATTTGTAGCGTTTCCGACACCCGACCGAAGTTCAGTCGTCGGTGACGCCAATTGTGCGCTTTGAGTGTGTTGGTGACACCAGTCCCCTTCACCAATATCTCCGACGTTTAGAACCGAATGCGCGGGATGGAGCATTATGGTTTCGCGACCTTTAATTACTGCTTTTCTCTGTAGAATCTCACTTTCTAATACACACAATTATAACCTAGCAACAAGTATATTTCGATGATTCTTACCAGGGGACAATGTTAGAAGAGAATCCAGTGTTGCCGGGGCAATCCAGGGTATGTGTGTTGTGGAGCGAGCGGCGGCTTCCCGGCGCTTGCGCCACTTCCCCGCTTGCGACACGCTTCCTGCGGGAGAGTGCGAGGCCGCGCGCGAGTTCCGCGCGCAACAACTTGCACAACGCTTATCGGCGACCCGGTTTCTACTTTCGCCACGGGAATCACTGAAACTGAATCCTGTGATGCACTGGGAGTATCACTGTAATCCGGGCAGAGTCACAGTCGCGGGCGGTATTGGGAGCGCGGTATGTATTCGGCGCGACGGCGCTGCGGGCCGCGGGCGCCGGGCGAGTGGCGCGCGCGCTCCGGCGCCGCTCTCGGTTGCGCCACACTGGAAAGTAAAAGTGAGCGGCGCGGGGCGCGGCGGCACATTTCTCCCACTTTCGCTGCCGTGATTCATTCCTCGATCGGCGTCAAGGTCGCTTCCCGCAACTCCCGCGACGCGCTCCTCCCGTTCCGATCAAGTCCCGCGCCGCCGCGCGCTGGAGGAGCCACTCAGCGCCGTGACGTAGCGCTGTAGCCACCAGCGCCAAACACGTTTCCATTACAATTTGAAAGTACATGCCTACCGCGAGAAGTACTTGAAGCGTGCATTCAATGTTGTGATGTAAATTGTATTTTTGCGCATTACAACATCGTGTTTTGTGCCATAACGTGTTCTATGTGATAAGATTTAGAGTGGAGGAATGGGAGAAAGATACCAAAACTAGGCTAATTTGACGGAGGCCGTTCGTCTTGTATAACCATGTTAAGCGCACATGATGATAACTTTAACATATAAAATGTTATTTACATCGACTTCAATGGATAGATGAATGGAAAACTTACAAAGTGATACATCAATAGACATAATACAAACATGTTGTATCCTATTCTACGCAGTTTTCATACAAACACGTTATTATTCGGAAGTGCGCGCCATACATACGAACGAACACACACACATAGCTATATAGTGCTGGCTATTACGAGTTTACGAGTTCTTACTACTGCGAGCTTCCATACAAACAAACAAACTATGTATGTTATCATGTACGTAAGTACCTACTTTGCTCCGGGCTGCTGGACTGAGGGAAAACTGTATGATTTTTCAACTAGTACTATTATTAGTAAGTGTGAGTCAAACTAGTTGATTGAGAGCATACCATCCTTTGTAGCAGTGACGCTAGAGGAAAAATGAGCAATATTTCACTGTTTTATCCATCTCCCTAACCTGCAACTTTAGCCCGGTTGCCAGGCAAGCTGATTATGGCAATATCACCAGAGGGCTTAAACCAGTGGCAATCGCTTTCAAAGCGTTCCGTATTACTTCGACTTTCAACAGAATTAACATAAGATTTTCAGTAGTTTATGTCAGTCTAATACATTCCTGACTTTTCCAGCCTGGTCACTTTGGTAGCCGTTCCTTGTTTCTTATGATCTGTACTTTGTTTTCCTTCAACAATGACAGAGAATATATGATAATAACCATATAATAACACAAAGTCAGTTGAGAACCAGCGTCAGGCATTAGATGTCTGGCATTTTTGGCTGAGCTGGGCCTTATTGGCGCAGCCGTGAGGCACACTATAATGTTATCTGACCTTAAACTTCTATTTGATTTTAATTTTAATTTTACTCTTTCCTGCTGCTTATTGTATGCCTTAAAGTCCGTGCTAAATAAATGTATTTTCTCTCTTTCTTTTTTTACTAGGCCGTTGCTTGTCACTTTTTCCATGCTTTTTCTCCTCTACTTCCTTTAGCTTTTCCTCATCTCAATTGTCCATAGTATCCTCGTCATCTCGCATATTCACATAGAGGGAACGTTTTTCAACTGAAAAATATTTTTGCCAACCCGCACTGTGCTCGCGTGGTGAATTTCGGCCCACTCCCTTTCACAGCCAGGAGGCCTGTATCCCAGCAGTGGGAACATTAATATGCTGATGATGTTGTACCGGATAACCCTAAGTCCAGCAATATCAACTTTTAAACAGATCTGGCATTGCATCTCTGCCAACACTATTTTCTAATAGAAGTGAAAATTACCAATGAAACTTTACATAAATTACCAAGTCACTGTAAGACCGGTAGCCATTAATTCGAATAAATATTCACTTTCTAAGCCCAAAAGTTAATGAGTGACAGTTTCCAAAATCGAGTGAAATTGGTTAGTTAATCAGTTGAGTGTGTCGACAACGATATGCAACTGTGTTTGGTAAATAAGTCGGTAGCGAACTTTCATTAGCAGTAAGTAGATAAGTACTTTTAAGAGAAAATGTTTGTACGTAGTTGACTTTTTTATTGTTCCGTGTTCGAGTAGTTTTTGTAGTGTTTTACTTTCTTTTTGTTGTCATGGAATGAGATTTCCTTTCATTTGGTGTCTATTTGTGGCATCTCGTTTAATTCGGGACTACTTTTTTTGCCATTTAGAGCTATTGAAGTTTAATTCGCTGAATTTTCAGCAGGATCTATTACGCCAAAATAAGATCACCAGTTTTTCTAGCAATGTGCCCTGCCCACTGTCACTTAAGTTTGGCAATTGTTCGGGCTATGTCGGTTACTTTGGTTCTCTTGCAGATCTCTTCATTCCTGATTCGATCACGTAGGGAAACTCCAGAACAGATGGCCGATAGGGCCGAAAGCTTTTGGAGTGGCGACCGTGTACCGGAAGACGTTAGTTGGAAGGGCTCCCACAAGGTGAGCTGATGACCATATGAAGGCCGCAGTCATCCACCGGATGCGGGAAGCACAGAACCGGTCCCAGTGGCGGAGCTTGGGGTAAGCCTATGTCCAGCAGTGGACGTCTTTTGGTTGAAATGATGGCGATGAAGATCACCACCGTCACTTCAATCATTCACGTTATTTCCAGAGCTTTCTTTACAAATACCATAAAACACATTACTTATTTTACATAGTAGAAGTGAAAATTTTACAACATTGCATTAAATTGTACTGTTGCTGGTTCCTAGTTGCTAGTCAGTCGCTTACGCTTAGAAACTTGACGCCGTCCAACGTGTAGGTTATAAGCGATTTTCTTTGATGTCGGAGTTAGCGACACTACAATAAAAAGTAGCTCATGCATGTTTACAGCAACATAATTAACACAGTGTTTGAATTTGGGAAAACTTGAGAAAATGCAAAAGAAAATTAAATTTGGTTGAAATATAACGGTGGCTAACAGACACGAAGAAGATTGACATAACGCTATAAAATAAATGCTTATTTAAAATGGATATCGAATTGCAAAAGAGAAAATTCGAAGAAGCAAATCTGAGAGAGAAAATGTGGAAAACAAAATAGAGTCGAAGTGATATGAATTTCTTTGTCATTTACGTGATCATTATTGAGAAGCAGTAGCCAGCTTCTCAATGATGATATGCATATTCAGTCTCAGCCTGACAGAATGCGTTTATTTTTATTCCCTATTGTCGTGTCAAAATGTAGTCAGCTTTCACTGTTCCGAGAATTCTATGACTCTAACATTGGCGGCCATTGCTAAATTAACAAAGCTTATTTCTTTTTTGAACAGCATCCAACAGTGAAATGGGAGATGGCAGATTTGGATGAAACTACAGATTATTCAATTCCCTTTCAAGTATTCTTCTTATGAGTATTTGTTGTCTTTTTAATTTTAACTAACACTAATCCTACTAACATTACAAATTTGAAAGTTTTTATGTTTGGACATTTAGATGTTTGGGTGTTTATTACTCAATTACGTAAAAACGGGGAAATTTTACACACAGATAGTTTGTAACTTGAATTAACATGTAGGATACTTTTATCCATCCCGGTAGTACGTTCCCGTGAGATGATTTCTTAACTGCACGCGGGCGAAGCCGTTGGCAAAAGCTAGTATGGGATAATTTAGAAATTGAGATGATACAGTAAAATAAAATGAATAATATACATCATTTTGTGTAGCTAAGTACTAATAGCCGCACGTTTTGATCAAAAATCAAAAAAATCAAAATATTTTATTTCACATAAACCTGCAAGGGCACTTACGAAACGTCAGAAGCTAGGTGCACGGTTCAAATTTGTCGCTTCCTATGGAGAAGAGCCGGCAAGAAACTCCACGGTTACTCTTTTAAAATCGATCGATCAGGTTAAGCTACGCTTGTCGCAATTTATCCGTGGATGGGTGTCCATCTTTACATACCCGTCCTTGCCTCGGAAAGCATGTAAGCCGTTGGTTCCGGCTGACATCCGTGGATCTTTGAAAACCATTACGGGTCGTCAGAAGCCCGAAACAAAAAAAAGACAACCAGTGGTATTACCCAGTTGAGGGTTGAGGAGGTCAGATAGACGGTCGCTCCATGTAAAATACTGGTATTCAGCTGCATGCGGTCAGACTGGAAACCAAACCCAACATAGTTAGTAAAAGACTGGGCAGATGATGATGATGACGACATACATGGCCATCTCCATCTTTTTCCGTAGCACTAAATTGGGTGGCTTATTAGTTTTGAAAGTCTAGGATCAGAGTTTCCTCAGTCGAATCAAGATAAAAATTGATGATTACGTTAAGATTATGATGACACAATAGTTGGTGAGATCGGCAGACGTCATTGACACTGGTCCACCAGCAATGGGTGAAGTTGGGCTTGATAATGAAGGATGGCTGGCAGATTTTACTTAAAATCGTATCCTTGATACTAGGCTATGTAACTTTCAAGTTTGCCCCCGGGTCAAGTAGTGACTACCTGTTGGGAGGAAGAAGGAAGGGGGTACAAAAGATTGGTTTAAAAAACAAAAAAGAAAAACTATTCAGAAATTCCCTACTGCAGGCGCGTACGGACTGTTCTGTTCATCTCTTAGCTGCCACGGCTTATTTTAATTTTTTAATTGTTTTTTTTTCGTTACGCACGCTTTTTACATCACACAACACATCTGTATAATTTCAATATGAATGATGTAACCAATTTTTTGTAAACATATTTGAATTAATAAGTGTCCGTGGAGTTTCCAGCCCGTTCTTCTCCATAAGTACCATCTACGCTTTTGAATGGGCAACTAGCTTCATCTTTCAGATTGATCGACCTCTTGACAATGCAAAAAGCCTGCAATTCGTTTATCTTTGTGTATATAATTCTTCTCCTCCTAAACGGTTGGACTATTTAGATGACATTTTTTGTGTGTGTTTGTGTGGGTCCCTGGATGGTTTAGATTCACAATTGGACCCAGTAGCCGGCGTAATACGGTCAGGGCAACGTCTGTTAGGTCGAATAGTTTGACATAAATGCTTTGAGTTTGAGACTTTGGAAATAATGTTATATCTAGAGGACTCACAGAATGTTTTTTTTTTTTTTTTTTTTTTTCTGGGTGGGAAATCATCAAATAACTTCTCCCGCTCTGGGTGGAGCGGGAGGGCGTGTCAGACTTTTACTGACTAAAACCCACCCGTGTTCCCTCAGTTGCCTGTGTGCCAGGGGCGGCGGTATCTCTTTCGAACAACCCGCACCCCCGGCAGGCATCGGCCCTTGCGGGCCCCTCTGTTGCTGCTGACATCTCTTTGAGGCGCGCGTGGAACACAACGCGCCGTCGACCCGGGCTTGGTCCTTACCGGACAGCGAGCTACCCATTACTCGCCGTCCGCAAGCCCGTGCCTACGGTGGCCGGGAATCAGCCTGGGATTCCCGACGCCCAGGGCGTCTCCTGCGAAGGCCACGGCTGTGAGGGCGCATGTACTGCATCTCCCTCACGTGCGCCGCCTCCCTCTTTGCGAGCATAACTGCTTCGCTAAAGGAGGCGACTGCCAGCCATGCCCTCTCGCTCCGTACCATGGCCTGGACCAGGGTCGGACGCGAGAGATCGCCGCCGCCGATCACCTCCACGAGGACACGGCGTTGCTCCGCCCAAGCTGGGCAGACCTGCACCGTATGCTCCACCGTATCCTCTGACTCACAGAATGTTTGTGAACCAATATAAAATCAACGTTGCGTTCTATTCGAAGGCCCTTGGACAGTCAGTATTTATGAGTTCAAATGGTAATGAGTACAAAAAAGTGTCTGCAATATGCGATGTTTATGAAAATCGTGTTCCTTAAAAGCTGTTAAATTGGCGCTTGCAATCAAAGCATGATTTATTGTTGAATTGTAGTGTGTTCAAGTGTGACGCGTCTCGCTACATAAAACTTGTCTGTCTGTCGACACGAACATATTTATTTACCTTTGCTTGCTTTATGTGATAGATAATGTCATTTTAAGCAATGTTCTTGCCTATCCTTGGCTCATAGTGCATCAATGTTAGCAACAACCTACGTTGTAATTTTTATTGGTATGGTAGCCACTACAATATATATGTACATATAAGGGAACCTAAAGGTGTTCCTTAAAATTGTAATTAGCCAGAAGATAAATAACATAACTAAATATTTCCTTACGGTAGTAAAAACGCCCTTAGACATTTTCAGCAAAACTACATAGTTCGTCAATGAATCAGCATATTTAATTTTTCCTCAATTTTCCCATGTTAGAATTGGAAGGTTATAGTGTTTTTAACGCTTTCGCGCTCGTAGTGAAATTATACCTTTTCGTGTTGTAAATAAGTTAGATATTCTGTTGCTATCTTAACCTCCTCCACGCAAAAATGGCCGAACGGATTTAGATGAAATAGTTTATAGCCTGGATTAACATATAGGATAATTTTTATCCCGGTAGTACGCTCGCGTGGGATATTTTCCGACCTCACACACACACCTTCAAACCACCTTCTAAATTAAAATATAGCACCGTTGCTAATTCTACTGAACTAGGTTAAACCTGTATTTTAGGCTAGAAAGTGAGTAAATACTGAATGTAATAAAATAACAATGAGTATTATCCCATCTACCCTGCCTGCCTGATTTTAAAACTAATTTCAGACGTCTCAAACGCTTAGCCTAGAAATGGTTATGCAAAACAATATTAACGATAGCGCTATATATCTTTAAAACTGAACAACAGCGTGTAGTACTTTTGTTTTTACAACTTGGAATTTTGCCCAGTAAATACACTAACGCAACACGAATGAACGTAGTGCATAGTACAATAACATTTGTAAATACTAACTGTTAGGTTAGGTTAGTTATATTTCTTGCATTTTGTCGTGTGATTTTCCACCGAAAACAGCCACTGACGTTCATTAAAAATGATTTATCCAGCATTATTACGTCGATTTTACAAGATCAATGTTGAATTGAAAGAGTACCTACAGACGCTGGTTTAGTTTTTACTAGTAGCTTGCACTCTCCCACAGCTGGGCAAAATCCTTCCCTAAGACTTTCCAGAATATCTTTTCCCGTACCACCATGAACCAGCTGCAGCCCACGTGTGCTCTGACTGGCGGCTTCGGCGGCGCTGTCCATCTTCAGGCACCCAAAAATCAACCTTTTCCCAACTATATAAGGGTTGGCTTCCAATCTAACCGAATGCAGCTGTATACCAGTATTTTAAATGGAGCGACTGCCTATCTGACCTCCATAACCCAGTTACCTACCGGATAATACGACAACCATTGGCAATGGTAATACTAGTTTATCTTGACTTTCTGGCTTTTTTTTTGAGATTGGGAAATCATCAAATAACTTGTCCCGCTCTGGGTGGAGCAGGAGGGCTTTTACTGACAAAATCCCATCCGTGTTCCCTCACTTGCCTCTGTGCCAGGGGCGACGGTATCTCTTCCGAACAACCCGCACCCCTGGCAGGCATCGGCCCTTGCGAACCCCACCAGTTGGTGCTGACATCTCTTTGAGGCGCGCGTGAACACAACTTGCCGTGGACCCGGGCTACCCATTACTCACCGTCCGCAAGCCCGCGCCTACGGTGGCCGGGAATCAGCCTCGGTGACTTTCAGGCGTCTGACTACCCGTAACGATTGCCAAATACCCACGAATGACAGCCAACGGCTTAACGTGCTTTCTGAAGCATGGAGGGATCGTTATGTAAAGATGGTCACACATCCACGGACCGACCCGCGGCAAGCGTAGCTTAACCTGATCTATCGACCCGTGCGGCTTTTGTAATTTAGCCACGAGCCCCACCGAGTAGTACCGATTGTGTGGAAACTTCTGCTCAGCGGTGATCCTGCATGCAGCTGATATATGTGGGTCTTTAATACAATTTCTAGCATGCATGTCAATATATTAATTTACTAGGTTTTGCTAGCGGCTTCGCCCGCGTGTAGGTCGAAAATTATCCCATGGCAACGTACTACCGGGGCAAAAGGTACCCTATGTGTTAATCCAAATTATAAACTATCTGTGCGCCAAATTTCATTCCAATCCGTTCAGTCGTTTTTGCCTGATTGAGTAACAAACATCTAAACATGTCTATATCCAAACTAGGAAATGTAGGACCAGTAGGAATAGGAATAGGAATTGTAGGAATACCAAGAGTACACGTGCGGTTATCCTCATACCTACCTAACTACAATGTCCTCATAATATCCTATATTAACCACAATGTCCTTAAAACTAAATATTTAATTTATCCCTAAACCATGGCTAGAATTTTGCAGAAATCTAAGCATAAACAAATTTATATTTATGGACATTGGGGGAAGTACCACTCGCATTTCTCAATGACGGTGGCAGGAAAAAGAATGATGGGAAAAGTCCATAAAATTAGGAATATTAAAAGGTTTCCCGAAATTGCCCCTTAGGATTTTTCAGTAAATAACGCAAAAATCACCAGTTTTGCCCAAAATTCCGGGTATTTTTCTCAAAAATACTTAATTGGGAAATACCTATCGTTCATGGCAATCGACATAACAGGATGCCAGGAATTTACACAGAATTCTATAGGGAAATCTTAATTATCTTATATTTACCTGTTTGCTTCATAAAACCACCGAATCGCCGGATGTGCGTTTGATATCCAATTCAGCAAAAATTATAGAAATATACTATTTGTACTCCGCTTAACAAAACATAATTAAGTATTAGCTTTTGCCTGTGGATTTGCGCGAGATTATCCTACGGGAACGTATTACAGAGACAGATAGTATCTTATGTCCTAACCAGTCTATCCGTGTGCCATTTCATCGAAATCCGTTCAGCCTTTAAGGCGTGAAATATTTAGGTAACATACAGACAGATATACTGTCATACAGACTGAGTTAATGTTTCGCATTTATAGTATACTAGCTGGTGCCCGCGACTTCGTCTGCGCAGGATTAGTACTTCGAGTGGCTTATTTTTATTGTATTTATGGTTCCCTATTTTGGCAATAATGGCTTACACATAAAAGATAGATATATACTGTCGCGGGCTTTTTTGTAGGACAATTTAAGATAAACATTTCCATTTTACATTATCGTGTAACTCTGACGGTTTTTGTAGCGCACGCCAGAAAAGTTCGCAGATGGCAGAATTTTTTCCTACTTACTTGAAACTTATCATTATATTTTAGACAATTCACACAATATCTTTATAAATTATAGCCTATGTGTTATTCTGAGTTATAAGCTAAATTATTGTAAAAGTTTAATTAAAATCCATTCAGTAGTTTTTGCGTGAAAGAGTAACAAACATCCATACATACAAACTTTCGAATTTATAAAATATAAATATATATGAAAAAATATATAATATTTATAAATATATATAATATAATTATATTACGTAAGGAAGTATGATCTATGGATGTTGTAGCTGCCTCGTTGGTCGCAAGCGCTACTGCTGAGCATGATGTCCTGGGTACGATACCCAGGTCGCGAAAAGTTTTATTTGTATAATTAACCATTTATTTACACACATATATATAAACAGACAAGATTAGAACAGAAAAATTGGTAACTACAAAGGTGATAGTGGTGGTGGTGTTTTTTATCTGGAATTTTTCACTATCAGCCCGGAGTCCGGATCTGTGCCCGGTTGATGGCAATAGGATCGCCCTCTATTACATGGGACTTAAACATAACTGGCGAAATGTGGGTGCAGTACAGGTTCACTTCGGGGAAACAAGGCGTGATGTTATGTAAGGACATTGTCATACACAAATTTCATAAAAGTTCTACACTACATAAAAATAAAGCCATAAACCAATCCACCAAACCCAAGTTATTTCTACACTTCACAAATAGCAGGTAATCCAAGCGACGTACCTAAAAAGAGGTTCTTTCAACATTAAAGTATTTTAGCAGTCATGACTAAGGCAAAAAAAGTGTGCGTGAGAAAATTAACACAAACGGCTGTACACAACTCTTCCGCCGTCGCGCGTCGGAGGCCACACGAAAACTTTAGTGTAAGTGAGATCCGCATTGATATTATGGAAAATAAATACAAGATTATTTATTTATTAGAAGCGTTTTCCCGTGCCTTCGTCTACGATCTAGGATGAAAAGTAACCTATGTCCTTACCCAGGTCATGGTCTATCTGTGGGCTGAATTTCATCCAAATTCGTTCAGTAGTTTTAGAGTGAAAGCTTAATAAACGAACCATCTTACTTTTTAACCGACTTAAAAAAAGGAGGAGGTTCTCAATTCGACTGTATGTTTTTTTTAATGTTTGTTACCTCATAACTTTCGACTGGGTTAACCGATTTTGATGATTCTTTTTTATTTGAAAGCTCGTGCTTCCCGTATGGTCCTATTTCAATTTCATATAGATCTGATGATGCGTTTCGGAAACAGACAACGGAGTTCTTCAAAAAATAATAGTAAATGAACCGCGATTGCTGCTATCGCATAAATATGCATTGTTTTGACCCCAAGGATGATGAAATTTCGAATTAGTGGGATAAATAACTAAAAAGTGAATAATAAAAACTTTTCCAAAAAAAACAACCGATTTCCGAAAAAACTCGATTTTTTCGGAAGTCTGTTGTTTTTTTGGAAAAGTTTTAATGCATTTATAATATTAGTTGGGATATTTATACTGGCAAAGTGTGGGTGTAATATTAGTACTTTTACACCTCTGCTCAACCCCAACCCTAAACAACGTGTTTCTTCACCGACATTACAAATGGACAATACATATTACCTCTGCCAAACTGTCAGTCATATAGGCAGTCGCTTCACGTAAAATACTAGTATTCAGATGCTGAAAAATATCTGGAAAAGGGCTAAGAAGGGGATGATTACCTCTGTCAAATTCCAAAGCAGTTTGTTGGTAGACATAGCTCCTTTTGACCCGACCGCGCCGGAAGTAGGGTTATGTTTTTCGAGTGTATGTATGTATGCGCTCTGTAGCCTAAACGGCTTGATCGTTTTCATTTTGAGAGGTGCTGATATATTAGTTTTAATTGTGAGAGTGACACTGGGTATATGAAAAATGAAAAAACAAAAATAATATGGACGATTTTTGGCGCCATATTGTGTCTTAATTTTTTTTTTTCAAAAGCTATTGAGTGGGATATCAAAATAAAGGGTTTCATAAATAAGTCTCATTAACGTCCAAAATAATTATATTAACTAAAAACTGTGAAATAAAAAAAATATTTAGAAAATCAAAAAGCCCGACTGCCTAAAAAGTGAACTTTAATTAAAAAATATGGAAACAAGAAACTCAAGAAGCAAGAAGCAATCTCATGCAGTCGGAGGCAATAAAGGTCTTTATTGTAAAATTTAAGAAGATGCCTCCGACTGCATGAGATTGCTTCTTGCTTCTTGAGTTTTTTGTTTCCATCTTTTTTAATTAAAGTTTACTTTTTAGGCAGTCGGGTTTTTTGTTAAATACAATAAACATAGTTTACTAACACTTTTAAAACCTTTACGATAAACCTTAATTTAACAATTCACGTATTTTGAATTATATTTTGAACTTTCTGTGTCTCTTTTCTTTCTCTTTTTTATTTATTTCTTTATATTACTAAGAACACTTTTATATCTTTACGCTATACTATTCTTGCATTCTATATGTTATATTGAACTTTCTTTGTCTTTCTTTCTCTCTTTTTTGTTTACTACATTTTTTTTAGTCTATTAGCTTTCATTATTTTCATCGTGCAAAGTTTGTTAAAATTTCCGAATAAATCTTGCAGCAAATATTCATTTAGTAACAATCTTGCACAAAGCACCATTGTTTTTATGTGAATCATTATTAAAAGCATAATATCTATACCTATAATTCTACTTACTTTGTTTGAAGTTAGGTAGGTTAGGTACATGAATTGCGTTCTAAGACAGAATAATTTTGCTTAAAATTTTACTTCTCTTAACTTTCCTGCGTCATTGGGCATTCGTTTGTCTAAAACTTCAAGGAAAAGTAAGTTATTGGTTTTTCCATTTTGCATTTCGATCAATTTGCGCGAAACAATGAATATACAGGGTGTTTGGCAGAACGTTGAACATACGAAAATGGTGGGTAGGTGGGGTCATCTGCTACTTACTCAGCCCTAATTTATTTAACCCTGGCCAAAAAAAAAAAAACTCTTAAAGGTTTTTTTTATAAAAGCAAATTACATACCATTAGAAAGGTCACACACTAGGGATGTTTTGCTAGAATTGGAACTCTGATGATTTGGTTGATGATGATGAATGATTGAGGAATCATTTCTTGTTTTTTTTTAAATGCAAGTTGAAATTAAGATTTAAGTATTTTTTCATCTTTCTGTAAGTTATGAGTCCTCACTCATAACTTTTTTTCTAGTTAACACCTAACAAAAATATTGCCTGTTTTACCCATTTTTAATAAAAATTACACGTTAAAGTTAAGAAAGTGGTGAAACTAGAAGAGAGCAAAAAAATAAAAAATAAATATTCAGGGGGCCAGGGCCACATAAATTAGGGCTGAGTAAGTAGCAGATGACCCCACCTATCCACCATTTTCGTATGTTCAACGTTCTGCCAAACACCCTGTATAATGTAAGTAATTTATATAATATAAAGTACCATGTCGTTCAGAAACCCTAGCACACGTGACGTTAAGATTATTGAATCAGAAATACCACTGTCCTTTAGCATTTTGGTTTAAATTATTGCTACAATTCCAATAAATATCACCCAGAGATATGAATAAACTTAAAAAAAACTGAGTTAATAGTATGTGCGCAGCGACAATTTTCAATTTTAAAGTTCTTCGAATTTACGTGACATTTAAGCCGCGCGTTCTTGGGAGGTCTTGAATTGTACTTCCCGTGTACTAGATTTTGAACCTAATAAATAAAACCATGCTTTCATTCGAGGCTCTCTCAGCCGTAACACGTTTTACTGCAAAGTTTCCTGTGATGCTTTCGCTTTTCTATCGCAAACGGGAAATGAATGAAAGACAGTTGAAACAGTACTGTATAGCTACTTTCTCCACGGAGTAAGTTTAAAAGGCTGATTGGAGAAAATTTTACTAGCTTACCGATACAATGTATATGATTATAGTTAGATGTTGAATGTAAAACAACATGGCTACTTAACGGCTCAGAGCTCCCCCCCAGTGGGGTTCCCGCATTGTCGTTGCGGGGGGGCTGAGTAACCGTGGTTACCCTCCCACGGTGAAGCGAAGAGGAACCACAAGGTGGGGCCGCTCGTCAGGGCTTGTGCCTCCAAGCCGACGACGTAGCGGCCAATAAGTAGGTTGCGGTGAGGTGCATCGCAACTGAGGCGGGCCGCGATGTCGAATGGGAGGCATCGCGGCTGAAGGTTACAGGCTGCGGCGGAGGAGGAGTGCCGGTAGGTACTTCTGAGTAGCGCGCTTCTCTTCCGTAGCCTGGACGGGGCCGCCACCGTTTGATGGCGGACGCGGTGCGGCCGAAAAGTGGTTGGCGGCGGGGCCACTGTACTGACCCGTCGCAGGAGGACGTCAGCAGCAGCTGGTGGGGCCCGCAAGGGGTGCTAGGGGTGCGGGTTGTTCGAAAGAGATACCGCGGCCCCTGGCATACGGGCAGCTGAAGGAACATGGGAAGGTTTTAGTCAGTAAAAGTCTGACACGCCCTCCTGCTCCAACCAGAGCGGGAGAAGTCATTTGATGATTTCTCACCCACAAAAATAAAAATACGGCTCAGAGCTAAAGTATGTAGTAGGTAACTATCTGCAGCGTGGAATATAATAGCAAAACATAGCATTATCAGCCAATAATGTTTGCACTGCCGCGAGGCATTCTCTCTGTGAGAGGGGAGGCTGTAATGCTCTTATTTTTTTAAAATATTGATTTAGATTTTATTTTAATTTAATTTTGACTTAATTCTGATTTAATTTTGATTTAATTGTAATTTAATTTAATTTTTAATTTAGTTTGATCTTATTTTATGTTACGTGTACCTACTAACATAGTGTAAAATACCTACCGTACCTACTAACAAAATATGGATTGTTATTGTCCGAAATAAAATGTTTTGAATTGAATTGAATTGAACATAACATACCACGCGGGCCCAGTGCGGGTTGGTAGATGTCACAACTCACATGTCTTCTAATTATCGGTTCTAGAACATGCCCGTTTCCTCACGAAAAACTAATTGAGATACGTTATACCTAACATTGGCTAAGGCGCGTTCAGAATAGTGCTAAAGCTAAAATGCAGTGTAGTCAAAGACTAATGTTGAACTATGACCAACAACGCGATGATGATGACGATGCCATAATTATATTCAAGAATATTGCCAAAATGTTGCAAAATGGAAAGTGTGTCTGCCAACGTTGATTAGTGCAATTTGCGAGTGTGATGTGAGCGATTAGTAAAAGTACTTTCGATGAAGCAAGTGCTAACGATCGATGTGGGTTTTGTATTTTTTCATGATAAATCAGTTTTCGTTTCTTTCTTCCGTGCCTCGGAAAGCACGTTGAGCCGTTAGTTCCGGCTGTCATACGTGGATCTATGACAGTCGTAACGGGTCGTCAAAAGCCTGAAAGTCTGACATACCAGTCTGACCAAAGGGTATCGTATTACCCAGTAACTGGTTTGTGGAGGTCAGATAGACAGTCGTTCATTGTAAAATACTGGTATTCTGCTGCATCCGGTTAGACTAAAAGCCGACCCCAGAAAAGGCTAGGCAGATTGAATCAGTTTCTTTAAAAAAATCCGAGTGTTTCATGGTTGATCTTCATACTGAAAATCTCTGGTGAAAAGTAGAAGTGGGTTTAACAGTGAGAAGAGTATACGACACAATGGTGTGAGATAAAACTCCTTGCTAGCTCCAGTCTGAAGGGGATTTATATACGATACAAGGATTGTTATACCGTCAGACCTTGATTTGATAAAATCTGTACGTTGGTAGCTGTTATGGAGGATCCAAATGCCGTCGACGTCGGGAAGGATTACTAAAAGCAAATCGTTGAAACTAAACCCTCTGATTGTTTTGAGTATGTGCACGATTACGGCCAGTCCGTTCCGGCTTAGATTCGTTTGTTCAGATCGATCCGAAAGACGTCCACTGCTGGACATAATAGGCCTGCTGCAAGCATCGCAACTTCGACCAGTTCTATGCTTGACGCATCTAACGGAGTCCTGCGGTTTTCACAAGGACATTGGTCCACCTTGTGGGGCGTTACAACGCTACATCTTCCGGTGCGCGGTCGACACTCCTGAACCTTTCTGCTTTCGGCCCCATCGGCTGTCTGTTATCGACCAATATGTTCGCTCTGCTCACTGCCATTTAAGTTTGGCAATTCTTCGTGCAATGTCAAAATATCAATATTTTATTCCACATAAACCTACAAGGGCACTTATTAAACGTCAGAAGCTAAATGCACGGTTCCAATTGGTCGTTTCCTACGGAGAAGAGTCGCCAAGAAACGAATACATAGAAAATAATTAATAGGTTTGGGAGGACAATGTACGCCTGTCTACAAGTAACTGGTACTTAATAAAATAGAAAATGGTCTACAAATCTACTGTATACAAGGCCTGTCGATTTAAACCTTGGGTCAAATATGATCATTTCTTTAATCATAGTACCACTTAATTGAAAACAATGGACTGTTTAATTTCATCTCCATAATCAACATTCTGCCAATCAATCACCCAATTAAACGTTGCAACCAAACAGAAAGTTCAACTAACTCATGGCAAAAGCAAGCCAATGAATTCCGTTCACTTTCTACGTGACTCGAACAAGTCAGCAGTGTTAGCATATCAACAAACATTAATTTAAACAAATCGATTGTTCACAATACAATATTTGGATCGCTGCCAGTCCCCCGTATTATTTTGTTGTCGTTACGACGCTGCCGCTGGTCGATGATTGATCCTTCATTGTTACTTGGATTTGGTAACAGTTTATATGGGTCACAGTGTGTTTAACGGTTTTGAACGATTGTTAGTTTTATTGCAGTGTCAATCATGCAGTCTATTTTGGCACGTGCTTATATAGATAGTTTTTATTTACTTTGCCGTTCCGGGTAGAGCCGCTTTCGTCGTGTTTTATTTCTAACTAGGTTTTGCTTGCGGCTTCGCTCGCGTGGAGTTTGGAAATGATCTAACGGGAACATACTACTGGAATAAAATGTATGTCACTTCACTCAATTCATGGTCTATCTGTGTGCCTTTCCTTCAAATCTGCTCAGCTGTTAAAGCGTGAAAAGATAACAGACAGACAGACCGACCGACCGACAGACAGACAGATAGACAGACAGACAGACAGATAGACAGACAGACAAACAGAGTTACTTTATTTCTACTTCTACTGTTCTAGCTTTTGCCAGCGGCATCGTCCGCGTGTAGGTCGGAAATAATTACACGAGAACGTATTATCGGGATTAAAACTATCATATGTGTTAATTATAAACTATACAACGTGTAACGGAAAGGGTATATACATACCAAGAATACGGCTTCTTTGGATGATTTCAAACGATTTTGGAAGGGTTTTTTAATCCTAAGTCTACATGTTCGGAAGTTATGAGAATTTTTAATACATTGATACCAGGAACCGAACTTTTCAAATTGAAATAAAAACACCACTCGGAAGAAATTTATCGTGATATTGGCAAGTAACGTGGAAAGTTATTGACCTGCATAGTGCAGTGACACGTTTGTTATGATTTGAATTTAAGAAACATATGAAACCGAAAATTTGGTATCAATTCTTAGAGTATTTTATTTTGAGCTTATACTATGTATAGTGATTCTATATCAGCTGTTATCTTTAGTGCCTAAAGATAGCAATAGGGTTTCTGTTACACCCTGTATATCGCACACCTAGATCTAAACAGAGTTAACACAAAAAAACACTTTTTTCAGAAAAGGTAAAAACTGTTTGCCGTGTTCCTGTGCACTGGAGAAGTTATCTGTATACATATTTGCTTTGCAAGTTCTACTAGAAAAATATTTTTAAATCTGTTTTATTGGTCGATAATTCATTTCAATTCAATTCAATTCAGTTTATTTCAGGAACAATTCACGGGTGTGAGGTAAGGAATTCAATGGTAAGCATAAGTCAAAACTCTCAATTTTTTACTTAGCTCCCTTTAGATCTAGGTGTGCTATATGTCTGCTTTCTCATTTAAGTATAACATTAATAGGATAGTAGGTTTCATTTTATATAACTAGGGGTAAAAAAAGAGTTAGGGGGACTAATCTGCTTAAAGATATTATGTCAGAGATTTGGATAGAAATTATAACTTAGATGTTATAACTCCTAACTATAACATGCTTGGTATAGAAAATCTAGCGCGGCGGGCTGTGCTGGTGCCAGTGCTGCGGCTGCTGAGAGACTTATGGGTAACTACAGTTTTGAGCTGTTTGAGGTCGAAACGCTCGGGTCATGGGGCCCGAGTGCGAGTCTCCTTTTTAAGGAAATTTCTCGCCGGCTGGTCGACACTTCACGTGACCAGAGGACTGGGTAATTTTTAAAAAAAAAACATTGTCATTCTTTGGCCAAAGAATTAGCATTGCCATTCAACGTGGCAATGCTGCCAGTTTTCTGGGCACGTTTCCTGATGACAGCGATGCGGACGAATACTTCGACGCCTAAGTGTCCATTTGTTTTTGTGCTTATTTGTTCAGTTAGTTAGTTTTAATTTTTTATCCAAATAAACAAGATCTCACCGCATAAGTCTTGTAACTGAATTCAGGCCCTTGTTAACAAACTGGGCGTCGCCACTTAATCTCAAGATTTTAAATCCATGATAGCTGACAGACTGAAGCTTGTTTCGAACTGCAGGCTTTAGTTCCGGGTGAAGTCCATAGTTAGTGCTGCGATCCTTACTTGGTCCTATGCGTGATAGATCACTAGTATCACAAATAAATTATCAATATTCCATGCAAAACTATCATTATATACTCAAGTGATATAGCGTTAAATGTGTAAAGTTATTTAAAAATATTCGCAATAGCGTGTCCAATTTAAATGACACAATTTAATTATATAATCGACGAAAGGATCTGGAATTAACTGGTTTACCGTATCTATTGCTGAATTGAGATGAAGTTGCATGACATTTAGGCGCTGTCAACGGTTATTTCTTTTTGTTGTCAAAGTGACAGTTCCCGACGTCTTACTGACAGAACAACTGTCAGATGTAACGATCCCTAGAGATAGGATAGTATTAGCGGGAAAACGTTAATTTAAAACTACCGTGCGGTGGTGCCTATAAAAGCGGAGCGCGGCGAGTACTCGCCCCTTCCCTCCCGCCCGTCGAGGACCCTGATGATCCACTACCTCTCGTCACCCCGGACGAAGTTCACGAGGTCATCAAAGGTCTGAAACCCCGAAAGGCCCCCGGCGCTGACGGAATCACCAATAGGGTGCTCCAGATGCTGCCCGCTCACCTGATCATGCTCTTGGCCACCATCTTCAATGGAGCCTTGAGCAATAACATCTTCCCGCAAGCATGGAAGGAAGCCACGGTCATCGGCATCCCAAAACTTGGCAAGCCCAAGACCGAGCCCACGAGCTACCGCCCCATCAGTTTACTGAATTCGCTCGGTAAAATCTACGAGAGACTTATTTATAAGCGACTCAGAAATTTTGCCGAGACGAAAGGCCTCATTCCCGACGAGCAGTTCGGTTTTAGAACCCAACACTCGTGCGTGCAACAGGTCCACCGCATCGTAGAAGACATAAGCGCTGGCTTCCAGCGCGGTACGTTGACCGGTGCAGTATTCTTCGACATAGCGAAAGCCTTCGACAAAGTCTGGCACAACGGCTTATTATATAAGCTGTACAAACTCGGTGTGCCCGACCGTCTCGTGCTCATCCTACGAGACTTTTTGTCGAACCGCACCTTTCGGTATCGAATAGAGGGAGCGATTTCATCCCCTCACCCCATACGCGCCGGCGTCCCTCAGGGCGCCGTGCTGTCCCCTCTCATATTTACGCTATTCACTAGCGATATCCCCAAACGTAGACTGGCAAAGTTGGCGCTTTTCGCCGACGACACAGCCATTTACTACGCTGGGAAAAATCCCGACGCGATAGCCTCCAGGCTCCAAACCGCAGTCAACGTTCTTGGCGCGTGGTTTAGAAAGTGGAGGATCGAAGTCAATCCCGATAAAAGTCAAGCGGTTCTCTTCTCGAAACCGAGACACTTTCCCGACCCCCCCCGGCCCATCTCCATGTTTGGCAAGCCTATCCCTTGGGAGAAGCAAGCCAAGTATCTAGGAGTGATTATGGATCAGCACATCACCTTCTCAGAGCACATCAAGAAGGCGCGCTCGCGCGCCGCCTTCGCACTGGGAAGGTTGCACTCTGTTCTTAATGCACGCAGCAAGTTGTCACTAAGGTGCAAGTTGCGAATATACACGGCGTGCATAAGGCCAATCATGACCTATGCTAGTGCAGTCTTTGCACATACACACCCCCGTTACATCCATAGGATGCAGACGCTCCAAAACCGTTTCCTTCGCCAAGCTACGGGCTCGCCATGGTACGTTAGGAACGAGATCCTCCATCTCGACCTCAAAGTCCCCACGATAGCTCAGTTCCTTAAACGCAATTCAAAGCGTTTCTTCGAATCCGCCGCGCAACACCGCAATCCTCTGATTGCAAAGGCCGCCAGTTATGTCCCCAGCAGAATCAGTCGTATTCGCCGGCCGCGACATGTCCTCTCCGACCCTGATGACCCCATCACTATTCTACAAGAAAGCAGTAGGGCCACCAGTACAGCTCGCAAACAAAAACAACCGTCCTTCCGACCTCGCCGCCGAGGTCCTCGCGTCCCGCGAAGACCCCGAGTAAATGAAACCCCCCCCAACCGTCCCTTGCCCGCAAAAGTGCCAGCCCGCGCCGAAGCTGTGCAAGTAAAGTTAAAACCCCCATGATCTAATAATAAGAAAAATTATTTGATCCAGCCTGTCCCCACTTGCTGCCCTCCCGTAAAAGTGACTCCCTGAGCCGAGGCTCGTACCCCGCAGGGGGTGCCCTCAGTGCGCAGTTGCTGTAGGTTTAGTAATTAGTTTGTAAGCCCTGGCTGGAGGCTCTTAGCTTAAAAACTAAAAGTCACCGCAGGAAAGCCCGGTTAAGCAGTCACGGCCTCTCAAGGTCAACTGCGAGATGCCATACCCAAAAAAAAAAAAAAAAAAAAAAAGTACTCGCCCCTTACTTCACCTCAAGCAGCCGTCGTGATAACATCATTTGCTTAATATTGTTTAATTCGTTATATTTAAATCTTGTAGCATATTTTATAAGTCTTAGATCATGTTGATTGTAAATTGATTAAAGTTTACGTAATTTCGTTCTTTTTTTTTTAAATAAAATTAATATCAACCGCCATTATCAGAAGTGGGATAGGCTCCATTGCCTATCTTATTTTTGTGTCGAGCGAATATCTTTTGAATCATGTCCGAAAGACCTACCACTCGTAATAGAGGTAGAACTAGGCGTGATCAAGATAATGATGCAGCTGAACTCCAAGAAACCCTTGGAGCTATTCTGGCGCGCCTGACCGCGCTAGAAAACACCAGCCTACCCGCAACCAGCACCGTGTCGGCGATAACGACTCCAGAAGCACGTGCCATTGTGGCGCCTGGGCAGATCGTAGCGTCTTCACCCCAGGAATCGCAACCAGCAGTGCCTGAGTCGAACACCAGCATTGTGGGAGAATCGCTTGCAAGTACTTCCACGTCACTGGATGCTACAGAACGCCTTATTGGAGCGTTGAGTGCGTTAACCAAGGTCAGATCCAACCATTATTATATTTCGAACTTTGATCCCAGTATACATGATATCGATTCTTGGTGTGAAGAGGTTGAAAGGGCACGTGACAATAATAGATGGGACGACAACGAGTGTTTATCCCGGATTGCTAATTGCCTTAAAGGAGATGCTCGTAGTTGGTTAAACGACTGGGTCACAAACGACCGTACCTGGTCTAACTTTAAAATCGAATTTAAACCACTATGCTCACGAAGAATCGATATAGCTAATATTCTGTTTGATGTGATGAGTACTAATTCCGACAAGTATTCCACGTACGCAGAATATGCTAGGCGCTCTGTCTTGAGATTAAATATTGTTAGAGGGTTAAGTGATGAGTTAACGGTCGCAATTGTCATACGGGGGGTAACTGACGCACAAGTGCGTGCCGCTGCGACCAACGCTCATTTAACGATCAAAGATCTCGTTGAATTCTTTTCTATTTACACTAAACCTAAATCTAACTCGTCTGTAACCTCTGTGAAACCTTCCCAAGGTAAACAGTTTGACCGTAAACGTCCGCATAATAATATAAATCGCGACATAAAGTGTTTTTCTTGCGGTAGTGTGGGTCACTTGCAGCGTGCGTGCCCTAAACAACCGAAAACGGTTAAATCTGATGAGTCAACAGAAATAAGTAATAAGAAATCAAATGGGTCGTGTTCATTCTGTAAAAAGCCAGGCCATGACGTTTCTGACTGTTTTACTAAACAAAGATCTGAAACGCGTAATAAAAACAATGTAAATTTTTGCTTAGAGTTGAAAGGCGCGTCAACAGACAGTGACGTCACAACGGCCGTTATACAGGGTATACCTACCGACGTACTGATAGACAGCGGATCACGTGTTTCACTTATTTCGGAATCGGTTCTAAAATATTTTAAATGTACTCGACTACCCACATATCAAGTATTACGTGGCATAGGTGATCAAAATATTGAGTGTAATAGCCGCGTAACGTTAGTTATAGAATTTAGCGACATCTCGCTAGAAGTGGATCTTTTTGTTGTTCCTCTTAAATGTTTAAACGTGCCTGTACTAATAGGTACAGATGTCCTGAACCGCGAGGGGGTAACGTACATTCGTGCAAACAATGAGCAACGAATAACTCGAATTCCTAGTTCGGTTAGTCAAACTGTGTTACTCATTAACTCAAGTGAACAGTTTTCAGTTAACACGCCGCTTGAAGGTAGCGATCGTGAAAAATTAATGTCAGTCGTAAATCAGTTTAAGGAATTCTTTATTACTGGGACTGCCTTAACAACAGTTACAACTGGTCATATGCGCATTGAATTGACGAGCGAGACACCGATTTGTTATAGGCCGTACAGGCTTTCAATTGACGAAAAATTGAAAGTGCGTGATATTGTAAAAGACCTACTCGACAAGCAGATAATCCGCGAATCCAATTCTCCATACGCAAGTCCAATTATTCTTGTTAAGAAAAAAGACGGAAAAGATCGTATGTGCGTTGATTACCGCGCGTTGAACGCGGTTACAGTAAAAGATCGCTATCCATTACCTTTGATAGAAGATCATATTGATCGCCTTGGTAAGAGCAAGTTCTTCAGCTGTTTAGATATGGCGACAGGCTTCCACCAAATTGTGTTGGATAGCGAGTCTGTAGCGAAGACCGCCTTCGTGACCCCCGAAGGTCATTATGAATATTTAAAAATGCCGTTTGGTCTCGCGAACGCGCCGGTTGTATATCAGCGAATAATCACAAATACGCTTAAATCATTGATTGAGTCCGGTAAAGCCCTCACATTTATTGATGACGTATTATTGTTAGCGTCTTCTATCGATGAAGCAATCGAAAACGTGCGCGAGGTATTACACACACTTACTTCTGCGGGGTTTTCTATTAATCTAAAGAAAAGTACGTTTGTGGCTACAGAGGTGGAGTACCTAGGACGTACTATCTCTGAGGGTCAGGTTAGACCGAGCGACCAGAAAATTAAGGTTTTAATTAACTCCCCTGTGCCCACAAATGTAAAACAAGTTCGACAGTTACTCGGTTTGGCGGGATATTTTCGTCGCTATATACCTAACTACGCATCTAAGACAGCTCCCATAGCTAGTTTAACACGGGGTAACGTTAAGTTTCACTGGGGCGAAGATCAAGAAATCTCACGTAAATACCTAATCCGTTGTCTTACAAGTGAACCTGTACTTGCAATCTTCGATCCGTTGTTACCAACCGAGTTGCATACAGACGCGAGTTCTATCGGTTACGGCGCCGTTCTTATTCAGGTGCATGAGAATGGTAAACGGCGAGTAGTAGCGTACTTTAGTAAAACTACGCAAGGAGCCGAACCTCGATACCATTCTTATGAACTTGAGACGCTCGCGATTATTAAGGCTTTACAACACTTTCGCCACTATTTGTTAGGTATTTCGTTTAAAATTGTGACGGACTGTAACGCACTTAAACTAACGGAACGTAAGAAAGATCTTTTACCACGCGTCGCGCGTTGGTGGATATACATGCAGGATTTCAACTTTGCTATAGAATATAGAAAGGGCGTAATGATGAAGCACGCGGATTATTTAAGTCGAAACCCTGTTGATGTACTCCAAATAACTAAACCGAAAAACTGGGCACAGATTGCTCAATCTGCGGATGAGGAAACTCGTACGCTGATTGACAAAGTCAATAATAATGAGCTAGACACTTCCCGTTATGTTGTTCGTAACGATCTGCTGTATTATAAATACACCCCCACGGGCCAGGAGCCAAAGCTACTATGCTTTATTCCCAAAGGGCACCGATTAAGCCTCTTAAGAGTTTTTCACGATCAACATGAGCATATATGTGCAGACAAGACCATTGACCTAATTCTACGTCATTTTTGGTTTCCAGGGCTCTATGCCTTTGTAAGGAAATACGTAGGTCATTGTCTGGTTTGTCTTTCCTCCAAGAAAGTTCCCAGGGCTCCACATTACCCAATTTCATCATGGCATAAGCCAGATACCCCGTTTAATACGATCCACATGGACGTATTAGGCCCATTACCTATTTCAAATGATAAAAAGTATGTACTTCTTATTGTTGATGCCTACTCTAAGTATTGCTTGTTTTATGCGATAAAAAGGCAAGATTCCAACGAATTAAAAGAAATGTTTTCAAACGCCGTTTCCCTATTTGGCACTCCCAAACTTATTGTGTGTGATCGAGGACGTGTGTTTGAGAGCGCTAGTTTTCAGAGTTGGGTTTCTGAAATGGGTAGCGAAATTCATTTTGTAACACCTGAGATGCATAGTGAAAACGGTCAGGTGGAACGGTACTGTCGTACTCTGCTTAATATGTTACGCATAGAGGCGTCTAAACCAGAGAGTAAATGGTCCGATTCCTTGTGGAAAATGCAGCTTGTTATTAACTGCACTAAGCATAAGACTACTCAGATCTCACCTTTACAATTGCTTATCGGTGTTGAAGCAGTCACTCCAGTCATAAGATCTCTTGTTCGCGATGTTGCTATTGATGACGTGCGACCAAATCGCGAGGGATTAAGAGAGTTGCAAAGACAGCGCGCTAGTGAACTGCTTGACCAGAATAGACGTAAACAAGATGAATATGTTAATAGATATCGGAAGGTTAAGCGTACGTTTAACCTAAATGATAATGTCTTTGTAATAAAAACTTCTCAAGTTACAGGCAAGCTGGACTCGGGCATGCGAGGGCCATATCGTGTGGTGAAAACCCTTCCACACGATCGATACGAACTACAGCTGCTAACTGGTTCGTATGGTAAAGTCACTCAAGCTGCTGCCGAGCATATGGTTATTTGGCGCGGAGAGTGGACCCCTGAGTCATGTGCCACGTTCTTTGATTGTAAGTAGATTGTTGTATTTACTTTGCTATCTAAATGACGAATGATCGTGTATTGTATTAAGTGTATTTACATGAACTGAATGAGGCATGTGTACATGCATAAAGGTTGTAAGGGCATGGAGCAATGGCTCTGCCGAGACGTGCGAACTGGGTGCCTCCGTCTCAGATTGTTTATGTGGGCATTGAGATGTGTCTCTGCCAAGACGTGCGAACTGGGTGCCTCCGTCTTACATTGTTTATCAGGGCATGGAGCAATGGCTCTGCCGAGACGTGCGAACTGGGTGCCTCCGTCTCAGATTGTTTGTGGGCATTGAGATGTGTCTCTGCCAAGACGTGCGAACTGGGTGCCTCCGTCTTACATTGTTTATCAGGGCATGGAGCAATGGCTCTGCCGAGACGTGCGAACTGGGTGCCTCCGTCTCAGATTGTTTATGTGGGCATTGAGATGTGTCTCTGCCAAGACGTGCGAACTGGGTGCCTCCGTCTTACATTGTTTATCAGGGCATTGAGCAATGGCTCTGCCGAGACGTGCGAACTGGGTGCCTCCGTCTCAGATTGTGTCTGTGGGCATTGAGATGTGTCTCTGCCAAGACATGTTGTATTTAATTACAACATACATGTGTTAGGATTAAGTAATAAGAATGTTACTAATTAATGCTATTCTCTAAATTTTAGCTGAAGAGGATAGTCTTACAGCACCAACTACCAGTTCAACTAGCTGTGAAGACTACCCCTATCGTGGAGATGCAGACACACACCAGGGTCCATCAATTACCGAAGCAGCTATTGAAGATATGAGCCCTTCGCGTTGCACGAGTCCACTTGCCGAAGATCGTGACTGCAGCGAACAAGGACCATCATCTGGACAATGTGGCTGAGGACAACCACACGTCAGGAGAGGCCGTATTAGCGGGAAAACGTTAATTTAAAACTACCGTGCGGTGGTGCCTATAAAAGCGGAGCGCGGCGAGTACTCGCCCCTTACTTCACCTCAAGCAGCCGTCGTGATAACATCATTTGCTTAATATTGTTTAATTCGTTATATTTAAATCTTGTAGCATATTTTATAAGTCTTAGATCATGTTGATTGTAAATTGATTAAAGTTTACGTAATTTCGTTCTTTTTTTTTTAAATAAAATTAATATCAACCGCCATTAATAGTGTTAATTGTGCTCGTTTTAATTAAAATGTAGATATTAATAGATTGTTGGCTATTTATATTCAGTTGTAAGGTTCAGTGTCGAACGAAAATGTTTGAATTAATTTGTTGCAAGTCTAAGTTTTTGATATTGCAATCACTCTGCATTATACAACATGTAACAAAAACTCTGTTGTTCCTTTTAGGGACGTATACACTTACCCACAAACACAACATTTACGAAGTTATAATTTAAAAAATAAGCATTGGCTAGTCGAGAGTTCAACATCAAATAACTATTAAAATCGATATATTCAAAAAAAATGTTAACAGTATCTGAGTTTACAAGTATCCTTATTTCGTATAATAGACTACGAGCTTGGCGGCTTTCTTTGATCTAATCAAAATCAGTTAAACATTACAAATATTCATAATTAAATATTTATTTTAATTATTTTTGTTAAACAGTTTTTATAAATGACATGCTTTATTACGTATGTATACAGATTCTGAAAACGTGGGTAGAAGGAACAACAGGGTTTTTGTTACATATTGTATGTACCAATGTAGAATTAAATAAGCTCGTTGGGTTTACTAGTATTTAAACATTTTGTTAAAACACAATTTCCGTAAAAGCAAAATGAACTTGACCTTCAGCTCTTCCCAAATTTCCTTCTGACCTTGAAATAAGTTTAAGCTGCCGCATAACAAAACGCTCACCAAACATTTCACGTTCACATACAAATTGCACGATAACATTATTTTTATCCGCGGCTACTTTTCCTTAAAGCGATAACGACCTATCACACGGCTATGAATAATAATAGGAAACGGTGACCGCCAATCACAGCTTCCTTTTTATCAGAAGCACCTCCCCTAATAAGCTTATCGCTGTTGTGTGCAGAAAACAATTCTCTTTTAAAAAGGGATAATGGCTGTAAGCGGTGACATGTAGGTAAACTCGAATTTGTCCTCCCATTGGAAGCAGTGGTGGCCCAGTGGTAACGGCCGCGGCTTACGAGTTGTAGTTCGTAGGTTCGAACCAAGATAGACTCTAGAAACAAAAATTTAAAGACATGTGACATCTACCAACACGCACTGGGCCCGGTGATGGTGGATTGCGACCCACTACCTCTTACAGAGAAAACTCTGTGAAAGATAGTGGGCCTGTATCTCAGCTGTCTGGAGCTAATATAGGCTTTTTTTTGGTGGGAAATCATAAAATAACTTTTCCCACCCGTGTTCCTTCAGTTGCCTGTGTGCTAGGGGCCACGGTATCTCTTTCGAATAACCCGCACCCCTGGCAGGCATCGGCCCTTGCGGACCCCACCTGTTGATGCTGACATCTCTTTGAGGCAATATAGGCTGATTATGCTATTCTCCTGTCCTTCGCCCAAATTCTGAGATTGTAGGTGCAGTATGTATTGTTCTTCAACAACGTCCATCACATTTTCTTTAACCCATATCAGACGTTATCTAAGTGTTTTCTACCTTCCTTGCCTTATCTCCTTTTACACAATTCATCCATCTTATCTCAGCCCTGCCTCTTTCTGATATCTTGTATTGACATCCACTTTCATAGGTACATTCTTCTCAGTCAGATAGGAAACGGCAACCTAATCTTGGACGTGTAAAAGTGTTTGTACAAACCTACTTACAGAATTGAAACCACTTATCATTTTCTTTTCTTATTTTGCCTTAATTACTAGATTTTGCCAGCGGCTTCGCCCGCGTGGAGGTCAAGAATTACCCTTCGGAAACGTTTTCCCGGGATAAAAGTAGCGTATATGTTTATCCAGGTTATAATCTATCTGTGTGCCAAATTTCATTTAAATCCGTTTTGCAGTTGTTGCGTGATCCAAACATGTAAATATCCGAACATACACTTTCACATTTATTATAATATTAGTAGGTTATTAAGATAACAAATCGACTTTACTCTGTCTATCTGTAATATGTAGGTACTGCCAGTACCTAATAAATGATAGACAGAACTTATAATTTCAAAACCATTAACAGATTTATGTATTTTTGGAACAAACATCTTAAACGCAGCTTGCGGTAGGAGGAGTATACCTACTTCTTGAAATCGACACATAACGAAAGTTGCAGAAATCGTCACGTAAGGAAAAAAGGAAAAATCCGGTAAGGCTAAGGACCAAGCCCGGGTCGACGACGGCGCGTTGTGTTCCACGCGCGCCTCAAAGAGATGTCAGCACCAACTGATGGGGTCCACAAGGGCCGATGCCTGCCAGGGGTGCGGGTTGTTCGAAAGAGATACCGCGGCCCCTGGCACACAGGCAAGTGAGGGAACACAGGTGGGTTTTAGTTAGTAAAAGTCTGACACGCCCTCCCGCTCCAACCAGAGCGGGAGAAGTTATTTGATGATTTCCCACCCAGAAAAAAAAAAAAAAAACGAAAAACTTTATGTCTTCTCCATGCTACTTTTATTCAAAAGAAAGAGATAGAGAGATAGTTTTATGGTTTTTTGAGAGTATGAAACAGGATGAAAAAAATAATTGTGCGGTCAAAATGAAAATCCAAGATTGCAGCTGCGTAAATTTTAAAATTATTCATCATGCGTGTTGTTTTCATGGTTTTCGAGGTTGCTGAAGCCAATAATGAAATGAAAATCCAAGATGAAGACAATTTTATTAAAGCTTCTAAAAACGTATGCCTCTGTATTAAAAACGTGCACTAAATTCACACTGTTTCTCTGTATGTATTTACGTACTAGTGCATGCAAAAATCACGTAAGGAACTTCGTTCTTGACGGGGTCCCCCGGACCCCCACGTGTTTATTATATTACATTTTCACCAGTTGGGTTCTGTTTCTCGCGGGCACAGCTAGTTGAAAACCTTGTTAACCTACACCTTGAAAGTCATCAGCTGTGACTATGAGTAATAGGCAATTGGCTGATGGTTATTAATGAGGCCTTAACTGGTTTTAATAGTCTTAATTGAAACCTCTTTCACAGGAGAAACGTGACATTGGCTGGATAGTATATAATGTACCAACTGTTTCAGGAAACTGGAATGTTTCAGTGCTTTTGCGGACTGGCTTTTAGAATATCGGCAGCTGAGGGGTTCAATTAGGTACGGGTTATTCGAAAAAGATACCGTCGCCCCTGGCACACAGGCAACTGAGAGAACACGGGTGGGTTTTAGTCAGTAAAAGTCTGACGCGCCCTCCAGAGCGGGAGAAGTTATTTGATGATTTCCCAACCTCAAAAAAAAAGGGTACAATTACAAATATTTGAATTCAGGTACCTACATTTAGTAATGAAGGTACCTACTGAATATTTAGAAAATACATACCTACGTATTAATGCTAACTAATATTGTATATGTAAAAGTTAGCTTGTTTGTTTGTTTGACGCGTTCACGCTAAAACGGCTGAGTGGATTTGGATCAATGTGGCAAACAGGTAGACCATGACGTCGTCTAGGACATAGGACGTTTTTCCGACTTCCACACGGGTGAAGCCGCGGGAATAAGCTAGAATATTTTTAGGTATCTATATATGTTCATAATAAATAATTACTCTGCAGTTTTGCCGTAGTCGTTTCAGTATTAATCCCGATCAAAAATAATGAATGAATGTAGATGTTGATTACTTTGTTTTTTAAATTTCTTATCTCATAACATTACGCCTTGTTTCCCCTAAGGGTTAGCCAGAGATGTACCTACCAATAATACACCCATTTTCCACATTTATTTAAGTCCCATGTAATAGGGGGTGAGCCTTTTGCTATCAACAAGGTACACATCTTAAACCTAACTATTATATACTTAAAGGAAATATCAAACTCTGTGATTATGACCTTTGATAACCTATTTCAAAAACACTTCCCAAAACAAACACTTAACTACCCAGACATTTAAATAAAGTCTGTAACCACTTTCTTATTTCTACCATGCAACTCAAAAGTCCCAAAAATTCTTCAAGGAAAATTGACACTTAATATACTGATGTGTTCTCATATACTGAACTTCAAAATAGCGCGTACGTTTTCGGTAATATCGTTCTCTCATTTAATTCAACAAAGGAACACTTGCGTTATTTTATTGTTATTATTGAAGAAAACCAATAATAATGCATATAATGCTAATGGCTCGACATTGAAAGTAAGCGTTGAGTTACGTAACCCTAGAAACGCCGGGGACATGTATTGAATATCATTTAACCGACGCACGTGGCCGACCGATGATGTACCCATGTAGGTACTCGGCTGGGAAGGTACCTGGAGGTTTCTTTGAACGCTTGTAATCGTGTAGAGGGCAGAGAAGTAAAAACTTCATTACATAATTTCAGCTGTCGTTCACTGTTGGATCTAGGCCTCACCCAATCACCGCCACTTCGACCGGTTATTAGCTTCTCGTATCCAGCGGATTCCTGCGGCCTTCACCATGTCATTGGTCAACCTCGTGGAAGGCAAACCAGAGCTACGTCTTCCAGTACGCGGTCGCCACTCCAGAACCTTTCTGCTGAATCGGCTATCTCTTCTGCTATCGCCCTGCCCACTGCCACTTACGTTTGGCAATTTTTCGTGCTTAGTCGGTTACCTTGGTTGATACTTGAAGCATCATCATTTATTTAATCATGGGTAATCAATTAATCATGTTTTAAATTGGATTAGTTCATTTCATCTCCATCGGCCATCTGTTTTGCGACCAATTAGTTTGGTAATTCTTTGGGCTATGTCGGTTACCTTGGTTCTCCTGCGGATTTCTTTATTTCTGATTCGATCGCGTGGAGTAACTCCAAGCATTGCCCTCTTCTTTGCCCTTTTGTTAATTTTCAGCTTTTTTTTACTTGCTGATATTTATTGCAGGGTACGAAATGAATCTGTCGAGATAACCCATAGAAAATAAAGGTTCATAAACAACACATATTTCAACTAAAAAAGTCGCGATTCGTTTCCATTACAAAAGAAGCAAGAAAACGAAATTTTTAAAACAAACCTTTGTTACATAAAAGCTGTTGATTAGCGTCAATGAGGAAAACTAAAGAAATAGTCGCGCGGTCATTAACCTTCCAAATTTAAAAGGAGGTGCATATTTAACAGAATTGCCAGTGCATAATTGGGTTGTTCTTCATTTAAAAATCCAACTAAACTTTGGCTACTGGCTAATTAAGTGGATACTCTAAGTTCATTTATACCCATTGAATTTTTCAAGAAATAGTCATTTTAATTATTGTAATTATGTAAATACATATGTGTTACGGTGGCGAATCATATTTTGTGCAAAATACAACTTGACACTGACCTGCAAATTGCAAAAAAGTAAGCATTTTTTTTGAGGGATCCCACCCTCAAAAAATAAATCATCAAATAACTTCTCCCGCTCTGGATGGAGCAGGAGGGCGTGTCAGACTTTTATTGACTAAAACCCACCCGTGTTCCTTCAGTTGCCTATGTGCCAGGGACCACGGTATCTCTTTCGAACAACCCGCACTCCTGGCAGGCATCGGCCCTTGCGGATCCCATTAGTTGATGCTGACATCTCTTACAGGCGTGCGTGGAACACAACGCGCCGTCGACCCGGGCTTGGTCCTTACCGGACAGCGAGCTACCCATTATTCGCCATCCGCAAGCCCGCGCCTACGGTGACCGGGAATCAGCGTGAGATTCCCGATGCCCAGGGCGTCTCCTGCGGCGACTAGGGCCGTGAGGGCGCATATACTACGCTCACGTGCGCCGCCTCCCTCTTCGCGAGCATAACTGCTTCGCAGAAGGAGGTGTGGCAGGCATTACCTTAGTGCATCCACCTTAAGAAGATTGCAACACAAGTACTACTGGCGTTATCACTGTCAAGCTATAGGTAACATATTATCCATGCGGTAAGTATTAGGTAATCGTGTTGCTATCTGCACTACAAATTAAACAAAGACGTATTTTGTTTATAATCTCAATAGCGGTGTTTCCTCGCATTTCCATATAAAATAGACCAGTGGGTTTAACTAAGATAACCCCTTTGCTTATCAAGAGATTCGCTCTCTCTCTAATGCATATGGCCTAATTTCGAATGATTATAATTGGTGCGGATAAGCTTCGATGTTGTTTTGTTAATTAGCTTGTCGGTTCACAGTTGTTTGTGTCGTCTTTGTGCCTGTTGGAATAACTTGAGAGTGTCTTTGCACTGGGTCTTTATCTGATGTAGGCATTGTCAAGCAGCGTAGGCCGGCCAGATGCGGCTTAGGCAGCCCAGCGAGCCTGACACGATCGTGCAGATTATTCGTAAAATAAATTCCAACGGTAATAAAATAGAAAAATCTTGTTTCGCAGATAATTTTTATTAAGTTTTAAGACTTCATTAATATTTTGGAGTTACTGATTGTGCTTGTCGCAGAAATGTATACCAAAACGATAAATACATATTTTCGATAAAAAAATCGTTCTTATTTACGTATCGTTGACGTCATGCGTTCGTGCTACGGCGTCAGACGTACCGTTGGCGTCGTAGACGTAGCGTAGACCGCGTAGGATCGGCGTAGGCTTTGTAGACGCCGCGTAGACGCGTAGAGGTGACGTCATTAGGCCACTTGTCTAGTAAGTTACTATATCGTCCATTGAGGCAGATACCAGTTACGAGACCTTTGACTAATTACTACTGAAATTTTCTAATACTCCATTAATCATCCGGGTGATGCATCACTATCTGCATTTTTCTGTGTTTGGAAAAGTCGATAGAGTAAAAACTTCTGTAGTATTTCACCATAGTTGTGTAAAAAAAAACTGTGTTTGGTGTTGACAGAGGTCAGTTAGGTCAGATCTCATTCGGTCCAAATACAACCAGAAATTGGTTCGTTACGGATAATTTTTCAGGGTTGACGATGATAATGATTATTTTGAATTAAAATAGTTAATTACGATGTTATAGTTTGTAGGTACCTTTTATCACTGCCTTGATAATATAACAGTAAAAAAAAAAATTAAGTCGATTGAAAAACTATGGGTAGGTGTACAAACAATATAGTCACAACAAATAGCTTAGATACTTCTGACGTTATATGAAGGCGTCTCCCTGATTTTAGAGAAATGAAAATAAAAAAAGATTTCAGTTCTACATGGCGCGACTGCCTATATGACCTCCACAACCCAGTTACTGGGTAATACCTCTTGTTGTACTGGTTGTCAGATTTTCGGGCTTCTGACGACCCATAACGACTGTCCAGGATCCACGAATGATAGCCGGTACCAACGGCGTAACGTGTTTTCCGAGGCACGGAGGGGTCTTGGTATGTAGAGATGGTCACCCATCCACAGACCAACCGCGGCAAGCGTAGGTAGCTTAACCTGATAGATCGACCCGTGCAGATGTTATGACTTAACCACAAGCCCCTGTATAAGTTTAACTAAAAGTCTGCTGACATCCCAAAAATAAAAATACTTTAAGAAAATATTAAAAAATTAATCAGTAAAAAGCGTAACAAACACGATAATACCTACAAATAACCACTCGACGATAACATAGTTAAAAGAAAATGTGTCACAACCTTGATTTGCACGATATTATGTTACAAAACTGATAACCCCGTCGGGGATTCGTATCGGCTATCATACAGATTCGGCTGTTACGCAAGCGGAAACCGTATTATGTGGTCTGTGCTGATATTATTGTATTTTGTGAAGTTACATTTGTGTGCTTTCTAACTAACAGACCAATTCTTTCACGATTCAAAAGTGCCTGTAAATGGTCTAGTTAATAAATAAATGCTTTGAATCCTTTAGCCTTGTGAATGCCGTAGGAATTCGCTGAATGCGGGAAGCACAGAACCGATCGAAGCGGCGGAGCTTGGGGAAGGCCTACGCTCAGCAATGGACGTCTTTCGGCTGAAATGGTGATATCCAAATACCGCAGTGTCTCAAGACGAAAGTCTTTGACTAGAGTGTGTTGCCAGTGATGACCTATGGCACCGAAACGTGGTCGCTGACAATGGGCCTTATCAAAAGGCTAAAAGTTACCCAAAGGGCAATGGAGAGGCTGTGTTCGGAGTTTCCCTACGTGATTGAATCGGGAATGAAGAGATTCGCAGGACAACCAAGGCAACCGAAATAGCCCGAAAAATTGCCAAACTTAAGTGGCAGTGGGAAGGGCACATTGCTCGCAGAACAGATGGCCGTTGGGGCCGAAAGGTTCTGGAGTGACGACCGCGTACCGGAAGACGTAGAGTGGGAAGGCCTCCCACAAAGTGGACCGATGACCTTGTGAAGGCCGCGGTAGCCCGCTGAATGTGGGAAGCACACGACCGGTCGAAGTGGAGGACCCTGGAGGAGGCCTATGTGCAGCAGTGGACGTCTTTCGGTTGAAATGATAAAATGGGTTATTTATATAGTTAGGCAGACTATTTATATTAAAATAGATGATTTGATAATCATCTCATTATTTAAAAGCTAAGTCTTAAATTAATAATATTTACGTGCAAGTACCTACCTATGTAAAAAGGAAAAAAATAGAGGACATCAAAAAATCGTCCGCATCGTTGTCAACAGAGAAGGGTGCCGCCCAAAAGGCTGGCATAATATTCTTTGACTAAAAAATAGGTGATGTGAAGAGTATAAATAACTTGTATTTTTTCATGAAAGGCTTTGAGTCAAACCTTTCGGCACTTCATATAATATTTTACTTTCATTTAATTGTCAGAAAAAATAAACTTTTACAAATACCAGTAAAGGAGGAAATTACCATATTTACTACACACTTGGATTGGCTTGGATCGTTGATTGATAGTTGGGTAACAACATTTCGTCCATTCTGAATATCCTCTGAGCTCGTTGTAATTTTCCCAAATCGCTCTTTACAACGATCCTACATGTAGATGAACAGTTTTTTTAATAATCACACTATTATAATTATCATAATACAGCCTGAAGACCACTGCTGGACTAATGGCCTCGCCCAATCGTCAACACATCGACTTTTCCTGAACAAAAGAATGCTTCTAATATTTCTATCAAACAAAGATCACATAAAACTCCAGAATTGCCCACACATTGCCTTATGTAAGGTTACGGGTGTTAATTGACTTAGTTGTAAATGATAGGTACTATTTACTATTTCCCGTTGGCCACGTGATTGAGTCAATTAAGCGGTTTATGGCCGCTTGTGACGACCTCGTCAGAAGCGGTAGCGAGAAATTAATATATAGAGGGATATGATCGGAAACCTGTGAGTTGAGGTTTGATTTATTCACATTTAGGTAAAAAGTGTCGGAGAAATAGAAATTATTTGTCACTTACTCGCCTTTGCCTCCACCTTCGCCACCTTGAAAGACAGAAATTATTTCATGGAATCTTACTACCGGAATAAAAACAAAAAGAGTACCTGTGTTGTAGGTAGCCAAGGTCGTGGTAACATTATAGAACAGCTTTTGGAAGTATCCGCCTAACACGTGGAGCACTTTCAGTAACTTTCTACTGGTAATTTTTTGTCGAAGCATTTTCAATTCATAATTTTAGTGAAAAAAAGATATGTTCAGAGGGTCTAGCTAGACAAAGATAGACGAAGAGTCAAAAATGTATGGGACTGACTTAAGCTACCCAAAAGCATATGTCAATCCTGTTGAAAGTCCTTGTGAAGATATGAAACGCTTTAAAAGCGATTGCCACTTGTCTAGATCCTCAGATCCTTCTTTAGTTGTAAACTGTACAACCATGTTTTAAATTAATCGTTTCTCGTCATTCATTCAGTCTGAATGGATTCACTAAGCTTGAATATAATAACAGTCGCCACACAGATAAGTCAACGGATGTCGTAACGTTCTTTGTTTTGGTGCTACTATTTATCTTGTCTAACTCGTCCTCGGTATTCGGCCTCGGCACGAGATAAAAAGAACTTGAACTGTTCTATCCGAATTGTGACGATTTGTCTAGTAGGTCGGAAGCCGGATCTAATATGGAAACTTAATTTTTCACACAAAATTCACGTTGTTCATCAAGTATGTAAAAGTCTCTGTCGATTTTCGCTCTTTTCCTTCACTGGTTTAATTAATGCTGAACCTTGTGAACGCCCTAAGCTGAGGACTATACCCCACAGGGGCACCCCTTGTGGGGTCGCTTAGTTATTAAGTTTAATGCCTTGGTTGGACGCTTTAATTTAGCCTAGGTAAGCGGCCGGCGCGGCGTTAACCTACCCGGCCGGGCCCGCGTTTTGGATTACGGCCCACTCCTCCTCGAAGAGAGGAGGCCTGTGTCCCAGCAGTGTGAACATTAAAAGCTGTTTAATCTGCTAATGCTAAGTAAACGGCTGGCTAATGTGTCCGTCTAAACTTCTTGACAATCTCCCTCCATTGGCTCGACGATCTCTGGCCTGATATTTGTACGTCGGAGATCTCGGTGTCTAGGTGTTCCTTCAATTAGACCATCGTTGAAGGCCACTCACTTGAGTACCCTGGGTATTTCCTTCATTGATTTGAGGAAATTCACAAATTTTCGATATCAAAAAGGCATACAATAATAGACTTTATTGTACCTAGCTAGGAGTGTTTTCGTCAGACCATCGGTTCTTTGCCAAACGGCGAGCTCACTGCTTATAACTCTGCAACTTGTGACCTGCTGGCTAACGGAAAGGTACAACCGAATCATTTATTTTTACTTTTGATGAAAACATAGGAGTCGCCAAATCTATGTAGGTACTTATTTAATATACACGGTGACTTGTAATTTGACGTTTGCCTTCCAGGACAAGGACATGATAGTGTGACCCATTTGCAATAAATAAGCACCCATGAAGCCTAGGCGAAAACTTTTGATACACATTTTGACCCCAAAACACCACGTCATCGTATATGAGCACGAGCTACAAAATCTCTAAGTAATAACTAGGTATATGCACTGTAAACTGCAATAGATTTCAATTGAATCTTCGTTCTCACATCGTGTGTTGGCCTATTTATCTGGTTGGATTGAGATCGGATGCAATGAAGACAGACGTAGACTAGACCATTTGAACTGTGTTAATAGTGCAACATACTATTTGTAGTTTGTTATGGCTTAAGTTTAGAGATGAATTCTAGGACGTCGGGGACAGGACGATGCGACGAGTTGGGCAGGATATCAAGTTAGACGAGAAAATATGGCCGAAGGAGGAAAACTGTGACCGAATGGTGGCCAAAGAAACCAGGGCCGTCCAACACCGCGTTGGGTTGATGATATCGACAAAGGGGAAACGCCGGGTTGAGGGCGCACGGAACCGAGAAGTATGGCAGAAAAAAGGGGAGGCCTATAAAAAAAAATCTTTTATTTCAGACCCATAACGTCCACTTGGTTAGTATACAAACGACTTAGAAAGTAGTGTTAGTACTTAAATCTACTGGAGAAAAACAAAAACCAAATTTATTATTATGCCATAGTTGCACGTAGACGTATCCAATGTCCCAGTATGGGGCTGTCCCACCAATCCGCTATAGCAGTCAGGATGCTGTTGGGGCAGGCGCGTACCCTGCACATGATGGAGGCGCATCGCTTGCGCATGGTGGCGTGAAAGCCATCTATTCCCGCCTCAGCGAACATGCCGGAAGTACTGCAGTAGCGCGGCAACCCTGAATGCATTATTGTATTGAACGCGCAGAGCGCTGTATGTCTTCTGCGTGTAGTTGACCCACAGGCTGCATAGTATACAACGACTGACAGTACGCCTTTACTTCAGTCTATACCTAGCAGTGATTCCAGCTGAAATGACGATGATGATGGAATTTAAAGACATCCATGAAACCCACTGAGTTTAATTTTTCAAATAACGTTTTGGATACTGGTTAACTAAACGGAGCTGGATCTGTGGCAAATATAAAACGAATAGCCTCCTTCTTTGATAAAAAGTCGGTTAAAAATGCTATATCGCTTCCGCTATACACATTGTATCAAACCTTATATGAATACGAACATTACCGTAATTTTTCCTTCATCGAGACATTATTTGTTAATAGTACCAACGTATTATTATATAAGCGATAATGTATTTTGATCGTACTTTTATCGGTATATAGCATTCCTAAATAGGCATGTCATATAATCAATTAGTTTCTAGTTTACAGCAAAAATAGTAACGAGTGAACTGTGATAATATGAGTTCGCCTGTGATAAGATTTTGTTTTGTATTGATTTTATAAAGTGGACATAATAGTTTTAATATGAAAAGCCGATAAGCGCTTCGGCTCAGCGACGGCTGGTAACAATATTTGTAGACTTGCCCTATTAAACAGAACGCAGAAATTGCGAAAAGGATTTGCTGTTCTATATATTTATTATTGCAAAACTTGAAAAATTTAGGGACTTGCTGGTTTTCGTTTGCGGTTACAGGTTTGCTCCCAACGTAAAAGTTGCTCACGGTTACAGGTTTGCTCCCAACGTAAAAGTTGCTCATGAAGATGAGTATGTACAATGACTTATTATGTGAATAGTATACACAGTACGAGATATAACACATGTGCATGGCTTAGACCAGGGATGGCGAACCAACGGCACGCGTGCCTTTGGTGGCACGTAACAAAATAATTCGTTAAAAGTCACAGTATGGTAGGTTTAGTATGATAGGAGAATGGTAAGTTCATCTTCTTAAGCCAGTCGTTACTTTCAGAAACCGTACCTTCACATGATTCTATACTATGTCAGAAGTTGCACTAATTTGTTCTTGATGCAACGTGTGTCGAAACTCTTGCGCCATCCCATCTTCCTGGCTCGGTGTGCTGTGCTGGCGCTGCCGCTGCGGCTGCGGAAAACCTCAAGCGGCGAAAGTATAACAACCTAATTGATAATTATATTTTCGAGCCGTTTGGGGTTGAAACCCTCGGGCCGTGGGGTCCGAGTGCTCATGGTCTCTTTAAGGAAATCTCAAAAAGGCTGGTTGCAACTTCCCGTGACCCAAGGGCTGATTTGTACCTTGGCCAGCGGCTAAGCATTGCCATACAACGTGGTAATGCTGCCAGTCTCTTGGGAACATTACCAGTCGACAGCGATGCGGATGAATTTTTTGATGCCATTTTTAAGTTTTGAATAGGTTTAATTAATTTGTTCTTTCATTTAAATAAGGTGGTGTGATTTTGATTACTGTATAATAGTACAAGTCTATTTCTGTTTGTATATAAAGACTACCAATGATTGTGAAGGTGTTTAGTTTTTTTCTGGTAGTCAATAAGTCAAAATTGTTTGTTGGCACGTCAATGCCATATTATTATTATTTTTTGGAAATAATGGCTCGTATAGATTAAGAGGTTTGCCATCCCTGACCTAGACCGTGCAGTCTAGATTTAAGTCCAAGCCTTTCTATTACAGAAAGTAATTTCATATTTCTAATGCCCTGTCAGCCGGACCTATCTTCTTAACCTTTTCCCAACTATGTTGTAGGTCGGATTCTAGTCTACCCAGACGCAGCTGAATACCAGTATTATACATGCATCGACTGCTTATCTGACCTCATTCACCCTGTTACTGGATAGTAGCATATCATGCCCCTTGGTAAGACTGGTTGTCACGCTTTTGACGATCCGTAACGACCGTCAAAGATGTATAAATCCGTTCAGTTGGACTATGCTGTAAAATTCTCACAGTAAAAACGTAGGCTAGCTGTTATTTTTCTTGATTCTGGAGATAAAACAGACTAAAAGGTACACAATATACCGCAAAAAAGGTATATAAAAAATCAAACAAAAAGTGTAAAGTGCGATGCAACTAGCATTATAGTGGCAACGCTGGTTTTGAACTGTACTTTATATTCTACAGCAACAACACTATTGACACTGATGAAGGCTCACTTCATTCAAGCTTTCTTCGACAAAACTTTCACGCTGAGATATTACAGAATATATCGGCTACTTAGTTCTATGTGTGATCGCATAGAAACAAGAAAGACATTCGATATATGAAAAAAACTGTTATGTGAATAGAAAACTATTAATGACGTGACGTTTTTTATCGAACCGAGAATCGATACTCAATCGATTATTCACCGAATCACAATCGTGTGGCGAAAAGCAGTAAGTGAAACACGTGAAATAAAACCATAAAGTTTAGCGATTCGCCGACGAGGATAGTTTAACATAATCATGTCGACTTATCTCAAATAACAGGATATGTTATATCAAAATGCGAATAAAATGCACAATGTAGGAAAGTTCCACGATTTAAAAAAAGTCGAGAGGAAGCCATTATCGACTATGTTGTATACAATCCTGAGTCACGTGGCTTCCAACGTGATTGTGAAATACATTTTCCATTACATTTTACATAGAACCCTATTGGTTATATATAATACATGGAAAATGTAATCTTTAAAAGTCAATTTTACTCTTTTAGGGGGGAATGATCTCACTATTTAAATCTTTGGTCGTCTGCGCTGGGTACGCGATTGTTCGGCACGGGTGTCGGATTTTTTAAAATTTTCTGGTGTAGTCTAATGCGTGCTGAATAATTTTTATTTCCAGTAATGACCAGCCTAAAATAAAATACCCTGATGAGCTCTGAAAGTGAGCGCAAAGCAAGGCCTGTAACTGGTTTTTGTCTATTAATACAGTTTACCATAACTATACAGGGTGTAATTTTAATCACCGTTAACCTCATAAGGGGTTATTGTACTCATCATTATGAACAACTTTTACTATCGGCCCAAACCTGAAATCGCGAAAATAAAATCATCTGTTCCTTACATTTTGACGAGTTATGCTAACATAAATTTAGGGAACAGCTGATTTTATTGTCGCGATTTCAGATAATGATGATAATGATGAGTACAATGACCCCTTATGAGGTTAACGGTGATTAAAATTACACCTTGTATAATAAAGATCTAAAATTGTTTGTTTGTTTGTGTAGAGGTAATCTCTAGAAGTACTTGATCCGACTACGAAAAATGCTGGTCCATAGATTTTCATTTTCATATTTTCATTTTAGTTGCATACACGCCACTGGAAACAATGTGGTTGGGAAAAAGAATGACCCACCAAATTTTTTTATATAAATTAGGTTACATATGAACATAACGCTTTCACTGTTAAGAAATGATCTGTGGCCCTAGCGTGAGTTTCGTTTAACCATCTCGATCAAACGCATCGAGCGCGTTCGGCGCTCCGATTGGCCCGTCACCAATCCAGGGCCAATCGGAGCGCCAAACACGCTTGAAGCGTTTGATCGAGATGGTTAAATGAAACTCACACTAAGGCCTCCGATCTAATGTATAGCCAAGCCCCTAACTTTACAAACCTTACATTATGGTCAAATGTACGGCTTGGCCGTTTCACGACCGTCGCACAAACACTTCTATTGGGCTTATAGTAAGAAATTATGTGACATATCTTTAATGTTGTGTCCTTCAATAGTGCAATGGAACGGCCAAGTCATACATTTTAACCAAGATGTATGGTTTTTTGTGTCAGGAGTTTCTTTCCTACACATACCTACATGCAATATGAATGGAACTGTTGCCGTTATTAACATCTATTTGAGGCTACATCTTTTCTTAGACAACTTTTGCATTATGTCGTTTGTTCCTCAAAATTGCTTCATCGGTATTACAAATAAACCAAAATACCTATGGATTATTAGCTTCAATACCACACAGTACGTACAACCTGAGTTATCTTTAAAAGCTTCTTACCAACTGAATCGAAAACAAAAGTGCCTCAAACGAACCGGTACCTCCAAGCAAACCGAACACCGACACGATACTCAGTTAATTAGTGTTTTTGCGTACTAATCGTACATGATTGTTTGTATGTATGTATGTTCACAAAGCAGGAAACGAGACGAGACGCTATCGCGAAATTAATTCTCACTGATGCACTACGGTTCACGAGTATTGGCCACTGATTAAATAATCCCTGAATAAAGAATACTGAATTTTGAAGGGGAAAATATCATTGTGTGTTTTTGCTGAGGTTTTTGGAAAGAAGTTCCTTATTGCAACCTTTTTTTTGGGTGGGAAATCATCAAATGACTTGTCCCGCTCTGGGTGGAGCAGGCTTTAACTGACTAAAACCCGCCCGTGTTCCCTCAGTTGCCTGTGTGCCAGGGGCTGCGGTATCACTTTCGAACAACCCGCACCCCTGGCAGGCATCAGTTGTTGCTGACATCTCTTTGAGGCGCGCGTGGAACACAACGCGCCGTCGACCCGGGCTTGGTGATTACCGGACAGCGAACTACCCATTACTCGCCGTCCGCAAGCCCGCGCCTACGGTGGCCGGGAATTAGCCTGGGATACCCGACGCCCAGGGCGTCTCCTGCGAAGGCTACGGCCGTGAGGGCGCATGTACTGCATCTCCCTCACGTGCGCCGCCTCCCTCTTTGCGAGCATCACTGCTTCGCTGAAGGAAGCGACTGCTAGCCATGCACTCTCGCTCCGTACCATGGCCTGGACCAGGGCCGGACGCGAGAGATCGCCGCCGCCGATCACCTCCACGAGGACACGGCAGTACTCTGCCCAAGCCGGGCAGACCTCCACTGTATGCTCCACCGTGTCCTCTCCTTATTGCACGTTACACTGCATGCTATGCGATAATGCGAATGATTGGCAGACTGAAAAAAGTATGACTTATAGACCGTCACAATTTTGTTTTAGGATGCGTTAAAAAGAAAACATTTAGTTCTTCTTTAACGTTGTTAATTTATTTCCTTGAAGGAAATTCGCCCACAAAGCCGCAAACCCACAAAAGCACGACACCTATCAACTTATTATTTATTTAGTTATACGATGATTTGGTAGTTTTTTAACCTATAAAAATGTACTATTGTTTAATTTTGGTACAGAGAAAGAATCGCTGTTGTGAAACTTTTATGATTTTCGAGAAAATAAAAGCAGCCAGAGCTAGGTACTCCGTACCGTTTTTCTTTACTAAATGTATATTATAATTTATGTGATACTGATTCTCGATGATATTGTTGTGAACAAGTAAATAATTGTGTATGTAAATAAACCGCAATGCTAGGTACCCACCTTTGAAGGTACGAGGTAAAATAACAAGTTATATACGTACCTACTTACTTATAATTTCACAGCTTAATTCTCGTTCTCAATAATTTTCCGTATTAGACGATTAGAACTAGTGTATTTACAAGAGATTTATGTGGTTTTGGTTTTTCCTTTCATGGATTGCGGTGTTCTGTTATTAATATATTTGTTTTTGCATTACTTAAACTAATAGGTATATTAAAGGAAATTGAAGGGATTAAAGTATAGTACGGTCTATCATCATCATCATCTGCCTAGCCTTTTCCCAACTACGTTGGGGTCGGCTTCCAGTCTAACCGGATGCAGCTGAATACCAGTATTTTACATGGAGCGACTGCCTATCTGACCTCCACAACCCAGTAACTGGGGTAATACGATACCCCTTGGTAAGACTGGTTGTCAGACTATCGGGCTTCTGACGACCCGTAACGACTGTCAAAGATCCACAAATGACAGCCGGGACCAACGGCTTAACGTGCTTTCCGAGGCACGGAGGGGTCTTGGTATGTAAAGATGGTCACCCATCCACGGACCAACCGCGGCAAGCGTAGCTTAACCTGATCGATCGACCCGTGCAGCTATTGTTACTTAGCCACAAGCCCCTCATGTCTATGTTTTATATTATTATGAAAATAATTAATTGCGCAGTTAATTTGTTAGCAAACTATCCCTACATTAATTAGGTACGTATTTAAAAACCAACGTATTTGTTTTATTAAAATTTCCTTTCTGTGATCAACATAGAGAATATTGGCGTCAGTAAATGTACATTTTATATTAGATAACACTGGGAATGCAAGTACTGCAATGTGTTTCCTGTGAGTAGATATACCTACCTACCGATTTATCAACGGCCAATTCAATTCGAGCGTAGTCCGCGTGCGCAAGGTCGAACCGCTGATCTCACCGAACATTTTTTCTACACTAGTATTACACGACCATATCACGATGTACCGAAATTCTATGGGATTTCATACGAAAGGGGGAAACGTAATGACGTTTTCACATGACCGGGTTACCTATCGTTCACAAACTCGCATGCCACCCATTGTAAGCAATCCAACCATCTTTGAATATTTCATACATTTGTAGCACTTTTTTGATTGTTTATGTGTTTTTTGTGGTGCGGTTTTTTGTCGGCGTCACATTCGGGCGCCTGAGGAGGCGTTTTGAGGGCAACTCATGGTCGACTTTGTTATTACACCAGACATATGCTATCTATACTTACCTACTTTAGTTTGTTATGAGATCAAGGAGTAGCGGTTTAGCACTCTACATTATTTCATAAAACTATATCGGTGTTATTCCAAACCAAGGTTTTTCTTTAGGCATGGTTTAAACCATCTATCGAACCGGTTTTTGAAATAAGAACCTAACAGACATCGAAATATAGTTCCTTTTACAAAATTAATAACTCAGTCCGGTCTTAGGTTATCAACTTTGCTAAGTTCGAAACACAAAAATTGTCTCGACGGTTTTTTTTTCTGTTTAAAATTAGATCGCCTTATTAGTTGACTGGCACGAATTAAAATATAATATATTATTTTCTCAGGCGACTTGCACGAAGTTAATTTATTTGTAGGCGAATGGACAACTCCAGAAATACGTTGTAGGCAATTGGCACGTTTTGAATTTTATGCAATAAAGTTATCACTGTAAGTAACCTACTACACGCAATAAAGTCCCGTTTAAAAGTGATTCGCCCGTTTTCGTCGTTAGATCGTTTTGTTATAAGACGGTATGTATTTTTAGTACCTACCTTCTTTTAGATAGTGAAATACGAAAAACATTTTTTAATCGAATTTTGAATGTTTGTTTGGTATACACCGTGACATTTTAGTCGTCTTACAAAGGTTGTCCACTCAATATATCCGTCATATAATACCTCAATGCGCGATTGAAACATTGTTACAATTAATTATGATAATAGGTACAAAGAAAAATAAATAATGCTTTAGAATTATGAAACACCCTCCCTGTTGTTCCATGTTTACGTATCAAACGGTAGAAGATATCTACCTACCTACCATTACATTCCATCATTAATTCCATCTCCATAACAGGGTGTTTGAAACTACGTCATGTGTCTTAGTGAATTATATTTTCTTTTTATAAATTATGCATATGTTCAAAAATATCTTTTTTCTTATAAATGATTAGTAGTCATTGGATACATGAAGTTGGCTGCCGTTGTAAGACGACTAAAATGTGACGGTGTATAGTGTACGACGCATATCACGCATAGCTGCTAGTGTTTGCCCTTTTCCCCGTTCAAACCATAATATCTGCAATTTACTAAGGGCCAGATCATATACACACGATATGACGTCACATCATGGCATGTTGTATCCGACGTTGTTGCAGACATGTTTAAATAACCATTTTAAATGATACCTAATTAATCTGTACAACTTTTTTTAAGGTGTAAATGGTAGGCACACGACAAAAAATATATTTCATCATAACATTTTTTTTAACTTCAACGTAGAAGCTCTTGGTCTTCATCTTAAGCGGTGGTTAGTGATGATCAGGCCGAAGGTGGAACCGAACTTCAACCGGAGCCCTCAACCACAAAAGAACTGGCTATCATACCTCTAACGAAACAACAATTCTGTTAACATTGGTGTTATGGCGCCTTGTAGTTTGTATGTTACAATGTCAGTCGCACCCTACGATGCGATGCGACGTCGTATTGTGCGTGTGTGTTTTGGCCCAAAGTCCTCCATACGACTAAAATTAACCAATTATTTATTGTCTTTTTGAAAAAAAAAAAAAACTACTTACTGATAATATTTTGATAGTCATTATTATTAGAGGCTTGTGGCTAAGTAACAATAGCTGCACGGGTCGATCGATCAGGTTAAGCTACGCTTGCCGCGGTTGGTCCGTGGATGGGTGACCATCTTTACATATCAAGACCCCTCCGTGCCTCGGAAAGCACGCTAAGCCGTTGGTCCCGGCTGTCATTCGTGGATCTGACAGTCGTGACCAGGCGTCAGAAGCGCGAAAGTCTAACCTGTCTTACTATGGGGTATCGTATTACCCAGTAACTGGGTTGTGGAGGTCAGATAGGCAGTCGCTCCATGTAAAATACTAGTATTCAGCTGCATCCGGTTAGATTGGAAGCCAATCCCAACATGGTTGGCAAAGGCTAGGCAGATGATGATGGAGTCATTATTATTGAGCTATTGTATAGTTGATAATTGTTGTAATCGCAGTTGTTAGAACACTCACACTCATTCACATACATTCACTCACATTACAGAAGTGATAGGTAAGTTCTATTATCTCAGAATTGAATTTAATATTGCGAATGTTTATAAATATAAAAATGAATTGAAGGTTCAAAATACAACGTAAGAGCGATTATAGATAAGAAATCTGCATACCTACTTTTATTTTTTATTTTGGCGGCGGGTTATCTAATGCGGAACTGAAAATTCGATAGCAAATGGAAATGGCGTGATAATTGCGTTTCAGCGGTCAACAAGATAGCTCCCTTAATATTAATGATACTTCAATCAACAACTATTGCAGTCCACTGCTGGACATGGGAGTCTCCCAGATCATCCAGTTTGTTCCCGTTGCATCTTGCTGGGGCCTGGAGGGCGTCCCACACTACGCTTGCCGAAACGTGGTCTTCACTCTAGAACTCGTCTACTCCACCGGCCATCGGTCCTTCCACAAACATGGCCAGTCCACAGTGACTTCAACTTCAAGCCATGTCGGTGATTCCGAACCCAAAATGACACCTAAGATTAATAATTGTGTTTACAGAAGCATAAAATATTTTTTCCAAAGGAAAACATAATAGGAAACTTTTTTATCCTTAAAAAAAAAAAAATCAGCGGCTCCATACATTTTGACCGCTTAGGCATTGCACTTTTCTATGAAACAGCTGATTTTTTTTTGTATAACCGACGAAAAATTTCTACGCTGGTGGGTCTAGAATGATATGCTGAATTCATGGTTACAGTTTGCGCACTGGATAAATCTTACTCTGTATGTACGTGATAACAAACTGGGCTATCTAAGATTTTTAGATTTTATGACTTAAAACTAGAAAGCTCTATGTTTTGGTTCCGTCTCCTCGACATTAAACGTACAACAAGGACTTGATACGCTTTAAGTTTAGCTAACGATTTTTGAAGATATCTGAGTTTGAAGGAGACAGCTCGTGGTATATATACTTACTTACTTCTTACATCATACAGGATAAGTTTTATCCAGTGCGCCAATTGTAATCATGAATTCAGCATATCATTCACAAAATCAGCGGCTCCATACATTTTGACCGCTTAGGCATTGCACTTTTCTATGAAACAGCTGATTTTTTTTTTTGTATAACCGACGAAAAATTTCTACGCTGGTGGGTCTAGAATGATATGCTGAATTCATGGTTACAATTTTCGCAGTGGATAAAAACTTACCCTGTATATCTACTGAGTCGTGTTGAAGACCATATATTGCTTATTTATAAAATAGGGTTGAGCTACACGATGACTGTTGCATGCATGCCTTCTGTTGGGACAGGTCAGCTCAAAGATCCCCGGTGCAAGTGAGAGACGGAACACCGGGGTGGTTTTAGTCAGTAAGAGTCTGACAGACCCCTCCGCCCTCCCCGGGGCGGAGGACATCCATGAGAATTTCCCCCCGTAATAAAAAAAAGAAAAGGTCAGCTCAAAGCTGCTATGGCTCTTTCTTCAAAAGGTCCTTCCAGACACGACTTGTTAGACTCTCATAACATCCTAATATCATAATGAAAAAGACCGTGATCACTTTGAAGTTGTAGGTACCTATTATTTTGATCAAGGCATTGTCAAGTCGGGGGACTGTCAATGAAAACGCCAAACAGAGGAGGCCTAGCATTTGGGTCGGGGGTTTTTTAAAACTTAAAATTTAACTTTTATTTCCTGCTTTTTAAACTTAATGTCTCGCTTAAATCAGCACAGCGTTAAATGAACTTTCATTCACATCTCGAGTCCTAACCTAACTGCCTCTAAGTTGTTCATTTGCCTAGTAGTAGCACTACAAACTGTACAAGAAGCGCTCAAACGAGTTTCAGTTAAAACTTATGCCAATATACCACCAGTCATGGTTACCTGCGTTTATTTCGGCACTTTTTCTCAGATTAGTCAGCTCGGAAATCCTAGTGCCAACTTGTTTTAAAATATTGACCAACTAAATGTTGACCTGTAAAAGTGTCTTAAAAGATCTACCTAACACTACATAAATAAACATTTTATGTCATTTCATATATATATAGGTACCTATGTTATACCGATATCCTCATATAACCATTTTTCAACTACAATTTCAGGAGTCAGGTTTTATATTTAGGTTTCCTACCTACCTACCTAATATTCGACCTTTATTGCGTTTCTCTAACTAGAGGAAAAGTCAGTTTCGAAAACGGAAATGTTAACAATATTATTTCGCTTTCAATGGGTAAGGTACATATTTTAATAAAAATAATACACTAAATTGTCCGTACACAATAGGTACAGTCTGTACTTTTATTTGATAAAACTGAAAACCTATATCGAACTCCTTTGTTGTAACCTATATATTTGTTTGAAATGTATTAAAAATTTCCTTCCCGTTTCAGCGGAGAAACTACCTACTAATCTGTCATTCAAAAAAATTTCCACGTTATGTATGTATTACTCATTGAACATCACCAACAACAATTTAGATTTATCAACAAAAACAATCTTGATAAAAGACTTTCAGATAGGTATTAATAGAATTTGTTCGTCAATTAAAGTGCCTGTGGCCCAGTGGTGACGGCCCCGACTTACGTGTGAGTTCGAACCCAGGCAAGCACTTTACTTTGGGTAGTTTATTTTATCACCACTGGTCCCAAAACGGTGAAGGCAAACGTCGTGGGGAAACCAACATCTCCTAGAATCAAGTCTTCGAAAACAAGTTACATCTACACGTGATGGATTACGGCCTACTCCTTCTAACAGAGAGGAGGCCTATGTCCCAGAAGTGGGAACGTTATAGGCTGATTTTGCTTTATCATTTTTTTTTTAAACGTTGCCCCACACTAGGAACTTCTTCCTGTATCGTGGGTGCGTTTACAAACATAGAAACTCACAAACACGAACACCCAGACCCGGAACAATTACTTGCAGATCATACATTGTTCCGTGCGGGGATCGAACCCGCGACACGCTGCGCAGCAGTCGATCGCTCAACCATTACGCCAACCAAAAGCCAATTAAAAGTATCGTAATGATTATTGTTTCTTATCAATTATCAAACGGGCGAAACTTCGATATCGCGTTCTATTGTCTTATCTCTAGAACTAGCTTCTGCCCAAGACTTCGTCCACGTGAAATTTATTGTTTTAATATGAAATCCTATAGCTGTGCCCCGCTACTTCGTTTGCGCTTAGCGTTCATTATAACTTTTACTCGGTTCCTAAAAGTTATAGCGTGATGTTAAGTATATCCTGAAGAATTGGGCTTTCAAACGCAAAAACAATTTTGTAAATCCGACTATTAGTCCCAAAGATTAGCGTGTTCAAACAAACAAACAAACAAATCTCCAGTTATATTTTATTAAAATATATATTATAGATTATCCAACACCCGAAATCTTAGATATCGCGTTCCATTGTCTTATCTCTCGAATAAAAGTGAAACGCGTATGTACTCTATGTACTTTCACAATACTTCGGAACGTATCTTATCTCGCGATACGTTGTAGTAAACAACGTAGTAACGATAAAGTGTACAAAACAGGTGTTTTGTTTTTATTTCAAGATGTTTCGTAAGAAGTCAGATAAATATTTTTGGAGACTATTTTTGGATTGCTGTATTTTTTATTTTCAAAATAAATCTATTTATATTCAATCATTTATTTTTAATTTATTTTCGTACAAGATAACATATAAATTATATATCAGCTAACAGAATTGAATTCATAATTATGTACAAAAAAGAGGGGAAAGATTGAAAGAGGCATCAAATGATGCGACGAATTGAAACCGTGCACCTAGCTTCTGACGTTGCATGAGTGCCCGCCCTTGCAGGTTTATATAAATTGAAACGATTTGATTTGATTTGATGTTATGTTATGTATTTATATATTTTGGTCAATAATTTTTGGTATGTAGTTACACCCCTGCCTAACCCATATGGGAAAATGTATTAGTTAATAGGACACCCACAACAACTACAAAACAACACAACTACAACTGTAAAATAACGTCTGTAGTAAATTAGCGTAATCGTCAAAATTTCGCCTACCAAACACCATGGTGCTCCTAATTGTTTCAGGAATAAATACTAGAAAAAAAAAATACAGTTAATGATAAAGTCCTTCAAGCAGAACAATTGTCCAAAAAACGAAACAGTAGGTAACTTTCAAATCAATCTATCATAATTCCCCAGTTCCCTTGCCCTAAATACCACTTAATTATAATTAACACACAACCGCTTTCATTGTCTAATCACAAGCATTTGTTTTGTTTAAAACACAAAACACAGATGTTCGAGTTTAGTCTGCATACCGATAAATAGGCCAGATTTGTTTACAAGGTTTAGTACGGAGAATATTCTGAATGAAATATGTATGTGAACTGTGTGATAGTTCTCTTAGAGAATGTAGGTTAGTATAAGAGAGGACTAGAATATGCGAAAACTTATTATAATTACGAACAGATGACTACAATTAAGGATCAAAAAATTGATGAGGGAAATCATATTTGTTAGGGGAATAGGTAACCGCACTCTTTAATCAAAATTAAAATCAAAGGTTATTAATTTTACACGATGGAGCATACGGTGGAGGTCTGCCCGGCTTGGGCGGAGCATCGCCGTGTCCTCGTGGAGGCGATTGGCGGCGGCGATCTCTCATGGTACGGCCATGGTACGGAGCGAGAGTGCATGGGTAGCCGTCACCTCCTTCTGCGAAGCAGTAATGCTCGCAAAGAGGGAGGCGGCACACGTGAGGAAGAGGCAGTACATGCGCCCTCACGGTTGTAGCCTCCACAGGAGACGCCCTGGGCGTCGGGGATCCCAGGCCGATTCCCGGCCACCGTAGGCGCGGGGTTGTGGACGGCGAGTAATGGGTAGCTCGCTGTCCGGTAAGGACACCGGGCGCCGTCGACCCGGGCTTGGTCCTTACCGGACAGCGAGCTACCCATTACTCGCCATTCGCAAGCCCGCGCTCGTATTACCCTAGTTACAGGGTTATGGAGCTCAGATAGGCAGTCGCTTCCATATAAAATACTGGTATTCAGCTTGTGCCGGACGGGCGTGATCGCTTGGACGCGAGGGGTGTGTGGGGAGGGTGTATGCCTGTCCCACTGTGTGTGTAGGGCTCCCGGCCCGCGCGGCGCTGACGTCCTGCACCTATAGATTCCAGATATTTTCAGGACGGCTACTATCTTCCAGGCTTCATGACGTTACCATATGTACCAACGTTTAAGACTCATTCTCAAAGAAATAGTTTCCAGACTTTCGTCTAGGAAGGGGGCGTTTTTGGACTCCGTACAGGGGGTACCTTACCTGATTAATAACACAAGTTTTTCATGATTTCAGGAAGCAATTTCAGAGCACTACTTGAACTATATCTATCTATTAATTAATTTAAGAATTAAATAAAAATCTTGCCGATGACTACGAATTACCAGAAATTACACGTTTACTCAGGTACTATGAATCTTTACCGTAACGAGAGCCGCAAATTGCTTCCTGTTTTTAAGTTTTATTTGTTCTATTTCATTACATGTATGACGGAACTATGCATATAACATCTCAATTTATTAAAATATATAAGGCATGTTACATATCGTTGCACTTCCCATGGAATTCCCCGTCTTCTGAGATATCCACATCAACTATATCTTTCCATACTGAAAGAATATTTCGAGGAAACCCGAAAAAAATCTGAAAAATGTTAATAAATTTATTTTATAAGTTGATTTCCTCGAAAACTACTGAACGGATTTCAAATCCAATTATAGATATCTCAGGCCGGTCTGTAGACCTAAAACAATCTGTTATTTAAAACTATACAACTATGGCCTTCAGGGCGTGACGCGCCCTGAAAGAGGGTTAGCAAAAACACAAATCTTAAGAATTACTTAACTAAAGTAACACGACATACAAACTCAATTAAGTGGGCTTTATCTTAGGTTTTCATTATTTAAAGTTACGTCCAGGGCTAGGTCTCGGTACTAGGTTACCTGGACGCAACTAAAACTATAAGTCACAGCTATATAGCCCACTCAAATGAGGTTTGCAGGGGTGGTACTTACGGTTATCTTATACTAGCCGCTTAGTCACTACTGTTTATTGGTTTAACTATCACTCTTATCACTATGAATCTACGTTAATGTCAAAAACAAACTATATAACTATGTAGTGACGCATCGTCGCGAACACAGCTGCTTCCGGTTAGACTGTAAGCCGACCCCAACATAGTTTGGAAAAGACTATGCAAATTGATTTTTTTTTGTGTTTGTGTCTTTTTCTACGTCATATAAACCGAAAATAATCGTAATAGTATACTCTTTCTTTATATTTGTGGCAAATGGACCTGTGTGTAACTCTAATTTAATTTTGAACTTGGTATGCCCCAAAATATGGTTCTTACAATTATTATTAGATCAGATAGAAAAAAATTCACAATTAATTAAAAGTCGTAGTATACAAACGTTGTGTGAGATCGTCCTACATTTTCTTACCAATTAATTTTACTCGACAAGCTCGAACAGGACAATTGGATGCTTGTAAAAATAATTAATAATCTTGTACTGACAGATCACTTACGTTCTACATAACGTGTCCCTGCTAGCGACGTAGACAACGCAAGTGTAGCGATAGCAAAAAATATTAATAGGTAGGTACGTATTTACCAAATTTTTTTATTACCTTATTTCTGACCAAAACAGGTAGTTATATTTTCCCTAAACAAACGTACGTGAGAGAAATCATGGACACCACCAAAGCTAGCTTCTAAAAATGGACTCGACGCAGGAAGGATATTTGTAAATTTGTAAGTGTAGAAAAAAATAAACAGTCCACTTGTATTATTATTATTATTATTGGCAGACACAGCAGCAGTAGCACCGCTACCTGGTTTTCGTCGCACATTTATCCTACTTGTTTTTAACATGGAATTTACCTAAATTAGGATAGGAAAACATGCCATATTTCCTTGAAAACTCTATTAAAAACACTCAACAAACACTCATTAAATTAAATTGATAAAATAATGTGGTTAGCAAGTGCACCAATTATTGTCTGAGAGGACAAAATTTCAAAATCGCTAAAAATAACTTTAAGTAAAGGAAATAATAACGCAGCCGTTGAAAAACACTGTACGAGGAAAATTTTAAATATGTGTACATAAAAGGTATTTTAAATATATTAGTTATTTCATTAGCAACGATAGTACATGTACTTAATTGGGAAGAGGTAACAAACAGGAAATCCTGGTTTTAAACCGAGATCTGTAGATTTATAATTGCTTTTCATGTTAATTAATTATAATTCATATAGCCTTCATTATTCGCCAATTAAAACTAGACAAATAAAAGTTTATTATTAGACACACGGTTCGAAGTTATTGCTTTTTGAAAATAATTAAAATGAAATAATATTATTACCTTTATTTACCTAATCTCATTACAATTTCCTGAAAAACAAAACCAATCTATTTCTCAATTCGTCAATTCTTTGGTGCGTCATTCACACGTCACCAAACCCGAATCTCCCTGACGTACACCGAATTTTCCCGAAGGCATTACAAAAATGCCTTATCTCACGATTTCTTTGACGACGCTACCGCGCTCAGGAACAACTGCGCGCGCTTTGTTTATAGTCACAAACTGTTGAATATTTATTTTGTTATGTCGAGTTTGATCGCACACTCTGGTGGGAACAGGCTACCGTAGATGTCGGATACAAACAATAATGTAAACACTATTGATTATTGATACAACATAACATTTCACACGTCATTTTGGATGCGACTTCCTAATATAAACGGATAGTGTGAGATAATTTGGGATGACAAACATCTTTGTTAGTGGCAATGGTCTTAGTTCCCATAAAGTGAACCTACATTCTCCTTTTTAGAGTCTCGATAGCAATCTAAATACAGTCAGCCCAGAATTTGGCTCGAGCTTGGCACATTCAGCAGCGGCCATCAGATCCTGCAGCGTGCAGACAGCAGGACAAGCTGGACAAGATATTAAGTGCCCCATTGTTTGTGGGACAGCACCACATCAACACATTTACACTCCAGGTGGGAGTCATCCGTGACTCTCCACCTAAACAGGTTTTCCCTACTTCGGCCTACCTGACTCCAGAGTCTATATAAAGACATGGATCTACATTGGTTACTTCCGGTGTCTTTAGTTTTCTAACTCAAGAACAATAACTTTAAACAAAGAGATCAGTCTGGTCCAGCCAATTTGTTAGGATGCGAACACCGCAAGATTTTAAACATTCGTGCGAAATTAAACCTTTTCCTTTGTTTGGTGTTCCAATAAGTAGTATCTAATAATGTCGCTAATATGACGTGAATTTCCATTATAGAACAAACATATTACAAATGATTCGCAGCTATAAGCGCAATCATGACTAAGGGAACATTTCCATGGAGTGTGAAGTAATATCCTATGTTTGTTTATGACATAAAACACCGAATCTTGCCAAAAATTGACCAATAATACTAACAAGAAAGCGTAAATCTATGCCAGGGTTCACCAACACTTTTCCGTCGCCCAAGGCGATATCAAATGATTAATATAAAGCATTTTTTACAAACAAATGATATCTAACAATTGTGGTTAGATAATAATGACCTCAGTTTGTTGATGCATGACTTCCTAAGGTACCTACATACTTTTAGTTCCCACATTATGTACAATGTCACAAAAAACGAGCTATTTCGACAACATGTGGTCACCACACAAGGTTACGACTTAGCTCCGATAGACCAGTATGTAGGATTATGAAATCATCACTATTAAAAGAAATGTTTTGTTTATTAGATGTGCATCTTGGGAACTAAGGGATTCCCATTGGAGATTCGCGTTTGAAAAACAAACAAAATGTTCAAAGTTTTGTTGGAAATATGACACTTATGTCGCTCGTAATACAGTAGAAGATGAGTAACTGTCGGGGCACTCAATCAATCTGTCACACAATGGAAATTGAATTGTTAAATTGTTGGCATGTGTTAAAAAACAAAAATTCAGTGTCTTCTGCCTTCCACCAACCCGCACTCATCCAACAACCGCGTGGTGGATCACGGCCCACTCCCTCTCACAGAAAGGAGGCCTCTGTCCTACCACTACCTTATTGGGTATATATCTTAGCGGTTTATTTGTAGTGTTGCAGTTTTAATGAAACAACTAATTAAGAAGAGTAAATCAGTGGTAAAATGGACCACCAAATTGACTCATATTTTATACAGTCTGTCAAAATAATTTAAAGGGAATCTAGTCGCGAGCTCGAACTTTTTAATGGCTTTTTATTTTAGTATTCTGTTTCCATACAGACAATATTAATAATGAGACAAAACCATACCAAGTTTAATTTTTGATGTACATTGTCGAACAGTGGAGTAATACACTCTCGTAGTTTGTATGGGAAAAATGTGGACTAAGTTCACCTTAAGACATTCTTCTCCAAACATTCTCCATGTAAAATGACGTAAGTGCATCCACTAGTACAGCAGATGGTTCATTTATTTATTTTTACTCGTTGCGTATATATTGCCATGCCCTATTTTTGTACGAAAATAATCAATTTCTTAGAATATGCTGTGGACGCGAGAGTGTTACGATTTCATCATAGTACTCGTAGCACGTTTTAAGTCCTCACTATTAATTCTAACAACTTTTTCTAAGAAATCTTTATGATTACCTGGGACACCACAAATTCACTGAAAGTGTTAGGATTTCTTCATCATCATCATCATCATTTCAGCCGAAGGACGGCCACTGTTGGACATAGGCATGCCCCAAAAGGGGGGTTTTGCCATAATCGCCACGCTTGGCAGGCGAGTCGGCGATCGCAGTATGGTGGTAAAATGCATAGAGAACGCTGCTGCCCATTCTCTAGTAAATCCTTTAGTCGCCTTCTACGACACCCACGGGAAGAAATGGGATGGTGCTATTCTTTTACGTCCGGTACCACACGGAACTTTAGGATTTATTGACTTATAAAATGATTGAATTTGTTTTTTTTGTACAATTGTGAGTTTATTTTAGTATGTGATCTTCCTGTGCGAGTCACAATAAATACTTTTTATTTATATCTTTTTTTCTATACGAGAGTCGAAATTGAAATTACATGAAAAAGTCATTCAATGGGTTTAAATGAACTTAGAAGATTTGTATTAATGATTTGACTGAATATAATTCTGTAAAGCCATATTTTTTTACGGTTGCGTTTTATTGGTTTTGTTTATACTCTGTGCTTACTAACGTAGTCGTAAGTTTACTAACAATCTTCTAGAGTCTTGGTTACTCCAATAAAGTTCTATTCTATGTTTTAATCAACATTTAACCTGATATCGATCTGCAAATTGAAAAAAAAAAAACGAAACAAAATATTTACATTTTGATTTCGCAGTGCTTACCTTAAGGGGAATCTAGTCGCGGGCTCGAACTCACTGGTGGGTCTGGCTAAAAAGCACGCTGTCTCACCAGGCTTCATGTCCGACAGAGGTAGTAACAGTGATGAGCAGTTAGACGCAAGTCTACATGCACAACGTTTTTGAGTGAGATGCAGGATCATTTATACAACCACTACATAAATCAATGACCACTAAAGTTTATTGAATTTTTCTACAGTCGAGTTTGGAGGTTTTACACTTCTTTTATTACTTAAACACGCCCAAAGTTAGGTTAAATTAGCAAGAAAAACGAATCTTTGTTGGCTCATAACTGTTTAATGGCTTTTTATTTTAGTATTCTGTTTCCGGACTGACAATATGTAAAATGAGACAAAACCATGCTATGTTTAATTTTTGTTATACATTGTCGAACAGTGGAGTAATACACTCCCGAAGTTTGTATGGAAAAAATGTCGACAAGATTCACCTTAAAATTCCATTTTCTAGCTTACTATCTGGGCCCTGAGACAAAATACATTTCTGTTAGCGTTCACGCCAAACGCTACGCCAAAATGTATAGGAATGACATTACCTGCGGAAAGGACACGACGTAATATTTCCGCAGGCAATGTCATTCTCGTGCATTTTGGCGTAGCGTTTGGCGTGAACGCTAACAGAAATGTGTTTTGTCTAGGCCTGCTGTGCCGCTTACGCTATCGCTACCGCTACCGTTAACGCCGTTTAAAATTATCTCGACTATCAGGTTGAGAGGTGATAGGTATCTAAAAAAGATTGATGCATAAGTGAATTATTACCTACGTAAATAAGCAGTGTTGGTATATTTAGACGTAAATAACATAATTACGTCAACATATCGTCGTACAATGTATGCGTGTACATTAAGTGCGTCGTTAATTTTACGTAAAGATTCTTATGGCTAAGTAGTTGCGGGGCTAAGATCGACCCTTGCCGCGGGCATAGGCCGATCGATCACGTTAAGCTAAGCCCTTGCCGCGGGCACAGGTCGATCGATCAGGTTAAGCTAAGCTTACCGCAGTTGGTCTTTGTAGGTTAAGCACGTTAGGCCGTTGGTCCTGGCTGTCATTCGCGGATCTTTGGCAGTCGTTACGGGTGGTCAGAAGCTCGAAAGTCTTACAACCAGACTCGCCAAGGGGTATCGTATTACCCAGTCACTGGGTTGTTTAGGTCAGATAGGCAGTCGCTCCATGTAAAATACTCGTATTCAGTTGCGTCCGGTTAGACTGGAACCCGCCCCAAGGTAGTTGGTAAAAGGCTAAGAAGATGATGCACACATTCAAGAAAGCTCATATTCCCCTACAAATTCAAATATCGCCATGGTCACATCAAAAGCAAAAGGCTTACTAAAATGGTTCTTTTCAAAGTTGAAGCCACAACTGAAGGCGTGAAAGTGAGAATGTTATCAGTATGTCTATCAGTTATCTTGCATCGAACAGGGTGTGAACTCGTTGTTTTATATTAACTATTATTAATAATAGGCTAAGAGGTTTTGAGTTATAGTTTAAGAGATAAGATTTGCTTTTAGAAAGTGTTTCTTTTTATTAGTATTTCAAAGGCTGTACTTGTAACTAGTAAGTACATTGCCTTGATTTATTTATTTATTTATTTATAGTTAATTAAAACGGTAACACCAATTACATTAATTAACGTAGAAACAATATTATAACATGGCAAATAACTATGTTAAGATATACGATTAAATTAAAAACTAACATGGAACAGTGGACTTCCTTGCATACTTTCCCTCACAGAACACCAGACATATACGCATAATTTTATTCCATTCATCCGCAAACACATCACATACAAGGTGGGCAATCAGAAGGGCATTTAGCATCTTTAAGGTACGACAGACTGGGGATTCGGCTCTGGCTACAGTTTTACATGGCAGTTGCGCAAACATTTTGTGCCGGCGGTTGTGACGGCGGCTTTGATTATAGTGCGTTGTTTGTATGCTATGTCTAGGAGCTACTTCTTCTTCACTAGGAAGACCACTTCCTCACACCAGTAGGGCGGGTGTTTTGGGGACTCTAAATAAGAATGCTTGGAAACTTGCTGGTCCTGCTCCATTAGGACAATCTCTAGTCTAGACAAAATCAAACTGTTGCTATTTTAACAGTGTAATTTATTACTTTTTATGACATTGATTTACATTCTGTGTTTTCATTAACTCACACACTGACTTATTACTTGTTAGAATTTTAGGAACATCATATATTTACTTGTATAATATAAGTTAATGTGAGCACCGTGTACCTATCATGTAATATTTTTTTCTGTCATTGCTTCGTTATTAATTCTGTTTACCTATTGTGGTATGGAAATTTTATTGTAGGTGCATCGTTTTCACATGTAATTATATAATTAATGTATGCAGATATTGTTAACATTTTAAAAGAGTAACGGTAGAGTTTCTTGCCCATTCTTCTCCATACAAAACTACCCTTTTGGCCAGGGGCGACTAGAATCAATTCTAGTAAATGTCAATTTGGACGTTCAAAAGCGCCTTTTGTTCTTATTTGAAGTAAATGCTTTGACTGTGACTGTTTTATGTAATTTTGAGGTTCAAACAGCTTTTGATTCTAAGCATAGATCAAATAAATGACTTTCGATTTTTATTTTGTAGATTCAAAGTGTAAAAATTTAAATCACTGACTTTATTAAGTATATAGACATTTGAGTAAGTTACCAACAGGTTAATATTAGCTTTTCCTGCGGTGCATTCTGGAACATATTTATCTGAACCAAATATACCGGGATATTATGAATTGGCGAGCCAATTATAATAATTATGGACATTATTTTAGTCATTTGTTTTTCTCAATACGTTTCCAATCAGGAGGATAAAGGTATAGGTATAATTATTAGTAGTGGCAGACATATTACCTATTGTTATCACACCAACGGATATCCCGAGCATTGTCACGGTCGAGGTCAATATATACCATGTTTATTTCCTACTGGTAGTGCCTTTTCTGAGATTAAACCATTTAACTTTCCGATGGATTTAAAACTTCGTCTACCAGTAACAAAAAAAACACCAAACCTAGCCTTTTCCCAACTATGTTGGGGTCGGCTTCCAGTCTAACCGGATGCAGCTGAATACCAGTATTTTACATGGAGCGACTGCCTATCTGACCTCCACAACCCAGGTACTGGGTAACACGATACTCCTGGGTAGACTGGTTGTCAGTCTTGGGCTTCTGTGTACCCGTAACAACTGTCATAGATCAGATGAGAGCCGAAGCCTAACATTCTTTCCGAGGCACGGGATTCACTCTGTGTAAATTATGTTATCTCCCGGTATGTCCTAGAAACAGAAATTCGAAGATATGTGACATCTACCAACCCGCATTGGGTCTACGTAGTGGATTACAGCCCACTCCCTCTCGAAGAGAGGAGGCCTGTGTCCCAGGAGCGTGACTATCATTCTGTATGTTTTCTTTCTCTATTTCGGTCCACTACCCCCTTTTTAACACGCTTTTATTAGCTAGGAACTTTTGAACGTGTTTTTCACCCATTTCAAAACTTCGGATTGATTTGAAACCTTGCACACTTATCAAGGACCGATGACAATTTAATAAATTTATTCTATTATACTGGCCAAAAAAAAATCACGCTACAAAAAGTAGAAAATAATTCTAACGTGAAAAAGCGCGGGGTGCTCGATATTAATTGACTATAAAAAAAACCTCAAAAAGCACCCCATGTTTAAAAATGCGTGGGGTGCTTTTTTAATGTAAAAACATTTAAATTATTTTCTACGTTTATTAATTCGATTTTTAAAGCGTGTTTTTTAGTTTTTTTAACTACAGTGCAACCTTAAAATAACGTACCTCAATATAACGACTTCCGCGATTTAACTAATTCTTCGTAACCTCCTTGAATTGTCCATAAGAGTCAATGTAAAATATACCTTTTTTTGGGTGGGAAATCATCAAATAACTTCTTCCGCTCTGGGTGGAGCGGGAGGGCGTGTTAGAATTTTACTGACTAAAACCCACCCGTGTTCCCTCAGTTGCCTGTGTGCCAGGGGCCACGGTATCTCTTTCGAACAACCCGCACCCCTGATGTAAAATATACTTTTACATTGCGAATTTTTTTTGCGAACAACTTCTTTATAACGAATTTTCAACTATCAAAAATAAATGTAAATACCAATTAACTAAATTTGGCAACCCAAAAACCTTTATATAAGGTTCCCACGAATATGACCCTTAATCCCATAGTATGTGATTCAGTCGCGACAGGTTTCGACACGTTTTTTTCGTAAACCAATCAGTGTTGTTTGATGGAAAGTAATGTAAACAGTGCTGCTCGTCACTATTGTTAAAGATTCTAATTGCAATGGCTCAGAAACGTAAAAGGTGTTCCTTATCAGTCGCAGTAAAGCGAAACATCATCAATTATGTTGACGAAAATCCTACATAACTATTTTTTTTACTTCTTTGTAACTAATTTTAGACCAACCCAACCTCAAAACAACAAACCTCAGTTTACCGAATTACCTACTTGATATAACGTATAATTTACTTGTTCCCTTCCGATTTGTTATATCGTGGTTGCACTGTATTATTAATTCGGCGTAAGGGATTTTGTATGGAGGATATTCAATAGCGTTCTCGTGCCATTAAATAATGCAGTATTTACGGAAGTTTAACAATCCATTCATAAGCTTAATATGGTCATTAGTTATGATTTGGAATGCATTATAATGTATGTCCTCAACTTGGATAGCCATACTTAAAAGTAACGGACGGCGCACCCTAGATGGTCAACCTCTTGTACGTATTTAAGCCACTGCATGAGCTAGTCGGGGATTGTGACTAACTTATAACAGCGACACCTGTCGATTGTTTAGGGTAAGCTACGCTTGTCGCGGCTAGTCCGTTGGTCTAAAACTCCGCCACATCCACCGGTAAGGTGTAACCTTTCCTGGACCACTTGGAAGTCCCTGAACCGTCTCCAGAGCCATGTGGGAAGATTTAACCTCAAACTGGTAAAGTGGGTCTACCTAGACAGAACGGCTGCAGGGTCTGGATGTGGAGCTATGTCGCAAACTATCGCCCTTTATGTCCTAAAATATGCAGATATAGTGACCTCTGCGCCGCCCTCAACAACGCCGTGGAACATTTGAAAACTAGTAAAATAATTATATATTAGGTAGAATAAATAAAAATTCTTAGCGTAGTAGCGACCGCATACAAAAAGTTTTTCCTCTTTTCCGAACGCATAAATAGGTAGAAACAGTAATAATTATAATATTATTTCAATAAACATTTATTTTAAGCCATGACCGTGCATGTATGTACGTAGGCATGTACAAACAAAATTAATTTGATAATAATTAATTAATTTTCCTTGAAATACGCCAAACTAAATGTAATTTAGCCAAATAAGTAATAGTGGATGGTGATAAGAGCAGAAATGTTTAAAAAAGTTTCATTTCAATAATTGTACCTATATTGTGGTTCGGCTCTACGCTTGGCCGGAACAAAATGTACGTAAGTGAATATCTGAATGCCTACCAGAAAACTAGGTATGCTTCGCTCAGTGAAGGTTTTAGAGATTAAATATCTATCTATATTCTATATTTTAATAATATAGCTGAAGAGTTTGTTTGTTTGTTTGCTTGAACGCGCTAATCTCAGGAACTACTAGTTTGAATTGGAATATTCTTTTAGTGTTGGATAGCCCATTTATCTAGGAAGGCTATAAGCTATATAACATCACGCTAAGATCCTTAGGAGCTGAGCAAAGTGAAAAAAGTCTCGAATACGACGAACTCGCAGGGCAGGCGAGGCGAGCGACGGGGTGGGTCGGGGGGCAAGAGATTTGACGCGAACGAAGTCACGGGCAGGCAGCATTACATATAACATTATAACTTTCAGACACTATTTACACATTTATCTCATTATCATTGATCACTTATTGCGGTACATGGTTTAAAAATATACCTGATAAAAGTAAAGGATGGAATAAAAACGAACGCCAAGATGTTCGTTAGAAAAATCTTGCAAAAAATTGATTTGGATGGAATTGAGTCCACTTTAGAGAGAAGAGCAAGAACACCCCAGACACTGAGTCATACAGTGTGCTATGTTAAACGAGAGACTTACTTGAACGAGGTGTGGTACTCATGAAAATATATAACTTTTACTTTGGAGTATACACCAAAATATTAAAAAAAAATTAGATGTTCCTTACATTTTGTCCAGTTACATGAACATAAATGCAGAGAGTGGCTGTTTTTGTTTTCGCGATTTTAGTGTTGGTCCTTTAGTGAATATTTATCATTTTCATGAGTACTACGCTCCCTTATAGTATGTCCCTCGTTTAACATAACATATTGAATAGAAGTCGACTTGTCATCAACCCTATCAACCTACTCGACGGCATGGTGGGCGCAGTGGTTAAGCGCTTGACTGCTGCGCTGCGTGTTGTGGGTTCGATTCCCACACGGAACAAATATTTGTATGACCTACCAATAGTTGTTCCGGGTCTGGCTATTTGTGTATGGGAGTTTAAATGTTGTACACGCACCCACAATAAAGGAGAAATTCCTAGTGTTGCCCCACGTTTAAAAAAAAAATCAGACAAATATAATATTTTCAATAAAAAGTACAACAATATGGTTGTTCCAAATCTAATGGCAGAATCCCCTTTTGATATTCACTGGAAATATCTCATCGGGAACCCCCTTGACACTGAAATATTTATAATAGTACATTATGATATAAGTGCGGTAAGTTGAAAATTACAGCCGAGGCGATATTGCTAGCCCGAGCCGTAGGCGAGGGCTACAAGAAAGCAGAGGCTGCAATTTTCAAAGCGCACGTATGTCATACGACGTTTTATAACATATTTGCGAGGAAATAAATAAAAGTCGGACTTTCATAAACGAGTAAATCTTTAATCACTTGTTAAAGCAGTTAGAAAAATATGAACAATTTGTAAAATTGAATATTACTTGTTCACAAATTAGCGATGCGCGCGCATCAGCGCTTTTTTTTAAGGCAAGGCACAAAAAAAGCCAGTATAACTAATAAAGTAAATTAATATTTTTTTGTTTTTGTTTCAGATAAATGGTTCAGATTTATTGTCAAAATTATTTAAATTGAAGAATTAAATGTTTATTTTTTTATATTTTATCTCTCAAAGTTCATAAAATGTTGACCACTTTTCTGACATTAAAACTCTTTGCTAAGATTTAAAAAAGTATCGTTCGTTTTAGACGGAGCATCTTGATAAACCGTGCGTTTTACATTACAATAACGAACAAGTGGGTAATGACATACATTACGATTTTGAAATTGGTGTAATAAGAGACCCTTTACGAGCAAATGTGTTATAAAATACCTTTTCCTTAGAATAACGGGAAAGATTATTATAGTTAGTTTAATTACGACACCATTAGCGACAAAGTATTGCTAATGAGCTACAGCGATCAATTTCCCACAATTCTACTTCCCGCTTCCCTGAGAAGTTGGTTGATTCTGTGTTTCTGTGTTATTCTATTCTTACTTACCATAGAAAACATGACAGTATAATTATAGTTAATAGTGTTTTGGTGGATATTAATTTCGTTATTGTTGAAGAAATTCAGAAATGTTACGCAATCAGGAACGAAAATTTGAAGTAGATACCCATTCATTACAAGAATTGGAACGAAAATTAAATGACTTGAAAAGTTTGTTTGTTTTTTTTTCTGGTACTCACTAGTCTTTGGGACTACCTCTAGTCAGATTTGATTTAATCGGGAAAACAAATAATAACACATTAAGAATTACAAAAAGATAGGATACAGGCACACAGACGCAGATAGGCTGTTTAACATCACGTTTAAGAGACAGAGGTGTACCACCTCTGCCTAATCCTTCGGGGAGACAAGTCGCGGTGTTATGTTATGGTACAAGAGCAATGTTAAAACTAACTTAGTTTTATGACAAGGCTCCTTCTAAAAACCAGAACCAACTCCAAAATACAACATATTTTCTCAGCAAACGAAGGCATCGGCTACACAATCTACGTGAAATGAGGTAAGGTTGGGCAATGTAACGAAATTGTCGGCGCTTGCGCCACGCTGTGGGTAGTGGCTGATACCACCCGCTGGGCAAGTAACCGTTTACACTCAGGATTTAGATGGGCCACGATTTGATTCTAGTATTTATTGAATAGTCAGGAAAAAGGTTTAAATAAGAGTGACGTTTCTTGAATTTAGTCTGGTTGATTTAAGCTTTTAAGGCTCAATTTGTTTTAGAAGCATAAATGATAAATCTTGGTCAGATCATAAAATAAAGGACAATGCTAACATTAGTCTTTTGAGGAAAAAATCACATAAATTTAAGGAGTAGTAGTAGTCACTGCACCCATTTGTCAGTTATATTGTAGCTCAACTCCGAAATTAAGTTGCACAACGATTTGATAAACAATACCAAAGAAAGGAACTTACTTAGTCCTCGTGAATGAATCAAAAGCTTGATGTATATCTATTAATTCAATTGTAGATCTATTCTAAAGATGTAAAGATATATAAGTACCTATATTTATATTTTTTATATTCTTGAAAGGGCCTGCTCTTGACCTCGAGCGTGCCCAGAAAATTCCTGTTCACTCTTGCTTTGAAGGCAGACGGGTTTAAATGTGGAAGGGAACACAGACGCTGCCGCGCTGGCAGATAGTTTCACTCACAACTGGTCGAGATATCAACCAAGTGCCAACACGTGTACCAAGTGGTAATAAAAGGGCGATGGTGAGTTTTTTTTACCTATGGTTTTATATTATCTGTAGGAATATCCAATCAATATGCAAATCTTAGTCCGCTTGTTTGAGTACAGTACCACAAGGTACTAAAAAAGTAACCTTGCATCATTCGTTCACACACTACCAACTTCTGACGTCACAGAATAAGGAAATACTACATTACTATTAGTCATACTATTAAGAAAAAAGTTACTGTCGAAATTACGCCATTGGAAAAATGCTCCAGATTTAATTATTTTATCATTGGCATGTTTATTTTCCGGTGAATGTTCATAGTCACTGGTAAAAGTGAATTTTCGAGGTCTGTGAGACGTGGTCGAAAGTTCGTTGGACTTGTTATTGTTAGTTAATTTTGTTGGTATTTTTAGATAGACTTTAACTCGTTTCGACGATTGACGTAAGAAGAAAAAAATGTCCAAACATGAAAATTTTGTTCTGTGGCGACGACTTGCCGGCCTGCCCTTGAAGAATATTCTGGCAGAATTAAAATAAAACAGGCTTAGGCATGACAGCTAACAATATTGCCCTTACTACATAGCTGTTCACAAATAGCTTTGTAACCCTTCGATACGCTTCCGTTCTGTATCCAACATCAAAACGCTGTTCACATATCCTAAACGCGAAAATTTTGTTAGTTTAAATTAAACAGATGACCGTTATTCTTCCGACGGCAAATTTGGTTATCGAAATGTGTCATTTTCGATACGACAGCCTGTCGAATAGCTGTGAATAGCTATGCAGGAGCGTCTTACCGTCTTAGGCTAGCAAGGAAATCGATCTCCAATTAATTCTTCAGTTTTATAGTGACTGGCTACATACACAGTTACTTCGCTAACGAAATCCAGAAATTCTTCTCCAGAAAGAACTACATCATCGCCACAAAACAAAACCACAGCTCACAAATTGACGTGGAAGAAATACGTATTACGACAACTGTCGACCACTTATTCATTCAACGAGAATATTTTCCATACAAATTACAATGAAACGACAAATCCCACACAATGTTTCTAAGAATAACCACTATTAAAATAAAGATTATGTGCAATTATTTTAGTCATCGTTCATTCATGAGAGTTTAAGAGAAATTCCGGAGCATCTGACTTGTAAAGTAAACAGGCAGTAAATTGGATGACGCAGAATTTAACGAAGAAAACGTGGACCATTTCGCGAATAGGTATATTGTGTGAGTCAGTTTTTGTGTTGACACTCTACATCTAGAGGGTTTAAAATAAGAGCAATTTTTCGAGTAATTTCTGTATCCGTAATCTATATTTATATATATATATATATATTAATACGAGAGGCAAAAACTTTGTACCCCATTTTACGAAAATTACGCGGACGGAGGATTATAAAATTTGGCACAGTTAAAGTTTATACGGAGGAGTGCAGAAATCTAATATTTTTATATAATAATGCTTAATAAAATTTCTTTCACTAGTTATAATAAATATAATTCTGAATAATATTCTTTTAATAAAAATGTGAGTAAGTACAACTCATCTATTCAAAACACAAACATAATTTAACAAATTTTTGAGTATTTAAAAGATAGAATTTAGAATAAAAGGACGATGTCTTTCGATTTATTAATGGATGGATTTTTTTTTCGGATGGATATAAGAAGATCTCCTGATCGACCCAAGAAAAGATCGATGTAATGTTAGAAACAGATACGGCAGATATGACAGCTAATACAGATAGATGACTGTACAGACGACAAATTGTATGCGGTGTCGACCCCAAATAAATTGGGGCAAGGGCAGGACTATGACGACCTCTTTCTCCCAAACTTTTGTGAGATCAGTCTTATGAAAGAGAAAATTGACATCATAATAAATTATATCATCTGTTTTTTCATCAGTTAAGTGTGAAGTTTTTGTTTCATTACATTATGAATAAAACTAGCTTTTGCCAGAGCGGCTTCGCCCGCGTGGAGGTCGAAAACTATGCCACGGGAACGTAGTACCGGGATAAAAAGTATCCTATGTGTTAGTCCAGGTTACAAAATATCTGTGTGCCAAATTTCATTCAAATTCGTTCAGCCGTTTTTGCTTGAAAGAGTAACAAACATCCATACATACATCCATACATCCATACTCACAAACTTTCACATTTATAATATTAGTAGGATGTTATTATTGAAAATTATTTGGTCAATTGTTCGGTGTTGTAACACCCACCAAAAATGAGTTAGCTTATTCTTTGCGGTGACTATGTAAGTGTATGGTTTCGTTTCTACGAAATTGGTTGGTCTAAATTCTGAACGAAATATCAATTCTGTATCTAGGTTTAACTATTTTTTCATCATTACTCAACAATACCATAATTGCGTAACAGATTAATCACAATCTGCATCATTTTGAAGATTATTGCTAATCCATTGCTCCATATGTTCAGATAATTATTCAGCTCCACAATGTAAATAATGCCTTTTTTGTGGGTGGGAAATCATCAAATAACTACTCCCGCTCTAGCTGGAGCAGGAAGACGTGTCAGAATTTTACTGACTAAAACCCACCCGTGTTCCTTCAGTTGCCTGTGTGCCAGGGGCGACGGTATCTCTTTCGAATAACCCGCACCCCTGGCAGGCATCGGCCCTTGCGGATCCCATCAGTTGATGCTGACATCGCATTGAGGCGCGCGTGGAACACAACGCGCCGTCGACCCGGGCTTGGTCCTTACCGGACAGCGAGCCACCCATTACTCGCCGTCTGCAAGCCCGCACCTACGGTGGCCGGGAATCAGCCTGGGATTGGCGACGTCCAGGGCCTCGGCGACTAGGGCCGTGACGGCGATATACTGCCTCTCCCTCAAGTGCACCGCCTTCGCGATCATTACTGCTTCGCAGAAGGAGGTGATGGCTTCCCATGCACTCTCGCTCCGTACCATGGCCTGGACCAGGCCGGACGCTAGAGATTGCCGACGCTGAACGCCTCCACGAGGACACGGCGGTGCTCTGCCCAAGCCGTGCAGATCTCCACCGTATGCTCCACCGTGTCCTCCAGGCGATCTTCGCAGTGGAAACACCCGGGCGTTTCCTCCCGCCTTATGCGAAACAGGAACCTCCCAAAAGTCCGGTGAGGACCTGCGTCAGGCGGAAGGTGAGGTAGCCATTGCGCCTCTCAATCCACTCCTCAAACCTACTTACCGCCGCAATCGTAGCGTGCCCAATGTAAATAATGCCTTGAATATTGTTGTACTGTCAAAATTAAAGCCATTCCTACTGTTAGTGTGTTATACAATTAGCTGACTGTTTTCGTTCATTTATACCTATTACGTTGGCGAATATTTTTTGATCTTGTTGGTATTACTTATCTCTATTTTATGATCAAAGCATAGATTTGTATATACACCGTGAAATTTTAATAGTTGTTTTCCCGCAGCGAAATGGTTTGGTGTTGGTCATACAATAGTTTTATAAACAAATAAAATATTAGAAACAAAAAATGGCAGATTAACCATTGTGAAAAATCACCACGTGCGAGAGTTTATTTTGCTTTAATCATTTATGCATCGCTGTTCCCTTTGTCAGTGGTGCGTGCGATTCGAGTAGTATCTACCAGTTACCTCTAGTGTTACTATTGAGTATTGTTTTATCGAGTTGATAAATGTTTTTTTAATTATTTTAAAACAAAAAATCTTATTTTTTTACTTTTACTCTATGCTTCGAAAGTACTCCTTATGGCAAGTTGTTCTGCCGCGGGAAAACAACCATTTCAATTTCACGGTGTATATCAGCATACACGTTTCAAAGTATATTTATGATCATCCTTCTCGTATTATCAGTAACAGCAGATAGTCAGTAGTTCCAAATATCACTTAGCTTATAATTTGTTATGTAAAGTTACACCGCATTATAAATGTATGTAACCTGTGATTGCACCCACCTTCCTTTAATTTAATTACTTTGATTAGATTGATCTTAAGCCCTGCGTGTCGCTGAACAATTTCAATTATATCTTTAATTATAATTTTATCACCATCAGCCACCACAAGAGCCGTGGTGGCTCAGTGGTAACGGCCGCGACTTCTGTAAGAATGATGAAAACAATAGGTGTAGGTATGAAGTGATCAAATAATGTACACTAAGCGCCTGAAGCAGGTACGAATCCTGACACTCGCTTTACTTAGTGTAAATTATTTGATCACCACAGCTCTCAGCCACAGTTTAACCGCCATTATGGATCCAGTTCATCCCAGCCGCCTTGTCGTCGTCAATCCTAGATCGATTGACGGAAACAAGGCGAGGGAGGTCTCACGCTACGCTAACCCATTCGTGGCTATAACTACAATATGAGACAGCATGAACGCAGTGGTGTGCCAGTGGTAATGAGCGTGACTTACGAGTTGTAATTCGAAGGCCTCGAACCCAGGCGCTTAGTGTAAATTATTTAATTACCACTGCTAGCAAAACGGTGAAGAAAAACATCGCGAGAAAACCGGCATCTCCTAGAACCAAAAATTCGAAGACATTTGGCATCTACCAACCCGCACTGGGCCCGCCTGGTGGATTACGACTAGGGATGAAAATTGCCGGCAATATTGCCAAAGTTCCCAAAACTCCCGGGAATGTTTCCAAACTTGCCGGCAAGATTGGGTAAGAAACGTAAAAATAGAAAACTACGTTTACTATTATAATTGCTTAGTAGGATAAAATTGCGGTCTGCAGGATGGTAGTTTTTATGCTTATCTTTAATATCCAATCTGAAATTTTTGGTTTTAAATTTATTTTCTTACTGATAAACTAAAGAAAAGAAACAAGCTAACCATGATTGTTCATTGGTGATGAAACCATAACTATTTTAGAGATATCGTATTTTTTTTTCTTCTACGTTCTTATAATTTAACTTCCCTTGAATATAAGAAAGTATATAAATCTATATGTATACATATCTGTATGTATAAAAGGGTTAAACCTTGCAAGACGATTTGGTCAGCAACGACAAGTAGACGTTTTTAACCGACTTCAAAAAGTAGGTTCTTTATTCGATCCGAATGTATATTGTCTGTATGTTTGTATGTTCGCGATTTGCTCAAAAACTCTGATTTTGAAAATTCTTTTGACGGCACTGTCGGCGACGGTGCAGTGGTTAAGTGACTGTTGTGGGGACGTAAGGGTACAAGGGGTAATGTGAAGAAAAGTCAAGGTGGTAAGTAGGTACTCATGCATAGTTATAATTATAAGGGGCCATTCAAGTATTACGTAAGCACTACAGGGGGGCGGGGGTGTCTTTGCTTTGCTTATTTTTGATGACATGGGGGATGGGGGTGTCTGGATGGTGATTACGTCAGCAGTATTTTTTTTACTTTTTTTGTATTTGTAGAAAATCCAAAAAAATTAAAAATTTACTAGATTTTGGTTTGAACACATATGGCAAGCAGTGTGCCCTGCCCACTGCCACTTAAGTTTGGCAATTCTTCGGGCTGTGTCGGTTACCTTGTTACTCCTGCGGATCTCTTCATTCCTGATTCGATCGCGTAGGGAAACTCCGAGCATAGCCCTCTCCATTGCTCTTTGTGAGACTTTAAGCCGATAGCCCCGAAAGGTTCTGGAATGGAGACCGCGTACCGGAAGACGTAGAGTGGGAAGGCCTCTCACAAGGTGGACCGATAATCTTTTGTAGGCCGCGGGAATCCGCTGGATGTGGGAAGCACAAGACCGGTCGAAGTGGAGGAGCCTGGGGGAGGCCTATGTCCAGCAGTGGACATCTTTCGAATTTAGCGAAGGCTCTATGCAAGTTGAGTGAAGAAAGAGGCCATGAAGCTTTGTATAAAATACTACATATTGTCACGGAGAATATGCGCCAGCAAAACAGTGGCGACCACGATAGTCAATATAAATACATTTTAGGTTTTTATTAAATGCTAGTGCATTATTTGATTTTTAATAAAATATACTTAAAACATTAAGAGCGTTCATCCCACGCGGGCTGTCAACAACGCATTTATTCAACGTTTTTCGTGATTATACAAACAAAAATACTATTTTTTGTCAGCCAAGCTGAAAGATCGTTGTTTATAATTATTTTCAATATTTACTCTTTATTAAAAACATTTCATTGAACTAAGTAATGCAAATAGAAAATAATTGACGGTATGTCGATTTTTATAAGTATATAACAAAATAACTGTAAAAAATAACATACAAAGTAGTAAATACCAACTATCTAGTGCATGGTTGAAAAAATGTTTACTTTTGTTTGTATTTAACGAAATAATCACGAAAAACCGCTATAAATGCGCCAGTACCAGCCCGTGTGGTATGAACGCTCTTAAATTCACTGGCAGACAGAAGACACAATAGACATAAAACTCTCGTGCTCACCAAGAGACCAATCTAAAAAGCCCAGTCTCGGTTGGTTTACTTTTACCAGAGCGTAGATCCTATGACCACCTTCCAACTCCATCTTCAGGCTGGCACAGCGTTATCAAAACATTGCGTTCTCACCAGACTTACATAAATGTGTATTATTTTAGTGCTATCAGACTTCAGGAAAAAGTTTAAAATCGATGTTATTTCAAACAGATGAAGTTCTTAAAGCAAAGTTCAAAATATTTACAAAACAACACTACACAGTTGTATGCTTTATATTTATTTCAATCGGTATTAATACCCTCTTTCTTTTTTTATAAAATTTATAAGTAAAATTCTTAAAAAACTATGGGGTCAGCTATCCTGAAGTTACCAAAGACATAGTTTAACTTTATCTTCACATATATGCATGGATAATTAAAAATTAATTATAATTATCAATTAATTATACAGGCTAACTAATAATACGTAAAATTACACCATTACATAAAACCTCACGAGTGCAAAAACATTGCAAATGGCATTTGAAAAACCCTATGTAATCTGGCAACTTTGGAAACATTCCGGCAATATTCCCCAATATTCCCGGCAATATTGGAAACTTTCCTGGGAAGTTTTGGAAACATTCGGCAATTTTCATCCCTAATTACGACCCGCTCCCTCATAGAGAGGCCGGTGTCCTAGCAGTGGAAACACAATAGTATGATAATACAGCCAACACAATACACAATACAATGATTCTGAAATCATTCTGTGAAATTTTAGAATGAGGTCATCTCTGGTTATTTTCCTGAGTTAATCCTTTTCTGACATAGCTTTTTACCTTGACAGTATTGCTACCGATGCATTAAATTTTCCTTAACTTGTTTGTTTGACAGCAGGTCAAAGGTTTCAGTTGATAATGTCAATTCTTCTCTGCCTAACTATTTGCTGGTCGGTTTCGAGGAAAACTTACTTGGCTCATTTACTCAAATACGTAAATATCGCTCTTTATTCAAATAAATGTGTGAATAATTTCATTACCACTGTTCTCAAAACGGTGAAGGAAAACATCGTGAAGAAAATGGTATGTTCTAGAACCGAAAATTCGAAGACAAGTGTCATCTACCAACCGCACAGCAGGCCTAGACAAAATACATTTCTGATAGCGTTCACACCAAACGCTCCGCCAAAATGTACGGGAATGACATTGCCTGCGGAAAGATTACGTCGTGTCCTTTCCGCAGGTAATGTCACTCCCATACATTTTGGCGTAGCGTTTGGCGTGGACGCTAACAGAAATGTATTTTGTCTCCGGGCCCTGGGCCCGCGTGGGAGATTACAGCTTACTCCTTGTCAAATAGAGGAGGCCTGTGTGCCGGCAGTAGGAGCATTATAGGCTGAATATGCTATGCTTCGATAAGCAACCACAGAGTATCAAATGCTTCACAAAAATCTAGTTCTACTGGATGATGTAATAAAAAAACAGGTGTGATGTAGTATAGAATTTGAGATTAATTGCTCAAAGATCGTAGCAATAAAATCACGACAATATTAAAAGCATTTTTATCATCGTGCGCAGCTACAGTATATATTAATACTAAGTACCGTGGTTCCGCAATAATTACAAGTAGGTTCAAAAGATTGCAATCTGAGACAATATGAATTGTAACAATATTCAACAAGACTGGTCTATTAAATGTAAACTTATTATTAATTGTTTCAAATGTAACGGATAACTAGGGCCTCATTAGCAGGTTGTTCCATTTGTACCACAAATAAATCTAACTCACTTGTGTCAGTACGGGGGATGCATACGAGCAATTTTCTAGCAACAGTTTGTGGCTTTCATCAGATAGGAAATGTCGACTCCATAGCTCATTTTTTTTTTGCAGTATACGACGTGTAAAGCCGATTCCGATATCCTACGTACAAAATAAACCATTTCATTTCTACTTAGAATTAACAACTTTTAAGCGACTAGGTAGCTATTCAAATGAGTAAGACTTAATTAATGATTCTACTACATTTAACGAATATAAATAGTTAATTAATGCTGAAGTAAAATCAATTAACATAAGCTTTTTCAAACATAAACAAATATGGAATTTTAAATACTCGCAATTAGCAGCAGTGCTTAATTAATCAAATAATTGCATGGCATTACGATCAGCGGTACATGATCGATACCGATACCTACTTTATAATTTATGATAAAATATTCTATATTAATTATAGTAAATATTTATAGGTACGTAGCTTGTTGTTATCACTTGACTTATTTAGAATGATGCATTCTTTTATTGGAGGTTTTTTTGGTTTTGACAGCACGGTGGACGGAGTGGTTTAGCGATTGACTGCTGTGCTGCGTGTAGCGGGTCCGATTCCCGCACGGAACAAATATTTGTATGACCTACAAGTAGTTGTTCCGGGTCTGGCTGTTTGTGTATGTGAATTTAAATGTTTGTAAACGCACCCACAATACAGGAGTAATTCCTAGTGTGGGGCAACGTTTTTTTTTAAAAAAACATCCCTTGCATTCCATAAGATTCATCAAAGGCTGTTTTTTGAAAAATGAGATCTTTTTGTGTAAAATCTTTTTCTAGTCATTCGAGGATCTCTATTCACGCAAAACCAACAGACATTTGCCAGTCCTTTACATAATTTGGTACCTGTGTTTTGACTATCAGAGGCTCTAGTGTGAGTTTCATTTAACCATCTTCACCAAACGCAGTGAGCGCGTTTGGCGCTCCGATTGGTCCGTCACCAATCCAGGGCCAATCGGAGCGCCAAACGCGCTCACTGCGTTTGGTATAGATGGTTAAATGAAACTTACACTAGGGCCTCAGTTGTTCTAGACTGACCCTCAAATGCCATGCTCTGATTAGTCGATTGGATATTTTGGGCTATAAAGTTGCCCGTCTATTGGACCTCCCCCGTGTCAAACCAGCTAACTTGTTCGAGTGGAAGTATTCGAACTATCTTTTATTGGGCAATCAGTGGGTTTGGGCCGGAGCTAGGCGCGTAGGCGTCGATTTTATGACCCAAAGGTACGTGATCAGTAAATTGGGAAAAAAGCGTTTGGCTCATAATTGGAGCAGCAATTTGAGACATAGTTTGGTAACGTGTGAATTAAGTTGATGAAACGGAAAAAAAGATAATATTCTTCGTTTCTTTATTTATGTACAAACTTATAAAAACAGGAAAAATGGAACAGAAAAATACGTACACAGGTGACGCTTGTTCCTGAAGAATCCTCTTCCAGCATAACTGCGACAGAGCCGATAAAAAGAGATATACGAGTACTACGTGTGTCACCTTCAGATTTTCTCTTGTTTTTTGCATTTGTACTTAAAGCGGCCATTGTAAGGCATGATTTCAGTTCGAAGTTGTGAAAGTTGGCAACATCGCAAACAGCTATCAAATATTTTGCCTAGCTGTTGCTCGCGAGCCTGTCTGCGATCCAAACGGTGCGGTCTATCTGTGTGCCAAATTTCATCTAAATCTTAGTTAGGAAATTAGGATAATGGATTAGGATATCGTTTTGTAGTGCATAAAAATATTGATTGATCAATACAAGGAAATATCTGTCAGCTCAATTTGATAAATCACCCAATTAGAAGCACCTTCTTAACCTACCGCCAAGGGTTGAAAACGAGGTGGCTTTACTGTAGCTATATACAAAAATATATATCACTGTGGTGTTTGACACCTAGTTGACATTGACAATTGATTATTATTACAAGTGAAGGTACCCTACATCAGAGCCAACTGATCAACTTTTTGACAATTCAAAAGTGCCTGTAAATGGTTTAATTGAAATAAATGCTTTGAGTTTGAGAGTTTGAGTTTGAGTTTAAAGCAACCTGCAACGACCAAAGAAAACAATATGGACGCCAAGTAAGTACATAAAAATAACATAACATCACACCTTGCTTCCCCGAAGGGATCTGTAGCTACCTGTACACCCACATTTCGCCAGTCCGTATCCAGACCCGGACTTAAAATTAGATATAAAAACCCAATTACACAATAAACCTAATAAAAATATATACAGGGTGTAACAGAAACCCTATTGCTATCCTTAAGCACTAAATAGATATCAGCTGGTATAGAATAACTGTACATAGTTTCAGCTCAAAATAAAATACTCTAAGAATTGATACCAAATTTTCGGTTTCATATGTTTCTTAAATTCAAATCATATCTAATGTGTCACCGCACTACGTAGGTCAATAACTTTCCACGTTACTTGCCAATATCTCAATAAATCTCTTCCAAGTGATATTTTTATTTCAATTTGAAAAGTTCAGTTTCTGGTATCGATGTATTAAAAAAAGTTATAACTCCCGAACATGTAGAGATAGGAATAAAAACCCTTCCAATATCATTTGATACCATCCAAAGAAGCCGTGCCCTTGTTATGTATAAATGTATGAAACCTAGGAATTGTACATAATTCCTAGGAAATATATGCACTTCCGAGCCTGCTTAGGAAATGTGTAAAATAATGTTTCAAAGATTCTTTAATGCACATATTTCATGTGAAATGTATATATTTCCTAAGCATTCTATACAGTACCGAATGCGCCGGCAATGTGTGAAAACTTATCCTACGCGTGATATTATGTCGCAGCCAACTAGCTTAATTAGCCGTTTCGCTAACAGTCTTTGGAGGTAACGCTCGCCGGCCGCTGCCGCGGTACCGCGCGCTTTGGTCACTGTTCTAATCTAACCTAACCTAACCCATTTAACCAGGGTGTCCCGGCTTAATAAACCAATTTGGCCCAGGACAAACTCAATTAATTTGTATGCCTTTTGGCTTTTGTTGACATGGTTCACAAAGTTGAAGATAGGTTTCTATCTTTCTATATCCTTACGTATTATGTTTTTGTAGGAAAAGATTCCCTGATCGGATGACGTTAACCCTCCCCTCGCTCCGCTATCCCCGCTGTACTTACAAACATCAAGAAATGTATTAACATTTCCGATTGTTATTTAGGAAATGTATAGATTTCCCAGGAAAAGTGCTTATTATAAAATATATCATAGATTTACTATCTATTTTAGGAATTTTGTACACATTTCCTAGGAATTGTATACAATGACGGATTACACACTTTTCCGTTAACATATATACCCTTTCCGTTACACGTTGTATATTGCATATAATAAGCATACATATAGAGACAGATTGTTGATCTCAACATAACGGTGGTGCTATAAACTAAGCTATTTGCAACAGCAACCTGTTACTTTATAGCTCAAAAGATCACAATCGTGTGTATGTAGCGACAAAGTGCAAGCTTGCAATGCAAACTGCTTTGAGACATTTCTTTATTTTGAATAAAACTTTGGACTTTGTATCGTATCTTGACGATCATCATCATCATCGTTGGTTTTATCATGAGCAAATGCCTGTTAACGTTCACATCCGGATAAAAATAGGTGGGTATTGTAGGCACTTTAGGGGATTCCTGTACCGGATCGAGTAATTTTTACATATATAATTTTTCTGTACGTGTGTATGTCACTGAACTCCTCTTAAACGGCTGGGCTGATTTTGTTTTTTTTTTGTATGTGTTTAAGTTGGTCCCTAGATGGTTTAGATTCACTATTGGACCCGGTAGGTGCCGTTGTTCGGGCAGGACAACGTATGTCAGATAATATTCCTATAAAATCATTGTAAGACTTTATGTTTTTCTTCTCCTTTCACTTGTCAGCCAAACTCACGCCCACTTTTTTTTAACCCCCGACACAAAATGTGGGGTGTTATAAGTTGTCCACTATGTGTGTGTATCTGTCTGTGGCACCGTAGCTCTTAAACGGGTGAACCGATTTGAGTGCGGTTTTTTCTTAAATTATTTTATCTAAGAACTAGCGCTAGAAAACCTACTTTAAGTAGGTTTTCTAACGCTAGTTCTTAGATATGTCACCTGCCAGGGGTGCGGGTTGTTCGAAAGAGATACCATCGCCCCTGGCACACAGGCAACTGAAGGAATACGGGTGGGTTTTAGTCAGTAAAAGTCTGACACGCCCTCCTGCTCCCCCCAGAGCGGGAGAAGTTAATGAATGATTTCCCATCCGCAAAAAAAATGGGTGAACCGAATTGGGTGCGTTTTTTTTAAATTTAAAAGTAGGTTTTCTAGCAGTAGTTCTTAGACATATTTAGTCAAAATTGGTTCAGCCGTTTGAAGATTATTACCTATTTTCTGGTTGATGAAGGGATTTGAGCATCTCCCACGGGTCTGATCGAGTCAAAATTTGGTATTCTATTACTTCAATGATATTAGACGAACAAAGTAACCTTGAACTGATGCTGGAGAATAACCTGGAATTTCCAGGATACCCAAGTTACTCACAAAAAAACAGCAGAAGTATCGTGTTTGGGCTCATTGAAAAGGTCTCAATTCTCGTTGAATTCTTCAATGTATTCTTCATTGTATTGTTCCATGAATAGGTTATAGATAAATGGTTATGAGGACGAGGAATGAGGATAAATTAGAAGTCTGTTTCTTCACTGTAGAAAACATACGCAAAGCTACGCAGATTTAACCGTGACATGTGTCGATCGTAGCGTGTTTACTATTACTATATTAAGTTTAAAAAGCGGGAAATAAAAGTTACATTTAATTTTTTTTAAACCCACGACTCAAACAAAAACGTAATAAAATAATATTTGTTGTCCATTTAAGTTGTCGGTAATATTTCGATCAAAGAATTGTCACGTCGGGAGACAGTCAATGAAAATGCCAAACAGACGATACCCCGCAATAATTAATGTAACTATGCTATTTTAGAAAGGATAGCATTTTCATTAGCCGTCCCCCGACGTGACATTTAGCCGTCCCAACATGACAATGTTTTGATCGAAATATTACCGACAACTTAAATGGCCAATAAATATTTTTTTTAAGTTTTAGAGGTTTTTGTTTGAGTCGGAGGTTTTTTAAAATTTTAAATTTAACTTTTATCTGCTATTCCATTTCTAAATTAGCTTGACAGTTCTAATGTGACTAATCTTATTCTATCGCCAGTCTGTAGAAAATAAGGTCATCTTTTGCAGACAAGCATTACAGAACCTATCCGTCTGTGGTCCTTAGAATCAGTCATCTAACACCCTTAGGGCGTTTGTCCACCGAGCAATTGAAGTACGGAACGTCAACGAGAACGAGATGACGGCGCCGAAGTAGCAATACACAGACATTTATGAGATGTCATGCTTGGTTTAAATATTCGCGTTTCCCGTTGACGTTCCGTTGACGGTGGCGGTTGGACAAATGGTGTGAGGGAAAATTAATAATTTTTCCAGTGCGATAAAGGTATGTATGGCAGTTTACATCCTACCTACCTTTAATAATATCTATCCTTTTTTTGCACTCATATTAAGCCTATAGTTCACACTGCTAGAGTAGCGAGTGGGGCCTTAAGCCACGCGGGTCCAGCGCGGTTTGGTTGACGTCACATGGCTTCGAATTCTTTGGTTCTCGGACATGCCGGTTTCCTCGCGATGTTTTCCTTCAAGTTTTTGTGTTGCCTAGAATAAAATGTTAAATATTGTTAATGAAATAAATGGTTAAGTGGACGTTTTATCAATTGCAAGTGACATTCAATATTTCGTAAAGCAATTACGAGTTCCACAGTAGGACAGGAAAACAATCATCGTTTAATTTTGATTCGTTGGCCAGGAAATGTATTAATTTTTCTGTGGGTACCTACTTCTTAGAAAACCAATACGTAGTAGGTATCTATTAAAATAATGACTTAACACTAATAGTAATTAAATAAGACGTAATTCATTGTACCCTAAAGCGACTCGTATCTAAGTAATGATTAGAATGACCTTTAGGTATTTCGTTTGTAACTACAATGCATACTTAGGGCTGCCATCTTGTTATTTGGGATTCAAAATGTATGTTTTAGTTTTTATTAGACTTAGAATTTACTAACGTACCTACGATTTTCAGAAACATATGAAAAAAAAGATTAAAATTACTTTTACATCCATACTTTTTATCTAGCCGACGAAAACTAAGACAATATTGGGACATATCCCGTAACCTACTACCCTACTTCCTATTAATAAAAAGTTTGTATATTTCGATGTTTGTTACGCAATTAAATGTCATTTTAATCATAACTTCTTTGTTTTCCGTCTTTTGAAGACATTATGTTACGGCTATGGTAAAAAGGAAGAAACCTTCTAAAAAGAATATACCTAAAAAGAGTATACCTTCATTAAAGCTCACTATTTATTGTAGCTACGGCAGCCTGAAATAGAGTTTAAGGTAAACTTATATGGCATATAGGTACAAAGGGGCGCTTTCTTTAATGGTAGGTATTAAGGGAAAACCATACGGAAACTTTTCCTGGGAAAAAATATAAGTAATATGATCAGAAAAAGAACGATGCCCAGCCCTAAGAACACCAAACCCAACAGAAAGTGTATATCAGTGTTTTTTGCTCAACGAATTGAGTCATATCCTGCCACGAAGTTGTAAAAGAGGCACTCGGTGTCACCTTTGGTAAATGTACTGTACTAATAATACATAATGTATACATAGGTATCTGCCTAATGGGTCATGTTAAACATTTAATGAGAAAATGTTGAAATATATCTTTACCCGACCACGGCAAAGAAAAAATAGAGTTATGGTTTTGATCGGTATGTATGTATGTGGGTATACATATGTTCATCATCTGACCCCTTATAACTTTTAAACTACTAAACATAATTTGAGAAATGAGGTATCTTTGAAATCGATCGGATCGATCGAACGTGTTGGGTGTCAAATTATAGAGAAAGTTTCATTAGCACATTTCAAAAGAAGTATAATATATTGTTAGCTAACTCTTTAAATAAAAAGTAATTTCAAATAGGTGCTACAGCCTAACTAATGAAAAATCACTGATGAGACTGTCTACCGTCCTCAGAGTGACCTGCTTCATCATAACTTCGAAATACCTTTCTCCAAAGTTCAAATAGAAATTGGATTATTGCATCTTTTCATAGATCATCACTTTTGATACGTGCTATTTCACCGGCTTCATGAAGTTCATAACTCATTTGTTGGGCTTGGTATAACATTTTTTAACAAGCTTCCCTCTTCTTTGCTAGAATTCCATTTTAATGCGTTTAAAGTGAGAGTAAAACCAAATCTTTGTTCTGGGGCATACTATTCCATCAACGACTACTTTAACGATAAGAATTGTTGGTCGCTGTGATTAACTCAAGACAACGTTTGTGTTCTTTCACCAGACTTAGCTTAACTACTGGCAGGTCATATGAGATACTTCATGTCATTGTTTATTTTATAAACCCTTTTTTATTTTTTATTAATTAATTTTTAATTCATTGTTGAATGTTAATTATATGCTATTATTGTATGGAATCAAGTTCTTCCAACTTAACAGACAGCTGTGCTGCTGGGGAGTTTGTTGAGCCCCTTCTTCTTCCCAGCTAAAGCACTAGGAAGTGGTGAAGGGCGGGCGTTTTGGGGGGACTGTCTTATGTAATTTTGACGTTCAAACAGTGCTGACTCTCAGTCTAGTTTGAATAAATGACTTTTGATTTTGATTTTGATAGATGATAAGGTACCTAAGTACGTACAGTACAAAGTGGAAAACTTTACATTATTTCATTCGACTGAATTATAGCGGTGGTTTGCCAGGTGCTTTACTTTGTGTTAATTATTTTATCCTCATTGCTCTCAAAACAGTGACGGAAAACATAGTACAGAAACCGTACGTCCTTGAACCAAAAAATTCGGAGACTTGTGACTTCTACTAACCCGCACTGGGGACGGATGATCTATTATCATATCATTCATTCCCTCTCATCGAGAGGAGGCCGGTATCTCAGCAGGGGCTACATTATAGGCTGCATATGTGTTAGGTTTATTTTATCTGCAACCGTTAAGAAAACAGTCAATAATCGTAATTTTTAAACTCTGTAAAGGGAAAAGGGTTGTCACATCGCCAAGAATGTGCAAAGTAGAACATGTTGGTGATACAGTCATCATCATCATCATCATTTCCGCCGAAAGACGTCCACTGCTGGACATAAGCCTCCCCCAAAAGGGGGTTTTGCCATAACCGCCACGCATGGCAGTCGGGTTGGTGATCGCACTATGGTGGTAAAATGCATAGAGAACGCTGCTGCCCATTCTCTAGTAAGTCCCTTAGTCGCCTTCTACGTCACCCACGGGAAGAAATGGGATGCTGCCATTCTTTTATGTCTAGCACCACATGAAACAATGACCTACCCTTTTTGTAGCTGCTGAAATAGCTGATGATCCTGGCAGCTTATGTGCTTCCAGGATCATCGACTTTCCTTTATAAGATGAACCTTTCAGTTGTGTCCTTCAATAAATTCCCACGAAGGTAATAGTGCAAAAGATAACTTCCGAATGAGTGAATCATTTCGTAAATTATTCTGCAACATTACTTATACTGTTGTATAGGCTATGATAGATTTATAACCGCTATTTACTTGAAATCAGTTAAAGTAAAAATTGATGATTTTCACCCTGAATGCAACATTTCACATAGCACATAACATCTTAGCCTCATGCTATTTTCAATCTTATTTTTTTGAAATACAGACCAAAATCGAGTATAAGTTCTTATGTACCTACGTACCACGTACATATAGACTTTCTGTGTAGGTACCTAAAACGAAATGAGTCAACCTAGGCTTTTGTAAGTAAAGCAATCTCGAAAAACACTCTCATTTTAAACAGGATTAAGCAACTATGAAATATAATGAAAAGTTGCGTCATGTAGAAAGGGTTTTATCCTTGCGTAATTTTTACAATTAACCAATGATTTGCAATCGAAGATTTAATTGCATTGCTTCCCTCTATTAATGTAGATTTATAATTGATTAAATGGTATCTAATTATGGTTGAACGAAATCTAAATTAGAAGTTGCGTGTGCGCTGGACTTTCGAGAGAAAATCGAGGAAAAATGTGTTTATTTTTACTTTTTCACGCTGTGATCTTTACTCTTTTGCCTACTTTCGTTCATGTGTTCTCAATTGAACCAATGTTACCTACTAATTTTCGACCATTTTGAGTTACAAGCCTTTTTATGGAGCAGTTAGAAATAGCGATCCGACTCTGCTACGCATAGCTTTTACGTCTTCACTATTTTAAGTACATTTAATACTAACTTATTAAGAAGCTATCTTTTGCCAGCGGCTTCGCCCGCGTGGTTTTCGAAAATAATCCCAGTGGAACTCGTAACCGGGATAAAAAAAATATCTTATGTGTTAATCCAGGTTATAAATCTATCTGTGTGCCAAATTTCATGCCGTTTTTGCATGATTGAGTAACAAACATATAAATATTCACATTTATATTATTATATATAGTACGAGAGTAATATAGTAGGATAGTAATAAACCTAAAAAGTTTGTTTGTTTGAACGCGATTATCTAGGGAAACACCAGACGGATTTGAAAAATTCTTTTAACATTTGATAGCCCAATTCTTCAGAAAGCCTATATGCTATTTATCATCACGCTAAGGGCCTTAGGAGACGAGCAAAACGAAGAAAATGTCAGAAAGAACGCTTAGCGAAAACGATATAAGTAGAATAGCGCGAGCATGCGAGGCGATTCGTCAGGGAAAGAAATTTCAGGCGGACGACACCGCGGGTAGAAGCTAGTATAGATAAAGTTTCAACATACCTACCTACCTATCTTTTTGAATATTCATTAACATGCCACGTCACTCATTAATCTAATATTTCGATATCTGATTAGAAAAAGATTAATTTAGTTACATATTTAACGAATGTTACCAATAAAAATACGTAATGGTTCATCATTTACATATTTAAATGAAAATCATAGATTTTAGAAGGTAACATTTTCTGTTCTGAAAAAATATTTATGCATTTTTTAAACTTTTTAAGTCACTGTTACATGACATGGATATTTTTCATTGCTTATTTAAATTGTGTACAACTTTTTTTGTTTTGGAATTTAAAACATAATTTTAAAACTTTTAAATCGAGATTTTTTCATTGCTAATTCCCACATCGAACAAATTCGCTATGAATTTAAGTATAAATTCTGATTTCTTTACAGACTTAACTTTATCTGGATAATAATTGCACGAGTTCTAGATCGATAGATTTTGGGTAACTGCATAATACACTAGTAGTAGCAATGGGTTTAATTTTGACAGTTCAGCAACATACATTGCTTTATTTACGTCGCTGAGCAGACGAATTTATCGAACATATGCAGCAATAGATTAGCAATATCCTTCAAAATGATTCGGATTGTGATTGATAGTGTGTTACGCAATAAGGGTGCTGGTCTTAGTGGTCTTCATAGATGTAAGTTAGGCAAAGAACCAACACTTTATCACTTGTATGAAAAAGTTTATTGTGTGTGCGTGTAGTGTTTATTGTGTGTGTTGGTAACATTTTGAGCCAACCTTGGATCTAAAATAAAAAATAAGAATATTTTGAAACAAACACCCTTGTCATCTCTATTTTATTAAAATTTCGATTTGATTCAAAAGTTTTTAAATTCAAATTTTAAGCCATTAAAATGTTACAGGTGGCCGATGGGGCCGAAGGGTTCTGGAGTAGCGACCGCGTACCGGAAGACGTAGAGTGGGAAGGCTTCCCACAAGGTGGACCGATGAGTTTGTGAAGACCTCAGGAATCCGCTGGATGTCGGAAGCACGAGACCAGTCGAAGTGGAGGAGCCTGGGGGAGGCCTATGTCCAGCAGTGGACGTCATTCGACTGAAAAGATGACGAATATGTTACATCGATCGGTCTTAAAAGTCTGTCAAAACGGTTTGTCCTTTCTTCCAAATATACCTGAGGGTCGGTTTCTTTTTTAACCCCCGACGCAAAAACGACGGGGTGTTATAAGTTTGACGTGTGTGTGTGTGTGTGTCTGTCTGTGGCATCGTAGCTCCCGAACGGATGAACCGAATTCGATTTCGTTTTATTTGTTAGAAAGGTGAATTAGTCGGGAGTATTCTTAGACAGGTTTAATCAAAATCGGTTCAGCCGTTTGAAAATTATCAGCTCTTTTCTGGTCAGTGAAGGGATTTGACCATCTTCCACGGGTCTGATGAAGTCGAAATTTGGTATTCTATTACTTCTATGATATAAGACGAACAAAGTAACCTTGAACTGATGCTGGAGCATCACCTGGAATTTCCAGGATACCCAAGTTACTCACCAACAAACAGCAGAACTATCGTGTTTTGGCTCATTGAAAAGGCCTCAATGTGGTGGTGGTGGATAAATGGTGACCAAGACGAGGAATGTGGATAGATGATTAAATTTAATGTGTCAAGTCAGAATATAATATAATACTAGCCTATTACTGTGCCACTGTAGGGCAAAGGCCATCTCATAGAGAAGGCACGAGTATTGATCACCACTCTCGCTCAAGACGGGTTGTCGATTTTAGACTTATAATGAACCACTAACTTCTACCCGCGTGTATGAGGGAAATTATCCTACAGGAACGTAGTACCTGGATAGAAGTATCCTAACTCTCTGTGTGCCAAATTCCATTCAAATTCGTCCAACTGTTTTTCCGTGATACAAACATCCTAATTTCATGATTGAGTACCTAACAAACATCCAAATTAATCCAAACGTACAAAGTTTCACATTAGGTATGAAGTTACTAGCTTTTTCCCGCGGTTTACCCCGCGTGGGTGTCGCAAAATACCCCACGGAAACGTACTACCAGGATTAAAAGTACAGTATGTATGTGTTCATCCAGGTTATCAACTATCTGTGTGCCAAACATCCACCCGCTTATTTATAAACGATTAAGTAATGATTAGCGTCTGTTTAACCATACATTTTGACGTTTAAACATCATTTAACTTTAATCATCGTTTATGAATAAGGGGGCCAATGTCTACGCGGCACACGCCAATAAAGCTAAGTCGGTATGTTTTTTCCGACATCTTCAACAATTATCGTCATATTTCAGCCAATTTAATCAAAATCTTAACGGATTATACACCTAAACCTTCCACATGAATCGGTAGTTTTTGAGTTTATCGCGCTCGGACAGATAGACAGACAGGCGCGACGGGGTGACTCCTAAATAAAAATTATAAATAGGTTTATTCATACTCCTCAACCTACGTAATCATTTTTCAAGTCACCACATTATACTATACAGTCAAACCCGCAGGCAACAACCAGACTATAACCCAGACATTGGACAAAAAATATAGATACTTATGTTACGATTAAATTCTTTCACATTTTTTGTAACTATATGAGGCAATACGTCCCGATGACTTCATGCTCGATGTAGCCATGATTTAATTTAGTTTCACGATTAATGTTCTAGTTTAGTTTTCTGCCAGGGTAGCCCGCGACTTTTTATTTTTATTTTTTAATTACTAAATGGGCCTGCTAGTAACGTCGATTACGCCTAATGAAAAGCGTTGATGACGTCTATATAGATCGAGCGTGCCCAGAAAATGCATTTTCACTCTGTTTTCAAATTTCCTTGCGATTTAATTAACATATTACATTTTTAAGGAATCGTTAAAGTAAAATACAAATGGTAATGATTTGAATTTATTTCTAGATTTAGTTATTAAATTTTTAAGTATTACTTATCTATCTAAAAATAAAAATAAACAACATTTTACTAATAGGTAAGCAAAATCAACATTTTGACCATTTCCTCTGATATTCTTCAATATGTTTAAAGAATTTATAACATGTTAATTAGTCTTCTTAAGGTGAACCTAGACAAACTTCGGGAGTGTATTACTCCACTGTTCGACAATGTACATCAAAAATTAAACATGGTATGGTTTTGTCTCATTATTAATATTGTCTGTACGGAAATCGAATACTAGAATAAAAAGCCAATAAAAAGTTATGAGCCAACATAGATTCGTTTTTCTTGCTAATTTAACCTTACTTTGGGCGTGTTTAAGTAATAAAAGAAGTGTAAAATCTGAAAAATGAAGTCGGTGGCGACAAAGCTCAAATATCGAAAAGTTCAATAAATTTTATTGGTCATTGATTTATGCAGTGGTTTTTTTTATACAACCCGATCTTCTGAAGGACTGTTCTTATTTTTTTACGCGCTTGTTTTACTTTAAATGATCCTGCATCTCACTGAACAATGTTGTGCGTGTAGACTAGCTTCTAACTGCTCATTACTGATACCACCTCTGTCGGACACGATGCCTGGTGAGACAGCGTGCTTTTTTCAGTCAGGCCCATCATTGAGTTCGAGCCCGCGACTAGGTTACCCTTAAGAGTTATTACGTATAAAAGTACTTACAAACTTAAATTGGAATATACTTACAGTACATACTTATTAACTGGAAAAAACAATGCAAGGGACGCGCGGCCTATTGTGTCAGCTCGGTCGACAAAAATCCTGTCAACATGTTTCATTTAACCTCCCCCCCCTCCCTCGCTCTATGCAAAATTATTAGAAACTTTTATATCGGTTACGGTTTTTTTCGGATATCCTATAGTTTCAGTTACGGTTACGGAGCTCCATAACATCCCTGGTAGGGACAAGTGTCAAACTGTATTGTCATTCATTCATAGTTCGGGCCCCTCACTAATTTTATGTCCATAATGATACAGAGTTGGAAACGACCATAGCGTCGGACTTGGTTCTTAAGGTGTAGACCCTCATGCACTGGGTTAAAGCTCGCTAATAGCACCCAATGCAATAGCACTCGCTAATAGCATACAACGCCCTCAGACTTCAGTACAATAATGCCTTCATAATGTTTTTGGGGCTTCCACGTTACTGCAGTGCATCGGGAATGTTTGCCGAAGCACATACTGACGGTTTCAATACTATCCTAACCTAACTAGGATTGCGTCCATGATGTACAGAGTACGTGAGAGCGTCATTGGCATTCTGAAGGTCATCAGTGATAAGCCTTGTTGCACCATTATAGCGCAGGGGGTGTATGCACATGTGCATGTACCCGGTGCGTCAGGTGAGTGCAACAATGTTTGTACTACCTTTTTTACGGTTTTTAGCTTATGGATCAAGATCTGTTTTTTTTTTTAATACTGCACGAGTGTGTCACACCACTGGCTTCCAAACTCCGAGCTACTATAAACAAATGGATGTACTAAACCCTTATTTGTGTAGGCTTCGTAATATTATAACTATTAATTAGTGGTCTTCACGCATTCCACGGTCAGCAAGGACGTTATTCAAGATTGTCTATTATTATACTTACAAGTCCTTACAGCGACACCAACACTTAGAGATAAAACCGTGACTGTCCGCAGTGTTTATCAGATATTTACATATTACAAATATACAACGGATCATTTCCTATAGCTTTAATGATTGGATTGACTGTATAACTCATGCGTATTTACAAAGATACTTTGTATATTGTTTTCACGGAGAATGAGCAATCAAAAAGAGGTTGGACAAATCGATATGGAAGTTTGGCCTACCCTACTAGCTACCATCGTCTCTAAAAATACGTAGATACAATTTATTTAAATCACAACAAAAAACTTAAAATCTTTGTTATTTATCCAACACTGAGCTGTTTATTTAGTTTTTTTTTTTTTTTTATAAAAGAGAAAGGACAAACACATATCCAATATATATTATATTTCTATATAAAAATGAATGCCTATTTCCCTTGGTCACGGTATCACACGTGTACGGCTGGACCAATTGTGCAAATTCTTTTTTTTTGTATTTGATATTGTCAGGAGAAGGTTTATAAGAAAGAAAAAAAATTGAAAGTTGCGCGTAACATTAGAAAATTTAAGAAAACTTAACGACCATATTAACTTTTCTAATGTTATACCAATGCAAATTCAATATTCATAGTTAAGACAGAATATATAACGTCTGTCGGGTCGGGTCATTATTATTAACAAAAATATTTTGTACTCTTTTTAACTCACCCATCGACGGCGACGCTCACCCTTTACCGTTACATCTAGATAACGAAAGTGATTCATTCATTATCCTTAGATAAGAAAAGCTTATAATATCGTGAACAAATTCACGTTTTTCAAAAATACGACTACGTGTTGGAATTCTGCCTTCTTCAACTATTCGTAAATCCAGGCTAACTTATATGTGAGACGATGTAACGGAACCATAGCGCGATTTAGGATTCTCGCTATCAAAGCACAACGCCATCTATCGAGCTAAGAGCTAATGTTTTTGTAGTGAGGGCCGGAAATTTTATGGAAATTCTAGCCAAAATTGGAATGCAGGTACTCTAGAAGGCTAGTAAAATATGTGGTTGTATGTTTTGGATTACTTATTTGTATATTATAAAATGGATAGGAGAATATATTTTGTTTCAGTAATGGCGCCACTTTCGCTGTAGATAGCTTTCGTCAACGTAAAGCTTTTATTAAGACCGAAGTGAGACATTAGGTAAGTAGTAGGTATTACAAAATAATACTATTAAAATATAAACTTAAAACAAAATATGTAATCACTATAACAAATAGAAATGTATATTTTTGACCACCGTTTTACGATTTCTTTGGCAGGATATTCAGGATATTATATATTCGGCATGGTATTGGGAATTCACTGTAAAATATCGTATGGCAACACAGCTTTGGATTGATGTTGGTAAAAGACCCTTATCACATGAACAATATGCCATATCCTCTATGGAGAAGCTTCCTGGGCTCAGAACATTTGAAGAATCTCAAAAAAAATCTTTTCTAAATCAAGTGCTTAGCCTTATCCCGACTATTTTGGGGTGGTATTTCCCGTTTAATCGGATGCAGTTGAATACTTATATTTTACATGGAGTGACTGCCTATCTTACCAGAAACGTTACTGGTTAATACGATAACCTTTGTTAAGACTGGTGGACAGACTTCCGGGCTTCTGACTACCAGTAACGACTGTCAAAGATTTCATAAGCATCATCATCATTTCAGCTGAAAGATGTAGATTGCTGGACATAGGCCTCCCAGAAGGGGGCTGTTTGCCATAATCGCCTCGCTTAGCAGGTAGTTTGTCGATCGCAGTAAAGTGGTAAAATGCGAAAACGCTGCTGCTCATTTTCTATTAAGTCGCTTAGTCGCCTTTTACGACACCTACGGCAAGAAATGGGATACTTAGTAATTTAACGTCCGGACCACACGAAACAAAGGTCGAAGATTTGTGTCAAAGATATTACATACGGGACCAACGGTTTAACGTGCTTCTGAAGCACGAAGGGCTCTCAATATGTAATGGGTGGCTAGTTTTAAAGATATACTTATTTCCAAGAGATGAGATGAGAATACCTTTACTACGTCATCTATAAAACAATCACGATTCATAGTATAAGTGACAAACAGAGAATTTATTGACTGTCCATTAAATGCCTTTGTTTAGCCTTCAAGGGATCTTGTGCGTGAAGATAGAAGTAGGTACTTATTGACACAGTCATTCAGTGAATATTTCGAAGATAATTATCATTTTATGATATATTCGAAGTATCCTATTCACCCATCATTTAAAATCGAGACCTTTCCGTGCCTCGGACAGCTTGTTTAGGGACTACTCACACTTATTCAGCGCTGTTCAGCTACTGTCCTTAGAAACCAACGATTTTGTATAAAGTCCGGTCAGCTTTCCGCGGCTGAACGGATGCGTACGCATCTCATACAAAATCGTCGTTTTCTATGGACAAAAGCTGAACAGAGCTGAATAAGTGTGAGTAGTGGCTAACGCTGGTCCAGGCTTTCATTCGTAGATCTTTGACAGACGTAACGGTTAGTCAGATGCCCAAAAGTTTGACAGGCAGTCTTACCAAGAGACTTCGTGTTATCCAGTAACTGGGTTTTTGAATATAGATAGGCAGTCTTTCTGTGTAAAATAATGGTGTTTAGCTGCATTCGGTTAGACTGGAAGACGACCCCAACATAGTTGGGAAAAGTCTAGGCAGATTTGACGTATAGCTTATTCGTTTATATTGTTGTTAGTGGAAGTACAATATTGTCTTCTTTTTTTTTCGTTTTTTTCTATCACCTTCTTGCCAAGCCTGGTGGTATGTCGCCACTTTTTTTTATTGGTAATCTAGTTGTGGGATATACACCGTGACATTTTAGTCGTCTTACAAAGGTGGTGTACTCAATTTATCCGACATAAAATACCTATAGGCACGACAAAAAAAAAATTGTTGCCATTAATTAATATAAAAGGTACAAAGAATAATAAAAAAATCCTTTAGAATAATGAAACACCCTGTTAATACTGTTTAAGTATCATAGGTTAGAAGATACCTATACCATTACGTTCCATCATTCATTCCATCTCCATATCAGGGTGTTTCAAACTACGTCATGCGTCTTAGTGAATTATATTTTTTTTAATCATTCATATGTTAAAAAATAAAAAACATTTTTTAAATTTAAATGTATAGTAGTCATTGGATACATGAAGTGGGCTGCCGTTGTAAGACGACTAAAATGTCACGGTGTATAAGTCTAAATTATATGATATGGAGCGCGTCACAAAGCTTACATCTTATAAATTGCTTTACGATTAAAAAGCTGTTCATACAATTACCTTGTTCAAATCTTGGTTTGAACTTACTTTGATACATTTTGGTTTCGGTCATTAAAATACGTCCTACAGTTTTGATCCTCATTTAGTTTCTTTCCATCACATAATTATTATCCTAACGACAATATAATAACATATGCCTTTTCCATTTAGTGAGTAGGTACTGCCATTTTTGACATTGAGGTTTTAAACGCTCTAAGATTTGTGTCGATGCAAAAATTGGATCCTTTTAGTACCAAATCTGTCCTAATGATGGCTTTAATATGCGCCTTTACCTGTTAGAATAAACGTGAATTGGAAACTAATCAAATATGTTATCTAACGCGGGTAACCTGCGAAATTCAAATACCGTTAACCTTCATATCAAGAGGGAACAGGCATCTTATGGGCATGTTTGTTCCATCATAGATCAATTTCTATTTCCACGACTAGCTGGCACCTTCGCTCGTAACATATATGACAACTAGCTCTGCCGTAAGTAAATTTTAAGGTTGCGCTCTACTTTGGCACATTCCCCTTACTTCTGTGCTAGACAAAAACCCCTGTGTTACATGTGGAGAAGTAGACATTGTCTTCTCATTGTCTTCATTGGGAGAAGCCACCGGCTCCTTCACCTTCTGGATTTTATGCAATAAGTATAAAGGGTAAATTTTTATTTGTATTTGAGTACAGGAAGTACAGGAGAAAATTTTAACCAGTGCGCAAATTGTAACCATGAATTCAGCATATAAAAAAAAAACTAAAGTCTTTTATTCAAACTAGGCTGAGAGTCAGCTCTTTTTGAACGTCAAAAGTACACAAGACAGTCCCCCAAAACGCCTGCCCTTCACCACTTCCTAGTGCTTTAGCTAGAAAAGAGAAGTGGCGCAACAAACTCCCCAGCAGCACAGCTGTCTGTTAAGTTAGAAGAGCATGATTCTATAGAATAGTAGGTAATTTGGTTCATTCTAGACCCCTTAGCGTAGAAATTTTGCGTCGGTTATACAGAAAACAAATCAGCTGTTTCACAGAAAAGTGCAATACCTACCCGGTCAAAATGTATGGAACTGCTGATTTTTATTGTATAACCGACGCAAAATTTCTACACTAGAATGTCTAGAATGATATGCTGAATTCATGGTAATAGTTTGCGCACTGGATAAAATTTTATCCTGTACGTCAAATAAAGTAGGAAGTTACGTATGTACCAAACATAAGTTTGTCCTAAATCATGCATAATTTTAAAAAAATATTTCAATGCCTGGGCCTGATCTCCTGCGTTCGATACCAGGGTCGGTACAAAGTTTTTGGGTTTTCCTTTAGAAGAATCTCAGTAGCTACCCCGAGTCTTAATCTTTTCATTATCATCTGCGTAGCCTTTTGCCATCATGGCTTCCAGTCAAACCGGAATTAATTAACAGTATTTTACATGGATAATCTACCCATATGACCTCCATAAACCAGTTACTGGGTAGTACGATACCCTATGGTAAGACTGGTTGTGAGATTTTCGGGGTTCTGACGATCCGTAACGACTGCCAAAGATTCACGAATGACAGCCGGGATCAATAGCTTAACGTGCTCTTCGAGGCACGGAGGGTTCTTGATAAGTAACGATGGTCAGCAATGGACTGGATGGATATCCACGAACCACCCGCGGCAAGCGTAGCTTAACCTCATCGACATGCTGCTGCTATTACTTAGCCACACGCCCATCGGAGTATTAATTTAGGCCTAGTTTATTAAAATAGGGTCTGTCCATATTATGTGATTTCACTTATAAATAAACTAGTGTGCTATTAACCACTGCTTATCTCTTTGAAGAGTACAGGTTCGATATTTGCGTAGTCGCATTTTTCCATTTCCCATTTTAGTTACTAAGGGACATTGAGATACTTAATTTCGTGCTTTACATCAATCCAATATGCATAAAAATAAACATAATCTTTGTGTCAATACAACTTTTACTGTATATGAAACAACTTTTACAGAACACTATCGCTTATCTTGTTAATTTATCTTTTTATTCATTTTATGATTAAATAATTCTTACTTATTGACCAATTTGTAGAACTGGTGGTCAAGGGTGGCCGACGCGTAATCATTGAAAAGTGTATTCTTTTTTGCTATATCGCGATCAGCCTACAATTAAATAAAGAAAGCATTTTATTTTTTACGGAAGGCGATCGAGAAAATCTACGAGTCCGTGATAAGGTCTGTCGTACAGTATGGATCGCAATGCTGGGCTGTGGAGAAGACGGATGAAAAGGATTGGATGCAGAGGATAGAAGACCAGAAGGATCAGAAGACCAAAGAAAATATGGATGGATTTTGTGAGGAATGGAATGATAGAGAAGGGAGTGAATGATAGCGTGGCGTTTAACAAAGGAGAATGGAAGAAGAAAGCGGGTAGCATCGACCCCAAGTAACATGGACAAGAGCCGGAAGATGATGATTCATTTGTTTCGAAATTAATGAATATTGAATGCAAATTTGTGACAGTATTTTTTATTCCACAGTACATACCTACATATCTTCATTCAAATTATTCAAACATTGCATAATAATAACGTCTAGTTTTTGCATTGTGTCGGTCATGATAACTCGGAGTTTAATGTATTCATCATCTGCCTTACGATATTTGTCAGACATTGATTTACTATGTAAGACTGGGCAGTCAATCATATTGGAAACATCTATTTATCTTAATCAGATATTCACATTACTTCGAGTCATTTATGGATAAATAATTGTATTGGTTGTTGATATTACTCCGAGTCCAGATATTAGAAAATATTTGTCAGCAAATATTTTTTGACCTGCGTTAGTCATTTTGGACATCACGTTGATAGTGTTTTTTACTGGTTTTGTACTCATGTTCATTATAAAACGATATGTTTGTTTTTTTTTCTGTATTTTACATCCGATTTTGTAATATTTTACCAGGTGAGCAACCGCAGTGGCTGTAGTGGTCGTTTTTGAAAATCTCTTTCTATCTACTCCAGAACTCTAATAAGAGTTATCCTTATCAATACAACTTTTACTGAATATAAAACAGAGAGATGATCGAGATTTGATTATGGTAGACATTTTTTTATGATTTATTGATTAGTCGATGAGAGAGAGAACAGAGAAAGCGTTTACATACAGCCAAGCATATAAACTAAAAAAGCGCTAGTTAGGACTCATAGTTATATTTGCACAAAAAACGCAAAAAATACATACGCAAAAGAAAACAGATAGGTACTATTATCTATAAACCCTTTGGCTCTTAAATAAACATTAGCGTCTAAAACAAAATATAGACGTTGTACGCAGCCGTAAAGTGGTTTCCTTCGTAGGTATAATTATATTCATGGAAAATGTTTATGTAATGATCAGGTATTTTACTATTGTTGATCATAACGCATTGAACTTTAATCTCCGGTGAATAAGTGCTTAAGGAAGGTTTACATTCTAATATTATTTTATGGTTTTGCTAAGAAATCGCAGGTGTTTAAATTGGAACTAGGCTGACTGCATCTGCCGGATGCAGAAAGGACTATGATCGATGGAGTGGAAGAAAACAGCTTGTAGAGGCAACGCAGCAGGATTTGAAGGAGATTAAGTGGACTTCCAATTAGGAATCCATCAATTCACACATCCCAAATTGTAGAACGGTGACAAAGACTTGGTCCTAATAATAAAAGAAATAAATAAAATATGTTTATTTGCATTAAGCATGACGTATAAAAAGAACACAAACATAAAAAATTACAACTTGGGGGAAATTATGCGTCACATCCACGCCAAACGGCTATCGCTCAGCCAGGGTAATGCTCAAGATCCTGTATGCAACAGAGCCCCAGAAGGACGGTACTGGCTGATGAAAAGTTAGCCTTAGGTACTTGTATTTACTTAGAAACTTGTATCTAAAAGCTGCTGGATAGCTTAATTGAATAAGACTTTTATTTAAACAAAACAGCAGGCTTAGCACGAGTACCGATTCGTCGACGGAAGAATAGACATGACTATTAACTAAATGATGTACAATAGGAGAAGATATCTATGTTCTTCTATTAATTATCACAGTTATGTGTTCTAAACGAATTATGATTTTGTAGATAATCGTATATACTTTGCGGCCGTCGAGTAGAAAGTTTGTTGTCAGTGTGATTTTGACAGTTTGGGTCTCCCAAACTGTCAAAATCACACTGACAACAAACTTTCAGGCGTTGTAGGCCTTACCGACTAGATTTATAGTCGATTTTCTATGCTTTATTTTCATTCCTCTAAGTACCTGGTACTTATTGACAGGCCTGCATTGTCCTCTCATACCTATTATCACTGCAATTTGAAAACATTGTAAAACCCAATTATTTAAAAAAAAGTAACCGTGGAGTTTCTTGGCGGCTCTTCTCCATAGGAAGCGACAAATTGGAACCGTGCACCTAGATTCTGACGTTTCATAAGTGCCCTTGTAGGTTTATGTGAAATAAAATATTTTGATTTTGATTTTGGGAAGAAATATTCTTCTCAAATAGTCTACATATAAAAGAACCTAGACAAAAATCGTTAGAAACGAAAGACAAAAGGACAAATTGTAGTAGGATATCTACGGTGCAATGTCAAAAATGGGGAAACGAAATGTCACTTTGTATAGAAAACACACTGTCTATTCTTTGTAGAAATAGAAAGTTTCATGCTAATCCTGCTGGCAAAGGATATAGACAAGAATTGGATGCGGTACGAACGACGTGACAACTTGAGCATGAGACTGATTCGTTCTTACCTAATTAAAATGCAGAATGAAGAAGATAGACAGAAAATCTTCTTCATCGTAGTCTTTTTTTGTAAATGGAACTTTAACTCTTTTTGAAGAACCTCAAAACAATGAACAAAAATTTCGAAGACTGGCGACATCTACCAACCTGCACTGAGCCCACTTGGTGGATTATGTGGTCCTCTCAGAGAGAGGAGGCCTGAATCCCGCAGTGGGAACATTAGAAGCTGATTATGATAATGAACCCTTTATGTGGCTGACATCTATGGTTTTTATAGTCTTTGACTACTGAAATAGTACATATAACAAGACATCTAGATCGTGCCTCAATTACCTTTGGCTTCTCGTGATCTCATTGACTAAATTATACATAAATCGTGTCTAATTTCCGATGCCATGTAAATGCACCATAAAAGAACAATCATTGAACGAACATAGGTATAAATACCTAAGGATATAACACTAATACTGGCTATGAGTCAGCTAGCGTTACTGAAGTTATAACAAAAATATTTACAACAAATGTGTACCCGGTTTGTGGAAAATCATTTACGTTTAAAAAATTCCTAGTATCCGAGGAAGAACCGATAGTGAGTTTGATTAATTAATTAATTAAATATATTTTGTCCTTTAAGTTGTTTTTGCATGTTCGGGGATAATAATTACTTAGGCGTTTTCCGGTTCGTTTTTAATTTCTAATCATTCATCGTTAGTTTATTATTATATACTATAATAGGTACGTTCTGCATGCTTAGGCCATGTTTGAAACATAGTTTTTTTTGCCTGTAGGTACTTAATGGATAATATTTTAGAGTTGATTACTATATTGTAAATGTTGTTTTATACATGTAAGCTTTGTACACTGTATGTTGTGGACGTGGCTTTATGTACGAGTATGTGTACACCGCCTAATGAGCATGACGTTGCACACGAAGAATGACAATGACAGGACACTCGAGATAGAGAATTTAAGCCTGCTCGTGAAGTAATTTATTTCTCATTGTATAAAAGTAATAAGGAAAAGAAGTAAAGTTCATAAAATAGCTAGTTTAACTAAGTAAAGTAATTCAGTGTCGACCTACTAAAATATTGGAAGTAAAAACCTTTAATTGTCGATTTTTCTATTTTTAGGTTAGTAGGCCAGAATTCACGATGTGTAAATATTCGATCACAACTAATTTGAGTATTTTAATTTCATAATAAATTTAAACTTTTCTATTTTTAGATAAATCAAATTGTGCGTTTTTACTCCCGTATCATCTCACATATTACAAATCGACAATTGTCAGAGTTTGATTGGATAATAGTAGATAATGGCAAAATTACAATTTGAAGTTGAGCTGGCAGCAGATGAAGATCCGAAGAATAACATTATAACTATAAAATCAATAACAAAAGAGGATGGAGTAACATATCTCATACCACCATGTTTCCAAGCAGCAAAACACCACCTTCAATTGATAAAGTTACCAGAATTTTTGAAAATAAAAAAACATTACAGAAAAGAGGTCATAATAGAAAGGTGTGGATCTCCATGCCAAGTGATGTTTTAGAACTATACATAGATGATGCTGGAAATATGATGTTTAATGATTATTTATTACAAGAAATGCCTCAAGTCACGAGCCAATCTATTACAGATGGAAAATTATTGCAAATTTTAGAGAAATTAAGTGATAAATCCAATGTCAACAAAGAAAAACATAATTTAAGTAAATTAAATGAAAAATTTGTTATAAAGAAGTTTGATAGCAAGATCACTAATGCCAAACAATGGTTGCAAAGTTTTGAAAGTGAATGTACAAGATTTGATATAAATGATGATACAGAGAAAATTAGTGCTTTGAGATTATTTTTGAATGACTCAGAAAGAGACTGGTATGAGTCTATGTTAATTAAATACAGTTTAAAATCGCTGTGGAAAATATGGCAAGTGAGTTTTCTAGACACGTTTGCAGATAAAAGTTGGTCCTCTGTAATGTATGCACTACACACAGTTTCAAACATTTAAATGGCTCTCTGCTGGAATATGCATTAAAAAAACAGAGACTGTTACTAGAATATAATTGTGATATAGATACCAGAACTCTCACTGACTTAATTGTCGCAGGATTGCCAACCTATATTATAAGTAAACTAGATAGACAAGAGGTGACAGACCCAACTCATTTGTTTAGTGCCCTACGGATGCATGAAAATCAGAATAAAAATGTACAAAAACATTTCACTGAGAAAAAAAGCTCTACTAAAACAGAAGCAGAATGTAAAAAAAAACACCTTGTCAAATATGTTACAAGATGGGAAAGAAAAACAGATTTCACTCTGAAGATATGTGCTGGTTCAAAGAAGACAAGAAGAGTAATGACAGTGTAAAAAACTCTAAAAACTACATGTTGGAGATTGATGAATTTCAGGATACAAAAAACTAAATATTCCCCCACTAATAGAAGTTGAGGTTATACTGAATGACACACTGAAATGCACAGGTATTTATGACCCTGGCTCAAATATAACCTTAATAAATTCCAAATTAATAAAAGTAACAAAATCAAAGAAAAACTACTTTGAAAATAAATTCAACACAATTGGTGGGGGGGGGGGGGGAAACAACAGGTTTAATAACATTAAATGGAAAAATACTGAATATTGAAAAGGAAATAAATGCGTTTATTTGCAAGGATAAAAACTTCACTCATGATTTGCTTTTGGGACTGGATACAATAAAACGGTTTGGATTGACCCATGATGGGAATTTAAACATCCAACTGCAGGAAAATGCCAACCCAAGTGCAAATAAATACATCATACCAACTGAAAACAAAAAATATAGTAATCAAGAAATTGAAACCAGAGAGTGTAACTCAGAAATATTTAATATTGAAATAAATTTCAATGAGGGCATAGATGTGAATAAATTTGATATAGATACTACTGACTTGGAACATGACCAAAGAATGAAAATTAGTACATTATTAAATGATTACAAACACATATTTGCCAAAGATAAATATGATGTGGGCCAAGTAAAAAACTATGAAGCATTTATAGACCTACAAATAGAGAGATATTGCTCAAAAAGACCATATAGATGCTCCTTAGATGATAAGGAAGAAATCGAGAAGCAAATTGGACAATTACTAAAGAATGAATTGATTGAAGAATCTTATAGTCCATTCGCAGCACCAGTAACATTGGCATTCAAACGGGATGAAGGGAAAAAGTCAAGATTATGTATCGACTTTAGAGATCTTAATAAGATTATTACCCCACAGCCACAGCCGTTTCCTTTAATAGAAGATCTAATGGTAAAAACGATAAACTGTAAGTATTTTACTACTCTTGATATTAATTCTGCTTTTTGGTCTATACCATTGAGGATAAGCGACAGAGAAAAGACAGGTTTTGTTACACAAGAAGGTCATTATCAATGGACTTGCCTTCCTTTTGGGCTGAAAACATCTCCAGCAATTTTCCAAAGAATCCTGAATAATGTTATAAGAAAACATAACCTGTCAAATTTTGTGATGAACTACATCGATGATATTATGTTGTTCTCAAAAACTTTTAATGAACATATAGACCATTTATCGAAACTGCTGAATGCAATTGCTGAAGAAGGATTCCGTCTGAAATTAACAAAATGTAAATTTGCAGCACAGTCTGTAAAATTCTTAGGACATATAGTAAAGGGTAATACAATAACACCTTTAAAAGACAACCTCAGATCTATAGCAGAATTTCCAGCACCACAAAACAAGAAACAAATAAGACAATTTCTAGGTAAAGTAAATTTTTATAATAAATATATTCCTAATGCTGCAATAACTCTTGACCCAATACACAATTTACTTAGAAAAAACATAAATTTCGATTGGTCAGCTGATTGTGAAAAAGCTTTCCAAACAATAAAAAATAATTTATGCTCTGCCCCAATTCTGGCTATTTTCGACCGAGAAGCGACAACTTTTATATACACTGATGCAAGTATAAAAGGAATTGGTGCAATACTAAAACAAACACAGAAATGTGGAGAAATCAAACCAGTGGCATACTTTTCAAAGAAGTTGAATGAAGCACAAAAGAAGAAGAAAGCCATATTTTTAGAATGCTTAGCCATAAAAGAAAGTTTAAAGTTTTGGCAACACTGGCTAATAGGAAAATCATTCACAATTTATACAGACCACAAGCCGCTAGAAAATCTAAACATAAAAAATAGAACAGATGATGAACTAGGAGACATGACTCATTACCTATCACAATACAACTTTGTAATAAAATACAACCCAGGTAGAAACAACACAGAAGCAGACTGCTTAAGCAGAAATCCTGTGTATGAAAGCCACGAAAACGAAGAAGATAACTTGAAAACCGTAAATATTGTAAGGATTGAGGAGATATTGGACGACCAGAACAAAAATCCAAACATAAAGAACAAACATAGTGTTATTAGAGAAAATGGTATATATTACAAATGGAACAACAAGAAAAAAAAAATAATTTTGTCCGAGGACTATAGTAAGAGATTAATTAAAAAGGTGCATGAGCATTTCTGTCATGTAGGAATAAATCAAATTGAGTCAAAAATAAGACCTTTCTACACGGCACCAAACCTACTGGATAATATAAAATTGATATGCCGTCAATGTGAAGTTTGTATAAAAAACAAATCAAGATTAAATAGAAATTATGGACTCATGTCGCAATTAGGACCGGCACAAAAACCTTTTCAAATCATGTCCATAGACACAGTAGGAGGATTTGGTGGTAACAGGTCTTCAAAAAAGTATCTACACTTGTTGATGGATCATTTCACACGTTATGCATACATTTCATGCTCCAAGACACAACTGACTAAGGACTTTATAAAACTGGTAGATCAAGTAATCAAGGATAATGAAGTGGAGATATTGCTCTCCGATCAATATCCAGCACTGAATTCAAAAGAGTTTAAAAAATATTTAAAGGACCACTCTGTTAATTTAATTTTTACAGCAGTGGATGCTCCTTTTTCAAATGGTCATAATGAGAGGTTGAACCAGACGCTGGTAAATAGGATTAGATGTGCCCTGAATAGCAAAGGAAAAAACACAGCTTGGACAACCGTGGCAATGGATTGTGTGAAAGCCTATAATTCAACAAACCACACAGTGACAGGTTATTCGCCTCTATATCTCTTAAGTGGAGAACAAACCGATGTACTACCAATGGACCTAAAGAAAAAACAAATGGAACCCGGAGAACTGGAAAAAGACCGACATACAGCATTTCTCAGATCAAAAAAATCACATGAATTAAACAAGGCCATTTTTGACAAAAATAGAATAGATTACAAGTTTCAAAAACGTGATATGGTTTACATAATGGACTGTAATAAGTTAAACAGATCTAAAATGGATGAAATTAGAATTGGTCCTTTTGAGATCGAAGAAATGATATCAGACTCACTATGTAGAATCAACACTGGAAAGAATAAAAAGTCCTTGGGATTGTACCATGTGACAAAGCTCATTCCCCAGTTTAATCACTCAAATTAACCCCAGCTAATTTGCACTTTTGAGGGGGGGAGATGTAAGCTTTGTACACTGTATGTTGTGGACGTGGCTTTATGTACGAGTATGTGTACACCGCCTAATGAGCATGACGTTGCACACGAAGAATGACAATGACAGGACACTCGAGATAGAGAATTTAAGCCTGCTCGTGAAGTAATTTATTTCTCATTGTATAAAAGTAATAAGGAAAAGAAGTAAAGTTCATAAAATAGCTAGTTTAACTAAGTAAAGTAATTCAGTGTCGACCTACTAAAATATTGGAAGTAAAAACCTTTAATTGTCGATTTTTCTATTTTTAGGTTAGTAGGCCAGAATTCACGATGTGTAAATATTCGATCACAACTAATTTGAGTATTTTAATTTCATAATAAATTTAAACTTTTCTATTTTTAGATAAATCAAATTGTGCGTTTTTACTCCCGTATCATCTCACATATTACATACATTTACCTCTAAAAGGTTGCCTCAATTTAAAGTCAGCCTGTACTACAGTTGTAAAGTTAGATGTTGTGGACCCTTTTGAATTTCTAGTTTTAAAAGCAACAGGCATTTCTTGAAGAGAAAGACCAGCATAGCTATTAACAATAATTCGATACGGTTCCATACCAAATCCAACATCAATCAATGATATCGTATGAGTCTTTTATCGCTCTTAAAAAATCCGAAATTTATAAAATCAAACTCAAACTCAAAGCATTTATTTCAAATAAACCAATTACAGGCACTTTTGAATTGTCAAGGTCGGTGAGTTAGAAAGATGAAGCTAATTGCCCATTCCAAAGCGTAGGTACCTATGGAGAAGAACGGGCAAGAAACTCCATGGACACTCTTTTAAAATCATGGTAATGTTACAAAAAGTTGGTTACATCATTATGTTGAAATTATCAATGTGAGAACGATGTAAAAAGACGTGCACATTAAAGCGTCCGTAATTAAAAAAAAATAAAATAACAATTCAGAAATTAAAATAAGCCGTGGGAGCTAGGAGATGACCAGTCCCTACTGGCGGCGCCCGTTCACGAACATGACGTGTGGATCAGCACCATTCAGCTCAACCATTTTGAAGGGAACTTAATGATCCAACACACACGCCACCACCAGCGAGACATTTGAGTGAGCATGACATACTCCTAGCTGCCAAGGCACATTCAGGTCAATGAAAGACGTACCCTGTAAATGGTAGCTTTATAGTAGGAACATAGTGCTCACACATATGCTATGCAATTATACAATACTAAAAGTTTGAATTTATACAATGCAAAGATCTATCTAATCTAGTCTTTTATAATCATATAGACGACTGCTATAGTTTTTTCCTACCCGGCGGTACAAAAAAATCACTAATTCATTTGCATAATATTGTTAGTGATTTTGGCAATAATCCTTTTTACTAAACAAACGTTTCTGAAAGTTACTCATTGTGGTGGGGCCATAACCATTTTCAATCACCGCATTCGCGGTGTACACCATTTTGCTACTAAAGTATACTTAGCAACGCACTTACTACCAAATTAATAATGCAGTTGGGATCAACTTTGGATATCCAGCTCTTTAGTCAAACAATATGAGTAATATTTCGGGGAAGAAAATAATACGCTTTTCTACCAGTTTTTTTCGAGTTGTATTGAGTAATCGTGGTTACTTAAAAACGAAAATTTAAGGGACTTAAATTTAGGATATCGGATTAAACCACATCTAGATAGACTGGAAACCGTTCTAAACAGAAAAATACCGAAAAATTACATCAACTGGTCTACCTTAGTAAACAATGCTATAGTTACCTACTACTCTTTGAATAATAAAAGAAACAAATGTGAGTCGGAGTCGCACAAGCAGGGCAAAAGCGCCGAAAAATCATGTATTTTGTGGGGACCCCTTTAATTTTTAACGCACACACTGATAATTTTAACTGTCTACCTTTTACGGTTCATGAGATACAGCCCACTGACAGACATACCTACGGGCAGCGGAGGCTTAGCAATAGCGTTCCGTTGGCTTCGGGTACGAAAAAAAGAGGAAAAAGAAAATAGTCCTACATTAGCGTGTATGGTAAATGATTAGAGCATATTTAAAAGTCGACGTATTTACCGTTTGTAAAATAATACACATATTGCAATAAAACGTGCCATATACGTACATTTCATAATGTATATAAAAACACACACGATATTTATTAAAATTCACAGCTTCTCTCATTTCAACGTTTACTTTCCAACACGTTCTCTCCCTTTCGGATCGTTACATGACTTGCATAGATTTTGAAACTTTAGACACGTACCTAGTTTTAATTTATGTAGGTAAATACTTCTTGAAGGTGTGGGAAAGTCCTCGCGTGATACATGGCTTGTTATGGCATGCCGTGACAAGTCTGCTAGATGATAAATGTTACGGTAGGTTTCGATATAGACCTGGTCTACCACACAAGTGACACTCCCTTCTCACACCGGTGTTTCTAAAGAGTCACAATTGAATAGGTATCTTTTACGCAATCTTCTGATTAAAGGCTCGACTCTTGTAGAACGATTTCCATAAAGTTTTCACATAAATTGTTCTACTAGAGTCCCGTCGCGATGTCACGTTGCGTCTGATTGCCTGTGCCCTTAATATGAGAGAACGTCAAAAAGAACACGAAAAAAATTAAAAATCGATCGTTCATCCAGTCCTGCTTTTGTCACTCACATTTAAAATAATTTTAAAATCAACCAACTCAGGAAATGAGATTGTCTATTTTTTCTTCAGTTCCAGATTAGGACACACAACATAACACAAACTCATTATCTGCCTAGCTTTCTTCCAACCATGAGGTTAGTTAGGTTCCAATCTAACCGGATGCAGCAGAACCAGTGAATTTAGCCACCGCAGGAGACGCCCTGGGGGTCGGGAATCCCAGGCTGATTCCCGGCCACCGTAGGCGCGGGCTTGCGGACGGCGAGTAATGGGTAGCTCGCTGTCCGGTAAGGGCCATGCGTGCGTCGACGGCGCGTTGTGTTCCACGCGCGCCTAAAAAAGATGTCAGCACCAACTGGTGGGGTCCACAAGGGCCAATGCCTGCCAGGGGTGCGGGTTGTTCGAAAGAGATACCTTGGCCCCTGGCACACAGGCAACTGAAGAAACACGGGAGGGTTTTGTCAGTAAAAGCATCCCACTTCCACAACCCAGTTAATGGGGAATAGAATACTTCTAACATGACTGGACTGGCAAGATAACAGATAACCATCTCTTCAAATACTTCCCTCCTTACATCCTCCTCTCACACTTAATATCAAGCAAAACTACACGATATCATCACGACGCAAAAGGTTAAGGTTGTACACTTCATGACGTTACGTAACTGTTAATTTTCTTCGTGATCATCGACAAATCAGTTCTGCTACCAATCACTCGTAACCTTTGGACTTGATTGTAATTGCTGACGGAATCATGTGAAGGGATTTTGTTATCGTTCACGTTTCCCTTGTTGCTTCCTTTCATCATAATGTTATAATGTTGTAGCTAATAAGCCTCGGTAAGACCACGTTTACATATTGACGTAAAAATATCGCAGCTAGATTTTAACGCGCATTGGATTTTCAACCCTCGGTGTTGAAACGAGCATTGAGAATCCTATAGCGTGCATCCTAGCGCGTCGAAAAGCACTGTTCGATTTTCAACATTCGGCGCTAAGCAATGCATTGAAGATCGAGTGCGCAAAAATCTCGCGGTTGTATTTTTACGTCGTTCGAGCGTGGACTAAGCGTAGCGTGGGACGCCCATCTTATAAGACGGCTGGGATAGACTGGATGTAAATGGCGAAAAATTCCGTATTGTAACGCCATTTGGGAGATGGCCCTTTCCAATAGTGGACTGTGATATGTGCTGAGTTGGTAGAATTTGATTTTCAAATAGCCTTTATTAGCAATCATAAAACTAGTTTTACAATTTATTTAGATTAAAAGTCTAATTAAAAAAATCCGTGTGGTGCCGGACGTAAAGAATCCATCCCATCTCTTCCCGTGGGTGTCGTAGGAGGCGACTATGGGACTTACTAGAGAATGGGTAGCAGGTTCTCTATGCATTTTACTACCATACTGCGATCGCCAACCCGCCTGCCAAGCGTGGCGATTATGGCAAGCCCGCCCCAAATTGGGGGAGGCCTAGTCCAGCAGTGGACGTCTTCCGGCTGAAATGATGACGATGATGAGTTCAGAAATCTCCAGATTGCTTTGTTTTTGAGCAACCTCCCCCAGGCTTTTCCGTTGCTCACGGTTGTGAGTTTTTCTTCTCCATGTCCCAACAGCAGTAGTTTTCCTATTTTTGAAATGGTCTTCCTCTTTTCCTCTTTCTTTCTCTGTGATACCACTCTGTTACTTCTCTACAGTCGATCGAATGTGACTGATTAAATGCATGTGTTTACTGTAACAATAGTTTTCACGAGTCGCAGCTGAATTAAGGGCTTTCTGAAGCGATCCTGTGTTCACAGTCACTGCCTAAAAGGGCTCTTATAAGCACGCTAATTATGGACACGTAGTGTTAGTAGATTCCTCTCAAGATCAGTAACTACAATCACAGCTAACTTTCATCCTAATGCTGCTGTCACATCATTTAATTTCGTTTCAATATTGAAAATGGTGAATCATTTAAATGAAAACATAAAAGCAAACAAACTGTCACTGTGATAAACAAGAGGCTCTCTGTTATACATGGAAAATATTAATCATTCATTTATATTTATATCAATGTGTCAATGTGCAGTGCTCAGCGCCATAGTGACCGCGTCGACGATGACGACCAACCACTATTTGTACCGGCCAATGGTGGCTGAGTGGCGTCAGTTGCCTGAGTGCAGAACCACTGAGAATAAGTACTATATATTAATCGTCAGAAATAATGTTCGAATTCGTTAGGCAAAGATATACACCCACAGTCCTATGAAATAAGGGGCGACCCTATTGCCATCAACCGGGCACAAATCCAGACTCAGGCTGTAACTGAGGAATTCTTAATGAAAAACCCCAACAGTTTGCCCGACCTGGAAATCAAACCCAACACACCTCATGCTCCGCAGTAGCGACCACTAGACCAATGCAGCAGTCAAGAGAGAGGGCCCCTTAGTGTGATAAAATAATCACCAAATCTTGCCAAAAATTGGTGATTGCAATATATTGGTGTAAATATTTACAATGGTGTTTCTGTCCATATATTTAAAAATAAATAAAAACTTTATTGTAAAAAAATTAACACACATTTTACATTGGCCACAAACTAGGCAAGCCTGTATCTTGGGTACCAATATGAAGGGTTAACCAGTTTAACATTTGTTTTAAAAACATATTTGATATTTTAATCCATCTTTTCCGACTCAAAGGACCAAAGTGATGACCTTGTTCCTAGCCAAGAAACAGACGGCAGAGCAAGGTCATAAAAGACCCAAGGCAATCAATTATAATTTCTACTCGGAGACTATCGATAGTATTATACTTATGTAGTATGATCTATGAACTCAGTAGGTGTATATTATAGTCTGCACGCGGCTTTTCGTACTCGCACTCAACGCAAGTACTTACTAGATTAATCATCAGTATGGAATTATGTAGATTGGCGAGTAAAAACTGTTTGTAAAGAAAATAAGACGCAAGAGAGGTTCTTTGTAATGTAGGAGGTTGTTTGTTATACAATAAGGATTCTTGTATAAAACAGTGTAGGTATTTCCAGTTTATTTAAAGCAGTGACAGAACCCAGACAGGTGTTTTACTTTTTATAGATAATTTTATCACCACTGTAATTGTAACAAAACATCGAGAGGAATCTGGCATGTCGTGGAACCAGAAATTCGTAGACATGTGGTACTTGCAAACCCGTCCTGGGCCCGTGGCCCACTCCTTCTCTTTTCGCAGAGAGGAGGCTTGTGTCCTGGCAGTGGGAAAGTTATAGATTGATTATGTTCATTATTGCATTTTTCTATAAAAAGTTTTTTTTTTTCATAACCGACGAGATATTTCTACGCCAGAATCATGTGCTGAATTCATGGTTACAGTTTGTGTGTCGATGTCCCTGCTACCCTATATTATAGCTACCCTAAATTACATTAATTTAGAAGATTTTTTTTAGATGCGTTCCGTGTCTGGCTGTTTGTGTATGTGAGTTTAAATGTTTGTAAACGCACCCACAATACAGGAGGAATTCCTAGTGCGGGGTGACGTTTAAAAAAATAAAAAAACAAAACAAAAAAGATACATATTACCCTACCAGGGCCCTAATTCACTATGACCACTTAACGATTCCTTACTTCGAAACCACGTCAATTCCTTAGATCACACACGATATCTGTTAATAATATCGACAAATTGTCTTGGAACATAGACATACAGAATATGATATTTCGATTCCCTACCGTTACAGTGGTCTCTACAAAACACGATATTGACGTAGTTTGAACGTAGTAAGATTCCGCGGGGAATCATTAAAACCATAGAGAATTGGGGCCCAGGAGCGATCTTATCACTTACCTTTATCAATTCATGGAAATTCATCGATATAAATTTCAGGAAGGTGATACTTGGAATCAATCCCAAATTATTATATTTTCTTAATTTTTTTTACATATTGGCTAAAATGGTTTAATGGTGTAAAGAGTTTACAGACTACCTACTTTGTGTCATTTAAGAATTTTTAGTTGCGAACTCAACAAATAGAAACTACCATAAAATCGGAGAACACAATAGAAAAACAACAATTAAATCGAACAATAGTAGATTAAGCGATAGTCAATAGATTATCCAATTATATTTACGAGCAAACCCATTAAGTGTACAACACCTTCCTAGTAATTAACTGCTCACAAGATCACTCCCACATTGTTGAGACTTGAGACAGTTCTGTATTATAGTTAATGATCTATTTTGAAAGTAAGTTGTGTAGTAATTAGAAGGAGACAGCGGTTTCGTTACGAAAGTGATTAGGAATGATGGAAGATAAAAAAACGAATGGAAAAGATTTCGTAAATCAAATGAAAGCAAATATCGATTTCAATTATGAAGTTCTTGAAAAGCAATAAATAATAATTGTAAAAGTAAATAATTTTTACGAAGCAGGGGAAAATTTCTTAGTATTTCGAATTTGTATAATTCCATTTTACATTGCTCCTCTAATTTTAACTTGGGCATTCCCTTTTAAAACAAAAACGACAGATGTAAATGCATAGTACTCTAGCAGTGAGAATGGCTTTCATTTTAACAGTTCAACAACATTAATTTTGTTATTACGTTCTTGAACAGATAATTTTTTCGATCATATGAAGCACCATTTGGTTCAAAATGGTTTAAATTCTGATTAATAGGTGTTACGCAATAGGGTATTACACTCATTTTTGAAAAGTCTCTTAATTAGATTCTAAATGCTAATAAACTACTTAAAAAAACATTACATTTTTATTGAATCGATTAGTGCCATAAAAATGCATTTAAATTTTAAATTTTCATATTTCGCGTGTAATTTGACGAAAATGCTGTACGAAGTGGACGCCATATTGCTCTGTGGGTATGACGTCAGTTTGCTGTGTAAACAAATGAGCTGATATTTTGTATGATAATTGTTTATAATTTACAAAATGGGTTAATATTCTACTTATCGTTGGTTGCTGTTCCTGAATGTAAGATATTATTTCAATAATAATTACTTTGGTTACGAAAATAATAAAAGTACTAAGTTGTTCAGTTGATTAGTTTAAACAGCGGTATGATGTAATAACATGGCGGCTACTATTTCATGGTGTTCAAAAACAGATTAATAAAACGGAAATCATTGAATTTAATTTTAATTTATTTTTGGTTTATTCAGTAACTAAAACCAACATTTTCCGACTGCGTTTTGCCTAATCTATCTAAATAATATATTTTTCGATTTTTTCTAATAAAATATGCTATTAAAGTAAAATACCCTATTAGGACGCTGATCCTTTGGTCCAACTAGATGAGTAAGTCAGCAAAACCTTTTTCGTAGATAAGTCAACGTATAGGTCAAATCGCAACAGTTGAAATCAGAGACTTACCGTATCCGGAATGATGAAACTAGTCATGTCTTTACCAGAGGAAACGATTGGTCCTTTTAGATGGTGTAAAATATTTTGGTCACGGAAAAATAAATGTTAGAGTGTAATTCAAAATATACCACTTGCCTCATAAGTATTTCTGGAGTTGTCCATTCACGCACTAATATGTAAATAACCTTTGTGCGAATCGCCTACAAAAAAAAAAAAATTGTTTCGATTCATCTGTTTCGGGCGAATAAATTCGTACGAATCCATAACTAACCCACAATTTAAGTTGGTAGTCAATTTGATAAGCAATTAATTTGTCGCAACTTTACGTAGGTACTTCACACAAGATTAGTTCTGTATACATTTATAGGTTTCAGATATTTTATAACTAATAAACTTTGTTATTTGAATAATACCGCCTAGTCGCGTTGTCGCCTGTTTTAATTGGCTCCATTCATTGCCGTGCCTACTCACAACACACTCACGTCTTCTATTTAATTATTGTTCAGAATTCTCAATCATGTTAAACAGCTGCTATAATTAAATTTTAATGCTTCTGTTCTTTATGTTAATTGCAAAAATGATATACATATAACTGATCATTTTATGTACGCTCAAAAGAGATAAATAACCACGGTCGTTGGATATAGTTTATGTATACTAAGCAACCGATAGATGTTTTCGAATACAATTTAATTTAAGTAAGTAAAATAAACAGTTAATTTAACAAATTAAATTTTATTCGAAAACATTTATCGGTTTCTTACTAAACTTCAACTTTACCCTAGGTACTTATCTCTTTTGGAGACTGTACATAGTCAAATATACATCAATATGAAATGTGTCCATGAAGTAATATCTATTTATTTGAGTGAGTTGAACTATCAAAGAATATTTAACCTTGTTACAAGGAGATAGAGTTACAAATTGAAAGCTCTCAAAGACTCATTCATGTGTTCAAGATCACAAAAATTTACTTTGTAAAATTGAACTTTGCTTTGTTAGAGATACGGTTTAATGTTATACTGAAATAGCAGAATACATTTCTGTTTATGTACCTTTCACGCTTCCATCCCTTGTATTAACTTTTCGTGCACGTCTAATGTTAGTAAAGGGCTTGTAGTTATTTAGAAACACATAATGCGTTAGTTTTATTTTGTAATCACGATTTTCTATCGAATTATGGTTTAAGTGGCATACAGAATTGCACGATACGTAACGCCCAAAATTATGTATTTGGTAGTTACCATGGTCAGTGTTAGAATGTTCTTTTAATAGCAGTTTTCTTTATTTTACCATGATTTAACTATAGGTACAAATAAAAAATAGAAATTAATGTGTCTGTCTGTAATGCAAAAATGACGGCTTTTTACTAAATGCATTATGTAAGTATATACGGTAAAAATAGCAACAAAAAAAAACATTTATTTTATTTTATTTGTCTGGTTGCCTGTTTTTTCCGGCTAACCTTCGAAACGGATAGACTCATTTAGACGGGACTTTTACTGGCAGATAGCTGATGTTATAAGGAGTACTTTTTTATTTGATAGCTCGTACCTGTGGTATAATTTCAAAGCAAAGCCTCGGGTACAGCTAGTTGTATATCCTATAAAATCACAGTATATTTAAATATCACGACAGTACCCTGGCGCTTTGCCCAATTTGCCAAAACCCTAAATGTCAGTGCAGATAGAGCTGCAAAATACTGGAGCATGCTCAAGTTCTTTGCTGTCAAGATTTGAGTGAAAATATTCCCGAGCATGCTTGAACACACGCGAGCAGATACATCTCATGCGTGATTTCAGTGTCATATCTTTATCTTTATAAGTTTATCAATGAAAAACTGCTTAAGCAGTTTTCTGCTCTGTCTGTGCTTACCCTAACCCTAACAAATTGCTTCAAATTTCACGCAATTCGTTTTTAACTCGCACCATTACTTCTTAAGTTCCATCCGCCTTCATATCTCTCATTCAAACCGTACCTCTTATAATTTGCGCCAATCACACATCTTGCTCTCGTTAGAAGGTTGGCAGTGACGCATCGCTGACTACATCATCCCGATCAGGAAGAATGGATTAAACTTGATGTACGTCTTTGTTGTGCTAAGACGGAAACTGCTGTTTGCCGCAAAATTAGGTTGTTGGGAGATTTCAGTGTCAAGTTTTAGAAAAGTATGATGAGATGATAATGTTGGTTAATAAGACGTTGTTGTTGAAGCTAAGCTACAGGATAGTTGGATTATGTTTTAGTATCTTGATTGGATTAATGTCATTGTGTTTGTAACAGATAAGCGGAATGTTGTCGTAATAATTGAGTTAAAAAAATATTTAATCTAAACTCGACACATTGATTTTTTATTGAAATGCTTTATTTGCTGTTAATTGTTCGGTTTTTGTATAGCTTAACTAAGTTAAAGGTAGGAGGTAGGAATAAAACAATGGTAAAAATCATCACATAACCAAAAACGTGAGGTCAAAATGAAAATCCAAGATGGCGGCTGCGAAATTTTTAAAGAATTTCATCATGGGTTTCGTTTTCTTGGTTTTCAAGGGTGCTGAATCCGATAGTCGGGTCAAAATAAAATTTTGAGTATTTTATAGAAACAGTAAAAGACGTTACATTTGGAGTTGAAGAAAAAGCGCAAGGAACTTTGTTGCTGACGGGGATACCCCTAATCCCACACGTTTTGTTTTATTCCGAAAAGGTTAATTTAGAATTTAACTGATGAAATAAAATCAAAAACTTTTGTGAGTAATATGTATAATAAATTAATAACACACAAAAATCTCAGATTTTTTAAACTCAGGAAAAATTTGTCGTAGACAAGTTTTCTTAGCACCAACATACAATCTACATACAAAATTAAAACTAGCGAAAGGAAGAAAACCACTATGTCCTTATTCCATGTCGGTGACGTCACATCTAATATTTATGTATGTTTGCATAAACGACTAGCTCTGTATAAGGCGACGTTTTCAATGGACTGACATCTGACAAATGACGGCTTGACAACAGTAGTGGACGGTAACATATTGGCCCTGGACGTACAGTCAGATGGACAAGTTGTAGGAATTTGAATTACAAAGAGAGAAGAGTCCGTTTTGTGTATGGAATGATTTTCGGGGTTAATTGTTTTTTTCTTCTATATGGAGACAGACTTATTGAGTTATCTTCTTTCAAAAGCATTTGAGGAGTTTAGGTCAACCGCTGATTGGGTAGTGAAGCAATTTACTTAACGTGCTTTTTTTTATTTTCAATATTTTGTGTCCAAGCTACGTTTGCCTAGGTCGGTCCGTGCATGGCTGACCATCCCGCATATTCGAGACCCTTCGTGCCTCGAAAACCAATAGTCAAAAGCCCGAAAGTCTGACAATCAGTCTTACTAATCGTTCTACCGAGCAATTTGGCTGTGCTGGTCAGATAGGCAGTCGCTCCATGTAAAATACTGGTATTCAGTTGCATTCGGTTAGACTGGAAGCCGACCCGAAAATAGTTGGGAAAAGGTTAGGCGGCTGATGAATAGGTACCTATAATAGATGAGTTCATTACTTCAAGTATATGACATTCATATAATAAAATAATATGGGCCAAGTACACGAACTTATAAACCTTTTCACCGCCATGGACTTTAATAGAAGTTCCAGATTTTCGAATCGAACTAAAAAACGGCAGAAAGGATTTGGATGAAATTTGGCACCAACTGGTTTATAACTTAGACACATAGGATACCTTTTATCCTGGTAGTACGTCCCCGTGACAAAAGCTAGTTATAAATATTGTTTGGTATTTGTGCTGATATTTTATTAAACTTTTGCCGTGTAACTGTACAGTATCGAGATCTGTATACCAGTGATTTGAATTATCTGATAATTTATAACTTGCCCTGCTTAATTAAATCTAAAAATTCATAAATAACTTCAAACACTAATTGACTCTAATTGTTAATTTATTTACATAACTATGTCCATCTAGTATTTCTAGTAGAACTTAATAAGAATTCAAGGAAAACATATACGTACCTAGCATCGAGGAAACTAGCATCTATACACTGTAAGGATTATTATTGCTTGCAGTGCTCAGCCGCTATAGTAACGCATGCTAACAGGTGTGGTCATTGTGTGCACGGGATTTTGTTTTCAAATTGGTCAGATGTAAGTTTTCCCGTTAGTACTATCGAGGAAACTAACATCTATAGGACACCGTAAGGACTATTATTGCTTGCAGCGCTCAGCCGCTATAGTAACGCTTGCTAACAGATGGGGTCATTGTGTGCACGGGATTTTGTTTTCAAATTGGTCAGATGTAAGTTCCACAGAAACTGCACGCTAATTGCGTGACACAGTATCAATCAGAACTTGAATCATTTTGAAGGATATTGCTATTAAGATTCATTGCTTCATATGTTCGAAAAAATTGTCTGCTCAGCAACGTAAATAACGCAATGAATATGGTTGAACTGTCAATAAGAAAGCCATTCCTAGTGTTTTTTTTTGGGTGCGAAATCATCGAATAACTTCTCCCGCTCTGGGTGGAGCAGAAGGGCGTGTCAGACTTTTATTGACTAAACGTGTTCTTTCAGTTGAATCTATTTTTCTTTCTTTCTTGTTGCCTGTGTGCCAGGGGCCACGGTATCTCTTTCGAACAACCCGCACCCCTGGTAGGCATCAGCCCTTGCGGACCCCACCATTTGATGCTGACATCTCTTTGAGGCGCGCGTGGAACACAACGCGCCGTCGACCCGCGCTTGGTCCTTACCGGACAGCGAGGTACTCATTACTCGCCGTCCGCAAGCCCGCGCCTACGGTGGCCGCGAATCAGCCTGGGATTCCCGACGCTCAGGGCGTCTCCTGCGGTGACTAGGGCCGTGAGGGAGCATATACTGCCTCTCCCTCACGTGCACCGCTTCCCTCTTCGCAAGCATTACTGCTTCGCAGAAGGAGGTAACCGCTTCCCATGCACTCTCGCTCTGAACCATGGGCTGGACCAGGGCCGAACGCGTAAGATCGCCGCCGCCGATCGGTCTGTCTCATTGCAAGAAAAATGGCTCACTCTTCCTTTTCCAGGCACTTATTTTTGCTATCTTATTTTTTTTTTTTGAGGGTGGAGCAGGAGGTCATGTCAGACTTTTACTGACTAAAACCCACCCGTGTCCCTTTAATTGCAGGCATTGGCCTTTGCGAACCCCACCAGTTGATGCTGACAACTTAGGCGCGCGTGGAGTAAACGCGCCGTCGACCCGGGGACTTGACACGGTCAAACGAGATTTTCTCCTACCGAGAGGCGGTAGGAGTAAATTTCGTTTGACTGTGTATTTTTGAAAAATATCTTAATAAATATATTTTTGTTCGGCTTGTGTTGGATTCCAGATCTGGTAAACGATAGTATGGTTTGTTATCTGGAATTTCTCATTAGCAGCCCGGAGTCTGGGTATATGCCCGGGTGTATATACCATCAGAACACCTTTGCTCAAACCTTCCGGCAAACAAGGCTTGATGTTATGTGAAATTAGTCTTTTTAAATTAGAACCTTCGTTCAGTCTCCATCGAAGCGTTACAGGCAGATGATGTAAGGATAAATCTCTAGACAGCTGACGAATCGTACGTGCGGCATTGACACACGTTTTGTACCTTAATCTCGCTTATCTAAGGCTGAGTTTTAATTTTCATACTGAACCGAAACTTAATCTGCTTAAAATGCGGCATTAACTTGCCTCTTTTGTGTAACTTTATGAATCATTAAGATTTGAGATTATTTTTGTTAATATGTTTGCTGTAGATGGTATGATTGTTTTTATGATATGCTGTGTTTATGGATATAGCTTGTTATTAGTATTAACTATTAATGTCTCAATGTTGGAAAAAGCCTCCCTACACTCTTTCCACCTCATTTTTTTCCAGAGCTGCCACGAACCAATCTTATAATCTATACTATTAATATTATTTATTATTCTCTTCAGCTTTATTATTAGTATAATAATAAAGCCGAAGAGTATATTGAGAAGCTTCTTCAATTCTTCATATATATATATATACCGGCTGACATTTTTTAGCGTCTGGACAACAATATGACGTTTTGTGTAAGTAGAATAGAACTCATATACCCTAATATTTACCTGGTACCATTTATTAAATAAAAGTTCCGAATATCCTTAAAATACATGAAAAAGAATACATCCTACGGCACTCGCGTAAAACTAATATTATCCAAAATAGGTAATAGTAAACGGCGTCAGCTGCGATTGCACATGAATGAAGCATGATGGAAGTGTGAGCGAGACGCTAGCATTAACTTCGCTCTCCTGCGCACAGGACGATACCGCCTGATCACTACACACTCACGCACACATTTGCGCGTGTACCTACATACGTCACCGTGCTGTATGTAGTTGTAGTAGGCTTATAATTTGATACACTGAGTGACGCGTGTCTTGAAACCGTAAACCAAATAAATTACGTCTCGTAAGATCGGTAAAGCTTTGATAGAAATGTAAACAAACCGCTGATGTTAAATACTTATAACAATCACTCACATTCTTATGTATTTCGAAGGTTTTAACGTGATGTGTAATAAAAAAGGATTCCAACAAGGTTGTTTAATCCAAATCGGATACTACAACTTACTAGGCGTATTTAAAGATCGTAATCAACTTATTTACAAATAATAATACTGATTAATTTTTACAAAATTACAGAAAATGAGTTATTATTTACAAGAAAAAGTACCTTTTCAACGATATTGCAATATTTGTTCTAAATGTCCACCGTTTCTTTCTAAACACAAACTCCCACGTTTTTGCAAATTGGTTGTTAGACTCCTAAGCGTGTCTCTGTCACTTTTCAGAATATTAAAAACGTCTATTATTCGCTGTTTTAACTCATTTACACTACGAGCTTCTTCGGTGTACACTAAGCGTTTTAGTTCAACCCACAAATAAAAGTCTAATGGCGTTAGGTCTGGTGATCTCGCCGGCCAGTTCACAGGTCCACCGGGACCTATCCACTTATCACGGAATTCACTATCTAAATACGCGAGCACAGATCGCTCGTAGTGAGCTGGACACCCGTCGTGCTGAAAGTACATGTCCGGCAGATAGTCCAGAGGAACGTCTTCCAACATTGTGTCGATAACGGACTGTATAATTTCACGATACATTATCCCTGTCAATCGACCTTCGATACAAACTGGACCCATTATGCCAACGTGTATTATCCCGGCCCAAACATTGACACTGAATAGAACTTGATGAGCGTGTTCGTTTATTTTAAGTGAGTTTTGAAACTCCACCATTGCTCGTTGTGTAGGTACGTTGTAGATACCAGTGCGGGTAAATATGGACTCGTCGCTCCATAGAATGTTCGCCTGCGGGTGGAGTTGGAGTATGCGTACGTCATTATGAAAACAATCACTGGCCGGTCGAAGCACACACGGTACAAACGTAAAAAAACAGCGATCGACGTCACGCTATGGCTAATCGCAGGTGACTAGAGAGAGAGAGCACGAGACGCGGTACTCGGTTTGAAGGGCGCGCGGGCGGGAGGGGATGCGCATGCGGTGACACGTGAGCGGTACGCCTAAGGAAAGATATTTTGCGATAGTAGTTACCTATCCCCGGCCGGCTTCAATCAAAGGATTGAATGTCGCTACGAATTCATTGATAATTTCTGCGCGTAGAGTAGGGTGCCTATAAGTTGGGTTTTGATATTATTTGCCGATATTTTTACTCTTTTCTATTTTTATTATTTTTTAATTTTTAGTATGAAAAGTTTACTACAAATGAGTAATAGTATTTATTGATAGGTTCATTTCACGTGGGAGTTTGTGTTTAGAAAGAAACGGTGGACATTTGGAACAAATATTGCAATATCGTTGAAAAGGTACTTTTTGTTGTAAATAATAACTCATTTTCTGTAATTTTGTAAAAATGAATCAGTGTAATTATTTGTAAATAAGTTGATTACGATCTTTAAATACGCCTAGTAAGTTGTAGTATCCGATTTGGATTAAACAACCTTGTTGGAATCCTTTTTTATTACACATCACGTTAAAACCTTCGAAATACAGATGAATGTGAGTGATTGTTATAAGTATTTAACATCAGCGGTTTGTTTACATTTCTATCAAAGCTTTACCGATCTTACGAGACGTAATTTATTTGGTTTACGGTTTCAAGACACGCGTCACTCATGCCCGGTTTCTGAAGTTCCCAGTTAAATACCCAATAACTATTGATTCAATAAAGTTATGTATAAGATAAATGTTGGTTAACTGACACTGGGTTTCCGATTCCGCAACAAGCCATTAAATAACTATGCAACCCATAACTAGTTCCTTAGTTGCCGCTAGATGGGTCTGTTCAAGATATCGCGTTCAAAATTTGTTATTGTACACAGATGTTGTCACAATGTGATGTCGACATCATTGTACTCTTTTTTTTCAAAGAAGCGTTACCTTTTTATTATTATTTGAATTTAAAAGTATATTTGTCTTTCCAATCGTTTGTGTTTTATCCATTTTTTTGTTAAAAAAAACTGACAGTGGACATTTGCGTTGCATATGGGGAGCTAGAGCAGGTTTGATTATGGTGAATACCCATTTATGAAAGCTGTAGATACTATCTCAATTTAAATTCCTCATCCGTAAATATTTGGAAAGGATTTCTCCTAAGTATTAAGTTTCTGTTTACCTACTGATATATTAAAAATAAATATGCTTGTAGTCATTATACTAAAACTCATTGTTTTTAGATTTTAATAATTAGCTTTTACTCGTCATTTAATACATGTTATAAGTATAACCTAAATATTGTATAAGTACCGTCTGCCTATGACTATGAAATGAAGCGTCAAATAGTTAAGGAACCGATAAACGGCCAAAATTGGTCAGTTAACTTAACGTGAGTTTAAACGGAGTTTATATTATATTGCGGTGATCGGAAACGCACTTTGACAAGTTATCTAACCAATAGCGCTAATGAATAGATAAACTACCCATACGAGTACCTCAGAAACCGGGCATCAGTGTATCAAATTATTTGCCTACTACAACTACATACAGCACGGTGACGTATGTAGGTACACGCGCCAATGTGTGCGTGAGTGTGTAGGGATCAGGCGGTATCGTCCTGTGCGCAGGAGAGCGAAGTTATTGCTAGCGTCTCGCTCACACTTCCATCATGCTTCATTCATGTGCAATCGCAGCTGACGCCGTTTACTATTACCTATTTTGGATAATATTAATTTTACGCGAGTGCCGTAGGATGTATTCTTTTTCATGTATTTTAAGGATATTCGGAACTTTTATTAAATAAATGGTACCAGGTAAATGTTAGGGTATATGAGTTCTATTCTACTTACACAAAACGTCATATTGTTGTCCAGACGCTAAAAAATTTCAGCCGGTATATATATGAAGAGTTGAGTTGTTGAGTTGAGTTGTATGTTGAGTTGGGGTTGAGCTGAAAGAGTTTGTTTGTTTGCTTGCAAGCCGAGCAAAGAGAAAAAAGTCACGAATACAAAGTACTCGGGCAGGCAAGGCGAGCGACGGGGTGGATCGGGGAGTAAGAAATTTGACGCGAACGAAGTCGCGGGCAGAAGCTAGTAATATCATAAACGGAGTCCAGCTTATCTCACCATATCCGTCTGGGCTTGCCGCGATGTCGTTTACTAATAAGCGGGCCCTAATGGGTCGTAAGTTTGGCCCATTGATCATCTGACGTACGATATTTGTCCAGCCCAATTTCACTTAAGCTTGGCAGCTTTCCGAGTGGCATTAGTTATTTTAGTGATGGAACGGATTGTTGTATTCTTAACCCAGTCAACAAGTTTAATTCCCAGAATACTCTGTTCCATAGCTCTCTGGTAAACCTCGAGAGTAGACCTCTGATGAGTTGTCAAAGACCATGTTTGAGAATCATACCTACGTGAGAATGGGAAGAATACACATGTATTGTATAGCTTGTGAAAGAGTGTTTTTAAAAGTACCGTACACTGTCCTACACTAGATCGTCTGGACACCATTCTTGGGCCAGCCTCGGGGGATGGAAAGAGTTATTAAAAAAATAACGATACAGCAAACATGTAGAATGTGTAAGCAATATATGGTAGTCTTGGTATGTCTTCGATGTAAGGACCAATTATACTAATAATAATAGGTCAGTTCAAAGCTGCAATAGCTTCTTCTTCAAAAGGCCCTTTTAGACATGGCCCTGCATTGTTAGACTCACATAAAATCCTAATATAATAATATTTGGACTTTAAAAGAGACCATGAACTCTGAGTTGGCTTCAGCATTTCTTCTCAGGGATCAGTCAGCTAGAAAATTCCGGCATCATCCAGTTTTATAATATTCACCAACAAAATATTGACGTGTATGCAATGGTGGTTGTCTTAAAACATAAATAAACATTTCATTCAATTTCATCACGTTAGGTCTTTGTAACACTCAACCTTCGAGTCGATAATTTGGCTAAAACGAAGAAGATTCTGTTATGGATTTTAATGGAACTACTAGTTAGGGAGAGAAACATGACGAAGACCGTACTCCAGTTAATACAAAAATTCTGTTAAACACGTTGATGTCTAAGCTGTGAACTCGATCGAACAGGGAAGTATCATCAATTACTTACGACGACTCACAACGTAATAAACGGTTTCTTAGTTACCCTTAATTGTACGGGAAAATATTACCAATCATCGTCTCATTAGTATGGAAATATCGTAGGTATAGAATTTATGTTAACGTGTGAAACTCATACTAATTATTTTATCTTCGTTGTCTGCAAATAAACAATTACTAAAGGTGCTTTTATCCTCATTAAGATAAATGAAAAAGTAGTCGTTCATGTACTTTAACGAATACATTTTCTTTTAAATTATGTTAGTAACCGCAAGACCAATATTAATTAATTAAGTCCCTATCTCTGTCATTATCAGTAGGGTTTATGTTATGGTCACAATCCTACTAATATTCTAAATGTGAAATTTTGTATGTTTAGATATTTGTCACTCAATCACGTAGAAACGGCTGAACTGATTTGGATGAAATTTGGCGTACAGATAGTTTATAGCCTGAATTAACATATAGGATACTTTTCATTCCGGTAATACGTTTCCATGGGATAAATTCCGACCTCCAAGTGAGCGAAGCCGCTGGCAAAAGCTAGTTTAGGACAAAACCAGGATAGTTGTCCCAGGGGTATAGTTGCCCCGATTGTAATTACTCTAGTTTCGCGGATGAATCCCATGCTATTTTATTAATCTATTGAAAGACTCTCCAACTACCACTAAGTTGACCGAGTCGCATGTCTCTGTGCGATTGCATGGGAAGGCAAAGTGCGATCAAAATTTTTGCGGGATAGATGTCCTGTTGCTCGGCGGGGCATCTATGCTAAACGTAATTGATATGGATTAGGCAACTATCCCCTATGTAGGATAGATGTCCCAATAAATAGAGGTCCGCAAAAATCGCGAATACTCTGGAAATTTTAATGATAACGTTTTTCACTTTTCATTAATTTGAAGATTTTTAAAAACAAAGCATCGGCTAGTTTTACTAATAACGTATTTTGTTTTTTGTACGGAGAGATATTATTTATTTATTATTAATTACAAAGGTTAGAGAATGATGTTAAAAAGTATGGCAACTATCCGGCTTTTACCCTATCATAAATGTGACTATAATCAGCCTAATCGCTTCGGTTTTTCTTCTTTTCTGTTGATGGCAATAGGCTCACCCCTATTAGTCAACGTTCAGATGGATTTTTTCGCGCACTGGATTTTGATCTCTCGGTGTTTAACCGAAAATTTAGATTCTAACAGGGCACATCTTAGCGCGTTCAAAATCGAAAAGAGTGTTTTTATGTTCGATTTTCAACTCTTGGCTCTAAAAATCCCATCGTCATTTTATTACGTCCGTGGGAACTGAGTTAACATGGGACATAGGTGTTTTAATTTTTGACGTAGAAATTGTACTTATCTTTTAAACATAATTAGCGAAACGTGGGTGTACGATAGGTACATCTCAGCCTAGCCCTTCGGAAAAAAACGAAGCGTTTTTTGTTATGTACTGCTGAGACACAGGCTATTTTCCTGTAAGATGGTGTAGCCCGAAATCCTCTACCACGCGGGCTAAATGTGGATTGGTAGATGTTACATATCGTCGAATTCATAATGAACGTTTTTTATTCAATTTACCTTATAACACTCACTAATGACAATTTGATTGTAAACACATTAATGAAGATTTCTTTGGAAATGATAGAACATGACCTAAAAGAGATAATAGGAAAAGCAATAAGATATAAGATAGAAAACATATTTAATTGCGAAGATCATAATGCTAAAGAGGTTAAAATACTACAGAATGTGGTGGAACCGAGACGAATATTTGAGATGATTCACAATATGAGCTCGCGTCTTTTCCCAAGCGGGTAGGCAGAAACTAAAGAATATCTGGTGCTACGATCCTGGCATTTATGTGCAATTTAGTTATTCGTTTAGGCTCCGAAGAAATTCTTGAGAGAGATTTTTCAACAAAATAAACAAGAATTATTTATTTTCCTACTGGTGTTTGAAAAGTTGACGACGACGGATTTAATACTGAAAAGGCTCTTGAAGAGTCTTGCAGTATTCATTTATTAATCAAAGAAATCGTAGTAAGACTTTCCATTTTCATAATTACTCCAGTAAAGCGACACTAAAGGATACATTGTCCGATTAAAACATACTACAAAGAGCCGAGAGTAACAAAAGAAATGCAATTAAAAATAATCTTTAACACCATCTTTGTCCAGACTGTCGGCAAAACTACCAAAAACATTTTAATAACACGTATAAAAATCGTCGTTTTTAGAAAGCGAAAGCTATGAGCTTCCGTCTTCCAAAATGGTGCGCCATAAAAGCTGTAAGAACAAAACGAAAAGGAGCAAAGTAGCAAAAGCATAAAATTTTATGACAAATACACGAGAACTCTCACTTTCACATTTCTAAAAAAGGTCGAAGCTGTATTTTTGTAATTATGCAACAATGAGTCCCTTTTGAAATCAAAAGTTATTGTTTCGTCGCCTTCCTCTACTACCTTTTTTCGGCTATCAACGCTAGTTTTATTATTAGAGCAGGTATATAAGAAATAAAGGCTGTCTAATGGCTGTAATCACCATCAATTTAACTTGGATCAAGTATTTTATTGTGCCTACAAAGTACACATGCACGAATGAGAAATTAGAACGTATATCATAGATATAAAGTAATTTGGCATTTTCAGGGTTATTCAAGGTGATGTAGGTTACAGTTCTTTGTTTGTTTTAATGAGAATAACATACTTTTTTCTGCGGTAAAGATTTATCAACGCCCAAATTCTTTCCATAAAAAAAGAAATGGTCCTAGGGGACTGGGATGATAATTGCAAATGACTAATGAGCAATGGCAGTAAAAAGTTTTTTTGTGCTTACACAAACTTAAATCAAGGCCCAAACTATTAATCAAAATTCTATGTGTTATTTATTCGCATCCTCTGCATTGCTGATTGATTTATTATTGACAACATGGAGACACACGTATTTGGTCTTACGAGTCGATTTCACCAATACAGAATTGTAAAATATTGTTATTATGAAAGTTGTATACCAAAGAAAGACAAGTGATAGCATATCATAAAGTAATATCAAATACGTTGTGAAAGAGAACGTTGAAATTTACATGACGTCACAGAGTAAAAACTGAGTTCAAAATGCGTATATCACTACCGGGAAGGCATAAAAACATCTAAAATTATGAAACGTTTCGAATTACTTCAACAAAATACATTGTTTATGCAATTTTTTAAATCATCTTCACTGAACTGAAATCGAAAGTGAGGTGAGTTGCGTCACTGGCACAATATATTTTACGTTTGGCCCCCTTCGGCACCTGTCAAAGCTCCCTACAGCGTACAAAACACAAAAATACCATTGTTCAAATATTACGACATCATTCAGCTATTGTCGTCGGCTTTCCAAAAAAATTGGATCATGTGACAAAAAGTGGGACAAACGAGCGTTTACGATTTTATTAGTGCAAAAACAATTCTGGGTAGTTGCGCCGTTTATGATCTGTTTTTGCCTTTTACGACGAAAGTCGAGACAGATACCGGCAAAGTCAAAGCTGTCGTCACTATGCCTTTTCGTATGCAAATAAGTTGCAATGAACTCATGTCCGAAAAGACCGTGAAACGCGCGTGTTCAATGTCAACCCGAAATTATGCCTCGGTTTTGTTAGAATTTCGGATTGACCACTTTTTTTCGGCAAACAAATAAGTGATTATGTATGAACATTCGGGAACAATGGAGTTTCTTTAGTTAACACATAAAGGATCATCAAATTGTGGGCAAATATTTTGGTCCTTTTTCCAAGTTCTGCGAACATTGACTGATTCTTTGGACAGTATTTTTACCGTCGATTTCGTTTTGTTTCTGGGTCAGCCTTTTTCTTCGCTCCTATTATGTTGTTTTTTTTAAACACCACTGTAGGCTGTAACTCGAATAAATATTCTATTGTTATCTTACGGAAATCGCTTGAATTTGTGTAGTTCTAAGTTTGTCCTAAGTGTTGTAATAAATAATTAACATGCTATGATATGTATTACACATGTTTATTCCAAGGCTATAGTGGACGTAATAGCAATAATGTAAAAGTTTTTTTTTAGATATAAACTGTAGAAAGTATTGTATTGGTACATAAATAACATACTGATTGGTTTGATCGACAGGTGTCAATATAATAGACTGATATGAACGGTATGTTCGATGCATTTACCATTCCAGATATTGAAAATGCACATAAGTAGAAACAATTCGTTAAGGTAATAAATTGGACATATAGGAAGCTAGATCTGCAGGAGAACCAAGGTAACCGACATAGCCGAAAGAATTGCCAAAACGTAAGTGGCAGTGGGCAGGGCAGGTTGCTCACAGAACAGATGGCTGATGGGGCCGAAAGGTTCTAGAGTGGCGACCACATACTTATTCAAATCATAGAAATTCTATGTCACATCGACAGACTGCAGTATAAAATGGAGTGACAAATTCATTTAATGTCATAATGCAATTTCAATACTATTGATCCGTATATCTCAAATTTATTTAACGCATAACATCATGCTAGTATTCCTGAAAGGGTTAGTCAGTTGTGTCTAATTACTAAACTTTAATTGTTAAAGCAGTTCAATCAATCATTGATCAAAAGAAAACGCACTTGGTACTTTCGATAGCATCTGATCCCATGAACTGTGAAGCATACGGGACGTACCAATAAACCAACTAAGCGTGGAACAGTTTCAATACAAAATAATATTGATAGACTGAATCATCATCTGCCTAGCCTTTTCGTAACTATTTTGGAGTCGGCTTCCAGTCTAACCGGATGCCGCTGAATACCAGTATTTAACATAGAGCGACTGCCTATCTGACGTCCGCAACCCAGTTACTGACTAACACGATACCTTGGCAAGACTGATTGTCAGACTTTCGGACTTTTGACGACCCGTAGCGACTGTCAAATATCCAAGAATGACAACAAGGAAGGAAAACATCGCGAGGAAACCGGTATGTCCTAGAACAAAAAATTAAAAGACTTGTGACATCCGCTAACCCGCACTGGGCCAGCGTGGTGGAATAGGTTCGCTCCTTCTCACCGAGAGGAGGCCTGTAACCCAGCAGTGAGAACATAATAGGCTAATTATGTACTTTAGAAAAGCCTCTCCCCATTGTTTGACATTTCATTTTGTAGCAACTTAGAGATGCATTTTCCTTTTTATCTCCAAATAAAATAAATTAAAATCGCCAGACTTTAACAAACAATGAATAAAAGCCATCACATGAAGTCAACTCGAACAATTATCTGCGGTCGTTGTCACTGCCTCACGAAGATAATCTTTTTCTGTACATTTGAATACAAATACAATTGACAGACATTCTTTTACATTAACCGTACCTGTAGATGTATCTAGTACCAAAGCACCTAGTATCAAATACAGAGAACCTTAGACCTCGGTCGTAAAAATATTGATCAATCACTGAGAATCCAACAGAGTGCGTGTCAGCGTGTCGAAAAAACACACTGTTTTATTTTCAACTCTCACCGCTACGCAGAGTGTGGAAAATCCAGAGCGCGAAAAATCCCTTTACGAAATTTTTACGTCTGTGCGAACCTGGACTAGGAAAAAGCGTCAGATAGATGTTATGGACTGTAAAAAGGGTTCCAAAGCTCATCATCCTCGTGCCCTATTGGGTTAGCGAAACATGTCTTCTTCTTTAACAACTGGTAACACAACTTGTATTTTCTTGATTCTTGATCCTTTAGTACATCTCTATGTGAAGTGGTCTCAGTACTCATCCCATTTCTAGCCAAATCATTTTTCATATATTTTTTTAGCCTTCCTCTACACATATGATCCACATTCATATTCAAAACTTTCCTCACATCATGTTCGTATTCTTCCATCCTTACCTTGTCTTTTCCTCGAAAACCGATTTCCACACTACTTCTCGCATGCCCTTACATATCATTCTCCTTCTTCTTCATGTACGACAGTTATTAAAGTTTCTTGGCCCGAAACTTGGCCACTTCTACGGTGCAGTCGCTAGCAGAGCAGAGGTCATCTTGGCAGCATGTGTTTGTGGCACATAGGGTAGGATACGAGGTGGAGCATAATTTCTGACTCAGCTCAACATCCACACCCTGATGCTGTTACACTACTTACAACAATAACCTATAACTAATAAAATATTACTAATTAGTTTAATCATTCTCTATTACATTTTAATAATCTAATGTTAACAGTGTGTCTCCTAAAAACCATTTTTGATGATTGAAATACTCATCTCTGGTTTTTAAATCAATAATAAAACTGCAGGTTAAATACATACAACTTATATATATACATACTATAATAAGTAGCTATGTACATAATACAACTAGTAATAGAATCAAGGCGGATGCGATCGAGGACGTCTGTATACACGAAAAAAGCGATGCAAAAGTGAACGGAGCATAAATGGGTATAGATCCCATTGTTCAATTATCTTTTTCACGTAGGTACCCAAAGGTCGTGAGTTGCTTGATGAGAATTAGTTCCGCTATAAGATTTTGGATTTTGGTCCTTCGTTCCGAAACTTTTGGTTTGCAAGTGGGTTTAGAAAGGAAAGACGTGGTCGATATTGGTAGTTTAAGGTGACCAGATTAGGTGTTATGGCTTTAGTAACAATCTTTGGTAAGGAAGTGATTTTCTTAATCTTGCTTCATTATCATCATCATCATTTCAGCCAAAAGACTTCCACTGCTGGACATAGGTCTGTCCCAAGCTCTGCTAATTTGACCGGTTCTGTGCTTCCCACATCCGGCAGATTCCTGCGGCCTTCACAAGGACATTGGTCCACCTTGTGGGACGCCTTCCAATTCTATGTCTTACGTCTTATCAGCCATTAATGTGCATTTTCAATATCTAGAATGGTAAATGCATCGAACATACCGTTCATATCAGTCTATTATATTGACACCTGTCGATCAAACCAATCAATATGTTATTTATGTACCAATACAATACTTTCGACAGTTTATAACCAAAGAAAAACTTGTTACACTATTGGTATTACGTCTATTATAGCCTTGGAACAAACATGTCTAATACATACCATGGCATGTTAATTATTTATTACAACACCAACTTAGGACTACAAAAATTCAAGAGATTTCCGTAAGATAACATTAGAATATTTATCCGAAGTACATTTAGTCACAGCCTACAGTGGAGCGTCTTATATACACCAAGACTCGACAATACCAAACAAATTCAAAAAGCTGTTGAGCCAATCGGTGCTAAGACAAGAAACAAGCTAATCTAAACAGTAGCTTACAGGTCCCCCGGCAAGCAGTGATGGAAAAGGCCGCGACAATCCATAAATATTTATTAACAACCGAAACTAATTATTTGTCATAGCTCCGAGGAACAATAACAATATATTTAATCTTTAATAAGACCACCACCCACACTTTGTTCTCATTAATCTTAATCACATACTTTCTGGTCTATAAGACCACAATGCCCTGCGGTACTACTACTAAGGTTTTATGTCACTTGGAATTTACTAAAGCTTTTGATAGAGTAAACCTTCAGAGGAAATTTAACTTTACACCAGTTTCTACAGAGTTGAGATTAGAAAATGTATGTGGACATAATAAAAAAATCAAGAGCAGATTATGGTTAAAACTACGTGACATTCGCGGTTACACGTACAGCGGCGTAACACTTCAATACTATCGTTATTCCTTTGTGTAATTGACTAAAAGTGAAACGTGTTATTTATTTATACAAGTCTATTTGAAATTCAACCCTATCGCTTTATCATACGCCTTACATTCGCATGAAAAGTGCGTAAACTTTTAGACTTTTGGCACGCCTATGCAAATGTGTGCACTGCCTCGCGGTAGGACCTTGGCAGGGACGTGGAACAGTATCATCAGTGTTCTATTGCTACACGAATATGCACCTTAATTTAATCGTTTAGAAGGTTAGTTTTCTATGTTTAGAAATGAATGGTTGAGTCCTTTCATCCATGGGTTGATTTGTCGAAGTTAGAGCCTTGACTGAAATGGGACGTCACTGTTACCACATAGGGCCTAAGTGCAGAAAGAAGGTGTGGTGTCGTAACGATATGCTAAAACAACTGTTGCTAGGCAACCATTGTTTAAAACAAATGTTTGAAGAATGCTGTAGACCTTGGAAAGAACGAAATAGTTTGAGCCTACTTAGTTTCTCTATGGAACGGCATTTTAGAATTAGAGTTTTGTTAAAATATAGCCTCTTAGGTGCACTAAGGTATTCTTAGGTAATGCTAACGGCAGTTTCGATTGTTTCCTAGACATTATCGATATTGTTTATGATAAAATTATAATCTTTATACCTACATTATGTTAGTTCATTTAATCCCATTGAATGACTTTAATGAAATTGTTATTCTTTGGGATTATATGAACTTAGAGGGTTTTATGACTGATTCTAATGCTTATAGTTCTGTAAAAACATATTTGTTACGGTCCCGAGTCAAATTAGAAACAACATACAACCTAACACTTAAGAGCATTCATTCCACGCGGGCTGGCAACAACGTATTTACAGTAGTTTTTCGTGATTATTTCATTAAATACGTACAAAAGTATATTTTTTTTTCAGCCAAGCACTAGATCGTTGGTATATGTAATTATTTTTAACATTTACTTTCAATAAAAACATTTAATTGTACTAAGTAATGCAAATAGAAAATAATTGACGGTATGTCACTTTTTATAAGTAACTACCAAAATAACTGTAAAAAAATAGAATACAAACTTAAAAATACCAACGATCTAGGGCATGGCAGAATTTTTTTTTCCTCTTTTTTGTATTTCATGAAATAATCACGAAAAACGACTCTAAATGCGTTGTTGCCAGTCCGCGTGGAATGAATGCTCTTAAATGTGAATTGCAAAAACCTTAGTAAATATGAATTTCACGGGCTACTAACGCAAGGTGAATCTAGTTGACAATATTTCCATACAAACTTCGGGAGTGTATTACTCCACTGTTCGATAATGTACATCAAAAACTAAACATGGTATAGTTCTGTCTCATTATTAATATTGTCTGTATGGAAACAGAATACTAAAATATAAAGCCATTAAAAAGTTAGGAGCCAACAAAGATTCGTTTTTCTGTGTTAATTTAACATAACTTTAGGCTTGTTTCAATAATAAAAGATGTGTAAAATCTCCAAAACAAGTCAGTACCGACAAAGCTCAAATATCGAAAACTTCAATCAACTTTATTGGTCATTGATTTATGTAGTGGTTTTTTCATAAACCCGATCTTCCGAAGGACTTTTCTTATTTTTTTACGGGCCTGTTTAACTATGAATGATCCTGTATCTCACTCAATAACGTTGTACGTGTAGACTAGCGTTTGCTCATCACTGATACTACCTCTTTCAGACACGATACCTGACGAGACAGCGTGCTTTTTAGCCAGGACCACCAGTGAGTTGTAGCCCGCGACTAGATTCCCCTAAGTAATGTTCTTAACATCTCTCATATTTAATGGTAAAATTCGCTTTCTCTGATTGATACTGACATAACACAGATAAAAAGGACTGAATTCATTTCTACGTACTACAAACATTAAAAAAAAACACTCAATATCATCATTCGTAATCTATTATTATTAATGAACCATAGCAAATGATAATGTATAATTTTGACATGAAATTGAAAATTTATGACCACTTCAACAGTCATAAAGAACAACCATTTTAAAATTATACTTAATATAAATCAAACGAATTAGAAGTGCAACAAAAATATTCTTCATTCAGTTTATTTCAATAAAATTCATGTGCAGCACATGCTAATTGCTGCCTGTAAACTTAAAGGTTATTCAAACTAAGACAGTAATTAAACTGTAATTATAATCCTTCGATAATTATATTTCGAAAGACAACTTAATTATTTTCTATGTTTGTAATTATAGGTAAAACAGTTTGCTAATATACGACAGCGATTTTGCTAAGCTTGTATGCTCATGTAGGGTTTGTTCAACATGTAATTAAGTTTTGAATGGCTGGGTGTTGCAAAACATGGACGCCTTGACGGAAATATTATAGGCTAAACTGTGGGTAGGCAAAGGTAAATACTTAAAAAAAAATACTTTACTGGTCTTTTGAGCCGAAGCAAAGAAATCAAGTACCTATAATCTGTTGATTTTCTTCTCTTTTTTTTAAAACAATTTCTAATTATGAAAAAATTGCGGGCAACCCGTTTTCTTTCCTGCTCGCATAAGAACTTGACTGATTTAGTCTGTGATGACATTTTTTTTGAACTGATCCTGTTTGCTTTTATTTAAAAGGAAACAATAAAGAGGTCTTCATACATAGGTGTCATGGTTTAAAGAAACTAGGTTTCACAAATTTTATTTCCATAATCACTCGCCAATAGGAGTATACGGGAAGATTTTTTTATCAAGTTCGGAATCCAAAAACAAAAATCTGTTGTTTCTTACAAAAGTTACTTGTTCGAAGTTACCTGTGTAAAAAACAGATGATTATTTTTTTTCGTGATTTCAGTATTGGTCCGATAGTGAAAGTGCTTCAGAGGAGTAGAACAACCTGTGATAATATGGAAGGTGATAAAAAAGTGTTCTCGTATTCTAGTACCTACCTCAACTAAAAAATAATACACATTCAAACTATTTACATACGTAGATCATCATCATTCTCCTGTCCTTATCCAAAGGAGAATGCCCATTTTTCACCTGACTATGTGTAGAAATGAAATAAATCAATAAATCTTAAAATTCAGCCAATTTAATTTGATGTTAAATGCGCTTATCACAATGTTAAAAGAAACGCAGGAAAAACATATTTGTGTAATTTTTTTTATGCTTATTCTACGTAACGGGTAAACATATTACCATGTTTTAAACGCATCTCACCTTCCCTTTTTTTACGACATTCCATTTTACATACTGCTACTTGACTTTATTCAACTTTGTTTGGGATTTTTATATATTATGCGACCTACGTTTTATTTAATCATTAAGTATTGCTGTATTAGTCTTTGTAAACAAAAGATTAATTAAAATTTACATAATAATTAAATTAATTAATCATGCAGTATGTAATTGAGTTCGCACGACTGAAACTGATTTTTTTGACGTTTGACAGTTTTGCTATTGGTAGTTTTGGCATCGGCGCATAGCTTCGTTGTTGTGTTTGTGTCTCGTTGTGTACTGTGCCATTTTGTATATTACTTTTTTTGACGAACCCTATTTACCGCCCCTATATCTCGAGACTAATTTTTGAGCGTTAATAATTAGTTCTAACACATTTATTTATTAATATTTGGTATGTAATGGCAAATCCTAACCAAAAAGTAACATATATATTTTTTGGACTTCGTAGCGTTTAAATCGTAAAAATGACTATATGACATTATCAACTATACTTACAGGTAGCCTTTCTTCTATACCTCATACATAAAAAATAATTATCAGGTTTTTAAATGTATGGGAAGTGGGCATTGTTCTTTATTTGGGATCAGAGCAATAACTTGTATTTATCTTCTCGTTATCGTATTAGTCGTCATTCACACAGTCCATACATCGTTTCCTTAGTTTTACCCTACTTTTACAGCCGTTAATATTCAAACTATAAGTACCTAGATATAATAACATAATCCTACTCCCATGCCTCAGCATTGTAACGACACTATGCGTTAGCTTCACGGGTGATCAGTTAATTGTGAACGCTGCTAGTACGATGTTAGTAATTATTGCTTACATAGGACGTACGCTGATAGCTGCTGATGTATTAAGTAGAGTGGATGCGACAAGATTATGAGGTTATTTTGTGTTACTAATCTATGGTAGGTTTTGGAGAGACCCGTAGCTAAGTAAACACAGCCACACGGGTCAATCAGTCAGGTTAAGCTATGCTTGCCGCGGTCGGTCCGTGGATGGGTGACCATCTTTACTTATTGAGACCCCTCCGTGCCTCGGAAAGCTGTTTCGGCTGTCATTCGTGGATCTTTGATGGTGATTATGTGTCGTACGAAGCCTGAAAGTCTGACAACCAGTCTTACGGTAAGTATGGTGTTAGCCAATAATTGTAACTGGGAGACAGTCATCATCATCATCATTTCAGCCGAAAAACATCCACCGTTGAACATAAGGAGGGTTTTGCCATAATCGCCACGCTTGGCAGGCGGGTTGGCGATCGCTGTATGGTGGGAAAATGCATCGAGAACGCTGCTGCCCATTCTCTTGTAAGTGTCCCTTAGTCGCCTTCTACGACACCCACGGGAAGAAAAAGGACGGTGCTATTTTTTTACGTCCGGCACCAGACGGATAGGCGTCGTTCCACGTAAAATACTGATATTCGGTTAGACTGTAAGTCGACCTCAAAAATAGTTCGGTAAAGACTAGGTAGATAATGAGTCTATGGTAAGCTTCTGGAATATGCCAATGGTTCAAGATCTTTCAAATTTCATTCAGCCATTGGTCACGGAATATAAAAATAATGTCAATATGCAATTACAAGTTACCGGAATTTTGTAGTGATGGATTTGGTCTCCATCCATCACTGCAAAAAAAATCAGCAAGAAAGCAGTTTTTTTGAGGTTATAATTTATTGTGGTTTCTGCCTACCCTTACGGAAAGAAAACGTTGCAAAGAGTTTATGTATTTATGTTTTTTGTGTAAACTTTAACATTGTTTATCCAATTGCTACTCCAGGATACTTTTGTAAAACAATAGTAATAATTGGTTACCAAGTGAACCGAGTCAATAACCACGAGATACGCCATTTCCTTTATTGATATGTTATAGTTATAATTATGGTTCCACTTTCCTTCTCAAAATTATAAATGAGGAAACATTGATTAGGCCATTGACTCTGGTATTACAAGGTTTGCTTTTGTTTGTCTTATTGTTCGTGACAAAATTTGTATCCCTAAAATTTTACTTCTTCACCTTGGACTTTGATGTAAACTTCTGTTAGTTGCTTCCTCCTACAGCAATATTATGTGGTTGACCATATTTATATGCACTAATTCAGGTCATGGTCTACCTGTGTACCAAATTTCATGCAAATCTGTTTAGCCATTTTAGTGTGAAAGCGTAACAAACAAACATACAAAAAATATTGTCTTGTATCTTTGTAATATTAGTTTAGGCAACGTCGACTTCTTTCTGTATTTTAAATTCAGTTTCCGTGAAGAAGAACACATATCAATGTCTCCACCTGTGGTTGGTAAAATTAGTTGTTGCTAATATTTATAGTATTCTGATAATGGACCTGGAAATGCTCAGTATTTTCCCGATTGTGATATTTTCTTGTATGTTGTAAAAGCCGTGTAGTTTCCCATCGGCAAAAATTACGAATTTTTATTATGAATAACATTTCTAGTGTCGACCTACGAGGTTGTTGGCTGCTTCATCGGACATGCCTGGGTCTGCCTCAATAAATTAAGACCTTCAGCCAGGGTTTAAAAACTTAAAACTATTGACGAACTCCCATAATTTTTTTCATCTCAGGTATATTTAACTCTCTAGGAGATGAATCCTTCCTTAGTGCTCCTTTCATGCTTTCACACCTAGTGGTAAAAGGCTGTGCGCTAGAAGTTAATTTTATTAAGTAAATATGATTTCAATACCTCTAAGACTATTTCATTTTTGTGTTTCTTGTGTTTTGAACACGTGTCTTATCAACATATTCATAGCTCGTTGTAAAGTATTATATCAGCGGACTGCCCTCCACCTGCAACCTTACGCGGCCGATCGTATAACTGCGCACGATTACCGGCACATTTCTACTTACTGCACTTTACTCAGTTTCCCACATAGCATTAACCTACTGTATGTGTGATTAGAATTAGGTTGCTCATATTAACAAGTAACGGCATGTGAGGTATGCTGGGCTAAAAATAAATGGAATGTGCCTACTAATAACATATGAATGAGTCTTTGGTAACGGGCTTCAGGAAAAATGTGGTCCTTTGGTCCTTCCGCGCATTCTAATTCTGTCTATAAGAAAGTCCATCGTGAATAGCTTTTATTTACAGAAGTTTTCCAGTATTTATTCAATCAATCTACCTAGCCTTTTCCCAGTTTTGTTGCGTCGTTTTATTAGAGTTCCCATAGCCACCTTCCAGCTCCATCATCAGATCAGCACCATGTCATACTAATATTGCATTGTCATCCGAATTACACATGCATGCAAAATTTCAGTTCAATCAGAAGCCGGGAAGTAGGCTAAATTTAACTTGCAATATTTGATTACGGATGCCCGGTGAAAATAAATAAAAGCTGGTCTTCATCTGCCTTGCTTTTTCTCAACTAGGTATGTGTCGGCTTTCAGTTTAATTTAGCTGAATCCCAGTATTTTAAATGGAGTGCCTGCCTATCTGACAATCACAACCCAGTTTTTGGTAACACGATATCCTTCGGTAAGTCCAGGTCCAATTATGGGCAACTTGGTCCTGTGGTCCTTCCGCGATGATTAGCCATATAAATTGCGACTATAAGCATGTCATTGCTTCGTCGTGACTGTCTTTTATTTACCGAAGTTGTCCTTGGAGGTCTTCCGTTGACGCGACTGTGATGATAATGAGGTACACCATATAATGTAGCATTTAGAATGCAGGAAATTGCTCTAAGATATGTTGACGTCCTGTCCTGGATATGTGTTTAGATTTTCTTGGTTTCCCATATAAACAAGTTCCATAAAGACCTTTACACTCTGAATGCCAACAATCATTTGCATGGGCATTCCCTTAAGTTATGGGGAAATCCGTCAAAGAAAAAGCCTTTGAAGCACTTCTTGCCTAAACCAGTTGTAACAGCATGGAATAGGCTCCCAGAAAATGTTGTGATGGCTGCCACACTGAACTGCTTCAAGGATCAAATATACATATTAAATATCTCCAAGCTTCTTGATACATACGCATAAGCTGCTAGTGTATCTAACCAAATAATAACATAATGATATTTCCACAGAAATGCAATACTTAGATCGTGATACCGTAATCCGTATATAAGGACCATTTCCAGCATAGTAAAACTTGCACAGTCCGTTACAGACTACAAGGAATTTTATGTTAATTTCGGAATAAGTTATCGTTGGGTGAATCAGCTGATTATCATGCTATGCGGGGTTTAACTGTTCAGCGAAATGGGTTACTACAATGTTAGTAGCCAGCTGAATTTTTAAACTGACTTTATTTGATTTGTTCTGTGGTAATATTTTAAGAGCTTTATAGATATAACTAAACAGTTAACGATATAATTATTTAAGTAAGACTAGCTATTGCCACCGGCTTCACCCGCGTGGAGCTCGAAAATTATCTCACGGGAACGTGCTACCGCGATAAAAACTATGTGTTGACCCAAATTATAAACTATCTGGTTGCTAAATTTCATCCCTATCTGTTCAGCCGTTTTTGCGTGATTGAGTAATAAACATCTGAATATCCAAACATATAAATTTTCACATGTATAATATTAATAGGATTCATTGCAAATCATGTTCCTATACTTATCTATTAACGTGATTATTTTTTATTTAAGCCCATTTCCTTTGTAAATTGAAAAAAATAGTTTCGTCGATACCTAAATTATCTTATCTAGTCTTAGATTTACTTAACTTCGATACCAATTTTTCCGATTGTTGGTCTAGTTATTGAGTTTTTCCATCAGGAATTCCTGAGTAGCAGCTTGGTGTCTGGATTCGCGGCCGGTTTGATGGCAATAGGCTCGCGCCCTAACATTGGACTTATACATGTCACCGTATGATTGTGAACACCGTTAGTTTATAATCTATCTCGTGAGATTTATAAACTGTCGTTAAATTGTGAACTGTACCATACTGCTTACCGACCGAATAGGTTAGGTTAGAATTGTGACCAACCGCGCGCGAGCCGAGCGAGCGAAGCGAGCGGTGCCGCGGCAGCGGCCGGGGAGCGCTACTTCCAAGTTAGTGGCAGTTATTTGACTATTTAGTAATAGTGCAAGGTATCTACTATCCGTCTTGATACTAATTCACAATTTGACGGTTTCACTTCGATAGATTATAATCTGCCGAAAAATAATGCGTTAAATTGTATGCAGTGTGTTCACAATCTTTCAACAGTTCACAATCTGGCGAGATAGATTATAATCTAACGATATTTATAATTGTACGGTGACATACATAAGTTACGAAATGTGGGTCTACTATAAGTGTGCCTCTGCCTTTCCCTTCAAAGATTACAGGCTTGATGCTATGTTTAATTTAAACTTTTATTTTTCCATCCTAATGAAACTTTCTTGTATAGGTACACACAGATTAAGTTTTAGTACTTACTTACCCTTGGAAAAATTCGCTAGTCATGACAAAGCAACATTGTTATGCATTCATTAGGTAATTATCTATATGTAGGTACAGAAGGATTAAGATCACGCTCGCTATATCAAACGACCTTAAACATAACAGCCGTCACGCCTCTGATCCCCGAGGCAGAGGTGTACTCACTTACACCCACATCCTTAAGTCTCTGATGACGGTATTACACAGGTAGACGCTGTATGATGTGAAGTGTGCTTATTGGAAACAAAAAAGCTATCACCACTAACAAATACAGGCAATTTTTTCATCCTTTTTTGACATCGATACCCAACACATAGATAAAGTATTGCTAGCTAATTTAATTTGACCCTGTATAGCGACTAACACGTGCTTCACTCGGTTCTTAGGATTGATAGACTATCGTTTTTTTTTATTAAATGTAAGTTTAATATTAATTTTAACTCACTAATATAATAAAGGTGAAGAGTTTGTTTATTTATTTGAACGCAAATCTCGAAAAAGTATCTTGGCATTTGGTAGCTCATTTTCGAGAAATGTTAAAGGCTAAGCAAAACATCACGCTACAACCCTCAGGAGTAAAAAAAACGGAAATGACGCTAAGCAAAAGCGAAATAATTACGTGAGCGGACGTGCGATGCGACGTAGTCAGGAGAAGAAGAAATTCCAAGCGGACTACGTCGCTGGCGGAAGCTAGTATATTATGCATATAAATCTTCGGGAATACATATGTATCAATAATGGTGAAAACCGCATCAAAATCATTTGCATAGTTTAGAAGAACACCGCGGTCACAGGCACGAAAAAACGTGACTGAAAACGTGAAGCGTAGTTTCAAGAAGCCTTTATGGTGATATAAAATATGATTATTATTCATACTCTTGTTTAAATCACTTTTGTCGTCAGAGCAGTGGGCACAGCAACTGGCTAATAAAATATTTAAAGGTAAAAATAAATTGCATTCAAACAAAAACAAAAAAACTGCATTAAACTAATTGATTATGAACGGTACAAGCGATCTATAGACGATAACAATGCACTCAAATATTCCCTTTGTAATCAAATTAGATAATGCTAACAAAAACTTGAATCACTTGTCATACTGATTGACCAATATATCTATTAGAACAAGTATAGTAAGGCCTGTTATCCACGACGCTGGTCAAAAGTTAGTCGACATAGACACGAACGTAATAATATCGCGGCAGGGTTTTTCCGCGCACTGGATGTGGTTCGAGCTGAGAATTGCAAAATAACACTGTTTTTTCGACGCGCTGAGATGCACTCTGTTGGATTCTTAAGGGGAATCTAGTCGCAGGCTCGAACTCACTGGTGGGCCTGGCTAAAAAGCACGCTGGCTCACCAGGCCGTCTCACGTCCGACAGAGGTAGTTTTAGTGATAAGCAGTTAGAAGCTAGTCTACACGCACAACGTTATCGAGTGAGCTGCAGGATCATTTACAGTAAAACAGGCGCGTAAAAAATTAAGAAAAGTCCTTCGGAGGATCGAAGATTATTTTATAAAAAAACCACTACATAAATCAATGACCGATAAAGTTTATTGAACTTTTAGATATTTGAGCTTTGTCGGTACCACCTTGGTTTTTCAGATTTTACACTTCTTTTGTTACTTAAACACGCCCAAAGTTAGGTTAAATTAGCAAAAAAACCAATCTATGTTCGCTCCCAACTTTTGAATGGCTTTTTATTTTAGTATTCTGTTTCCGTACAGACAATATTAATAATGAGAAAAAAATATGCCATATTTAATTTTTGATGTACATTGTCTAACACTCCCGAAGTTTGTATGGGAAAAATGTGGACTAGATTCACCTTAACGCTAGTTTCTGCACCGAGATTTGAATATGCAGTGCGCGATAACATCCCGCCGGGATATTTTTACGTCTATGTTTAACGTCGACTAACAAACTCAAATCCCCAATAAGTAGCCAGAATGTCATAGCAGTTGTGATGAAGTAATTTACAAAAGGTAAGCGCAAGCAATGGGCCTTTTCAGAAGGCTAAAAGTCACTCAAAGAGCAATGGAGAGGTCTATGCTCGGAGTTTCCCTACGTGATCGAATCAGGAATGAAGAGATCCAGCAGCAGAACCAAGGCAACCGATATAGCCCGAAGAATTGCCAAAATTAAGTGGCAGTGGGCAGGGCACATTACTCGTAGACCAGATGGCCGATGGAGCATAAAGAATCTGGAGTAGCGACCGCATATCGGAAGACGTAGACTTGGAAGGCGTCCCACAAGATGGGCCGATGAGCCTGTGAAGGCTGCAGGAATCCGCTTGGGAAAGCCTATGTCCAGCAGTGGACGTCTTTCGGCTGAAATGATGAAGCCCAAGCAGCGGGAGCCCAGTGGTACCGGTTACGACTAACGAGTTATATAGGTCGTAGGTTCTAACCCAGACAGAAGCTTTACTTTGTGTGAATTATATCATCATCATTGCTTTTAAAACGGTGAAGGAAAACATCTTCTGGAAACCGGCATGTTCTAGAACCAAACATTCGAAGTCATGTGACATCTAATAACTTGGATTACGGGCCACTTTCTCTCACAGAGAGGAGGCCTGTGTCCTCCTAGGAATATTAAAGGCTAGTTATGCTATGCTTATGCTAAAGCGTTTGTCTAACCTATAAACTCGTAAATCGCAGCCATTACGACTGGGCCACGACTGCTCTTTCGTGGACGTCCCTGAATTTTATTTTTAAATATGGCATATCGTAGTTGACCTTGAGAGGTCGTGTCTTCTTAACCGGACTCACTTATGGCTGCCTCAAGCTAACTCAGAGCCTCCAGCCAGGGGCAAATTACTTACATTACAAAGCGACTGCACGCTGAGGGCAACCCATGTGGGGTACGGAACTTGGCTCCGGGCGTCACTGGGGAGAGGACAGCAAGTTAGGACAGGCTGGATCTGACATGGATCCCTGATAGTATCGCCTCGTTGGAATTTATAAAGGCGCACAATGGCAGTTCAAACACGACGCAACCAATCACAAACTAGGTAACAACGCTCTCATTGGTGATTTGAGTTTGTAACACGGTGCTTGTGAGTAGCATCGTGAACGATGGTCCTTAAAGAACAAAAAAATACAAGATCAAGACATGAATGATTCATCTAATATCACGCCAGACTTAAGAGTGTTTGATTCACACAAAGAACTGCACGTAATATAAACAAAAAACCAGACAACACCTTCAGAGGCCCGAAAATACTTTACGAGGATTATACTGACGAATGAAAAGGTAGGTAGATATATATTACTAAGGTCTATCATTGGGGAAATGACAGTGTAGCTTATTTGTTTGCTATGCACGAATTTACTCGCTCGAATCTGGCGAATCGACATTTGCAAATAATACATTATTTTCTACTATAGGCGACTCGCACGAAGTTAATTTATTTGTGGGTGAATTAAAACCTCAAACAGCATATTAGGCAATGGGCACGTATTGAATTCTATGCACTTAACTGCGTGATCTTTTCTCATAACTTTATTGCATACAAGTCAAAACGTGCCATTTGCCTACTAAGTATTTATGGAGTTGTCGATTCGCCCACAAATTTCGCGACATTGATAGATTCGCCGACATTGCGTTCATAAAGAGTAATGTATTATATCCTCTTCACCATCATTGACAGCCTTGTAACACCCACTGCTGAGTTGAATAGACCTCCGTCCTTTTGTGCTATGCTACCCTGGTCTGTGCAAGTCTCTTATCATAACTTTCGATTTACTTCAATGTTGCGATTTTTAACATATTAATGTAGAATGAAAATAAGATCAAACAGTAATAGAACTTCTGCCAGGGGTGCAGGTTGTTCGAAAGAGATACCGCGGCCCCTGGCACACAGGCAACTGAAGGAACACGGGTGGGTTTTAGTCAGTAAAAGACTGACACGGCCTCCTGCTTCCGAGCTATTACGTCTGCGCAGTCTTAGACCATCCTACCCTATAATAAGGCTATGTTACTCCATAAAACATCTATCTATAAGTGAAAGTCCTGTCAAAATCGGTCCAGCAGTTTCGGTAATTACCCGGAAAAAACAGAAAGACTTAAAAAAAAAATGGTCTTTCTGTTTTTTCCGGTAATTTCCGAAACGACTTAAAATTTTTGCAATAAAAACCATATATACTTTTTCGGTATTTTGTACAATGTTGTTATTTTGACATTAAAACAGATGCTTCAGTTATATTTATTTGATAAAATCTCCCCTGCTGTCTTCTGATAGTCATCCGCCCCCCTGGCTATAGTAATGTATGACATGGATTTGGGAAATAAACTCAAATTGAAACTAATAATTTTTGTTCGGCAACAACTAATTATATCCAAAAAGGGTGTGGGCACTGCGGTCAAAAATAGCAATAATAAAACTTGTTTAAAAAAATTCTGTACTACAATGGATATGCTGTGGTAGCCAAAACAAGGTCGATCTCAAATTTTTTTGGGCATTCTGACTTATTTTCCTGATAGAAAATGGAACATGTGGCGAGCATGTGACTGAAAAACGGTGTAGTGTAGTTTTATTGTGACTAATTTTCTTCTTCATCAATGCAATTTTCTAGCCAATTGAAATCGTCCGCTTCGTTTTGACTCACTGCAGCTAGACTTATTGCTTTTGTTCCAATCAACTCATTGCGTGTTTGACGCCAGATCAGCTATAATGTCCTTGACTTAGGGTGCCATCCATAAATTACGTCACACGTTAAGGGGGTCAACGAAATGGGACATTGTGTGACAAGAGATGGGGTCAAAAGATTTGTGACGTCACATTTTAAAATGTAAAGGACTAGAACTCGAAATTTATATGTAAACCAAAATCAATAATAGGACTTACTCGATCTATATGTAACAGGCTTCTTCTAATAAATCTATCGAAATATTTGACGTTGTTTGCTTTTATTAAAGATTAATTTTAATTAAAAAAAATGAAAAACTGTGTTTAAATTTAATTACTTCTGAATATGAAATTGAACAATTTGTGAGGTCACACAAGGGGGACGGGGTTTCACAAGTGTAGCCACCTGTGACAAGGACGGGGGTCGTCAAAAAACTATAAAATTTGTGTGACGTAATTTATGGATGGCCCCTTAGTCGGAGTGTGGCGCAGTTATATCGGCCCCGACTTACGACTTACAGGTCATGAGTTCGACCCCAGGAAGGCACTTTACTTTGAGTATTTTATTTAAAGCAAAGAAAACAGATTCGTTCAATGCAAGCTTCAGTAACTTCCCTATCAAAGGACATTGACCCCACCCCAAAAAAATCTTGAAATATTTTTTATCATGTTTGGATATCAATACCAAACAATTCTGTGGAGTTTAGCTATGTAATTTAATTTGATCCTGTATATGGAGCGATCCATTACCCAGTAACTGGGTTATGGAGGTCAGATAGGCAGTCGCTCCATGTAAAATACTGGTATTCAGCTGCATCCGGTTAGACTGGTAGCTGACCCCAGCATAGTTGGGAAAGGGCTAGGCAGATGATTGTCTGGAGTTATCTATTTTAAGCACACCATAAGCACATAATAAAACAAAAAACATTCCGATTGAGTTGTTGTTGTTACAAATATGTTAGTCAATTCTAAAAATATCAGTTCATGTTGTAAGAATTTAGCCGGTTGTACTTTAAATGTACGTCGTATCGTAAGTAAGCCCTTTATGAGTTTAATTAGCTGAAGAGGGTAATGAATGAACTGTACTACCAACGTATTTATCGACTGTACTTATTATAGCAATGAAAATCGTTTCTTTTTGCAGGCCAATCGACTGGAATTCGTAATGGTAATCTTTAAGGAGCATTAATGTTAGGAAAAATTGTCACTTCAGGTGCAATAAAGTGCATGTAATTCAAATTCTTATTTACAGGAGCTCCAAATCTATTGTTCTCCAACCAATTTCTCATCATAAAATTGATTCCCTAGAGCTCCAAAAATTATAGCTCATGCCCATTATTAATTTGCTTTTTTAATTTGGAGCCGCCGGGAATAAAATTATGGAGCGCCTGGGAATAAGCCAATTCCATACGTGCCAATTGTCTGAAACGTATTTCTAGAGTTGTCAATTCGCTCATAAGTAAATTAACTTCCTACGAGTCGCCTATAGAAAATAATGTATTATTTAAAGGTGTCGATTAAAAAAAAAAAAAAGTTGTGGGAAATCATCAAATAACTTCTCCCGCTCTGCGTGGAGGACGCGTCCGACTTTTACTGACTAAAACTCACCCGTGTTCCTTCAGTTGCCTGAGTGCCAGGAGCCACAGTATCTCTTTCGAACAACCCGTGCGGGTTGTTTGAATGAGATACTGTGGCCCCTGGCAGGCATCGGCAAAGTGTCGTTATGCCTTCTTCCCATGGGTGTTGCCTATGGGAGGAAGACGTGATTTTATATGTGTAGGTAATTTTTTTAAATTTAATCTAAGCGAAAAGTGTCTTCACACACTTCGATGAGGTTTCCATGGAACAAAAGAAGACCTTGTCAATTTGACAACTCACGTTGTGTAATTTGTGAATTTTCATTTCCTCGGTACGAGGTCAAGCTTTAAATAGATATATCATGAAAATTACCTGTTCTTTTCCCGTGTCTAGGTATAATGTGAATACAATGGGAGTTTTCAATTGAGATTTTATCGTTGCCGTCGTTTGTTTTAATAGAGATAAACTGGCCAAGCCAACTAGGAATGTACAATCGTGTCTTTCATTGTGGGCGTCTAATCAAACAATTCTAGAATTTCATCTCTTTCAACTAGGTTCCTTGATTCTTGTGTTTTATTTTTTATATCAAGGCTGGCTTTAAAATCAGGTTTACTAGTCGATTCGCACGAAGTTCCTTGCCCGAATCGATGCCCAATTCGGGCGAGGAATTCGTGCGAATCGACAATTTCAATAATAAATTATTTTCTATAGACGACTCGCAGGAAGTTAATTTATTACAGGTAGCGTTCTGTAATTTCTGTCAGAAATTACAGAACGGTACCTGCTACGATCTTTTTGCTACTTTAACGTTTATACGGATACCTACTATGCACCTGACCTATCCATAGACATCACCAATAAGGTCACTATTATCTCCCTTTTATAGTTCTTTTGCTTTACTTAAATGCGTAACCCACATTAAATCACACACTGAATGATATTAAAGTATATTGCTAATCCATTGCTTCATATGTTCGAAAAATGTATCATGTATCTGCTCAACAACGTAATTAACGCAATGAATGTTGTTGAACTGTAACGCAATTACCCCGCTGGTCTTACAGGCACGCTGGTGCGAGCACTATGTACTACACTGTATGTGTGGTCCTGTGTGTGTGTGTGTGTATTTAATTCAGAAAATGGATCCAAAAAATACACAAAAGATTTTCTCGGCACATTCAAGCCTGCATTAGCTGAGGTGGAAAAAAGTTTAACTTTACATGAGAATAAAAACTACTTCCACAGTTATTATACGAGCATTAGTAGCACGAACATTATGTTATATCAAGTATAGGAACGAAAATACAAAGATTTCAGATACGTCATCATCATCTGCCTAGCTTTTTTCTCAACTATGGTGGGGTCGGCTTCCAGTCTAACCAGATGCAGTTGAATACTAGTTTCTCATGTAGTGGGTGCTATCGGACCGCCGCAACCAGGTACTGGGTACCAGGATACCCCTTGATAAGATTGAATTGATTGTAGATCAGAAGTCCGAAACTCTGACAACCCATAACGACTGTCAAAGATCCACGAATGACAGCTGGGCCCAAATGCTTTCCGGGGCACCCGGGTCTCGCTATGTTAAGATATTAGATTTTAGACACAAAGGATTATAATAAGGGGAAACATCAAACAAGATCGTTATGATGCAGCGGATCAGAAGAATGAATTGTTTTACCTTATATGGACATATTGATTAATTAATTCTTTAAAGAGAAAACATGATGGTAATGAACACGTGCAAAGGATTTTTATTCCTTTGATTCTAACGTTTTTATGTACGATGTAAAGGAAATGAGTCTGTTTGAGATAGCTCCGCAAGATAAACGAGACTTAAGTAGCAAACAAAGAAATTAAAATTACGTAGTAGATCTTAAGAAGAGATAAGAGATATTCAAAATTATACGCTTATCTAAAAAATCCTTACAACACAAGCAAAAACACAGAGAAAAAATTGGAAAACACAAGACAAAGAAAATTGCTGTTTGTTCCAAACAAAATTTACATTAATTTGTTACCAACAATCATAAGCAGAAATTGTAAGATGTGGAAACAAAGCTACAAAGCGTAAAATTACACACGAATGGAAAACACTCCCAGAGCGAGTGCATAGACCTTTTCATTTGAAATATAATTTCAAAAGAACCCAAAAATGTTGATGGTGATAAAATATTCAATGTGAAATAATTCGAAGTGGGTACGAATGCACTTAAGAGCGCGAATGCACCGGAGCCCGACGCGATGGTATCAACAAAAAATCCTGCATGCAAAATTAATATGAGGCTACCTACCTGCCGAAATTTCCTCGCCTACGCTATAAAACTTTAGGCAGACGCTACTGTGTAAGCGAAGATGGAGCGAAGAGACCTTGAGATGTAAACTGACTTATACCTAAATATTTTAAAGGTTCATGATAATATTTCAAAAGCTTTAGATTATTAAATAAAAGAGTGGACAATAACAGAAGAGAGTGAGTAATAGTGACTACAAGACGAGTGTTAATTAGCATTTAAAATAATAACACTGATGAATGGCGAGTATTTAATTGATAGAAGTGTGTTACATTACGCAATTCCAATAAGTGCCACATTTTGCATCAAAGCACATTTAGATGGTAACACAACCGCATATTAGGACCCTGAGGAGGATAAAAAAAGTAATAAGTAAAAGTCATCATAAATAAGAATTTTAGGTTTAAAAATGACATTAATTTTATTTTATAGCTCTTGGACTTTGGCTTTATGTTATAAATCAATTACCTACAGCTGACCACGTTTGGATTGATACTAAGAATAATACGTATATCTCTATAAATAATGTATTTGAATAAAACTACGACTTTCAAGATAATGTATTTCCCGAATAATAAAATGTTTTGAGAGGTTCTAATAATGATAGAGGTATTACTGTAAATCAAAATGATACCAGAGATACAAATATTGATTACAATAATTTTAACACTGCAACGGGTATAACGAAGCTAAACTTTATGATATTACGACTCTCGTAAACACAAGTAGGCAATATACTTTTATTTCCCTGACCATGAGATATCTAAGTAAACTTGACGCCCATTTCAATAAAACTATAATTATACAAGTCACATGTTGGAACCGTGAGACAATTTATTTTATAGTTACATCATCGCTTGTACTATACCCCACAACAATACTAAGAGGTGTGGGCTGAAGCAATTGTCCAGCTAACATTCAAACTGACACTTAATCTAACAAGGTTCCAACTAGTTTAGGAATGTATTAGACTTAGGACTTTGTAGCAACAAGGCATGGCAATGTCATAGGATAGTTTTTGCGGTCGCCTACACATTGGCCCATCAGAAGAATTTGACTTAGCTGCCAAGGTCGCATGCGCATTGTCTGTTTTTGCTTAAACGAGATGTATTTTACCTATCCCATTGACCCTGAGTTGCGTAGGAAGATTATAACTAGAATTATGTAAAGTGGTTTGCGGTGACAGTCTGGTGGTCAGATGTAACAGAAAAACTAGATTGAATACAGATTGTGGGTGTCGATATCATGCTTATGTTTTCCGAAAGATTCCTAGTTTTTTTAAATCATTTTCTACATGTAATATTAGGTCTTAATACGTATGAAAGAAGGATCATTATGATACCTGCATTCTATAAGCATAAGAGGAAGTCTGAATGTGGCACCGGTAACTGAAAAGTTGTGGGGAAATTGGTTGTCATGGTATAGACATGTTATGCGGGGGAATGACGAAAATGTCGCGAGAAAAGATTTGAGTATGAATGTCGATGGCTATAAGAGTAGGAGAAGACCATAGAAACGATGAATGGACTCTGTGAAAGATGCAATGGTTAGAAAAGGGGTGAGTGCCGAAATGACGACCATTAGATAAGTATGAAAGAAAAAGACATGTTGCATTGACCCCAAATAAATTCGCTTAAGGGCAGGATAGTGATGATTGTATTTTATATGCATACCAGTACTTACTGCAATTTATTTTTGGGCTTTTTGCCTATCAAGACAAGATATTGTGAGAATATTTTGTAGCTTCTAGTATCGTATATTGTCTCCCTTTAAAAATCCCTACAGTAATTCTTTTTGCCGTTTTAAAATGGACATTTTACCTAGGCCTTTACTGTTCATTCTTGACCATCACAGTCACTACAGTCTACAGCAACAGCACTACTGGTTCATTCTTTAACTAGAACTACATTGATTTCTCATGCGTTCCTGTTCTCTTGCCTGGCGTAGATATTTTTTGCCAGAGTCTACATACCTCTACATGTACTTGCCTTCATAAAATTAAGTTCGTGATGAGAATACCTGCATGTGGCACCGGCTGTCACATTATCATAATCTACCAGTGCGATATGGATTATGTTGCAGTCATTATTGGAACTATTTTGGTTTCTTTCTATAATGTAGATATGTCGAATGGGGTCAGAAACACGGTTACCTACACGATGACTAATCTATGCCTGCTGACTGTTGGAATAGGTCAGCCCAAAGCTGCAAAGGCTGTTTCCAAATATGGTCCTGCATTCTTAGACTCACATAAAATCCTAATATACATAAAATATAAAGTTTGGATTTTAAAAGATACCTCTGAGTTTGTTTCGGCATTTCTTCTAAGGGATCAGTCAGCTAGGAAATGCCAGCGCCATCTAGTTTTCAAATTTTGTTCAACAAAATATTGACGTGTATGCTTGTGGTTGTCTTAAAACATAAATAAACATTTCATTCAATTTCATTAGTTAGTTTGGTATTTGTAACACTCAACCTTCGAGTTGATAATTCGGCTAAAACGAAGAAGATTTTGCTATGGGTGTTAATAGAACTACTAGTTAGGGAGAGAAACATGAGAAAGACCTTAGTCCAGTTAATACAAAAATTCTGTTAAACACTGAAGTCTAAGAAAGATGTTGTCACGTGTTAAAAGTGTATTGAAAGATCTACTTTCTTGAATTAACATTTCATTTCAGATTTAAGTTTGGATGAAGTTTGTTGGGTTTGGTTAGTTGGTATAATTTACTCGACAGATTTGGTAGCAGTTTGTGAAAGACATCGTCTTGGAAAATGCTACTTCTTATTTTGTCAGCGACCAAGCCCCATTGGGTTTGCAATAAATTGGCAGTTACCGGATGGGCGCCAAAAGGCTGTGTTAAACCAACCAAAGATCAGGCTTCGTGAAAATAGAGAAAGTACAGTCGACGGAATCAGTGCCCCACATTCAGCAGTCCCGCAGCCTGTCACTGTAAATCTTGCCAAACTTGGAGTGTCAAGCTTGAACATGGCATCTTTGTAAATAGTGTACCTAATTTATCAGCCAGGGATCACCAGTTCGTTTCATTGAGGGACCGTTTTTTTAATAAGACTGTTGCGATCCGTATGGTAGACGATTAATTATTGGCAACCAAGTTTAAAAATATCAATTAAGAAATAAAACGAAAGAAACCTTAGTAGATTTAACAAAGTGAGTAATTAATATTAATGTGAAAAATTTCATTTTGTAACTTTCATGAATCTGTCTGAATTCTGGAGTACAAGCTATTGCCATGATATCTTGGAGATATTCATCGATAAGTCGAGATCGAAAACTTAAGGTTTGCATATAATAGGTCGGCGGTCCGGATCAGACCTCAGCGGTCGGACCTCAGTCATTTGGTGCTCTTGTTTTCTGACATTAAATAAAAGTCGTCAGGAAAATCGTACAAATCTCGCATTTTCCGAACTAACTGCGACATTCACATATCGTGTAAAGTTACCATACTGAACCAATAATCCATATAACACTTAATTTAATCAATTATCTCTGCCAACTGTATACCAGTTCAGTTAGTGGCTTTATTATCTTGTTACATATTTATTTTTATGTTCTATCGAGAGGTGACGTGAATAAATATCGATTAATAATGACAGCTTACCAGCTTATTAGTCGAGTGGTCTAACACTTAGAATAGGATACTTTATTTCTAATGCTGATTTTACATTTCTGAAGCCAAGCAGCATTTTTGTGTTCAAGAAGGTCGAATGCCGTTGAAATTGCAGGATTGTTACTTTAGTTCTTTATTATTGACTGGTTTTTGCCCTCGAATTCGCCTATTTCTTGTTTTTACATCGTAATTATCATACCCCCTTTTGTCAAAGAATTTTCATAATCGGATCAGTTCTCTACATAGAAATTCATAAATTGTTATCTTTTAAAACAAATATTAGTACCTATGAACTACAATGTGAGATACTATGTGTTGGAAAAACTTATCATCAAGAAGAGGACCCTCATGTATGAGGTTGAGAAAAATATTTTCTACTATGAAAACGAAAGGTTATTTTGCGTATCTAACAGTAAGGTACTCGGTATTTGAGAAATTACTTAAAAAATTGTAGAAAGCAGAGCTTTAACTGCAGCCATTTCTACTGTATTAGTTTCACTAGAAGTGGCTGAAATGACCACAAATTCGCGAATCTTATCTCTTATCTTCTTAATCGTCTTTAATCTTTACTATAAAACTGTTTTATATGACTGCGATTTAAACCAAAACTGACAGAAGACTAAGTAGGTTATAATAACATACTACAAAAATATGAAAACCTGTTTTAATAGGTAATGTGGGGCGAAGATTAAATCTCGGCTCGGCTGAATATACTAGGTGATGAGACCTTTTGTTGTTACTTTGCTAACCTCGCTTGTTGATTAACCTATTCTTAATCAAGCGATTTCAGCGAAAACTTTTCCACTAAGGCCACGACCTTCAACCATTGCGTAAGTAGAAGGAAACGTCACTAACATCATCAATATGAAACTATTCAGCAAACTGTCAATCCTCTAACATATGACAACTAAGCAATCGGCATATTTCTATACGCTTCGTAAGTTTTTCCTTGAAACGTCGATTGCTATTTATATTTACACGTTCATCGTGTAAATGTCACAGAAGTTCAATGTCGGCGACAGTTGTTTTGGAAATTAACAAAATTATAAACGTAATTTACAATGTTATGAGCAAACTTAACACCAGCCAATGTGAAGTTTGCAGAAGATTAGGTAAAAAAAAAAAAATTCCGACGAAATTTGTCTACGCTGTGGGGTCGAGAATCGTATACAGCATTCATGGTTACAGTTTGCGCATATTGATGCGACGTTGACGTATACAGGGTGTAAGGGACATCGGTCCCTTACACCTATATACGTAAAGTCATATAAGATCAAAATATATCACAAGTTGTCGATCGACCTCTATCAGGTTGCACCCTCTTTGGGCGAATTTCACCCACGGAACTAAACGCGTCACTCCAAAAGGTTGTTTCTGAAAAACAGCGCTGTTGACACTAGGTCCGTCCGAAGTCACAGCATTTTGCTGAGCAACGACCTGTTCTTGCACAGATACGACGCACGGCTTTGTTGTTTTAAAATTTGTGGTTTTTTGGGTATGAAATAATATAATGCACTCTGCTATCGGCATTTTGTTTTTGTTTTGATGGATATTATATAACTACCGGCGCCGTAAGCAGTATTTATGTTGTCTATGGTCCCAAGCCTTGACTGACATTAACAGTCAATGGACAATATTGTATAACCTTCCGACTTGGATACGGGGCTTTTGTATGTGTGCATTTTAAGTTTCTCAGCATAATTTTATTTTTTTTGTAATGTGCGTTTTGTTTGTGCAGAATAAACATTTTTCTTTCTTTTCTTTCTTTCTTCTATAAGTACAACTAAACCGCATTCAAAAGAATTTTAATACTGAAAGCTCTTGATCGCAGTTAAATTGTTCAGTTTTATGGTGAGATTCAACCCAAATAAGTGCCGGTTTTCACGAAATTAGCTTTTTTGTAATACCATGCACTATAACTCCCTGTTATAAGATTCTGAATAATTCTAGTTTACAAAGGAACATTAATTCTACATTCTACCTTCATATTTCTGTCTATCTTCGTTAACAATTACTCCAAGTAGATAATTTGCTTCTTTGCGGATCTGCTCATCCTGCATAATACATTGTGTGAAACGGATGTTTGTGATAGATACAAAGCTACTTGTAAATAATAGGCTCTTAACAACTAGATGTGACTGTCATATTGTGCGCTTTTATAATTTCTAATATGACTATTTTATCGTGGATGTTCAAGTCCACGTCACGGCATGTCTAAAACACAGTCCGTCCATTGTAACGTGCATCTATGTACAAGGTGCCATACATTTTACGGACGTGGTAGTCCAAGAAAATATCGTCACGTGAGGTCCTTTAATGCATAGTTTAAAAAAAGCTGGAATGTATCGAACACAAAGGCGTTATCACCGCGTCTTTGTCGTATCAATATAACCTACAAGCAGGATTGTCTTTCTTTTTTTTTAAACCTTGCCCCCCATTAGGAATTTCTCCAGTATTGTGGGTGCGTTTACAAACATTTAAACCCACATACACAAACAGCCAGACCCGGAACAACTACTTGTAGGTCATACCAATATTTAAATTAAAATTTATATTCATTGTATGTACATTTATATTACAAAAACAGGGAGAAAAGAATCACAGGGCATCAAAAAATTCGTCCGCATCGCTGTCAATGGGAAAAGTGCCCTAAAGGCTGGCAGCATTGCCAATTTGTATGGCAATGTTGATTCTTTGGCAGGATTGTTGAATTAAATCTCATTCCTAGGCAAAAAGAGCACCCACAATAAAATGCAGCCTCCTAATCAGAATTGGCACAAACACTAGAATATTAATAAACATTCTATTGTATGTTACCGCAAACTGCTCCGACGCATCTAGGAGCCACACAAAAGGTTGTAAATCTCTCGACCTTCCTCTCCATGGCGGACGCACTTGCGCCGATGCGTGTACAGTCGAACGGAATATATCGATGTGAGTTATTTTTTGTTGTTGGTTTTATTTATAGATTTTTTGTGGAAATATTTTTTGTAGGCTATGAAAAATGACTTCATCAGGAGTGTCACAGTTTAGTTTAATCATACTGAATTAAATTATTTTAGTCCTGGCTGGTGTAGTCATTTTCCCCATTTTAATGATAGGAAAATATCCAGAGCACATTTTAAAAAACAATAGAAAACGGTGATGCGTTCCTTGCATTTATGCGGACTCTTTTTTTGGTTTGTTTTTATTTATCGACCAAAAATGCTGGATCTGCGATTTGAAGATCGAATTGTGTTAATTTTCCATTATGTTTTCATTGATGTGTAAGACCTTCCATAGTTCTGTCAGTTCGGTCAATCCATTTATAAGATTCTGCTTAGTTGATTCGACTTTATCAACTGCATTAACTAGAACGAAATCTTTCAGCCAAACTGACCTTTTCACTTCCTAATCATCTTACTTTTTCATTCTTTGCGCGATCCGCAAGTATGACTCCACACATTCTGTACTGGCTCATAATTTTTTTATTATATCACTAAGTGGTAAAATATCAAAGTATTACGAACGCTACAAACCTGTCATATCACGATATTACAGTGATTGCGAATTACTGAATGGTTGGCAGTATGCAATATAAAATATATTATGAAGGAGAAATCTTAAATCTCATCGGTGCTAGGGTTAATAAAATCTATAATATTTGCAAAGATTTATCTTTTAGTCACTTAAATAGAATGCGCCAAGGTAACTCGCGAAAGGAACATTTTCTTACGTTTTCGTGTTTTGCAATTTGTGTACAAATTGCAACAAAATTTGCCCAATCCTGGTTTATTTCTTGTCAACTATAACGTCACGACTACACCCATTTAGGGCAATGGCAACATGTAGCAACCTGTTGCCAAAAATACGGCCACACAATACCGTGCAATATGGAGCAACTTAAAAAAAACTAGGCAATACGCCCCTCACCTGCCACCTCAACCGCCGCGCCGTCCGGTTCCTCTCGCAAAAACGAGACGTAGTTATACCTACGTACAAACGAGATACAAAGAAAATTGACTAAAAGTTTCCAAACTGATTAGAATATCCAATCAGTTTGGAAACTTTTAGTCAACGGCAACTCATATTGGCGACATTGAGAAATGTGAAATATATGGAACAATCAGAAGCGATATTCCCGAAACCATTTCCGAATTTTATAGTTGTTGCTCCAGATTGCTCCACTTAATTGATTCAGATTGATCTGTTAGTGTCGACGAGCAATAATTGCTCAAAAAATTGCCCGTGTAAGAGCACCTTAACACTAATAGGCCTGCAAATTTAAAAAACATAAGAAAATTTAATTTTGTGGACTCAGCGCATCCTCCTTAAGTTAATTGGGGTTGAAATATAGAAAAGTAACTCCATTTTTTTTACTTGCTCATATTATAGTGATGACCTGTCATTGGACACTTACGGTCTTATTCGTAAAAAAAGCTTATCGAAGCATATAGAAGGTCTAAGACATTCATTAGTTAAACTGCTCGATAAGCTTATCAAACCTTTGATAAAATGTTGTATTCATAAACGTTCTATAACTAAAATGTTATTTATAAATCAACATGTTGCCATTTTAATAAATTTCCCAACAAAATGACCCACACATCGAATCGTCTAACGAGAATGTCTGCCTACACACCGAATAATTGTGACCATAGACATTATTACGTACTGGCAACTACTTAATTGTCTACAGTTATGATACTTCTGACGCAGTGACGTCAATGTTATCTAAATTTGACAAATAATTCGAAATTGTAACTGTCAACTGATTGCTTGAAAATTGTCATTTTGTTGACACACACTATTTGTACGTCAAATGGTCAAATGTTATTTTCTTTGTAATCAATCAGCTGCTTTATAGTCGGCCATTTTTTCCTTAAAACACTGTAAAGTAGAGTTCTGGCGTTTATAAATTTCTAATAGGTTCATAGAACGCTTTAGTGCTAAAATGCGTTTATGAATAGCACTTTTTGTAAACCAGCCTTTAGCAACTGTTTAGATGTTCGATAACTTTTTATGAATAAGACCGTACGCCTTGTGATTTCTACATAATTATGTACAAATCATGAATTAAAGAAAACGTACTTAAAATATATAAACATTTGTTTATAGAGAAAAATAGTTCTAATTTTCTCACATACTGGGCCGATACTGAAAGTCATTCACAATATTTCTAAAATCAGTCTAGCGTTGAAGGCCAAAGCTATGACTAACTTAGTAAATTATATCCTCAAGAATAAAATGTTGTTTAGCTGGTTTTAATTTCACACAAAAAAGATCATCATAATTATATTAAAGCAGACTTTACGGAAGTGAGGTAAGCATACAAAGAAATATATTTTTCAATGACCTTTTCGTCAGACTATTATATTATTACCTTATTAAGTAATAGAGAAGTAATTTAGAGATGTTGGATTTATGAATATTTTATTCAAATAATTTGATTTATGCGGTTATTTTTTTGTTACCAAAATGTATAATATCTCTGCTTTAAATGAGAACTGCAATGTTGACGAAACTGTTGTAGGAAAAACGGCTTGAAGATTGTTTGAAATGGAAGAATTTTATTTTCAGACAGGACCTTACCCTGGCTATATTTTATGACAAACAGGAATGGAATCGGTGCAATTTTATTTTTGGCCAATTAAAAAAACCCGTTTTTATTGCTAGATAGCTTTTCCCTCATAGAGTTGCGTAGTAGCCCGCGGCTTCTCCGGCGTCGATGTCGGAAACTATTCTACCGGAAATGGCTATTAAGACAAAAAAGTAGCCTTTGTTATTGGTTATAACATTAGCTATCTGCCAGTGAAAGTTCTGTGAAAATCGGTTTGTCAGAACAAGCACGCATACAAACAGACAAAAAAAAACAAAATTTGATTTTTTGGTTGCATTGAGTAAAAAGCTATAATTTGAAATTCCAAACAAACTTAAGATATCTTTAAGAAAAGGCCGTGTTATTGAAAGGTGACCTATGAATTTCCATGCTACTTAACGGCGACTTAAAAATGAGTTGCTTGTCACAATTCGGGACGATATATACTGAAAGGATCAAAGGATAGGTGTCCCTTTCAAACTTCATTTTCATTTTCTTCTAGAAGACTAAGAAAATAGCTAAATTGCTATCAAGTGCTTCTAGGGGCTCCTGCAGACGGACACGATGCGACAGCGTGACGTGATTCCAGTAGGCGAATTTCTAGGTAGGAAAATTTCATGGAAATTGTTCTACTAGAATCGCGTCGCGCTGTCGCGTAGTGCCAGTCTGCAGGAGCCTTAAATGTACACTTCAATCTGAGCCGAATTCTCTTAATTTTGTTTTTTGGTAAAATGCTAAGAGAAAAAATGTTCTTACGTAAAACTTTTTTGGTTTGACCCTTCAAATGTATTTAGCCTAAAAAATTATGAACACTGAATACATCAATCAGGGTCCATATATTTTGAGGACCCTGCATGATGTTTTTTTTGTGTAACTATTTTTATCAAAGCCCCTATGTGCCTTAAGTGAAGCTTCGTCTATTCCAAAGTAAGCATCCTCATTCACGCTACCAAATAAAGCAAATAACTAATGTGACCATTTTTAAGGGTAGACAGTCTACATATTATCCTCTCAGATCTTTCGTGACTGAATCATCATCATGTCAGCCGAAAGACGTCCACTGCTGGACATAAGCCTTCCCCAAATGTGGGAGATTTGCCATAATCGCCACGCTTGGCAGGCGGGTTGGCGATCGCAATAAGGTGGTAAAATGCATAGAGAACGCTGCTGCCCATTCTCTAGTAACTAACTATTACATGACTGAATATTGATCCTAAATATTGGCTAATATATTTCACAATTGTTACCGTCATTAGATATCTATTGTACGTCAATCTCGGCAGTTCTACATCTTTTAGAAAATTATTTGCTGTATTTGTAACATCCACTGTCTGTCCACCGCTAAAACTTCCATTCAAATGAAATTCTTGTTGTCCTTCTTAGTTTGTAGTTCTTGTATTAAGTAAACTGCTACTATTTATTTAATCAGCTACTGGTTCCTTTAATTTAAATGCGGGCAAATTGCGAGTTAGCCAGTGTCGGTTCCATTAAAATTCTTGAAGTAGTTGACAGGAGAAGTGTTTTAATTGGTCCATGTGATGAAGAATGGTATACCTCATTGCTTTAATTGGTTGGTACTATAGAGGCTATTTACTTAGTGAAAAGCCTCACACACATACTGGCAGCCTATGATTAGGCTGTGTCTATGCTCGAGCATTTAGGATGTTCAAAAATAAGAACGCCAAATAATTTTAAATGGGTTTTGTTCCGTGAGCTTTGATTCAATTGACAGGCGCGTCTTTGTAAGCATCTGATTATCTTCCAAACTCTTGAAATAAACGTGGAATCCCACGGTTTAAGCGCCCCGTAATGTTTTAATTTATATTCTTGTACCTGGAGGCTCCTCTGAGCCTCCACAGTACCTATTTCATGAGACCGAGGTTGCGAACAAGAAGGCAAGATATCGGGCCCCTACTTAGTAAGAAGAGCTTTTATGCTATGATGAACTCCATACGAAACTACATTTTGGAAAGGGACTCGATTCAATTCTATTTAAATTTAAATTTTGAAAAAGTGCCTTTATGATTATCAGTAAGATGAGCTGATCGGATAGAAAAAGATCATGGATTTAAGTCAATTAACGACGTGGAAGTGCAAAAGCAAGCAAGATTTTTGTTGAAAAAATTCTCAATACGCAGATTTAACCCCCTTTGACCCTAAAAGACACCCCGTCCTGCATATCGTCAAATACACCCACCGACACAAACGACACTACGGACACAACTCTGCACAACATAACTCACATACAACACACACACACACTCTTATACACCTAAACATACACATACACACCTCTCCCACACACACATTATACAAATGGTTCTTTCTTTAATTAGTTAGTTTTTATTAGCTTCAGTAAAGTCTTTATTTTCTTTCATTTTTGTCTATTGTAGGTACCTACTCTGTGAAGTTCCGAAATTTTACTTCCTAATTAGTGTTAACTTGAGAGCCCTGTCATCCATAACACAAGTTTAATCTTAGCTTGGGCGACAGAGGTTTATAATTCCAATTTACTAGAAGAAAATCATCACCAAGTGGTAACACTAAAATTGTAAAACTGGAAATACAGATTTATTATTTTACAATCCCGACCAATATTGGAGATCTGTAAACATGTCGGGTGAATTGGCCAAACGACATAGCTAATCATCATCATCATCTACCAAGCTTGTTCCAAGATGTTGGGGTCGGCTTCCAGTCTAACTGGATGCAGTACTGGATGAATACCAGTATTTCATATGGAGCGACTGCCTAACAGACCTCCATAACCCAGTTTCTGACGACCCGTAACGACTGTCAACGACATCATCATTTCAGCCGAAAGACGTCCACTGCTAGACATAGGCCTCCCCCAGACTCCTCCACTTCGACCGGTCTTGTGCTTCCCACATCCAGCGGATTCCCGCGGCCTTCACAAGGTCATCGGTCCACATTGTGGGAGGCCTTCCGACTCTACGTCTTCCGATACGCGGTCGCCACTCCAGAACCTTTCAGCTCCATCGACCATTTGCTCTGCGAGAAATGTGCCCAGCCCGCTGCCACTTAAGTTTGGCAATTCTTCGGGCTATGTCGGTTGCCTTGGTTCTCCTGCGGATCTCTTCATTCTTGATTCGATTACGTTGGGAGACTCCGAGCATAGCCCTCTCCGTTGCCCTTTGGGTGACTTTATGCCTTCCGATAAGGCCCATTGTGAGCGACCACGTTTCTGTGCCACTGGCAACACACACTGGTTAAAGACTTTCGTCTTCAGACACTGCGGTAGTTGGTACGAGAAGATATTGCGAAGCCTCCCGAACCAGCTGCCCAGCCGAGTCGGATTCGACGACATACTTAATAACAACAGAAAATTAAGACTGACATAATTCCGTCAATGTATATCAACTACATATTTTTCCCCTTACACGTGATTATAAAATTAATAATGTAAACAGTATCAAACGCGGATGCCGTCACCGATGTATTACGGACATACGTTTGGCCACAGCAATCTTTAGTACCATACTGCGCACATAAAGTACTGTCACAAAGAAAACGTATTTAGTAATTCTTTCCTCGTCTGTACCAACGCATCAGACGTCGACTTCACACGACGACGGCCTTGTGGATATGGAGCGAAGTAATGGCCCGTAATTGTATGAATGTTGGTATGTCGCAATCAATCGTATTTGAGTACAGTGGGGTGGTATATTGTTTGTTTACGCTGTCAATGACTGGGGTGGGGTTTTGTGTCCATGGACTTGGGACGTGAGGATGGAACGACGTAAGTGGACATATTATGACGTCTTTTGGATATTTTTTTTTTTACGTTGTCAAATTGTTATGATACTGTAGAAAAAGGCTTGCGTCCCGAAATTTTTGAAAATTGAGTATTAGAATGAATATTGTCAAAAAAAACTAGCTTCTCCCCGTGACTTCCGTCCACGTGGAACAAAACTATGAGCTCTATACCATAAAACATCCTGTGGCACTCGACAGTTGTATAGCTTTGAAAGACTACGCACTGGGCCCGCGTGGTGGATTAGGTACAGCCCACTCCCTCTCACGGAAAGATGGCCTGTCTCCCAGCAGTGGGAACGTTATAGGCTGAGTATGTATGTATTCAAATAAGTATTATGCTTTCCCCTAAAACTTCTAAGTAGGTATAGAAAATTCATTACCGAAAACACTTTTTCTTCACATAACAAATAGTTCCGTGTGGTGCCAGACGTAAAGAATAGCACCATCCCATTTCTTTCCGTGGCTGTCGTAAAAGGCGACTAAGGGACTCACTAGAGAATGGGTAGCAGCGTGTTCTATGCGTTCGCCAACCCGCCTGCCAAGCGTGGCGATTATGGCAAACCCCCCAAAATTTTTCGGGGAGGCCTATATTTGCAGTGGACGTCTTCGGCTAAAATGATGAATGATGAACAAATAGGCACAGAATCTCAAACGTTGACCATTGTCTTTGTTTACCCCATAAGTCACATAACCATAGTTTTTACTTACTATAAAACTACGCATAAATAACTTGACTAGTGTACTGTACACCTACCTACTTCCATCGAATAGTTTTCCCTATAGATACTGCAAGCAAAGGATAGCAATTTATAGCATAATTATTGAATAGTACAAATAATTGATTTGAACAGTAAATAATTTACTCACTGTTATAGTTGTTAGAAAATACTTTATTTACTTTGTAGTACAACCAGTTATTTACCTTCACAGTATAGGTAAGTATTTTTATGTAAGGCTTGTGCTTATGTGTTGGTCGTTAACTCGTTACATAGCTAAGGTAATGTGAGATAACTTGGACTAAGTGTTAATGAGACTTTTTTTGTGACGTCACTAATATATTTAAAGCTAGATGAAGTCGGCCTTTCTTATCTGACTACTCTCGAGAAGAAAGGCCGAAACAAACTCAGAGGTCACAGTCTCTTTTAAAGTCCAGACATAATGCTGGTCAGATCATGTGAAGACCATGTAGATTGATCTTGTATCATTTTGAAAAATATGCAGCGTTGAAGACAATCGTCCTATCCACCTGTATAATCTTTAGCTACTGATGGAAATTGATCTACCAAAGTTGCGTCGCCGTCGCGCCGTTCTGTGGGAGCCTTAAAAACGGGGTTTGAGATCCTTACTTCTGTCAATAGAAAGGTCATTCAGACAGCAAGGCTGGTAATGGGGCTGTTTGATCAGGGTCTAATTTATTATGCATAACTGCCAATGCGACATATTTTATACATAATGACAAGATTGGTATATTTTTAGAACAGGTGGTGTTTTTAATACAGCAGAAAATGTATGAAAGAAACTTGTAAAATAGTAGAATTATCGGCTAGTTTTCATTAAATAGGTCCCAAAAAGTGCCATACTAGCACCCGTAAAAGGTAGGTCAAGGAAGATATTGCTCATTCTCCACACAAAACTCGCTTTGATAGTCATAGAATTAGAGTCGATTAGTTCTTTTCATCTGACTCCAATTCAAATTGAATCCGTAGTTAGTTAGTCCAATATCGTCATATTCTCAATTCAATCCAATTTAGTTAAAGCTGAATTTAAATATTTAGTATGAATAGTTAAAGGTGTGGTATTAATGGTGTAAAACTATTTCTGAATTTCAAAGGATTATTTTATTGATATTCAATGAAAAGGTATTAAAATGTAACATAAAATGGTATAAGCGCAGACCTAAGAAAATATGGATGGGTCTTGAAAATAGGATCATCAGTATCTGCCTAGCCTTTGCCCAACTATATTGGGGTCAGCCTCCAGACTGACTGGATACAGCTAAGTATAATAAATACATGGAACGACTACCTCTGATCTGACCTCCCAAGCCGCCAACCCCACCAACAACAACCAGAATTCCGGGCTTTTGACGATAACGACTGTCAAAGATCAAAGAATCATAGCCAGGACCATCGGCTGCATCGGGTGCTTTCTGAGGCACGACGGGTCTTCGTGTGTAAAGATGGTCACCCATCCGCGGCAAACATAGCTCAACCTGATTGTTCGACCCGCACGTTCTTATTACTGAGCCACAAGCTCCTTTAACATATGATAACACAAGAAAAGAAAGGAGTGTTGAGATGACAGCCCATAAAGATGGGTAGAAGAATGGTCCTAAATCTATTGGGATAAAGGTAAGAACAGGGCAGCAAGAATGAAAAATATCGATGTCTATGCTATAAATATAAGACTTTAATTGAACTAATTACTAAATTAAAACTATATAAAAAATATTAACTAATCATCTAACTAAACAAATAAATACAAAAACACAAGGAGACTTAGGCGTCAAAGTATTCGTCCGCATCGCTGTCATCAGGAAACGTGCCCAGAAGACTGGCAGCATTGCCACGTTGAATGGCAATGCTAATTCTTTGGCCAAAGATTACCCAGCCCTCTGGTCACGTGAAGTGTCGACCAGCCGGCGAGAAATTTCCTTAAAAAGGAGACGTGCACTCGGGCCCCATGACCCGAGCTATAATATATGGAATTTCAAAATACAAGGTCTATGTGTAAGGAGATGTAAAACTATAGGTAGTCTAACAAAATGACGATATAAACTAAGTATGTGAAGATCTGCGCAACGTAGTAAATCTCGAAGTACATAAATAAAGCCAAGTAAATAGTGGTATATAACTACAATATTGTCAATAATATTGACTTGTGAAAAACATTACATACACGCAACATATACCTCAATTTTGTTGAATAACACGAGACGCGAAGCCTTCTAACGGCATTGACAATTTAAAATATAAATCTGAAAATCCGACAAAATTATTAAAATACATCACAATAATATACATAATAATTCTAGACGATTTAACAGAATAATAATACTGTAATAACTATTACGCTTAATGAAGATTAGAGAGAAACCCTTGACATTTTAGAAAAGAACCATCTCGACCTCGGATCGTACTTAAATATTATTTACCTTCTAAGAGAACATCACACTGCAGGCAATTAACTATAATGCGGGGAAGTGTAGTATGTACAATATGTGCCGCGATTTCCTCTGAATAGCGTAGTACATAATATAGTTGGTTTATACGGAGTGGTCGGCCTTGAGGTTACCTGACATACCATGCCCTTTCTTCCACCTTGCTGCCTATGTCTTCTGAACGGTGATTGCATACATGATACGTTATTAATATGCTGCGATACCCCGACTCCTCAAGGTTACGTCTATGCAGTCCTGGTACATTTTTGCGAACAAAAAATGGATCGCTCACCTCTAATTCTTTGGTCATAGAGATCATTTCTGTTTGTCTTGCTTGTAAGGTTGCATTGTCAGTGAGTACGTGATTAGAGTTAGTCGCAAGCGCCACCTGTCGCCCAAAAACGGCAAGTGCAGTTTTGGTTTGTTGATCGTATCGAATTGATCTAGTGTTTCCGTTTTGCATTCGAGTTAGTTTTAATATCCTGATAAATGTTTAATTCATGGGACAGCAATTTATACGGTTTAATTGTAAAATAGATACGTTTGCGCTGCGTTAGTATCTGATATTGTTCACCAAACTTGTTTAATTAGAGCGTTTTGGTTCATTGGATGGAAATTCTACATTTGCGCATGATTTGGGCATTGGCAACTTTAGATGCCAAATACTTATGCCACCTTATCCACTAAATCAGTTTTTGTATTAAGAACCCAACATTTAGATAAATGCAGTTCTTTTTTACAAAACGGACCACTCAATTCGTTGGTAAATTGATTTTTGTATTAAAAACTTTACCCAAATTCACGTAATTTATGCAGAACTAAAGTTAGATCGCGTTTTGTAATAAGATCCATATGGTTTGGGCGATTTACTGTTGGTGAACATGCCAACAACCATGGTCAACACAAACATGGTGAACACGGAACTGAGAGCTAAGCAATTAATTAACGAATTTTTTAAACTTTTAAAATAGTTCAACTTTATATAGACATACTTAACCAGTTTTTCAAAATATTATATTAGAGCAGAAGCCAAACTATCGACTTTTCATTTTTAGACAGTTAATAACAGTCAGACGCGTTAGATAAAGAGTAAGATCGTGTAGTCGCGGTAAATACCAATAAAAAAGACCACCTACAAGTCATCTCTCATAAATAATGTTTTATTTGCTACATACTAGTGGAAACTTAAGAACAAGTCAATCACACACAGTCTAGCTAATTATGACTCCCTTGAAATTGTTAGACCAGACATTAATGCCTAGGCACAATAGACCTCTGTTGTTCACAAAGGAAGACCTTGCAACGCGTTAATAATGCGTCTAAAATTAGGCAGTCTACGCTGAATGGAATACGTAATTTTTCCTTTGTGAGAATTTCTCATACTGTACTTGTAAGGTAAGGAAAGGTTTTATTTGAAAATTGTGAAACATTTCGACCAGATGTTGGGACTTAGAATGGGTTATTTCCTTTTTTGGTTTGGTTTTGACGATTTCTTGTAAAAGTCAACAGTATAATCTATATTATAAGTGCATCAGATATCCCGTCGGTCCGAGATATACTTCTAGGATTCCTTACATAAAATTAATTTCTAAAAGTCTGACTAGTTATCGGTCTAAATACAAAATCTATTCAAAAGCCCACGTTTAAAAATTGGGCATCTCTCTCCCAAAATATGTATATTGTCAAAATGATGTTGGAAAAAACACAAGTACCAAAACCTTGTTTGCTGCTACTACAACATAGTGATCGGACTTCAAAAGAATGTTATATCAATAAATATACGGTTCAGCATACGTTATGCATGTCGACGCACTGAATCTAATTAATTGCCTCAAGGCTGCGGCTTTGTCTCCAACTATTTGTAACCATCGGACTATGGTGGTGATCAGTTCACAGGAGGAAGCGGAAGAGGGAAGGAACAGAAAAGTACCATGAATGATGATGAGGATAATGTTGAAAGAAGTGTGTGTTATCCGTATGTCAGGCCGAGCTTTTTCCTTGCTATATTTGGGGCTAATGTCATCTGCTTTTCGCAGTTCTGAGAAATATTGCATATTTGATTGAAATCTAGAGATGCAAGACTGCAAACCATGCTATATTTTGTTTTTAATATTATATATAGTTCCCATAACGGCGACACAGTTAAAGTTTTAAAGCAGGAACCTGAAAGAGAAAAGGACAATTATAAAGCGACACAGAATAACACGAATGAAGTAATATGTAGACTTTTGCGGTTTGACAATTTCGGCGTGCCATGAGTGCTGTATAACAGTCCTACCTTTTGCAATGAATCTACAGTCTAAAACAGTCGTAATTCAGCCTGTTTTGGACACAAACATGATTTTTAGTCTTGAGCAGATCGTCACAATGAACCTTAAACATCCTGACTTGTAATAACGTATCTATTCCTTCCAGGACGTGATAGTGTGATCTATTTCCAACAATTAAGCACCCTATAAAGCCTAGGCAAAACTTCTTTTTTTTTACTTTCGTCCTTCATTGAAAATGTTTTCCCCGCTATTTGTACGCCTAATGCCACAGAAAATTTTGAGATAACCGGTGTCAAAGTTCAAGTACGTAGATGATTTTTGAGTTTACGAAAATGTTTACAGATCTTCTTCCTTTAGCTTTTAATAACAGTTTGACATTTTAGAAAATTTGTTTACATCGAAAAGTTTGTTAAAGTGTAGGCTAATCAATAGAATAATAATGAAGGCCACTCAGTTTCGAGAAAAGTGATATTTAGTGACGAATTCTGGGAAATTTTCAGAAACACATAAATATCGGGTTTTCTCGAATCCCATGAATTTTCGTCCCAGCTTAATGCGGTGCATAATTGTTGCATAGGGATCGTCCTGGAAGGAATACGTTAAATTATAAGTCACTCTGAGACATACACACATATCACACGTTTTCAATATGCGTAGTGTCTAAAGTAACTTAGCTACTTACCGTTTGCATTTTGCTTTCGACCATTGAGTTTTTGCTGCAAATATTAATTGTTCCTGTTATAAATTACAAGTTATGAGCAATATTTATTACTGCTTAATTTACGCACTATTCATTTTAAGAATACCAGATAGACAATGCTAATAGTGTACCTATACTGGTTTATTTCAATTGAATGCCAAGCTGAGAATTCCTGCTTGAGATAGTTACTTAAAGGAGTTATAGGTAAGTATTGTGTTTCTGTTGACAATATTGTTATGTAATATTGGTGTTATATTTCTTGAGCAACCTTTGATACAAATAGATTACTCCCACCTTACTTGAAGGTGTCGCCTTATCTAGAAGACGTCGAAAGGGAATATTCTGGAGAATGAGCAGTAGCGTTGTCTTTGCTAAGTACAGTAGTATTCTGTACTAGCTTCTGCACAAACTTTTGTCCAAGTCTCGCCTGCGTAAAATTCGTATTTTCACTACAAAATCTTATGACACTCGGCAATTATTGTAGATTTCCCTTGGATTCCGATCAGTCGTTCCGAACATAACCCTCTACGATCGATCAATCAGGTTAAGCTACGCTTGCCACGGTTGGTCCATGGATGGGTGACCATCTTTACATACCAGCATCCCTCCATGCCTTGGAAGCACGTTAATCCGTGGTCCTAACTGTCATTCGTGGATCTTTAACATTCGTTACAGGTCGTCAGAAGCCCGACAGTCTGACAACCAGTCTTACCAAGGGGTTTCGTATTACCCAGTAACTGGGTTGTGGAGGTCAGATAGGCAGTCACTTCATGTAAAATACTGGAATTCAGCTGCATTTGGTTAGACTGGAAGCCGACCACAATATAGTTGGGGAAAAGCTAGGTAGATTAATTAGACCGATATTGCAAAAAAATCTCTATTGACTAGTTTGAAGATAGTAGGTATTGCAGTTCGTCCAGACAGCATGGCACCAATAATCTCATCTGCTTTTGATTTGCACCAAATCGCAATGTTTACATTAATGGCTTTTAACATTATTTGCATACCGAGTTTGCGCTTCGATATACATTGTTTGTACTATAATATGTTAGTCTTGTTTGACATATAGGGCCAAGTAAAGCTCAAGCGTTCCAAGAAGTTCCGAAGATTCACATAAACCTGCATGGGTACAGAAACGTCAGGAGCTACGTGCACGGTTCCCATTGATACGTTCCTATGGAGAATAGCTGGCAAGAAACTTCACGGACTCTAAAAAAAATTGGCTTTTACAATGTTTTCAAATTACACTTTTGGAAGGACAATGTTAGGCGGTCAACCAGTACCAGGTACTTAATAAAATATAAAATGATCTACAAATCTACAGCCTAAGGCTTACAACGTTCTCACATTCACAACATACAAAATAATCTATATCGCACACCTAGATCTAAAGGGAGCTAAGTCAAAAATTGGGAGTTTTGACTTTTGCTTACCATTTAATTTCTTAACTCACTACCTATCGACCAATAAAGACAAAAGATAAAGATAAAAGATCATTTATTTGTCAAACATGCGTTTACATAAACTGACTAATCAGACATGCAGGGTATTAAATTAATATGTTGTGCGTCCAATAAAACAGATTTAAAAATATTTATCCAGTAGAACTTGCAAAGCAAATAATATATATACAGATAACTTCTCCAATGCACAGGAAAACGGTAATAGTTTTTGACCTTTTCTGAAAAAAGTGCTTTTTTGAGTTAACTGTGTTTAGATCTAGGTGTGCGATATGTCTAGTAGATAAATAACATTTTAGAACCAAATTCCATGACAATCACTTGTATAAAGGCCCTTGTCCCAACCCGAAACTTCAGTGTCTCTTGAAAATTTGATTGGTTTATAGACCCCGCAAAAGAAAAAGGGCGCTTATCACTATGGCAACAAAAATAGGAAAATCTTTACACAATACTTCCTTAACAGGAAAGTAGTCATTTGGTAATACTTTGGCAAATAAAATGATGAAAAAGTTGATGAAATTCCAGTAATATATTGCATGTAAATCGGAGAAAGGTCGGTAGCCTTTGAGGTAGACAACCTTTCTTTTCTGTTTTGCAGCCAGTGACAAAGCACCCAGTGAAGAAACCTTTCATTGACTTGAATGTGCGCTGGCAGCTGAGAGTATGTCATGCTCACTCAAATGTCTCACTGGTGGTGGCGCGTGTGTTGGATCATTAAGTTCCCTTCAAAATGGTTGAGCTGAATGGTGCTGATCCACACGTCATGTTCGTGAACGGGCGCCGCCAGTAGGGACTGGTCATCTCCTAGCTCCCACGGCTTATTTAATTTCTGAATTGTTATTTTATTTTTGTTTTAATCACGGACGCTTTAATGTGGACGTCTTTTTACATCGTTCTTACATTGAAAATTTCAACATAATGATGTAATCAACTTTTTGTAACAATACCATGATTTTAAAAGAGTGTCCATGGAGTTTCTTGCCCGTTCTTCTCCATAGGTACCTACGCTTTGGAATGGGCAAATAGCTTCATCTTTCTAACTCACCGACCTTGACAATTCAAAAGTGCCTGTAATTAGTTTATTTGAAATAAATGCTTTGGGTTTGAGTTTGAACCAGTGACAGGCGGGGTCGCGGGGAATAGTAGAGACTGCGAAGAGACAACTATATTTGAATTCAGAATCTGTGATAATTCTGAAGTTATGGAACAACAAACTCAATGACCATGACCTCTGAGTTTGTTTCGGCATGTCTTCTCAGGGGTCAGTCAGCTAGGAAATGCCGGCGCCATCTAATTTTTAAAATATTGACCGACAAAATATTGACGTGTAAAATTGTCTTAATAAATCTACTTATAAACGAAACTATTAATTTTATTTCAATGTCATAGGTAGGTACCAAAACATGACAAGTTCTAATTCCATTGCCACCAACGTTTTTTAAAACTTTTTTTACAAATGATCTTGATCACTCAAAAGTCGGTTAAAAGTTAAGTATCAGTTTGTATGTTGATCTCAATATTATGATTCGCAGGCTCGCAGCCATAAGGCTCCCGCAGACAGGGGCGACACGACAGCGCGACGCGACTCTGGAAATCAAAGAAATTATACGTAAAAACCAATACATCTCTCTAAGTACATATTACTCTATTGCATGATTATTTCATTAAATCACATTTGAGGCCGAATCTAACTTAGAGAGATGTATTTAATGATTATAATAAAGTAACTCTATTAGGTGTATATTATTTGGACCATACTTTCAGAGATGGCTCCCGGCTTAGTTATATGGAGACGACGACACAAAACTATTGACGTTCCTAGTCTGTATACAAAAATTCAGTTGAATATATCCAATAGTAAAATGTATTCATTTCAATTAGCCGCACGGGTCGATCGATCAGGTTAAGCTATAAAATACTGGTATTCAGCTGCATCCGGTTAGACTGGAAGCTGACCCCAACATAGTTGGGAAAAGAGGCTAGGCAGATGATGATGATTTATTTGTATAGATATTCAAAATCTTAATCTGCAGTTTTTTACCCCAATTTTCACTTTTTTTATCTGTATATCTTTGGTGTTTTTTTAATTAATTATAGCAAAATTAAACGTATTATGTGGAAAAAATTTAGTTTTCTTTCATCTTCACGCTACAGTATGTACGTATATAAAACCAGAAAATAATCAAACGGGCATCAAAAAGTTCGTCCGCATCGGTATCAACGGGAGAAGTGACCAAATTGCTGACAGCATTGCCACGTTGTATGGCAATGCTGATTCTTTGGCCGGAAAATAGGCCAGCCCTTTGGTCACGTGAAGAGTCGACCAACCGCTTGGCAATGTCTCTGAAAACTACGTGGGTACGGAACCCATGGCCCTAGTTTCAACCAAAAAAGATTTATTTTATGGTTTCAAATACTCCTATGCACAGTACGTATCCCCAGTATTTTCATTGTATTTCTTAAATATCTTCAGGATTCTTGAGCCAAGAAGCCTATGTATATTTATGTATCGTTGTTTATTATATTGTTATAAAATTTTTTGTTTCAATTGTAGAAATTACTGGTGTTTTTGCTGACTCTTGGTAAATAGACATTGAAAATAAATTGCTCTTGCAGAGTTTTTGCTTAGAACGTCCATAGTAAGAAAATTATAGCGGTAGGTATTTTTGTTGGGACCTAGACACAGATAAGTACTTAGCGATTTTAATTGAGATTCTAGACTTTTTATTTGCAATTAATTTAAAAGGCACGCGATGATTTACAACTTAGACTGAACGGTTCAATGAAATGTTATTTAAGTGGTTTTGCGATAATCTCAGACAAATATGGTGTCAGTTGCTTTTAACTATGAAAAAAAATTAGTAGACGGGTTGTTAGATTGGGGCTTCTGACAATCCGTAACGGCTGTCAAAAATCCAAGAATGACAGCTGGGACGAATGAACTACTGTGCTTTCCGAGGGTTACGAACTACAGTGCTTTCCGAGGGTTAGTAAAGACGGTGCCACGGTTGGTCAAAGCAGGGGTACCTCGGGCCCACTGTGGCAAGCATAGCTTAACCTGATCGATCGACTCGTGCCGCTGTTAAAAATAGCCAAAAGCCCCTCTTTATCTATACCTCCATAATTATAAATTAAAGTCTCATTTCGGGTCTGTCTTTGTGACCTCGTTGTTCTTTTTACTTACTAAACATACTACTCTAAACTACGGAAATGATTGTGATAATTAGTTTAATTATTTTTATGAATTCACGATAATTTAGAAAAAAAAAAATCGGCGACTTTTATGTTTATAATATTAAACCTACATAATCATAAATAAATCCATGTTTTATCAAGTAGCAAATACCGTGCCAAGTAGAAGCGGGTCGCTAGTTTTGAATAAATGTCATTTGTATTTCAGTGAACGTAATTTACGACAATCATAGTCTGAATTCAAAATTCACCGTTCACCGCTTCTCAGTAGATATTATTTCAAGCAAGAGACACGTCGTGACAAAATAATTAAGTTTATTAGGTATTAAGTATCCATAAATTCACGTACCTAATAGTTTCAACCACTGTATTGTATGACTATACCGATTTTATTGATTTGGTACATTTTATTAAGCCTTCATACCCACGGAGATGTTTTGTCGAGCGCTGAATTTTCAACGGAAAGCTTAGCACTGAGAGTAGAAAATCCAACAGAGTAGTTTTTTCACGCGCTGTTATTCGGTCTGTTCGATTCTGAATGCTCGGCTTAACTCTGAGAGTCTAAAATTGCGCGATAAGAATCGTCGTGCAAAAAAATCGCACGTGTGAACCTGGCTAATACTAAACATAGAACCACTAAATCTATATAATGCTAGTAAATAAAATTGTCTGAAACAATCGCATACTGTATCAATTACGTTGAATGTCAATTAAGGGGAACCGTTCAGAAACTTATTTGCAGGGGTGCGGGTTGTTCGAAACAGATACCGCGGCCCCTGGCGCACAGGCAACTGATCAACACGGGTGGGTTTTAGTCAGTAAAAGTCTGACACACCCTCCCGCTCCACCTAGAGCGGGACAAGTTATTTGATGATTTCCCACCCAAAAAAAAAGAAGAACCGTTATAATATTATCAGCATTTGTTTAAGGCGATCATGTCATCATAAATCATAGTTGGTGACTGGATGTTAATTAATTGGGTAAAGGGTATCTACCAGGTATAGAAAAAGGCTTAGGGTATTATCTATTATTGGATTATTTATAGTGTTTCCTTCGTGTTTAAATGCAAATCTCTTCATCTTTATCTACTCTTATCTCTGTTGCCTAAAAGGACAAAACTGTTATATGGACCATCCCATTGAAATTCGGCAAGTCACCTTTTGCTGAGCAATCTGTCAACACACCAGCGTATTTTACGCTTCATACCTTGATGGCAATGCTCTCCTCATGCACCGTGAATTGATAGAGTAGATACAAAGAGTGATAAGAAAATAAAAATAATAGTCGTCCAGACAGTATTTCAGTCATGGCGATCAATCTCAGCGGAGACTTACCCGAAGGTAAGTCTCCTCTGAGATTGATTGAAATATAGTCCTTTCTACCCACACTCTCATAGTCACGCTTGCGATCACCAACGGGGCAGTCACGAAGATTAAATACAGGTTAGGTGTGGTAGATGGTTGACGAATAAACGGCGTCACCATAGCAGGGCTAAGAAACGATGGCGTGACGAATTAAAAATTAAAGTAAATTGATGATTGTCCATAATTGACAACAAACAGAAAAGTATGGAATATTAGGTTTGAGACATTAGCTTAGGTAAAGTGGGAGAGTAAATATCAAGAAGAATAATAAAATATTCATTCAGAACCGATGCAAGTCTATTTTAGCGACTTTTCCGACCAACTTAATGACGTACATCCACTTCTTAGAATCAAGATTTAATTTGTTCTACAACATTGTTTATCAGACGGAACGTATAAATGCATTTCTACGAAAGTTATATAGCTCCTGGTGACAAAGATTTCATTTAAATATCTTCAGTTAAACTCGAAATTATTCCAAGTCACGTTTTTTAAAGGCAATAGTTAAATCTTCCTGTGGCTGGCTCCTCCTGGGTCTCATGGCTATATAATAACAGCCACATGGGTCGTTCTTCAGATATTGTTGAAGACGGTCTTTGGATGGGTAATTCCATCCATTATACACCGAGACCGCTCCGTGCCTCGGAGAGCATATTAAGCCATTGGTCCCGGCTGTCATTTGTAGATCTTTGGCAGTCGTTATGGCTACTCAAAACCCGAAAATCCGACCACCAGTCTCATCAAGGGGTATAATTTTACCCAGTTACTGACTTGTGGAGGTCAGATAGGCAGACCATGTAAAATGGGTACTGGTATTCAGAAAGAAAGCAAGAACATACATTTATTTAACTAAAAAGCAAACAACGCAACTTAATATACAATAATTAAAACTTTTGCCAGAAATAAAAATACAACCGACTTCCGGAAAAACACTACAAAGTGAAAAATAACTTAAATTTCGGAAGTCGGTGACAAAAAACGAAAATTCAAATCCAAAGTCGGAAAAAGTTTTTATTTTCACTTTTTAGTTATAGTACCTACCCCATATCAATTCGAAATTTCATCATCCTTGGGGTCAAAACAATGCATATACACCGTGAAATTTTAATGGTGGTTTTCCCGCAGCGAAATGGTTTTGTCTTGGTAATACAATCGTTTTATATACAAATAAAATATTAGAAACAAAAATGGTAGATTATTTTGCTGACGAGAGTTTATTTTGCTTTGAACATTTATAGATCGCTCAATTCCCTTTGTCGGCGGTGCGTGCGATTCGAGTAGTACCCACAAGCTACCTCTAGTGTTACTATTGAGTAGTGTTCTATCGAGTTGATGAATATTTTTTCAATTATTTTAAAACAAAAAAATCTGTATTTTTTTACTTTTACTCTGTGCTTCGAAAGTACTCCTTATGGCAAGTTGTTCTGCCGCGGGAAAACGACCACTAAAATTTCTCAGTGTATATGCGATAGCATAGCGTGGTTGACATGCTGTCATTTTTTGAAGAGTTCCGTTGTCTGTCTCCGAAACTCATCGTCAGATCTATATGAAATTATAATGGAACCATTTCGGAATAATCCCCTTTCGAATAAAAGAACTAACTTTGCAAATCCGTCTTTATACGACGAGTTATGCTCGAACATACATAAAAATTTTTTTAGAAACATGTCGAATTGATAACCTCCTCCTTTTTGAAGTCGGTAAAAAAAAATTAATGACAAATGTGATGTGCCTTGTAAAAAATTAGCTGGAATGTGGCTGCGTCAGATAGTCCAGCTGCATCCAGTTAGACTGGAAGCCGACTCCAACGTAATTTGGAAGAGGCTTCGCAAATGACTAAATCCTCTTGTTCCCAAAACTTACCTTGCCCTTTCTACTCTGCTATGTTTAAGATTTTATACCCTCATTTGTATGTAGAATACTATTAACAGATAATTAACGAGTTAGCACTTAAGGCTTATAATAAAGTTGTCCAATCAGATGCTAGATTTCTATTCAATGGTGAATAAATTGCTCTACTTCGAGTTTATTGTCACTATTGTATATGTATTGGTATATCTCGGTGTTGTGTTGACATCTTTTGTCTAGTTAAATTAGTTGCAACAGTTCCTTTGTACCCGACTGTGGTGCAGCCAAAAGAAGGGTAATGCTTTCAGTACTGAAGATCCAGGAGCGACTTTTTATGATGATGCTGAAGCAGACATGCTTCAGTCAAGTCGGATAACATCTGAGAGTTACGTTCTGAAAAGATATACACTTTTTTTTCCAAATAAAATTCGTACTAGGTTTGATTTAAAACATAATAAAGAACTTTGAAAATTACTTGGAGAATCTGCTTTTGGCAGAGATTTTAATCTTCATAGATTTTATAAAATAAATTTTACTATTATTGGTCCTTTTATTTCGGCTTTCAGAATAAGCCGAACATTTTACTAACGTCATCATCAACGTCTGCCAGTCTAACCGGATGCAACTGAATATCAGTATTTTGTACGAAGCGAGTGTATGTCTGACCTCCACACCAAGTTACTGGGTAATACAATACCCCTTGGTAAGACTGGTTGTTAGACTGCCGAGCTTTTGACGACCCGTAACGACTGTCAAAGATCCACGAATGACAGCAGGGACCAACAGCTTAATATAATCATCATCTTAATCAGCTTATAACATTCTCACTGCTTGGCCACCGGCCTCTGTGAGAGGGAGTGGACCGTAAACATCCACGAGGGCCCAGATGAATTGGTAGATGTCACATATCGATGAATTTTTAGTTCTAGAACATGCTGGTTTCCTCACGATGTTTTCCTACATCTCGTAAGTCGAGACAGTTACCACTGGGCCAACACTGCTCCAACAACTTAACGTGCTATCCGTTAATATGTAGCTTAACATTTTAGCAACGTCTCAACAACTGGAAACCATCTTCCGATTACATCCAACTAGCGTATTTAAAACTAACCTTCTTCTTTCAACAGTTTATCTAAAACAAATAAAACATAACTCAAACTCTTTATATAAAGAATCCTTTGTTATATAAAAACAATGGGAATTAATTGATTTTATTGGCATTCGTTATGTAAATGACAAGAGCGCATTCTAAATCATCGCCAGTAAACTATTAGCACGCAGATAATTTGTTCAATGGCTACTAACGAACGACGCGGAAAACATAAAATCTAGTGCTTTCAAAGTTCCTCGTAACAAGGCATAGGAGACAGCGATTTTGGAATATATTTTGAGTTTCATTAACGCTTTCTGTGGATACATAGGTACCGCAACGTTAGCAACTGATAGTGAATGAATTGCATCGACCCTAGCGTGGTTTATCCAGACTCGATTAATCGAACGAACCCCAAGATTTGCACTTGCCCCTGAACCCCGTGTTTCATGGTACTGTGTGTGACCATTGCATAACTAGGACTAGACGTGCCTTTAGGAGCGAGCCGTATCGGATTTGCATCCTGGAGTGGTGTATTTATATAAAGGAATACTTACATCTTTTAACGACGGTTGGTAAATATTGAACAACATATCATCGTGATAATAAACCGACTAATCTGCTGTTAACATTATCAGCGCAAAACGACAGACAACTACGGATGTTAAAAGACCCTAAACAAAGCCGAGAGTTACTTATTTTTCCTGTCATTGTGATTCTTATGGAACGAAGTACTTTAACGGAGCTTGCGGTAGGAGTAAAATTGTACACGACGAAATTATAATTAAGTAACGAAAATGCCCCAAAAGTTATACAAAGTTATGCCCCCTCCATGCGACTTTAAACTATTTATTTTATGAAAATAATATGCAGAGAGAAAGAGAGAGAGAGAGAGAGATAATTTCTGTGGTTTTCGAGGGTGCCAAGATGGCAGGTTTAAATTTTTCGTCATGGGTGTCATTTTCATGATTTTCGAGGGTGCTGAAGCCAATAGTGAGGTCAAAATGAAAATGGAAATTGCAGCTGCGTAAACTAAACCTATCTTTATTATTTTATTTTTCATATATTCAAGTGTAAAACTGATATTAGAAATAAAAGTGGCGTCCCAGGAATAACTTTTGATCAATGTCACTTAGTTTGATGTTAGTTAGTATGATATATATTATGTAAGGGGTCTTTTTTCATCCTATATGATCTGTAATCGTTTCTTTTGTATAAAAAAAATCTCGCCGTGGAAATTTAATAGCTTAAGTTTATTTGGGCAGCTCACTGACTTTTTTTTAAAGTTAGGTACACGCTAATTGTTTCCACTATAAAATATTCAAATCTCGCTCAGTCTTTCACTTACACCGCGTAAACAATAGTTGCGTACCTCGCGTTTAATTGAACGCTAGTGTGAACGCTCACGGTGTGAATAGCGCCCTGTCCGATATTATCGCGACTCAATGGATAATTAGCGACGCAGGCGCATTCGTACGACACTGTGGTGTAAGGAAACTAAGCTATTGAAAGGGCTATTCGTGTAGGTTTGTAATGTAGGAAGTTAGGTGCTCGGTTTAGGTATGTAGGTAGGTACTAAGGAAGGACTAAGGAATTTGCACTGTAAATAGCTAAATAGGATGAATGATGTAGATAATTTAGCAAAATCTTGTTGATATCTATTCTATACTAATACTAATAATAAACCTGAAAAGTCGAGTCAGATTTGTAAACTTTGTTTGTTTGCATTTGATGGCCCAATTCTTGAAGAAAGTTATAGGCTACTTAACATCAAGCTAGAACCCTTAGGAGGCAAGCAAAACGAAAAAAAAAATGAGAAAGAAACGCTAAGCAAAAAAGCGCGGTCGGGCGATGGGATTCGACGCAGTGGCTCGGGGGCCGAATTTTCACGTTAGTTCTACAATATTTTGTCAGTAGGTAATACAGGAAGAGAAAATTTTGATCGTATCGAATAGGAGTGCTTACCGGATTTCATTTTAATGTAGTACTCCTTTCTGATCATGTTTGTACCGTGCTTTGCAGAAATATTTTCTGTTCACTTTTACGTAAACTTGTCCGTTCTGTAAAGAGTCATAGTTCAAATATTCATACCGATCAGACTTGATCGGCGGGGTTACGGCTTAATGACGTAACCTTTAGGGTCATCACTGATGTAGACATTACAAGACGTTTCGTACTTTCCTAGGCACTTACTTTCCAACTAAGCGACTATTCGTACTATGTCGTGAGTGACGTCATACGATCGTCTTATTTAGTGTCTAGACGTGAAGCTCTTCCGCAATTATGTCAGTACGATTAGCATTTTTTTTTCGTTCTCGAAACTATTAAAAACTACAATCCTCCAATGAACGTATGTTAGAGGAGTTTGTAAGTGGCGCCAGTTACAGAAAAGTTGAAATGGAATCGTTTGTCTTGGTATGGGTGTGATGAGGAGTAAAGAAAGGCTGTACAAACACTTTTACACGTCGTCTATTTTTAAAACTAGATGAGGTTGACGTTTCCTATCTGACTACTCTGAGACGAAAGGCCGAAACAAAACTCAGACGTCACAGTCTCTTTTGAAGTCCAGACCAAGATTGGTCTGATAATGTGAAGACCATGTAGATTGGTGTCTGAGATGGTATTTATAGGAAAGAACCACACAGATTGAGTGGACCTGTACAGTCAGTGCCCACATTTGTAACAAATCGTGCAGCTGAACTCAGAATTTTAGGAGCTCAACAATTCGACGAACAATACCAAAGAACGGACATTTGGGTAGGCCACATAAATTACTCAAACTGCCAGATCATGGTTACAACTAATTGATAAAGAAAGTGTATTTTTTTTTTGTAATGTATTTTTGTGGCATACAGGCGCCAGCACATCAAGCTATTCCAAACTGTAAAACTTTCCCAATTGAACATGAACCTTATGCTTACGTCATAAAGTTGAACATCTATCAAAGAAATTTGACAGACTGGGATAGCGTGATGTGTCTGGACAATAAAGAATATACAGGGTGTCCAGTAATTAATGAATAGCCTTGAAATGGTTCATGGTAGAACTAATGGAAAAAAAACATATTTTATTTGTATTTTCTCTGTAAAAAAACATAAAAATTGTTTTTTCTGAATGACCATTAGTTGGACCATGAACCATTTCAAGGTTATTCATTATTACCGGACACCCTGGATAAATAAATAAATAAAAAAAGAAACCAAAACTAGTAAGAGGAACATCAAAGATAAGATGGATGGATTGTATAAGGGTTGATATGCCAAATAAGAAGTGTATAATAAAGTGACGGATGACAGCGGAGAATGGACGAAAGAAACAATTTCGACGACCGCAAGTAATAAGAGATAAGGAAAGGAAGACGATGAGATCTCCAACGAACCCAGTAATTTATGGAAACGTCTTCTTCCTAGAAAAGCTTCTTCAGTAAACATAACGAGCGGTGCAAACAGACAACGGATTAACATAAACAATTGAATACCCCATTGTTAGTGTAAGCGAACAAGCAATTAAGCGACTATAAGCCCTTATCAATTAATCATATCGGTGCCCACGTACTATCAGCGTGGCGTTATCCTACAACCGTTTGAATAGGGCGGCCATGCATCTTGTAAAAAAAAAGAATATGTTTACAATCTGACTCTTGAGGAGTAGGAGATTCTGTTGATTCTTCACTTTTTTATTGTTGCTGATTGGGCCTGCTCTTGACCTCGATCACGCCTGATGGAAAGCGATGGATAAGGTCTATGATGGAAAGAGCGTGCCCATCAGATGGCTGTTTAATCTTGCTTTGAAAGCAGTGGGTTAAATGTGGAAGGGAACACAGACGTTGGCACAGAGTTCCACACTTTTGCTGTGCGCACATGAATTTGAAGGAGAAGCGCTGAGTACGACTGGTTGGGATCTCAACCAAGTGCGGATGGTTTCCTGCAGTACGTGCGGTAGTACGGTAGTAAAAGGGAGATGGTGGGATAATCTGAGTCTTGCCAAAAATGTTAAATCCACTTACATGATATAAAATACCGTTGTTCCGGAAGGCGACTAAGGGACTTACTAGAGAATGGGCAGCAGCGTTCTCTATGCATTTGACCACCATACTGCGATCGCCAACCCGCTGCCAAGCGTGGCGATTATGGCAAATCCCCCCCTATTGGGGGAGGTTTATGTCCAGAAGCGGACGTCTTTCGGCTGATATGATGATGATGATGATGATGAATTTAATAATGTCGTCGCTCGAGCGTAGAAATGGCCATATTGTGATATGCCTACCCATTTCATGATTAGACCATCTAACATCCGCTATGTTGTTTAACGCTTAGCGTTCGACGATTTGCCTAGCGATTCTTGAGCATATCGACACAGTTAAGGTTTCTTCAAACAGCCGCGACGCGATAGCGCGACGCGACACTTGTAGAACAATTTCCATTAAGTTTTCATAGAAATTGTTCTACGAGTGTCGCGACGCGACCGTCGCGTCGCGCTAGTCTGCAAGAGCCTTTATGCGGAAAAAACATAACCCTGTCTTTGCTTCGCGGATTTGGGTAATAATTCCTATTCGACCTATTCCTACTCGAATAATTTCTATTTGAGGGTACTAAAAATACTTTATAGCCAAATAACTGGGACCAACTTTGATGTAGTTCTCGCTGGCTGCTCCCGCGACAACGCTCACTTCGCTCGCTCGGCTCGCTCGCTGTTGGTCACGGTTCTAACCTAACCTAATCCATTTAGTCGGGGTGCCACTAGCGGCGTGAAATGGATCTACTTTGCAATATACCCTGTGGTCAGCTGGTCATATCGATAAATGGTTTGTTTTTGTCGATCCGCCCGAACCCCACTATCATTTAGTTCTTGAAACGCAAACGTTTTTCGATAAAGCTGAGAAACATCGCAATCCTCTGATTGTGAAAGCCGTTAGTTATGTCCTCAGTAGGATTAGTAGAATTCGCCGGCCGAGACATATTCTTTCCGATCCAGATGACCCCATTACTCTGCTCCAAGAAAGCAGTAGGGCCACCAGTACAGCATACAAACACAAACAACCGTCATTTTGACCTCGCCGTCGAGGTTCTCGCGCCCCGCGAAGACCACGAGTTAACGATGAGACCCCCGACCGTCCCTTGCTCGTTGAAGTGCCAGCCATCACCGCAGCTGAGCTTGTAGAGTTAAATTCCCCAAGATTTACTAATAATTAAAACGTTTTGATCCAGCCTGTCGCCACTTACTGTCCCCCTACCAGTGACGCCCTGAGCCGAGGCCCGTACCCCACAGGGGGTGCCCTCAGCATGCAGTCGCTTAGTATAAGTATTGTAGTTGTTTTACGTCCCTGGCAGGAGGCTTTAAGCTTTCTTAAGGCAACCACAGGAATTTCCAGCTAAGCGGTCACGGCCTCTCAAAGTCAATTGCTAGATGCCATCCAAAAAAAAATGATCCGCCCGGCTTTCAATTAGCCGCATCGTGATATTACCGGCCAAATCATACAATGGCGGCGTACCGTGAAATGGCCAAGCAGATCACGATAAGCCATTCGTGTGATTCAAAAAATAGGTTTTACATTTTAGGCAAACTAAAAGTGAAAGATTTTTTGTAATAGGATCAGTACCTACTGCTTCCTTTTACAAACATATTTTATTATTTTGCAAACAATTTTAACTCTGTAACATAAAAGCTAAATACAAACCTTTTGTGTAAATTCAGATTTCCCTTCCGCCTTCACAGGGAAAACGGTCAACCTCATAATTGAAGAAACTTTTCAAAATTATCCTATTTTAACAGAACACATATCCCCACTTCAAAGGACAAGTGCAGACTAAGTGTAGTTACATTGTTTTTGTAATAACAATAATTAATTAGTGCCGCGGTAGGTATTTAGGTGGGCACAGATGTTTGTTCACTCTGTAATTGTCCTCCCACCCGCCGCATTGATGTCGACGCCGGCCCTGGCTTTAATTGATAGCACAGAACTTCGGGAAAAAGTATCTAGGCAGTAGAAGGTCATTAACAGTAATTTATAAAACTTTTAGTGTTTTTTTTGGAAGTCGGTGGTTTTTTTTTGAAAAAAGTTTTTATTTTTCACTTTTTAGTGGTTCACATGTGCTTACCCCTTCACAGCGTCCCGTCGTGATGTTATGTTATGAACTGATGTAAACAATAGACAGACATGAGATTTCTGCAATTCCAATCCATTTGCTATCATTTATTGAGGAGTTCCGTTGCCTATCTTCGAAGTTCTTCATCAGATTTTCACCAAATTGAAATGAGACCACTCCGAGAAAGTACTTTTCCAAAAACTACCCAAATCGCTTCAAATGTGCCTATAAAATTTGAAGAGTTCTCTCTATTTCTCCAGGATCCCATCATCAGATCCTGACTTGATGATCATGGGACCACCTGGGAAGTATACCCTTTCAAACAAAAAAAAAAAATACAAACCAATCCAGCCATCTTCGAGTAATCGGGGAACATACATAAAAAAAAGGTTCCCACCAATTGAGAACCTCCTCCTTTTGGAAGTCGGTTAAAAAAACAACCGACTTCCAAAAAACACTACAAAGTCAAAAATAACTTTAATTTCGGAAGTCGGTGACATAACACTAAAATTGTTTATTATTAATACTGACACAAACTTTAAACTAACCAACTAAACTAATAAAATACAAAAAGGACACTTAGGCGTCGAAGTATTCGTCCGCATCGCTGTCATCAGGAAACGTGCCCAGAAGACTGGCAGCATTGACACGTTAAATGGCAATGCTAATTATTTGACCAAAGAATGACCCAGCCCTCTTGGTCACGTGAATTGTCGACCAGCCGGCGAGAAATTTCCTTAAAAAACTAAAATACGTAACAAAGAAGTCGGTTGTTTTGTTTTAGAAATAGTTTTTTATTTTTCACTTTTTAATTATGGTACCTACCCCATACCAATTCGTATACCACTACTTGATATGTAAACAAAAGTAACGGGAAGCAGCAAAATGTCATCAAGATACATAAAGTGGATTAAAAACGTATTATCGAGGCTAACATAAATTGATCAACTACCAAAGCAATATTAATAAAATTTACGTGGGACCATCCCTGAAACATACCCTGTCCATAAAAAAAGAATTTTCGAAATCCATCTACAATTGACGGAGATTTCGCGGACCTTTTGTTGTTGCTTAAGTGTCTTTTAGTGGAAACTTGTAAATGGCCTGCAGTTTCATATTGTTTAATAAATAACATTGTTTATGTTAGCTGTAAGGTTCCCGAATAAAATAAAATAAACACAGATACAGAAGAATTGAGAACCTCCTACTTTTTGAACTCGGTTAAAAATGTTTAAAATCTAGTTTCAATCACACCTCAGTTACAATGACCGATTTTCAGAATAATTTCTTTTGGCTTTTAATTTTTTGCTCTTACAGCTGAAAGACATTTACTGTAGAATATAAGCCTTCTCTAGAAATCATCACAATGATTGGTCCTGCACTGCACTGCATGCAAACCTGCAGCCGATCATCTAGCTGATATGATAATACGGAGAAAAATATCAAGATAAATAGATTAAGTTTTATAGATCTACCAGGTAATTGGCGGTAAGACTGGACTTCTTTTTTATGCTAGCTAGAAAAAAATAATTATTACGGTTTTTATTTTATTCTAGAGAATTTGTTTCATCTTTGCTCATACTGGTCGTACTTACTGTTAATATCATGTATTTATTTGTTAGTGTCTATTGATCCGGTTTTAATTTTAAAACATTCAACATCTGTAGCTGATAAATACTTATAATAATTCACGTAATTATTATATTTAACTTAGCAGCTTTTGCCAGCGGGTTCGCCCGGTAGGAGGTAGAAAATTATACTCCGGGAACTTACATCTGGATAAAAAGTATCCTATGTGTTAAACCAGGTTATTAACTATCTGTGTGCCAAATTTTATTCAAATCCGTTGAGCTGTTTTTGTGTGATTGAATAACAAGCATACAAATTTTCATATTTAAAATATCAAGTAGAACTCAGAATATTACTACGAAAACAACAAAACAGAACATAGCGAAGCAACGGCATAGAAAAGAGCTAAGAAAACAATTGAACGTACCCAAGATGCCCGACCTGAATCAACATGCCGGCGACGTCGTGAAAAGATGCCCTCCTATAAATAAATACCACCCGTCTCTCCACTAGTCCAATGCTTACTCAAGGATGCATATCCGGTAGGCTCGCAATCCTTTCCTATCCTATGGGCACGTCTACCTGACCATTACCGCGCCCCCCGGTCTACTTCTTGATATGCAATGGCCTCTGTAACACCATGAAGCATGAGGCTCCAGGGGCTAGTGCAAATCTTGGGGTTCATTCGATTTATCGAGTCTGGTCAAGCCACGCTGGGATCGGTGCATTTCATTTCATTTCATTTAATTTCATTTCATTTATAACATCAAGTAGGTAGGCAATATAAAAAAATGGTACTTAATAATATCTCAATGGAGAAACATTTAGATATCATAAAGTTTTAATAGCAACATCGTTTAGGTTTATTTACTAATATCAATCCATAGCTTACATGCTACTGTCATACTTATACTTAATATTATAAATGAGAAAGTTTGTACGTTTACATATTTAGATGTTTGGATGTTCGCTACTCAATCATACAAAAACAGCTCAACGGATTTGGATGAAATTTGGCAACAAGATAGTTTGTAACCTGGAATAACACAAAGGATAATTTTTATCCCGATAGTATGTTGCCATGGGATAATTTTTGATCTTCACGTGGGCGAAGTCACTGGCGAAAGCTAGAAGCTTATGTATTGTCAAAGCACGTAATGTTACGTCTATTTTATTTCAATCATATTGTCGAATTCAACGAAAACTCTATTCTCAAAAACGAACGCATTTATAAAATGTTTACATTTGAATCACGCACGAGGAAAATATGTACATGTTCAAGGTCCAATGAAATTTGTCATTCAAAGGACTGCGCAGACGTTGGAGCGACGCACACGCAAGTAAAATAGGCCCCGGCGCGCACTAAGGATTTTCCTCGGAGACACACCGAGTGATTCTTTTTTATTTTTGGTGTGTCAAAAGGTCCTGTCTTTTACTGGGTTTTGAGAAATTAAAGATTCTGTATATTGTGCCGATGTTACTTAGGCATTGTGGGTAATTTAGGTTTTTCAATAAAAAAAATCACAGGAAAAGTTTAGACGTTTTTTGTACAAGCAATCAGAATTGTGATGGACAAAAGAGAATGTCATTGAAAGAAGCATCAAGGCGTGTAAATTCAATCTGAAAGTTTGTTGCTTAGCAAGGACATTTGATTAACAAAAAAAGACATTCTCATCACACCTTCATAAATAACCAGAAGTATAGTTCGTTAGTTCCAAATACATCTTTTACTTATTTTTTAAATATTTATGAAAAAACTAAAACCAGGTTAAAACGAAACACCACACTGACAGGCAAATTAAAAAATAAACATTCATACGCTCTCATCTAACCTCCAAAAACAGATTCACGATCTTCATTCGAAACTTATAATTACTCGTATCTTCCGGCACCTTATACTGACACCGGTACGTCTCAGACCTCACAAGGAAGACACTCGACACGTACTCCACCGAAAATTACTAGCGTCAGATTTGCGTCGTGAATTTTTAGAGCCGCTTCCGTGTTCCTTGTGCTTGTCCAACGTGCGTTGCTCAGGGTCGATCGAGATATGTTTATTGCGAACGCTTTCAGAATCAGACGTACTTTGCAGATGTTGGCTAGAACCGATATACTTCCAGGACTCGTCTGCGCCAGCCGGCCTTCGGGCCGTTTAAGCAAACGAGTCCTGGAGTGAAGAACGCGTATCGGCAGGCGGAGTGTGGGACGCTGCCCCACCGGCTGGTGCTTTACTTGAAACCGGCATGTCTTAGAACCAGAAAATTCGAAGACATGACGTGACATCTACCAACCCGCACTGGGCCCGCGTTGTAGGTTACAGCTCACTCCCTCTCGAAGTAAGGAGGCCTATGTCTCAGCAGTGGGCTCATTGTGGACTGATTATAATGAACGTATACAAAAACACAATCTCGACAACTAAGTAAGCCGTATCCAGATCTACGTGAAATAATATTAAACACAATTTCTTTGCTATTCATCCGTATTTAACCACGAAGGTTAAGCAGAACTGTACCAAATGACGTAATCTTTACAAATAAACTGTTCGAAAGTGAAACTGAACTAATTGTGCTATATTTAACGTTTATAGAAGTTAAATGGTTTTTAATTGCTGTTGTAATGTTCCGTGAAATGGGGAAAACTATTTTTTTCGATAGATGGTTAATTGAAGCTAAGTTTTGTGGTAATTAGGTAGTTTTTTTAATATAGTTGACAAATTTTAATATAGTAGCAAAAAATTTGCTAGGTACTGGACGTAAGTATTACGGCTGACTAGGTCCTTTTGTGGTGGCCCAGTGGTTAATGGTTTCTCTTCTCATGCACGAGGTTGTGACTTTTTCAATTCATTACGTGTACTTTCTCCCTCTTATTACAAAACAAGGTTTTATTTAGATCGGGTTTAAACCACCAAGCTAGTTTTTGAATTAAGAACTCAATACGTATAGAAATGCAGTTCTTTTTACAAAACTGTTACCTAACTTGTCCGGTGGTACGTGGTCATTTTTGTTTAAATAAAGTTGGAAATGCAAAAACTGGCTCAGAGCTTTAGGCTAGAACTAAATATAGATCTCGTTTTGTAATAAGACGGTTTAGGACATTACTGATTGATAGGCTGCAGGCTTGGCACGAGCACCGTTTTGTCGACGGATGAGTAGTAAAAAATTACGTTCCGTGTAGGCACTGTAGAAAGTTTTCTATCACCGTCCCAACTATCACTTGTCAGTGTGATTTTAACAGTTTGGGATAGAATACTCTCTTCTGAAATAGTCTAATTACAAAAGGACCTAGATAAAGATCGTTAGAAACGAAAGACAATATGACAGATTGTAAAAGGATTTTTTCGGTGCGATGTCAAAAATGGAGAAACCAAGTGTCACTTTGTATTGAAAGAGCTGTGTATTTTCTTTGTAGAAATACAAAGCGTCATGCTAAGCCTACTGGTATCTTAGGTCCTGATAGCATAGAATTAAATAAATTCTTTGCTGCTTTATTTGCTGAAATAAGTAAATTCTTTGCTGTTATATTTTTTCATCGTTTCTCATATCTTTTACACCTATGCGGTTTTCCCTTACACGTGTAAACTTTTCTTAGTTTTCAAATAAAAAAAATGGAAACAATGTTTTGTATTTTATAGCGATTTATGTAAAAATATAAAATTTATGCAGTCTATCTCCGTTGTTCTTGAAATCTATAAACGTTCCATTTATTTATCAATCTCACCTGTATTTTTTTTTTATTGGCACGTGACTTTTATTCGACTTTGCTATTTATGTAATGCGTGGCTGTGTGGGACTTATCACCCTATATGATATTGTTTTTTAAATGTTTCTAACATATCTGACACTTTTGTAAATAAACCTTCAAGTAATTAACACAATTACTATTCTATTATCAGACTCAATGAATCTGCCTAACAGCCGAGGGGTTATATATGTCGAATAATAAGTAACCATGTATGTAGGTAAGTGCAGTGAAAGACCATTCTACAAACTTTTTTTTTTTTGCATACTCAGAGACCCTAGTGTGAGTTTCATTTAACCATCTCAATCAAACGCAGTGAGCGCGTTCAGCGCTCCGATTGGGCCTGGATTGGTGAAGGACCAATCGGAACGCCGAACGCGGTCACTGCGTTTGATCGAGATGGTTAAATGAAACTCACACTAGGGCCTCTGAACACAAAACTTACCCAACCTGGAGAGTCAGAATTATGTGTATAGTAAATTTTTTCTCCTTCACCTTTATCTATTATTCATAGTTATTCTCGTTTGGTATTAGGTATTTCATTTTAAGTAATAATATTCTGAAGTTCTCAGAATTTTGGTTATTTTTCTGAAAGATACGAAATATAAAGGCGATTAAATATCGTAGGTACCTATTTTTGATAGTCTCAATCAATCTTCCTAACTTTTTCCCAATCATGTTAGACTGCGGCCGAATATCAGTATTTTACATGGATTGACGGCAGTCAATCCATGTAAAATACTGATTCGATACTGAGATCGGCAGATCTGACCTCTATAACCCAGTTACTGGGTTACACAAAACCCGTGGGCATGCTTACTTTTCCGACTTTCGGGCTTCAGACTACCTGTAACGACTGTCAAAAATCTATGAATGACAGCTGGGACCAACTGCTTAAAGTGCTTTTCGAGGTACAGAGGGGTCTCAGTATGTTACGGATCGGTCACCCATCCACAAATCTGACCTCGGCAAGTGTGGCTTATCATTGATGATCGCCCGTGCGGCTATTATTATTAAGCCACGAGCCTAACCAAATAAAATATAAAATAATAATAAAAAATAAATACAAAAACAAAAAAAATATATCTGTGTTGTTAACATGTTTATGTTATAACATCTTTTTACATGGACGTGTTTCTGTGGCAAATAAATCCATTTTTCGTTCTTTCTTTTTTTGAATTAGAAAATTTACTTTTATCTGTTTTCAAATCTCATGTTAAAGAATTTGATTGGCTGTTTGCTATTTCGGTTATTTCGGCGAAATCCAGCACCATGGATAATTAGTTTTTGTTTTGATTTGATAAGCCTTAGAAAACTTACATGTTAGTGCCGAAAATTCTAAGACATTACATCCACTATCCAGTATTAGCCCTTCCCCCTATTCTACCCACTGTCCCAAAAAAAATACAGCCATAGCGACGGCTGCGCTGCCACCGACGACGAAGTAGCGTCCACTATCCACTTCCTGGCCCCATCATCAGTCCCTCGTTATCAAACCCAATTTACTTCCAAGTTTTTACTATATTATTACTTAGTTAGTGTTAAAAAAATTACATGTTTAGCTTCTTTGGATTGAAACCTTTTTGTAACGTAGAATTTGCAATGATTAACAGCTATTTGTTTCGCAGCTATAAAAGTCGGTGTAAATTTATTGGTATTCTATTCGGTGACACTGGTGATATGCCTGCTCAACATGCACGGATGCAACTTTTATTTAGACTGTTGCTAAGTCGCTCTAATAACCTTGAAAGTCTGAATTAGGTACTGTTGACTGGTAGAACTTTCAAACTTTACCGGAAAATTTAGGTATTCTTTCATCTCCCAGTCGGGGTTGCTGCGAACGTAAAGGCTTCTTCAAACAGGCGCGACGCGACACTTGTAGAACAATTTCCATGAAGTTTTCATAGAAATACTTCTACGAGTGTCGCGACGCGACCGTCGCGTCGCGCTAGTCTGTACGAGCCTTAATAGTATGTCCCGGCCCCCGAGTCATAGAGTAGTACGAACCGTGGGGTTTTAGTCGTTAGAAGTACATAACATCCGACACCCTCCGTCTTGGGTTGCCCAAGACGGAGGGTGTCCACGAGGATTTTTCCATGGAAAAAGTATTCTTTCATCTTGCTTGAGGAAAAAGTTTGATGCAGATATTAAGACGATGACGAACAACACTTTTAATAAATACTAGCTGACCCAACAGACGTTGTCCTATCTTAACTATGAATATTGAATTCGCAACTTTCTTATTTTTTTTATTTCATACGAACCTTCTTCTGACAATAACAACACAACAAAAAGAGTATTAGCAAAATTGGTCCAGCCGTTCACGTGTGATGCCGTGACCAAGGGGAATAAGGATTCATTTTTATTTAAAACTATACATATTTTTTCATTATTTTTAAACTGGCCATATTATGACACTGTGTTATGACAGCTGTCAGACGAATAAATCTCGGGAAAAGTTTAACAACTCGTTTGGATACCTTAGGACTGATTTTATCAAAGTCAGATATATCTTTCATCCGTGGAATAAAATTGACGTCTGACAGTTCTACTGTGGAAAATCTGTCAAAAATTCCAAATTTATTCTCAGGGTATTGTACTTATTCTTGGTATAAAAGTTTGGTTAAATTCGCCCTAAGTGATGTAAAATGGGTAACACAATCGGATACATTGGGCTGTGTTAATGGTCGATTCCAATAACGTTTTAGAGCTAATTATGTACAAGAATGTAAAATGAAGTAAGACATTTCTGTAATTTGATGATAGTAATGCAAATTCTTGACCAACGTATTATGAGAAACGTAGCTTAGCGAAATCACAAAAACCTAAGACATCATGTGACTTCTCCCAGGCCTCGAAGTTAAGTGCAAGAATCTCACACCAGCAGCAGAAGTGAAGCGACTTTTACTGTTTATTATTTTATGTTTATTAAATTGACTTTGCAATTTGATCTAGCATCAATTAAAAAAAGTATCATCATTTCAGCCGAAAGACGTCTACTGCTGGACATAGGCCTCCTCCAAGCTCCGCCACTTCGCCTGGTTCTGTGCTTCCCGCGACATGGGTATGCCAGCAGCCTTCGCAAGGTCATTGTAGAAGGCCTTCCATCTCTACGTCTTTTGGCACGCGATCGTCACTCCAGAACCTTTCGGCCCCATCGGCCATCGGGAAGCACATAAAACGTATTAAAATTGCGTAACAGCAGATCCTTTTCATAACCACATTCTCGCAAAAGTTAACAAATAATAATCCTACAGTTTATCTATCCACTTAGCACAAGCATTTACCATTATCCCGGCATGGCGTAGTGACAAAAATTTCACAACCATCGTGTAAAGGGTTACAACACCATCATGGGACCATGCCCGGCCATGGGTTTGCGAAATTACGCCCAGAGGTCAGTAGCTACGATGCACGGAATAAGCAATTTTCCTTTGTATTATTTTATCTATGCAAATAGGCTTTTAAGTCATTATTAACATTTATAATGCTAGTCGCTAGAAATTGTGTGAAAAGATTTGGTTGGTCAAATTTTGTTGGAGATTGTTTTCCTGTTCATGACTTTAATTTGACTTTATTTCAAGTTATTTGTATCTGCACCGGTTTGATTAAAAAAAAGTAAATGTTAATGTAACTTGTAAAGTTAAAATAAAACTGAAACTCATTCAACTCTAGGTAGAAACGAAAACGGGTTTTATAATTTAATGTATTTTTTTTAGTAGGTATAGTTTAATAATCAACTAAAATCCAACAGATACATGTCATTCATAATAATTCGTGTGAGATTTTATTTAAAATATTTTAATTAGGTACCTACGCGTTAATTAACGTTTGTATTAATTATAATGTACTTACGTATAATAAAGATGCCTGTTCTCTCAGCGTCAGTAATACGAATCCTAATCCTAATATTTTAATATCCTAATACTAATCCTAATATCCTAATCCTAATAATAATATCCTAATCCTAATATCCTACTTCCTACTAATATTATAAATGGGAAAATTTGGATGTCTGTTACTCAATCACGCTACAACGGCTGAACGTATTTGGATGAAATTTGGCACACATATGGATTATAACCAGGATCAACATAAAGGATACTTTTTATCCCGGTAATACGTTCCTGTGGCATAATTTTTGACCACCACGCGGGCTAAACCGCTGGTAAAAGCTAGTGCATAATAATTCTTGTGAGATTTTATTTAAAATATTTAATTAGGTACCTACGCATTAATTTATTTACGTTTGGATTAATTATAATGTACTTAGGTATAATAAAGATGCCTGTTCTCTCAGCGTCAGTAATCTTTAATATTTTAATACTTCACAAGGAGCTGGATTAAATTTAAATAAAGTAAGAGTAAACAAGTTTTTATAAAACACTTGTTTGCTGTCTTACCTACATCAATTCGTATACCACTACATGCTATGTGAACAGCAGTGGCAAGAAGTTTTATAAAATCATCAACACCAAGTAGATTATTATTAAAAGGCAAACTTAAACTCATTCAACTCTGCACTGGCAAGAAGAACTGCAGTGTCAAGAAGTTTTATAAAATCATCAACACCAAGTAGATTATTATTAAAAGGCAAACTTAAACTCATTCAACTCTGCACTGGCAAGAAGAACTGCAGTGGCAAGAAGTTTTATAAAATCATCAACACCAAGTAGATTATTATTAAAAGGCAAACTTAAACTCATTCAACTCTGCACTGGCAAGAAGAACTGCAGTGGCAAGAAGTTTTATAAAATCATCAACACCAAGTAGATTATTATTAAAAGGCAAACTTAATAAATACGTATCTATATAATAAATACATTCGTATGAGACTACCGCGAGAGCTTCCTCTACAAAAGATTTCCAAAATCGGTCCACAATTGATGAAAATGTCGTTGAACATAAATATTTATAAAAACAAGATATAGATAAATATATAGACGAAGGGGGGCTTGTGGCTAAATAATAACAGCCACACGGGTCGATCGATCAGGTTAAGCTACGCTGGCCGCGGTTGCTCCGTGGATGGGTGACATCTTTACATATGAAGACCCCTCCGTGCCTTGGAAATCACGTTAAGCCGTTGGTACTGTTATTTGTGGAGTTTTGACAGTCGTTACGGGTCGTCAGAAGCCCGAAAGTCTGACAACCAGTCTTACCAAGGGGTATCGTGCGACCCGGTAACTTGATTGTGGAGGTCAGATAGGCAGTCGCTCCAAGTAAAATAATGGTATTCAGCAGCATCCGGCTAGACTGGAAGCTGACCGCAACGTAGTTGGGAAAGGGCTAGGCAGGCAGATATATAGACGAACTGAGAGCCTCCTACTTTCTAGAAGTCGGTGAATAAAACAAGAGTTCTTTTCTGTGCGCATTTAATATTATTCATTTCATAATGGGCTTAAAATGTGTGCGTTATAATCTTATTAGTATGCTCGCAGGTGGATGCTGTGCGCACACCTGGTAAAACCAGGCTGGTACGAAACCAGCTTAGCCTATGACATTTACGGGTGGCCTGTACTGAGTTTAGACCCCACAGAAAACTCATTACAAAGGTGTGCTTAGACAACGTTCATTAATTCAAAAAACGTTGTCGAGCCCAGCATTGTCGTTGGCGGTTACGACTTTTAGCTACAAAAGTCACTGAATTCAAAGTCAAAGTCAAGTAATTTGTTTCAAATAGGCGCATAAGGAAGGGATAGGCGGTTTTATGCTAGCGTTGGTCCATTGTGTAAACATTCGTCCATGTTTAGCCATCATAGACATTCGGTCAAAATGTACGACATCCGCGATGAGGCTCATTGATCCCGACTGACATAAGCGCGCTTTTCGCCATAAGGCTCAATGATGAGAGGTAAAGGCACATTTAAACGTCAAAATTGACAAAAAAAAAGAATTAATTCTGATACAAAGATACAGTTTCGTATGGAGAAGAATGGGCAAGAAACTCCGCCGTTACTCTTATAAAATGTCTTACAATACAATTTTGTATCCATTAATTATATGTGACGACGATACAATTAAATTCTTGATACGAATTTCTTTTTCTTTTTCACGTAGAATAATTTTACAGCGAAACCAACCAGGTGTGGGCAAAGCACTATTATTTTAAAAATAAATAAATATTGACAGTTCCGGTCCAGGCGTACATACCGTTGCGAGTAATTAACTTTTTAAACACGCGGGAATAACCGCCGACGCATTTTAATAGCGTATGTAAATGTGAATGTAATAATAAATTGGTATAACATAGCATTACGCCTATATTTCCCTAAGGATTAGGCAGAGTTGTAAAAGTACACCCTCACATTTTGTGTGTCTCATGTAAAGAGGCCTAAAAGTGTTTTTGGGATTTCTCATCTAGAATTTCTCAGTAGTAGTCAGGAGTCTAAATTTGTGCCTGGCTGAAGGTAATACGGTCACCCCTTATTAAATGGGGCTTATTTAATATGTGTAATGTAATAGGGCGCAATTTTGAGTCATTAATAATGGCACAAAGACTTAGGGCCGCGGGCTGCTACAGCGAATTTCCCAGAATAAAAAAGAAACAAAACTTTCCCGACCGGTAGATAGAATTCAGGACCTCTGCATAACAGTCGCAGCACTGATATCACAGTCTTATTATATATATAGGAAAAAATATTAAATAGTAAGGAAACTGTAACCATGATTTCAACACATGATTCAACACAATTTGCAAATATTTCGTCGGTTGAAAAAAAAAACCTGTTTCATAGAAAAGTGCAATCGGTCAAAATGTATGGAACAGCATATTTTTTATAATGCTTGTTTCCCTGCCGGATCACCGGCCTCCTCTTTTTTTTTGTAACCGACGAAAAATTTCTACGCTAGGTTCTAAATTCAAAGGTACAGTTTGCGCACTACTTAAAATTTTATTGCATAGATACGGGTTCATACATACTCGTACATTCTAATAGATACATAAGAATTATAAACCGTATGTAAATGTAACTAACATAATTAATTGATATATAACATTCTAAACATATTTATGTATCTAATATGGCTCGTAAACATATTCTTAGTTACGCCCATGGTTAAATTTATTAACAATGTTCAATGCATGTAATTTATTTCGCATGCCAGTTCGTTAGATAGTTGATTGGGTACTTTGAAGGTTGTGTGGCGAACTTTGACTTCTTTGAGGATGCTCATGTAGGTCGGTGTTTAAGCGTAGGTAGTACATATCCCTTTATTTATTTTCGTTGTGATTTTACAACAATATTTTGAATTAGCTTTTGCTCGCGGCTACGTCAGCGTAGATGTCGGTTATCGCGTAGAAAAGTTGCCTATGTCCTTTTTCATATCCCAGGCTTTATATCTGCCAATTTTCATGACGATCGGCTTAGTGGGTTAAACGTAAAAGCGGAAGAGACAGAGTTTTTTACGGGTTTATAATATTAATATAGTTGGGATATAAGTAAGGATAGTAGGGATTAAAAGAGGCTCGTGGTTCAGTAAAAACAATCACACGGCTCGATTGATTAGAGGGGTAATTGCGATCAGAGTGATAATTGCTATCAGAGGGGTAATAGCGATCAGAGGGGTAATTGCGTAAATTATTAGGCATGGTTTTCATTCTGCCAGTTCAACAATATTCATCGCGTTATTTACGTGGTTGATCAGATAAATTATTCGACCATATGAAGCAATGGATTAACAATAGACTTCAAACTGATTCGGATTGTGAATGATCGTGTTTTACGCAATTAGAGTGCTGGTTACGCTACGCCCCACTGTCAGTCCGTGGATGAGTCCATCTTTATATACCGAGACCCATCCGTGACACGGAAAGCACGTTAAGCTGATGGTCCCGTCTGTCATACGTGGATCTTTGACAGTCTTTGCGGGTCGTCAGAAGCCCAAAATTCTGACAACCGGTCTTACCAAGGGGTATCGTATCCAGTGACTGGGTTGTGGATTTTAGATATACAGTCGCTCCATGTAAAATATTGGTATATAGCTGCATTCGGTTGGACTCGAAGCTAACCTCAACGAGGAAAAGGCTTGGATGATTTTGAATTAAAAGGAGACTCCCTGGAGTTCCTTGCTCGTTCTTTTCCATAGGAACCTACTACGCTTAGGAAAGGACAACTGGCTTCAACTTTCTGACTGATATCTGGTTGTATTTAAATTTTTACTTTGTTTGAATTTACTCGCGGTTTTATTCGGAATTATTCGTATAATGGTGATATAATGTTGAACATAATGTCGTTTTTCGTCTGTAATGAAGTATTTGTTTGGTGAAGTTTTCTTCGAAGTTCGTTGCTCCCCACCTGTCCTAAGTGCTACCCTGTTTTTCCGCGATCAGGCTTTCTGGAGCAACGACCTATGCAAAGCATTGTGGTTTGTATCAGTTCGATAAGGAATGTTAATGACGACAATAATCGTGGAGGTATATGAAGGACAGCTTAGGATACGTAATTTAAGTAAGCTGCCGCAGACAGGCGTGACGCTTCTGTTGTAAAACAATTTCCCTGAAGTTTTCATGGAAATTGTTTAAAAAATTTATAAAATTAAATTGGAGAAAGATTGTTCTATCTGTAGCTTGGGTACGGTAGTGGTGTTACGGGTTTTTTTCAATTTGCAGGTCAGTGCCAATATTTTTTTTTTGTGGGAAATCAATCAAATCAAATCAAAATCAAATCAAATCAAAAGTTATTTATTCAAATTAGGCTGAGAATCAGCACTTTTCGAACGTTAAAGTACATGAGACAGTTCCCCAAAACGCCCACCCTTCATCAAATAACTTATCCCGCTCTGGGTGGAGCAGTAGGGTGTGTCAGACTTTTACTGACTAAAACCAACCCGTGTTCCCTGAGTTGCCTGTGTACCAGGGGCCACGGTATCTCTTTCGAACAACCCGCACCCCTGGCAGGCATCGGCCCTTGTGGACCCCTTCAGTTGGTCCTGACATCTCTTTGAGGCGCGCGTGGAACTCAACGCGCCGTCGACCCGGGCTTAGTCCTTACCCGACAGCGAGCTACCCATTACTCGCCGTCCGCAAGCCCGTGCCTACGGTGGCCGGGAATCAGCCTAGGATTCCCGACGCCCAGGGCGTCTCCTGCGAAGGCCACGGCTGTGAGGACGCATGTACTGCATCTCTCTCACGTGCGCAGGCGGCCACGGTCAGGTGGTATTTTGAATAAAATATGATTTATCACCGTAAAATACAGCCTAACACTGACCTGAAATTGCAGAAAACGAAAGAAAAATTGGATTTCGCGAAGTACCCTGGCGCTTTCCCCTTAAAGTTTTTGGTTGACTTTTGTATATTATTAGTTTTGTAATACCTACAATAGCGGGAACATCTATGTTAAATGACTGCTGGATATCACCTGTGTCTGAAAGTAATATTTTACTAATTTTATTAATGGTATTTTCGTAAACAAATACAAATTCTTCTAAAATGATGTCAGAATAAAACGTGTAGGTCATACAATTTAAACATAATATTATGTGCAAGCAAGCCATTTAATTGCTAGTCAAAGTAATGATAATAAAGTATCACTAACATTCAATTAAATCATCGCGCATCGCTTTGTTAAGCTCGGTTCAGATGGGCTTTTTTTTTTTTTTTTTTTTTTCTGGGTGGGAAATCATCAAATAACTTCTCCCGCTCTGGGTGGAGCGGGAGGGCGTGTCAGACTTTTACTGACTAAAACCCACCCGTGTTCCCTCAGTTGCCTGTGTGCCAGGGGCGGCGGTATCTCTTTCGAACAACCCGCACCCCCGGCAGGCATCGGCCCTTGCGGGCCCCTCTGTTGCTGCTGACATCTCTTTGAGGCGCGCGTGGAACACAACGCGCCGTCGACCCGGGCTTGGTCCTTACCGGACAGCGAGCTACCCATTACTCGCCGTCCGCAAACCCGTGCCTACGGTGGCCGGGAATCAGCCTGGGATTCCCGACGCCCAGGGCGTCTCCTGCGAAGGCCACGGCTGTGAGGGCGCATGTACTGCATCTCCCTCACGTGCGCCGCCTCCCTCTTTGCGAGCATAACTGCTTCGCTGAAGGAGGCGACTGCCAGCCATGCCCTCTCGCTCCGTACCATGGCCTGGACCAGGGTCGGACGCGAGAGATCGCCGCCGCCGATCACCTCCACGAGGACACGGCGTTGCTCCGCCCAAGCTGGGCAGACCTCCACCGTATGCTCCACCGTGTCCTCTGGGCGATCTTCGCAATGGAAACACCCGGGCGTTTCCTCCCGCCCTATCCGAAACAGGAACCTCCCGAAACAGCCATGTCCGGTGAGGACCTGTGTCAGGCGGAAGGTGAGGACGCCATGCCGCCTCTCAAGCCACTCCTCAAAGAGGGGACTTACCGCCGCAATCGCGGCGTGCCCAGCACTGGGTTGCGACAATCGTACTTTCCACGTCGCCATGAGATCCTGCCGGAGCTCTGTCCGCCGTGCCGCGATTTCCCGCGGCAGCGGAGTTACGCCCCGGCGTTTGGCCTCCTCGCGCCACTCCCAAGTGAGCGCGAGGACGTTTGCCTCCAGATCCCATGGCGGTAATCCGGCAAGGAGGCCCGCCGCCTCACCGGAGATCGTGCGGTATCCCCGGATCATCCGGATGGCCATGACCCTATGGGCCGCCTTCAACCGGCGTGCTGGTTGGCGCCTCAATGTAGGCGCCCACACCGGCGCCCCGTATAGGGCCATGGCCCGCACGACCCCCGCGTAGAGCCTCCGGCAGGAGGCGTTTGGCCCCCCTAGATTGGGCAGGAGCCGCTTCAAGGCAGCCCCGGCCCGCTCCAGTCTGGGAGCCAAACGTCGGAAGTGTTCCGCGAAGTTCCACCGGCTGTCGAGGACGAGTCCTAGGTACTTCATCGTCGACTCGACGCCGATGTGAACCCCTCCCACCGTTATCTGGGAACCCGTCAGTGGCGCATTCCGAAGACCATGAAACCACATGGCCTCGGATTTGTGCAAGATTTATGACGTCTACCTACTGTTAACAGTTGTTTTAACAGTTAACAGTTGCTTTTAATTTATTGGGCAAAGTTTTGCCCAATAAATAAAAATGACAAAATAATGTATTGTATTAGTTATTATATGGAGCTTATATAAATGAGTTTTAATTGTTTTCATTTTGATTGTTATTATACAATTTCCAGTATTGAAACGGAGATCCATTAGTATTGTCTTTGGATTTAGCCCTGACATCAACAAGCAGTGGATAAAATTGTAAAACATTTTTTTTTGAATACGGTTTTTGGCTATTCCAAATAAAAGCACTACAAAAAGACAGGGGTAAAAATACCTCTGTCTTTTTTTGTAATGTGCGTTTTGTTTGAGCAGAATAAATCATTTGTCTTTCTTTTTTTATTTCTTTGAAATAATAATATTCCCAATAGAATAAATCAGACATAATTTGCTCGTGGACTATCACAGTATTTATTACATGTGTTCACCTTGATGCCAACTAATATTTATGATTTATTTTAATTACATACTTACTCCATTTGATTCATAGGATCTAGATAGAAATGCAACAAAGATAAATCAAGATAATTGTTAGGTATGAACGTGTCAGCGACTTTTACCGGCTACAGTGTAAGTATAACTGAGTTGCCCATAATTAGCCTATAATGTGCTCACTGAGCTAGGATATAGGTCTCATCTTTCTGTGAGGGGGAACAGGTCATAATCCACCACCCAGTGCGGATTGGTGGAGGTCACGTGTCTTCGAATTTTTGATTTTAGGACATGCCGGTTTGCTCGCGATGTTTTCATTCAAAGTTTGAAAGAGAGCAGTCATTATGAAATAATTTACGCAAAGTAGCCTGTTCGGGTTTGAACTCACGACCACAACTTAGTTACCATTGAGACACCAGTGAGTGGCCGTCTGGACGAATCTTTACAAAAAATATTTTTTTTTATTAAACAGTTACAATAAAGAGCAATTAAATCATATCTAGTAAAGTGATAAAATTCATATTTATTTATATAAATTAATATGTCAATTTAATATGATAAATAACACGTTTTATTCTCAGGAAACGAGCGCTTTGTAGAAATTAATAAAGTCGTTTGATAGAATTCGTAATTAGCATCTTCCTGCATCGGTGTCAATTATTTCTGGTAAAATAGTCTTTGATATTTAATTATCCATAATCAATCGTTGATTGGAAATTGAAAATATACTATTCGAATAATAATATTATACAAATAAGATTTATTCTTAAGAGCATTCATTCCACGCGGGCTGGCAACAACGCATTTATAGTAGTTTTTCGTGGTTATTTCATTAAATATAAACAAAAGTACAATTTTTTTCAGCCAAGCACTAGATCGTTGGTATTTATATTATTTTTAACATTTACTCTTTAATAAAATCGTTTAATCGCACTAAGCAACGCAAATAGAAAATAATTGACGGAATGTCGATTTTTAACCGACGACAAAACTGAGGAGGTTCTCAAGTCGACGAGTATATATTTTTTTATGTATACCACGCATAACTTTTTACAGAATAGTCCGATTTTGATAATTCTTTTTTATTGAAAAAAATCAGCTGTTCCCTACATTTATGTAGTCAAAATGTAAGGAACAGCTGATTTTATTTTCGCGATTTCAGGTTTGGTCCCATAGTAAAAGTTGTTCATAATGATGAGTACAATGACCCCTTATGAGGTTAACGGTGACTAAAATTACACCTTGTATATCATATAAATACTAGCTTTTTCCAGCGGCTTCGCATGCGCGGAGGTCGGTGTATTATACATATATATCTTCCTCTTGAATCACTCTGTGTATGAATGAAAACAGCATTAAAATCTGTTGCGTAGTTTAAAAGATCTAAGTTTAACAGATCTAAGTTTAAAAGATCTAAGTTTAAAAGATCTAAGTTTAAAAGATCTAAGTTTAAAAGATCTAAGTTTAAAAGATCTAAGCGTACAAACACGAAAAGCGACTTTGTTTTATACTATGTAAGGATAAGGATAGTTTCGGAAGTCGATGGCAACTAGCATGAAATAATACAAAACCAAAAATACCGACTTTCAAAAGCAAAGTAATTTTGCTCTTTTTTGTGTTTTCTTTTATATTCACTGGTCTAGCCGGATTGGCAGCATTTGAAGAAGAAAAGATATTATAGTCATTGAGAATTCGAAACATTACATCATATTTTTTTATTTACAATAAACACAGAAGCCGTTAGTATAATTATGTCATAGAAACGTATTACCATTTTAATCAAACATAAAATCGCGAGGATGTCCGTTGAAATAATCTGCATTCATTGACATTGAAATTGATTTAGGAATTTCCCAGACCATAATATTTTGCTATTTCACCTTGAATTTAGATTACTCATAAACATAACCTATTGGATAAGAAAAATGCTCCCGGATAAACTTTCATGCGGATCTATACAAATATTGGAAAGTGAAAAGGGGTTTTCATAGAGTCGTCGTCATTGCAGCCTTGAAAAGCTGGCCATTGTTGGCTAGCACCGTCCACAATACCGAAGGAAAAAGAGCACGGGGCCGTTCGCCAACACGATGGTCTAACCAAATAAAAGAAGCCACGTCCTCCTGCAAATTTCTGCAGATGGCGATGGCAACTTCAGACCGGAGTCGATGGAGGCAGATTGTCCGCTTAAAGGGGTCCAGTGTCCACGATCCTTAGTAATGAGGGATCGATTACAGAAAAGAGATTATACATTGAACGCTACTTTGTGTTCATTCATCATTATCATCAGCCTAAAGCAGTTCACCGCAGGACATAGGCAGGAGCCTATGTCCAGCGGTGAACTTGAGAGCTAGTTTCCATTCAGCTCGATTCTCGGCATCTCTCATCCAACTGCTACCAGCCACCCTGTGAAAATCGTCGCTCCACGTAGCCTGTGCCTCCTAACTTACGTTTGCCGATTCGTGGTCTTCACTCAAGAAAACGCAGTCCCAACTGTCATCAGTTATACGGTTAATATTGCCGGCACATTGCAACTTCAGCTTGCTTATTCAGTGAGCTTATTATTTGTATTTAATTTCCAGCGTTCTGCTTGGTCGCAGTCTGTTTTTTTTATTAATAGATAGTCCTTCATTTTGCTTCAACGCAATACTTTCTTGAAAGATCTTATAATTATTATTTATCATCATAAATCAGAAAAGTGTATCAGTATTTGAACGCTTAAGCACAGTCATACACATGACTTCTAAAGTCATAATTCGAACGCGACCTCTAAACATCTTTGCACATTTAACCTTGAAACAAGATTACCAAAAAAATATGCGTAGGTATTGAAAGAGGAAAAAGTCCAAAGAAATATTTATGTGAGCGCTTTCCTAGAATTTGTATAAGGGTCCAGAATATCCATCTCTTATTGTATGTGTCATGTTTTGATTCACTTATTTTTCAATCTTGTTTCCATGTCTGTCAAAGCGACATTTGAGTTTCGAAGAAATTACGTCATGACGCAATATGGCCGGCTGTGTTTTGTTTTTAAAAATAGAAGCTTTGTTTGGCTCGCATAGGTACTCAAAATTTAATCTCATTTGCATACCGTCAGATTTCACAATAATTTCTTCCAAATCTAAGTTTTCAATCTTTTAAAGTTATGGGCTGTATAATATCGTCTTCTTATTATTGTTTAATTGAATTTTGATGTTAAAATTACCTATGCGAAACCAAACCTTTAACATACATACTTGAAGTCTTGATAAAGTATTCTGCCCACGTAACCAAGCTTTCGTTAAAACCACTAGAGGCCGTGGGCTTCCGAATCGTACTTTCTCCTAGCTTACAACTTCCTTAGGCGATTTATGATAATTAATGATAATGTCTAATGACCCATTCACAAACCGTGGCGAATTATTTTGTGGAGAAATTATTAGATTTCTTGAAAAATGGCATAATTATGGTTGAGTCGAGTTTAACATCAGAAGAAAATGTACGTTTCTTTTTTTTTGGCCTCTTTTTAAACTACAATTGTTGTAATAGGGGGCGAAGCCTATTGCCATCAAATGGGCACAAATCCAGACTCCGGGCTGCTGCTAAGAAATTTCAGATGGAAAAACCCAATAACACTTTGCCCAACCCGGGAATCAAACCCTGGACCTCCTGCTCAGCAGTAGTGCTTGCAACCACTAGACCAACGAGGCAGTCTCAGCATAAATAGATTACTTACCTTACTTACCTAGAAAAAAAAAACTGGTATCTTGATTTCCCTTTCGCCCATGGGAAGATAAAACAATAAGTCTTTTGAATCAATTACAAGCCAGCATTGCAAACTCTTTTGCACAATTGATTAAATTCTAAAGAAGTAATGAATACCATAACAAAACCCAAGCTTTCTAAGGCCGCTTTTAAAGACCAAAAACAACATTAAGAACATTTAAACCGAACCGGAATTCCCAAAAACTTTTTAGGTTACACAAAAAAAAACTAAACGAAATTATCAAAAAGGGTGCACAAGAATCCTGATTAGTTACTTCCGGCGGTTATTTAAGACCTAAAAATAAGAAGGAAAGGTCACAGAGACCGATATGAGTCAGTCTAAGGTGACTCGGGACAGATCGGCGAGATGAGATGCGATTGGAAGATGTAAAGGGCATTTAAGTCCGCAAAAACGCGGTAAACTGGTCCAGATGTCACGGAAATTGTGATGTGACTTATTTTTACGAGGAGGGAAGTAAATAAATTGTTTTTTTTTTTTGTGTGCGGAAGACTCTTTGGTTCGGCCTCTATTTTATGTTTGGCCTTTTTGGTGGAAATTGTATTTTATGTAAGTGTTGTTTACATACCTAAATAATACCGAATATTAGTATTTTTAACCCCCGTCGCAAAAAGAGTGGTGTTATGAGTTTGACCGCTATGTGTGTCCGTCTGACTGTCTGTGGCACCGTGGGAGAACGGATTTGGGTATGGTTTTTTTATTAATTTAAATGTAGGTTTTACATGGAGCAAGTGCTTACACAACCTAGTAACTGAATAACACGATAGGTCTAGGTAAGACTGATTGTCAGAATTTCGGGCTTTTGACGACTCGTAACGACTGTCAAAGATCGAAATGTCTTGATAAATATCCCAACACCCAATAAGGTATTTTGTAAATTACTGTTCTTGTTTCTATGGCCCAATAAAAATTGCTCCAAGAGTTACAGAAGTTTTGGTTTAACATAAGACACACTAAGTATGGAAAGTTTTACAAAGTATTTAACTGAAGTGGTGTAAGAAATAAAGTTTGAGTGGTTATTTTCTTAATTTTGCTTCTTAGCGTGTCGATGGAAATCTAAACTGAGATTTCCCATTAATTTATCCTTCTGTGTTTTCAACTTTTAGGACCATTCATGTTTTCATCTAGCTAGATTGCAACAAATTATGACTTTTTTATAATAATAATATTTACTATCTCGCAGTCAATAGGTCAAGATACGACACAATTATTTGAAGTTCTATGATATATTATTATTATTATGATATGAACCTAGACTCAGCTTATTGCAAGTTTAGTGCCATAGGTCATGTCCACCTAAATGTGCTCATAGGCAACGAGACGTTGGTGGGTAAGCTTTACAGCTTTACAGCTCATCGGCGTAATGTTGCATGTCTGTCGGTCTTCTACAGACTGTACCTCGTAGGTCCACGACCCGATCCCACCATCGCCCTTTTACTAACGGACTAACAGACGTACTGCAGATTCCGCATTCGGTTGATATCCCGACCAGTCATATTTTTTTTTTGCGTGGGAAATCATCAAATAACTTCTCCCGCTCTGGGTGGAGCAGGAGGGTATGCCAGACTTTTATTGACTAAAACCTAAACCGTGTTCCCTCAGTTGCCTGTGTCCTAGGAGCCGCGGTATCTCTTTCGAACAACCCGCACCCCTGATAGGCATCGGCTCTTGCGGGCCCCATCAGTTGGTGCTGACATCTCTTTGAGGCGCGCGTGGAAAACAACGCGTCGTCGACACGGGCTTGGTCCTTACCGGACAGCGAGCTACCCACTACTCGCCGTCCGCAAGCCCACGCCTACGGTGGCCGGGAATCAGCCTGAGATTCCCGACGCAACCAGTCATACTCAGCGCTTATTCTCCACATTAATTATGCGCACAGCCAAAGTGTGGAATTTTCTGCCAGCGTCTGTGTTCCCTTCTATCTTTGGGATTCCAACAAATTAATTGTTAGAATTTTAATGTACTAATGCACCTATGCCTTCAGGAGAATTAACATGCAAAACATAATTAGCCTATAATATACAATTAATTTTCCTTCTGCTGTGACAAAGGCACAGGTGTCCTCTCTTCGAGAGGGGTGTAATTTAAGCCACTACGCAGGCTAAGCGCGGATTGGTAGATAATTAATAGGTATGTTATTGTTCTCCATTGACGAACTTCAAACAATATTGTGAAAGTAAAAACTTTTTCCAGAAAAAGAAACCACCGACTTCCGGAAAAACACTACGAAGTGAAAAATAACTTTAATTTCGGAAGGCGGTGACAAAAAATTAAAATACATATCTAAAGTCACCGCCTTCCGAAATTAAAGTTATTTTTCACTTTGTAGTGTTTTTCGGAAGTCGGTTGTTTTTTGTTTGGAAAATATTTATTTTCACTTTTTAGTTATAGTACCTACCCCACACCGATTTGAAATTTCATCATCCTTGGGGTCACAACAATGCACATTTATGCGATAGCAGCAATTGCGATTGATTTGCTGTCATTTTTTGAAGAGGTCCGTTGTCTATCTCCAAAACGCATCATCAGATCTATATGAATTTTAAATGGGATCATTTCGAAATAAACCTCTTTAACGAAAGTAAAATAATTTCGCAAATCCGTGACGGAGTTATGCCCGAACATAGGTACATAAACAAATAAAATATTATAAACATGGCGAATTGATAACCTTCTTTTTGAAGTCGGTTTGAATTGAACAGACATATGTCTGTCGTCACTTGTTTTAACTTTCTTAAAGGCTCCCACGCCCCTACAAGTCAATTATTTTCACACATTCTAATATAACGATAGTAGCAATCACGAATTTATACCGATCATTATGTAAAATCAACACGAGAACTTTTCAACAGTAGGAAACTTTATAGGTATCGATAACTTTCTCTTGATCGGTTATCAATTATCGGTGGGCGATGTTATGTCATTGGGCGTCGTGTGTGGACAACTTAATGTTAAAGATGCGTGGTTTAAAATTGTGGTCTTTGGGGATTTCTCTTAAGGTGTGAATGGGCCTGTATTTGTTTTAAGTGTCGTCGTAATCATTTTTGCTCTGCTGAATAAGTTTAGTCCAAACGTTGAGACCCGAAGCTGTACGAAGGTTTTCGATCAACGGTCATTAAATCCGTAAAAAAAACATCAATTCCATAAAGAACATAGCTGGCGAAATATAGGTATACTATTAGGTGCACCTCTGCCGACCCCTTCGGAGAATAACGGCGAGAAGTTGTGTTGTATAAGCAATGGTGGCCCTGTGGTAACAAACACGACTTACGAGTTGTATGGTCGTATGTTCCAACCTAGCCATTGAAGGAAAACATCGTGAGGAAACTGGTCCTAGAACTAAAAATTCGAAGAGATGTGACATGTAAGAACCAGCACTGGGCCCGTGTGGTGGATTACGGCCCACTCCCTCTCACTGAGAGAAGGCCTGTGTCCCAGCAGTGGTAACGTTAGAACCTGATTATTTTAGGTTGTGTTGAAGAACAAAGAGTTCTCAAAGACAAGGTTGTTAATTTGTACAGCAATATCAATTAAATGGAGCGTCTATAGCTTAGGCCAATTTGTAAAACTAATTCATGTCTCAGCATGACAGCCAATAAACTTTAGGTAACTTGATAGCTAGCTATCATCGTTATCAAGTCAGCTTAGGTCTATTTACAACCAAGTTATAAATGAACCACTCCTAGCATTAAACTTAAGGATAAGAAATTGAGTGTGTCTCAATTTTAAAATGTCACAATATCGAGGTGGAAAGATGTCTAATCATGTAAATCAATTAAATCATTTATCGGTCCCTTTACATATTCGTCTTTTTAATTTTACAGATGGTTGCCCATCAAAACTATAGTTTCCTAGAGGTGCGCTTACACGGGCAACTAAAATTGCTCAATCCTGGTCAATTCTCGTCAACTATGACGTTACGACTACATCCAGCAATTAAGGTGACCCTAGTCCACATTTTTCCCATACAAACTTCGGGAGTGTATTACTCCACTGTTCGACAGTGTACATCAAAAATTAAACATGGTATGGTTTTGTCTCATTATTAATATTGTCTGTACGGAAACAGAATATTAAAATAAAAAGCCACTAAAAAGTTAGAAGCCAACAAAGATTCGTTTTTCTTGCTAATTTAACCTAACTTTGGGGGTCTTTAAGTAATAAAGAAAGTATAAAATCTGAAAAACCAAGTCGGTACCGACACAGCTCAAATATCGAAAAGTTCAATAAACTTTATTGGTAATTGATTTGTGCAGTGGTCTTTTCATAAAACCCGATCTTCAGAAGGACTGTTCTTAATTTTTTACGCGCCTGTTGTACTATAAATGATCCTGCATCTCACTCAATAATGTTGTGCGTGTAGATTAGCTTCTAACTGCTCATCACTGATACTACCTCTGTCGGACACGATGCCTGGTGAGACAGCGTGCTTTTTAGCCAGACCCATCAGTGAGTTCGAGACCGCGACTAGGTTCCCCTTAAGCCGCCTCTGTGACAAAAACGAGATATAGTTAGGTATATGAGTACAAACGAGATAGAAAGAAAATTTACTAAAAATTTTCAAACCGATTGGATATTCGGCAACTTATATTGGCGACATTGAGAAATGTGAATGAAATGTATGAAGTAATCAGAAGCGATATTCTCAAAACAATTTCCGCATTTATGTTGTTGCTCCGGATTGCTTCATTTAATTGATCCATTAGTGTTACCGAGCAATAATTGCTCAAAAAATTGCCCCTGTAAGGGCAACTTTGTAAAGGCAAAATAGCAGGAGATTTCTAGGCATTAGATTCAATGGCCTTCTCCGTCTTATCTTCGATAACAATTAGAAGGTACGAAACGGACTGAAAACAAAACAAATTCCCACAGTACTCACCAAACAATTACTTTATCCAATAGATTATTTTGCATTAAAACACAAAAGATAATAAACGTCGGTTACCAAAGACCAGATAATCCATGGCTCCAACCTGGCAATCTTCGATGCTTCGCAATATGCCTCCAGCTATTTGAGCATTGGCTAGGCTGGCCTAACAGGTGTGCACTTGTATTTTATCTCACCCACTTGCTTCAAGCATGATGATATATATCCTATTTGGGAGGCAAAGGATTGCTGTTTGTATCGTAAATATTCAGTGGCAGTTGGTTAACGGAATTTATAATTGTGCCTGGTGTAGGGCAATTAGTGGTACCTACAATTCATTATGTCTGGTCCATTATGTCATGCTGATTTGTGAATATTAAAATTCTAGTATCTTCGTCAATTTCGAAATTATTCTTCATTTTGTAACATTTCTCCACCTATTTGTATTCTGCGACTATTTAAAACATAAGTTAGGTTGGGCGATTTTAGTAACGATTGGTAAGCTAATCATCTGTTGTTAACAAGGGCGTCAAAATCTATTTAGCCTGGCACTTCTCTAATGTTGTTGGTGGTGGTATTGTCCTTAGATAGTCTTTTACTACTCCCATATATGTTTGTGTGGATGTAAACAGATAAATCCATCACAGTCCTATCCAATAAGGCAATTACCACAAGTAAGCCCGTTTGTCATAAATAACATTTAAAAGTCTATAAGATAGCCCTACGTGTGAATATATATTTGTAATCTAATAGATTTTCTACCCAGCCTGATCTCTGTGCCCTCTTTAACCTTTTCAACATCTACAGAATGATGAGCATCTGCTACGTTACTTTAAACTATGTCCTTAATTCTAGTATTATCTTTAAGTCAAATGTTAGTACTTATAACACACAAAATATTAAATATTTTCCTCTCATTTTCATACACGACGGCAACTTATAGCAGCTATAAGTTCATTGGGAGCTGGCAGCCTTGTGGGACGAAAGTGCGTTGAGAACCGTCGGCGGAATGCTAGCGGGGCTACTTTCATCACCAACCTTGAGTCAGCCACAATCGCCCGAATCTCATGGAAATATCCGATCCTTGATATACGCCTTTTTGGCTCTATGCCGGCTATTTCCGTGGCTGTTTAGAAATATAGGATTTGAATTGATTTGTGGACAATTTTGAGAAGTAGGTGGGTGCAGCTTTGCTTAAAGGTAGACAATATTGGTTTAATTATTTTGGGAATTCTCTTTCCTAGTTATAGTGTATACGTCATTTTGGTGCTGTGATGTCTGTTTCTGTGTCAGTTTAAGTATATGTATCACAATTTTTAGGACAATTCTTAGTATCTCTTTTTAATGTTTTTGAAATTCCCTTAAATATAAAAATAATCCTCAATGAAATGAGAGTGTGGTTAACAAATACCAAAAAGCCATGAACCGGAGAGAACAAAGTCCGATAAAGAATTCCTTTTTCGATTGAAGAGATCCTTTACATACCCATCCAAGTTATTCTACGAACAATATAAATGTGAAAGTGTGTATGTTTGGAGGTTTAAATGTTTGGATGTTTGTTACTCAATCATGCAACAACGGCTGAAATGATTTCGATGAAATTTGGCACACAAATAGATTATTACCTGTATCAACACATAGGATACTTTTAATCTTGGTAGTACGTTCCCGTGGGATAATTTTTGACATCAATGGGGGCGTAGCAACTGGCAAAAGCTGAAAAGCTAGTAGGCAGACAATAATTATTTACAACTTATTGTGGTACTAGCAGTTTTAAAATAATATAAATAATCATCCATATTTCGTCAATAGGTACTAGAAATTTGAATGTGAGGGCACATTTCAAGGCAAAATCTACGGCTTAAATATGCGGAAATAGGCTCGGCATTTAAGTGAACCTTATTTATTGCCTCCATTTCAATAAATAATTCATAAAAATCATATCGAAATGCTAATCTAATATCAAAGATTATATAAAAAAACATTTAAAGACATTTATATGCTTACATCTAACTTAAACTTAACAACATTTAATTGCGTCAATTACCAGTGTATTGATTGTATTTAATCACATATTTATTGGATCAAAACATTTCGCTTGAGGCGCAACCGCAGAATAAACAGACGAGAAGACAATTGATTATGTAGCGGCAACGCCTCCAACGCGTGCGAAACCGAAAAAATGGTCCACACCAAGCGTGAAGAAGATACAGATAGAGATAGCAACATACCAGATAGTAGTGCAACCGATAAGGACAGCAAACGTTCCGAAGTGGAAGCAAGACACGAGGATGTGAAAGCAACATGTGCGACAGAGATAACAGTCCAAGAGAAAGATAGGTAGGAGAGAGAAATTGCCGTAGCAACTTTCGCTGAGCTCGTTTCGGTTACGTCACGGCAGCGCCTGCGCAACTTACGCAACCGTTGTGAAGAGATTATGACTGTATGACACTGATTTGAATGATTGTTGGAAGTAATCAATTTCATTTGGATTTGTTTCCGGTGTCGATTGCGAGATATTAGTGTCTTAATTCTTCATCAATGATAATATCTGATTTAATTCATCATAGACTAGATACAAAGGATTTCTGGCTAAAACTGTAGAAGGTCACGCATAAAGAATTTAGTTGACGTAACAGATGCAATGTATTAGAAATTAGAAAGCGTGCGCTGAATCAACGATGACTCGAATTTAGCATAATAAAAAATCACATTACAAGCATTGAACTATATTACTAGCGTATAGTAGCACCTCAATGATTACAAGGCTGGTAATAAAAATATGCGCCGAATTTATTGCAGCTCTATGTTCGTTCCACTGAAATTGCATAGGAACGAGATTAGTAACGACACGAAATTTAACTGTAGCGGTTAAAATGTTGAGATGGTTAGCAAAATGTTACTAAATGCGATTACACAAACCTTTACGACAAAGTTACCCGCCTTGTTATGCTTATTTTCCTATTTGCCTAATCGTCTTTTGATGATGTTCGTCATTGTGACATTATCGTGCTCAGTGTTATACAATTTGCTGCAATTACATGCTCTTCACTTTCACTATTATATTTTCCAGCACACCATACCTTGTCATCAAGTCTTTCATTACTGATCCACAATTTAGTTTCCCCACTAACTTTCTTTTTCTTTACAATTCTTCAGTAGCTGTATTAGCTGTCGTCATCAATCAATTCTACATTCTCATGTGTAATTAGAACAAGGCGGGAATGATGTCCTAGATCTTAAATGATACATTATACGCATCTCTTCTCGCTCTAATGCCGAAGCACAATACGCTACTGTCACACATTCGCATTTTACTGTACTTTACACTATACACGTGTGCTGTCTAACGTATGATCGCCTATGTGTGCATTATGTTCTGTGATAAGTTACATATATAATAATACCGTTATATATGCAATGAACTCGAAATTAAGCAAAACAGAATTCCTTTGCCCTAATATACCTAATTCATTATATATGCAAATGTCTTTCACGCAAACGTCTATCGAGATACAAACTGCGTTAGTGTTGGTAACTCTATGTGTACATTCTATATTCATGTTTGCTTTAGTGTGCAAAATATTTTCGCTAGTGTTTGTATGTTTTGTGTTGTTACAGCGTGTTTTAGGTTTGTGTTAGTATTTTATGTAAGTGTGAGAGTAGTTTAGCGTTCACAATGAAAGTACTCGGCGGTTGCACGGATTTGGGTCACAGCTCCAACTTTGATTATAAAGATTACGACCGCCGTGTGAATCATCGCACATCTTCTAGGTCCATGCTGTTCTTGCGTATTTATATTTAGCATTTATATTTTTAGCTCAATAAATATATTCTGTTTATTTTGATCTTCGTTTTTATTTTCGTTGATTGACTTTTGATGTTGTTCTTTTTTGTACTTAGTTATGGAGCAACTACTTGGGTTTTAATGGTTTTAATTTTTAGCTGCACTTATGCAATACAATCACTATCTATTGCTCACTTCTCATACTGTTCATAAAGATTATTTCTTTCTTTTTCTATCTTATTATCTAGATCTTAAAACCTCTAAGTAGCTGGACTAAAAATAAAAAAGGTAATATGGGCCATATCGATACGAGATCCCCTTTCACATATTGCTAGTATGAGCCGAAGTTTCGTCACAGCCGAGGTGTACAGCCACTTTCCTTTCAACTTGTTCATTTTCATAACTTCTACTTTATCTACAAGAGGTTTATTTAAGGAATTTGATGCAATTATATGTGCTAAGCTTGTAAAGGCACTGTAAATTGGGGGTCATCTGTGTTTAGTTAGCAATTTATCGCTGGATGCAAGTAGTTGCTGTAAGAAAGGAGATATTTTGCAAATCATGCAGCTTAGATCTCGTTACGAAATTGTGAAATTATTGTGACATTAATTATGAATGTTACTGGATGAGCAACGGATTGAATATTATTCGTATTTAATGGAAGCTCGAGAACCATTTAATGTTTCTGACTCATGTGAAATGGATAATGATTCTAAGTATGTCGTCATCTCAGAAAGTCTAGAAGCATATGATAAGAAAAAACATTAGCAGAAATAGGTACCTAAATAGTTTCTTTCGAATGAAATCGTTTCTTAGAATGTTCAGATTCAAGTAATATCTATTTTTTTTGTCCATTATTGACTCTTTTATTTGGAGATCGAAAATTATCCCACGAGAACTTATTACCGAGATAAAAAGTATTCCATATGTTAGTCCAGGTTATATTGTATATGTATGCCAAATTTCATCCAAATTCGTTCAGCCGTTGTTGCGTGATTGAGTAACAAACATCCAAACATATAAATATCCAAACGTACAAACTTTCACATTTCAATTATTAGTAGGAAAGGATTCGTAAATACTGTATGTTATATTCGGTTACGATCATGTTACGATACTTAATATTACAAAGCTTGAAGAAGTTAATGGTGTTGGGAAAGTAATCGACCGAGGTTCCATCTTATTGAAATAGTTTCCGCAAACAAGCTTGATTGGTCATTTGACTACGCTTTTTTTATTTTAAATAGAAATCACAACTGTTACTCTATGAAGTGGATTTATAACCTCAAATTGACATCATGTGTCGCTTCGACAAACTATTAAATATCGCTGACTTTACCAAGATTTAAAGATGCTTACTCCACATTGGCGAAGCAAAATATGTGTGTTCTATACGTACACCTCTGCCCAAGCCTTAAACGCAACAAGGCGTGATGTTGTGTACTCCACATTAAGTTTGTCAGAGTATTTAGGTAACCAGGAAAGAAAAAGACTAAACACTTCTTGGAATAACTTTCTGGGAAAAAAATGCCGAGGAAATATTCTACAAAGTATTCTTGTTTGCGCAAACGTAGAACCAATATGGTGGACAAATATAAGTAGAATGTGCGAAGGTTGACGGTCTTTCAGGGTCGAATTGATAAGGGACATGTGACCTTTGTTTTGACATTAGACTTGTTAGTTCTGTTTTGCCTTTTGGCATATTTGCTCGGGACTATCCTTCGACGGCTTTAGATAAATAGAAAAATATACAATAGTTTGCTAATGCTGTAAAGCTTTAAGCATAGATGATTTTGAAAGATATTGTGTGAGCAAGTGAGTGACAAGTGTGGGTCGATTTAAGAGTGCTGCGAGTACCTAGAGGGTCTACTCCCGAACTCTTAAATCGAGACACACTGATTTTTTTCGTAAAAACGTTTTTTTAATTTAACTCAAATTTGGAACTATTACGTCATAATAGTTCCAAATTTGACTTCAATTAAAAAAAAAGAAGTTTTTACAAAAAAAATAAGTGTGCCTATGGGCATGATACCTATTAAGACGGCTTCAAAACTGCAATCAACACTTTGACTCTTCACTATTTTGATGTTGCCTTTATACCTAATCAAGGAAATGCACGAAGGCTCGATTTAGGACTGTATGTTAAAATTGAAAGAACAGTATAATGACAACACTTTCAGGAAGGTGATATTACCTACTGAAAATGATGCTATTGCTCAATTATGCAAATTGATTAAAACAAATGTTTCCCCATCTCTTTCTTCTTCAAGTTAGCAAAAACAAATTATATGTAGTAAAAGACACTGGAATTACAGTTATTACGTTCTCGCCCGCTAGCAGCGCCATCTGTTAGCAAGCTAATGAACTAAACGAATACGAGTCCATAATGTATGCTAGCTGGCTGGCAGCAGCAGGAGCCCCTTACATTTAATTACCTACATTCAACATGTGCTCCAGTCGTCGTAAAAGCATCTAGCCCAGAAACATGCCCGTTTTAGACTCATGATGTATTTTTAGAAATGAATCACCAACGACATACTATGTAACCGATCGCCAACCGAAATTCCGTGAAAAAAAAAATCGGGAACAAAGACCACTCACACCTAAGTTAGTAGTTTTAAAACTCGACGCTATTCCAATAAAAGGTAGAAAAAAATCATGACCTCGAATATATAAAATGTCACTATCACACAATCAGGGTACCAGAAGGTCCTTTTTTTGCCTCTGTCTACCTGGCTCCATTGTGTTCCGGGGAAAGTTATGTGAAAGACAGACGAACAAAAAATTCTGATTTCTCCTGTCTCTTTCTATTTTTTTCTATAACGACCCTTAAGAATTCCGATTTAGATCAGGCCAGTAGTTTTTGTGAGCACGTTCGTAGGCAATAATGGAAGCAAAATGTATCGCGTTTTTTTTTTTCAAATTGCAGGTTACGTATGTCTACGGATAAATAGGTATTGTACGTGCCCATTGTCTGGTTGAAAGGCTCTATAAATTCAGTGAACGAAGCGAAGAAATTGAACAAATCTGTGTGTATTTTAATCTTTTGAAATTTTAGAACGTAATTGGTCCTTGGGTACCGCACACATGCGGATAGAAAGACCAGAGGATGTTTAATGCATATTATGTTTATATAAAAGCATATGAGAGGTTTGTGGCTAAGTACTAACAGTCGCGCGGATCGATCGACCATGTTAAGCTACGCTTGCCGCGGTCGGTCCGTGGATTGGTGACCACCTTAACATACCAAGACCCCTCGTCGAAGCACGCTTCCAGTTAGTCCCACCTGTTATTAATAGATCTTTAACAGTCGTTACGGGTCGTCAGAAGCCTGAAAGTCTGACAACCAGTCTTACCAACAGGTATCGTATTACCCAGTAACTAGGTTGCAGAGGTCAGATAGGCAGTCGCTCCATATATAAAATACTGGTAGGTACTCAGCTGTATCCGGTCAGACTGGAAGCCGACTCCGACATAGTTGGGAGAAGGCTTGGCAGATGATGCAGATGATGCAGATGATGATACAAAAAAGCATTTGTTGACCGTAATATGGATAACAGATTACCGTAATATATTTCAATGTTTCTTAGCGCCAAAGTAAATACAGCTTCTTCCGTACAAGTACGGGGAATGAAGAGTAATTATAAAACCTATTTAGCAGCTAGCTATATTTAAAATGGCTACAGGTGCACTACACCTTTGCATAGAAAAATAACAAGACAATAATCTCTATGTGTCCAACACCTAAATGTAATTTCCTTAAATTATGGGAACTAACTATATAGTTTGTTGTTGTTGTTTGTTGTTTGTAGTTTGTTGTTGTTTGTAGTTTGTTGTTGTTTTTTGTTTGTTGTTTGTTGTTTGTTTGTTGTTTGTTTGTTGTGTTTGTTTGTTTATATAAACAAAATGTAGTGTAGTTCTGGGGTGTCAGAACATTTTAATTTATCAGAATGATGTCCGTCTTTAACCTTCTTGATAAAATTGTGGTGATAGGTTTATCATCTTTCATCGAGGACAGTATAATCAACACCATCATTTATGTGTTTATTGATCCCCTTAAAGTCTATACATTTTCCAGTGTAGATGTTGTCATTAAGAAGTAACTGGTAAATAGCTCTAAGTCAATATTAATCTTATTAAACTTATGGCAGCATTAGACAAAGAACTATTATGGGTAGAAATATTTGTATTTTTATTTTATTTATTTAGGGACCACTTATTTAGTAAACCCCAGAATCCCCACGCAAAACGGACCGAATTGGAGTCTACGTGCGGAAAAGAGAGTCCTATCATCATCATCATCAATTACCTAAAGCAACCAACCACCTGATTATCACTAATAAAACTAAAAACCACGCCCGCAAAGTGAAAGCGTTAACAAACTCTAGAACAAAGGAGTAAAACAATTTTCACTCGCACCATTCCAAGCATGACACTTTAAATGGAGAAAAACTATCGATCATCACTCATTGGAGTCGAAAGTGGTGCATGCGCAATGACACCAAACTCTCACTCTATCACCGATTAATTGGAGTCAACGAATCGCACACGATAGGTAAGAAAAAAGCGGCCAAGTAAGAATAGGGGATAAGGTTGCAGTGTTCTCCTTTTCATTTGTTTTTGGTGAAAGAAATTGATTTTGCGATGACGATTTTCTGATGACGAGCTTGAGGCTAAGTAATAACAGCTACATGGGCCCACGCTTATCACGGTTTTTTTTTTAGGGTGGAAAATCATCAAAAAACTACTCCCGCTCCCGCTCTGGGTGGAGCAGGAGGGCATGTCAGACTTTTACTGACTAAAACCCACCCCTATTCCTTCAGTTGCCTGTGTATCAGGGGCCACGGTATCTCTTTCGAACAACTCGCACCCCTGGCAGACGCTTGCCACGGTTGATCCGTAGTTGGGTGCCTCCGTGCCGCGGAAAGCACGTTAAGCCGTTGCTCCCGGCTGTCATTCATGGATGTTTGACAGACGTTACGAGTCGTCAGAAGCCCGAAAGACTTACGACCAGTCTTACCCAGTAGCTGGGCTGTAGGGTTTAGAGAGTCAGTCGCTCAATGTAAAATGCTGGTATTCAGCTGCGTCCAAATAGAGTGGAAGCCGATCCTAACATAGTTGGGCAAAAGCAAGGCATATTATGATGAAATAAATGGAAAATTATAACGGACCACCAGGCATTATCAGCAAGGGAGGATGTCGAGCCAACGGTTGCTTATGTACATAAAATAAATTGACCTAGATACAAGTTTTAAAGTCGCTGTGAACGCTTATTAGATTAGTTATTATATTTGTTATAAAATTAAAAACCTGCAGAAAGGAGTCCTGCTAATTAAATCACTACATAGTATAAAACAAAGTAGCTTTCTCTGTCCCTATATACTTATGTATGCTTAAATCTTTAAAACTGCGCAACGGATTTTGATGCGGGTTTTTTAATAGATAGAGTGATTCAAGAGGAAGGTTTATATGTATACACCGACCTCCACGCGGGCGAAGCCGCTGGCAAAAGCTAGTACCAAATAAAATATCATCATCTTGGTCATTGGCAGCCTTGTTCCGACCACTGTTGATTTAGCCTTTTGTACCATGCTGCCATGGTCTGTGCGAGTCTCATCCAGGTCAACCCGGAGATCTTCTGTAGGTCATCCACCCACTTGGATATGGGTAAATGAAATATACTATTAATTAAACAGAAGTATGCCTTATTCCCATTACCAACTGTTGCATTTAAATTGCACAAAACTCAATCAAAACAATGCTACAATCGACCCATACAATTACGGACTCCTAAAAACTAAAAGAAAGTGATGTTACGCCAGAGTATCATTGCACGGGAAAAAACTAAAGCGTCATTGTTTTCTAACCCTATCTCTTTCTAACCTAAAGAAAAATGTTTTGCTGTCTCGTTTTGAAGAAAGTGCGCGCGCTCATCCAGCTGAACGGATTTACGTCACACATAGTATATGAAAGAATTTACGTCAGTTAATCTTTTTTTTAATTGAACTTATTGGCTTTGATAGATTGAGTCATAGGGATAAGTGGAACATCACACCTGTTTTCTACAAGGGGTTATGCAGAGGTGCACCTGTGATTAATACTTACCCCCTATTACCATCCACCCACCTACACATCCTACAATCACTCACTACACACACACACACACTCAAACCCTACATTTATTCACCTTACCACAAATTTAAACATTTTTCATTTTGTTATTTTCTTTTATACCATTTGCTTTTTGTTGAAACGTCCTGAAGGGCAATTCTCGTAATTAAAAATGTTCAAAATCTAGTCGCAGTCTCATCTCAGCGACAAAGAAATGTCAAAAATGTAAGAAAAATCGAGTTATTTTTGACAGAATGGCGCTGAGATCAGACTGTGGATGTTCTTAAAATTACGAGAATTACCCCTCAGATTTATTATAATATGGCTTTCTTTGTTATGGAGAATCACTGACTCCACATAGATCTAGTTTAGGAGTCAGAGTATTAACATTATTGTGACCTAGTTATAAGCCTAATATGCGCTTAGTCTTTGAAAATTGTAATGTTGCTGATTTTTTTGGTGAAATAAAGAATAAGTTATTATTATTATTAACCGAGCACTTAGCCAGACTCGGGCTGCTACTGTGAAATTACATATTAGAAAATATTAAACCTTAAATAACAGAAGCATGTACGAGACTTTTAACCTTTTCATTTACCTACCTTAGATTTTGAAGTCAAGGGAAGAAAATTCGATAGATATCTACTGGTAAAAGGACATAGTTTACAATTATGAAAATTTAAACAAAATATAAATATCATCATTTCAGCCGAATGACGTCCACTGCTGGACATAGGCCTCCCCCAAAACGAGGTAGTTTGCCATAATCGCCACGCTTGGCAGGTGGGTTGGCGATCGCAGTATGGTGGTAAAATGCATACAGAACGCTGCTGCCCATTCTCTAGTAAGACCCGAGTTCACCAACACATGGTTAAATTTAAAACAGCCGGTTAGACCATAACCGGCTGATTACCAATATTTTGCTGTTCACCATGCACTAACCATTGGTTAAGTCCTGTAATCGGATGATTAACTTAAACGAGGTGGCCAACTCAGTTTAACCGTTGGTTTATGCTTTCTGATTTGAAGTTTTGCATTGTGAATCACTTTTGGTTACAAAATAAAATGAGTTATATAGTTATTACGCTTTGAAATACTTCATCTTTGAAGAGGATAATGTGTTCGATGATTTTGATGATAACATATAATTTAACATTCCAAACACGGCACAATAATTTCGAGGAATATGACGAAAAAGCATTTTGTACAAGATTTCGCACATACAAACTTCGTGAGTGCTCTGGAATTATTTGATTTAATTTAAAAGAAGTTTGAATTGCCAAGTACGTTTGCTGTGACTGCCGAAAGCATTAAATTTGTTAGCCAGATGTTTCCGAACCCATTTTTTTCGGCATTTGTCCTAGCGTCTTTCACAAAAGAATGTTAAACCATTCGATCTTTCGGTCATTTTTCGAATCACTCATTCAGAAACGTTCGGTTATCTAACCGTTGCGTAGAATTAAATAGTGAACTCGAAAAAAACGCGGGTTGTTTAAACATATGTTTAATGCTAACAGGACGGTTACGTAATCAATGGTTATGTTGTAGTTGGTGAACTCGGGTCTTAGTCCCTTAGTCGCCTTCTACGACAACCACGGAAAGAAATGGGATGGTGCTATTCTTTACGTGCAGCATCACACGGAACGTCTAAATATACTTAATTGGAAATCAAACATAATTTTTCTGAAAACTTATTTTACTTTTTACAGTCACATTAATTTAAAATATGAATATTACTGCAGTTTCGCGAATATCCCGAACAAAGTTCATTCATTGTTGTGTGTAATTAAATCGCCTCTAATTCTTTTGCATATACTGCTATCGATAGTGAGAGTGAAAGATGACGTCGAATCGTGAGTGGATATTCTGCTAGAATGAGATGGCAATATAAACAATAGTGCAAACGAAAGGGACAGGAGACAGAATATGAGATGAAGTGTGGGAATGCGTGCAGGTAACGATGCAATATGCTTTCAAGTAAATGTTGGGAATCGTTGTGGTTCAGTTATAATTATGTAGTACTGCAGCAAAGAAAATTAATGTGGTATATACTTAGATTCCAACTGTTGTGGTAAAATTACGTAAGTGTTATTTTAAGACAAACTAAAATACTCGTGGTCAAGGCTCTTGGTGTAGAAATGAATCATTGTTTACTTAATTTATAATTTAAGAACAATGTCTATTTTTACTGACATCTGAATTTGTTTTTACTTTATATCCTCAAATAACAGAAAATCTGTTATTAGTAGAGACTGCCTCGTTGGTCTAGTGGTTGCAACTGCTACTGCTGGGCATGAGGTCTTGGGTTCGATTCCCAGGTCGGGCAAAGTGTTATTGTGTTTTTCTATCTGGAATTTCTCGGTAGCAGCCCGGAGCCTGGATTTGTGCCCGGTTGCTGGCCATAGGCCCATCCCCTATAACATGGGGCTTGTAATATACACCTCTCAACCATCCAAACCCAACCCTTGGGAAAACAAGGCGTGATGTTATGTTATGTTCTCTTAAGAAAAACTCTATTAAAACCATTTAGGTTATAGCAATACATATCTCATTAAGCCAAAAATATAAGGTTCCTCATCATCATCATTTCAGCCGAAAGACGTCCAGTGCTGGACATGGGCGTTCCCACAGCTACGCCACTTCGACCGGCTTTGTGCCTCTCGCCTCCAGCTGATTCCTGCAGCCTTCACTTGGTTATCAATCCTCCTTGTGGAGGCCTTTCGATGCTACGCCTTCCGGTACGCGGTCGCCACTCCAGAACCTTACAGCCCCATCGGCCATCGGCTCCTATGTTCTGCGAGCAATGATACCTGCCCTCTACCACTTAAGTTTGGCAATTCTTCAGGCTATGTAGGTTACCCTGGTTCTTCATTATAGCAGCTGAAAAACGTCCACTGCTGGACATAAGCCTGCCCTAAATGGGGGGATTTGCCATAATCGCCACGCTTGGCAGGCGGGTTGACGTCGCAGTATGGTAGTCAAATGCATAGAGAACGCTGCTGTCCATTCTCTAGTAAGTCCCTTAGTCGCCTTCTACGACACCCACGGGAAGAAATGGGATGGCTCTATTCTTTACCTCCGGTACCACACGGAACCTGGTTCTTAGTTGGTTGGAATATAGTTCTTGGTTAGTTATAAAACTGAGCAGCAACGCTTCCCCGTTTCGAAGCAACAAAAAATGTTAAAGAAAGTAAAAGCGTTCTCATGTTTAAAATTGTTTTTATAAGCGATTGAAAAAGTATGCTTTTGTATAATATCAACAATGGCTTAGACAATACCTTGCGCTTGCGCAACACGTGTGGGTTTAGATATACAGGTCGAAGCGAACGAATTTTTGGATTTTTAGCGAAATTTATAGATTCTATATGATTTATGCGAATTGTATTGTATTTATTTGTTGCAGTTTCGGTTCACGGATTTAGAAACATGGATTCTTGAATAGTTTTTTGGATTGGATTTGAAGTTCGCATTTCGTTTATCTGTCTTTTTTTGGAATATAGTACACCCACATTTTCTCACTAAAATCTTTTTTCCATTCTTTGGCGTAATTATGTCGTAACTTTTACAGTCAAACTTGGAGTTTGTATGGATCGATTTAGATCAACTAGTCCGACAACCAGTCTTACCAATGGCTATCGTAATAACCAGTAACTGAGTTGCGGACTTCAGATCGGCAGTCGTTTGATGTAAAATACTAGTATTATGCTGCATCCGGTGACTGGAAGACGGACGACCCCAACATGGTTGGAAAAAACTTAGGCAGCTGATTATTGCGAAGGCTGTATTTGAAGAAAGTCTATTTACAGCTGTTGGCGACCGTTGTACTAAAAATATGGTCAGTTAGTTGGTTATTCTGGTTGTAATTAACGTCAACATTTCACCCGAAAGGCGTCCACTACTGGATATAGGCGTCCCCCAAGCACAGCCACTTTGACCGGTTCTGTGCTACTTGCAACCAGTGGCGCTCACAGGGTCATCCATCCACTTTGTGGCAGACCCCCCAACGCAACGTCTTTCGGCACCACTCCAGAACCTGCAGAATCTTAGTCATCGTTATTAGTTCTAAATTGATTCTTTTTCGAGCTGAAACATTTCAAAAAGTTTTCTTACAGTACCTACTTACTTACTTATCTTACACCTCAACATATATTTAAGCAAAAAACAAAATATATTCTAAAAAAAAACTTTTCCAAAACAAAAAAAACAACCGATTTCCGAAAAACACTACAAAGTGAAAAATAACTTTAATTTCGGAAGTCGGTGACTTTGGACAAAAAACTTATATACATATGTATATAAGTTTTTTGTCACCGCCTTCCGAAATTTAAGTTGTTTTTCATTTTGTAGTGTTTTTTCGAAAGTCGGTTGTTTTCTTTTTTGGAAAAAGTTTTTATTTTTCACTTTTTATAGTTTGAAATTTCATGATCGTTGGAGTCAAAACAATGCATATTTATGCGATAGCAGCAATCGCGGTTTATTATATATATATATTTACTGTTATTTTTTTAAGAGTTCCGTTGTCTGTCTCCGAAACGCATCATCAGATCTATATAAAATTGAAATGGAACCACACGAAAAGTAGCTTTCAAATAAAAAAAGAATCATCAAAATCGGTTTACCCAGTCGAAAGTTATGAGGTAACAAACAAAAAAAAAAAAAGAATACAGTTGAATTGAGAACCTCCTCCTTTTTTGAAATCAGTTAAAAACTCTTTTGAACGATTTCGCAAACTAAATAAAAAACCTTTTGCCCACACAGCAATCAATTTAAATTTTAACACATAAATAAGTTTTTGTGGATAGGCATGTTAAGAAAAAGGCTGCTTGCTGTCTGCTCAAGGTCAGGAGAGTGATCTTCGATTGCTCTTTATTGCAATTATGGAGACAGTACGTTGAACCAATGTCCTTTAAATATTATACTTTTTATTGTATGGACGGAGGGGACGTTAAACTAGGGCGTTGTACCTGGTGATCACGATTGTTTTGGTGAAGGAGAAGGCTTTTTATTTTATTTTTTCTTTCTGTGCGGAGGTGCTGTATGCTGTTTTATTCCATTAATTTAAAATGAATCCGTTGAAACTTTTTCTCCGGAAAGGATGTGCCCCCTTTTCCTAAGAACGTATTCATCGAATATGTTCTTAATTTCTTTGAAGGATAAAGTTAAAATAATAGATTAAAAATCTAAAAAAAACACGCTTTAAAAACGCAACTAAAAAGGCAGATTTTTTTTTAAAAAAAAGCGTGCGGTTCTTTTTGAGGTATTTTTATAATCAATTAGGTAAGATCAAGCACCCCACGTTTTTTTTAAATTATTTTCTGCTTTTCTGTGGTGCATAGGCTGTGGAGAGGCCTTTGTCCAGAAGTGGACGGAGATAGGATAAGTTAATTGCTTGATATTTGATGACCTGTGAACTGTCCCACTATCAACAAGCCAGGTTAGGTCGACACAAGGCATCATGTTTGATGTTCGGCTGTTGAAAGCCGCGTCAGTCAGTCAAGTAGTTGCAGGGGAAATTCTTACTGTGTAAGGTATCTAGCCTTCCAGATAAAATATATTTCAGTCTCTTATCGTTATTGTATCAGCTTTGTGATGTCCACGGTTAGTCAAAAGCCTTTGTTGCAACGATGTAATTACAATACCAGCTGATTGTCAATTAAACGTTATTTTTTTTAATCCTTTAAAACCGTAATTGTAGTTGATTGGATCACCACTACCATGGTATGAAATAGAAATCCAATTCGATCCAAAATTGTTGCTATTAAACAATTATTATTAAAATATCAACTTTTAATGGAAAATGCAAATGTATGCAAAAATAAGGTTTTAAATTAAAAACATTTTAGATTTCTTTTCTTTTACGTAATATACATGTTTCTAATTGGAAATTTATGAGATTGTATTTAGAAGGGTGACACTATAATAGTAGTTTTTTTGTTTATATGTTTATTGTTCCTAAAACCCACACTCACACCACTGACATATACAGATACAGATCCAAGATCACCTGTATCCTGTCCTTTAATTGCGTACCACACTATCAATCAGATTTTGAATCATTTTGATGGAAATTGTTTAACCATTGCTTCAAATATTCGAAAAATTTGTCTCCTCAGCAACGCAAACATCGCAATGAATGTTATTGAGCTGTCAACATGAAAGCCATTACTACTGTTTGTGTGTTACGCAGTTAACCTGTAGAGCAGGTTAACTTATAGCAAAACTATAACAGGTGTAGGTACCTATGGAAAATATAATGGATTATAATTAGAGATCTGATATTCGAATGCATATTTACCTAAAGTTTATTTTTGGTTATGAAAGTATGGAAGCGGCTTTTAAAAACATATTTGATGCCAGGAACACCGGGAATGCATAACTAGTCAGGTGTATAGTAGGTATAGAAGCGACATCTAAATTATTAGCTTTGCAAAACTATTCAGATACATATTTATTTAGAATTAATGTTTAAGCCCCGATGCAAATATATGTATGTAGGGTGTAAGGGAGGGGGTGGTGTGTTTTAGTAAAAAAAAACATAAATTAAATTAAGATTATTTCGATACAAAAGCGCATTCCATATTAGCCAACATCGCAACTTTAGGTAAATATATGCATCCGAATATCCGATCTCTAATTATAATTCTACTATTAAGATCAGAAATCTCTAAGTTACGTGCTACATCGGGTCAAGAACTGAAGGGTCTATTTTCTAAGCAAGCTTCGCACTACTGAATTTAAATATTTTAGTTCATACAATGTTGCATGACTTTGACTAATGGCGTATATTTTAGTTGTATGTACCATGTAAATGCAAATGGTAGTTATTAGGCCTAGTTTTGTGGATTAGGTGGTCAAAGTTAGGCACAAACAGGTTTCATTTTGCGTTCAGAAAACAAATCTGGGATTTGAAATTATAATGATCCTATTTTGAAAGTCCTTGAGTATCTACCTACCCAATGTACCTACCACAAATTGAATCAAATAGATTAATAAACTGTTTTATAAAAATAATGAGACAAAAAAATTGGTCGATAGAAACTATGAAACAAGATTCTATTATCGTTGTTAATTTACTCATTTTCTTACTAGAATCTGACATTAAGTAAAATTTCGAGATTTTTACCGCGAATCAAGTTTAATTTATTTAAAGCTAACTGATTAAAGGTTTCTTGGTTTTTGAAAGAAAGAAAGAAAACTTGTTTATTCTGCAAAAGAAAAATAAGACATAAAATGCACACAAAGTAACCAAAAGCCAATATTAACAAGTAAAGTTTGACAATTTAGTCCATTGCTTGATGTCAGGGTAGGACCAGGGACCAAAGACATACCATAATGTTACGACATTGGCAAATGACAAAAAACAAACCATCAAAACAAAAACAAGATGCCTAATCGATCTATAGTGTTTTTTCTAGGTCTGCGCATTAACGTCAAAACTTGAACTATTCGCTGTATTTATTTCTTAAACGTCGCTGACATCATATTGTTATATTCTGGGCTGACACAATTTAGGTTACCCTATATATGCTCAGCAGACACTAGCTAAAGTAGGTACACATTTTTTCACACACAGCTTTAAACAACCAAAACAGAAACCATCGTAACATACTGGAAAATAATTACAACTGCACAATACGGTTTCTACACGAAACACACATGCCATTCTAAGACGCACACACACAAACACATCTTCTAACGCCACACAAGTTACACATCATACACTCACCCTGATTCACAGTGATGAGTTAGTGTGTGTGCGAATAGTGATGGCGTATGTGTGTGTGCTAGGACAGTGGGTCTTTATGCTCCACAGGATATAGGTCAGCATGTCTTCCCCTCGTTTGTAAATAGAGCGAAGGGTACTGTTAATAGTTACTGTTAGATTATTTGCTCTTGTTATTTTTTTATCTGTCTGCGCGACCGTCACGGTCTTTCCTTTGAGGTTGTTTTCTTTGCATTTGCCTTTCGTGTTTAGGACACGTGCAGATACAAAAAATTGATAAGATTCGGCTATCGGGATGTGTGAAATGAGCGAATACAAAAATATTTTTTTACGTAGGTTTTATTAAAGAATCATGTGAAGGGAGTTAGCATTTGTACGTGGTATTATGTTAATTTGTTTTTTTCTTTTGTTCCGTCGTCTCACAAAGCTACGTAAGGACATCGAAATCTGTGCGGGTTGTTCGAAAGAGATACCGCGGCCCCTGATACACAGGCAACAGGGAACACGGGTGGGCTTTAGTCAGTAAAAGTCTGACACGCCCTCCTGCTCCAACCAGAGCGGGACAAGTCGTTTGATGATTTCCCATCCAAAAAAAAGTACATCTAAATCTAGCCTAGCTCTATCTAGTTATTGAAACTAACATAAGTATTCGAATCTGCAGTCTCCAAAGCGAAGGAGAAGCGCGGAGACTCAGTGGTAATGACTGCGACTCATGAGTTTTAGGTCGTGGTTTCGAATACAAACAGGCGCCTCACTTTGTATATAGTATTTTAACATACCGGCATACCCTAGAATCAAAATTTCAAAAACATGTGACATTCACCACTGGGCCCGCGTGGTGGTTTGTGGCCCACTCCCTCTCACAGGAGGCCTGTGCCTGGGGCACAGTGGAACATTATAGTGGGAACATTATTGGCTAATTCTGGCTAACCTATTATGCTCCAAAGCCGTTACATGAGAACCCTATAACCTGAAAAAGGTCCTTTGGTAAAATATGCAAAAGTTACGTCTTATAGTTTGGTTTTTATACGCTTTATATTAGCTTCACTTGTTTGTATGTTTGTTTGTAACCGACTCCTTATGGCGCGATTTTAACCACTTCAAACGGTCAGATTTCATTTAAACTTTGTAGACTTATCGAGGACCGATGACAATTCAAAAATTAAAAAAACCTTAAAAATCACGTAAAATCAAATAATAGTTTAAAAACTAAAAAACACGCTTTAGAAATCGAACTAAAAAGTAGAAAATAATTTAACTTTATTAAAAAGCGTGGGGTGCTTTTTGAGGTATTTTTATAATCAATTTATATCAAGCACCCCATGCTTTTTAATAGAATTAAATTATTTTCTGCTCTTTTAGTTTGGTTTTTAAAGCGTGTTTTTTAGTTTTTTTAAACTATTATTTATTTTCATTAAAACTTCACATTAAACAGTGTTAATAATCTACTGCATCAGTACAACATAATGTACTGACTAGTTTATACACTACAAACTACATGACGATGTCCACGGCGAGATTAAACGCCGTATCTAGCAATAAATCTTGATCGCGACGCAGCTAACCCTGCCCTTATGAGTGCTATATCATTTGATTACGTTTTCCTCAATTAATCCAACACTTGTAACATAACTGCTGACAAATGTGCGATCTGTATCTAGGAATGTCTTCCTATGTATTGTATGGGTTGCAGTATTATCCAGTGCAGGCTTGGAGAATCATAGGCTGATCACAAACGACTAGCTATAGTAGTCATCATTGTAGTTGATGGCATCGGTGTCTACTTGATTGTATGGTGCAGAAACGAAAGCGGAGTTTAGAAACTTACTGGACAAAGCAAAAAGTGTCATGACTAATGATACAGAAGACCCATTTTCAAAAGATGTTGCATGTTTTGCAAAATCAGAAATCACTTGTTTTGGAGTTTGTCAAAATATATCACGTATAAAGTTCATCTTTTGCCTCACTTACTTCATTTTAAAAGAATAGAATAGAATAACGTTTATTGTCTCCAGTATTAAAGCTGGTAGTAGTAGTAGGTACACTAAACAAAACTAAAGTTTTAAGCGTCAGCATTATGCTTAGGTCCCCCTAGCGGGTTGCTAAGCGCTGCTGGTTTTCAGCTTAAACCCATAACTCAAGTTTACAAAAAAAAAAAAAAAAATGAAAAAAACTTCTTGTCTTCATATCAGTTTTGTGAATGTGAGAACGTTGTAGGACTTGTAGACTGTAGATTTGTGCACCATTTTCTATTTTATTAAGTACCTGGGTATCATTGACAGGCCTGCATTGTCCTCCCATACTTTATCAAACTGTAATTTGAAAACATTGTACCTAAAACCCAAATATTACACGCTTTTAATTAGCTTCACCTGTATGTTTGTTTGTAACCAACTCCTTTGGACTTGATTTTGGCCCACTTCAAATGGTCAGATTTAATTTAAACTTTGTAGACTTATGGAGGAGCGATGACAATTCAATAATATAAAAAAAATTAAAAAACGAGAAAAAATCTGAAAAATCACGCTTTTGTAGAGAGCAGAACTAAAAAATATAAAATAAATAATAGTTTAAAAAAACATGCTTTAAAAGCAAACTAAAAAAAGCAGAAAGTAATTTAAAAAAAGCGTGGGGTGGTTGATATTAATTAATTATAAGAGTACCTCAACCAGCACCCCACACTTTTTTGAAATTATTTTCTGCTTTTCAGTTTGGTTTTTAAAGCGTGTTTTTTAGTTTTTTTTTAAACTATTATTTATTTTTAAAAGAGTTTCCGTGTAGTTTCTTGCCAGCTCTTCTCCATATGTCCACTGTTCCATGTTTGTATTAATTTAGGTAATTATATATCCTGACTTAATTATTGACAACCTTATAATTGTTCCTATGTAAATAAATGTAATTGGTGTTGTACCGTTTTAATAAATACATAAATCCATGTGAAACGACCTATTGGAATCGTGCACCTAGTTTCTAACGTTTCACAAGAAACCCGTGTAGGTGTATGTGTGTTTATGTATTGAAATACTCTTAGGAAAAAAAAACTTAAGGTTTTTGTTTCTAATAGTCTGATGTAGTGTGATGTGATGGAATTTTAGATTCCATACAACTTACATCAAAAACGAGTACCTATATACCACAGTTTGTCCGTCTGTCACAGTAACCTTGCTTGCCCTATCTCTAATTACCTCAGGTCTTTGGCCGTAACAAACATACTGACTTTCAAACGTACCCATTCGCAAGAAATGCGTCTCAATTTACTTTTTATAAACATTAATTTTCATCGTTTTTTTCGTTGACTGTTTAAGCAATTTTACTTTTTATGTTTTTGTTTGTAAAGAACATTACTGTGGTTAGGTGAAACTGTTTATGCATGCAATGTTTGGCAATGTTGTTTTCTAGAATAATTTTAGCCTTTTTAGGTTATGTGGTTTTAAGGAATTTTCTACTAGCAGCTATACTGCCACAGCAATACTGACAAATGTGTGCACTGACTACACAGGTCCATCCCATCTGTATGGTTCTTTCCTCAAAAGACCATTTCAGACACACGGTCTTCACATGACCTGACCAAGATTATGTCAGGACTTTAAAATAGACTGTGACTCGAGTTTGTTTCGGTCTACCTTTTCAGAGTAGTCAGATAAGAAACGGCCGACCTCATCTAGTTTTTAAAATATGATTGACTTGAAAAAGGGCTTGTACAGTTCTACTTACAGAAATAAAATCATTTATTCGTTTATAAAAGACAATAATATAGAAACATGTTGCGAATCTTACATAGCCTTTGGGATTGTATCTAGAAATACCAGAATCGTTTTTTAACTGCGGCGTTAAAAAACGTACACTGAATGTCTATCTAGTTTCAAATGACCTAAGTCAGATACCAGTTTGTTGATCAAGTAAAATAATGTGAAAAATCACCATCTGACGTATTTCGACAATGAATTGAGTGAAAAGTCATTAATGTCAGAATGCTTGGCGACGTCTCCTGCGCAGCCTATCCCTTCAATATTTACCGGCGATACCGACAAATCATTTTTCAAATCCTATAAATCCTCAAACCAGGTTTCTAAATCCTCGTGACCACCTGCTACAGTATCGATTACGATGACAAAATTCCGCAATAAACTAAGAATTCTGAACAAATCCCTTTGAATACCTTTAAACACGCAACTCCATTCAAGCAACCTGTGATTTAACACGTTATACAATTTAAATCGCAATTATAACACTCGAACATATTTCGATAGAGAATCGACGCGTGCGCAAAGCTCGACCCCATTCGGCTGCGGCCGAAGTTACGTCATATTGGTTAGCGAATTAGGACAACTATGTACTAGAAGAAACTAGGGCACAGAAGGACCATTTCATGCAATGCATGACACAAAGCTTGTGAGCGTTTTAATGGGTCAATAGGAACTTAGGGTTTTTTACATTATCAAAGAAATCTTGGTGGACTAAAAAGTGTGGATACGACTCTTGGTTATTCTCCATCGACTATTGTTATCTTGGAAAGCTAGTTTACATAGTCGTATGATTAAAGCATCTTTAGCCGTTATGGACTGTAAAAGGTAATATTGGATGGTGCCGATTCACACGTCATGTTCGTGAACCGGCGCCGTCAAGCGTCAGTTGAGGCTGGTCATCTCCTAACTTCCAGGGCTTATTTTTAATATTTTGTGTACCCAAGATTTTGCAATATTTTGATTTTAAAGGATGACCTTGGAGTTTCATGCCCGTTTTTCTCCACAGAGATCTACGTTTTGGAATGGGTAACTAACTTCAATTCTCTGACTAACTGATCGAGTTTTTGACAATTCAAAAGTGCCTATAAATGGTTTAATTGAAATAAATGCTTTGAGTTTGAGTTTGCATAGTCACAATTGTTCTTCTGCAGGCTTAGCATGACGTTTTCTATTTCTACGAAGAATAGACAGTGCTTTTTCAATACAAAGTGACATTTCGTTTCTCCATTTTTGACATCGCACCGTAGATCTGCCATTTTGTCTTTCGTTTCTAACGATCTTTGTCTAGGTCCTTATAAATGTAGACTATTTCAGAAGAATATTTCTTCCCAAACTGTCAAAATCACACTGACAACAAACTTTCTACTCGACGGCCACAAAGTATTATATGATTATCTACAAAATCATGATTCGTTTAGAACGCATAACTGTGATAACTAATAGAAAAACATATCTATCTTCTCCTATTGTACATCATTTAGTTAATAGTCATGTCTATTCTTCGATCAACAAATCGGTGCTCATGCTAAGCCTGCAGGACCGACTTAGATCGGCATTCCCAAATCATCAAAAGTAAGGCCCACTTTTTGCGTTAGGAACATTCTTCAACCTACCTACGATTATTTGGAAAAAAGGTAATATTCTAGTGATGATGTAGAACTTCGTTGGTAGGAAGTGGGTCTACTGTTACTTGCTATTTCGTGGTAGGTACTTACTGTCGCTATGTGACGTCAGCTTTGGCAGTTTTGCTCCGAGCGATTAGAAATGTTTTGCGAATAGTCTTCACAAATGGTACATAGTTATAAGTATGTGCTAAGATAACTTGTCAATAGATAACGCTAAAATGAAGATAGTTATTTGTTTTAGTGTTTCTCGACTTAGTTTCGTAACTCATCTGCGCATCCTTTTCCCAATTATGTTGTGGTTGGCTTCCAGTCTAACCGGATGCAGCTGAATACCACCATTTACGTAGAGTGACTGCCTGTCGAATCTCCGCAACCCAGTAACTGGGTAGCGCGATACCCCTTGGTATGACTAGTTGTCTGACTTTCGGGCTTCTGATTACTCGTAATGAGTATCAAGGATCTACAAATGGCAACCAGGACCAAGGCTTAACGCATAAATAAGGTAGATAATGTACTACAAAGTAATTCGGTAGGTACAAAGTACCAGTCATCATACCACTTTCCTTATCAATCTAGGGCATTGATCAGACCAAAAAATAAGATCGTGGGGCGTAGCGTAACCTGAGTAGATTTGTAAATAGCATATGAGCGGTCGACTGTTGATAGAAATTTTAAAAAAAATAACTGTTCCATACCAGCAATTTTTTTTAAATCTCTACGCTAGTCTACTGTATAATCATATTCTGAATTCGTCCTTAGAGTTTGCGCAATTGTTAATTTTCTTCCTGGATATTATTCATAAAGTTAATAGTACTTAACGTTATTAATAAGAATCGTGGTATTCGTTGGACAGATTATCGATGATGCTGACGGACACAGAAATTTCCTCAACATCAAATGAGTAAGCTACAATTCTGGGAAAGCTGTCTTTGATAAATCTTAAGGTGGGCTTTCAACGGATGCCTTTCAAATGTATTCTAAGAAGATTATGTTTCTGATTCAATAAATAATTGCTAGGCATTTCTTTGAATGTGGTTTTATTGAGGAATGATATCATTTATGTTATTTCACCAGTTGGATTGGTCTTCAACCAGTGCTTGCCCGAGCCCCAATTCTGTATCGTTATAATGATTCCCCGCGGAATCTTACTACGTTCAAACTACGTCAATATCGTTATTTTTAGAAACCAATGTAACGGTAAGGAATCGAAATGTCATATTCTGTATGTTCCAAGACGATTTGTCGATATTATTAATAGGATATAAGCAGAATTCGTGTGTGATTGACGTGGTTACGAGTAAGGAATCGTTAAATGGTCATAGCGAATTCAGACCCTGCCCGTAACTATCCGGAAAAGAACCGGAGTAACGAACATAGCCTGCAGAGTAAGCAATCTGAGGTGGCAGTGGGCTGGCCATATCTGTCGAAGGACCGATGGCCGGTGGAGCAGACGAGTCCTGGAGTGCAGACCGCGTATCGGCAAGCGTAGCGTGGGATGCCCCTTTGCTTGATGAACCGACGACCTAAAGAAAGTGGCTGGAACCAACTGGATGCGGAAGTCGGAGGACAGGGTGTTGTGGCGCAGCCTGGGAGAGGCCTTTATCCAGCATTGGACTGCGATAAGCTGAGTTGATGATATTATTTCACCCAGCCAAAACCAAATTCAGATTTAATAATTTTATACACACTAATTCCTGCCACAAAATCCTATAAAAGGACTTGGAAAGCCACCGATCATCAGATTCTACCCAATAAGTACTTATTTGTGTCTGTCGCATTTAGGGCTAATTAGATCAAGAAGATAGCAGAAGATTTATAGTGGTAGGTAGGTCGTGATTGACACTGCCCTGTAGGTGTAGTGTTCGTTGCTTTGTAGTTTGTGGACTGGTGACATTATACCTAGTTTTGGTTAAACAGGGCTGGCAGGCGGTAATTACCTGCGAAATTGAGAAATTATTTTTGTTGGGGTTTTCAGTGATGTTGTTTTTTTTGTGATATAGATCTGGTATTGTATCAGGATAACGATGAAAATCCTTTTTCTTTGGGTGGGATATCAACAAATGACTTTTCCCGCTCTACGCGGAGTGGGAGGGCGTGTCAGACTTCTACAGATTAAAACCCACCCGTGTTCCTTCAGTTTCCTGGGCCAGGGTCACGGTACCTAACTGTTTCGAATAAATCCGCGACCCTGGCAAGCATCGGCCCTAGCGGACCCCTTCCATTATTGCTGACGAGATGTCAGCAATAATGGAAGTGGAATTTGAGACGCGCGTGGAACACAACGCGCTGTCGACCCGGGCTTGGTCCTTACTGGACAGGGAGCTACCCATTACTCGCCGTCTGCAAGCCCACGCCTACGCTTCGGTGGCCGCGATAAAAGTCCTGTTCTTAGCTTATGCTTAAATTAGCCTATAGTGTTTCTACAGAGTAGTAGTGATGAAATAGGATAAATCAGTGGCCACACGGTCACACTAGAGCTTAGCAAATTGAATAAACATAGCGAAATTCTCTTGGATGAATACTTTTTTTACTGTTATGTTTTTGTTAAATATAATAAAAGATACCTACATACATCTCATCTCATTGTAAAAAAAAATATTTTCATACATAAAGCCACAACTACTCTAGTTCTATAGATAAAAACAGTTTGTAATAAGCATAATTAGTTGTGTTATTTTCTTAAATTTTTCCAAACTGAGGGGTGATTGCATAATATCACTATCAGTAGGAATCGCTTTCATTTTGACAGTTCTACAATATTCATTGTGTTGTTTAAGTTGTTGAGCAGACGAATTATACAAACATTTGAAGCAATGGATTAACAATAAGCTTCATAATGATTCAGATTCAGATTAATATAGTCTATTCGCGTTAAGAAAATAGTGACTCATCGTTGTCACTCAGCTTAGCTACGCCCATTGACCAATTAGATCATAGTAAATTAGAAAGCCGTGTTCAAATTGACCAGTTGGAGTAAGCCGTTCCGATATACACTACAATTTACTAAGATCTAATTGGTCAAAGAGCGTGGCTAAGCAGAGTGACAACGATGAGTTACTATTTTCTTAACGCGAATAGACTATAGTGTATTACGCAATTAGGGTGCAGTAGTCAGAGTGCCGTGATAAATGTTGTTAAGTAAGTGTCGCTGGTAATAAAACACAATAGGTCAATTGGACAAGGAAAATTGGAAAGGGAAGGACAGTAATTGAAATATTTTAATTAAATAAATAAATTAACAAATCAGTGGCACCCCTACAATTAGCGTGCTCTATCTCTAAGCTAGATAGGCTTGGTCCCATTGTTCTAAACGTGCCTACAGCGTTACGTATAAGATTGTCTACACATTGCCAGACTATTGTAACTAAGATGTTAGGATAATACTGAATTATGTGAACATTTTGTACAACAATGACTGCATGGCTTGACGAATTTGATTGTATTTGTACTATCGCCATCATCATTAAATCGAAATACGTCGAATACTGGTCATACACTATAATGGACTGTCCCTGTGTTTTAATCCAGCAATTTTTTCTGATCTTTACCAGGTCATCGGTCCACTTTGTGGGGTTTTCTTCCCACGTCGAAACAGTTTTTGAGTCTGGGTGATTGATAAGGGGCTTGTTAGCCGATTCGCATGAATTTACTTGCCCTAAAATCGAGTGAATCGTAACTGTTAAGCGATATATTAATTTCTATAGGCGACGTTCTACAGTGAGGAGACCTTCTATTTTTCCATAAGTTGATTGCATAAAATTCAAAACGTGCCCACCGCCTAATACGTATTTCTGGAGTTGTTGAATCACCCACAAATAAATTAACTTCGAGCGAGTCATTTGTAGAAAATAAATATAGTATTTAAAGGTGTCGATCTCGATTCACCCGATTCGGGCGAGTAAATTCGCGCTAATCGAATAATAAGCCCCTTATCAATCACCCAGACTCGAAAACTGTTTCGGCTTGAAGTACCAATTTTCAAAGCGTCCTAACGATGCACTTGTTTTGAACAAGCATCAGATTATCTAGCTAAACAGCCTAAGAATTTTTCCCACAGCAACATAGTTACACTTGTCTATTTCAAACTTCCATTCCATCGGTCCTCATACCTGTCAGATTAATATTCACGCCTGGTTTGGCATTAGAGCGGTTACTCTTCCTCATTACCTGTGTATTAATATGCAAACAGTTTTATAAATATGGTCCTACAACATAAACAGAGACAGGTTGTTATTTATAAATTATCACCTTCTAACATCATAGAAACGAAACGTAGAAGATAGACATCTATGGTTTTCAATAGGTCCTTAATACTTGCTTGGAATTATAAGTAGTATAGACAATGTTTTTCTTCCTACTGAAGACCAAAACAGAAGTCAAGAAAAGTCGAATAAGACCTTCTGGAGCTGATTATTATTTTATTTGATTAATTTGGCTGGCACGCGTCCTGCTATGCCACGCAAGGAATACATTTTGGGCTGCGTACCAGAAGGAATCTTCAAATGTAAAGACACTTTAGATGCATACTGTTTATTGCGCAGCTTTGGGTACACAACCGTCAATCTTATGTTATAAACTCTAATAAATTAATGAGAGGAAAAAATACGTGACCGTGCAAGTTAGTTGTAAGTTGGCTAGGGGAGAGAGAGTGTGCCACCGCTGCCACTACAAAATATTACAATATTATTGCCAAGTAATGATACTTGAATTCTACCCAAAAATTTATTAATTCTATGTTGTTGCCAACATAAATAATCAATCACTGGGCCAGGTCAACTCAACCTGTGTGATTATTTCCTTAAAATACCATTCCAAACACTAATTTACATGGTCTTCACATTATCTGAACAAGATTATGAAAGAGACTAAGACGTCTGAGTTTGTTTCAGCCTTTCTTCTCAGAGTAGTCAGATAGGAAACGCCGACCTCATCTAGTTTAAAAAATATGATTGAAGTGTAAAAGTTTTAGCACAAACTTAGGTACGTACTTACAGAAATAATATCATTAATCAATCTCAATAAGTTTGTAAAGTTATTGTGAACGTTTTTCTTAGCCAATATTCTCAACTTTTCCGCTCTTTGATTACTGCTTTTGAAGATATGGTCTGATTTCTCGGGAACTCAAATGGTGACCAGCAGCCCTCTCTACAGTTATTCCAAAGAAACACATTTCAGTTTGTTTTTCTTAAGTACCCTTGTACATCGTAAGTCGCGGTAAAATTATTGTGTACCGCTACGATATTTTGATTTAGCCGGCGATTTGTAGGAAAATTTGAGTTTTTATCCGGAAAAGGCAACCAACCAACATGCTAACTTACTGATACAGTCCGTGATTTGTGAGTTTCTTTTACTTTTTAAGTAAATTTCACATTTACACTACATTGTACAATCTTCTCACCATAAAAAGGCCCTCATTTCCGTCAATTTTGTCACAGCATACGTCAATGGCGCCGCTTTTCGTACTCACTTGGTTCATACAAGGTGTTGATCGTAGATAGCCTTGTACAGGCTCCTCAATGATTGCGCTTACACGACCAGCATACGGATGGATTTAGTTACTTTCTATTTTTTTCTTGTACTTGTGGTATTTTGGGTATTAAACAAGAAAGTTCTGAGTACACTAGTATAGTAATAGCAATGAGAGAGAGAAGATGAAGCAGCAGTGAGCCTGCTGCTTCATCTTGGTATTGGTCATGGTGCAACAAAGTCTTATGTAAACCAATAGTTAGCAGAAGCATAGAAAGCTATCAAATTACTAAGAAGGGAGAAAGGTATAAAAGGCTGGATGTTTTACAAATTAGTGAAGAAAGGCTTAATAAAAGAGGTAAATGAGTTCAACTGAGTGGTAGTCGAATCCCGTGTGTTTTTATTTTATTATCATGCGTACGATATTTCACCTCGTAATTGTTTTATTTTATTTTATTGCGGCAGCGTTTTAATGTGTACAATATACCTACTTAGAGTTAGTTTTTTTAAAGTAATATATACTAATTTGACAGGTGTGATGTCAAAGTCATCTCAAAGTCCTATATTAAAAAGCAAACACAAAAGACTTGAAATGTCAGATCAGTGTCTGGAATTAAAAAAGAACTTTAGTCCTCAAGTTTTATTTGTGACCCATCCCGTTCGTATTTCGCAATTCACCTCCCACCATTATAAATTACCTAGCATATCTTATACCTATTCATAAAATCATCTAATAACATTACCTGTTCATCTGTGATAATGCAAGTACTTCGCTTCTAGGTCATCACCCTTTCCAAGTAATGTTACAAGTGACATTTAAACACTGATTTGCATACAGCAGACTGCGTAGAAAAGCAAGGCTTATTATGTTAGTCTTTATAACTATTTGTGGTAAAGATTATAGTTACATTGCCTACCTCTCACAAAACTTGTAATTTTGCATCTTTGGTTTAGGTTTTTCATTGGTCGATAGGTGGATGCAGGGTGCGGGAGATCTGTAGCGCATGACATAGGGTATTTTCGGGGACCCGTTTTCACTAGCGGCGATGGCGGTATACAGGGAACTTGCCCCGCGCGTTTGGCAGTTGCTTTGATGGCTCATTTTCATTGGGTGTGGGATTCCACCACTCTAGGTCGCTACGCTCGCTACGGGGATACCCTACCCAAGCAGCACAAATAGCTGTATAGCCACCGGACAACAGACTTTTTGAAAACTCGAGGCTGTTAAGCTTTCTGTACAAGGGCTGTATATCCTGCTACACAGCTTCTATAATTCTAAATCTGGCCCCAAATTAACCAGCATTCAGCATTATAGTAGCTTGTTAAAAGCTATCTAGGAGCATTGTAAGAGCTGTACCTGGGCTGTACAATAGCTTAGACAGCTGTCAATAGGCCACTGACCAGCTCCTTTAATTCTCTTAAACAGCCAAAAGATGTATATGGCTTGATAACGGCGATTGTTAAATCTACAAAGAAATTGCGACGAAAAACTTTTTGTTCAGTGCAAGTGTTACTTCTAACTTTATTCTGTGGGTAAATATAATTAATTTCCAATTTAAGGTAAGTTATTTTTCACGTTATTTTTTGTACCTCTGTCGGTGAATTGTACTGCGGGTGCCACTTTACTGTTAATGTATATAGGTGATATTATAAAATATTACACGCGCCATCGAAATAATATACTTTTGCTAAACATATTATACAAAATAAATAGGGTGTATGAATTATTCATGGATTTTTACAAAAAAAAAAAAAACATTTTATGAGCATGCATATCTATTTGTAGCAATGAAATAATGTGTTTTTACTTTAATACCTCTGAAATATCATGAAAATTTAACAGATATCAGTGGTTTTTTCATGTGTAATCGGTGTGTTTACATTAAAATGGCGTAAATTTGTTATACAGCAATCATTCTAACTAAATTCTCTTGAACCTCTCTTTTCTGTGCAGTGGCCATATTTAAGTCCATTAATCAGCTGAGAACTGTACGTTAGCTGTACAGTGATTTTCAGTTATTCTAACGACTGGTGAAGGTATCAAAGTGAGAGTATACAACAGCGCCTTAGGGATCTCTAATCGTCATAGAAAACCATTTCGGGCGTTTCGTAATCAAATAGCTTAGGTAGTTCACTAGATTTTGTGATGAGTAACATATTAGGTAAAGATGCTAATGTTATTGCTAAGTAATTATTCTTGTTTTCAGAAAATAGAAATGCCGTTCAAAATATTGAAGACAACAGAAAGAGGGAAAGAAAAATTATTTATCATACAAAGTGATTGGGAAAAGGATGGATGGTTGAGATGGCCTATTAAAAATGTCACTTCCAAATTGAATAAACAAGAATATTCAAACCCTCATACAGATAGGACAAAAATGCAATGAATAGTAAAACAGTCATCCATTGCAACATATAATAATGCAGTGTGGCATGTTGAACCATAGTGACACGTCAGATAACCTAGACGATTAATTAGACGATCTCTTTGACTACAACAAATTTAGTACATATAAAAACGTTATCTCATTACGTTAATCAAAAGTGTTTCGTTTACATACTTGGTTGATTAGTTGGTTATTTCAACAGTACGCTGCTTAAATAACTAACTAATAGCTTAACATATAGGATTACCAAAGCCAAATCTGGAGTCAGTGATTAATAAAATAAAACGCAGTAAATGTATATCATTACTTTTATTGACCATTCCTTACCCAGCAACTATAAATAAAAAGATTTTTGAGAGCCACTGACATGACTTAATTGTTTTGTAACGGCCAAACAATATTAAAATTTGTCTTCTTATAAAGACGTGGCGCTGAGGACATGAAAACGTACATACGGTTTATAAAAGCCTTTGCGGGTGAATTGCAGATAAAATGGTTCACCCTTGTTTGATAGAACAACGTTTGATATAATATTACTAAATCGAATTTTAGTTGCAATAAAGTCATTTCGAAGAATTATTCATTTGACCGAATAATTCATTGGTTAATTTTTATTTAGCGTAATTATTTATTTGAACTAATTTCATTTCGCCGAATTTTCAAATGCACTAATTTTATTTAAACTAATGTTTCACTACACTAATAATGATTTAGTCGAAAGATCGTATCTTCGTTTCTGTCACGGCTCCGGCGCTGCGGGGCTACGGCGGTCCCTCGCGAGCTTATCGTCGCAGATGGTTTAACACTCACCACCGCGGCTTCGGCTCGCGGGCCGCCTCGCCCCTCCGCGCCTACGCGATTCTAAATTACACTCTAGGGGTAGGGCAGACGAGACTGCGTGGAGTCGGATTTATAGCGATTCGTTTCTGTCGACCTGAAGAATGAACATTATACCTTTTGATCATTAGCGCAAATGTTGTTATAGCAAATAAAAATTCGATGAACTGAAAATTCTGTCAAACGATATTATACAAAGTGATGATTTTCTTAAACGTTGTTCGATTTAGTAATATTATATCAAACGTTGTTCTATCAAACAAGGGTGAACCAGATAAAATATCTATTAATGACTGTTATAATCTAGCTGGTTGACAGAAGGATTCCATCATTCAATAGCTGTTTTATTTCTACTACAAAATCTCCTAGATAAATATCAAGATTCTTCGGTTTTCCGACACCATACTAAAACACCAATGATAAATGGTTCGGCACTAGGTATTTAGGTACATAAAATCGGCCAAAACTCATATTTCGAATTTTTTATATAGAGGCAAGCCATCAATGCTTATGTTGAAAGTAACGCTCTTAATATTTTCTAAAACGTCTAGCCACTTGTTCAAAACTATAGTAAGCCGATTGATGAGTTCATTGTATCAGTATTCACCACCAGATTCAATTAATTTTATAGTAATTTTTCTAGCTGTATTTAGAATCGTTCTCGGGTGTTTTGGTAAAATATCTGGAAATCTTTTATTCACAATTATTAGTAATTCCTTCAGTGCATCTTAAGCAATATTTCTCTTTATTGCCCATTCTTTTATATTTTCTTTGAATAAAATGTTTTGTCATGTAAATATTTTCTCCTCATCTTCATATGTCTGGTTTGATTCAAAACTTTCACTATTTCTACTTAAAATCATTTTTTTAGAAAGGTCACTAACCGACTCCATTCATTGTACGGAACTATGATTATTGGTAACAAAATCTATGTAATTAAGTCGAGTTGCGAGGTTATGACAATTGACGTTATCATAGCACTACTAACCTATGTCTACTCATCAATAATTCTGGAGGCTGTGAAATAGCTAATATTTACACTATATGCTTTGGAATTAAAGTGGAGTAACACGACACTAATTTACAGCTCATGCAGTCATTAATTGCTTTAAACCAGCTATGGTTTGTGTATGGTAAATATTAGCTATTTCACAGCCTCCAGAATTATTGATGAGTAGACATAGGTTAGTAGTGCTATGATAACGTCCATTGTCATAACCTCGCAACTCGACTTAATTACTATTAAGGTGATTGAGGTAGCATTATAATAGAATTAGTGCATCCCATAAAACAGCGAATGGTAAAATTTGATTCTCTAAGACAGTTCAAAGCTTAGAAGAGGTGTTACTTTATCGCGTTAAGCAGCTGTTTACCAGCTTTGGTCTTCTTAACCACCTAGTAGCATTTTACATTGCCAAAGGCTGGACAATAGTTCTTTCAAGTTCTACTAAAATACATTTTCTTTTTTTTACTCCATTATACAGACATTAGTCAGCTGTGCTGTTTAACAGTGTAGAGATCACCCCCCATACAGTCTCAAGAATCGTCTTATCAGTTAGTACAGCTACTTAAGAGCATTTGACTGTAATATAGCTTGTTTAAGGATGGAATTTCCGCCAATGTGCTACTTGGGTAGAGACGGTGTGTAGCGACATCTATAACGCTACATGCTAACTACGCGTCAGAATGACGTCATGCAAAAATCTTGCATCGCGCAAGCAGAGTTTATCGCGTATCTAGCATATACATTCTGCCCCCCCCCCCCTATCAGCTCCTGACGGATATACGTCAAATTACAAGTAACCCTATATACAATCTTTATGCAATTGCCAACCAGAAATCTCACCCGTCTGGTGGGAGGAACCTCCCTTTTTTAACCGACTTCAAAAAAAGGAGGAGGTTCTCAATTCGACTGTATGTTTTTTTTTTTATGTTTGTTACCTCATAACTTTCGACTGGTTGAACCGATTTTGATGATTCTTTTTTTATTTGAAAGCTCGTGCTTTTCGTGTGGTCTCATTTTAATTTCATATAGATCTAATGATGCGTTTCGGAGACAGACAACGGAACGCTTCAAAAAATAACAGTAAATAAACCGTGATTGCTGATATCGCATAAATATGCATTGTTTTGACCCCAATGATGATGAAATTTCGAATTAGTGGGGTAGGTCACCGCCTTCCGAAATTAAAGTTATTTTTCACTTTGTAGTGTTTTTTCGGAAGGCGGTTGTTTTTTTATGGAGGATAAGTGAACTTTACACCCTGTTCCTCTTACCTCCAAACCTACTGACCACGTTATTGATTTATGTCTTTTATTAGTTATAAGCTCGGCTGCAAGGAGTCTCGGCAAGCTATATATCGACCGAGCTATCGGCTAATCAAAATGAGCCATAACGAGAGGGATAGGTAATAGAGGGGCTTGTGGCTAAGTAACAATAGCTGCACAGGTCGATCGATCAGGTTAAGCTACGCTTGCCGCGGTTGGCCCGTGGATGGGTGACCATCTTAAATACCAAGACCCAAAAAACACGTTAAGCCGTTGGTCCCGGCTGTCATTTGTGGATTTTTGAGAGTCGTTATGGGTCGTCAGAAGCCCAAAAGTCTGACAACCAGTCTTACCAACGGGTATCATATTACCCAGCAACTGGGTTGTGGAGGTCAGATAGGCAGTCGCTCCATGTAAAATTTAGGTTAGACTGGAAGCTGACTTCAACAAAGTTGGGAAAAGCTAGGCAGATGATGATGAACGAGAGGGATAGGTACCTACCGATGTCTATTGGTTTTTATTTTGTAGGTAATCGTACTTTTTAGTTGAAAGTAGTTGAGCATGATGATAAAAGGACTGATTTTATGGCGTTGTTACTGAAGCATAATTCAACCTATAACGTTCCCACTGATGGGACATTGGCCTTCTTACTTTGAGAGGGAGTAGGCCTTAATATACCAAGCGAGCCCAATGCGGGGGACATTACCACTGGGCCACCGCTGCCCTCAAAAGTTGTACCATTCCACAAATTGATTTCTGAAAGCGTAGCACTTATTTCTCGCTAGAGAATGTAGAAAATGCTAAACCCATGGGCAGAAATGAGTATCTTCTCATATTGATTTTTGCTACTCCCTTATGTTCCCAGTTTTTCTTTTTCCCATTCATAAAACGATCTCAAATGAAGCCCATCTTTAACCACGTAAATACAGTAAAACGATTATAATCTCACCTATAAATTGGTGATTTACTTTTGTTAGTTCCAACAAATCTTTTAAAATAGCTTGTCCTTTTAAAGCCATAAGAACGTCATTGCCATATTTGTGTGTCCTTTGGTTATCTGCAAAAAAGAAAACAAATGCATTAATAGGATGTCATCCCACGCCAGTTGTTAATATTTTTCCATTGCGATGATTTTTAAAGCTCATTTTTAATGTTAACTTGTTCTGCAAGTGTTCTCCATAGGTAATAGGTATCTCTGCTCCTCCTTGTTATCCGACTGATAAACACCCCGATTGCTCGTCAATGAAATTACTCCGAATTGCCCAGCATAGAAGCTGTAGTGCTTTCGAATGGTGCGTAACCAAAATCGGAACTTATGCCGCTATCTTGATTATTCAATACATCTAACAGGACAATTGCAAAAAAATAATAATCCTGATTACTCAGTCAAAATTTGTGACAAAGCTGGCCACACAAAAAGGTACTTATGAGGTGTCTATTACCAACTGGTCCCATAAGCATCATCATCATCTGCCAAGCCTTTCCCCAACTATGCTGGTGTTGGCGGCATCCAGTTCAACCGGATAATGCTGAATACCAATATTGTACATGGAGCGACTGCCTAGCAGACTTCCACAACCCAGTTATTGGGTAATTCGATACCTCTTGGTTAGACTGGTTGTCAGATTTTCAGGCTTCTGACAACCCGTAACGACTGTCAAAGATCCACGAATGACAGTCGGGACCAACGGCTTAACGTGCTTTCCGAGGCACGGAGGGGTCAGATATGTAAAGATGATCACTCATCAACGGACCAATCGCGGCAAGCGTAATTCCCTTCTCTAAAAATATCACCGTGAAAACTTTGGTGAACTGAGCTGTCATTGCACCTGATGCTAAGGTTTAGGCAGTATATGCGCCCTCACGGCCTTAGTCGCCGCAGGAGACGCCCTGTGCGTCGGGAATCCCAGGCTGATTCCCGGCCACCGTAGGCGCGGGCTTGCGAACGGCGAGTAGTGGGTAGCTTGCTGTCCGGTAAGGACCAAGCCCGGGTCGTCGGTGCGTTGTGTTCCACGCGCGCCTCAAAGAGATGTCAGCAATAATGGAAGGGGTCCGCTAGGGCCAATGCCTGCCAGGGGGTGGGTTGTTCGAAAGAGATACCGCGGCCCCTGGCACACAGGCAACTGAGGGAACACGGGGGGGTTTTAGTCAGTAAAAGTCTGACACGCCCTCCTGCTCCACCCAGAGCGGGATAAGTTATTTGATGATTTCCCAACTCAAAAAAAAAGGCTAAGGATTGACACCACTACCTATAGACAACTTACCTCAAGCATTTCACCATAGTTTTTACGTTGACATTTTTACAGAATAGATGGGCAGAAATAAATTGCTAAAAGCTAATAGAATTCTAATTTAATTTTAACTAATTAATACTCTTAATTTGAGCGTAAGTAAGTCGTAGATTTATGGTCTACATTTTGGTTTACCTTGGCATATTTAAAAACATTTATAATTCGAAATGTATTTCGGTGTGGTTAAATTAAAATGATTCAATAAGTCCGACAGAGCTGGATTAATTAATCAACTAGAACTATCATGCATAATTAATCGGTTTTCCACCATTGACACAGACCTTTTGAATTTAACTATCGATTTATTTCGCGCATGGATAATTTAAGTTAACCATTTCGTATCATTACAATGTAACTACTATTATAATGTAATTAATATTTTATTGATTTCCTTACATGAAATGAATTGTTTATATATACTGTAATTACATCTATTAAGATACTTTGACACGTCAATATTTCAGAACTAGATGGCGCTGGCATTTCTTAGCTGACTGATCCCTGTGAAGAAATGCCGAAACAAACTCAGAGGTTATGGTCTCTTTATATACTACAGCCCAGATACAAATGCCAGGTTTAAGCTTACACATGGACAATATGGCCGTTCAGCGGGTTATTCATGTATGGTTTAACAGCTTATATGCATGTCAATGTATAGGCGTGGATGACCAACATCTGGATTTAACACATAACTCAATGACTTCATAAAAAACAAGCTTGATTTACCCCTGAAATTCCAAGAATTGGTCGTAAAGTGGACCATTTTTATTAGATTAGTCCATGAACCTTGAATGGTTTTTAGGAATTGACAAAATTCATTTAATATACAGGGTAGTCTATATCTCTGCCGCCGTGTATGTAAGTTCAATATTTAAGTAAATTATAAACATAAAACTTCCAAAATATATTCTATATACACCGTGACATTTTAGTCGTCTTACAACGGCAGCCCACTTCATGTATTCAATTACTACTAATCATTTATATATTTTTTTAATGTTTGGAACATATGCATAGTTAAAAAAATGAAATATCATTCACTACGACGCTTCACGTAGTTTGAAACACCCTGTTATGGAGATGGAATTAATGATGGAATATAATGGTAGGTAGCTAGATATCTTCTACCGTTTGATTCGTAAACATTATTACAACAGGGAGGGTCTTTCATAATTCTAAACCAATGTTTATTTTTCTTTGTACCTATCATCTTAATTAATGGTAGCAATGTTTTAATCGCGCCTAGAGGATACATTGAGTGGACTACCTTTGTAAGACGACTAAAATGTCACGGTGTATATGACGGAGATGGCCATATCAAGATCCTTTACTGGGTGGTTTAGAAATACAATACAGTCACAAAGACATATCTGTGTATATCAGTCATAATATCTAGTCTTGTTAAAAGTGCGAATTCGAAACTCTACATTACCCGCAAGGTTTTCAAGTGCCTTACGCCGAAAACATTTGTCAAGTTGTACAAGACCTACATAAGACCTCTCTTGGAATATGCTAATGGCATGGTACCCATATTTAAAAAAAGACGTCACACTACTTGATAATTTACAAAGAAGGGCAACCAAGATGGTTCGCGCCATGGGTAATCTACCTTACGAATAACGCCTCAAAGAACTTGGCCTTATCACACTGGAACAGCGTAGACAAAGGAGTAGGCTCATTGAAACATTTAAAATACTTTCAGAATACGACGAAGTGCCCAGCCTTCAAGACCTTTACACTCTGAATGACAAAAAACATTTGGGTGGGCATTCCCTTAAGTTAGGGGAAAATGCATCTAAGCAAAAGCCTTTGAAGCACTTCTTGTCTAAGCGAGTTGTAACAGCATGGAATAGACTCCCAAAAAATGTTGTGATGGCTCCCACGCTTCAAAAATAGATTAGACAGATTAAATATCTCCAGGCTTTTTGGTTACACATAATAATAAAAGAATTACACGAAAATCGACTTTAACTTCCCATATGTATACATAGATAGATGTTTGAGGGTCTTGTGGCTAGGTAATAACAGCCGCACGGTTAGATCGAACAAGTCAACCTACGCATACCGCAGTTAGCACGTAGATTGATCATATTTACGCCGTGCCTCGGAAAGCACGTTAAGCCGTTGGTCGCCGGGGGTAACCGTCGCCTCCTTCTGCAAAGCAGCGATGCTCGCGAAGAGGGAGGCAGAGGGAGGTGAGGCAGAGGCAGTATATGCGCCCTCACGGCCCTAGCCTCCACAGGTGACGCCCTGGGCGTCGGGAATCCCAAGCTGATTCAAGGTAAGGATCAAGCCCGAGTCGACGGCGCGTTGTGTTCACGCGCACCTCAAAGAGATGTCCGCACCAACTGAAGGGGCCCGCAAGGGCCGATGCCTGCCAGGGGTGCGGGTTGTTCGAAAGAGTTACCGTGAGCCCTGGCACACAGGCAACTGAGGGAACACGAGTCGGTTTATGTCAGTAAAATTTTGACACGCCCTCCTGCCCCAGCCAAGGCGGGAGAAGTTATTTGATGATTTCCCACCACCAAAAAAAAGGCATTGATTCCGGATGTCATTCCTGTATCTTTGATAGTCGTTACGGGTCGTCAGAAGCCCAAAAGCCTGACAACCAGTCTTACCTTGGGGTATCGTATTACCCATTAGCTGGGTTGTGGAGGTCAGATAAGCAGATCTTCATGTAAAATACTGGTATTTAGCTACAAAATAGCAAAATAGATAGATTTTAAAAGCAAGTCTGAGTGGAACATGATAGTCGCTTTATTACTTTGAAATTTAGACACACCTGGCAAGACTCAATAACGAACCCAATGCAAAAAGATAACCTGAGTATTATTGGCATCGACAGTTTTATCGGCTTCAGACCCACCATTTACACTGCCCTATAAATCAATTATTATTTCAACGACAACGAAAGAACATTGCAAATTATTATTTATTCCCTGTCCGCACAAAAAATAGTAAACGTAATATTTACGGCTTATTAGTCGATTCGCACAAATTTACTTGCCCGAATTGGGCAATTCGACACTTTTGAATAATCCATATATTATTTTCTATAGGGACAATTCGACAACTCTAGAAATACGTAGGTAGGAGGCAATGTGCACGTTTTGATTTTTATGCAATAAAGTTATGAGAAGGGATCTGATAATCGGATGCATATTAACCTAAAGTTAATTTTTAGTTATGAAAGTATGGAAGCGGCTTTATAAAATATATATTTTTTTAAATCCCAGGATGCCAGGAACACCGGGATTGCATAACTAGTCAAGTTATAGTATGGGAGCGATTTCTAAGTTGTTAGTAATGCATAACTCTGACGCAAATATGTGTATGTAGATTATAAGTCTGTAGGAGAAGGGGTGGTGTGTGTTAGTTAACACAATATTTTTTTACATTAAATTAAGATTTTTTCGATACAAAAGCACTTTCCTTATTAGCCAACATCTCAACTTTAGGTGAATATGCATCCGACTATCCGATCTCTGGTTATGAGCCATTATCTCTGGAGTTGTAAAATTGTCCACAAATCGGGCGAGTAAATTAGTGCAAATTGAATAATAAGCCATAATTACAAGAGCTAAACTAGTTTGACATAAAGCACGCGAACTTAGGAAGCAATAAATTGCCCATAATTACGTCAAGATTAATTTTATTCAACGTTTAATTAGAGGCAAAATATGCTGTAAGCAGATTATATATTAGTTAGGTATATTATGTGCATATTTGCTATGTAAATAGGAGTGACCTTTCAAGAGTTAGGTGCATCTTTAGGCGCATCTGCGCCTACGCTGCTATTTTTAGACCTAACTCGCTTAGACATGTGTGCACCTGTATGTAAGACACTTAGTTTGGTTTGCGAGTTTGTCTGTGGAAAATGGTTGGAAAACTTTTATTCGTAATGTTCTTGGGAAATTCTGTATTGAAGTCAATATATATTTTTGAGCGTGGATGAAACTAAAGCAATGCGTTGGGCATTTTTTTATTTGAATCTGAATATTTTTTTTGTTAAATTATAAAAGCAGCAACAAAGCGTTTATTTGACGCAAAACTTTCGTGTCGTAAATTTACACCCTAACGTTACTTTAATAATGTTTTAAGGTTCATACTACCAAATTCTTGGATATAGGCAAGATACCGAATATAAACATTGGTTGGTTTGGTTGGATCATTCGGTTCCCTACAAAATGGTTGAGCTGGATGGTGCTGATCCACGCGTCAAGTTCGTGAACGGGCGCTGTCGGTTGAGACTGGTCATCTCCTAACTTCCAGGGCTTATGTTTATCTTGTATTTAGAATTGTTTATAATTTTTTTTTTTTACATTGTTCTCACATACAGAAGCAACAAGAATAATGTTCCCAAGATTTTGTAATATATTCAACTTGATTTTAAAAGAAAAGAAACTCCACGGACACTCCGTGGAGTTTCTTACCCGTTCTTCTCCATAGAGATCTACGTTTTGGAATGGGCAACTAGCTTCAACTTTCCAACTGATCGACTTTTTGACAATTCAAAAGTGCCTGTAAATGGTTTAATTGAAATAAATGCTTTGAGTTTGAGCTTGAAACAATTTGTTAGTGACTGCCTCGTTGGTCTACTGGTTGCAGGCACTACTACTAAGCATGAGGTCCTGAGTTCGATTCCCAGGTTGGTCAAAGTGTTATTGGGTCTGCCTGGAATTTTTCAGTTGACGGGAATGTGTGTGTACCTGTACTATAGGCATATCTCCGTCCAACCCTTCGGGGAAACAAGGCGTGATGTTATATTATATTTGTTCAGTGTACTGTGTAGGTAATTATAGCTTACTAATTAATTTGACGACACGGTTGGCGCAGTGGTTAAGCGACTGACTGCTGCGCTGCGTGTCGCGCGTTCTATTCCCGCACGGAACAAATATTTGTATGATCTACAAGTAGTTGTTCCGGGTCTGGCTGTTTGCGTGTGAGTTTAAATGTTTGTAAACGCACCCACAATATAGGAGAAATTCCTAGTATGGAGCAAAGTTCATAACAAAAAATGTATTCACACAAAACGATCAAATTAGGCAATTAAAATAAGTGAATACAACAGATATTAAGCTTTCACACTTTCACAGGCTTTCTTCTTATTCGTTGAGCCTATTTATCACTCCGATACACGCACAGAATCCATTCAAGTGGCAGAGAAACAGACAAAGTGTCAGACAGACACGCGAACACACATACACATACATACGTCAAACACATTATGTCACTCAGAATTTATTCTATTTGTCTTGTGTTGCTATTCCAATTAAATTTATGTATAATTATTTTATTAATTCAGTTATGTGACAGTGCAATGATAACTATACGTTAAAAAAATATATATTACAAGGTTGTAAATTGGAAAACGGGCAAAAAAACCATCTTGTATCTTTTTGTCAGCTGTCTGTTGACGGTAGTGATGTGCCGAGCCTTTTCGTTCGACAATTTACATCAAAAATTAAACATGGTATGGTTTTGTCTCATTTATAATATTGTCTGTACGACAACAAAATACTAAAATAAAAAGCTATTCAAAAGTTATGAGCCAACAAAGATTCGTTTTTCTTGCTAATTTAACCTAACTTTGGGCAAAACATTCCAAGACATGTGACATCTATCAACCCGCATTGGTCCCACGTGGTGTCCTTTAATATCCCAGCTGTGGAAACATTTTTAGCTGATAATGCTTACTAAATGTTCTACAAGGTGTAATTTTAATCACCGTTAACCTCATAAGGGGTCATTGTATTCATCATTATGAACGAACGTGAAAATAAAATCAGCAATTCCCTACATTTATGTTCGCATAACTCGTCAAAATGTAAGGAACAGCTGATTTTATTTTCGCGATTTCAGGTTTGGGCCAATAGTAAAAGTTGTTGGAACGAAGTTCCTTATCGCGCGTTTCGAAAGGGGGCTAGACGGAAAAAATTAAGACCAAAAGTTGTAACGACACTTAATTACGACCAAAAGTTGTAACGACACTTAATTAAGACCAAAAGTTGTAACGACGGATCGGACGGATCGGACGCATCGGACGGAACGGACGGATCGGGCGGATCGGACGGATCGGACGGATCGGACGGATCGGACGGATTGGACTGATCGGACGGATCGGACGGATCGGACGGATCGGACGGATCGGATGGATCGGATGGATCGGACGGATCGGATGGATCGGATGGATCGGATTGTTTGATTGAACATCCAAAACCAAATCAAAAGACCAAAACCCAAACAAAGACCAAAGACCTAAACTTGTACAAATCCCATAAACCAGCCAAACTGCGTGACAGTTTATCGGCAGGATTAGCGCTCGTATTAAACAATTTAATCAAACATCCAAGTAGGACATTGCATTGAGTAGTTCAGTTTTTGGAACGAAGTTTTGGAACGAAGTTTTGGAACGAAGTTCCTTATAGCGCGTTGCGAAAGGGGGCTAGACGGAAAAAATTAAGACCAAAAGTTGTAACGACACTTTTTGCTACATTGTTGTAAGCCGTGCGGCGTGTGCGTGTTTCTCTGCAGACAGCGACACAGACAATATATATGTACGTGTATGTGTGTGTGTGTGTGTGTGTGTACGTATATATACAATTTTTTAAAATGTTATTACAATTCTTTCACTAATTAATAGAAAGGAACTTCGTTCCATCCGGGTGTCCCTTGACACCTCTCAAGTGTTTTTGTTCATAATGATGAGTACAATGACCCCTTATGAGGTTAACGGTGATTAAAATTACACCTTGTATATTTCTAGAATAAAGAGAAACAATAGTGATAAGTTTAAGAACCTTTAAAAAGAAGGAAAACAAAAGAAAACTAACAATTAATATAATATTCTAAGCACGAAACGAAATGTCAACGATATCACCCTATATACTTAGCTCTAATGAGCTTATAGCGTTTGAAACATTTAAATATTTCTATTAAATTTTCTATTTATTCAATTACGTGCGCATACGCAGGACTAGTTCATACATAATTTGACAGGTGTCGCCACCAATCAAAGGTAACTAAGTATGATATTATAAAAATAATTCTCGCATCTATAAATGGTTAATGGTCTAGTTATAAGATTATAGACTAAATAAAAACTGTACTCTATTTAAAAATACGTTGATATGTTATTATTGGACATTATTTCAGAGTATGAACTGTCTAATAATGATGATGATCCTTACTTAATGTAAGAACGGAAGGTAATCTTTTAACTGGTAGCTAGTAGATGGGAAATGGCGAATGTTAAAAGTAGATGATATAAAAGAGCTAATGTTAGAATGAAGCAGGATAACATTGTGAGATCCAATTCTATTATGATCCTGCTAGATCTTGACGGATTAGAACCTATCCGAATCGGCACAAAAACCAGACACTTAGAAAGAAAGAAAAATAGATGTATATGCCACAGCAACAAGTGATTATAAAAGATGACATAACATAAAAAAAACATGATAATAACACAGATATTTACATATAAAGACATAATATAGAAGATAAATGATTTTCAGTGGTCACCCTAAAACAACGTACGAAAATCAACAGCCAGGATTTCACTTAGGAGATCAGCGAAAGAGAGATATTTCAGAGGGGGGAGGGATTTACAGGAGTTTACTTATGCATAAAATTAAGTTTCCTATAATGTTCCCACGCCTGGGAAATATGCCTCTTCTCTGTGAGATGGAGTGGGCTATAATCCATCACGCGTGGTTAGTGCTCGTTGATGGATGTAATATATCATCGAATTTTCAGTTCTAGGACATACCAGTTTCCTTACGATGTATTAAAGATACCGATGTTGATGTAAGATGTTTTAAGAGATATCGTGGCCCCTGGTACACAGGCAACAGATTCAACTGAAAGAATACGTGTGAGTTTTACACGGCCGTAGCCACCACAGGAGACGCCCTGGGCGTCGGGAATCCCATGGGGATTCCAGGCCACCGTAGGCGCGGGCTTGCGGACGGTGAGTAATGGGTAGCTCGCTGTCCGGTAGGGACCAAGTCCGGGTCGACGGCGCGTTGTGTTCCACGCGCGCCTCAAAGAGTTGTTAGTACCAACTGTAGGGGCCCGGAAGGGCCGATGCCTGCCAGGGGTGCGGGTTGTTCGAAAGAGATACCGTGACCCCTGGCACACAGGCAACTGAGGGAACACGGGTGGGTTTTAGTCAGTAAAAGTCTGACACGCCCTCCTGTTCCATCCAGAGCGGGAGAAGTCATTTGATGATTTCCCACCCAGAAAAAAAGAACTATGTTTTCCTTCACCGTTTTGAGAGCAGTGTTGACGAAATAATTTACGAGTACACAAAGTAAAGTGCATGGTTGGGTTCGAACCTACACCTTCTAAGTCGCGGCCGTCTCTACTGAGCCGCGACTGCTCACACATGGATGGCTTCCCGACTATTAATGATTTTTACTTTCGGAAATCGGTGGCAAAAAACGAAAATTCTAAATCAAAGTAGTAGTAGTGAAGTGCTTATGTTTTTAACCGACTTCAAAAAGGAGGAGGTTCTCAATTCGTCAGAACCTTTTTTTTATAATATGTTCTCATCTCATGTCTGTCTATTGTTTACACCAGTTCATAACATAACATCACGCCGCCGGGACGCTGTGAAGGGGTAAGCACATGTGAACCACTAAAAAGTGAAAAATAAAAACTTTTTTCAGAATAAAACAACCGACTTCCAAAAAAAAAACACTAAAAAGTGAAAAATAACTTTAATTTCGGAAGGCGGTGACAAATAATTCAAATACATATCCAAAGTCACCGCCTTCTGAAATTAAAGTTGTTTTTCACTTTTAAGTGTTTTTTTGGAAGTCGGTTGTTTTTTGTGAAAATGTGTTTTGGTTGGTAAATATGGTGTGTGAAAATTATTTCACTTCGCTCATAGTAATTTTTATGAACAGTCAATAATTGAACACAGTGTTAAATTGAAAAGTTTGTATGCCTTTAATGTTTCCACTTCAATTAAATACAACATGTTCACTTTTACATAGTGACATCCTTTTCTAATGATTCAATTATTTGAAAAGTTGAATTAAATCGTTAAAAAATAACTGAGTGAACGTAGGTAACCAATATTTTTTATTACTGGATAACTTTTTATTGTAATCATCACCAGCATGTTAAACTTTATTAAGTTGGAATTAATTGGAAGTTTCATTTAATTTTAACATGTAGTTTTATCAGACCTTAATAATAATTTTAACTAGAAGATATCTTTATAGCGATTATAATAATTATGAACAAATGCTAATTATTTATTCATTGGTTTCAGATGCTGCGTGATCCTGATTGCAAACCGATCCAGCGTTTGCAGATAGAAGAGCAGTAGGTATTTAGTAGGTGTTCCGTGTGGTGCCAGATGTAAAAGAATAGCACCATCCCATTTCCTACCGTGGGTGTCGTGGAAGGCGACTAAGAGACTTACTAGAGAATGGGCAGCAGCGTTCTCTATGCATTTTACCACCATACTGCGATCGCCAACCCGTGTGCCAAGCGTGGTGATTATGGCAAACCTACCCATTTTTTGGGGGGAGGCCTATGTCCAGCAGTGGACGACTATCGGCTGAAATGATGATGATGATGATGATGAGTTATTTACGGGTTGATGATTGGAACCCACAACCTAATGCATGAGAAGTAGGGCCAGAACTACTAAGCCATCATCTAAACTAATATTATAAAAAGATAAAAGATTTAATTTTTTGTGTTTGTTTGTTACGCTTTCACTCTAAACGGGCTGAGCAGTTCTGGATGATATATAGCGCATGGGTAGAACATGACCTGGATTCAGACATATGGTACTTTTATCCCGATATTATAGTGGGATTAAGACTTATTGGGGTGTATCCGTGAGGCGCGTCTTGTATTTCATAAAGCATAAAGATCGCGTCGATAGGGACGTTTGCTTCTCATCAGCATAGGGCCTTACGATTGTATAGGTACTTACCGCCACACAAAACGACTAAATGAAGAAAAACGTAGAAATTACTTCGAGTAAGGTAACTTTGTAAGTACCTTGTTGTGTTGGCCTTCAAATTGCCCTATAATAATTAGGATGTGGTCAATAAAAGCAAAAATAAAAGGCAGTAGTCTTAAAAAAAATAAAAGTCCATCCAATTTTCAAACTTTATTGAAATTCTTGAGTGGGTGTTAAAAAAAGCAACTATGAACTTTGTGTCATGAATTTTTTTTTTGCGTGGGAAGTCATCAAATAACTTCTCCCGCTCTGGGTGGAGCAGGAGGGCGTGTCAGACTTTTACTGACTAAAACCCACCCATGTTCCCTCAGTTGCCCTGTGTACCAGGGGCCGCGGTATCTCTTTCGAACAACCCGCACCCCTGGCAGGCATCGGCCCTTGCGGGCCCCATCAGTTGATGCTGACATCTCTTTGAGGCGCGCGTGGAACACAACGCGCTGTCGACTCGGGCTTGGTCCTTACCGGACAGCGAGCCCGCGCCTACGGTGGCCGGGAATCGGCCTGGGATTCCCGCCGATCGCCTCCACAAGGACACGGTGGTGCTCCGCCCAAGCTGGGCAGACCTCCACCATATGCTCCACCGAGCCCTCAACTATGTGTCATGGCTGTGTTGGTACAACAGACTTCTTTTTTTAAATATGTATTACAGCAATTCGAAAATCTGTTGTTGTCATCATCTACCAGCCTAGTCTTTTAGTCCAATCGGATGCAGCTGAGCTTTTTTTAAAAGAAACTACTGCAGGTCAGATAGTGACCTCCACAACCCACGTCTGACAACCTGTCTTACCAAGGAGTATCATGTGACCCAGTAACTGGGTTGTGGAGGTCACTCAGGTCAGATAGGCAGTCGCTCCATGTAAAATACTGCTATTCAGCTGCATCTGGTTAGACTGGAAGCCCCCAACGAAGTTGGAAAAAAACTAGGCAGATTGATTAGATGAGCACTGTGGAGGAGTATCATCTAACTGTGCAAATAAGAGCCAACGATTATCTACTAATTAGTTTACCAAGTTGATTATGATAATATTCACTCACATATTACGTGGGATTTATGTTTGCTCTTGTCCATTAAGCTAATTACAAAGCTACATTATACTACACTTAATTTAAATAACTGCCCAGTAACAAATTTGAAACTGGCCATTTAGCCAACTGAATTGATAAAAATAATAGTTTAAAAAAACTAAAAAACAGGCTTTTTGAGGTATTTTTATAATCAATTAATATCAAGCACCCCACGCTTTTTAATACAATTACATTATTTTCTACTTTTTAGTTTGGTTTTTAAAGCGTGTTTTTTAGTTTTACTTACTTAAACTATTATTTATTTTCTATTTTTTAGTTTTGCTAACTACAAAAGCGTGTTTTTTCTATTTTTTTTTAAATTATTGAATTGTCATAGGTCCTCGATAAGTCTGCAAAGTTTAAATGAAATCTGACCGTTTAAAGTGGGTCAAAATAGCGTCCAAAGGAGTCGGTTACATACAAACATACAAACAAACAATCATACAAGTGAAGCTAATATAAAGCGTGTAAAAATGATGCTTTAAATTGCTTTCTCATAATAATGTAATCGACAAGAAATAAAATGTAACTACATTTTCTCGAAAAAAAACCAAGTGCGAGTCGGACTCTCACACGAAGGGTTCCGGAGACACCTCATAATTTTTTAAGTCTGTTTTTATTTTTTACTAGTTTTTCCCAGCGGCATCGCCCGCGTGGAGGTCAAAAATTATCCGACGGGACCGTACTATGTTAATCCTAACACATAGGATACTTTTTATAAATACAGGGTGTTTGGCAGAACGTTGAACACACGAAAACGGTGGATCGGTGGGGTCATTTGCTACTTACTCAGCCCTAATTTAGCCCTGGCCCCCAGTATATTTTTTAAATTTATTTTTGCTTTCTTCTAGTTTCACCACTTTCTTAACTTTAAAGTGTAATTTTTATTAAAAATGGGTAGAACAGGCAATATTTTTGTTAGATGTTAGCTAGAAGAAAAGTTGTGAGTCCTCAAACTCACAGAAAGATGTAAAAAATATTTAAATCTTAATTTCAACTTGCATTTAAAAAATAAAATTAAAAAATGATTGAGGAGTTCCAATTCTAGCAAAACATCCCTAGTGTGTGACCTTTATAATGGTATGTAATTTGCTTTTATAACAAAAAACCTTTAAGAGTTATTTCATAATTTTTTTTGGCCAGGGCCAAATAAATTAGGGCTGAGTAAGTAGCAGGTGACCCCACCTATTCACCATTTTCGTATGTTCAACGTTCTGCCAAACACCCTATGATACTGTGTACCAAATTTCATCCAAATCCGTTCAGTCGTTTTTGCGTGATTGAGTAACAAGCATCCAAACATCCTCACAAACTTTGACATTTATAATATTAGTAGGATTACTTGTTGTTATAGCGGCAACAGAAATACACATTCTGTGTAAATTTCAACTGTCTACCTATTGCGGATCATGATATACAGCCTGCTGACAGACAGACGGGCGGACACACGGATAGTGGAGGCTTACTCATCGGGTCCCGTTGGTTACCCTTCGGGTACGGAACCCTAAAAAAGGAACAGCATAATAATAACAACGCACATACATACATTATGGGCCGCGAATTTTAATTGAGAGTTCTCAGCGCAGGTACTGTTTTGAAAAAGTTGTCCGGAGTCGGGTTCGCTGTCCTGCCAAGGCCGCATTTCTCGAGCGAAGGAAATAGCCCGGGATCATTTCTCCGCTAAAAATAAAAAGTTGGGCCCTTCGAGTAAATGTCAAACTGTACCTCTGTTAGTGTTGGGTACACGGGCCTGCTCCGGATTTGTGTTTATGGTCGGTCTGATTTTGGTTCACATTTTCGAAATACAGTCTGTAAAACGGCAGCTTTAGTTTTTTATGGCTATATGAAATGGGACCCCCAGTTTTAAAACATTTTATGTTGGGACTGAGCTTATTCAATTTAAAAAAAAACGGTCTGCAAAAATATCGGGATTAGGAAGAACTGTCAAATTTTTTGCTTAGTTCGGGGGCCGAACTAAACTTATATCCCAAAGAAGGCATATTCCCTAATCACATACTCCTTAGTTTCGGTCAGAATTCGGGCAATTTCCTGCTTCGAATCACTTACGGACATAAGATTAGTGCGGAGCCCGAACTAAAATTAATGACACCACGATTTGACACTTGTCCTTACTCCCGATGTGTTTTTGCCCGTTCGAAAAAGTTAATTTATCCCAATAATACTTTAATCTCAAGTAGGGTAAACTTCCAAGTAAAGAACTACCTTCGGACGGACCCCATATCTTCGTCGACGGACTTAGTAGGCCTTGATACACGGAGTTGGAAATGCTCGTAATTTCGGCTGAAACTATGTTCGTGCTTCGGGATAGACCTCCTGAGCAATCACCCGTGATCCCGACAATCTCAGAAATGTGACCAACGAAGGTGGCCATATTTTTTGTGGTCGTGTGTGGCCCATTGTGTCGTCGACCCAACACTACTCTCAGGAAAACTGGTTGTCCGATACCTATCTACAGTTCAACTTAGCCCAGCTATCATTAAAACCGATATGAATGCTGTAGAGATTTTTATTCGTATTTTGTTGTTCTTCGATGAAAGAGAGAATTTCTATTTTTTACTTTTTACATTCATATCTGTTGAAACTTCGTGTGAGGTGTTTTATTTAAAATGTCAACGGTGAACGGTGTGAATTTAAATAATATGCCTGGGGTGGTTCTGGTGATAGTTTTTGCCATCTGGTAACTTTTATGCCCTAGACTGGCTACTGTTAATATTACTTTTGATGATTTTTATGTCAACCTTCGACCTAATTTTTTCAGTAACATTGAATAAGACTGCACTGTTATCAATTAGCTTGAGCATGATACTCAGGAGTTTAGTAATTTCTTAATTACATTATTATTTTATTTCCCTAAAGGGATGGACAGAAAGATATAGACAGCAAAGATTTCACCAGTTATGTTTAAGTTCCATATAGGGCTAGCTGCTACTGAGATAATCCAGATGGAAAACCCAATAACACTTTGACCGACCACGGAATCAAACCCAGGACCTCGTGCTCAGCGATAGCGTTTGCGACCACTAGACCAATGAGGCAGTCAGTTATTTAGTTATAATCAAAAAGAAAACCAATTCAACATTTAACAACAACAACTGTGTTACTCTTTCCTGCCACGCAAGACGAACTAAACCACAAAATTTTACTGAAGGCCCGCAAGAACATATCAGAGCATCATTCAAAATTTGAATGAAGAAGGAACACAACCTTAATAAAAACGAATTTTATTTACGGCCAGCTACCGTAGTACGCTAGTCAAACGGCTTAATAACCGAATAGACTTAAATAAATAAAGAACAGGTATATATAAAGAACAGGTATAGTGATAACAGGTACATGAGGATGCCTCGGACAGGTGTTCTTGACCATATTGGTCGGTTGCAGGACACCTAGGACCCATAATTAGTTGTTCAAGTTGTTGTTTTAATCCTGTAATGCTTAGCCGCTTGTTAAAAGGATGTTAGGATGGGCTCGAGGGATGAGCGGGAGCGATTTTAAGTACCTAACAGAATTTGTGAGGTTTTTGTAGGCTGTTTGAGAGTGTCTCCAACCTCTCCGTTCTTCACGGGTTCGTTAATTCTTTTACTCATTTGCGATTTAGACTTTTGAAACCTTTTATAGTATTCTTTTCATTCTGCGATAAAAATACTAAAGGGTGTTGCGAGAATGGTAAAGCCTAACACGACATAAAAGTCATATTTTAAATCGTCCGATCGTTAATCGCATCATAATATGTACTACTATATTCTATATTATTATGAATCACCAAAATAAACATTCAAAAATTTAAAATGCTTTATATCAGACTCTTTTTTCATACATAAAATCTTGTCAGCCAACCCGCTTTCCGCTCCGTCAACTTCATGCATACCAACCTTATCCCGTCAATGAAGGTTGTCAATCGTGCTTCGATGTCACCGGATGTGATGCGCTGACCATCTGCAGTTCCGGCCAGCTAGACTCTTAAAATAAAATTGATATAACTACAACACGAGAGCTAAACGGTTCCGCAGCTACGATAAAATATATATTTTTTTTTTCGGTGGGAAATCATCAAATAACTTCTCCCGCTCTGGGTGGAGCGGGAGGGCGTGTCAGACTTTTACTGACTAAACCCCACCCGTGTTCCCTCAGTTGCCTGTGTGCCAGGGGCGGCGGTATCTCTTTCGAACAACCCGCACCCCTGGCAGGTATCGGCCCTTGCGGGCCCCATCAGTTGCTGCTGACATCTCTTCGAGGCGCGCGTGGAACACAACGCGCCGTCAACCCGGGCTTGGTCCTTACCGGACAACGAGCTACCCGTTACTCGCCGTCCGCGAGCCCACGATAAAATATATTTGATGGGAGTTTTGGACGGTGGTTGGACTCTGTGCTATAAGGCATTTATGGCTAGAAAGGGATAACCGATATGACGACTTATAGAGAAGTATGGTAGCAGAAGACATGTGACACAAACCCCAAAAATATTGGAATGAAGGATTGATGTTAGAGATGAGCAGTTTTATGCTGGCTCCAACCAACCACACCAAACGATAAGAAACGACCAATTGGAACCGTGCAAGCTTCTAACGTTTCATTAGTTCTTACGTTGAAGAGTTTTGGATATTAACTTCAAAAACTCAAACTTGAACGACGACAACGAGTTTTGTTCGCAACGCTACACTCACATATCCTTGTAGTAATTAAGGATGTGTAAAAAGAAACCATTAGCATATGGATAAACCCAAGTAAAACCTTGATCTAGATCTTAAAAATACAGCTTAAAATCAGGCCATTTAAAAGACAGTGACGCAAAGCACAAATTGCTAGAGGCTTTATTAAATGATATATCCGAGAGCACACCTCGCAGTTACACCTCTTTTTTTCTCTAGAATATTCCACTTTATTCATTAAACGTGTCCTAACTATCTGAGCATGTCCTTTCACATTTTGATATCGTGTATCCCTTTCAGACTAAACGCGTCGTTATCTGAACACTCCTTATGTGGTTTCGCACATTTCATCATGTGTTCACGACCTAGCCAGATTTTTTTTGCTTTTATATCAACTTTCTGATGTATCCACGTTTATTTTTTATGGCTACTGTACATAGTGGCTATGGTTTTACGTTTAGTTTATTCAAATATCGTCGTTTCGTTTTGTATGGTTTCTTTATGGGGCTGATATATCTTTTTCACGCTACTTAGTTCTTGCAAAGTATTGAAACAAGTCTTTCTTCAACATTTAGTGTTTAATGGTGATTTCGTCTAAGGGGTTTCGTGCTTCTATGTCTTCTAATAACAAGAAATTGCCAACATCAATTAATTAATGATCAATTGATTGACATCATGTGGATCGCTATATGTTACGGTAGGTAGCTATGGCAACTGCTCCTTGGAAACAGCATAGTTTTCAGTAAAGACAATTAATGGTCTGACAAGAAGGTAATGAAGGTGATTGTTACCCTACAGTTTATATGTACCCTAAGTATTAGACAAACCGGTTAACTCCACCACTTGTGATTGATGGGCATCCCTGATGACGTGTGTTCGCGGCAGCACCCACAGTATTCTCAGTATAATCGCAGTTCCAAATTCCTCCAAATTTTTAAGTTCAAATTTTTTATTGTATAGTCCGAACCAACTAACACTAGAAGTTATGTAAAGTTGGTACTAACCCTATACACCGTGACATTTTAGTCGTCTTACAACGGTGGTCCACTCCCTGCCAGGGGTGCGGGTTGTTCGAAAGAGATACCGCCGCCCCTGGCACACAGGCAACTGAGGGAACACGGGTGGGTTTTAGTCAGTAAAAGTCTGACACGCCCTCCCGCTCCACCCAGAGCGGGAGAAGTTATTTGATGATTTCCCACCAAAAAAAAAAAAAAAACGGTGGTCCACTCAATGCATCCATCATAAAATACCTCTAGGCGCGACTAAAACATCGTTACCATTAATTAAGATACTAGGTACTAAGAAAAATAAATAATGCTTTAGAATTATGAAACACCCTCCCTGTAAATAATGTTCACTTTGAATCAAACGGTAGAAGATATTAACCTACCTACCATTACATTCCATCATTAATTCCATTTCCATAACAGGGTGTTTCAATCTACGTCATGCGTCTTAACGAATGATATTTGAACTTTTTTAATTATACAAATGTTCAAAATTTTTTTTTTTTTATATAAATGATTAGTAGTCATTGGATACATGAAGTGGGCTGCCGTTGTAAGACGACTAAAATTTCACGGTGTATAGACTCCTGTCTGAAGTAAAAGTTTTCTAATCCATTCTTGTTCAGAAGTCCAGTCTATCTCAACACCTTTTCTCCCAACTTTATCAAGACCATCTACGGATCTCCAACGAGCTATAATTTATAGCGCGCATCATAGCATGAGCAATGAACTCCGGCCTCATAACTAGTGTTTGCTTAGAACACCTTTGTCCAACCACGTGGTCTCCACCACCTTTGGACCGGTGTGTATTATCTCCACCATATACGGCGCGGACAGGCGCAGGAAAAGAAAAATTACCATGTGAATGAAAAACTTTAGTTTTATTACGGAGAGTTTTGTTGTTCTCGTTCGTGTATTGATCTATTAGTTGCGTTCCCGTTTTTTGCTTGCTTGTTGGATATTATTTCTGTTTTATGTTGTTCTTTTAGATCAACAGATGCTTTCTAGCTTTTGTATTTAGGCTTGTAAGTGACGTTGTTCACTTCAGCTTGCTCAGTCATAACTTAGTTAACAAAGTAAGATGTTTTATAGCTCCTTGAGTTGTGGCCATAATTAACATCAACATCTTCTGGGACACGCAGCCGCTATATATGAGATCAGTACATCTAGAAATATCTCTTTGTACTGCGACACTTTTGCCGACAAAACATTAATTTTAAATGTAAAAAACGCGAGTTATATGCTATCGATCCATTCCTGATTAACGATAGGTAATATCCCGTTTCAATTAAAAAACAGTTTTTTTTTTTGGGCGGGTAATCATCAAATAACTTCTCCCGCTCTGGGTGGAGCAGGAGGGCGTATCAGACTTTTACTGACTAAAACCCACCCGCGTTCCCTCACGACGCGACGGTACGTGAACAAAACTGAGTTATATTTACTCATCGTATGCCATTATCTGCCTAGCCTTTACCCAACATGTTGGAGTCAGCTTCCAGTCTAACCAGATGCAGCAGAATGGTTATTGGGTAATACAATACCCCTTGATAAGGCTGGTTGTCAGATCTTCGGGCCTCTGACAACCCGTAACGACTGTGAAAAATCCATGAATGACTGCCGTGACAACGGTTTAACGTGCTTTCCTAGGCGCATAGGGGTCCTAGTATATAAAGATGGTGACCCATCCACGGGCCAACCGCGGCAAGCGTAGCAAGCGCACCTGATAATGTGTAGCTGTTATAACTTAGCCCCAGAGTAAAATTGACTTAGTTGAAAATTAAATGAAATTATACCTCTTTTGCAGTAGAGAACTGGATCAGGTTGATTAAATGATAATTTTGATAATTTATGTAAAAAAATGATAATAACTAATGGAATAATCGACATTAACCTGAAAACTTGGTATTGATATGCTACGAATTATTAGTTATCATTAACTTTAAACTAAATAGTCACTATATAAGGTGTATCTATTCATACACGAAATATCTGAAGGGGTCATTGTACTCGTCATTATGAACAACTTTTACTACTGGACCAAACCTGAAATCGCGAAAAAATATCAGCTGTTCCCTACATTTTGACGAGATATGCGAACATAAATGTAGGGAACAGCTGATATTTTTTTCGCGATTTCAGGTTTGGGCCCATAGTAAAAGTTGTTCATAATGATGAGTACAATGACCCTTTCAGATATTTCGTGTATGAATAGATACACCTTATATAAATATGTACCTAAGACTTACTGTGCCCGCGGCTTCGCCGGCGTAGATGTAGGTAATAATTCATCCTATGGGAACGTGCTGTCAGAACAAAAAGTGAAGGCTATGTTATTTAGCTATCTTCCAGTGAAAGTCCCGTCATATTTGGCCAAGCCATTTCGGATGTCATCTGGAACAAACAAACCGACAAAAATGATAAAATATTTTTTTAAATGAAATAGTCATTCAATAGTAGTCAAAGAACTTAGAGAGTACTATCGATGATTTTCATGATTATAATTCTGTATGTACCGTTTAGGGTCAGTTCACACCGAGACGCGACGCTGCGTGCACTTTTTAAGATATCAACAGAATATCTCATTTATTTACAACACGAAAAGGTATAATTTCACTACGAGCACGAACGCGTGTCCAAGAACGCTGAGATGCACCGTGTTGTGCAGCCCGTTTATGTACCTTAATGTGAAGTAAATAAGATCTATTTTGTATCGTGATCTTAAAAAGTGCATGCAGCGTAGCGTCGCGTCTCGGTGAGAACTGACCCTTGGGTTTACTTTCTTATATGTATTTAGTAAAAAGCTGTTATTTTGACATTTTAAGCAGATACTTCAATTTTATTTATACCGTAAAGATTCTGATTTTCGCATCCGGTTAGACTGGAAGTCGACCTCAAAATATTGAGGAAAAGGCTAGGAAGATTGATTTACTATTTTAAAACTAATAGCTAAAGAGTAATTTAAGACACTGAAATTTCTTGTAGGCCAGTGTGAAATTTCACCCCAATGCAACCTCACGCCCCGCGGTCATCACGCATCATAATAAATTATGGCACGGCCAGCGCAGTGGCTAAGCTGTTGGCTATTAATTGTTGGCTACAGCTCGTTTGTTTCGTAAATTCTTTTAGGTAATTATTGTTCTCATTGTTGTAATTCTAAATATTCCTATTAGATATTGTTATTTGTATAATGTTTTTGTTATTTTTTTAGGGTACCTACCTACTTGTAATATTTTTAAAATAAAAATCAAATATCCGACAATTTTGCTTGTCATAGGCTTAAAGGCTCGTGCAGACTAGCGCGACGCGACGGTCGCGTCGCGACACTCGTAGAACAATTTCTATGAAAACTTAATGGAAATTGTTCTACAAAAGTCGCGTCGCGGCTGTTTGAAGAAGCCTTAAATGTATTGGCACTAACAAATATTTTTTTCCAATTTATCCATATTCATTAATTATTGCAAATAAATAATTTCTATTTTACTCTGGGTGTGTGAAACGTGTAAACGTATTCTCCATACTGGAGATTTTTTAAGTGTAGGACAAAATGTCTATTAATAAAGCCGGCTTAGTGCGAGTCGGACTTGCACACATTTTCTTTGCTTTTATAGGTACTTAGTATGTATGTATCTAAGTATCTATTATACAGCAACTATATCTACATATTATAGTAAATTGTACCTACATTATGCACTAATGACGACCCCATTTTTATGTCCACGCAATCAGTGTCCATTCCAAGGTTGCCTGGAAGAGATCGCAGAAAGCGATAAGGCCAACCATTGTATGTTTTAGTGTTAAATGTTTTATTTTTGTCATTTATTTTCTGGTGTATATTGTATAAAGCATTTATAAAAGGGAGGTTCAACGGAACATTAAACTCCAGATTACTGCAGTACATATGCAAATAGAACAACAGTACCTCATTCCCTTATACCGTTGTCCCATATGACGATATTCGAACCGTCCCTCATTTTGTTTTTAGTTTTAAATGTTTTATTTTTGTTATGTATTTTCTGGTGTACAATAAAGCATTTACCAACAAAATAAATACCTACAACTTCTTATTAAACTTAAAAGACCAATAAATTTTATTTATTAACTTTTTGAGGTTTTTGTTTGGGTCGAGGTATTTTTTTTTTAAATATATCTTTATTTTATTTGTGTCGTTATAGCGGCAATAAAAATACACACTCTCTGAAAATTTCATCAGTCTACCTATTACAGTTCATAATATACAGTATATTAAAAAAAACACGATCTTTTAATGCAATCCAATCTAAGTTTTAACTTTATTTTATTTTATTTTTTTATTAAACCCGGAATAGAAATACACACTGTGAGAATATCAACTGTTTACTTATTACGGTTAATTATATACAGCCCCCTGACAGACAGAAGGACGGACAGACAGATAGGGTTCCGCTGGCACCCTTTGGGTACGGAAAAATGTGTGAAAGGACAAGTGACGCCGTAAATAGCAACAGGATAATCCCGCGTGCGTCATTAAATATTCCGTACGTTACAGAAAAACCAAAATCCATATTTAAAACGCAAAATCAATACAACTTTAAATAACAACTGAAAATTTCTAAAAAACTGGCCAAGTGGGAGTCGGACGCGCAGACGAAGGGTTTCGTACCACAAGGAAAAAAATGCCGAAAAAACACGTTCCTTGTATGGAGACGGATCTCTTTACGTCTAACATTGTTTTTATTTTTATTATTTGTTGTTATAGCGGCAACAGAAAAACACACTGTTTTAAAATTTCAAATAACTTATTACGGTTAATGAGATACAGGCTGTAGCTGACTGCTTATTAATCTTTTGACCGCCACAGTCACGTACAGATGACAAATCAAAATGTGCCCAGCACGTCACAGTAACGACTACTTGATAGATTTATACGTACTTTAATAAAGCCGCTTGGCGCCGAGTGCACGTTTTTGCCTTTTTGACGTGGCGGTCAAAAGGTTAATAAGGGAACCCCCTTTTTTAGGGTTTCGTGCGGGTGGTGAAATCCTTACAAAGCTAGTGTGAAAGGAACTGAGACCGCCATAAATAGCATGGATAATCCGAGTGCGTCATTAAACATTCCGTACGTATAGAAAAACCAAAATCTATATTTAAAACGCAAAATAAATAAACCTTAAAGTACCTATCCATAACTGAAACTATGCCCAATAAATAACATATTATTAAAACGCTATTGACAATTCAACACTCACGAATTAACACAGAAATATCATCAAAACTGAAACGTGGTGTGAATATTAATATTTTTTTTACTAGCATACAGGTGTCTCCATACTTTTCCCATGAAATGGAAAATAAAAATAAAATAAAATAGTCGACAGGTGGATGGTAGACGATACAAGTTCTGGTGTAATTAAGGGCGGATAGAAGAGATCCTGGCAATCTGGTTTTCAGGGATGATAAGGCGGTGAATGTAGGTGGATTTGAAGGCGGTATTTTGTGATTTAGAATATTTCTGCTTAGGATAGTATAATTTTTAATGACGATTCTTTTTTTTTTAAAGGTATCCTTGTATTTTTTTTTTAGCTTTTATAATAACATAAAAGCAAAGCTAATACAATGAAAATAAAAACTAACATAATAATAATACAACAATACTCACATAAATAAGAGAGTATTAAAATAAATAGTAGCATAAACGGCTGAATAGATTTGGATGTAATATGGAACATAGAGATAACATTATTTTGTGAAAAGTTTTAGTTAAGTTAAGGATATAATTGTTTTGTTTTTTAAATTAATTAATTGTTGTATATTTTTGAACAAATATACTCCTATTTGGTACATAAATAGTTTACAACCTGGATTAACACATAGTATATTTTGTTACCCGATAGTCCGTCCCCTGACAATTTACGACCGCCGCCGCCGCGCCGCTGCTAAATCCAGCAAGCCTTAGACTTCACTATGTAAACAACAAAAGTGTATAAAACAAAGTCACTTTCTCTGTCCCTATATCCGTATCCCCTATATATGTATGCTTAAATCTTTAAAACTACGCAACGGATTTTGATGCGGGTTTTTTTAATAGATAGAGTGATTCATGAGGAAGGTTTATATGTATAATACGCCGACCTCTACGCGGGCGAAGCCTCTGGAAAAAGCTAGTATATTATGAATGTGAAAGTTTGTATGTTTAGATGTTTGGATATTTGTTAATCAATCATTCAAAAAATGCTGAACGGATTAGATGAAGTTTGGTACAAAGATAGTTTGTAACCTGGAATAACACATTGGATACTTTTTATCCCGTTAGTACGTTCTCGTGGGATAATTTTCAACTTCCACGCAAGCGAAGCCTTTGGCAAAAGCTATACATTATGATAAAGAAATCTCGATGTTTTGTGGTATCAATATGTGGAAAAATATGTTTTTATAACAGAAAAAAATGGTTACCATGGCAAACCTGCACTCTGAAAAAATTTACTGAATAATAACTTATTTTTGAATTTCACTTTACTCAATTGTTTTTGAAGTTCATAAATATAAAAATGATGTCAAACTATTCACAATATAAAAGTAGAAATTATTCGTACATCTGTGCCCACATAACGGTCCCAACAGGATGCGGTGCAATAGTCAATGCCGATGAAAAAAAAAGTAAATAAAATGAATAAATGCAACCTTATTGGATGCCTACTGATAGCCATTTATTGAAGTTGCATTTATCGTCTATGGTCAGTTTATTAATAATATCTAGATAGCATATATCCTGTATTTCTTGAACCTTCAAAGTGGCGTATCTTCGTGAAGGGAAACGTCCAAAAACTGTCAAATTCGATACTTAAAAACATAGTTCCGATTTTTGCCGTTGTCAAGTTATATTTGTCGTTTATACTTAATGATGGCTTTAACTTGAGATGAAAAAGTATGTGGTTAGCAAAATTCCCTTTTTAAGATTTTAATATAAAATAATTTATTGAAAATTGTTAGCAAGTTGAACGTTAATCGATTACGAGTTATTGAAAATTAATTGTGATTATGTTCGTTGAATATAATAATTATGAACGTTTATAAAAATTAAATAATCAAGTTATTATAATGACATTGACATTGCATAACGCGTATGATAGAACATGCTAAATAGTATGTATGAATGAAATTATTTATGCTTGCGGAAAGATTAAGTTCATTTAAAAAAACGCAAGGTTTTAGGAAATATTTTACTTTTTAGGTTTATTGCGGAATTGACCTTTAGAAAAGAAATAGCATATTTTCGCCTCAATTTAGGGAAACGAAGGCTGTTAGGCATATTTTTCCAAAACCAGTAATTAGGACGTTCGCCGAAATCATCGAAACATGTGCTTTTGAATTATGTTGTCTAAGGTAGAGCATTGGTGCATGCTTACCTACAATGCTGACAATACTAACAAGAGACGGAGTGATATACTTAGTATGCATAACTAATGCAACCTCAAAACATGTCTTTGTAGCAAGATTTTATACATTTTTAGGCCCATTTCTGTACAATAGATTAAATAGAAAACTAAGTATCTATAAATTAAATTACTATAGCTGTAAAAAAAATTTACTGAAACATTTACTATCAAAAGCACAGACAGAAGATCTACTTATTGTCTGCAAAAAAAACCGCTAACATGCAGTTTTACTTTTGTTGACCTAATTTCTATTTTAGTTATTACTTAATACACATTGTTAATTTATTTCTTTAAGTATTTTTGCATTTTTGTAGCCTGAAACACAGGTTCAACCTAGTTCAAGCAAATTAGAAATTGTGCTCTACTTTAGTTGTTAAGGTATATATTGTAAACGAGCCTCTTTTATAAATAAACGATTTTATTATATTATATTATATTATATTATAAGGTATTCTGGTACCTTAGGATATTCATCTGAGTGTATATAGCGTAATCAGCCGATAATCCTCCTGCCCAGTGCGCAGCAGGGCTTCCCTCTGCGAGAAGGAGGCTCAACTCCATCACACGGGCCCAGTGCGGTTTGCTGGATGTGACATGTCTTCGAATTATCTGGTACATACCAGTCAAAATCATATTCCTCCTTTTTGCTTCTCCGTAGCCGGGATAAACCTCGTTTTTATGTTCACGCAATCACTGTCCATTCCAAGGTTGCCTGAAAGAGATCGCAGAAAGCGATAAGGCCGACCATTGTATGTTTTTAGTGTCCAATGTTTTATTTTTGTCATGTATTTTCTGGTGTATATTGTATAAAGCATTTATAAAAGGGAGGTTCAACGGAACATTAAACTCCAGATTACTGCAGTACATATGCAAATAGAACAACAGTACTTCGTTCCCTTATACCGTTGTCCCGTATGACGATATTCGAACCGTCCCAATTTACATTTATAATTTTGTAATCCGTTCCAACAAACGTCTTTAAACCATGCTGATAAATTCCAAGATACGTATGTATCGATAAGGCTGCTTACAGCAGAAATTGCAGTCGGCCCAGCAAAAGGAGAAATGAAGAAACCCAATTAAAGTCGAGTAACGCCATCATATCCGTTCAAAAGCTTTAATGGCCGCTTGCGTGACAAAATCTAGTTTTTGCACTAGCTTTTACGTGTGGTGTATGTTAGGAGAAGTTGTTTGGTTGTTGCTGCTTTTAGTTCAAGTTTGCGAAGGCCTTGTAAGCTACGCTTGCCGCGGGTGGTCCGTGGATGGGTGACCATCTGTACATACCAAAACCCCTCCCTGTCTTGGAAAACATGTTAAGCCGTTGGTCCCAGCTGTCATTTATGGATCTTTGGACAGTCGTTATGGGTCGTCAGAAGCCCAAAAATCTGAAAACCAATCTAACCAATGGGTATCGTATTACCCGGTCTGACAACCAGTCTTACTAAGGAGTATAGTGTGACAGTAACCAGTTACTGTCACACGATACTCCTTAGTAAGACTGGTTGCAGTTCAAGTTAGGGATCATAGTTCAAAGCTAAACTTTATGCTTGTTTCTAAAGACTCCTACGCACTATGCCGCCAACAAGGCCGGCGACATACTCGGTTTCTGCGACAAGTGCCGGCGGCCTAATAACACCTACAGCAAACCCGCAAGGCAAAAACCCGTCGCCTGTGCCGCCGGCATAGTGCGTAGGAGCCTTAATGGTAAGCAGTGGCGCTTGTAAGTGCCCAATGCGTTATGGAGATGACTTTCTCGGGGAAAACAATCTTTTGAAAAAATCCTCAGGCAGCAGTATCTTTTATATCCTATGGACAGGACCCTGGCCCTGTATGACACCTTACCACATATTGGCCTTCAAAGGAAGCCTCAATAACCTTCTCGGTGAAACATCATATGGAGATCACAAACATTTTCGATAACTCCGATGGACTACCCCAGATTTCTTTGGATAATATTTATTGTAGCTTTTGACAGCGGCTTCGCAAGCGTGGAGGTCGATAATTATCCCACGGGAACGTACTATCGGGATAAAAAGTATCCAATATATTATTCTAAGTTACAAACTATCTATGTGCCAAATTTCATCCAAATCCGTTCAGCCGTTTTTGCGTGATTAAGTAACACGATCATCGGTCCACCTTGTGGGAAGGTCTCCCACAAAGTGGACCGATGACCTTGTGAAGGCCGCGGGAATCCGCTGTATGTGGGAAGCTCAAGACCGGTCGAAGTGGAGGAGCATGGGGGAGGCCTATGTCCAGCAGTGGACGTCGTTTGGCTGAAATGATGATGATGATGATGAGTAACAAACGACTAAACATACAAATTTTCACATTTATAATATAAAGTAGGATAAATAATCCCCCCATTTATGCAACAATGATAGTGATTAACTGCTCTTAGTGCCTATGAGTTTATAGTCATCATATCAGCTGAAAGACGTCCACTACTGGACATAAGCCTCCCCCAAAAAGAGGGATTTGCCATAATCGCCACGCTTGGCAGGCGGGTTGGCGATCGCAGTATGATGGTCAAATGCATAGAGAACGCTGCTGACCATTCTCTAGTAAGTCCCTTAGTCGCCTTCTACGACACCCATGGGAAGCAATGGGATGGTGCTATTCTTTTACGTCCGGCACCACACGGAACACAGAGCTTATACTGTATTAAGGTAATTAAAACTCACAATGTTAGATACTCTCGCTTGCACCAGACCCCATTTCAGTTTCCGCCGCATCCCAGACCGAGTACCGTTACAAGACCGGCTAGGCAGGTCCAGTCTCCGTACTGTTCTTATAATTGCGGTTAATTCTGCACTCTTGCCTGCTATCCCATCCTTTATTGGACATACGATGAAGCCAGATGCGACGTTTGTATTTTTTTTCATCGGATTCTGGTTGGCTTTTTGAATGGTTCGGTATTTTGATCCTTCTGATATGCTTCGATTAAAGTTAAGGTTTTTGTATGGCTTGTAGGTTTAGTATTTTTTTGTTTACTGTGGCAATGTTATTAGTACAATTTGTATGACAATGAGCTTTATTCCGATCCGAAACTTCTTATGATTTTGAAAATGAAACGTTTATGCCTGATCTAGAACTCTCATTGACTGCTGCGTTGTCATTTAATTATATTTGGATGGAATTACTATGGCCACTGGATCATAGAAGAATTCTAAACAAACATTCTTTATTTCCTTGTTAATTAGGTAATCTAAAACAACCAAAAGTGGGCTTTCACTAAGAAAATTAAACATTCAAAAGTTTAATGATGCCCATCACACAATTAATGTCATCATCATCATATAAATTCATCATATAAATGACATTATATTTATATATGTGTAAACTATCGAAAGATTGTGAACCGTAATATACTGCATACAATTTAACGCATTATTTTTCGGTAGATTATAATCTATCAAAGTGGTAGTACCTTGCGCTATTACTAAATAGTCACGTAACTGCCACTAACTTGGAAGTAGCGCTCGCAGGCCGCTGCTGCGGCACCGCTCGCTTTGCACGCTTGGCTCGCGCGCGGTTTGTCGCAATCCTAACCTAACCTAATCTATTCGGTCGGTAAGCAGTACGGTGCAGTTCACAATTTATCGACAGTACAATCTCGCGTGATAGATTATAATCTAACGGTATTTAAAATTTTGACGATGACATAAATATACCTACTTGAGTAATATTGATTTTAGAAGTATGTGTATTTAAGTATATTGGAAAAGAAATAATAGATGATTGTTTTTTTTTATGTATTTTATTTTTCGTTATGTCTTACACATCATGTTGTCTACGTCTCTTTTAATCTTCTCTCCTGTCGCAGGTATGCTGATAGAGATTTCTTTAGAAATTAGCATCACATTGGTACATATTTTTCTGTTCCATTCTTCTTTGCTGTGTACATAAATGGTTAAATACATAACACAAATTAGCACTCTCCACACAACTTTTATCATCAACAAAATTCGAGTAGACCCGACAGTGAAACACACAATCAACAAAATAATTTGCGAGACCGCCAAACAGATACAAAAATACAGCTACGTTGATAAAGTTAGCACATTATTCATCGGAACACGCATTACTGCAGCCACAGGACACAGGTGTTTTCTACCGTGGGAAGCCTTGATCTTGAACCTCAATTGATCGCCGTTCGCCGTTTTTTTATTTAAAACTAGTTGGTTGTACTGACTTCGTACCGTATTTAGAGGTAGACTGTAACAATTTCGTGAACGTAAGTTGGAGAAATTGCGAATTTCCGAAATTGAGCTTGGTCTTGAAGTAAGTTGGAGAAATTTCAAATTGAGTTTGGAAAGTGTTGAAACCGGTAATTTTGGTGCTATTAAATGTCACGTGAATGGGATTGGCTATGACACTAAAACGGGTAAGGGCCATAGCAGACACGATATTCTGAGCATAAGAATCGCCGCTTTTGCAACTTCGTAATTGTGGCATCGCGTTTTGGCAACTGTTTATTTAGGATTCTCGCACATAATAAAGTACAAAGGCGGACTATTTGATCTTCTTCGTGTCGCTGACACGACAGTTATCGAACCTTAATGCCCGAAAACTCCGCCACTTACACGTCGTTATCAGTGGCAGTGCAGAGATCGCGTTGGCTGCATGTTTTGGGGCACAAAGGCCAAGATAGGAGATGAAGCATAGTAAGTGACACTGCTCCACCATCCACATGCTGCCGTTCTGATGAATTATCAACATCGCTGCTCGCTTATGATAAAAGTATCATGTCTGCTTTGCCGTGGCCCTTTAATAAGAGATTAAAAATATAAAATCAATTTCTGTGATCAAAATATTGCAATCGTGATTGGCCGTCTTTTCAATTCTATCTTCTTTCTATTCTATCAAAAGCAGTACAGCCTGTTAGAAGATTGGCCCATACATACAGACAGACATACAAACTTACTAATGTAGAAATCCACTATTACTCTAATAGCGGCTTTCATCTGGAGTTTAAGTGACATTATTTATTGTAATTGCTTTCGGCTTTAGTATAAGCACATTAAGTACCTTCAGATAGAGTAGGTACATTTAAATTGGATTCACGTAATTATCCGCTTGTGTAGGTAATTGCGATACGATAGAACCATTAGGCTTAACTAGAATTAGGTATTATGTTTAAATTAGCTTTTTTAATTAAGCATTTGTCTTCGACACCTGTAATTCTCAAGTAATTAAAGTTGGTACGCCATGTGGTCGCAGATTATAATTAGATTCTTTTTCTGTGTGTTTATAAATAGGTAGTTAGTTAATGTAATCAGGTGAATGGGGTGGGGTGAATTTTGTTATTCTGGCCATTGCACCATAAAAAATATTCATCGACATCTAACAGACCGCTATAGTTTCTTCAAGAATCAATATTCATCTACATCTAATAGACCGCTATTGTTTCTTCAAGAATCAATATTCATCTACATCTAACAGACCGCTATTGTTTCTTCAAGAATCAATATTCATCTACATCTAACAGACCGCTATTGTTTCTTCAAGAATCAATATTCATCTACATCTAACAGACCGCTATAGTTTCTTCAAGAATCAATATTCATCTACATCTAACAGACCGCTATAGTTTCTTCAAGAATCAATATTCATCTACATCTAACAGACCGCTATAGTTTCTTCAAGAATCAATATTCATCTACATCTAACAGACCGCTATAGTTTCTTCAAGAATCAATATTCATCTACATCTAACAGACCGCTATAGTTTCTTCAAGAATCAATATTCATCTACATCTAACAGACCGCTATTGTTTCTTCAAGAACCAATATTCATCTACATCTAACAGACCGCTATAGTTTCTTCAAGAATCAATATTCATCTACATCTAACAGACCGCTATAGTTTCTTCAAGAATCAATATTCATCTACATCTAACAGACCGCTATTGTTTCTTCAAGAACCAATATTCATCTACATCTAACAGACCGCTATAGTTTCTTCAAGAATCAATATTCATCTACATCTAACAGACCGCTATAGTTTCTTCAAGAATCAATATTCATCTACATCTAACAGACCGCTATAGTTTCTTCAAGAACCAATATTCATCTACATCTAACAGACCGCTATAGTTTCTTCAAGAAGCAATCTGTTCATAAGTTATTTATCATCTCATTTTCATCATCATCATATCAGCCGAAAGACGTCCACTGCTGGACATAGGCCTCCCCCAAAAAGGTGGGATTTGCCATATTCGCCACGCTTGGCAGGCGGGTTGGCGATCGCAGTATGGTGGTCAAATGCATAGATAACGCTGCTGCCCATTCTCTAGTAAGTGCCTTAGTCGCCTTCTACGACACCCACGGGAAGAAATGGGATGGTGTTATACTTTCACGTCCGGCACTACACGGAACATCTCATTTTAATTATTATTAATACGGCGAAATCTATCTCTGGGATTATTCCAACTAGAATATAAGTTTTATGGCCAAAGAATCAGCATCGCCATATAACGTGGCCTTTTGGGCATTTTTCCTGTTGACAACGATGCGGACGAATTTTTTGATGCACCGGGATACGTTTTCCTCTTTTTAGGGTTCCGTACCCTAAGGGTAAAACAGGAGCCTATTACTAAGACTCCGCTGTCCGTCCATCTGTATGTCTGTCTGTCTGTCACCAGGCTGTATTTCATGAACCGTGACAGTTAGACAGTTGAAATTTTCACAGATGATGTATTTCAGTTGCCGCTATAACAGCAAATACTAAAAAACAGAATAAAATTAATATTTAAGAGGGCTCCGATACAACAGACATGATTTTTATAATAGATAATGGTACGGAACCCTTCGTGCGCGAGACCGACTCACACTTGGCCGCTTTTTAAATATACTTGACATATTATTAATAATATTTTAATTCTGTTCACTTAAAATATTACTTAAATATTCTTAATTAAAACAAGTAGGTAGGTACTTATTTGTGTGAAAAAAAAAAGACTATAAGTTAACATAACATATCATCACACCTGTTTATCCCGAAGGGTTCCACAGGTGTACCTACCATTTCGCTAGTTATATGAATGGAAATTGTTCTACAAGTGTCGCGTCGCGCTGTCGCGTCCTGGCTGTTTGAAGAAGCCTTTATTCGCACGAAAAGGGCCAAATAATAAAAGTACCTAAATACACGTACTCGATTTTGCGAATAAGTATATAATTATTCTATCTAATTCACTTATGACATCACCCGATGTCAGAAAAAATAACCTACACGATTTTATATTTCCTTTTCATCTATAAATAACATTTAAAAAATCCTTGGCTTCAGCTAAAATTAATATGGAAGCGCTAACTACACATTAATTAATTACTTTACCTCGCTTATTTCTAACAGGAAGAGATTTGCCGCTTATAAGCGGCATCATACTTTTTAACCGACTTCGGAAATGTCAGCCAATGATACTTGAGCTCTGCATTCTCAGCCACACATACAATGAATGAACATAGGTATCACCAATGAAGAATTTAATTTAGATTAAGCTAGGCTTAACAGGCTTCCCTGTGTTGCCGTTGTGTCGTAGAAGGCGACTAAGGAACCTACTAGAGAATGGGCAGCAGCGTTCTCTATGCATTTGACTACTGTACTGCGATCGCCAACCCGCCTGCCAAGCGTGGCGATTATGGAAAATCCCCCCTTTTGGGGGAGGTTTATGTCCAACAGTGGACGTCTTTCGGCTGAAATGTGAAGTATAGGCTTAACAAAATAAAGACAAATCACTGGTATGAAGATGAATTGAATTAATGAGTGATGCCGGACGTAAAAGAATAGCACCATCCCATTTCTTCCCGTGGGTGTCGTAGAAGACGACTGAGGGACTTACTAGAGAATGGGCAGCAGCGTTCTATAAGCATTTTATCACCATACTGCGATCGCCAACCCGCCTGCCAAGCGTGGCGATTATGGCAAATCCCCCATTTTGGGGGAGGCTTATGTCTAGCAGTGGACGTCTTTCGGCTGATATCATGATGATGATGATGAATTAAAGAGGGTTTCCTAATCTCTTCTGCACGTTACTGAGTTACTCTATCCTTGATTTAAAAGTGAAATATTAACTGTCTCTTCATTAAATATAGTATTTATTTTTTATTAAATAGTTAAAATAAATTAAAAAAAAACGAGAATGCTCTATTGAGTTAATTTTTTTAAGCTTACATAAATAAAATTAATATTGAATTAATTAACAGAGTACAAAGAAAAAGCAATGATTTATTGTACATACGAAAAAACAGCGAAGGTTTTATGATCCCGATTATTTTTAAATCTCTAGATAGTTTTCACTTGGAAAACGGGATGGAGGCAAAATACTCATAATTACATAGTCTATAATGTTTTCACTTCTGGGATACAAGTCTCCTCTCGGTAAGAGGGAGTGGGCCGTAATTCACCATGCGGGCTCATCCCGCGATGGCACATGTCTTCGAATTTTTGATTCTAGGACGTACCGGTTTCCTCACGATCTTTTCCTCAACTATTTTGATAGCAGTGGGGATGAAATAATTTACACAAAGTAAAGCACCTGTCGCCTTCGAACCTAAAACCTATAAACTCGTAAGTCGCGGCTGTTTCCACTGATCCACCACTGCTCTCTCTTAGTCTTCTGCCTGCTCGGTCATTTTTAAGATCGCTCCGTACAAGTTCATTTCGGTCAGTGAACTAGTTCTTTCTATTAATTCTATTCGGTCTTCGCTCTCAGCAGAACTTTTAAAGACCACAGAGTAGAAATTTAACGTATCAGTCAAATCAGTCGCTGTCATTCTCGTTCTCGTTCGGACATACGATACGGCTCTTTGTAAATGTACGAGGAGCTATTAGAACTAATAGACCGATTACAAGTCAGCATTCGGAAACGTTTCTTTTAGTACAGTGCTAAGAAATAGTTCCTATTCATTCATCGTTCACAAACTACACAAGACTACTCTCTCTACTCAATACTTATGTAGGTACTTTTATAAAAATCTGCGTTGTAATTAGCTGCAGGAATGTACCCACGAAGGTCTATATAAAATGGTCAGGCACTATTAGAGAATGATGAATGGCTTGCTTGACCTCCTGTTAATTCGTCGATGCATTATGTATGTATTTCTTGTCTATGTGGGCATTTATTAGTGTTATTTGAAGTTTTATCATCTTCCTTACAGAATGGCAATTTAGACATAGTGCAATTATTTGTCTGATCAAGTCGGTCTATCATTTCTGAATACTCTGGGTGGTCAAGAAGTGGTTTTGTAATATTCAACTTGATTTTAAAAGAGTGTCCGTGGAGTTTCTTGCCCGTTCTTCTCCATAGAGATCTACGTTTTGGAATGGGCAACTAGCTTCAACTTTCCAACTGATTGACTTTTTGACAGTTCAAAAGTGCCCGTAAATGTTTTAATTGAAATAAATGCTTGAATTTATTTATTTATTTAAACTTCTCGCACACAAAAAGGTACAAAGGCGGACTTAATGCCTTAGGCATTCTACCAGTCAACTAAGGGTGGTGAAGAGAATAGGTGGCAGGTGCTTAGGTTGAGAGGAACAACGACTACAAATTATATCATAATGAATAATAAATAAGATTGGTTCATAAAATTATAAACTAATAATACACATACAAGCATACATATCTACTATAATATATACTTATAGTATATATATATATATTCTCAAGGCAAAGAGGAGTTTAGATGATTCTACGCTATTCGTTATGAAAATACCTCTGCAATTTCCGCTTAAATGCATACCGACTGGTGGCCGTCCTGATATCGAGAGGAAGCGCATTCCAAAGAAGAATGGACTGAATATGAAAGGAAGAATGAACAAAGAAGTATGAGAAGGACAGAGTTGAAGAAGATTGAGTAGAGAGTTTGAGTTTGAGTTTTAATTGGATATATGACATAATGTAACGCTTTATTTCCCCAAAGACTTAGACAGAACTGTAGCTATAGTACACCCACTTTGCTAGTTATGTTTGAGTACCATGTAATAGGGGGTGAGCTTATTGCCAGTAGCCATCAACTGAACACATATCCAAACTCGGCAGCTTCTAAATAGTCTGGATGAAAAATCCCAATAACACTTTTCCCGATCTAGGAACCAAACCCAGGACCTTATTAAGCTCATTAGTAGCGCTCGCGAACACAAGAGCACCGAGGCATTAAAATTGGTTACTTGCCTCAATTGATTTCTGTCCTCTGGACTTCGTTAAAGAGCTATAATAATTAAGATTTCAGTTATAAATAGTTACGCAGAGCTTGAAAGAGAAAGAATCTGCATAACCTCACCAATTTTTATTTGTGAGACTCATCGTTATGCTTTCAGTCTAGGGATTGAAATCCTGCACAACGGGTTCACGCATTCCCGCAGGATCCCGCTGCTTTTATTAATCTGCTCGATCCCGCAACTTCAAAGCGCGGATCCGCGGATCCCGCATCTTTGAAATTATGTTACAAAATAAAATTGCAACTACAGATTTTTGTGTAAAATCAACTTTTATTAAACAATGTAAGATTATGCAACAGAAATTATTGCTTTTCTATTAATTTAGTACCTATAAGTAATACATACTTAATTAATAGAAAATAAATAATTTGTGTAAGAAATGTTTAAAAAAAGTTGATTTTTACACAAAAATCTGTAGTTTCAATTTGATTTATAACATAATTTCAAAGATGCGGGATCGCGCGTGATCTCGCGGGGTATTGAGTAATCCTGCTTATCAATCCCGCGGGATTGAATGAGCTGCGGGATTGAAATCCCTATTTCAGTCATCCAAATATTAGGTAGGAATCTATTAAAAAAAAATTGAAGCTGAGAAGCTTTTGCAAATGAGTTGCATTTTCTTACCTCATCATCATCTGCCTAGCCTTTTCCCAACTATGTTGGGGTCGGCTTGCAATCTGACCGGATACAGCTGAAAACCAGCACCAGTGATGATGATTACCCAGTTCATCCATGTTTTTACATCATCATCATTTCAGCCGAAAGACATCCACTGGTGGACATAGGCCTCCCCCATGCTCCTCCACTTCGACCGGTCTTGTGCTTCCCACATCCAGCGGATTCCCGCAGCCTTCACGAGGTCATTGGTCCACCTTGTGGGAGGCCTTCCCACTACGTCTTCTGGTACGCGGTCGCCACTCCAGAACCTTTCGGCCCCATCGGCCACCTGTTGTGCGAGCAATGTGCCCTACCCACTACCACTTAATTTTGGCAATTTTTCGAGCTATGTCGGTTACCTTGGTTCTCCTGCGGATCTGTTCATTCCTGATTCGATCGCGTAGGGAAACTCCGAGCATAGCTCTCTTGATTGCTCTTTGAGTGACTTTAAGTCTTCTGATAAGGCCCATTGTGAGCGATCACGTTTCTGTACCATAGGTTATCATTGGCAACACACACTCGTCAAAAATTTTCGTCTTTAGACACTGCGGTATTTGGGACGAGAAGATATTGCGAAGCCTCCCAAACGCTACCCAGCTGAGTCGGATTCGTTGATTGACTTCTTTCTCGAAGTTGGACTTACCTAACTGGATAGTTTGTCCCAGGTAAACGTACTCGTCCACAACTTCGAGCGTAGCGTCTCCGATCGTCATGAGAGTGGGTGTTACATGGGCATTCGACATGACCTTTATCTTGTTCATGTTCATTTTTAGACCCACTCTTTCGGAAGCTCTACTGAGGTCGTCCTGAGGTCGTCGAGCATTGCACTGAGGTCCTCCATGGTTTCAGCCATGACAACTATATCATCGGCAAATCGAAGGTGAGGGTACTGGATAATACGATAACCCTAAGTAAGATTGGCTGTTCGATTTTTGGGCTTCTGACGACCCGCAACGACTGTCAAAGATTCACGAATGACAGCAGCAGGCTTAGCATGACGTTTTCTATTTCTACACAGGCAGTGCTTTTTCAATACAAAGGGACTTTTCGTTTCTCCATTTTTGACACCGCACCGTAGATATCCTTCTGTCATCTGTCATTTAGTCTTTCGTTTCTAACGATGTTTGTCTAGGTCCTTATAAATGTGGACTATTTCAGAAGAATATTTCTTACCAAACTGTCAAAATCACGCTGACAACAAACTTTCTACTCGACGGCCACAAAGTATATACAGTACCCGGGGATAAATATTGCACATCGACCCTTGGAAAGAGACAATCGGCTAACTTGAACAACGACTGACAAAACGTCACATACTCGTAGGTAGTGTGCGACAGAGATAACGCTCTACGAAGCCGAAATTAGCCGATTGTCTCTTTCCAAAGGTCGATGTGCAATATTTATCGCCGGGTACTGCATGATTCGTTTAGAACGCTTAACTGTGACAATTAATAGAAAAACATTCGTATCTTTTCCTATTTTATATCATTTATTTAATAGTCATGTTTATTCTTCCGTCGACAAATCGGTGCTCGTGCTAAGCCTGCTGGGACCCACGGGCTAACGTGCTTTCCGAGGTACGGAGTGGTCTTGATATGTAAAGATGGTCACCCATCCACGGACCAACCGCGGTAAGCATAGCTAAGCCACAAGACCCTCATTTTTACATACCTAGTTAAAACAAAGTAAGTACAATAAATAACTCCACTCATTTAGGTATATCCAGTGAAGGCAGCTACGTTATTGCACCACGATTTGCAATAAAAGGAAGAAAATAATTCTCACCAGAAAATCCGGTTCGACGAAATCCTAAAAACAAGCGCCTCTGCAAGTTAAGAACCGAGTATATGCATCAAAATTAAATTAAATTTTGCTATTGCGAAAGTCTTAAAGCAAATTACATTGCAAATTATGCTCAACTGTCAATACGATTAATAACTAGATAAATAGCAACATTAATATATTTTAACATTATTATAAAATATCTTATCATATTGTGTGCTGGGCATTGAATAATAATAGCGCTCGAGCCTATTAACAACTGGTTTTATTGTTGTAAAAACGTAAACTTTTTAAATCTTTGATAAATGTCTCAATTTCAACACTTATTTGTATAGTTTACAATTTAATTTTATAAAGTTGATGATAACCAAAAATATTGCGGTGATTAATCTTCCTGGCATAATTTTCTTTACTTGTTTTTTTTTTACAATTCAATATTATAAAAAGCTAATTGTTTAATGTCTTGTTTCTTTCCCCTCTCTTTTTAATGTTAAATGTACATAGGTATTATTATTTTAAGACTGTTACCTTATATTAATTATAAAATGTAAATGTTATTTTCATACATACATAAAGTCACGCATTTTTGCCATAGGGGTAGGCAGAAACTACAGAACGCCATCTGCAACGACCCTTACTTACATACTCCTTTTACCTCGTGTGCGCCATACATTTGGCCATAGGTACACGCAAGTCGGTTTTCTAAAGTAAATAAACTGATACTCACAACTAACTAGCTTAGTAACAAGCGTAATTAATGATACGAAAGTCTCTCTTCAACCCAACAAAAAAGTTAAAGTAGATCTCAATGGCGTGTACACTGTTCTCGTTTTTATCAGTCCCCGACCTACCTCACCAAAGTCATCATTGACGCACGCGTAAGGACATTTTCCATTCCAACTCTCGAATGGCCGAACAAAAACTTTATTCAAGCTAAATAATAAATTATTATATTTCTGGAAGTAGGTTTTTACAAACAAACATTTACACGTCAATCACTTATTTTTGAGGCCGGCTCTTCCTATTTTACTGCTCTGAGAAGAAAGATCGAAACAAACTCAGAGATCACAGTCTCATTAAAATTCCAGATATAATCTTGATCAGATCATGTGAAGACCGTGTGGATTGGTGTCTGAAATGGGCTTTTGGGTAAAGAACCACGCAGATTGAGTGCACCTGTCCAGTCAGTGCATGCATTTATTAGTAATCATGCAGCCCAACACAGAACTTAAGGAGCTCAACGATTTGACGAACAAGCTAATTATCTTTAGACACTTAACAATACAATTAATATGATTACCTGACCTTGTGGCTCGATTTCTATCATAGTAACAAAGAGTTGTATTAATGAGATGCAAATGTACACACAATTATTTCAGTGGCTTCCGTACATTGAAAGTTATAACACGAGAAAAGGGCAATTAGGGTAATTATGTATAACAATGGGTATTTGCGTATCATCTAATGACGATTGCGCATGCGCAGTACACAAGGGAGAGGGGACGGTCTGTCCGGTTACGTTCATTTGCATATTTATTATGGTAAAAATAGGTATCATAATTAATTGTTGGCTAATTCTGTGACAATAGAAAATACAGTGATGTAAAATTCTACGCTGAAAATTACGTTATTTTAGTCATGTTTTTTTTTCGACGAATTTCTGACCTCAATCAGTCAAATCCCAATAATTTTTGTATGTTTTTCTATCTCACCATTTCGTGGCCGTTACGGCGGTATTTCTAGTCCATGTCTAACATACTAACTGATGTGATGTCCGGTTCATCCTATGTACAAACGCGGACAACATGCGTGGATTACTTTTCACCCTTATGCCTTAAGCTATAAGGTTGAAAAGTGATCTGCCAGTGTCCGCGATAGTAACTACAATTTAAATTCATCATCATTAGCATCAATACCTATCATTATTACAAACAGACTACTTACATAATTGCAAAATTAAATGCATCAGTAAAAGACAACAATACCTATAAATCAACAATGCAGTTGATTGATTAAGACTTTAGTCTGTTTCAAAAGTATCTGGTAAAAGTGTAAACAAACCCTGTTTAGGTCAAATTCTTACGCAATCACTCATTAAAAAGCATACGCAATACATTCAAAATTATTTAGAAGGTTTAAAATTTATATCCCACTACTTCTTCCAGTACTTATTGTTTTAATAACATCATTTAAATTAGTAAAAGTTTTAAAAGTGTGAATTCTTATTTCCTATACAGTTATAGTATGAGTGCCTGAAAATAAAACTTAAATAATTTTATTACAATTGCAAGACGAGATGAGGGCTCGTATTAGAATGCTAAGTAGCGACCGGCCTAATCTAGATTTATTCAAACCTGTGTCTCAGCCCTGGTGATTTCTGTTACAATTTCGGGTAGGTAAATATGGCACCTGTGGCACTACAAATTATTGGCATCCACATTTTCTGATCCATTTGTTGACATTTCCGTCAGCTACTTTTGAAACAGATTATAATTGTCTTATCAATTAAAATTACCCGCACAAGTAATGCAAATCATCGCTAACAAAGCTTTCCTAAGTCTTAATCGATTGTTTTAAACTATAATACGCCAGACACCTCCGAGTTTTTTTGCGTAATCGGATATTCGCTTTCATTTATTTCTAATCTCAACAAAAAACAACTTCTATCTCACGCGAGATTTGAGTTACAGACATTGTAATAATATTAGCAAAGTATAGCGGTCTATCGCAGTCCACTGCTGGACCTTCGTCTTCCACATCCAGCCGGTCCCAGCCACCGTCTTAAGGTCGTCGGTCCATCTAGATGGGTCCCATACTACGCTTAGCGATACGCGGTCTACGCTGCAGGACTCGTCTGCTCCACCGGCCATCGGTCCTTCGACAAACATGGCCATATCACGCCTGTATACTCTAATAGGGTATGTATTGGTGATGGTACAATCGCATTTCACCAGTTGTGTTTTGGTCACACATGTAACAGGAGGCGGGTCTACCGAATATCTATCACGGGCTCCTACCGAAAAATACCTACTGAATTTTTTTGCAGAAGTTTGTACAAAAAAGGAAAATAAACAAAGTATCCATACTTGTTTATGTATTTTGAAACAGAAACACATAACCCTGATTGCTCAGACGCCGGATGTTGACATATTTGTGTATAGCAGTAAATCTATGTTCAATGTTTATGTGAAGTTTTTTTGATAATTGTGATGTTGTTGGTTTGCTGCGCGCTTTGGTGTTTACTGTACATAAGTGCGGCAAGCAAGCTATAAATAAATAAATATTTAATTTCTAAAGAAATCTCTCAAAGTAATCCTTCGAGAAGAATTTTTGGTTATTTTATTTATTTATTTATTTAGGTATAAACAAGAGGTACAAGTTGTTGTCTTTATAATTATACAAAGCACACTTTTAGACATTATGTATATTACAAGGTGTATTATTCATACACGAAATTTCTGAAAGGGTCATAGTACTCATCATTATGCACAACTTTTACTATGGGACCAAAACTGAAATCCCGAAAAAAAATCAGCTGTTCCTTATATTTATGTTCGCATAACTCGTCAAAATGTAGGGAACAGGTGATATTTTTTTCGCGATTTCTGCAGCAATTATGCTAACGGCAGTCGTATGGTCCGACATCTACGGAAGCAAATTCACATGTGAGGCTCATATTTAGTTGAAACGCGAAAGAAGCTATGTGCGCACTGAGCCTTGCCGGAGTTGCACTAGAGCGGCGCACCAAACGTAGGCTGTAACCGCACGCGAGCAACACTCGCGCAGTTCGCATTCGCCAGGTCTGGACGCACCCTTACAAAACACTACACAAACACAAACTCTTGTTAAGAAACGTAAATTAGCGGCTCTAATCACAAATGCCTCTCGGAAGGTTAGCAGTTAGCTCAAGACCTTGGAGCCGAGCGGTTTTCACATCATCCGCACATAATCATAGCTTATGACGAACCGTTTATTATTAACTGTATACGTGTTGCTAGTAAATGTTAGTGTATGGCATTTTGTTGTTGAATGAATTAATCTTTCTTATAATTCATTTTGTAATACAGAGAGGAATTATTAAGGATGAGGGGAGACTATGGGTACGGTGCAACCGCATATTCTGCGATTCAGGAGTTTGCGCCACATATTAATTTCAACTCATAATAATAAGCTCGGTTCGCGTTGGCTATCAAGTCAGCCAGGCGTTCTCGTTACACCCAACAAGGGTCGCATCACTCACTTGTTTGCCACACCATCAGTTCATTAAGCTCATTTACTTTATGTACCTTTGGGACAATACAGTAGTGTTTCAGTACTTTACCTTCTTTCATTCCATTCCCTCCCGCATCTAAAAGTAATGTATGGTCTTCCTAGGGATCATACACTAGGTGTGCTTATACAAGGCGGCAGGGAGATCGACGCTCATCCTGGTAACATGGATTCAGTACATGATTTTGAACACCCCTGCGTTGAAATTTACCGTCGGTTATTAAAAAAAAATTGCTGTTCCCTTCATTCGACCGCGTAGGTACTTATTGCACTTTTCTGTGAAAATTATATGCTAGGGATGTATGCTCTGTATTATTTTGGCAAAATTATAATACCTATTTTTTTTAATTTACAAGAGTGTCCATAGAGTTTCTTGCCCGTTCTTCCCCATACGAAGGTACTACGCTTTGGAATGGGTAACTTGGTTCAACTTTCTGAATAACCAACTCCTTGACTTATCAAAAGTGCCTGGTGGACTTGATATAAATACTTTGAGTATGAGTTACAATGATCAATAACTGAACATGGTGCAGATTTTGACATACTTCTTTTTGCTTTAGCAAAAATCAATAATTATCGAGAGTAACTGTGTTGAAACTCGAGAACTAAAGAAAAAATAATAGATTAAAAAAAAACTAAAATCACGCTTTACAAAACAAACTAAAAAAGCAGAAAATAATTTAAAAAAAGCGTTGGGTGCTTTTTGAGGTATTTTCATAACTAATTAATATCAAGCACCCCACGCTTTTTTTTACATTACGGAACAAATTAATGAAATTATTGAATTGTCATCGGTCCCCGATGAGTCTACAAAGTTTAAATGAAACCGGGCCTTTCGAAGTGGGTCAAAATCAAGTCCAAAGGAGTCGGTTACAAATATGCTTACAAACAAACATACAGGTGAAGCCATCGATCACTAATTATTAGTGATCGATGGGTGAAGCTAATAAAAGCGTGTTGATAAACTTGGTGAAGTTATAATAACTTTAGTGCCTCTTGCAATGAATCAGTGTTTTGACGTTTATGGGACTATTTCGTATCTAAGTTTCTCCCCATATAGGGCAAAAACCGCAATGGTAACTTTTACATAAGCGAATATTCGTATAGTCTTTCGTAAGAAAGAATTTTTACATCACTATTGTTAAATGTTCTGTGTCATAATTTATGTCATTACGTTGCAAGTAAATATGGATAATATAATTAACTGCTATTGAATCTGGGTTCGATTCTCAGGCTAGGCAAAGTGTTATTGTGTTTTTCTGTTAGACATTGTGGCCGGTTGATGGCAATAGGCTTGCCAAAATTACATGGGGCTTTAACATAAATGTGGTACCTACTATAGGTCACCTCTGCCTCTCCCTTCAAGGAAAACAGGCGCGATGTTATGGTAGCTCAAATAAAATAGTTTCAAAAGTTACTTGAGGAATAATGGGAAGAAATATAGAAAGTATTTTGATCAATATTATTTTGTCAATTGAAATATGTCTCTAGAAAGAGGTATGAATTGACAACTGATGCTGTGCAAGGTAACCAAGCAAGCAGTACAATATTATGATATAAAGAGTGGCCATGGAGTTTTTGCCCGTTCTTCTACGTAGGAACCTACTACAATTTGGAATAGGCAACTCACTGACTGACTCCTTAGCTTCATTCAAAAATGCTTGTATTAGGTTTAATAGAAACAAATGTTTGAGGGATTTTTCTCTAATTATTACATAAAACATTTTTTCGTTTGACTGTACTGTTTTTGGCTTGAACAATAAATTTATTTATTCATTTATGGGTGGTACCAGTCGCTTGAAGCAAAATTTTATAATTAAATGATTTAGCAAGTTGGACAGCGGTTCCACTTAATTGCGGTCCTAGTCACCGGAAGCCTCTTAAGTTTGAGTGTCATTAATTAAATTCATTACATCGACGTTCAAATGATGTAATTTAAATCTTTGTCAACAATTTCAGGCTTCAGAGACATCTCTTACAAGCCTCTACCCTCTATTCAACAATTAATAAAAATTATCTGTGACACATCTCTTGTCTCAGCATTCCGTGACAAACCAGCTTACCTATTACTCAAGACAGTATGTAAGCAAGACACGTTTACAAAGAGATAGTTTACATAAATCTTATGCATTAGCGGTCAAGTTCGACGAAATACAAGGTGTTAATCAAAAATGTTAAGAAAAATACTAGATTCCCTTGAACGAGAAACGAAACATGTTTATGCTAATTAGGATCATCAAAATCATGATAAGTGATGTATTTGAATATTATAAATTGTAAAAGATGTTGTTAGAAATAAATAAGTATAATGTGGAGGATCCAACTAATATTATAAATGTGAAAGTATGGATGTTTGTTACTCAATCAGGCAAAAACGCCCAAACGGATTGGATTAAACTTGGCAAACAGATAGTTTATAGCCTGGATTAACACTTATGATACTTTTAATCCTGGTAGTACGTTACCGTGGGATGATTTCCGAACGCCACGCGGGCGTATCGGTTGGCTAGGCTAGTATGGAATAATGAATGCTGCGACAGCTATCCATACTGATGAAGCCGCTGCAGTTAGGGGCAAGAGCATATGGCAGAATATTAATTGCAATTCAGCAAACATAATGTAAGGAATGCCCCTTAGCTCTAGTGGAGCAACTTCTTTTACAGGGTACTGCGTAACAGAAGGATGGGAGTGGCAGAGGATCGAACTTTATGGCGCGCATTTAGAGTGGCCTATGTCCAGTAGGCCGGTGATTCGTGTGGTGTCGGACGTAAAAGAATAGCACCATCCCATTTCTTCCCGTGGGTGTCGTAGAAGACGACTAAGGGACCTACTAGAGAATGGGCAAAACCGTTCTCTATGCATTTTACCACCATACTGCGATCGCTAACCCGCGGCGCCTCCACGATAATTCTTGCTAATAGCTCGTATCAAGACGGGAGAAGATAGATTCTTCTTTAACGTCATGTACTTCACCACATGTGTCGGGCAGTACCCCATCAGACAACACCCGTTGGGTCCAAGGATCCTGCCTTTTCTATCGAAGATGAGTGTGAAACGCTGTTCCTCATGCCTCTATATCTCCGTCTCCATGGATCTTAGAAGACTTCTTGTCACAAACCTTTCATCATCATATCAGCCGAAAAACGTCCACTGCTGGATATAAGCCTCCCCCAAAAGGGGGCATTTGCCATAATATTCACGCTAGGAAGGCGGGTTGGCGATCGCAGTATGGTGGTCAAATGCATAGAGAACGCTTCTGCCCGGTCTCTAGTAAGTCCCTTAAGCCTTCTACGACACCCACGGGAAGAAATGAGATGATGTTATTCTTTTACGTCCGGCACCACACGGCACCAAACAAACCTTTACTTTGACGAAAACATAGGCTACATACAACACTGTATAATAATTGTAAAATATTCAACTATGATTATAGATTACTCATCAAAGAGTACATTTTAATACATCAACATTAGATAAAATTGCATCATTGTGTACTAACAATACAGCGTGCATCATATGAAGCGTGGTCATAAAGGGTATGGTACAGACCATCAGATCAGTTGTGGCCAACTCGTATCCGCCCTGGCTTACGAGCTGAGGTTATGAGTTCGAGCCCAGGCCAGCATTTTACTTTGTGTGTTTAATTTAATGACCATAGCTCTCAATACGGTGAAGGAAAACATCGTGAGGAAACCAGCACATCTTAGAACCAAAAATTCGATGACATGTGACATCTACCAACCCGCACTGGGCCCGCGTGGTGGATTCCAGCTCACTCCTTCTCACAGAGCGAGTGCCTGTGTCCGAGCAGTGGGAACGTTAAAGGCTGATGATGAGAGACCATCAAACTGAACATATTTTCAGTCCCGTGGAGAAAGTGGTTCAGTCTGATGGTCTTAGTTAAGGGAAGAACTGTTTGGTGATAGTTAAGGGTTCTGTACAACACCCTTAACTACTTTTTTTTTGGAGGCTGGGAATTCATCATATAACATCTCCCGCTCTGCGTGGAGCAGGAGGGCGTGTCAGACTTGTGCTGACTAAAACCCACCCGTGTTCCTTCAGTTGCTTCTGTGCTAGGGGCCACGGTATCTCTTTCGAACAGCCCGCACCCCTGGCAGGCATCGGTCCTTGCGGATTCCATCAAATGATGCTGACATCTCTTTGAGGCGCGCGTGGAACACAACAAACGGTCCTTACCGGACATCGAGCTACCTATTACCGACTCGCCGTCTGCAAACCTGCGCCTACGGTGGCCGGGAATCAGCCTCGGATTCCCGACACCCAGGGCGTCTCTTACTGCGACTAAGGCCGTGAATGCGCATATACTGCCTCTCCCTCACATGCGCCGCCTCCCTCTTCGCGAATGCAATGCTAGCCATGCACTCTCGCTCCTACCATGGCCTGGACCAGGGCTGGATGCGAGAGATCGCCGGTGCTCCGCCCAAGCCGGGCAGACCTTCACCGTATGCTCAACCGTGTCCTCAGGGCACACTCTTAACTATGACCACACAATTCTGATACAAGCCGTAAATAAATCATCATTATTTCTGCAACAATTGGTTCGTTTTACGATTAGCAATTAATTCGTTCCAGGTATGGTAGATAAATAGAACAAAGTTCGAACAATTTATCTAAAGATTTTCCTTTCTGTGGAAGTTTTTAATAATATCAAGTCATGATCGGCCATAAATTATAGCCTGACTAAAAGATGACGTCTTTCTAATGATATGTTATGCGTTTCCTTGTGATAAAGTCATTGAAATTCTACTCAAAGAATATACTTGTGATTTAAGAGATCAAGCTTGTTATAAAGCGCATCGTACTAGATGCAATTTTATAATAAAGATTTTTTTGGCACATTACCGTGAATACCTATGCATATCTGTTTTGGTGTGAGAATCTTGTTAAAGTACTTAATTTAATAATATTTTGCTCTTGTTGAGGCAAAGCGTTCTTCCCCCTATTAGACTCAAATCTACATCTTAATTTTTAAGAGCGAAATCAATGGACTTGACAAAACCTTTTTAAGAATTCGCCGCATAAACCCTAAAATTAAAGAAAAGCTAAGTGAATAAATTCTCAAGTCGATAAGAAATTGTAAGTAAATCACGTAGGTACATAATGTAGGTAAACAAAGGGTATCCATGAACCAAATCTCACCAATTCTGCCGACCAAACAACCTTGCTGGATCACCGGCACGGGTATAACTTTAGGACGATGTTATATTGGAGGTAGTACACTGTTCTTTGTGTTTGCTTCAAGATCCATCACTTGCCTTGTCCCTACTATGTTGGGGTCAGCTGTCAAACGGGATAGAGCTAAAAACCAATATTTTACATTGAGCGATTGCCTATCCGAGTACTACAGTCCTTGCTTCCAGATAAAAGGAGAAAATTGTTGGGATTTCAAAGTTTGTGTATAGAAAGTGTGAAATAGATGGAACAGAAGTTGGAAGCATTCTCTTCAACCACTTACAATCCAACTTCTTTAATATTGGCTGTGGCTGGTTGATTATTCAAAGGTTCATCATTTCCAAAGGACGAACAGCTTTGGACAATAAGTACAGCGGATACGCCCTGGGCGTCGTGAATCCCAGGCTGATTCCCGGCCACCATAGCCACGGCGAGTAATGGGTAGCTCGCTGTCCGGTACGGACCAAGCCCGGGTTGATGGCGCGTTGTGTTCCACGCCCGCCTCAAAGAGATGTCAGCACCAACTGGTGGGGTCCGCAAGGACCGATGCCTGCCAGGGGTGTGGGTTGTTCGAAACAGATACCGTCGCCCCTGGCATACGTGCAACTGAGGGAACACGGGTGGGTTTTAGTCAGTAAAAGTCTGACACGTCCTCTTGCACCACCCAAAGCGGGAGAACTTATTTTATGACTTCCCAGGCTCAAAAAAAAAAATAAACATTCATTTTAAAACCGCAATGCAAAAATTGGTTTATTTTCTGAATGCTCAGGCTTTGAACTAACAATGTCCTACCTGAGTTTGTATCCGGTTTGTTGAGAAAGCATTCGACTTATCTCTTGTGTATTTAAAAATTAGCGAAACTCCGATTTCAAAGAGGTAAACTGCCGCGTGACAAACTTGAACTTAAGCTTTCAATCTTTCCGTACATAATTCTACATGTACTCTGATATATATTACACCAGATGGTTTTACCGCAGTCCATAAGCTTCTTTTTGCTATATCCTAGATTTTTCTCAACAGCATTCTTCATTCTTAGTCTATACATCTTTACTAGTCGTCATCTCAGTAGTCTCCCTACTTTTTAACTGACTTCAAAAGAAGGAAGAGGTCCTTTCGGATTCGCTACGGTTGCATAAAAAAAGTTTTTCCTTCAGAACTGCATCATTTATAATCCGATTTGACAAATTCTACTTTTGTGTATAAGTCTATTTAGAGTGGTCCCATATAAAGGTTAAGTTTTGATTATTGGTTTTTGAGTTAGATTATAATACGTATTTTTTCTACTTTTTGTATGCTGATGTTAGATATAATAACTTCCTGTCAGTTTTATATACTTTAAAAAAAGTCGGTAATTGAGTTTTTTTGCCTTTCGAAATTATAGTTATTTTTCCCTTTATAGTGTTTTTTTTAAGTCTGTTGTTTTTTTTATGAATATTTCTCTATTAGTTCCAAGTCTGTTTTTTTTTCTCTTCTCGAACTTAGTAGGTATAAAATCAATGGAAAATCATCCTTAACAACAATAATGGAAGCCTTGCATCTCACATCTGACTGCCTCCTAACCGCAATGCTTCAAGAGAGCCTACGCGAGCAATTTGTGTCAGCTGAACAATAGATCCGAACGACAGACAACATTAACTGAATATGTATGATGATGCTTGTTATGAGGTCCCAATTAATTGCCAGTTAGCTGTCTATTAGGTATGGCGGTAATCCACATATCATTTTCACACCTAGTTGAATTTACAGGGTTGGCAAGGATTCATAATCCGTTTAGCATTTTTCGTCCTCAAATTATTTAAGATGCGGAATGGAATACTTTACGATCTTCATCTACTTGTCTTTTCCGTCACAACCCAGTTACTGGATAACACGATACCTCTTAGTAAGACAGGTTGTCAGACTTTTCGGCTTCTGACTACCCGTTACGACTGTCAAAGATCTGATAATGAAAGCCAATGGCTTAACGTGCTTTCCAGTAATTTATAGAGGTATGAGGAACAGGGTGTAAAGTTCACTCATACTCTATTGGTAAAGGAGGATCCTCCGACCAGATGGTGTTGTGTTTCAAGATATTTGCTTGCGAAGTATCTTTTTCTGTACTGCCGCTACAAATTTATTTAAAATGTGGAATGGAATACTTTACGATGTAATTTATAATTTTAATTCTGTACTAGATAAATCTTTCTCAAAGCTTTCACAGTATCTACAAGTTGCCACAACAGCGAAGTGCTAATGTTGGATAATGGTGATCCCAAAATCAAACTTATAAAATCGATGATACCTACAGATATTCGGTGATATCGGTCTGTAGTTCTATCGATAGTTTTTTTTTAAAACTATACGAGTACACCATATATATTACCGATATAAAAGATCTTTAACGACCACCATTTTTGTTATTAAACACGATCCAAGAAAAGATTATATGTGTCTACGTATGCTTCATCTGAATTAGATCACTCACTCTACAGGACCCGGAACTTCAAGAACACGTTATATTTTCTGGGTAGTAGATCTTCTCTGCCAACTCATAAAGTTATGTAGCGATGATTAAGTTATGCAAATTAACTTGTCACCTATGTATTAAAAGGTATTGTGTCGGATTTAAAAATAGGAATCGTGACATATTCCTGTGTTATCGATATGAGTGCCACCTACGCTATTATATCTGCTTATCTAAAGATCATTTCAGACACAGTTTTGCCAAGCCCACTTGGGAAAAACCAGATACTTAGGCCGAGATCTATAAACGTTACATAGCACGTGCTCTGAATTAGACTTGTTTCCGTCTCAATCTTGCACTAAACTTGTAATTTTACAATGTGCGCCAGCTTGCCAGGAAGATCGCTTCGCCAAAGTACGTGCTGACTAACGTTTATAGATCTCTGCTATACTCTTTTGGCCGCCCTGAACGATTTTAATGACTTTTTACCCGACTACGTTGCAGCAAAATGTAGGGTTATGATTTTGACCGGTATGTATGTATGTGGGTAAGTATGTAGGTGTGTATTTTCATCTGTTTCCTTACAACTTCTAAACTACTAAACAAATTTGACAACTGAGGTATTGTTGGAAGCGCCTTGATGATGTCGTTTTTTTATAATTCCATGTTTGGTCTCAAATGGAAGGGCTTAATTGACACATTTCAAAATTATGTATATTGTTAGTTAACTCCAAAATTATTTAAATAATAAGACAACTAACCGCTTGACGATGATCGCCATACAAGGTGGCAATGCTGCCAGCCTTTTGGGCACTTTTCTCATTGACAGCGATGCGGATGATTTTTTTGATGCCCTACTGTGATTCTTTTCTCTCTGTTTTTGTTATATACATGTACATACTATTAATATTACTTTTCATTGATGAAAATAAACTAATTGCTTAATAATAAGTAAGTTCAAAAACTATAACCCGACTACTAAAAAAATTCGCTCCAAAAATAATGAATCGAGAACATTCATAAGCTTTAGGCCAAAGTGGCATATGACCACGGCTTTCAAATGAGAATATATTCTTGTTTCATACTTTTTATAGCGTGATTTTTCAGTAGTCGGGTTTTAGTATTTGTGGTTAGTTTTTTTATGAATTCCATATTTACTTTTTCAAATCGTCATAGAAATTGCCAAGTAGCTCAAATTTCATAATTTTATAATTGCCAAGAAACTTTAATTTGAATTGCAGTGTCCTTCCTCACTTCGCAGTGTCATACCTAAGTTGAACTATTGTGCAAAAAATAAAACTACTAATGCAACAATAAATTGATAAATCACCACTATAAATGTAGATTATGAATATATTATTCAATAAAGCATGTAAAAACGAAATATCTAAATAAGTATTTTATGAACCTCATACATTTGTCAAACAATCCTGTGGCATTTGCCAATGAATCAGTATTTTGATACCCATCAGCTTTTGTATTATAAAATGTTTTGTCCCAAAACCTTCTAAGAAATTCGCGGCGACTCATTCTTTCATTTTAAATGATCACATAAATGATTATTTAACGATATTATAAATAATGTCATGAATTACTTAATTGATTTATTTAAATTTTCTTCGAAATGAAACAATCTTGTCATAAACATTTCCATACTTACATTTGTATTAAATAGGGATAATTTTATCAAAAAAAAGGTTTAAATACAAAATTACTTTGAGGGGAATATTAGCGTTGTCTGACGATTACAAAATTTGTAAATAAGAAAACAAAGGAATTTAAATCAGCCAACTACGTTAAGCAAACTAAACAAAGAAGAAAAGCGCTTAAAAAAATTATAATATTGTAATGAAAAGATTTTACGTCGCTGGAATTGTCTCAACTCTCTCTTTTTCTCTTTAAAAACGAGAGAGAAGTGGGTTCATAAAGCAAATCAAAAACATTAATTCAAATACGACTTCGAATCAGCAACTTTTAAGAATTCCATTAGACAGCTACTCAAAACGCCCACTCTTTAGCACTCTCTAGTGCCTTAGCTGGGAAAAAGAAGTGGGGTAATTACATAAACAAACTATCATTCTCAATGACATTAATTTTCAACAATATTTACTGCATTGTTTACGGCGTCGAGCAGACTGAATTTCCAAACGCAATGCCACTTTGGGAAATTCAAAAGGAAATTTAAAATGAATAAATGCTACTACTCGACTAATTATTTTGTGGATGAAAACTTTACTAAGACGTATTTTTTATCTCTTGACTTAATTTAATGTTTTTATATTTCTATAACTAATATTTGACTAATTTCCAATTTGAATGAAATCCTTGTATTCATTTAATTCAATCTTATATCTAACGAATGTCCTTAAAATATATCTGTACCTACGCCGGAAACGTCAGAATATTATGAAATTCACAAACTATGTAACATCTCTGTAATAATATTCTGACAATTATATGGTCTATTACTATTAATGAATTTCCTCGAAAATTCTTCAGATTTTGATACAAAGTGTGTTAGGAAATAGGGTATTTTCCAATTTATTAAAAACTATTTCAAATTGAAAATTGGGACGAGATATTTAACAGAAAAATAAAAGTAAATTGTTTTATATCAATTTTCTCAATTAAAAACGATTAAAATCGTTATTTTGAATTTACCGCTAAAACGCTCCTTTTTCTGTTATATATTTGGTCCCAATCTTCAAATTAAAACAGTTTTTAATAAATTGGAAAATACCCTATTGGGCAGCTGGTCGTAGAAGACAGATATTCAAGTAGTCCTGAGCATTATCTTATTCAGGAACATAATAACTATAAGTAGATACGAATTTGCTTAATTTACCCTAGACAGCCCTAGAACACAATGTAGGAGGCAAGGATAATACCCACCACATAATGGAGTCACATTAAGTTTACCATTGTCGGATTTATGAGTTAATCACTCACGACCGCGAGGCGGCCCTTAAACGTATTCGAGAAAAAACATAATGATTAAAGCAATGTCTTCTAGAATAATTGATTGCTATAATTGTTGAGCTTTAACATTTTTATGATTGTTCTTTGAATTAAGTTTATTTATTGGTGTTGTAAATTTTATTTTTGTACTTAATGTTGAGTTAGGTATGCTTCGATCAGGAAGATGACAGATTTAATTAAGAATTGAGGGTAAATTTCACGAATTAAACTGAACGCGATCAGAAGGCCAATTCGCGTACCTAATTATAAACGTTCAAAATCTAGTCGAAAGTCTCGCCTTGACGACAATCAAATGTCAAAAACTTGTCAAAAATGTATGGAAACTCGAGGTATTTTTGACAGATTGAGACTGAATCAAACTGTGAACGTTTAAAAAAAATCCAGAATTGGCCCTCTGTACATTTTCAAGAGCTGTCAGTGTCATTGTTGTTATTGACACAGAAAGCTAATCGCGTAATAATAAAATTTAGTTTAGTTATTAAAATTCGCTCTTAATTAAAATTTTGCCATAGGCGCGTCTTTTAATTAAGTATCAGTAGGTAATACTAGACCTTTTCCGACTTATGACAAAACGCGATCTTACTTTAGTTCTAGCCTAAAGCTCTGTTTTTGAATTTCCAACTTTATTTCGATTTTCGTAAAGTTCTTAATAAAAAAATGTCAATTTAGCATCGGACTAGGTTAGTTTTGTCAAAAAAACTGTATTTACATTTCTGTTAAGTTCTTATTTAAGAGACAGGCTCGATGGTTTAAACCACATCTTATGTTCCTTCTGCAAAGCAGTGATGCTCGCAAAGAGGGAAGTGGCACACGTGAGGGAGAGGCTGTATATGCGCCCTCACGGCCCTAGCCTCCGCAGGAGACGCCTTGGGCGTCGGGAATCCTAGGCTGATTCCCGACCACCATAGGCACGGGCTTGCGGACGGCGAGTAATGGGTAGCTCGCTGTCCGGTAAGGACCAAGCCCGAGTCGACGGCGCGTTGTGTTCCACGCGCGCCTCAAAGAGATGTCAGCACCAATTGGTGGGGCCCGCAAGGGCCGATGCCTGCCAGGGGTGCGGGTCGTTCGAAAGAGATACCGTGGCCCCTGGCACACAGGCAACTGAGGGAACACCGGTGGGTATGGGTAGTTTAGTCAGTAAAAGTCTGACACGCCCTCCTGCTCCACCCAGAGCGGGAGAAGTTATTTGATGATTTCCCACCCACAAAAAAAAACATGTTTTGTTGTTATAGCAACCAAGAAAATCAATGAAAAATCTGGTAAGAGCCGTAAGAGGTGTTGTAATTTTGTGATTTATGCCACACGGAAGATTAACATACTCCATTGGTACAACTCATAAATGCCTATACCAAGGTCTACGTTGTCGATTTCTTCACAGTAAGGGTCATGATCCCTTGTACCTTGTAAAGGAAAGGCAAAGGTGAAAGATGGCAACATCAATGAACCCACCACTAATGTCGCTAAAGTCACACCTACCATTGACAGGCTTAAAGATCAAAACCTGCCAAATAAAGAAACTATTAGTACTAATAAATAAAATCTTGAAGGTTGAACACAAAACTATGAATTTGAATGTTATAGAAATACTGGAAAAATATGAGGAATTCATCAAGCATTTTGCATCCATAATGATTAATAAATCAATTTGCGGTGTTCTCTCAAGTTGTCAGTTTAATTAATGTCATGTTACCTATAAGCTACTGTCAAGGATGAAGTTAATCAAAACAAAGATTGTTGTAGGCAGATTTAACTTGCATTGTTAACTAGTTTCAAGATAAATACTGCTACGCTTTAAATACTGTTTTTATTATCTTTAAGTAATGTAACTGTGACCATTATTTATTTTATTATTTAAGAAAACTTACAGCTAGCGTACAGATAGTGAAAAAAGGTCAATTAAAAGTTTTCAGTGACAATATTAAGGTAGCACAAGAAACAACAGACAGGCAAGCGAAAGTAACAATAAGTAAACACTCGGAGAGAATTAAGAGAAGACTGAACAACCTGTTTAGTCTTTTGTCTTCTTAGTGATTTTCAAAGATTTTTTTACACAGGATTTTTTTTAAGTTTAGGATCACTGGTGGGGAATAAGTCAATATCGTCAACATTCTGACACATCGAGTTGTATACTAGCTCTTATTATAAGAGTTTTGTCGATATATGCACCGCACAGGGGGAGAGTATATGCACCATACAGAGGTAGGTACTGTACCTACAGTGTTTGGTCTCCTACACTTTCCCTGCCTGTAGAAGTAGAAGTGTGACAGAAGGCAGACTCGCATACCTTGTAGATGTAATTATGTGTACTAAACTTTTTACTGTAGTTTTAATCATTATAATTATTAATGTTGCCAGTCGTTTTGTGCTATTGCGCTTTGGCTGATAATCAGGTTGAAACCTACTTAGTGAAATAATATTATTGTTAGCTGTTGTAGTTGCCTTGTGAATAAATGAACAAATAAATAATACATTTTTGGTTTTTCTTTTCGTTTCGTTATCACTATTCATCATCATCATCATCATATCAGCCGAAAGACGTCCACCGCTGGACATAATCCTCTCCTAAAAGGGGGGAATTTGCCATAATCGCCACGCTTGGCAGGTGGGTTGGCGATCGCAGTATGGTGGTAAAATGCACAGAAAACGCTGCTGCCCGTTCTCTAGTAAGTCCATTAGTCGCTACGACACCCACGGGAAGAAATGGGATGGTGCTATTCTTTTACGTCCGGCACCACACGGAACATTTCGATTTTTATCACTATTCATTTAGATATTTTCCTCTCTTCTTTGCCGTGTCAAAATTTAATACAGTTTTGATGGCCAAAGACTTTTCTACTTCCAGTGATCGCAATGACTGCATTTTTGGGGACACAGCGGGCAGCATCAACTCTCGCAACTATCGCAGTCCACTGCTAGACATAGGCCTCGCAAAGACTGCCACAACAACCTGCCCTTTGTCTTCCGTATCTAGTCTGCCTGAACTACTTTCTTAAGGTAGTCGGTTTATCCAGCCGGGGCATCCCACGCTACGCTAGCTGATACGCGGACTCTCGAGGACTCGTTTGCCGAGGGCAGCATAGGAGGTCGGACGTATGTATCTAGTATAGAAGTATAAACATATAGATTTATCCCTTTAAATAAAAATCCTAGGCTTTGTCCAGATAATCGTGTACTTTATAATTTACTAGCTTTTGCCAGCGGCTTCGCCCGCGTGGAGGTCGGTGTATTATACATATAAACCTTCCTCTTGAATCACTCTATCTACTAAAAAAACCCGCATCAAAATCCGTTGCGTAGTTTTAAAGATTTAAACATACATAGGGATATAGGGAGAGGGTTTGTTATAAACTATGTAGTGACAGTGATCAACATAATCAACTTATTACAAATACGACATAAGTAACTACTTATGTCGTATTTGTATAATCGTAGTAGGTATCGGGTCATGATTTAAGGATGGTGCTGCTAATTACTTTGATAATTTCCTAAAATAATATTACGATAAATAATTGATAGAACACAACTTAAGTGAGGGTCCTATAACCCTGAACACAACAGTTGATTAGTCTATTACAAGTTGTAAACCATAAAAATGTGTCATTACTGATAGGGAGGTCAGACATCTAACAAATAGCCGCTGGTTTAATTTATCTTTGCGATTGTAAATTCAGAAACGAATTTATATTCGAAATAAAATTATCACACGATACAGAGTAACAAATACCAAACCGCGTTTCAAAATTCCTTCCACAAATCCTAAATATAGGTACAACACTAACAGACATCCGTTTCTCTGCCCTAGAAAAGGCCCAATTAATTAGAAGGAATCCGATGTTGGCCAAACAAACATTCGAATTACGCGAACCGATATTCGATCCTTATCGTCCAAAATTATGGCATCCAACTTTTATATCGACGCTATTAAACGAAAAGAATGCATTTAGGTATCAAAGGCTTAGGTTAGTTCTAAGAAGTGCTAACAAAAAGTTAGGTAAATTCACCGAACAGTTTTTTACCGCCTAAAAAGTCGTTCATCACAGTCGAAGGTCGTTGGCTAGACGTACACAAAGAATTCTTGTCTGCCCGTACGTTTTTACTTGAGTTTTTTTTCGACAATGTCATACATGTATGAAGCAGAGTCACGCAAAGGTCGTATGTGTATTTGGCTAAAGAATAATTTCATATTAGGAGATGCGAAAAAAAAGTAGATTTCAAATTGTGAGTCGGGTCGTGATTTGTCTAATTTAGGTGGCTGAGATTTTGTTGTTAACAATGTTGTATTAAATTCGTGAGTTTTTGTTTTTTTTTTGTTTTGAATTGCAGCTATAATGTTGTGTCATTGATGACTACCGACAAGTTAAAGGTCTTATAAGACGTAACGTTATTTGATTTAACAACTTCACTCATTAAATTGATACAAAATTATATACATTGTAACGATTTCCTGTGTTTTAATGGATAAATGAACATTGAAACAATTCGCACACCTAGATCTAAACTGAGTTAAGTCAAAAAAGCACTTTTTTCAGAAAAGGTCATAAAATGCTGTAAACATATTTGCTTTGCCAGTTCTACTAGAAAAATATTTTTAAATCTGTTTTAGTGGTCGATAGGTAGTGAGTTAAGAAATTCAATGCTAAGCATAAGTTAAAACTCCCAATTTTTGACTTAGCTCCCTTTAGATCTAGGTGTTCGAATTTGTAGTTCTCACTTGCTACAAATTGAGATCTATCGAGATAAAGTAATCTGAAGGATGTAACCACAAGATGCGACATTTTACGGACTTATAAAAAAAAATATTCTGCAATTTTTTTAAGTTATCTTAATTATAATTCTAGAGAGCTATGGAACGGAGTATTCTGGGTATTAAAGTTGTGGATCGGGTTACAACAATCCGTGCCATTACTAAAATAACTGATGTCACTCGGAAAGGACACATGTGCCGTATGTCAGACGATCAATGGGCAAACTTATGACCCAGTGGGTCCCGCTTAATGGCAAACGACATCGCGGCAGGCCCAGACGGAGATCGCGGTATGAGCTGGACTCCTTTAATAAAGATTTGTCCTTAGCAGCTCTGAACAGAGAGAGGTGAAAAGAGAGTAGGTTGGCCTTCGCTCAGCAGTAGGACATATATGGCTAATAATAATAAAAAATAAAAAATAAATTTATTCATTTAGGACAGTGATTACAATTACCTTCACGAATCCAAAAATCGAAAGGTGCTGCACGGATGCTGCAGTTACAGAAGTTCTATCTAACGCTCTGTTTGAAAGGTATTAAACTAGAGATGGGCCGAGTATGACTTTGGCCGTCTAGCCGACTAGTCGGAGCGTTTTTATTTGCTTTGCATTTATTATGTCATTGTTTAAGTGCGAGCTGGCGTTTCTTCCTATTCTAGACTGCACTGAAAGTTAACTGTAAAACTGATTCTATATTAAAAATAATAACAGCAAAATTTTCAATTTCATTTCAATCACAAGCTTTAAATTTTCTAAGCATATTAATACGAGTAAAAAATGTACCAAGTAGTCGGCGATTTTAGCCGACTAATCGCCGACTACAAATATGGCCGACTAGGCTTTCCCTACTAGTCCGCGACCAGTCGGCACATCCACTATTTTAAACACAAACCATTTATTACAGGAACTTTTGAACTGTTAAGGAGTCGGTCAGTCAAAAAGACGAATCTAGCTTTAGAGTATTCCAACGCTTAGTAGGTTCCTATGGAGACGAACAGGCAAGAAACTCCACGGCCACTCTTTTAAATTTATCATCATCATTAGCTGCCTAGCCTTTTTCTAGCATATGGTTGGGTCGGCTTCCAGTCTAACCAGTGAAAGCTGAATACCAGTATTTTACATGGATGAACTGCCTATCTAACCTCCATCACCCAGTTATTGAGTAGACCGATACCCATTGCTTAGACTGGTTGTCAGACTTTCAGGCTTTTGACGACCCGTTACGACTATCAAAGATCCATGAATGATGAATGCCGGGACCAATGGTTTAACGTGCAGTATGTTAAGAAAGATGGTCACCCATCCACGGACTAACCACGGTAACCGTATCTTAACCTAACCGACTGAACCATGCGGTTGTTTTAACTTAGCCACAAGCCACTCTTTTCAATCAATATAGTACAAAAATGAATAGCAGAAAGATGACCAAGACATCAGTCACGTTAATAGTCCTTGCGTGTAATATATCACATTACAAAGTGCAAGACAGTGGCATGTCTTCAATAACGTATACTTTTCATTTTAACCTTACTTAGCAAGTTGTTATTTTACATTACACCGCATTTGTCTTAGCAACATCACTAGTGACTGTTTCACTGATATAAAAATTGTTCAGAAGCCTGTCTGTAATTGTACCTAGAGGTAGGAAACCTGGGTTTGAATTAAAAGCAGTTGCCTAAAACAATAATATAACAAATAGTTTATTGTTTATAAAGTGGTACAGTAAGAAGAATGACACTGATGCCATAGCTAGTTTACTTAGCAGCCTGTATCAAGGACATGCAGTAATTGAAGATGAACAGCGTTGAAAATTTGGATAATTTAATATCAGAAACTCGGTGTTTTATCTAACAAAGAGATTAGTTAAAAAGGCAATCAATTATTTCAGCCCATCGAAGTCGACTGTTGGACATAAGCCTCTCATAGGCTTCGCCGCAACACCCTGTCTTTCACCTTCCATCAGCATTCAGACTGTCCCAGCCGGTTTGGTAAGGTTGCAGGTCCTACTATAATGTATTATAGTTAGGGAGCGTCCCACGCTAAGTTCGCTGAGTCGAGGTCTCCACTCCAGGACTCGTCTGCTCCACCGGCCATCGGGCCTTCTACAAACATCTACAGCTTAGCTATGTTCGTCGAAGGACTTCTGCCACTTCAGTTTGCTTACTCTGCAAGCTATCTTGGTGACTCCGGTTCGTTTCTATATAATATCATTTCTGATGACCACTCTAGGCCATTGGCCATTTCTTTTTAACTTGGAGAAAGAAGCCGATAGAAGGATCCAGTTGGATAGGATAGGCAGCGTCTGGACAAAATCGTCAAGTTTTTCGTCGCCTATCCTGCAGTGCGTCCTGTCCATCATGACATGGTGCCGAAACGTGGACTCAGCGCACCATGCTCCGAGTCTCCTTGAAGGATAAACAAAAAAAATAAAAATAGGGGAAAATAATAGTTTAAAAAAACACGCAAGCCAAACTAAAAAGTAGAAAATAATTTAATTCTATTAAAAAGCGTGGGGTGCTTTTTGAGGTATTTTTATAATCAATTAATATCAAGCACCCCACGCTTTTTAATAGAATTAAATTATTTTCTACTTTTTAGTTTGGCTTTTAAAGCGTGTTTTTTTTAAACTATTATTTATTTTATATTTTTTAGTTTTGCTAACTACAAAAGCGTGATTTTTTAATTTTTTATTATTATTATTGAATTGTCATAGGTCCTCGATAAGTCTACAAAGTTTAAATGAAATCTGACTGTTTAAAGTGGGTGAAAATAGCGTCCAAAGGAGTCGGTTACATACAAACAAACGAACATACAAGTGAAGCTAATATAAAGCGTGTAAAAAAGTTATAGGAAAGGAAAGGAAGGGAAAGGGGAAAGAATAGGAGGGGGAGAGGAAGGGGGACGGGAAGGAATAGGTAAATAGTAATAAAATCAAATTCTTAAATTGCTTAACCACGACAAGCAAGACGTCAACTTTCAATGGCACTAATAAAAAGCCACCAAAAACCAATTAAAAACTTTCAATGAAATAAATGAAACTCCCACACGAGCAATGTCACGAGTCAAAGCTAGAGCAAATATTTGTAAAATGTCAACTAAACATAATAGGACAATTCTCTTTTCCTTGCGGAACTCCATCGCATCTACGTTCGAACCTCACATTCTGACACACCTAAGCTTTTTATGGTCCCATCAATTATCTTACAAGGTTACCCACTACTTCTGCCTACCTACAAGTAATCCTTAGACTTTCGTTTTTTAATCTGCCATTGATATTAATATTAACTGTTTTGTGATCTACGGGAGGTAAAATAAAAATGGTGGAGCTAAATATTCTAAATGATTCGATGACTCAGCTATTTCGGTCTTTGTTTTCCCAGCCTTGGTTTGTTCACGTGCGAAGTATCATTAAGGAGCATGAAAATGATAGTTTTGAACGCAGAGTTCTTTAATTGACGTTCAAGACCATAAAATTGGTGGGATTTTCGCCAATGCAGATAGCACAAGAGGGTCCGGAGAATCCGGGTTTTGACCAATTTAGGCAAAGTGTTAGTTCGAAGGGTTTTCGTTACAGAGGTGATTTGTTGAAGACGAGGAATTTAAAGGTTGTAGGAAAGGAAAACTGCAGTGATGATGCCCTATTGTTTAGTACACCCATATTTAAATTTAAGTCCCACGTAATAGGGGACGAGCCTGTTGCCATCACACAAATCAATACTCCGGGCTACTAAGGAATACCAGATTAAAAATAACACTTACCCCGACCTGGAAAGGCAATCCAGGATGCTTAGTAATAGCGCTTGCGACCACTTACTTACCAATACTTCACAGAAATCGAAATCAGTAAGTTGTTATTATGTTGTAAGAGCCCGGGGTTGTATCACAATCTCTTTATCAGATGGGCAGCAAATAGCTGTGAACTGTAAATATTTGAAAACATTTTGTATTTAGCTAATATTTTCTTCCTGATGGCATTGAATTCCCTCATAAGCACGAAGTAGAAGTACCAAAAGAAAATTATGAATAATTCAGACAACATGATGATGTATTACGTGAAAAATATTCATAATTATAAAGTAGTTACCAGCTACGGCTTCTTATTTGGCAATGAAAGCTCACACAATTCTACACGCTTCGTATTTTGTGCCTAGCTAAATGTAATCTTCATAAAATTAGAATCAAAAGTAATTTATTCAAACTAGGCTGAGAGTCAGTATTTTTTAGCCATAAAAATTACATAAGATCCCCCGAAACGCCCGTCCTTCATTGTGATGAAGGACGGGCGTTTCGGGGGATCTTCCTAGGGGAGGATGTGTCCTAGTGCAATAGCTAGGAAGAAGTGGCGTAACAAACTCCCAGAATATAGATGTCTGTTGACCTCCATGGGCGTCATGATGATCTCTATTGTTGTTTAAATAACTCCTTAAGTACACATAATCAAGTACACGCCATAAAAGACGTTGATAACAAAGATGACCCTCATCCAATCCAAATTAAGTACGAAAACCGCGACCATTACGCAAAATTACGTGAAAATATCAAGTCCAGATAGTTTTTTTTATCTTAATTCTAGTTTCGTAATTCGTCATTGACGAAAAGAAGTTGCTGTTTCTTTTATATATTATGATCATTATCTTATGCTGACCTTACTTAAATAGCACAATTCTGTATCGTAGCTTTAAGACTTTTCTCACGCGGTCCAAGTATCAAGATTGAATCTGATGCTTGAAGTAATGAGCGCAATCATTTTTGTAATTATTCGTTTATGTCTCGAGGCTATGCTGTTAGTTGTTATGTATTAGTTCCCACCGGTTTGTGAATGGATCTACATTAAGTATCATGTATATTATGTTACTAAGTTAATCCACTCAGTCTTCAACATATAAACCTAACCTCCACACTTACGCAGGGCCTTAATGGGGCACCTCGGCCGGTTCAGGGCATCTCGGCCAGTTCATGCTCAGTGCCTCGTGAGGGAGGAAATATTGCATTCATAGATTTTTGAGTAAACTAATTTAAACATGTCCAAGCTCCAGACTATTCAGGCCTCAACCGTTATTCGGTTCTGAACCGAAATTAAGCGAATAGAGCTTTACTATTCCAAAAATACAGAATATTTTTACAATGTCAAGGAGCATTTGAAAAGATTAGATACGAAGTCTTTGAGATACACAACTAACTTTTACAATGAGCGTGTGTAAGCAATGTTTTTTTACTAGGAAGTAGGCTTACCATACCATACAAAAAATCTTTAATTGAAAAGGTTCCCATACAAACTGTTAGCAAAATATGACTTCACACTTCCTACATGTAATTTTGCAATCGTTCTTGAGTGCATAAAAGCTTGTAATAGAAAACTGACAGTCGGTAACTGCTAGCACATGAGTACTTCTATATACTACATACATACGACTCGACATGTGAAGGGTGACGACAGATAAACAGACATTCAGATGCTATCTCAAACACACAACGCCGTCAATCACGATTATTGAGCATACTAAAATACGCGTGTGAAAACTCAGCACCAACCTAAGTTGGTCTTCCATCACTCTTAAGATATAGGTCACGAGGATTCTTTCTCCACTGGTGTTTAAAATAGTCTAGTGTAATTTGAGCCGTTGTGACGAAGGATTTTCAAGCGTCCAGGGGTCGTGAGATCTTGGTATTTTCGTTCAGTAGTTAGCCTTGTGTCGATTTGATTAAAAAAATAGGTGGGAACATTTCCTTGTTAGTTCTTCTGTGGTGTAGGCAGTTAATTCGTGGGTTCAGTCATTTAAAACTGGCTTTTATTAATATGATGGTGTTTTCAAGAACACTGCCTACTGTTTTTGTATTTTCTCGGCTACGTGGGAAAATTGTAAAGGGCATTTTCCGTTTGTTAAAGTTGATATTGTCTTAAGCTTAGAACCCAGTGATACTGACCATTATAAGGTGGTAAGAAAATCAGGACCTCTTTTCATAAAACGGTATACATACATATAGCAGAATCGAAGTATCAGAGTATATTTCTGGTATTATCCCATTGAAAAAGGAAAACCAAAATAAAATAAGTAGGTACAACAAATTGTCACTTCTTCTCTTAGAACCAAAAATTCGTAGACATTTGCGACATTCGCACGTAGTGGATTAAATACGGGTTCAGCTCACTCCCTCTTACAGATAGTAGGCTTACTAAAATCAGAAACTACAATTAGTAGAGTTCCCTTTCGTGTTTCAGGACACAAGAACTAAAGTAGCCATGAGCGCCATCTATTAACTTTCTAGTAAAGTTTGATTCCATTTTTAACTTTATAACCATGCATTTTCTTTTGTTTCTCAAAGTTTCTAATACACTTACGGCATACAATATTTCAATTAACAATAAACTAAGCAATGAGTTCAGAAGGTATTTGGTTTGTGAAACTTAATAAAATTGTTAAGAAACTTAATTTACCGCCATCTATCAACAAAAGTTGGAACCAATAAGGATGTTAAGGAACCTTGCTTGAGTTGATTTGGTTACAATATAAAACGATAGATGGCAATGTCAATCGCATAACGAAAATCTTACTCTAATCATGAGTAGTTTTTTCTTTTATTTAAGTGTGAATCCCGTAACGTGGTGATTGACTGGAATATAAAAATGTGTGATGAGTTTAATGTTTTATTGGTTTCCGACAAGGTTGTTAACTCTCGGTAGTTGCCGCATTCAAGCTAGTTTAAGTAAACAGACTCAATACGTAGGTAAGTAGTTTATGATTCAAAGATCATTGTGAGCTATCTTTGGATGCTAGGCCAAGCACTGTTCTTCAGTAAGGGGCTGTTTCTTTCAAATTCAATTATTCAGGAATACAATTACCTATGCATATACTCCATAGGTTTAGGTAGATAAATAAAGGTAAACAAAAAAAAACCACGTGACTCATAGATGCGAAACCTTTTATTTCAAATGATCATTTTATTTACAGTCATAAAATAATAGGCTCTATTCGGAATCTGAATCAGATTCTGATGAACTATCTGTCACATTTATAATAAATCATTCCGTTGTATCATCAATTATTTTCCTAGCCATATTATCACAATTTAACAAAATCGAAATGCACTCGCCAAATCTTATATATGTCGATTGTTGAGAGCGCTGTCAAAGTCTGTAAACCGACTAAACGTAATACCTGCCACTTCAGTTGCGATACTACATCAGTTTATATCACACACAGTTGTAAGTACTTTTCAATTTAGCAAATTCGTTATATTTTCTAAAAGGTTTAGGGAACCTGTCATTTTGGGCTCTTTACAACAGGCAGATTACAAAATATTAAATTATTGTAATTAATCTAACAAATAAATCGTGCTCAAGTAGTTACATCTAGGAAGAGTAGTTTAAGAATAAATGATAAAGTTTAATAGTTATTAATTTAAGAGGAAACTATCGTTTAAATCGAAAATAAATATGATTTTGATACACCGTATTTTTAAACAAGAAAGTGTCAACTATAAAAACCTTTTTTACGATTTGTTTACCTTTATTTAACTACGTAAACCTATGGAGTATAGTTACAGCAATTTAAAAATGACCAAAGTTAGCGGTAACACTAGGCAAAACTTAAAACAAAGAAATATCTACCCACTGCATTCAAAAATTCGTATTACGATGTAACAAATTAGTTTAAAGATTTAATATTATAGCTTACAAAGTAAATAAAAGTAAAATCCACCTCATAGTGTGTTACTCACGTACTTACTGGAACAAAATAAATCCGCCGATCGCTGCGTTTGCGCTCCAAGCGACGAGTGGAAAGCGATTTAAACAAAAACTATTTTTCTGTCTGTGTTCACAAGTCATGAAACATAATTAGGTTTATTGTAGTATATCGTAATCATGCGGCTAAGTTGTGTGCGTGGTCCCTGTTCGCTTTTTTTTTTTAATAACCCTGGTCCATACATAAGCCATACATAGGCGTGGCTTTGCTCAAATATTTTAATGGTACACGTATTGGCGGGATTAGCGCAAACAATTTGTTCTACTGATATCAAAATAAAGAAAGATTGACTTTGATTATTTGATGTGATAATAGCAAAAACTCGCAGAACAGATGGCCGATGGGGCCGAAAGATTCTGGAGTGATGACCATGTGAAGGCCGCAGGAATACGCTGGATGTGAGAAGCACAGAACTGGTTGAAGTGGCGGTGCTTGAGGGAAGCCTATGCCCATCAGTGGACGCCTTTCGGTTGAAATGGTGCTTCTGATAAATAGCAAAAACACTGGTTTTTGGATTGAAACAGTTTTCAATCCAAAAACTTGTTGAGATGACGAAAAGGGAGTTTGTTGCGCCACTTCTTCTTCACAGCTACAGCACTAGGAAGTGGTGAAGGGCGGGCGTTTTGGGGGACTGTCTCATGTAATTTTGACATTCGAAAATTGCTGATTCTCAGCCTAATTTGAATAAATGACTTTTGATTTTTGATTTTGAAAAGAGACAGCATGTTTGGGTAAAATGTGTTTTTTTCACTCTATCTTTGATGCCGTTCATTTGGCACTCTTATTTAGGTATATCAAAGGCGACCATGAAGTTCGAAAATCAAACGACAATAGAGTTTATTGCAAGCATAATCCGCTATCTCTTTCTCTTCTATTTTGCGCCAAACCTCTTCTACAGTTTAAGCCCCGGTACGGCAACGGTAGTTTCATAACCTGGGATAATAAAGTAAAAGCTTTTGAATTTCCAGCTCACAAAGAAAGCTTATTACATTAAAATTTCTTTATGGGAAGCGTGGTGGGCAATATCGCGCGTCACTTCGTTTAGTTGCTAATCTTAGAGCGGCCATGTTGGCGTTTTATTTGTGGAGGAAAAGGCTTTTTGGACATCGTATGTACTTTGGGTGGTTGGAAGAGTGATAGCTACATGCTAGCACAGATGTTGGTAGCTACATTGCTTCTGTTGCAAAGTCAAAATATATTTCATTTGTAATGGAAGGGTAGATAATTATTTTATAAATTACTAACTTTTTCCAGCGGCTTCGTTCACGTGAACGTCGTAAATTATCCCACGGGAACATACTAACGGGATTAAAAGTACCCTGTGTTAATTATAAGTGTTCCAAACATTGAAATCCGTTCAGCCGTTTTTACGCAAACATCTAAACATACAAACTTTCACATTTACTTAGGTATAATTAATATTGTAAGTTAATATTGCGTGGGTGTCGTAGAAGGCGACTAAGGAACTTACTAGAGAATGGGCAGCAGCGTTTTCTATGCATTTTTTTACAACCATACTGCGATCGCCAACCCGCCTGCCAAGCATGGCGATTAAGGCAGAACTCCCCTTTTGGGGAAGGCCTATGTCCACCAGTGGACGTCTTTCGGCTGAAATGATGATGATGATGAGGAATTCATATTACCAGGATGGATGGTAGGACTTTTCTTTTAACGGTGAAGGCAAACATCGTGAGTAAACCAGCATGTCCTAGAACCAAAAATTCGAAGACATGTGACATCTATTAACCCAGCCTGGGTCCGCGTGGTGGATTACCTGAATGGGCTGTACCCACTCCGTCTCACAGAGAGGAGGCCTGGGATCCAACAGTGGGAACATAATATGCTGTTTATGTATGTATCTAAAACTTTTCTTTTTACCCGACTACGGTAAAGCCAAAGAAGGGTGGAGGTAATTATGACTATGAACAGGTATAGATCGTACAGATTACGACAGCAGCAGCGTTCTCTATGCATTGTACCATCATACTGGGATCGCCAACCCGCCTGCCCAGCGTGGCGATTATGACAACCCAACCCAAAAACCAGTCGAAGTGGCCGTGCTTGGGGGAGGCCTATGTCCAGCAGTGAACTTCTTTCGGCTGAAATGATGATGAATGACGTACAGATTACGTGGTGACTCCGGTTATACAAAAAACGATCTTTTTTTACGATGTCTTGTTCAAACATTTTTAGTTGGCGTTTTTGTCGTAGTTGGGTTTTAGTTTTTAACATTTCTTTTATTAAACTTGAACCATTTACCTATTTCATTCAAATTCAAACATTTACAGGCAATCTTGAACTATCAAAGAGTTGGTTAACGAGAAAGTTAAACTAGTTGCCAAAACGTAGATCTTTTATTGGGTATTATTATGATATGAATGATGATAGTATGTATGTATGTATCAATGTATTGATGATAGTATTATTCCTAAGTTGGCAGTTAATCTGATTATAGCTGGCTCGTTTTACCACGTTTTTTTTTCATAACAAAAGTTTAATGTTATTTGAAGGCGAATAAAATATAATGGAGTATCTCATATACTCCATTATATTAAATGTGCAAGTAAATAATGATTTATTTTTCATCCTTTTTTTTTGGTTTTAAAGAAGCAAGTGACTAGATATTTTCTGGCTCAAATTATTCTTTACTTCAAAATTCAGTTAAAGGTAAGTAAACAACTTTCTTTCTTTTTATCTATACCTACCTACATTTATGTCTGCACAGGCCTAAGGGTATAAATTATCACGCTTTTTGCTGTGGGGGATAAGCAGTATTTCAATTTATTCGTATTCTTCTATAGTTTACCTCAAATTGTAAAAAGATGGGCGGGAAAGGTTAGAAAATTGCGGAGAGTTACAGATTTTTTTTTAAATGATTATCATTACGCATTTTCATTATGCACCTAAGCAGCAGTGATGGACATCACATCATATACAGGTTGGATGGGGCAATAAGGGTATGTAATTCAACCGTTTTCGCATGAAAACGGCCTTAGGAGACTATTCCTATCGGCATTATCACTAGGTGCTTAAAACCGACCCCGTTGCGAATGCTATATCTACTGACAGGCATTGCGACTCTAGGAATCCGCAGGAACTTTCAGCAGCGCGAAAAGGCTAGTCTAGCTGGCTCCTTTACCTATGCGTCTATTATTCTACTAAGTAGAATCTACTTTATACTTCTGGACCGTCAAAATATAACTGTCGCGGGCCATAGACAATTCATGTCGAAGGACCGTCGGCGGGCCGGATTAAATGCTTTAGCAGGCCGGAGCTGGCCCGCGGGCCATACTTTGCCCATCACTGTTCTAGAACAAAAACTTCGAAGACATGTGACAACTACCATTTCAGTCCGTGGCTACCTCCTGGCCGACCCACTAGGCCCGTGTGATGGTTCACGGCCCAATCCCTCTCGCAGAGAGGAGACCTATGTCCTAGCAGTGGAAATGGTTCCACTGCTAGGACCACGGTCGAGTCTTTTGGATTCGATACCTTAATGCTTCTTGGTAGCAAAACTGGGCACGCCAGGACAAGACATCCGCCTCAACAAAGACATGATGGGTGGTGTCACAGTTCTGTTTAATGGCAATTTTCGGCAAACACTACATGTGGTGAGGCGAGGAACTAGGACTGACGAGGTGAATGCTACGTTGAATAGGTCGACTATATGGTCGCAAGTTTATAGAAGAGTAGATAGAGCTCGGCTTAAAGTTAGGCAAAATTAAAATATATTGGGCAAATATAACATGCATGGGCACTTATGAAACGTCAGAAGCTAGGTGCACGGTTCCAATTTGTCGCTTCCTATGGAGAAGAGCCGGCAAGGAACTCCACAAACGAAGTAAAGACACTATCAGAGGATAGCGGTTTTAGGTGAACCAACAAGAGGCTCTTGGTGGAGTAGTTGCCACTTCAGAATATCAGACTCGTCTCGTGTATATCGGTCCGATACCGTACCAAGAAAGTTATTGGGTGTGTGAACGAGCCATTTTTACTCCCAAAAATTATCAAGCTGCAGCGAAATCTCCTCTAGCAAATTGAAAGCCAGTGGCCACAAGACCACTGGGTGGGTGTCGACCTCAGGGCTAGCGGCTTCTCACAAAGACAACTCTTTTGACCAAAACTACAAACGTAGTACACAGAAATGTTTTATAAATTGTGGCTGTCATTTTAGTAAATTGTGGTGACTAACGACTTCAACGCGAACAAAGTCGTGGGCACAAGCTAGTATTGTAATATATTTTCATTTGCGAAACATCACGTAGGTACATTTGTCACTCAGATAGGGTAGCTACAACCTTGAGTAGGTAGGTACTTAGGTACTTTCGATATGATTTCTTTGCTACATTCGCTTTGAGGAGTAACAAAATAAATTACTTTTTGGTGTGTTGTAAGTAAACAGTTTCAAACGTTTCGGGTGTGTCTTTGAAGGCAGCGTTTAATTTAATAATAATACAGGGTGGCAGAGACATCGACGCGCAAACTGTAACCATGAATTCAGTATTTAATTCTAGATCCGAGTGTAGAACTGTAGACTATATGGAGTTAAAAATCTGTTATAAAAATATATATGTCACCGTAACATTATGAACATCGTTAGTTTATAATCTACCTCGCGATATTATAAACTGTCGATAAATTGTGAACTACAGACGGATAGTACCTTGTGCTATTACTAAATAACCAAGTAACTGCCTTTGACTTGAAAGTAGCGCTCGCCGGCCGCTGCCGCGGCACCGCTCGCTTCACTCGCTCGGCTCGCGCGCGGTTGGTCGCAATTCTTACCTAACCTGACCTATTTATATTGTAAGCAGTACGGTGCAGTTCACAATTTGTCGACAGTTTATAAACTCACGAGATAGATTATAAACTAATGGTGTGAACAATCATACGATACGATAGGATAGGTTTTTATCCAGTGCGCAAACTGTAACCATGAATTCAGCATATCATTCTAGAACCCCCAGCGCAGAAATTTTACGTCGGCTTTACAAAAAAAAAAATGAAAAGAATGAAACAGCTGTGTTTCATAGAAAACTGCAATACCTACGCGGTCAAAATGTATGGAACAGCTGTTTTTTTTGTATTACTGACGAAAAATTTTTGCGCCCATCTAGAATGATATGCTGAATTCATGGTTACAGTTTGCGCACTGGATAAATACTTATCCTGTATAAAAGTGCATTGCCTACACGGTCAAAAGGAATGGAACAGCATTTTTTTTAAATCGCCTACAAACAAATCCATGTACGAGGGTTTAGAATCATGTACTGTATCCATGGTCGGGTTGCATGTTGATGTCCCTGCCACCCTGTTTAGAGGTTCTTTAACTAGAGAGATACAACGTACATAATCGTGGGTAGCCAAAACCAAAAGCAAAAAAAAAGCCTACATAATTAGCGCTTTGTAAATATAGCTCTAATTCACCAACTTGCACTGGGTGCTTACTCAGGAATATAATTCCGATAGATTGACATTGGTTAAACGTCAGTTGGTTGAGTTAAACGTCAAGGATTGGCTAGACTCAGTGAGTCCAGCCAATTCCTGACGTTTGACTGACAATTCCAATGTCGATCTATCGGAATTATATTCGAGAGTAAGCACCCTGGGCCCGCGGCAGATTACAGCCCATCCCTCTCATAGAGATCATAACCCCAGCTGTGGGAATGTTCTAGGCCAGCGTTAATTGGTTTATAAATAAAATGCTTGAAAGAGGGATTGATGAACTAAATTCGGTTGCAATCCTTCTTATCACCAGCGTTTTGTTGCTTTTGCGTCACCTGTGGCGCAGTTTGGGAGAGGCCTTTGTCCAGCAGAGGACGGCGATAAGGTGAGTTAAATTGACAATAGTGACATAATTTTTTCTGCTCCACGACTAGGTAGGTATGTCTTTAAAAAAATGCAACCTCATAATCGCCTCCCTTGCTAACCTATCGCTCACCCCGCTGACTCCCCAGCCCCAATCTTGAGGTAACATTAAATTTGTCAAAGAATCCGTGAAAACATTTAAGGTTCCTTTTGATGTTAGTCGCCAGTATTTGTTTGTTTACATTCATCTATCGAACTCAAGACCTTGTCAAAGGGACTTAATTTTAATAGGTTTCAAATATTTTTTAATACCTCACAAATTGGAATGTTTTTTTACTGAAATTTGTTTGTGTTTTCTTGAAGGGCGTTTTCTGATATTTATTTGTGTAAATAAGTATAAAATCCATAATAAAAAATCAGGGTGATTTCGCAAAGTATTTATAACTTTGATGTTTTTCGATTCGTTTATGTATTTTTTTTTTATAGGGCGTCAGTTTTATGTCTGGGGTCTTTTTAGAGGGCTTGAGTTTTTTAATCATGCTTCAATATAGTGATGGGTCGTTGACGGGTTTTTCGTTAGCGTAACGTCAACGTTGCTTTACGTTCGTCAACTAGTTAAATTCATCAACAAGTTAACGTGCAACTAATGTCGAATTCAACGTAAACCGTTCATTCACTGAACGGTTTTTATTCAACGCTGCGACGTTCAACGATTCTAAATCTACTAAACTCATTATGTTATTTTGGAAACTATTTGAATCTATGTATGTATTGGAAAACGTTTGATTGATGTTTCTAATTAAATGCCCTTCCTTTCATACTTTTTCTTCAGGCTTAGGACTGACTGAATACAATTCACTATGCAACATATTCTACTCAGGCGTATTAAAAACGAGAATAAAACGGTTTCTTTCGCATATATTCTACCAATATATTGGTATAATTTTCTTAAAATAAATATTTCAAAAATCAACTCTTGTGTACGTTACTTAGAGTTCAAATTCTACGACATGACCGTCGCTCGGAATCTATGATGGTATTTTCAACGTAAGTTTTTTGCTCAGTTCGTTAGGTACGTTTGTTAATTGATTATTAAACGAGTTATATTCATAAACATCGTTAACAAATTCAACTAGTTGATACATAAACAGTTGACAGGAGATCAACGGTTAATTCAACTAGTTCGTTGATTCAACGCCCCTCGCTACTTCAATGGTGTGGAAGTGAGTGTATTGGCAAATCTAAATTTGTTGAGAACTGATTTGATTTTTTTTTTCGAAAATGTAGGTATACCTAAATAGAAAGCGCAAAGAAAATTAAAGAAAGAAATAAAATTGTTTTTTCTGCACAATAAGTAGGTATCCAAAAGCTTAGTATTCGACAAATAAAAATATAAAGAGAAGTTAAGAATTTACAACTTTTACAAGAATCGTCTATTCCTTGATGTAAATAGACAAAATAAATAACAATTTTATACAAACGTAAAGATCAATCTTTTTACAGTAGCACCCAAATAGCGTAACACACAATTAATCAGAATCTGAATCAGTTCGAAGGTTAAGTATTGCTAATACACTGCTTCATATTTTGTTCGTAAAAACTGTCTTCTCAACAACGTAATTAACGCCATGAATGTTATTGGACTGTCAAAATTAAAGCCATTCCTACGGTTCAGTGTACGACTAAACGCCGACAGACAGAACACCGACAAGACTTTCCTTCGACGGGACTCTTCGCCGACAGGACTCTTTGCCGACAGGGCTCACCAGGTAGGTAATAGCCTAATAGGTTAGGTTAAGTTAGAATTACGATCAACCGCGCGCGAGCCGAGTGAGCGAAACGAGCGGTGCCGCGACAGCGGCCGGCGAGCGCTACTTCCATGTTAGTGGCAGTTACTTGACTATTTAGTAATAGCGCAAGGATGAGCCTTGTCGGTGAAGAGTCCCGTCGAAGTAAAGTCTTGTCGGTGTTCAGTCTGTCGGCATAGTGTGTGTCGGCGTTTAGCCGTACACTCTCTACGGTTAGTGTGGTACACAATTATTACTCCTCTGATTTGATCTATTCTTTTGACTTTGGAATTTCATCAACAAAACCCTTTAATAACTTTCTTTGAACAACGACGTCTCTCTATAATATCCCTTAATTATCCCATCAAGCTTTATAATAATAATAACACGCCAGTGTTCTCGATGTAGTGACGTCACTAAGGTAATTGCGTGTCACGCCACAAACCACAGGCTCCACAGCTTTCAGAGCGGTCTGCGCCCAACGAGGGACGCAATTCAATTTTACATACGCGGTGGAAACTTTGAAAGCCTGCGTTTTATCGCAAAACCTACGTATTACCAACGTAGCTATATGTAGTAATTGGAGTTGTTGTCTATGTTTTTAAATGGATAGTTTCCTCAGTACCTATAATCAAAATTAAAAACGAGGAGGAAATATAGTATTTATCGAATTTCTCTGTAACTACCCGGTTGATGCCAATAGGCCAGCGGCGAGGTGTCGATTTTTCTAAGAGAGAAGCCGGTGTGAAGCAGGCTTTAACTTACTGACATATCAATACATAATACTTACTATCATTCTATAATTAATATAAAGAAATAAATACAATAAAATGAAACAGCTGAAAACCAAATAAAATGTGTAATATTCCTCCATCTCGTTCTCGCTGACGCATTTGTTCTATATCCGTCTCTATCGTAACCCGTAGTACAGCGGCTTGCTCTCATCCAATATCAATTGGTGCCACGTGACATCATTACGGGATCGCTGTTGTATGAATTTTTAGTTCCCGATTATGACGTCTTGGCACCGCGGTATTTTAGATTTCTTTTTGTTGTGGTAGTAATACAAAGCTAAAAATAAGCGTTTTTGTTGTTTGAATGTTATGGATAATTAAATACCCGTAGTGTAACTATATTTTTTGGCAATAGTAGACACTATTGACGTGCCATTTTTCAAAACCGGTATAGTTGCGAATCACCGAAGGGAAGCCGGTAGGAATCGTGTTATATGGTGCTTTCGCCACTGCAATAGGCTCGCTCCCTATTAATTACATAGGACTCTAACACAATTGGCGAAATGTGAGTGTGCCATAGGTAAGTACATCTCTGCCTGTACTTTTGGAGATTACAGGTGTGAGTTTATGTTAGGTCAAAGGTCATTGTTTGCTAAAAAAAACACACCAAACTGCACTTGAAAAGTTATCGACAAATCCAAACGAAACTCAAGAATTTACTTATATTATGAGTGTGATATAAAACTATGTAGGTAAATTATGATATGACTTATAAGTCATGAAAGGAAAAACTATTTATTTGTTACAGATCTTTGTTTATATGTATCATAATCAGTAGTTTTTATTCCATTGTGGGTACCTATTTGATTTGTGTACAATTAAATTAAGTGTAGGTACATAATTCAAACAAAGATGGATGAAAATGTGTATGCAAAAGAATATGGGTTCCCAAAGACGGCGCACCGCGACAGCGCGACGCGACTTTAGTAGAACAATTTCCATGAAACTTTTTATTTTTATTTTATTAGCTATGGCTGACTTGCAGCTAAAACAAACAGATTAAAAAAAAGGATGTGAGACTGACAGACAATTAGAAGTCTTCATTTCTAAAAACAGATTGAAAAAAAAGAGTGTGTGAGTGAGTGTGTGTGTGTGTGAGAGGGTGTGTGTGTGTGTGTGTGTGTGTGTGTGTGCTTCTTCTTCTTTTCTTTGTTTATGGAAGTTGTTCTACCTGAATCGCGTCGCACCGTCCGTCGTCGTGCCGTGCGTTGTGTTCCATGCGCGCCTCAAAGAGATGTCAGCTCCAACTGGTAGGGTCTGCAAGGGCCGATGCCTGCCAGGGGTGCGGGTTGTTCGAAAAAGATACCGCGGCCTCTGGCACACAGGCAACTGAGGAAACACGGGTGGGTTTTAGTGAGTAAAAGTCTGACATGCCCTCCTGCTCCACCCAGAGCGGAAGGAGTTATTTGATGATATCCCAACTAAAACAAAAACGGAGCCATAATAGAATAGTATGTATTTCATCCTTTATTTTCACTCATGACATAACACGCCTCTGATTCCCGAAGAGTTAGGCAGAGGTGCTCCTATATTATAATATCCCATTTACCACATGTAGGTATACCACATGTGGTCAGTTATGTTGAAGTCTCATGTAACATTGCGACCCTATTGCCATCAGCCGGGTACAAATCCATACTCTAGACTGCTACTGAAAAATTCCAGATGGAAAACTAAATAATAAACTCAAACTCAAAGCATTTATTTCAATTAAACCATTTACAGGCACTTTTAAACTGTCAAAAAGTCGATCAGTTGGAAAGTTGAAACTTGCCCATTCCAAAACGTAGATCTCTATGGAGAAGAACGGGCAAGAAACTCCACGGACACTCTTTTAAATCAAGTTAGGTAAGTTGGATATTACAAAATCATGGGAACATTACTGTTGTTGTTTCTATAAGTGAGAACAATGTAAAAAAAACGATTCTAAATGTAAGATTTTAAATAAGCCCTGGAAGTTAGGAGATTACCAGTCACAAGCGACAGCGCTCGTTCACGAACTTGACGCGTTGATCAGCACCATCCAGCTCAACCATTTTGTTGGGAACCGAATGATCCAACACACGCGTCACCAACAGTGAGACATTTAACTGAGCATGACATACTCTCAACTGCCACGCTTTTTCAAGTCAACGTATATCAAAACAACATAATAAACGTATGCATGGTACTCACATTTACAAAATTTCAACAAAATGCTTTTAAATTGTACAAAACTATAGTTCGCAATGTATTTGAGATATTAATAAAATTTTATTTCCAAAAAGAAAGAAAAACATTTATTATCTGAAATTTTCGGTTCAGTATAAACACTTTGCCAGACCTGAGAATCGAACACCAGACGGGCCTCTTGCCTAGCAGTAGTGCTTGCGACTACTAGGTCAACGAGTCATTTTAGTAAATTTTTGCTAAACTACACATAGTAAATAATACGGTTACATTTACATAGTAATACAATTTAGCACCTAGTTAGTGCTCATAAAACATGGAGCTCACTGAAATGCGTGTTACACAAAACGGTTCAAACATAGTTGATATTTGCACAACGCAACATTATTGCTCGTTTTTGCCAATGTGCCATTTTGATTGTTTACATTTGTACGTATGGCCAATTTAGCCACATACACAGTTCATATTTTATCGCAGGATTATTAGTAGAAAATGCATAGTCATTTAAATAGCTGAGTAACACTAAAATTTTGGTGACTATGCCTTAGTGGTGTATACGCGTAGAAGGCTTGTTAGTCGATTCGCACTAATTTACTCGCCCGTAACGGGCGAATCGCCCTTTTAAATAATATTTTATACTCTGTATGCGATTCGCACGATGTTCGTATATTTGTGGTCAGTATACAATTGTAGTCTTTGTTTGTGGACGAATCGACAGCTCCAGAAATACATGTATATTAGGCAATGGACACGTTTTGAATTTTGGAGTCGTTTTATGCAATATATGTAGTTAAGAAGAAAATGTTTTCTTCTTATGCTTAATAGATAATAGTAGAAAATTAGAAAATCTAAGTATAGAAATATTAAAAACTCACTCAGTTTGTTGCATAAAATTCAAAATATGCCAAACGCCTAGCACGTATTTCTGGAGTTGTCGCCCACAAATAAATAAACCTCATGAGAATCGCTATTGAAAATAATCCATAATTTGTAAGCGTCGATTCACCCGTGGGCGAATAAATTCGTGCGAATTTACTTATAAGTTGAGTAAAAGTAAGGGATTATGATCACTTTGATTTCTAATAAGTTCGTAAGAGTAAAGAAAAAAATCTACATGAAGAGAAAACCTCGTTACTTTCATAAAAAAGTAAAATTGTTCTGCAGTTTTTAACGGACTTCAAAAAGAAGGAGGTTATCAATTCGACATGTTTATATATATTTTGATGTTTGTTCGGGCATAACTCCGTGATATATAGACGGATTTGCAAAATTCTGTTTTCGTTCGAAAGGATGATGCGTTTCGGAGACAAGCAACGGAACTCTTCAAAAAATGTCAGCAAACAAACCGCGATTGCTCCTATCGCATAAATATGCATTATTTTGACCCCAAGGATGATGAAATTTCGAATTGTGAGGGGTAGGTACTTTAACTAAAAAGTGATAAATAAAAACATAAAAAAACAACCGACTTCCATAAAACACTACAAGTGAAAAATAACTTTAATTTCGGAAGGCGGTGACAAAAAATATAATACATATCCAAAGTCACCGCCTTCCGAAATTAAAATTATTTTTCACTTTGTAGTGTTTTTGGCAGTCGGTTGTTTTTTTTTTAAGTATTTTCTTCTGAAATATTTGTCACTAGCTTTTGCCAGCGACTTCGGCCGCGTTTTTGTCCAAAATTATACCACGGGAACGTACTATCGGGATAAAAAGTCCTATGTGTTATTCCAGGTTACAAATTATCTGTGTGCCAAATGTTATTCAAATCCGTTCAGCCGTTTTGGCGTGATTGAGTAAGAAACATCCAAACTATCACATTTACAATATTATTAAGTAGGATATATTATTATTAGGAAGTAGGATAGTAGAATTCTACCCAAAGATAATATTCAAAGACAAATTTCATTTTAGGCTTTTTGATTTTTTTTTTTTTGGGTGGGAAATCATCAAATAACTTCTCCCGCTCTGGGCGGAGCGGGAGGGCGTGTCAGACTTTTACTGACTAAAACCCACCCGTGTTCCCTCAGTTGCCTGTGTGCCAGGGGCCGCGGTATCTCTTTCGAACAACCCGCACCCCTGGCAGAGGCTTTTTGACTTGGGTATGTTTTAAAGTTACCAAGCTATGTAACACGTTTTGCAGGTACTTTTACAGTCCCGACTTGACAGAATTGCAGGATCGAATCCAAAGCGTAGGTACATTCTTTTGCAGACGGCAGGCAAGCAATACCAGTTGCAGTCACTTTTGGAAGTCTGTAGTTTTCGGGATACAATGCCTTCATTTTCATGTAGGACATGCACTATGGTCGCCCTTTGTACATAACAAGATCACGCCTGCAATCCCTGAAGTTTGAGCAGAGGTGTACCCAAAGCAAAAAGCACAGAATGTTTTAAATAAAGGCACAATGTTCACACTCAATATGTAAAGTGATTTCATTTTGCTAGTATTGTGTTACAATACTCGTTACGTTTGCTAGTGTTGCGACACGCATATAATTTGCATCTGCCGCCGCTGTTGTTCGGACCGTTTGACCGTTTTGCCTTTAGTTGCTTGCCTGTTTTTGTAACGTTAGCTGGAGTAATTTTTTCTTGGGAGTTTAGGCTCAAATCGAAGATAATCCAAACTGTTTGTCAAATTATAATACGGCTCTAACTAGTTGAATACTGTCTTGGTCTTACAAACATAATCATTCGTCATCTAAGTCTTATAGCAACGCTTAAATGTGTTGTACGGCAACTTGTTTTTGCTTTATGTCTTGAACCAACATTGTCTAAGCAGTAGATGCGCCCTCACAGCCGTACCCGTGGCCTTCGCAGGAGACGCCCTGGGCGTCGGGAATCCCATGCTGATTCCCGACCACCGTAGGCGCGGGCTTGCGGACGGCGAGTAATGGGTAGCTCTCTGTCCAGTAAGGACCAAGCCCGGGTCGACGGCGCGCTGTGTTCCACGCGCGCCTCAAAGAGATATCAGTACCAACTGTTGGGGCCGGCAAGGGCCAATGCCTGCCAGGGGTGCGGGTTGTTTGAAATAGATACCGCGGCCCCTGGCACACAGGCAACAGAGGGAACACGGGTGGGTTTTAGTCAGTAAAAGTCTGACATGGCCTCCCGCTCCACCCAGAGCGGGAGAAGTTATATGATGATTTTTTTTAAAACTACCTCAAAATATTTAACAATATTTACTTTTTTCAATACGCCCAACAAAATAATTTATGCATAGTATTAAGATTCTCATGTAAGTGAATTAATGCATTCTTATGTGAATAAAGTAATCTCAAACCAGAAGATCATGAAGAAGAAAAGAACCTAAAACATCTAAATTGTTTCAGTCACCTTTGTGTTCACTTTCTTCGGTGTCACTAGACTAGCTGCAAACATGGAGATAAAATTACATTATTAGATAGTTCTGTGTGAGAATGAAGTGGAGTAATGGTTATTCTTGTTGCAAAGTCACTGTGCCATTCCAATTTTTGTAATTACTTAGCTGTCGTGCTAAAGAAACCCGCGAAGCTCATTTGATACCATTGAATGGCTTTGTCGTGAAATAGTAATTCTTAGACGGTGGAATAAATGATTTTTCTGTAAATACGTACGAGTTACGGTCGCAAAACATACAGCCTGACTGACCTGCTAATTGTAATATAGGTATTTATGTAAATTTGAATTTTTGCGGGCCACGGTGGCGCTACCTCTTAAGGGGGAATCTAGTCGCTGGCTCGAACAAACTGGTGAGCCTGGCTAAAAAGCACGCTGTCTCACAAGGCTTCGTCTCCAACAGAGGTAGTATCAGTGATGAGCAGTTAGGGGCTAATCTACACGCAAAACGTTATTAATTGAGATGCAGGATCATTTATAGTAAACCAGGCGCGTAAAAAATTAAGAAAAGTCCTTCGAAGATTGGGTTTTATGAAAAAAACCACTACATAAATCAATGACCAATAAAGTTTCTTGAACTTTTCGATAATTGAACTTTGTCGGTACTGACTTGGTTTTGGAGATTTTACACTTCTTTTGTTACTTCAACACGCCCAAAGTTAGGTTAAATTAGCAAGAACAATGAATCTTTGTTGGCTCATAACTTTTTGTTTTAGTTTTCTGTTTCCATATAGACAATATTAATAATGAGAAACATGTTTAATTTGTGATATGCATTGTCGAACAGTGGAGTAATACACTCCCGAAGTTTGTATGGAAAAAATATTGACTAGATTCACCTTAAGTCTTATCATTTGAGTGTTATTGAAGTAAGATAATATTATATTCCGTGAAAACATTTTTCATTTCCATCATACTATGACTAATGTCTGCCTATTCACTAAAGCTTCAAGATCCTCTCTCATTTTCCATTCTTATAACGATGCACAGTAAAACATACTATTCCATCTTTTTTCTATGCCGTGCAAGCTGCCGCTGCTGTGTATGCTGTGCAGCTAATGTGTGTGAAGTTTCCGATAGTTTGGTGTCATGAACAGGCACGCATGACTTGTGCCCTGTAAGCCCGCAGGGAAAACGTGTTGCTAGCAGTTGCAGAGGTCAGATGAAACCTCGATGTAGTACATATAATCATGACATGGATATCAAGGATTCGTTTCGGGATTACAAAATGTTCCAACTTCTGTAACGTGTGTGTGAGGTATATCTATATCTTTACATATTATTATAATTAAAAATCGCTTTTCGTGTCTGTATCTGGTACCTCGTTGTTCTTCTAAACTACGAAACGGATATTTTGATTCGATTTTACCATTATTTAGAGCAGTTACTCCGAAAGGTTTATGTATTTATCTTGTTGATAGATATCTCGATATATTGACTTGTTGCAAAGCGGGGCGGGTCGCTAGTCTAGGTATATAAAGAAAGATAGGCTTACGGTGGCAAATGTACCAGGTGGAATTTTGAGATGAGACTTCTAGGCAAAAACTGAAGGTAGTGAAAGCTAAGTTATCAAAAAGGACTTGATTTTTGAAAGAAATGAAAATGCAAAATTTTTAAAAGCACTCAATTAGGCTAGGACTTTTTTTATTTTTTTTATTTTGCTCTAGTCATCATAGTTTTATAATTACAATGACATTTGATTTATTGTAATATGAGTTTTAGGCTCAAAAATATTTCTATGTAGTCTCGGTTTTCAAGTTGAAATTGCATATCAAAAATGTAAAGTAAATGTAAAATTTGAATGCTGGGTCTCCCGGAAAAGTTACTAACAACAACTTAAAGTAAGTTAAATATTAGTAGGTACGACTCCCGCGAGACTGTAGAAGGACTAAAGGGCCATATAATAATATAACTAACTACCCACCCATAAAACGTTAATTACACGACATACCAGACATTTTAACCCAAAATTAACCAGCCATATTCATCCACTGAACCGGTCGCCACTTCATTTCGACTACATTCTCAATGGCCGCCGACCCTATCTACCCTCATACTTAGGTACTACAGCCCGTCGGAGGGGGAAAGGCGTAAGGGTGGCAATTATAAACGCAACATCGCTTTGATCTCGCTTGACGAGCGCTTATAGCGCAGCTGTAAGTGGAAAGGTGGCCGATATTTTACAATGTGATGTTACTTTTTAGTAGTTTTTACTTTTTTCATATGTTGTTAATGAGTGTGAGTTTTTAGAGTAGCTATATATTATTGTTTGGTGGGTCGCCACTGGTCTGGCTTTTTTAGGATATTTTTTTTTTTTTGGGTCGTGTAACTAATGTCTACTTTAAAGATTATGTCATCAGCGCGGTGAATTAATGACAGACAAACATCAAGTCTTTTTTCAATGGGTGTTTGCAGAAATTACAGAACGCCACCTGCGACGGTCGACTGATCCCTGAGAAGAAATGCCAAAACAAACTCTGGAAGTCATTCATGGTCTCTTTTAAAGCTCAAAAATTTTATTATTATAATTTTATGTGAGTCTAACAATGCAGGGTCATGTCTGAAGGGCCTTTTGAAGAAAGAGCAATTGCAGCTTTGAGCTGACCTGTGGCGGACATACAATGCCCCACATACGAAACTTAAAATCAACAAATGTGGAAAACACAAAAAGTGAAGTGGCGCCATCTACAATGCCATATACGAACTACTCAAGGCTTGACGTCACACCGCAGCTACATCACGCAAGCAGAGTTTACCACACAATCGACATATATACAAACAATCGTTGAGCGTCCCGACATCAATCGTTGGGCAGTTGCCCACCAGATACAACACCCGTCTGGTCGGAGGATCCTCTTTTACCAATAGAGTATGTGTGAACTTTACACCCTGTTCCTCATACCTCTATAGACCTGTCCCAACAGACGGCTGCGCGGCATGTTTGTAGCAGTCATCGTTTAGCTCAACCCTATTTTAGGGAGCTCAACGATCCACCACAAGACGCTACCAGATCTGCAGGATATTTGCGTTGGCCATAAACAAAATACACAAAACCACCAGACAGTTACAAAAGTCACGTATTCATGGTTACAGTTACAGCGTCGATCCCTTCCACTCCGTATAAAATCGTTATTCTAGAAAGAATAATAGCTTCTAATACGTGCCCATAAAGATCCTACAATGCGTCTATAAGCCACTTTTTCAACTGAATAGCCAGCGAAGTACAAAAGAAGAACTAATGCGCTACTCACTATCAATAGCGATAGAATTTATAGCACCAAACCCCTCTACGAAGAAAATATTGGTCTTACGAAGTACCCAGACTGGTTTGTGAATGCCGTCTTTTGTGGTACAAGAAGGGGCTGTCTTTTGGGGGTGGCTTAAGTTATGGGTGATTGAGGTTCTAATCAATACTGGATGATTTTTTGGTCATAAATACTAGAAAAACGTGCCTAAATGAAGGGAGTGTAAAAAAGCTACTATCTCATCCCAAAAATAGTTTTTGGGGTCGGCTTGCAGTCTAACTGGATGCAGTCGAATACTTGGAGTAGATTTTACGTAGAGCGACTATCTGACCTCTGCAACCGATACTGGGTAACACTATAGTGTTACCCAGTATCGGTCGGGTAAGTCTGACTACCAGTCAGACTTTCGGGCTTCTGACGACCCGTAACGGCTGTCAAAGATCTTCGAATGACGTAAATCGATCTCAGTATGTAAATAAGGTCAACCATCCATGGACCGACCGCGGTTAAAATCTGGGATAGGTATCCCAAACCATAAAACAACTAATTAAGTTGGTAGTCCTAATGCTTGTTTAATTATGAAACCTTGTTTCTAAAAACGAACAAAACAAAGGCGTTTATGAGTTTAGCATTACAATTTTTTAGGCATAGTTTTGATTGGCAAACCATTGCATTCGTTTATTTCAGAAGTCATACCAACTTTAAATCAAGCTTCAGTACGTTGTTTTTTAGTTTAAACAAGATAAGCGACTTTGAAAATCCCAAAGGGCATGACAATTGTCTACCTGGTAATTCTATACGCTTGTTTTTCGTTACCCTACATTGTCGCCTGCTGAGCAAAGGCCACCTCTAAATCCTTTCAAGCATCCAACCCTTGCGGTATGCGTCTAGGTCGTCTCGCCACCTCTACCTAACCCAGCCTTGATACGGTTACAAAATCCAAAAGTCACGGAACTTATGAAAATTGAGAATTTTTTTTGTTAGGTTTAAACCAAATGTCGCTGCTCGCTTATAACTTGTAATAATCCCCATAAACTTGGTCTTGGATTGTAAACACGCGTTTTTTCGCGGGTTGTACACTGGAGTGAATGATAGTCGAATGGAAAAACAAGTCATTCAGCTTGTCAATCGGTTTATTTGTAGATAAACTTCTGCGACCTTCCTAGCCACTAAGTTGCGTGATTTAGTATCGAAATTATGATTATAAATCATGAAAATGACAGGGAATTTGTATGGGCTTGTTATAGAATGATTTAAAGGAAATATTACTTGTATAATCCTGTGATAGTACTTGATAGTGGATTAGTAAGTATGTACTATGGTAATGGACAGAGATATTCTCGTAGTTTTTGATTCTATCACAGAAGAGATTCGCAGGAGAACTAAGGAAACTATACGTGAGTACCATGCAGGCTAGAATGAATACATGACTTTTGTAACTATCTGGCGGTTTTCTCTGCAGTGGTTTAATCTGCAGGGCATTGGCGTAGGCCATGTACAAAATACTCAACTACTGTTCATTGAGCTTCCTAAAATGGATGGAGCTACACTAAGTACACTATGATGATGATAATACTGATGCATGCATGCTGTCTGTTGGGACAGGTCAGATCAGAAGTGCAATGGCTCTTTCTTCAAAAAGCCCTTAAAGAAACCATGACTTCTGATTTTGTTTTGGCATGTCTTTTCAGGGATTTACTAGCTAGGAAATGATGGCGCTATCAAAATATTGACCAACTAAATTGCCAAACTTAAGTGGCACCGGCAGTGCGCATTACTCACAAGGTTCTGGAGTGGCGACCACTTACCGGAAGACGTAGCATTGGAAAGCCTTCCACAAGGTGGACCTTGACGTATGACCTTGTGTAGACCTCAGGAATCCGCTGTATGCGGGAAGCACAGTTGTGGCGATTCTAGGTCTATGCCTGGGAGTGGATCGAGTTTCGGCTGAAATTATAAATATCTATTTACTTCAAACTACAACGATATTATAAACTACATGACAAGTTTTTTTTTGGTTTTTGTGAAAATCTATGGTTAATTTTATGGAACGATTAAGATGATGCAAACTGTCATTTATTTTATTTATTTGGGACAAAAAACAGTTATACATTACAGCATTTACAAAACATCACAGTTGAAAAAACGTATAACCCACACTATTGTCCACGAAATGACATCACAGTTATGAAAACGAACGTATGATAAATGAAAAGATTAAAATTGAAAAGAAAATAAAAGAACATATTAAACAGAAAAAGACTATACATCTTATAGGCGACTTGCAAGAGATTGTGAAATCATTCTTTTGAATTTACATTGCGACAGCGCGAAAATATCAAAATCTATGAATTGGGTGTTATAGGTTTCTAAAAGTCGGCGGAGAGGGGCTCGCACTCCAGCCTTCGTTCTACATCGCGTAGTGTAGAATAGTCGAGGTGCGCGCACCTCACGCCGAATAACAGTTCTAGGTTCTACGTAACACAATCTATTCTAGAGCTCAGTACAATTAAATTTGTTATTGCATATACCGTACAGCACCACAATCATGATTAGTGAACGTCTGGAATCCAAGCTCAATGTCTTATAATGCCTTAGCAAATCTGCATAGGGAATCCTTGTACGGAAACACTTGTAGTGCGTGGCACGAAGAAATTTTTTCTGAACCATTTGTATCGCTTGCTTATATTTATCATAATACGGGCACCAGATGGGCACCGCGTATTCCAACTGTGAACGGACTAGTGTTTTATACAAGCAGAGAAAAGTAGAAGGCTTTTTGAAGTCTTTAGAAGGCCGCATGACGAAACCGTACATCTGAAAGGCTTTGTTAATTATGTTGTCGATATGGGTGTCTAAATGTAATTTGCAGTCAAGCAGTACGCCAAGATCACGTGTGCACGCGTTTTTATTCAATTGCATGTCGTTCAGGGTATATGGGAAGTTAATAGTATTTTTGTTTTTAGTAAAGGAAATAGAGTGACATTTTGGAAGACTAAGATGAAGTTTATTGAGCAGACAGTATTGTGACAGCCTGCATAAGTCCTCTTGTAGTAGCAAACAATCCTGAGAGTTCGCACAAGCCTTAAAGATTTTAATATCATCGGCGTACATTAGAAATTGAGAGTTGACTATGCAGGATTTTATGTCGTTTATAAACAAAATGAAAAGCAATGGGCCCAAGACAGATCCTTGAGGCACACCTGATTCTACGACCACATAATCAGACTCGAATCCATTGATGACAACCTTTTGAGTCCTATGAAATATGTATGAAGCAAACCATCTGAGTAAATTGCCTCTTATGCCATTGAAAGCGATTTTATCGAGAAGCAATTTGTGGTCCACCCTGTCAAAAGCCTTCTGAAAGTCGGTGTACACAGCATCAACCTGCATGCGCATGTCCATGTGTTCAAACAAAAATTGTGTAAAAATGATCAAGTTCGTGGTAGTGGATTTGGATTTAACGAAGCCGTGTTGTTCGGGTATAATAAGGTGATTTAACTGTGGAAATAAATGGCTGTGCACTAGACCCTCAAAAAGTTTAGACAAGGTGGACAAGATAGATATGGGTCGGTAATTCTCAACGTTTCCTTTGTCACCACTTTTATGAATGGGCGTGATGAAAGCCCTCTTCCAAACACAAGGGAAAGTCCCTTCCCTGAGACATTTATTAAATATGATGTGTAACGGGACACAGATAGTTTTCGCAGTGTTCTTAAAGAAAGAAGGGGGCAGGCCATCCGGACCAGCTCCTTTAGCCAAGTCTAATAAGGTAAGTGCCTTAAGTATGACACTCTTTTCGAGGTAGACGTCCGGGATGCACACAGAACTCTCGTCAAGGGTTTTTGGGGGTGTCCAGGTATTAGGGTCAAAAGTTGAGGGCTCGTACACCGAGTTGAAGAAGGCAGAAACAGTGAGCATATCTCAGCGGGGCAGTTAGATGATTTATTTTTGTACTGCATGTTAGTTGGGATTCCAGAACCTTTCTTTCGGTTAGAGATGTACGTCCAGAAGTACTTGACATTGATAGGTATGCTTTCCTCAACAGTTTGCATGTACTTATTGTAACATTGTTCACAAAGTAGTTTAAAACGTTTACGCTGAATAGAGAACTTTTCATAATCAGATAAGTTGCGCAATTTTTTCCATCTTATCCACGCGCGCGGTCTTTACTTCTAAAAGTTTTAATTAGCGAAGCGCTAAACCAAACGGGAAAGGTAGTTGATTTATGACGTGAAAGTGGAACATGTAGTCTGACGATTCCATATATATAGTCGTAAAAAGCATCGACGGCCTGTTCACTGGAGAGATTAAGAAACAGTTCGTCCCAGTTCAACTTCTCCAGTTCTACATTAATTTCTTGGTAATTAGCTTTAAAAAAATTGTATTTTATTGTAGAATGACGCTTCATGGGTGTGAATGGTGTCTCTAGAGTAGTTAGAACAGAAAATGGAGGGGGCTGCAGCAGTAAAATGCTGGATTGTATCTGACATTCATTATTGCTTATGAATAAGTCCAAAACACGACCCAAATTATTTTTAATTGTGTTGTATTGAGAAGCATTGATAACAGCCATCAAATTGAATAAAGATATTACATTACTACATACATACATTACTACATTATTTTGTGACTGAGCACTCGCATGACTAGCACTGCCTGACCACTCAATTTCGGGCAGATTGTAATCACCGGCTACATAAAATGATTCTATACAGGGATCCGTAAGAATATTTTCTAATGTGGACAGATGTGACAAGTAAACATCGTCCTGTGTGCGTGGTGGTATATAGGCAGCGCTAATAACGTGGTGAGTGCTGGACCGCGACGCCGGGATTTGGATCATAACGTGCTCGATGCCAGTGAGAGAGGGACACGTTAATATCCTCAAAGGCCGAAGCCCGCGTAGCACGGCTATCAGAACACCCCCGCCCTAGCGCTTGTTTGTAGCAAAGCGGTCTCGGTCGTCTCTAAAAACCAAGTAGCGGTCATCAATGAATTCTTTGTCCATTATATTAGGTGTTAGCCATGTCTCAGATAATATTATGATTATGGCGGCCATTTGTCGATAAATCAAAAATATTTTAAAATGGCATCCCAATTTAACAGTGAAAATGTAACTAGACAAACAAAAACACGTAGGTACCTAATTAAACTATTGATCCAACTCAAAGTTTAATTAACTGAACAATAAAAAAAAAAACCCTTAAAAATGTTTGTTTTCACAATAAGGTTGAATGAGCTATGTTTTTCCACAACATTATTTCACTCATTATTATTTACAAACCAACTTATCTCCAATATCGATATTCGCAAATAACAATCATTCGATAAGTCCAATCATTCGTTCAATTCGACACCGCTCATTCGATTTGAGCGAAGCGACATCTACATATCGGAATGATCCCGAGTTGATTGTGTCCAAAATAATTGGATTTCTCATGCTGGACTGTAGGCTTTTAATGTATAGATGAAGTGAACTTTAGTTACAGAGAGGTAAGGTTGAATATTATTTGTGAAATGAAAATTTGCTTGATTATGAGCAGCGTATGATAAATGGTATTCAAATGATGTGTTATGTAGTACAGTCAGCGTCAATAATATCGGGACGAGCCCACTGCGACTGTTCAAAATGATCTAAACAATTGTAAAAATAAAATTTAACTCAATGACACAAGGAATGTTTCAGAATGAAGACAGTAGGTACACGACAACTGACATTCTGACAAGAACTTTATGCAATTGAGATAAAGTTAAATTTTTTTAGTTGTTGAGATTATTTTGATTTTTAACGCTGACTGTACAATACTATCTAAAAGTGGTTATTTAACATAACATCACGCCTTGTTTCCCCGAAGGGTTGGTCAGAGGTGTACTTATAGTACACCCATATTTCGCCAGATATGTTTAAGTCCCTTGTAATAAGGGGCGAGCCTATTCCCATCACCCGTGTATAAACCCAGACTAGGCTGCTACTGACAAATTCCTTAGAGAAAAACCCAATAACTCTTTGCCGAACTTGGGAATCGAACCCCGGACCACATGGTCAGCGGTTGCGTTTGCGACCAACGAGGCAGACTGACTCGTTGGACTATTGGTCGCAAGCCTGAAAATTCGGGTTACGATCCTCCCAACATAAAATCCTGTCTTAAATGTAGGATCCACTTTACACAGGAGCAATATAGCGTCCCAGCACGTATGACACGTAGATAAATTGAGTCAGTTCGGAAGTCTTAGCCTTGACCAAGACATTTGTGTCGTCTGTCATTCGAAGAGAAGGTTATACCCGAAGTTACCGTAAAAAAAAGGTAGGTATACCTACTGTGCAAAGCTACATTTGAAATTTGCTACATTTGAAAAATAAAACTATGTCACATTTAGCTATCGTGCATTTCAGTAAACATATCTCCCCAGTTTCATTTTAAAAACCAGCTAAATAAGGGTTGAAATAAAACGATTTATCAACAAACCATTATCAGGGTAAAATTGTATCTCTCAATTGCCGTGTAAAAACAAATCAAAAAGATCAAAACACTTTAGATTTTTGCGAAAAATGGAATCAATCATTTGTCTAATTGAATTCGTCAAAATAGTTAAATCAAAATCAAAGTCATTTATTTAAACTAGGCTTAGAACCAGCACTTTTTAACCGACTTCAAAAAAAGGAGGAGGTTCTCAATTCGACTATATGTTTTTTTTTTTATATTTGTTACCTCATAACTTTTGACTGGGTGAACCGATTTTGATGATTCTTTTTTTATTTGAAAGCTCGTGCTTCCCGTGTGTGCCCCATTTCAGTTTCATATAGATCTCATGATGCGTTTCGGAGACAGACAACGGAACTCTTCAAAAAATAACAGTAAATAAACCGCGATTGCTGCTATCGCATAAATATGCATTGTTTTGACCCCAAGGATGATTAAATTTCGAATTAGTGGGGTAGGTACTACAGCTAAAAAGTGAAAAATAAAAACTTTTTCCAAAAAAACAACCGACTTCCAAAAAATACTACAAAGTGAAAAATAACTTTAATTTCGGAAGGCGGTGACAATTTTTTTGATACATATCCAAAGTCACCGCCTTCCGAAATTAAAGTTATTTTTCACTTTGTAGTGTTTTTTCGGAAGTTGGTTGTTTTTTTGGAAAAAGTTTTTTACAACGTCAAAAATATCTAAGACAGCCCCCAAAACAAACGCCACCACTTCCTATTGATTTAGCTGGGAAGAATAAGTGAGGCAACAAACCCCAGCAACTTAGCTGTCTGCTGCGTAGATTAAATATGATAACTCTTTTAATTAATTGTGCTACTGATTTAGAAAAGGAACATAGATAACAAAATTATCGGGGCTAACGCAAAAACTACACAAGCAAAGTGAATAAAATGTATAAGGATAGGGACCACCCCTGAGGCATACTCTATCCAATAAAACAAGAATTTTCGGATTCGATCCACAATTGTTGGAGATAGCGAGGAACATACATATGTACAAAAAACATACAGACGAATTGAGAACCTCCTCCTTTTTGAATTCGGTTAAACATAACAATCCACATTCACAATTACGTGTTTAGATCACAAAATGAAAGGCCCAACTCAACTTTACGATATCATCAGGCGCAGTACAATCCAATGTTAATAAATACACACGTTTTGCATACAAATTATCTGCAATGGAAAATTATAATTCTCGTATGAAAACAGCAAACAGGCTAAAAGTGGATAAATCAAGTCAAAAAGCGGTATTTCGGTCTGCCGAGCTCGCTTTTCGTAGCGTTAATCGTTTTTATTAAACCTAGCATGCATTACGTAAATTACACGTAGTGTTTACGCTTTATGATTTCATTTGATATCTGGGAAGTTTATATTTTTCCTCCTGTCCTTGATGATTTGGTAGTGGTCGAAATGTGTAACGTCGGGAAAATTGAGAATAGGGGATATTTTTAAATAGTGGATGATTTTTATTTATCTTAGGTATTCTGGAGAGCGAAGATGAAGCAAAAACCAATAGCCCATGGGCACAGGTCAGGTGCGGGACCGTCAGACGTAGGGTAAATATCTTTGTGACTATTCTAAAGAGATACTTAATAGGTTATGCCATGGGCACGCCGCGATTGCGGCGGTAAGTCCCCTCTTTGAGGAGTGGCTTGAGAGGCGGCATGGCGTCCTCACCTTCCGCCTGACACAGGTCCTCACCGGACATGGCTGTTTCGGGAGGTTCCTGTTTCGGATAGGGCGGGAGGAAACGCCCGGGTGTTTCCATTGCGAAGATCGCCCAGAGGACACGGTGGAGCATACGGTGGAGGTCTGCCCAGCTTGGGCGGAGCAACGCCGTGTCCTCGTGGAGGTGATCGGCGGCGGCGATCTCTCGCGTCCGACCCTGGTCCAGGCCATGGTGCGGAGCGAGAGGGCATGGCTGGCAGTCGCCTCCTTCAGCGAAGCAGTTATGCTCGCAAAGAGGGAGGCGGCGCACGTGAGGGAGATGCAGTACATGCGCCCTCACAGCCGTGGCCTTCGCAGGAGACGCCCTGGGCGTCGGGAATCCCAGGCTGATTCCCGGCCACCGTAGGCACGGGCTTGCGGACGGCGAGTAATGGGTACCTCGCTGTCCGGTAAGGACCAAGCCCGGGTCGACGGCGCGTTGTGTTCCACGCGCGCCTCAAAGAGATGTCAGCAACAACAGAGGGGCCCGCAAGGGCCGATGCCTGCCGGGGGTGCGGGTTGTTCGAAAGAGATACCGCCGCCCCTGGCACACAGGCAACTGAGGGAACACGGGTGGGTTTTAGTCAGTAAAAGTCTGACACGCCCTCCCGCTCCACCCAGAGCGGGAGAAGTTATTTGATGATTTCCCACCCAGAAAAAAAATAAAAAAAATAGGTTATGCCAAGATGATTGGCAACATTTAACTGTCAGCCATTTTATATTTGAAGGAATTTACTCATTGTGATCACATTTTACCATTCCATAATAACCTTTTTTTCCAGAAAATACTTATGCAGATGCTTTCATTATTGCTGTTCCTGTTTTGATATATTTCTGCTTACGTTTATTGCTTTTGTTCATATTTACAAAGTGATCTCGCTCAAGCGAAATTCATCATCCATTAAAATATGTATCTTGCTACCTCCTGCTTTATAGCCCATAATCTTGTTCAACTACTGCATTAAAACCTCTTTAGAACCGACAATGTTGAAGACTATCGAATTACTTTAAACTATGTTAGTCTGTAAACAGATTTGAGTTTAAGTAACGCCGAAAAACTCGGTTAGCAAGTGCACACCGTGAAACGAATGGAGGAACGATGTACTACGTAAACTTATTATGTGGGGATGTGTTTGTATTACTGACATAGTATTTGATGCAGAATTGTAAGCAGGATATTCAGCTTAGCACGAGAACCGTAGACAAGCGTTTTGTCGTCTGAAGAGTATACAAAAATTACGTGTAGACAGTTGACAGTTTTTTACCGAGAAATATACACAAGCGATTTCTATTCAGTATTCAGCAGAAATAGAAAGCGTCCTGTGAAGTCTCTTGAACCTCTTTTAAATTAGCACCTGCTCGCGACTTCATACGTGCGAATTTTTTGTTCTCCCGACCCATCGCGTTGTATCTTTCTTCCTAACTTAACTTAACCTTTTTGCTCTATTCCTCAGAGTTCTAGCGTGATTTTAAATATCCTACAGCCTTCTTTAAAAATTGAGGTATCAAATGCAACAAGATTTTTTCATTTGCGACCGGTAGTTCCAGAGATTACCATATAGATTAAAGTTGAATTTCAAGTCTATCTGTGTATCTAACAGTTTAGACGCGATGTTTTGACACTTTATTCTGGAAGGTGCATTAACTAAAACTAGTGATCGCACAATGTCCGAAATTCAACCATAATGAAAAAATATTAGCTTTGTGCGCTCCTTTTCTACATCTAATACCTTTAAACAAGCAATTGTTGTAAATATGCATATATGTAATCTGAATCTCAGAAACATCTCCAGCTCCAGCTATGTTGATATAGCTAGGCTTCCAGTCTAACCGGATGCAGCTGAATACCAGTATTTTACATGGAGCGACTGCCTATCTGACCTCCACAACCCAGTTACTGGGTAATACGATACCCCTTGGAAAGACTGGTTGTCAGACTTTCGGGCTTCTGACGACCCGTAACGACTGTCAAAGATCTACAAATGACAGCCGGGACCAACGGCTTAACGTGCTTTCCGAGGCACGGAGAGATCTTGGTATGTTAAGATGGTCATCCATCCACGGACCAACCGCGGCAAGCTTAGCTTAACCTGATCGATCGATCCGTACGGCTACTATTACTTAGCCACAAGCCCTTTTTAGAAAACGTCAAACCAAAAAACAAAAACCGGTCATCCAGATATTGAACTGTAATTGTGCCAAATTTCATACTTCCAATAAAAGGGGTAAAATTTTTTTGCTACGTGTATTATTATAGAGATTACAGAAGCTGCTTGGATTTTGTGTTTACCAGCACTACACCAAATAGCTTTGCTTTGCCTTAATAATTGCTAACATATTTAACAATTGAATGATGCCAATATTAGCAGAATATGTATCCCTATTGTCTTAAGGTTGGGAAATAAATATTATGATAGCTATTATTTCCCGCGTAGCACAAATGCTACGCTGCTACGCAATACGCTACGACGAATGTAGGTTTTATTTATTGATGCTTTAAGTTCTTTGTCAGTCAAATACCCTGAAACAATTATGATTATTTTTACCTACTTACTTGTCTGATAGAAATTAATTGTCTGTAAAGCTGGTATTCACCAGTATACCCCTAAATTGAACGACAGAATTAATTTGGGGCTCGCACAGGAAATGTAAACAGTAAAAAGAGCATTTCCGGTTTTAGATTAACTTACAAAATTTAGCTATTTTTTCTAAACAGTGGAATATTTAGAAAAAGAACATTAAATTAGTTGGCAATACTTTACCCACGTGTTGGGTTGCTTTATTGAAAATGAATGGAACAAAAAACACAAAAAACATTTTCAATCAAACGACAAGCTCCAGTAATGACTGCCATCTTTAATCATTGTTCTATCACCCACCACCTACAATATTAATCTACCCACTTATGAATATCATCACATCTTCCTCCCTCATTAAAAAAAATGATATAAAAAAAAACTATTTCCATTAACACACACAACATAAATTTCAGTAATAGGTATGTAATAACAAATATGGTACGGTACACAAATATGTAATTCACCATTACAATTTAACAAGCAAAATCATCTGATGGAAGCCGACCCCAACATAGTTGGGAAAAGGCTAGGTTGATGATGAATCATCATAAGAGCACTCATAATATAAGCTTAACAACTAAGTAAACTCATTGCTTACAGTATATAGTAACATCGTTATTACTGTATCCTAAACTTGAGTAATTTTATTTAATCAAAGTATTTCACAATAATTCATGTATGCATTTCATATTTTGCTTAGTTTGATAGAAATAGGTACTGACACACTAATTCACAATTTTTTTTTTTTTTTTCTAATTAATTTATTATACCTACCTACATTAAAATCTATTCTTAATATCAATATTGTGTTGCCGTTGATAGTAGGGATGATAATTACATAGTGCTGTATTGGTAATTTCACGGATACCCCCATTTATTCGGCGGTCGCACCGTCCTGCCAGAACGAGTAACATAATTATTATTAGATGACGGTTCACAATGTTCATTTCTATGATTCAATGTCTTCTCACAATCATTATCAAACTCATAGTCTCGGGGTGGGCTGTGTCTGTGCGAGTGATCTGCTATCATGTGCCTTCTATTCCGTACAACTACTTTCCCGTTATGTAAACGAACTGCATATGACCTATTTTTTAGAATTCGGTCAACTACGCCTGGTACCCAATAGTTTTTTATGGTATCGAAATATCTTACATTTTGATCGACTTGCAACGGAGTTAGGTTCTTATCATAAAATTCTTTTTGTTTAGTTTGCCTGTTTATTAATTTCTCTTTTATGTTATGATGCACTTTTGGAGCCAGTAATTTTATAGGTGTCGGAACAATACTTCTTAATTTTCGGCTTTGTAAAATTTCGGCTGGTGATGCTAGCTCACTATCCAGCGGTGTATTTAAGCATTCTAACAATGCTAGACGGTAATCCGTGTTGTCTTCTGTTGATTTTCCAATAATATTTTTTTACTGTTTGAACTGTGCGTTCTATTTGTCCATTCGATTGAGGATAGTAAGGCGATGACGTGATATGATTAAAATTCCAATCTAGTGCAAATTTTCTAAATTCAAATGATGAAAATTGTGGACCACAGTCTGACATTATCGTATTAGGTATTCCTTGACGGCTAAATATATTTTTAAAATGATTAATTACACTCCCAGAAGTTGTACTTCGTAATTTGATTAACTCAAAATATTTACTAAAATAATCTACTAGCAACAAATAGTCCGTACCTTTATATTGGAATAAATCTACACCAACCTTAGCCCATGGTCTGTCAGGAACCTCGTGACAATTAAGCTCTTCTTTCTGATTATTTTTTCTGTGCATTAAACAAGTATTACAACTAGTAATCATATTTTCTATGTCATTGTTAATACCGGGCCAAAATATTATTTCTCTAGCTCGTAATTTGCATTTTTCAATTCCCATATGTCCTATATGAATCTTTTTTAACATATCTTTTCTCATTACTTTAGGTATAATAATTTTATCCGACTTCCAGATTAACCCGTTAGCTACAGTTATATCCTCCCTAAATTTCCAGTATGGTTTTATATAATCTTTTAATCGATCTTTATTTTCAGGCCAACCTTGTAAAACATGTTTACTTAATCCAGTCATCTCCTCATCCATTTCTAGATGTTTTTGAATGTCTATGAATTGAGCGTCCGTAAGATATTCGCATTTGTTTTTCACACTGTCGGTCAATACGCATACCTCATCCTTGCCGCTATCTATACCGGTTTGTGACGTTCCTTCGCTCACATGCGGCATTATTTCATAAGCACGAGATAACGCGTCAGCAATGTACAAGTGTTTTCCCGGTCTATAAACTAACGTAAATGTATAGCGCTGTAGTCTCAACAACATCCTCTGTAAGCGGGACGGAGCATCTACAATTGGTTTTTTAATAATGCTGATTAAAGGCTTATGGTCCGTTTCGATTGTTACATCCGAACGTCCAAAAATGTATGCATAAAATCGCTCACAGGCGAATACGGAAGCATACAATTCTTTTTCAATCTGTGCATATCTTTGTTCTGTGTTAGTTAAAGCTTTAGAAGCATAACATACAGGAAGCCCATTTTGCATTAAGCACGCACCTAACCCTGTGGAACTAGCATCAACTGATATGACTATTGGCTTTTCCATACTATAATATTGAAGCACAGGCCGTTTTGTTAAACACATTTTTAAATATGAAAAACATTGCTCATGTCGGTCATCCCAATGCCATTCTATTTCTTTTTTAAGTAACTCTCTTAGTGGAAATGTCTTATCTGAAAGATTCGGAATAAATGAGCCAACGTACGTAATCAATCCTAAAAATCGTTCTACATCTTTCTTATTCTTTGGTATTTGCATGTTTTTTATTGCTGACAAATGAGAATCATCTGGGCTCAATCCATCTTTTGTAATACGATGACCTAAATATTTTATGTCCTGTAATCCAAATTTGCACTTATTTATATTTAATTTTAAATTTATTTTTCTACATCTTTCTAGTACTTTCTTCAAAATCTCATCATGTTTGTTTTCATCTGTAGCATATATTAGTAAGTCGTCAATATACATACACACACCTTCTATATCATCAAAGTGTTCGTATATTTTCTTATGAAAGACCTCTGAGGCCGAACATATGCCATACGGCATTCGTAAAAATTTAAATCTACCAAAAGGTGTATTAAATGTACAAAATTTACTACTTTCTCCTAATTTCACATTCCAAAACCCGGAAGAAGCATCTAATGTGCTGAAATACCTAGCCCCAGCTAATTTAGATACAATTTCATCTATAGTTGGTAGCTTGAAATGTTCCCTCCTAATAGCCTGATTTAATTCTTTCGGATCCAAGCAAATTCTTAAATCACCGTTCGATTTTTTGACCACAGTTATACTGCTAACCCAATCAGATGGACCCTCTACTTTTGCGATAATACCCTGTGACTCCATTTCCAACAACTTTTTCTTAACGTCCTCACTAATCGCAAATGGCAATTTACGAGGCGCATGCACTACGGGTATGACGTCATCCCTCAGTTGTAAATTATATTCTCCCGGTAGACAACCTATTCCTTCAAAAACATCTTTATACTCTTTATTTATTTTGGATTTGATATCAGACCTCTGCACAGACATAACCCTCTTTATTAAATTCATTTCTGCACACGCATAACGTCCCAATATAGGAGCGCTATTTACATCTGCAATTTTAAACTCCAATAAATACAACTTATTCTTATGATACACTTTTAAATGTGTTTTTCCCAAGACAGTAATTAGATCACCTGAATATCCGCTCAATTTAGTATTAGTTTGCAATAATTTATCAATGGATATTCCTAATCTTGACAAGAAACGCATCGGTAGCACATTAACATCTGCGCCCGTATCTAACTTGAAGTTTATGCTATGTTCATAAATTTTTAAATCTATCGTCCAATCATTCAAGTCTTTATTTAATGCAAATATTACCTTTTCATCTGATGCCTCCACAAAGTACACACCACACACTTTCGCAAAATGATTCATTTTCGAGCAGCGTAGACATCTCTTACCATACGCTGGACAAGCATTCCTTCCGTGCATGTTACCACATCTGCCACACTGGGGCGTCGTGCGCGGTCTGTTGATCGGCGGCGGCTGCATCGGACGAGCGGCGTCTGCGGCGCCTGCGCGCCCGCCGCGCCAAGCTGCGGATCCTCGCTCGTGTCCACCGCGTGATCGCATCGTGCCTTTTGTATTACCGTCGAATGTTCTAGATGACGATGACACTCCATATCCTACTTTATTACTACGCCGTAATGCCCATATCTCGTTTTTTTCTTCTTGTATATTACTGTCCTGTTTAATACTGTGAACTACTTCATTCTCTTTCTTTATGTTTTCTGAATACATTCTTGACACCACTGCTGCTCGACATAACTCCAATGCTTTACTCAATGTTAGGTCCCCTTCTCGCAATAATCTTTCTCTAATTGCTGGACTTGTCACTCCACACACAAGTCGGTCCTTTATGAGGTCGTCATTCAAATTTGCAAACTCACAAGTCTTGGCCAATTTCCTCAAGTCAAACACATATTGATCTATTGACTCATTTTGCTGCTGATCTCGCGTGAAAAACTTGTGCCGTTCCACCGTTAAGTTTTTCTTCGTTTTAAAATGTTCATCTAACTTTTTACACGCACCGTCTAAAGTTGTTTCCTTACTTTGTTCTAATATTTCGCGGCATTGCTCACCTACTACGTGCAGAAAAATATTGAGTTGTATCACTGGTGTTTTTGTCGATAACTCACACGCTTTAAAATATATCGTGAAGCCCTTCTTCCATCTTTCCCAACTATCACTCAGCTTGCCCGATGCCACATCAATCGAATTTTCATCAAATTGGAACGGTGACGGCGGTGTTAACACTGTTTCCATTGTTGCACTTTATTTATTTTTCTATTTTTTCGTCTACTTTACTCTTATTTCACTCACTGTTAATTAGGTTCTATCATACTTTATTAATCACCGGCTGCGCCATGTTATGTTATGCGGAACGTAAATCAAACGACAAGCTCCAGTAATGACTGCCATCTTTAATCATTGTTCTATCACCCACCACCTACAATATTAATCTACCCACTTATGAATATCATCACAGTCATGCGGTGGTCGATGCCCGTAATCGATCAGCTGGTTTTTTTAATTTTGCGGGGAACATATACATTTTTTACGAATTTCCAAAAACCAGAACGTTCATGTTTTAGAAGCCGTTTAGTTGCCTTAATGTACATGTCAGTGTCATTTAAAGTTATGAACAAAGGTGGAATGATGAATGTTTTTTTTTTATTTTTTTCACTTGTTTTCGATACACGCAATTACGCATCCATACCCATCACGTGGGTAAAGATTCCCAGCGAATTTAATTTGACCCTGTATACCTAATAAAAAAGACCTGTTTGAGTCCAAAATGGCTCCCATATTGGTAAACTTTGCAATAATCCCTCGTCTACAACCGCTGCATCGCCTATTTTTCTTAAAATTTTCACACAAGCCAGAGAGCAAACATTCCTTGTGAGCACCAATACTACCAACATTAATGCGACCACACACTACAAAAGCAAGTTACCGCAAGCTCGGGGCGAGACAGTGTTGCCAACCGCTTGCCTACAAACTACTGTCTATGTATGTGTGTGTGAGTGAACTATTATTGGATCCACCGGTTGCAAGATCAGTGCTGCTGAATTTTGATACTTAGTGTTATATTAAATGTAGGTATAATTACGATGGAATAATTGTGAAACAGTGACCTTTCTGGTGAAGTTCTTCAGAACAGATGTCAGGTGCGTAGTACTCGCAACCGGCGTGCGTTCATGACTAGATGTGTGGACATAAACGAAACACCGAAACGCCACCTGCTTCAATTCCAACACATTCCGTGTTGAATTGAAGCGGGTGGCGTTCTGCAGGTTGTGCTTCCCCATTTATGTTTGTAATCCCACTATTTTACTTATCCTACTAATTACCTACTGTAATATTACAAACATCTAAACATCCGACTAGAAAAACGTTCAAATCCAACTAATATTATAAATGTGACGCGTGGGCTGTAATCCACCACGCGAGCCCAGTGCAGGTTGGTAGATGTCGCATGTTTTCGAAATTTTGGTTTTAGAGCATGCATGGTTTCCTTACGATGTTTTTCCTTCCGTGACGAAATAATTTACACAAGGTAAAGCACCTGTTTGGATTCGGCCTACAATTCGTAAATCGCGGACGTTACCTCTGGGCTACCACTGCTTTGTATATTGGAGATACGAAGCCGAAACTTTGAATTTTGGTTACTGGCATATGTTTGACGAACTTCTTTTAGTCTGCGCTGTCCCACTCCTGGGCAAACACTTCCGTCCACTTCTTTCAACTTTCGTGAGCCTGCGCGTCCTTCGTTTGACTACTAACAAAAAACCGACAAACATTCAATAAAAAAAAGCTATTGTAAAAAGAGTTGTACCTCCCTTCCTTGTTTGCTCGCAGCTTCCGGAAGCAAGATGTTTCCTATTACGCAATGTTTGAACAAGGATATTGGAAGCGCCTCCTCTCTGTTCACTGCAAACAGTCAAACGTCTACTGATTTAAATAAGATGCTCCTGCCTAAAGGACTTTTGTTTATTTTAAAAAAGAAGTGGATTCATATTGCTTGTTGTAATTAAAGGGATGTAATAGATAAAGAAATACTCATCTACACCATTATCGAATTGCCAAACTTAAGTGGCAGTAGGCAGGGCACATTGCTCGCAAAACAGATGGCTAATGGGTCCGAAAGGTTCTGGAGTGGCGATCGCGTACCGGGAGACGTAGAGCGGGAAGGCCTCCCACAAGGTGGACCGATGACCTGGTGAAGGCCAACCACGGGAATCCGCTGGATGTGGGAAGCACAAGACCGGTCGAAGTAGAGGAGCCTGAGGGAGGCCTATGTCCAGCAGTGGACGCCTTTCGGCTGAAGTGATGATGATGATGATGACCATCATCGACAGCTCGACTTTACCCACTGGTCCCCACATAGGCCTATCTTTTGTTAGTGCCAATTCCCACGCTCATGTGCTAACCTAATCCAGGTTGTTATAAGTTCCAACGATGACAACCACGTTGTCCATCCATCTCGCCGGAAGACCAACACTTGCTTTACTCCACCTGGCATTACTGCACCTAGCGTGGTGCCCTGTAAAAATCCACTTGAGTTGCATAATAGGTTTGCCGATATCGAAGACCTTTGTACGTCTTCGGACCTCGACATTGTACTTTTTTTTCTTTTTATTAAAGAAATACTACTAGGTACCAACTTGAATATATATTGTTGAAATTATCTTTTTTTTTTTTCAAATCAAAAGTCATTTATTCAAACTAGTCTGAGAGTCAGCACATTTTACACGCTTTATATTAGCTTCACTTGTATGTTTGTATGTATGTAACCGTCTCCTTTGGACGCTATTTTGACCCACTTTAAACAGTCAGATTTCATTTAAACTTTGTAGACTTATCGAGGACCTGTGACAATTCAATAATAAAAAAAAATTGAAAAAAACACGCTTTTGTAGTTAGCAAAACTAAAAAAATAGAAAATAAATAATAGTTTAAAAAAACTAAAAAACACGCTTTGAAAACCAAACTAAAAAGTAGAAAATAATTTAATTCTATTAAAAAGCGTGGGGTGCTTGATATTAATTGATGATAAAAATACCTCAAAAAGCACTCCACGCTTTTTAATAGAATTAAATTATTTTCTACTTTTTAGTTTGGTTTTTAAAGCGTGTTTTTTTTGTTTTTTTTTAAACTATTATTCATTGAACGTGAAAATTACATAGGACAGTCCCCCAAAACGCCCGCCCTTCATCACTTCCTAGTGCTTTAGCTGTAACATTGCATGCGCTGCCTGAGGGATATTTTATTTTTTAGGTAAGTACAAATGTACAATCAGTATAATAATCTTTGATTTTTCATCTAATGTCCAAAACTGTAGCTGTAATTGCAACATTCGTTTCTTTGTGTCTGAAAATATAGAGAAATCAACGAATCCACAACTTTACTAATTTATAGGTACCCACACTTCGCCAGTGTGTTTAAGTCCAATGTAATAAGAGGCGAGCCTATTGTCATCATAAGGTACAAAAGACTCTGCTCTGCTACTGAGAAATTCAAGAATAGACCCCAATAACATTTTGTCGACCTGGAAGTCGCACCCAGGACCACATGCTCGTTAGTTGCTCTTGCAACCACTAGACCAACGAGCCGATCCAAATTTGCTAATTTCAACTAGTTGATTACACTAAGCAAAGTCTTAGCTCCCTCCAAATGTGTATATGTTACCGGCCAAACTCAATTTCAGGCCAAACTAGTTTGTTCTAGGCCAAAGACTTATCCTACTCGTGATAGGTCGCAGCCAACTAGCTTAATTAGCCGTTTCGTTAACAGCCTTTGGAACTAGCGCTCGCCGGCCGCTGCCGTGGCACCGCTCGCTTCGCTCGTTCGGCTTGCGCGCTTTTGGCCACATTTCTAACCTAGCCTAACCCATTTGATCCGGGTGCCCGGGCTTAATAAACCTGTTTAGCTTAGGACAAACTAGTTTGGCCTGAAATCGGGTTTGGTCGGTGACATATACATCAAATAACCAATAAGATAACTTTCAATATATCAGAAGAAATGTCCAAGATCTAACCATATAGGTTAGATCTTGGATTGGATTCAGTGACACATAAACTGTAATTAGTTTTGTTTCATCTCTAAGAAGGATTACATGTCCAAGTTTGTCCTTAATAAGAAAAGTTTTGTCGTTGTAATAACACAGAGTTATGTATTTTATTAGAAACGTGTAGATAGATACATATCTGTATACCGGAGGTATACTATCCTAAGTCCATTTTTTTCGACATTCACTTTGTAATGTCCTTGAAACAAACATTTATAGATCTACTTAGTGGTATACTATTTTAAGTCCAATAAAAAAAAATGGACTTAGGATAGTATACCTCCGGTATACAGATATATACATTAATGGTGAGATTTGATTGAGAGAGAAGAATAACAGGTCAGCTCAAAGCTGCAATGGCTCTTTCTTTAAAAGGCCCTTCAGACATGGCCCTGCATTGTTAGACTCACATAAAATTTAAATAATATAATGTTTGGACTTTAAGAGAGACCATGACCTCTGCGCTTGTTTCGGCTTTTCTTCTCAGGGAACAGTCAGCTAGGAAATGCCGGCGCCATCTAGTTTTTAAAAATATTGACCAACAAAATATTGACGTGTTAAAGTGTCTTTTAAGATCTACTTACATAAATAAGCATTTCATTTCATTTCCTATACAAGGTGTATACAACATGTAACGGAAAGGGTATAAACATACCAAGGGCACGGCTTCTTTGGATGATATCAAACGATATTGCAAAGGTTTTTTAATTCTGTCTCTACATGTTCGGAAGTTATGAGAATGTTTAATTCATTGATACCAGAAACCGAACTCTTCAAATTGAAATGAACAGCGGGTCTAAAAAGGCCACATTAAGCAATTCCTCTAAAATTGATTCATTTCCTGAATTCCCTATGATTCTACTATTTGACATTTTACTATAGCAATTCAGAAATTGGTGACCATTTTACGAATTTCCATACAAAACTGTCAAATAGATTAATTGCGTGCTGTCTACGCAGATAATATTATGAATTGTCAGTTTGTGCCATTTTACGATTTTAAATATGATCATATTATGATTCTGCCAAAGTGGCGTTTTTAGACCACCTGATCACTTGAAAGAGATTTACCGTGGTATTGATAAGTTATGGAAAATTATTGACCTACGTAGTGCGGTCACATGAGTACTCATGTGGTGCGGTGACACGTATGATTTGAATTTAAGAAACATATGAAACCGAAAATTTGGTATCATTTCTTTGAGTATTTTATTTTGAGCTGAAACTATGCATAGTGATTCTATACCAGCTGTTATTTTTAGTGCTTAAGGATAGCAATAGGGTTTCTGTTACACCCGGTATACGGAAGACCTGAAAGTAGTTTGTTCTTAATTGACTATTGAATCGAATTCAGTAACTAAAAAAATACCCATAGTATTTTTTTTTTTCAAATTTTTTTATGAAGAATTAATTTCAACGGTTTTCTTAATTTTACTCGACACTCTAATTGGGGTGTATGAGGTCTTGCGTTGGTTATATTATATGTTGTATTGTCCTACAGCAAGCTTAGCACGAGCACCGATTTGTTGACGGAAGAATAGACATGACTATTAACAAAATGATGTACAATAGGAGAAGATAGCTATGTTTTACTATTAATTATCACAGTTATGCGTTCTAAACGAATCATGATTTTGTAGATAATCGTATATACTTTGTCGCCGTCGAGTAGAGAGTTTGTAGTTAGTGTGATTTTGCCAGTTTGGGAAGAAATATTTTTCTGAAATAGTCTACATATTAAAGGACTTAGACAAAGATAGTTAAAAACGAAAGACAACATTACAGATTGTAGAAGGATATGTATGGTGCGATGTCAAAAATGGAGAAACGAAATGTGACTTTGTATAGAAAAAACACTGTCTATTCTTCGTAGAAATAGAAAGCGGCGTGCTAAGCCTGCTGCTAGAAAAATGCCTATTCTTTTTCTTTTCAAACCTTGTCTTGTGCGTTCTCTGGCTTTGTTGGCCCTGCAAATGTTATCAGATCGTCACTCCACTCGCCATGGTCTATCTTGACGGCGATTCAGGCGTTCAATGAGTGACGATCTTTGGGTGCATTCGCGCGACTTGTCCGGCCCACTACCACTTTACCCTTAATACCTGAAAATATTATTTTCTATAATATTTTATTTTGCTAATCGCCCCTGTGTTCCTTGAAGGAGTAGTCAGAGGTTACCAGCAACGTATCCAAGCCTTCTGTAATTTGAGCCAGTTATTGTCATTTAACAAGTAATCCAAATATATGATACTGATAGATAACGTCCCGCGTGTTCTAAAAAAAAAAACATGTGAAAAGCTACCGAAAAATATTGCGTAGGTAAACAAAAAAAAGTCTTCCAAAATATATGTTCCTACTGCAAACAAAACACAACATATAAATGCCCTGTCACACGAATCCCAAATCACCTCCGCACACAATGCAGTATAATATTGTACCGAATATGTAGGTACCATCCGTTTGTCTATTAGCAATCACCTGCACAAGACAGCTACACGCTTCGACGCGTCCCATGCACCAGCCTGACGGTGTATGTGTGCCGTGTGCGAGGACACTAACGTTGTTTTGTAACCAGCTCACTAATTGGACGGGGTACGGTGTGACAATTTATTATGTAGGTTTATGTATGCTTGTAGGTATGTGTGTGTGTGTGTTTTGTCTTTGTTATACTGACCGTACGTTGGTGAAGACTTCAGTAAATCTGCTATCAAGTCTAAGGTGTTGGTGTATTGGTTCATTTAAATACCAGTTAGGATGATTTCATCCAGTTTACCATCTAACACTTTAAATCTATGAGATTTACAGTGTTAGATGGTAAATTGGATATGGTGCGTTTCAGAATCATATCATTGTTTCCCTTATCTACGTATATGTACTGCTAACAAAAGAGTTTGCTATGCTAGTAAGACATAAACATCTTATCCCTATTTGGGCAATATATTACTATGTGCTTCATATTTTAGCATAGAGACTTACATAACTAAGGGCCATCTTCACCATCGAACTGAACGCGAGCATATTTAAAACCGCTTCCAAAGTTTCGTCAGTGTCATCATTGTTGAGAAATTTCTACAGGTATTGACAGCGGCGTACATAATGCGACATATGCCTGCGACAACTCGATGACAAGATACTGACACGTCACATGGGACTGTCATCGGGTGTGCGCGTGCACTGTGCGTCTAGACGGCTGCGACAAATAGTGAGAGCGTGCGACTAGCATGCTTTTGCGACTCTGCCACTCGACACCAAATGTGCACCCCCCGGTGGGTTCACGCATTGTCGTTGCGGGGAGGCTCAGTAGCCGTGGCTTCCCCACCCACGGTGAAGCGAAGAGGAACCCCTGAGGTGGAACCGCTCGTCAGGGCTTTTGCTGCCAAGCCGACGACGTAGCGGCCAAAAGTAGATTGTGGTGAGGTGCATCGCAATTGAGGCGGGCCGCGATGTCGAATGGGAGGCATCGCGGCTGAGGGTTACAGGCTGCGGCGGAGGAGGAGTGGTGGTGTTTCTGAGCAGCGCTCTTACCTTCCGTTGCCTGGACGGGGCCGCCACAGTTTGATGGCGGACGCGTTGGGGCCGCAGGAGAGGAGGAGTCGGTATTACGTAGGCCGCTCTCCCTATCCTCTGCGGCCGAAAAGTGGTAAGCGGCGAAGCCACTGTCCCGACACGCCACAGGGTATTTTTTGTCAGCACCAACTGGTGGGGCCTGGAAGGGCCGATGCCTGCCAAGGGTGCGGGTTGTTCGAAAGAGATACCGAGGCCCCTGGCACACAGGCAGAGGGAGCACGGGTGGGTTTTTGTCAGTAAAAGTCTGACACGCCCTCCTGCTTCACCCAGAGCGGGAGAAGTTATTTGATGATTTCCTACCCAAAAAAAAACGCCAAGTGTGCAGAGCTTTGAATAAACTGAAAATTGTTGGTCACAGCCTGCCAAGCCACGTATTACGATGTGCTGATCGTGTTGTTTAAACGAGCAAAAAGTTCTTAGTTGTAGTTAGCTGCCTACTGATGTATTTCGTTGCCTGTACTTTGATATACATAATATCTACCTATAACGATGGATTGTTATTGAAGAGGGGAAGCATTGCGGTAGCACCCTCCTATTAGTCTCTATAATAATACCTAATTGTTTCCTAAACAGACAGGAAGGGGGCTAACTTCATTACCTGCCATGTCTGAGTGCAGTTTCATTATGCTGTAGGTACCTGTGGATATTTGATGGGCTACTGCGTGGGGTTAAGCTTTATTTCGTAAAGAAAAAAAGAGGAAGCATTTATTGGGACTTGCATAGATATTTCTACGAATTTACTATTATTATTACGACACACACACACACAAAATAAAAATAAAACAAAAACAACAGTATAAATAGTTTAGGAAGGAAGGTTAATGATTGTGGTCAACATACTATCACTATGAAAAGGTGCCTATAATAATAAGTTTGAAAAATCATTCGATAACACATCGAAAAAGAGAAAGAGATATACATTATGTCATAACCAGAGATCGGATATTCGGATGCATATTCACCTAAAGTGTTGTGTTAGCTAATATGGAACGCGCTTTTGTAATGAAAAAATCTTCATTTAATGTAAAAAAATGTTTTAACTAACACACACTACCCTCACTCTTACAGACTTTATACACCCTACTTACACATATTTGCATCGCAATTAATTTTAAATAAACATGTGTCTGAATAGCTATGCAATCCTAATAATTAAGAAGTCGCTTCCATACTATACTCCTGACTAGTTATGCATTCCCAGTGTTCCTGACATCCCTGGATTTTTTCTATTCTATTCTTGCCTGAGTAACCGGCAGCAAGTTCGTCATGCTCCCGTAGATGTCACTGCTTGCGGTAGCGTTGGGGATCGGGTTACCTCTTTCCCTCAAATATGGCGAGGGGGGTAATGGCTGATCTTTGCGTTATGCTCGTGAACGGGTGCTGCTTGTGGTGACTGGTCGTCTTGCTGACCATGATTTTGTTACTAATAATTACCTACTTGTTTATTTATTTTACGTCGATGGTCCTAGGTTATCATTTGTAAACATAATCCAGCATTGTTTATGTAAGCTATCACGCCATTTATACCAGGAGACTTTTATTTTGGTATATGCTTTGTTTACTTTTTATTTTTTGTGCTTGAGTTAATTTTTCATTTTATTTGTTGGTATATTGGCATGGCTAGCTGACATAAATGACAATTTTTTAAGTTCTGTGTCTCGTAATGTTGATTACTTTACCTATGTATGTATAGAATCAAGTCTATCCGACTAAACAGACAGCTGTGCTGCTGGGGAGTTTGTTGCGCCACTTCTTCTTCCCAGCTAAAGCACTAGGAAGTGGTGAAGGGTGGGCGTTTTGGGGGACTGTCTCAAGTACTTTGACGTTCGAAAAGTGCTGATTCTCAGCCTAATTTGAATAAATGACTTTTGATTTTGATTTTGATTTTTAACGTTTCCTTTTTGAAGTCAATATAAAAAAAATGTCATCAATATAAAAGTAACTTTTTTTCTCGTGCTTTTTGTGTTGTCCCACTACTATACCCTAATGGCGTAATACACTATCAATCAAAATCTGAATATTTTTTAAGAATATTAGCAATCCATAGCTTTATACGTTCAAAAAATTAAAAACGTAATGAATAATATTAAACTGTAAAAATTAAAGCCATTCCTACTGTCAGTGTGTTACGCCGTTACCCATCTGGTCAAAGATATCCTCCATGTTTTTCCAGATTTCTTTATGTTGTGCCTTCTCCGGCCAATTGAAGGAACGAGTCCAAATCGTTACGTGTGTGACGATCATTGCCCATCTGTGTCGATGTATCATTATAAAAAGTAGATACTAAGGTTAATAAAAATGCTACATTAATCACAGTGGTATTATTTAAAGTAAAAATAATATTGTATACAGAATACAAATAAATAAAACACATCTCCACACTATTTGAATTTTTCAGTATTTTGTTCCGTTCTGTTAAAAGCTTACACATATTTCTGTTTTATCTAATCGCCTTTATTTTATTTTATTTAAATAAATGATTGCAATCGTCAACAAGATTAATTTGACTTTATGCGTTTTTGTGGCGACAATCAGCGGTCCCAACAGAATCGCAATTTCGACTTTAAAGGTCGTTCTCTCGTAAAATCATTGACCCATTTCAGCCACGTTTAAAATATTAGCGTAAACATTTCCTTATTTTCGTTCAGATCAAAAGAATTATCCAACGAAATAATCAGTCAGAGAGTGCTTAGCCCAATAATAATTAATTTAAGGTTCGCTACACAAGTGCCCACTCTCGTTTCGACGAACACAATCTTTTTTTTTTTCATTTATAACCTTTTAATAAAAAGGTTGGCAGACGTCCTTTTTATGGGACAACTTAATAAAAAAGGATGGAGTTCAAAGGGAACGTTTGGAGTGTAATTTATGCTTTAAGAAAAATGAATGTAACGGAACACGTTCGAGTTTTATTGTTCTTACGATTGAGGTAATAGGAATATTTGTATGGACGGAAGTTTCCAGAATGTGTGCCCTACTTTGATATAAGTTTACCTTGACTGTGTTTTTTCTCTTTCTTGTTTATATTTGCATGTGAAGCGCTTGTACTGAGTAGTTTATTGGTGGAAAACACTATACTACTGCTCATACAAATGCACTTTATTCCACTATGATCTCCCACTTCTTCTTCGTCATAGTGTCGATGATTCTAATTGTTGGGTTTAGATAAGCTTCGACCAGAATTCTACCACTTCGACAGCGTTATAGTTGGCCTCGGAAATGTCCTCTATAGTGCAGGTGTTAGTGCACAGAGAGCACGACAACAGGTGGGGTATGGTTTGCGATGTGGCTCCACAGTCGCACTGCATCTGATCGGAGTACCCCAACCTGAACAAGTTCTACCGGCTGCGGCCCACCTGGCTTCTTAAATATAACTTAAATAGAAAAGTATGTTTGGTTCTGATTCATACTTTCTTGTTATTATTGCTAGCTTAGAAGCTCGCGACTTCGTCTGCATCAACGCCACCCCGTCGCATCGTATTGCCCGCCCGCGCTGTTTCTTCGTTTTCGTTTTCTGATTTTTTTCCGTTTGCTCGGCTCCTAAAGATCGTAGCGGGATCTAAAAACCTAAAGCCATTCTTAAGAATTGGGTTATCAAATGTAAAAAGAATTTTCTTAATTCGACTTTTAGTTCCAGAGGCTAGCGCGTTCAAACAAACAAACAAAAAAACTCTTCAGCTTTCACAGGTCTTAATGCTCTAAGTAAATAACATTTTGCATAACATTTTTTTTTAAATAAATCTAATTTTGTTTCTTTACATAATGGCTAACCTATTTATAAAACTAGCCCTCGAAAATAGGAAAATTCTTGGTTTTTTTTTTTCAAGTATTCATTAAGGTGCTTGGAGTTTAAGTCGAAGTAAAAATCGAATCAGCAGGAGAACCAAGGCAAGCCGACATAGCCCGAAAAATTGCCAAACGTAAGTGGAATTGGGCAGGGCACATTGCTCGCAGAACAGATGGCCAATGGGGCCGAAAGTTTCTGGAGTAGCGACCGCATAACCAAAGACGTAGAGTTGGAAGGCCTCCCACTAGGCGGACTGATGACCTTGTGAAGGTCGCAGGCATCCGCTGGATACGGGAACCACAGAACTAGTTCAAGTGGCAGAGCTTGGGGGAGGCCTATGTCCAGCAGTGGATGTCTTTCGGCTGAAATGATGAATCATCATATCATAATCAGCCTATGACTTTGCCACTGCTAGCACACAGGCCTCCTCTCTGTGAGAGAGAGTGGGCCGTAATCCACCACGCTGGCCCAGTGCGGTTTGGTAGATGTCACATATCTTCGAATTTTTGGTTCTAGGACATGCTGGTTTCCTCACGATGTTTTCCTTCATCGTTTTGAGAGCAGTGGTGATGAAATATTTTACACAAAGTAACGCGCCTATCGGGGTTTGAACCTACGACCTACAACTCGCGGTCGTTACCAGATGAATCATTGATAGGTTATTATTTCCACGTAACAGTGGTTGCTGAAAATGGTTATTTTAATTTTAAAAGAATGCTACGAACGTACAGTTCACAAATCATCATCATCATCGTTTCAGCCGATAGGCGTCCACTGCTGGACATAGGCCTCCCCCCGAAAAACAGGGTGGTTTGCCATAATCGCTACGCGTGGCAGGCGGTTAGGCGATCGCAGTATGGTGGTAAAATGCATAGAGAACGCTGCTGCCCATTCTCTAGTGAGTCCCTTAGTCGCCTTCTACGACACTCCGGGATGAAATGGAATGGTGCTATTCTTTACGTCGGGCACCACACGGAACGAAGTTTGCAAAGACTCTTAGCAAATAGAAATACTAATAAAACTCTATTCTGCAAAGCCAGACTAGATACTAATATATTATGAACTTCTAATAACAAATATTATTGTTTGCTTTGCGGTCATACACACATGGCATGGCCTGCGTTCTAAACGACGAAGTTTATTCAGTTAGCAGCGATACCAACTTCAAGTGATTCTCGACCTTATATAACAAAGAGCTAAGGTCTTAACCAACTGCAAAAAGGAAAGTTTAATATTGTTTTACAGTAGAAAGCCTGATAGGAAACTGCATTCATACTCTTATAGCAGATATGGGTAAATATTATACTCATTATGCACTGGTAAGGATAGTTTGTAATTAAAATTTTCCGAGAAATGTACAATTGACTTGTCGAGCTGTTCTTTACATAAAGGTGCTTTTACACGGGCAATTTTTTGAGCAATTATTGCTCGGCAACACTAATGGTTCAATCTGGATCAATTAAGTGGAGCAATCTGAAGCAACAACAATAAATTGCGGATATGTTTCGGGAATATTGCTTCTGATTGCTCCATATATTTCATGAGTTGCCGAATATCCAAACGGTTTGGAAATGTTTAGTCAATTTTGGGGGCGGCGCATTACCTAGTTTTTTTATGTTGCTCCATATTGTGTGGCTGTATCTTTGGCAACAGGTTGATATATGTTGCCATTGCCCTCAATTACTGGATGTAGTCGTGACGTCATAGTTGATGAGAATTGCCCAAGATGGAGCAATTTTAGTTGCTCGTGTGAGCACACCTTTAGTAATTATTCTATTTCCCTGAAAATAAAGGTTACAGACTGTAATAGGTACGATCGAAAAACGCTTGAAAGGCCCATACGGTTGTTTTAAGCGTTTTTCTAGCAATACTGCTTCAGCGAATGTACTCGTCATTCAGTTGTAGTTCATTTCTTCTTGTAATAGTAATTTGTTATGCAAGGCTGCAAAGTTGTTTTTTGGCGCGAGTACTTGTATTGAAAGCTGAGCAAGCGAAGGATTCTAAGATTGAATCATGAGCGAAGCGAGTAGTTCAAATATAGAATCCTGAGCGCAGCGAGGGTTGTAAAGGTACGAGATGCAGAATAACTTTGCTGCCGAGCGAAACACACAATTTTCCACCTCACTACAGCGAGGAAAATGCTAGGTGCAAGAAAAACAGCCTAAATAATATATTAAATTAGTGTTAGCATTGCATTGTAGTCTTCGAAAACGTTTTCATGCCTTTAAAATGTTTCCATGCATTGAACAAATTATACGTTTTTATGTACTTTTTGCGCGATTTTTCCGGAATAAAACTAAATTCTAAATTCGGCAACCTCTTGCACTAACGCAGAGTTAAAAGGTGTTTTTAGTTTAAAAAAAAGGGTTTCTAGATAAAAAAAAATGTTTTTATTTAAAAAAGGTGTTAAATTTATATCTTAACAAACCCAAAGTATGGAAAGTAAATTGAATAGAGACGAAAAATTTTAAAGTTTTTTTTTCATGAAGACCTGCTGGCCAGTGTGATTATTCTAAAAATGGGGTTGGCGCACTGTTATGAAATAAGCATTAATGCATTTTCAGTGGACTGGCTGTATAGAAAATTATTGAATAGAATGGTTCGAATTTCAAAAACTCTTTTCATGGTAGCGGATAAAATTGATAAATTTGCGTACAGTTTGGCAAGAAAGTCTTGAAACGGAACTAAAATATTTAACCATTGGCAACACTCGCTCTGCCTCGTCGAGTAAGGTACATAATCTGTCATTTCTTGTAATCGGTGTCTGTTTCTCGTGTTTATTTTTATTTAGTTGCGTTATTGTGGTGATACTGGTGACCCATTGTGTTCATAATGAACAGATCTGTTATTCGCAGCTCCGCAAGAGCGATAATTTAAAAGTGTACGTGAGATGTTTGGTGAAACTCGAGACCGGACAAATTTTATCCGATCTCAACGATTTGTATAAAAGAACCGCTGAAATGACAGGTAAAATTATATTTTTTACATGTAACCGCATGTAAAGTGTGAATTCAAGGTGTAATATCTAGTATAAACCTTTAAAACAATTATTGAAATGTGCATTCACGAATTTGCGGTTATGTTTACGAAACACATTCGGAATGTAGCGCGTTCGTATAATATTGATACTTTTTGTTAATATTGCATAAATCACTGAACAAAAATAAAATAACTGTGGTATTTTTTAGGTAAATCCATCAGTACTATATGGCGAATTGCAATAGAAGGACAAAGAAACAAAGGTGTTTTCTCCACGCCGAGGAAACATAGACTGACTGGAAAAATTCTTGTCAACATGTCATGAAAATAGAAAAAGATTATTTTCGAAAGGGGCAAACTCTGTATAGTGACATTGAAAGAAATATCATAAACCTACAAGATGAAAGCAGCAGTAGTGACACATCTGAAGACAGCCAGCAGAGTTTTGGTGAAAGCTCACAACAAGAAGTGGATGAAGACTTTTCGGGCGTGGAATACTAGAGAAAAACATTTTTGATTCTGATTAAAATTTTTGATTCTGATTATTTTCTTAGTTTTTGTTTAGAACACCAACTATGGAACATTTTGCCTGTGGTTAGAGGAGTACTTAGATTTGTGGGACACAGTCACACAATAGTCAGGCTTCCAATTTGTCACTGTGATCTAAACCCTATTGAATTGATCTGGGGTCTCGTAAAACAGAAAATTGTCTCACATAATATGGGATTAGTTGACATCAAGGTATTTATAAATACCTAATAATTTTATTTTTAATTCATTAAAATAAATAACTGCAAATGTTATCGTTCTAGGCAGTGGCTGAACAAGCGTTTCAGAGTTTTTCTTTTTTTCATAAAACCCACCAATATTCACCATTAATTGTCAAAAAAACTAAGTATCAAAACCGTTTTCGTTGTACTATATAGGGTTACAACATGCACGATAGTGGTGCCACCATTATTTTCACGACTTTTTGGCCAAGCTGTACAAAAGTACGCAGATTTCGAATGACAAACAGAATCTTTCCGAGGTTGTGAGGTGAAAAAGTTATTTATGTGTCTTTTTGGCTGCATAATGTCAGTGATAACACTTTGAGTTAGCCTAGCTTTGTACGATGTTTCAGTAGATTATGACACTAGCTTATACTTACTGGGTTTGTTTACTAATGTGCGGCGCTTCCGTAGGCAATCATTATCATCATTATTTTATTGATTATTAGGCAAACAGTAGGTACTTACGTAACATTTAATCAGATATTTTTTTAATCTACTTATTAAAGGGATCAAAAACATAAACAATTGAACTTATGTTTATAGCATAAATTATGACACTCGCTCAATGCTTCTTCACACATGCGCACGGCGACAGAGCGACGCGGCTTTTGTAGAACAATTTCCATTTTATTTTATTTATTTATTTAAAAGTGTTTTTTTTTCCAATAAAAAAAATCAAAGCCAAACAAACAAATAAAAACAAAGAGCACAAAAAATGAAAAAGAGAAAAATAAATATGCTGTTAGATTTTTCTTCTGTTTCTTGTTCTGGGTTTTTTGGTATAAATTTAAAGAGTTTTCCTAACGGTGGGATTTTTGTACAACTTTAACAAAACGCAATATATGCGTAGTCCTGAATCGCAATACTATTTCGTCAAGGCCCTTCACAAAAAAATACTACTTACAAAACAACTAGCCGTTATCACCAAAGATGAGAAGAGGGTGCAAGGCTAAATCGAATCCCCCGGAGCATATGTGAGACCCTTGTCACATGACAGTCGTCATTTCATGGGTATCTTGTTCCTGCAGGCAATTACAATGTGATTGACCACGCACCGCCTTTGGTAGACCTCCACCCCTCCCCTTAGCGTAAGAACTCTAGGGAAGTAAAGGGAAATCGTAAGCTTCTAAGAGCTCTTGGTAAACTGGTCGGTTATATGTACCAAGTGTTTGGTCCAATGGCTGGATTGATTGAGCTTTGGCTTTGAGTAGGTACTCTCTGTTTCAATAATGAAGTGATTGGCTATACGACAAGTTTTGTAAATGTTTGATTGGAATTACGTTCTGTTCGAGCCTCTGATGTAATTATAATAATAAATTGGCTGTGTTTCGCGGGTCTGCCTGTGATGATTTTAATTTTAATAGCACCATTCAAAGTGGCTTTAAACAAACAGAGGCTATCTGCCTAGCCCTTATCCAACGTAGTTGTGGTCGGCTTCCAGTCAAACCGAACGCAGCTGAATACCAGTATTTAACATGTTCCGACTGCCTATCCCTCCACAACCCAGTTACTGGGTAATACGATACCCCTTGGTAAGACTGGTTGTCAGACTTTCAGGCTTCTCACGACCCGTAACGACTGTCAAAGATCCACGATGACAGCATGGATCAACATCTTAACGTACCTTCCGAGGGACGGAGGGGTCTTGCTACGCAAATATGGTCACCCATCCACGGACCAACCGCGGCAAGCGTAGCTTTGATTGATTAATCGAACCGCGCGGCTGTTATTACTTAGCCACAAGCCCCACAAACAGCAAACAGAACTCAGTTCTATAAATAAATAATGTAATCAAGATTTTAAGTTTAAAATTATTTAAGAAAAAGGTCGTACCAGTCAATAAATGTCCATTGAAAGTATTTCTATTTATTTATTTATTTAAGGATAACCAACAAAGCTTACTCCAAAACTATACAATGTTAAAGCACTTATAATCTTACAATGTAGCCTTAATTAAAGGCTGCCACGGCATGCAGTAAACCTTGGAGGAGAAAATACAGTTACAAAACGGATTCAACTAATTTTATAGAATATTGTTACGTGAATACAGTTTATTGTTACAAGTTCGATTGACCCAATAAATTTCGTTCGTCGTTGTGCCAATCAATAAAAAAAGAAAAAATACTAAAAAACCTATCATAAGCGACACTTATTGAACAGAAGCACTATGAATTTAATGGATATCTTTACAATGCATTCGCCTTTGATCCAGTCGGTCGCTATTGTTGCCAGTGCAATACAATTGTATTCAATTTGAATGTGTATTTTAAAGTTAAACGGTAGAAAGTTAGTGCTTTGTATTAAACAAAAGTATTTTGGAATTGTTGGTATGATATGGTACAATTATCTTTATTAAGAAGTAAAATGAAACATGATTTTAGTTCAGTAAGTAGAAAGACGTTTTTACACGCTTTATATTAGCTTCACTTGTATGTTTGTTTGTTTGTATGTAACTGACTCCTTTGGACGCTATTTTGACCCACTTTAAACGGTCAGATTTCATTTAAACTTTGTAGACTTATCGAGGACCTATGACAATTCAATAATAAAAAATAAAAAAATAGAAAAAAACACGCTTTTGTAGTTAGCAAAACTAAAAAATAGAAAATAAATAATAGTTTAAAAAAACGAAAACAACACGCTTTAAAAGCCAAACTAAAAAGTAGAAAATAATTTAATTCTATTAAAAAGCGTGAGGTGCTTGATATTAATTGATTATAAAAATACCTCAAAAAGCACCCCACGCTTTTTAATAGAATTAAATTATTTTCTACTTTTTAGTTTGGCTTTCAAAGCGTGTTTTTTTAGTTTTTTTTAAACTATTATTTTTTACACGTCAAACGTATTTAAAAAACTACATGAGGTCGGCGTTTCCTATCTGACTACTCTGAGAAGAAGTGCCGAAACAAACTCGAAGGTTACAGTATCTTTTAAAGTCCAGACATAATCTTGGGCACATCATGTGAAGACCATGTAGATTGGTGTCTGATAAGGGCTTTTGAGGAAAGAATCATATAGATTGAGAGGATCTGTCCAATCAGCGTTGACTATATATATCAGTAATCATGCAGCTCAATTTCTGAGTTGAGCTGCATGTGAATAACAATACCAACGTATTTCTGGAATTGTCGATTCGCCCACAAATAAATTGACTTCGTCCGAATAGCCAATATTATATTACTTATTTAAAAATGACGGCCTAATAAGCCAGTTAAAACTTTTTTTTTCATATAATCTATCTAGTAGTATAATATGTAATGGATTTAATTTCGTAAAATCAACCTGTTTGATTTGTTTGGTGTGTTACCCATGTCATCTTTATTTATTTACTTAATGTGAATCCAGATACAAATAATTGTTAATTAATAGGTAAATAACTAATGACTAGAGCTATCTAAAGACTCGAAACTTACAATGAAAGAAGTCAAGTGTTTCAGTTTTCTACTGAAAGTTACAATGGTTGCTTATTTAATTATTTAATGATTTATTTAGCAAAGCTTGCAAAATATTAGATATTTAAACCTGCTCAAAATATTTCTCTCGTGAAAATCCCTTACATCATGTTATGTACATAAATTAAGAGTGTACACAAAACCTTAGAGATTTAACACAGGATCCTCTGAATACATTTTCACGAAAAATATTTTTTGCTGATGAATTTATTTTTTCTGACTTATAGGTATATGGGGTAAGTATGCGTGGGGTAAACACAATCAGGCTCATGTCACCCTTCTTAGTATAAAGTGAAGGGTGTTGGGATGATGTAAATAAGTTGCAGTGGGTCAATACTGGACAAAATTCTTGTGTAAAAAAAATCCGCTCGTGAAAAATGGAGTATCACATTTCGCGTGTTGAAACATCAAGTGAACACGGAAGACATATTTTGATACTCCTTTTTGCGTTATGAGGTTCGATTCGAATAAAATTCTTTTTTGGTGTTTTTTTTTAGATTAATATAAATGAAATGAAATTATTTACTTCAGACCAATCACACAGCAGTTACAAAAGTTCATATTATGTTAGTAGGTAGATACATAAAGCTATGTTAGTAAAATTTAAAATTATTATTATTTTGGACATGCATGAGCAACCAATCTCTCATGATTTGGCTGTCCACTCTGTCCGACACCACACTCAGAAGCGTGTTGGTGCTAGCCCTTACCCGAGCCCACAAAGAGGCCGTTCTTTTGCGAAGCACCTCCTGGAAGCCGTCCATGCTGTGGTCGGCAAACATGTGGCCGGAGCACCTCCATGGGAGCCCGAACAAACCCCTGAATGCGTTGTTATAGTGGATGCGCAGAGCATTGCAGGTTTTTAAGTGTAATTGCTCCACAGGTTGCACGTGTATAACGTTTGACAATAGCTTTTGAATAGCGTGACTTTAACGCCACGTGAGCATCGCGCAAACCTGCGAGAAAGCATTTTACCCCTTACCGACAATGCCTTGCACTCCCTATCCATGTCCATATCATCACTTAGTTTCTCATTGATCCAGTGACCCAAGTACTTAAATTGGGACACTTGCTGTAGGATAGTTCCATTTAGTGTAAGTGGAGGAGCTGGGTATGTTTTACTCCCAGCCTTGAAAACTAGCAGCTTGCTCTTCTGAACATTGTACTTGAGCCCATGGGCCATTGCATATCGTTCACGTACGTCAATCAAAATCATCAATGGTCAATAGTGACCTCACGGAACTAATTGAGGGGCCCAGCAGCACATGTCATCAGCATAGCTAATATTATTAGTAAAAACACCATCCACTGGATAACCGACATCAGCACTGCTGAGCTCCTCAATCAGTCCATTAACGTGTATACATTAAATAGAGTAGGTGAAGTAAACCCACCCTGCCTTACCCCACACTCCATTCTATATTCATCCGAGCATTCGCCCATCCACCTGACAAAGTTGCTTTGGTTATCATACCAGTATCTAAATAGATTAATGATCTCTACTGGCAGCTTGGTGTTAAGCATCATCTTCCTCCACAGAACATTGTACGACACCATGTCAAATGCTTTTGACAGATCCAGGAAGCAGGCGTGCACTGGTGTTTTCCTGTCAGTATAATACCGGACAGTATCGTGCGCTCACGCCACACCTACATACTGCAATTAGGTAGACTACAGAATGAGACCAGGTTTAGAGGGACTTAATGCAATAAGAAAACTCAAAAAAAAATCGTGTATTTGAAGTCAGTGTAATTCGTCCTTCGTTCTATTGGAATTCAAATATAAACTAGCTAGACAACCGTGCCACTTGGCTTAGCTTTCGTGAACAAAGACAAGCATTAATGCAACATTGCATAATGGATCATTAACGCTAATTATTTCATCAATTTAATCATGTTGCACAAAACAAATTTAAGGCGCTAATGGAGCTTGCTTTGTGCAACAAAAACTGTGACAGATTGCCTCGTTCGACACTTCATTGTTTATAATGAAAGAATCATTAAAATCGAGTGTAACGTTGCTTTCTGCAAAAAGAAAATGGTAGATAAGTATGTAATGACGATTTTAAAAGTTAAAGTTCGTTACTGCACATGCTGTCAGTTAGCTTAATAAAGTTGGTTGATGTTTTTCATTTAGTAATTACTTTTGAACGTTCTGTTCCTTGCTTGTAGTGTGACAATGGCTGCCTGAAAGCGACGAGTCTGTTTGTCCTAGCAGTAACAAGTTTACACTGTGTTGCCTTCGTTAGTGCGTGTCGCCTGCCTAAATTGTTTTGTTAGGCTTCACGTAGGTATAGTTAGTTACATGCTATTAGGAGAAAAGTCAATTTATGTTTAATTTTTGTTCACTAACTCAACAACAACTCAAAACGTATGTTTTGCAGTGCCCTGACAAAGCTATTGAGCAGTGGTGGCCCAGTGATAACCTACAAGTTGTTGGTCGTGGGTTCAAAACCCACGCTTTACTTTGTGTAACTAATTTCATCACCCCTGCTCTCAAAACGGTGAAGGAAAACATTGTGAGGAAACTGGCACGTCTTAGAAACAAAATTCGAAGTCATGTGACATCTACCAACCTGCACTGGTAGATTATAGCCTACTACTCCTTTTCGAAGAGAGGAGGCATGTTTTCCAGCCATGGGAACATTATATGAGGGTACTAAGGGTTTTTTTTTGAGGGTGGGAAATCATCAAATAACTTCTCCCACTCTGGGTGGAGCAGGAGGGCGTGTCAGACTTTTACTGACTAAAACCCATCCGTGTTCCCTCAGTTGTCAGGGGCGACGGTATGTCTTTCAAACAACCCGCACCCCCGGCAGGAATCGGTTCCCACTGACCCCACCAGTTTGTGCTGACATCTCACTGAGGCGCGCGTGGAACTCAACGCGCCGTCGACCCGGGCTTGGTCCTTACCGGACAGCGAGCTACCCATTACTCGCCATCCGCAACCCCGCGCCTACGGTGGTCGGGAATCAGCTTGGGATTCCCGATGCCCAGGGCGTCTCCTGCGGCGACTAGGGCCGTGAGGGCGCTTTTACTGCCTCTCGCTCACGCGCGCCACCTCCCTCTTCGCGAGCATCACTGCTTCGCAGAAGGAGGTGACGGCTACCCATGCACTCCTACTACAACCCACACCTCCCGAAACAAACGTGGCCGGTGAGGACCAAAATCAGGTGGAAGGTAAGGACGCCATGCCGCCTCTCAAGCCACTCCTCAAAGAGGGGACTTATCGCCGCAATGGTGGCGTGCCCGAAGGAATTAGGTGTTTGCTTCATATTAGGTAAAGATAAAATAATCTTAATTTTAACCTACAACTGACCGTAAATTGTAGGAGGCGGCCATTAATCAACATTGACTCAATTATTTTGTATTTGTTAGTCGTAAAAATGTAGAACGAACAGCACTCTTTGCTTTCCCATGTTTTCGCTTATTTATTTCGGAAGCTCTATTCTAACAATAAAACATAAACTTATGCGTTAATAGTCATGCAAAATGAAGCAAGAGTGTTTCGTCTACATCATTATCTGGCACCCACCCTATTCCAGCCCTTCCATCAAAAATACACTCTATGGCCTTGCAATAAGGTTTCATAGTTTTAATATAGGGTGACAGGATAACTTGTATACAGCCAGTTGTTTTTTATGGTGGAATAGTATTCCTGTCGTGAATAATATGAGCTTGTTTGCACACTGTACATTTATTTTGGACGCACACACGTTAACGACTATAACTCGAGTGGCGGAAAAGTTGTCTTTTTTTGTTGACTGTAAGTAGGTAGGTACCTATTAAAATTAATTTGTACGTGTTTTTAAAAGAAGTCGTCTTTCGTTTTTAATTAATGCATTGTTATTTTTAGGGGTTATGATAAAACAATTGATTTATATTTTAACTTGTAGTACCTAAGTACATCTATTGGTATAGTGTTACCCAGTATATGGGAGGTGGAGGTCAGATATGCAGTCGCTGTACGTATAATACTGGTATTCAGCTAAATTCGGTTAGACTGGTAGCCGACCTAAAAATACTTGGGAAAAGACTAGGCAAATGAGACGATGATGATATATGATAAATGATAATTAGGCCTCGCATTCCAGGATGACGTAAGCGGCTGATTCCTCGGCGTCACGGCAGCCCGTGCAAAGCGGGCTGTCTGTGGCGCCTATGTTAAAAACATGTTTGTTAAGGGGGTTATGGCCTGTAATTGTTCCTATTATTATTCTAAGATTATTTCTACTCAGGCTGAGAAGTTTTATGATTAATCGCGGGTGTACAATTGTTAAAGCCAACTTTGACTGTCTACAGTCTGTTGCCCGTGACCATCTGTTGTTATGGAGTTCGGTCGATTTTTGGCGAATCCACGCACGAAATTGTGAGAAAGGTAGGGGGAGAAGCGGGTACGGGCCTAGCACTTTCATATCAGAGGCTCTCTTCGCAAGTTCATCCGCGGCATCATTGTCTAAAGATCCACTAAGGCACATGAGATTAGGTACATAAGTAACTACATCCCTTAACAGATAGCTGTATTAATTTACTTTACTTTTATTGGCTTCAAGCGAAGGATCTAAATGGGTATTTTACATACGGTACGTTACAAGTTCCTTAATTAATTAATTTGTGTCTATAAATATCTTGTCTGACCTTGCAATGCACCAACCATAGTTTTAGCAACAATAATAAAACCGCGGGAGGATTTTTTCACGCACTGGATTTTGGACTTTCTGTTTTGAACCGAGTGTGGCGGACATCTACAATGCCCCACATACGAAACTTCAAATCAAACAAATGTGGAAAACACAAAAAGTAAAGTGGCGCCATCTACAATGCCTTAAGCGAACTACTCAAGACTTAACGTCACGCCGCTACTACATCAACTACATTTCGCAAGCAGAGTTTACCGAGCGATCTACATATATACAAGATCTCGACATCAATCGTAGGGTAGTTGCCCACCAGACACAACACCCGTCTGGTCGGAGGATCCTCCTTTACCAATACAGTATGAGTGAACTTTACACCCTGTTCTTCATACCTCTATACTGGTGACCTCGGGAAAGAACGTCAACGCAACCTTCGTGCAACAACCTCATTGAGAATACAACAGTGAGTGAGTCTCAGCGCGTTGAAAAAACAGTGTTCGATTTTTAACTCCTCAGCGCTAAGCAGGGCGTTGAAAATTCAGTGCGCGGGAAAATCACGCCCCGATTTTATTACGTCCGTGGGCTTAGCCGGGTATACTCAAACATTTCATCAACATTGCATTAACAGCTTAGGAACAGTTGAGTAACATCAACATTTGATTAACTTCATTAAGAACAGTTTGAGAGTGAGTCAATAAATAGTAATCACCATAATAAGGTCTCCCACAGACAAACGCGGTGTGAGGGTGCGACGCGTTTCTGGTAGAACAAAATCCTAAGAAGTTTTACCGGTGTCGCGTAGTGCCTGCTGAGCCTTAAATATTAGCTTCTCCTCAAAAACACCGACACCGTGCTATGTACCCGACACTAAGGAGGAAAAGATAACGAAGATGTCCAATTACCTAAGTGATAGAAACATAGGTAATAAGTCGCAAACCTATCTGTCTGAAGGCTACAAAAAAAAGTTAAAACCTCATTTGCATTGATGTTCTGACTATGAAATTAGTATGTACTACACATTTTATAGTTGACAAAGTGCCAGCCAGTCCAATGCCAAATAAAAAACAATAAAACGTTATATGAAAGGCTACGTTGAATCATAAATTGCTTTACAACCTTGATGCAAGCAAATCCCATTTCTAGGCACTTGTCTTAAAGATCAAACTCGAACATGCACTTATCAACACGTATTAGTGTCGCTTCGTTCGTATCACTATCGGTACTTCCCCTAATCTCCAGGGCTGCTATTGGTAGACGCAAACCTTACCTATCGCAAAATTAAAGTGTGAAAATTTTCTAATTCCTGACATAAATCATGAAATTTTTAATAACGTATAAAAAGATATCACATCTTTAAATTGAAATGGCGAAAAAACGGTAGAAAACTGGCGCGGGTTTAAGCAGAAACGAGAGAAGTTCTACATCTCGCAAGTGAAGTTTTCCGGCGAGTCAGTATATATACAGACGTCAGTGTTACTCCGTCGGTCTTCCTCCGGGGGTCTTCATCGACCGACCCGCTAGCCGCAGGCAGTATCCTGGTGCTTGAACCATGTCGGCCCCGGACGCCATTGTTTTAAGTGCAGACGTTATAATCATTCGTAGTATGAACACACGAAAGGTAACAGCGTCTGTCACGCTGTGTAAATTTCTACTCCTCCTTTGGGTTAAGTTAGGCGTCCGAGGCGCTTCATGGTCATGTCATCACAGTGCTGGCTATAGCGACCCGCGGTGGCTCTGTAAAGTCCACTGCGATCAGTACGAGTGAGCTATCCTTACCACGGGAGAATTCACTCATCTTGATTGTGGTGCTTGGAAGATTGAAGACCCCCAGAGGAGGTACCCGCTGACATATAACAGCGTTAAGAAATATATTTCCGCCAAAAAAAACCTTTTGTTGTTTAGTTTATATTTTATTTTAAATACAATATCTACACTTCAAAGTACCTTCTTATTCTCGTGTTTTGTCGATAACAAAGTCAATGAAAAGAAAGCCTAATCGATTATGATGATATTTACACTACAGTTAAGAACCATGAAGTATTTAAATTAGATGTCCACATTAATTGTGCGTTTAATTATCACCTTATAAAAAGCGTATACTAGCAATTCAAAATTGTCATAGCAATGAGTGGTAATTTTTCAAGTCATTGCTATTCGTTATAGTGCATTACTTACATGAAGATTTCTGTGAAATACATACGTAAAGCAAACACATCGTACCCCTTTTTATGAATATAAAGAAGAAGGAGTGGAAAAGCTTATATTTTCATAAAATAATGCTTTCGAAATAAATTAAGTTTTAAATGAATTATGGTCGAATTCCGACCACCGGGCGATCACTAAAAATTAATTATATACTGTCCATTGTTTTACAAGGAGCAACTGTCTATTTGACCTCCACAATCCAGTTACTGGGTAACACGATAGAGATGCCCCTAGGTAAAACTGGGTGTCAGAGTTTTGAGCTTCTGACTAGCCGTAATGACTGTCAAAGATGACAGCCGAGGCCAACGGCATAACGTGCTTTTTCGAGGCGCGGAGAGGTCTCAATAAGTAATGGATGGTCATAGCCATCCACGGACCAAACGCAGCAACCGTAGTTTTACGTAATGGATCGTCTCGTGCGGTTGTTACTATTTAGCTAGGAGCCACTCTATATATCGTACATAAAATAGCAAACAACATAAGATGTTATTTTCGTATTTGATTATTAGCACGTTTATTATCAATATCTGGATGAGCTTTGCTCGGTTTTTTTTTTGTTAGCCGTTTTCTAAAAATCAAATCGATTTATCGCCCCCGAAACCCCCTGCATACTAAATTTCATGAAAATCGTTGGAGCCGTTTCCGAGACTCTGATTATATCTATACATATATCGTCTGCTTACTGGTAAAACCAGTTAAATACATTTTTTTACTAAATCGAGTTAAAAATGCAGTCAAAACCAGTTAAATACATTTTTTTTACTAAATCGAGTTAAAAATGCAGTCACGTTTAATTTTTTACGGGCTATCTACAGGTAAAATTAAAAAAAATGCAATGTCCAATGGCTGCTGAGATAGTGAGTTTGTAAAAATTATATCTTCTCACATTTTGTAAATATTATTTAAGAGTATATCTTAAAAGAAGGGTAATTAGTGCAACAGTTTGTTTTAACAGTTTTTTATTAATGTGTTTAAAAAGATCAAATTAAAACATACACTTTGAAATGTCATTTACTCGAAGTGACACAGACTGCACTTATTACTTTTTACCCGTAAGCAGACGATATACAAGAATTACTCGTTTAAAGGTATTAGATAACGTTATCATTATTAATACTTACTCATATTGTACATTCGGAGATTAATCCAAAAATAATAAAGATAAAAACTTTAAATGAGAAGTATTTCTAGGAATTAACTAGCAAAAAGATGTTATTTTCGTATTTGATTACTAGCACATTTATTATGATAATGTTATCATTATTAATACTCATACAGTTGCAGATTAATACAAAAATAATAAAGATAAAACTTTTAATGAGAAGTATTTCTAAGAATCAAACGCAAAAAAGCCATGTTTCCGCCCGGGATCGAACCGGGGGCCTTCTGCGTGTTAGGCAGATGTGATAACCGCTACACCACGGAAACGATATATGTAGTGGCCAAATTTGAGTACATAAACCGAAAATAGTTGACACTTGGCAGAGAAAGTATATACGAGTATGTATGGATTGATCTTGATCTAGTTTTAGTCACGGCCGGCGACCTATTGAAATAACTTCACTCTAAGTCAAGTCGATTCCCACTGAAAAAAAAACTGAATTTATGAAACAGTATAATTTTATTGGTATATTATAATTTTGCATGCCAGAGTTGGTGCAATCACTTGACGTCTAGAAATGTATGATTATGTACTGTTTTGAGCAATAAACATTTGTATTTGAATTTGATAATGTGTTACGCAATTACTCCGCTGGCCGAGTTCTGTCCAGTTCTGACCAGTTCTGACCAGTTCTGACCAATTCTGTCCAGTTCTGTCCAGTTCTACCTGCTGCCAGCAACTTCGTTCTTGTGAAATTTTAACCCATGACCCGCCGCATCGCATCCCGCAATTAATTTAAGTGTTTATTTCGCTTACAACAACATGAAATATTCATTTGAAAGTATAGGAAAACTTTCTCTTTGTTTTTCAATGTTCAAAGCCTGGATGGAACACGTATCCATATGTATCCAGGCTGGATTTTAGATATATCTTAGTCACAACATCCATCTTAATTTCAATATATATTTTAGCCAGCACACTCGAGTACAACTATTTTTATTTTTTGCAGAGTACCTTCATTCTATTTCAAAAACAGAATTTTTTGAAGAATTGCTTAAATATGGAAAAGATGAAAGGAACATTCATCTTTTCGACTACATTTCATCTTTTCACTTTCGTGATGTCACTCAGGACTCTGAAAAAGAAATAAGATTGAAATTGTCCAGCTATTCTTCGAATTTTGCTGCCAAATGCCAAATGAGTTGCTGCGGGAAAGTCAAAGGAGCGATTCTTAACTAAGAATAAAAGCTAGTTGGATGCTGAGGGCATACGATTCCGCATAAGTACTACCCAATCGCGGCCTTCTACATTATCTGTAGAAGCTACTCCTGCAGGAAGACCTTGAAAATATTTCGAGGAATCTTCATTTAAGACGAAGAAGCGTCGAGTTACAGATCTCGTTGAATCGCGTAGTGTTGCTGACTGCTGCAGCTGTAGCTGTACATTCGACAGGCAACAGGAACGTTGCCAAAGTTATTAAAGATACATATAAGTGAAAGACTCTGCAAACGTTTCACATAAGCTTTGTCTAGACAAATTTTACCTTAGTCTCTATTCGTTGATTCGTGGCATTACATGCCTGCTAATGTATAAAACCTGCCTGCTTGTTAATAAAACACTGATCCATAGTGCTGCGGTCTTCAAAACTACAATAGTTCCAATTGGGCAGCTTTCAGAAGAAGCCCAAGAAGCTAAGAACAAAGATTGCCGTAGTTTCTGAAAACATAACACCAGAAAACGCTCACGTATTGCCAGAAATAGAGACTTACTAACCATGTTGATTCAGGGTGAAGAGTTCACTCATACTCTATGGAGATGGGAGGATCCTCCGACCAGACGGGTGTTGCGTCTGGTAGGCAACTGCCCGACGATAGATGTCGGGATGTTTGTATATATTCAGATCGCGTGATAAACTCTGCTTGCGCGATGTAGCTGATGTAGTTGCGGTGTGTGTAGTTCGCATATAGCATTGTAGATGGCGCCACTTCACTTTTTGTGTTTTCCACATTTGTTGATTTTAAGTTTCGTATGTGGGGCACAATAATATATGATTCTCTGATCAATAGCCTTCGAGATGTACCTTAAAAGAAGGTGGTTGGTGATGTCCAGAGGTCTTAAAATTTATTGTAGCCCCAACTGTAGAGCCTCGACCTGCACCACGACCAAACCTTCTTCCTCAAAATGACGCAGGTTGTCATGTGCATATCCGGTTCATCGGACGAGTCTGATGAGGAGGACTAATGATAATCTTTATTTGATCTCTACTATTTTGAAATAATCTTGTTTTTTGTTTTAATTTAGTTTTAAATAAATTTATAAAGTTATCGTTTTTCTTTGTCTATGAATTTTTATTTTTAGTTGTTTAAATTTATCAGCGCGCATAACAGTCTTCAGTGGTCTTTGACCAGTATTGCATGGCGTGTTGCCAGTGATGACATATGGAACCGAAACGTGGTCGCTCACAGTGGGCCTCATAAGAAGGCTTCAAGTCACCCAAAGGGCAATGGAGAGGGCTATGCTTGGAGTTTACCTACGTGATCGAATCAGAAATGAAGAGATCTGTAGGAAAACCAAGGTAACCGACTTAGCCCGAAGAATTGCCAAACTTAAATGACAATGGGCAGGGCACATTGCTCGCAGAACAGATGGCCGATGGGGCCGGAAGGTTCTGGAGTGCCGACCGCGTACCGGAAGACGTAAAGTTCGAAGGCCTCCCACAAGATGGACCGATGACCTTGTGAGGGCCGCAGGAGTCCGCTGGATGCGGGAAGCACAGGACCGGTCGATGTGGTGGAGGTGTGGGGGAGGCCTATGTCCAGGAGTAGACGTCTTTCGACTGAAATAATGATGATGATGAGTGCGCAAAATCAACCTATAATGTCTCCACAGCAGGGACCCAGGCCTAAATTGGGACGGGCGCTAAATCCACCGAGCGGGCCCAGTGCAGGTTGGGTTGGCGAACAGTGTGTTAACTTGAATAATTACCAATAATCAAATAATATTAATCCTCGATGACATAAACCTATTTGCTCATCATTGCAGCAATTTTAATTAAAATGTTTCGTTAATAACAAATTGAATGCCTTTTGTCTGCGATAATTGGTATTTAAGAATGTAAATTGGGATAATTTGTTAAAGGTCGGAAGAGGGGTTTAATGGCCTGTGTAAATTATTTTACAGTATTGTTTTGTGTTTATGTGGATATGAGGCTAGTAAAATAAATCGAATCGTATGGGAGACAAGAAAGTATTCTACCCGTTAGTGCTCCTGTAGACGGCACGACGCGACAGTGCGACATGACTCTCCACTAGAACAATTTTTATGAAAACTTTTTGGAAATTGATCTACTAGAGTCGCGTTGCAAGCGGGCACACCCTTTATGCCTGGAGGCTTTTATGTGGGTATTGAGTTCTGTTTACTTTTATTGTTTTGTTTTTATTATATATATCTGCTTGAGTTCAGTTACTATGTTTTATTTGTATGCTGCTTACCTATTATTGTACAGAATTAAGTTTTTCTAACTTAACAGACAGCTGTGCTGCTGGGGAGTTTGTTGTGCCACTTCTTCTTCCCAGCTAAAGCAATAGAAAGTGGTGAAGGGTGGGCGTTTTTGGGGACTGTCTTATGTAATTTTGACGTTCAAAAAGTGCTGACTCTCAGCCTAGTTTGAAAAAATTACTTTTGATTTTGTTGCGCTGTCGCGTCGTTCCGGTCTCCGGGATCCTCTATCCAATACTCAAAAAGTTACTTTAGGGAACATCTTCCTACTTCATGATTACTATACTGTCTGCTAGGCCACTAACTCAGGCCACGGCTTAACCAGTGTGGATGTCGAAAAATATACCTCTGAAACGTGCTAATAGGACAAAAAGCCTATGTTTCTCCTATAACATCAGTCGTCTGCCAATGAAAATTCTGTCAAAATCGGTCCATCCGTTTGGGAGATCAACCGCTATGTGTGTGTCTGTCTGTGGCACTGTAGCGCTTAAACGGGTGAACCGATTTGGGTGCGGTTTCTTTTATTTAAAAATCGGTTTTCTAGTGGTGGTTTTCATAAATGTTTCAGCATACTCAGTTCAGCTGTTTGAAGAATATCAGATCTTTTCTGATTGATGAAGGGATTTGAGCAACTCATGGGTCTCATCGAGTCCAAATTTGGTATTCTATTACTTCAATGATATTAGACGAACAAAGCAACATAGAACGAATGCTGGAGCATCACCTGGAATTTCCAGGATTACCAACTTCGTCACCAACAAACAGCAGAAGTATTGTGTTTGGGCTCATTAAAAAGGTCTCAACGAATAGGTTATAGATAAATGGTGATCAGGGTCTGATGATGGAGTAGTAACGACGAATGAGGATAAATTATTAACAAATTTTGCTGTGGGAAACACACTTAGACATGTGTCGATCGTAGCGTGTTTACTATTACTATATTAAGTTTGAAAAGCAGAAAATAAAAGATAAATTAAACATTTAAAAACCTCCGACCAAATCAAAAGCCTCTAAAAAGTAAACAAATACAATATATTCGCCTTTTAAGTTTAATAAGAAGTTGTAAGTAGTATTTTAATCAAAGCATTGTCATGTTGGGGTACGTTTAATGAAAATGCCGAAGAGACGGATAACATTTACACTAGCATTTACTATGTAATAAGTATACATATATGTTTAATAAATCAGTTACTTATCACCTGGGAGACTGATTAAAATTGTATATATTAAACACTAGCTTTCGCCAGCGGCTTCGCCCGCGTGGACGTCGGAAATTATCCCACGGGAACGTACCACAGGGATAAACAGTATCCTATATTAACATATCCAGGTTATAAACTTTTTCATATATACAAGGTGTATTTTTAGTCACCGTTTAAATTTTTCAGAGTGATAGTACCCGTGAAATTGATCAACTTTCTACAAGGAACATGGGTCGAAATATGAAAAAATAAAAATCGGACGTAAAATCAATAGTCAGCTGATCGATTTTGTATGGGAGGTCCGTTTTTTTTTCATATTTCGACACATGTTCCTTGCAGAAAGTTGTTGAATTTCACGGGTACTATCACCCAGAAAAATTTAAACGGTGACTAAAAAATCACTTTGTATTAAGAATAGATTGAGTAACAAACATCCAAACATGTAAATATCCAAACATCTAAACATTCAAACTTTCACATTTATAATATTACCAGGAATTATATTATATGAATTATAAGATTATACCATCGTGAGCGTACAATCGGGCAAGTATCCTATGTCCTAACTCAGGCGGGTCTACGTTTGTATTGTGACTGTCTGTCATCTTTTAAATGGCGCAATGTTATCATTATTTTTAAATCGTCACACGTGTTCCCGGGCCTCTTAGAAAACACATTAAGTCGCAACTTTATGATCTGACAACTCGACCCTAATAAATAATCCTGTTCCTTTAAAATTCTAAAACAATTTTGGAACTCCTTAGAAACCCATTAGGGCACTTATGCCAGTTATTAACAATCGAACCCAATAAATTACGTCACTCAAGGATGTAATAATTCTTGCAAATTCTAAGCAGCGGACGGATTGGCCGCATCTGGATACCATAACTTGAGCCCAGCGTACCCTTAGAATCCATTAAAAAATTACGACAAAAAACCCAGCGATAAAACTATTCTGAGAAAGCGACGCTGGGTCAAGGCGTGATGATTTTGAAGATGGAGAGAGCATTTAGAAATGAAGGGAGTTGGTTTTAGACCACGGTAGGAGGTAGTCGAATTAGGGTACGCTTGGAGAAGTGAGAACGGAGTCGTGAGCAATGAGACTATGTCTCTGTGAGAGTGTTATACAAGTTCTTAAGTGATTGATAAGTGTATAGGTTTAGACTAAGCTATATTAGTCTAGAATGAATGTAAGGCGCGTGAATCTCAGAGAGAGTTTGTGGACAGTCTGTTTTAGATCACTAAAGGGTGCGGACGGAATATTATAGGCTAGTTAAGTTAGGAGACTTGGTTTTGACCAAGTCTCCTATGGCTATCGCCAAGAGGCCATGTCATGCACAAGTGGGCTGTCATAGATGAGCGATTATAATTGATAAGTTAAATGTAGCTGGGTTGAAGCCTAAGTTAGACTAAACTAGTATCTACATAGTGTGTGTGTGGTTGTTTGGTGCGATTGGGTGAGTCTTTCATCTTAATAACTATCCTAGGCCGATAGAGTTATTAAAGTTCTTATAACTAATTAGACAGAGACGTGTTGCTGGGGAGTTTGTTGCGCCACTTCTTCTCCTCAGCCCAAACACTAGGAATTGGTGACGGGTGGGCTCTTTGGGGCTGTCTATAGACTTTCATGAGAGTTGATTCACAATTCTATTTAAATAATAATTCTGGGTTTTGATCCCCTAGTACTAATTCTTGAATTTTACTATTCTTGCTCAGACCAATGCTAGAGCTTTTAGAGAGATTATTCAACGTCTCTTAAATAATTATTCTTGAATCTACATTTTCAACTCTATTATTACTATTATTAGTCATCCGTGACTATTATATTCTTGATCTCAGATCCATAATTCGGTCAGATTGACATGAACACGTGTCTTACAGATATGCTTGTTGTGCAACGGGTGAACTTCCAGGGGTTTGGGTGACCACATCTATCTCATATTCGGTCCAAGGACTGATAGGGACCATGTCTCCAAAAAGAGCATGATGACGACGATTTGCCGCAAGAACTGGCCGCACCATTGTCAGACAAGGACGGTCGCATGGTTGCCGCAGGGAAAGCCGCTTCGTCACGTTTCTCAGTTCGAAAGAACTGCTAGGGACCATGTCTCGAAAGAGCATGACGACGTGAAGTAGCTGAAAAGCAGCTTGCGTCACTTTATGGAAGTGTTGCCCTGAGTACTCTGAGTGTTGACGTGAAGTATCGTGTGAGTAACGATTGACCAGATACCTGATACGCTAGCGTATGGGTTACTCGTACATTTATTTAGAAATACAAGTACTTTGAGTATCACTGATATTTAGCTTTCTAAAACCACATCCAATATGTTTCCATAAATATGAATTCTTAAGTATAATTTAAGGCTATTCGGAATTCATATAAAGTAAATCGGTGGGAGAGTGACCAGTCTGGTGACGAGCTCTACAGGGCCGTACGGGGAGGGGTGCGGTCCTTCCCCCTTCGGGGGAACCGACCTAAGAGCTAATATTAACATAATTAGGAAAAACGAAAATTTTATCGGCCTGGGGTCATTTAGGAACAGTCACAGTATCCATCAATATCCGTTCAGTTCAGTCGTTATGAAATCGAATCAGCAATTTATTTCACACAACCATCCCAAAATATTAGCCGTTCGTGAACCAAAAGCAGAAGTTTCCGTGATTAATGAAGCTTAATGCTTAAGATTGCAAGTTGTTGATACTGTCAGCACCATTCTTTGAAGGTTTCCTTACCGGATGATTAATGTTACGCGGATATGTTAACTAAATGTTTTAACCTTTCAAAAAAAGCAGAGAGTAGGGGAGAAATTTGTAAGAAAAGCTGAGGCCATCAGTATTTAATTAGTACATTTTGATTTGGTAAACAAAGAGTTTGTGCAGTTCTTGGTGGAGGTTACGTCACTCATTATTTAGGGAAGACGCACTACGGTAGCGCGCAAAATTAAAATTTTCTGAGGTATTTTGCAATTGTGAGTTTAGTGTCAGGTTGTATATAATTGTTGATTAAAATATCATTTGCGACCGTAACATGGCTATAACTATTTCAAATAAGAAAAATATGACTATTTCATGAATTATAGTCAATCAATGGGATTATAATGATGATCTTTGAGGTTTGTATTGATAATTTTAGAGATGAAAAAAAACATAAGAAAACACTTTATTGCGGTTACTTTGATAGGAAGTAATTTTATGTTTTTGATTAGCCTTAGCATTCAGAGTGATAGCAATAGCATATGCAACAAAATGTTGCTTAGCATCGATGGCAAAGCAGAAAAAAAAATCTGTGATGTCAGGTTAATTCGTGCAAGTCGACTAATCCCTTTGTTTCACTTCACTGGCTCACTACCACACCACGGGCTACCGTGCAGACCTGCAGTGCTATTCTGTAAAAATCTCACTGTGATAACTTAGGTGAAGTGAGCTCAAAGTGAGCTGCCATTAGTATCAATCTCACCTAAGTTCTCACGGTGAGATTTTGAATCAGAATAGATCCGCTCCTTCACTTTATCTGTTTCCTGCCATTCTCGTGACTGACAGATGGCATTAGGGACGGCAACTGCCTCTTCTTGTGTGAATGAGACAGTGTTTATATATCTATTAAATAGATACACTACTGTCCGTTTAAATCAAAATGTCTATTGAAACTGATTTGATGGTCCAATCTAATTCTCTTACCAAATTTATTTTTTCTTTACCAAGAGCATAGATGAGGAAGATTTATGGAATATACCTTACACTCTTGATATTCTATAATGTAGCATAGCCGACTAAAGTGTCGGCTATCCCGACCATGTCGCATCCTCTATTAGTATCTTCAGTCTTCGTGACATCGGCAGCAATTTGATACTGCGTGACACGGGTGGGCAATTTTCCATTATTTATAGCTTGAAGAGAATTTATGTTCGCGCCATTGTCGTTTATTAGTGCTGTTCGGATGTAAGTTATGCTTACAAGTTTAACAGTGGTATCGCCGGCTTCGGTGGTTATAGTGGGGCAACTTATGTATAAGTGGGGTAGTTAAACATGGGCTAATTAGAGGAAGTATAATGTGAGTTATGTTAGTGTTAGCTGTGTTTGCATCTTCCTTCTAAGTTCATGTTTCGATAAATTCAAGGTCAAGTTATAAATCTGCTTTTGACACTTAAAATGGCAACTTTGTAGGTAGGTGTAGTACGAAGTGGAGATAAGGACTGCTGTTGCACTTTAACCTTAACTATTTTTTCCCTTGTATCCAAGACCCTGAACATAGGAGAAGAATCTGGGGTCTATCTACTGACTAAGCAGAAATTTCGTAGTGTTGCCCGAAGACTTATTAGACTTATACGTATTATTAGGTCATAAGAGATACGAAGTTGGAAACGCCCGTTCCAACTTCGTATCTCTTATGACCTAATAATGAATGATAACATGATTTATTCCCAATGTGTTTTCCCCCATCCATTAAAGTTAAATATCGGAACTAGGATTCACTGCAAAATCAAAATCAAAATCAAAAAGTCATTTATTCAAACTAGGCTGAGAGTCAGCTCTTTTTGAACGTCAAAATTACATAAGACAGTCCCCCCAAAACGCCCGCCCTTCACCACTTCCTAGTGCTTTAGCTGGGAAGAAGAAGTGGCGCAACAAACCCCCCAGCAGCACAGCTGTCTGTTAAGTTAGAAGAACTTGATTCTATACAATAGTGGGTAATTAACATTACGAAACACAAAAACATTAAATTTGCCATATCTCAGCTAGCACAGGCTTATATACCAACAAAACATTGAAAACATAGTACAGGCAAATAAAATAAACCAACACATGAACTAATATAATTATATAACCTGTCAGTAGTCAAGCTAACACTGGTGAAAGAACATGAACATTGTCTTGAGTTAATCACTGCGAAGTTTCGAACTACTTTCGGACGTGCCCGTATTTTAGTTGACGGAGTTAGAGAGCTCCGAAAGGCCTCCTGAACTAATGCGCACAGTGTTAATGAAGGAGTTCAACGATAACATCCTTGATTACAAAAAATAAAAAAAAACTATTATTATTTATTTATTTAATACTTTACACACAGAAATGTACAGAGGCGGACTTAATGCCATAGGCATTTTCTACCAGTCGACCTTTGGGCGATGCAGAGACAAACAGTGGTAGGTGCTGGTGCTGGTGGTGGTGGTGGTGGTGGTGGTGGTGGTGGTGGTGGTGGTGTAGTGGTGGTGGTAGGTGGTGGTGGTGGGTGTGGTGGGTCTATAGTGTTAGCGTAACTATCCTATATTATTCCCACTGCTGGGATACAGACCTCCTCTCTATGAGACATAACCCACCACGCACGCCCAGTGCGGGTTGGTAGATGTCACATGTCTTCGAATTTTTGGTTCTAGGACATCCCGGTTTCCTCACGATGTTTTGCTTCGACGGTTTGAGAGCAGTGGTGTTGAAATATTCAAAATTCAAATTCAAAACCATTTGTTTCAATCCATTTTAGATCATATTAGTTTTAGCAATAAAATTAAAACTTAAAATAATTTAAAGATAAAAGATAAAAAGATAAAAGATCATTTATTTGTCAAACATGCGTTTACATAAACTGACTAATCAGACATGCAGGGTATTAAATTAATATGTTGTGAGCGTCCATGTTTTGCCATTAACGCCGTACAAATTTTGTAGTTATAAAAATTACATTTAATTGCATTTACTTAAAAGTCATTTTAAATTTAATTACAAAATACACAAGAAATAAATAATAATTGAAGTCAAGATATTAAAGTATAAGTATGTTATAGTCAAAAATAAATTAAATTATGTCCAGTATATTCATTATTATGCAGTCAAATAGTATCATTTAAAAGTCAATTGATTTAATATTCACATTATTACATCACACATCATCATCATCATTATCACATTATTACTTTACAGAATGTAAAATCAAAACCAATCCACCTGCAACTTGTAAATCGCAGCGGTCGCAGCCGTTAGCACTGCAGGCTTACGGCATGACGCTTTCGATTTCTCAAAGATTAAACACAGTTCTTTCTATACAAAGTGACATTTCGTTACGCCAATTTTTCGAAAAAAGAAATCCTAAGCGAAAATAAAGAATTCCGAGTCGAATTATGTAAAAGAGAAAATTTCATAAATTGTACAGTTGACTCTTTCTACTTTGCTGTTGTCGTATAGTCTACACCAAATGTCAGTTTTGTCTACTCTTCCGTGGACAAAACGGTGCTCGTGCTAAGCCTGCTGTACACGTCTGCGCCCTCCATAGTGTTTTGGATATACATTCAACGCAAATACAGTTCACGTAAACTACCTTCATATGAGAGGCATCGATGATGATGGCAAGACTACTTGGTACGAGTTTAAAGAAAACCAAGATCTAAAAGACATTAAGGTTACATGCAGTTTCAAGCAACCGCCGAACAAGCGACCTATTACCCTGCACACCAAAGCCAATGCGGAGTGCATTACCATTTTTATAGCAGCGTGTCTGCGTATTATGCAGATTGCCGTTCGTTGGCCAGCGACTGAGGAGTGCAATGTATGGGGAAGGCCTAAATTGTTGGAGAAAGCGATACAAAACATCAGTTTAATTTTCTCCTGTTGATGCATTTTGACCAATGGATGCATTTCACCCCTTTTTAGGATTCCAACCTTATTAGAAAAAATGCGCGGTATCCACGGCATCGTTTGTGGCACCGCAGACGTCACCTGAGAGAGGGCAGGATTTGAGGAGGTGGAGCATAGTTTGCGACATTTTGACCAGGTTGGAGTAACATCTTCTCACTTGAGCCCGGAGATGGTTCCACCACGAAAGATCACACCCTGTAGGGAGTTGCTTCTTTGGAGGTAAATAGTCAGTAGGAGGGGGAAGAGTATCTTGCTACAGTTTGCAACGGGTGGCTGGTACCCTTTTCCTGGTAGAGACGCCGCTGATTTTAAGGAGCTATGCTTGTGCTTTAGCCATTGCGTTGGTAGCTGTATGTTAGAGACCTCCTCTCTGTGAGAGGAAGTGGGCCATAATGCAGCACGCAGACCCAGTGCATGTTGGTGGATGACGACCCACGATGTTTTCCTTCACCGTCTCCAGAAACACACCATCCAATTTTTTCTGACACAAACGCTTAAATCGTTTGTTTGCGGCACACCCAAATGTGTTCTAAAAGCGAGCGCTGCGCTAATCTATGCAAACCCGTTTTAAGATTGACTTGTTTGTAGGACACACTTGGTCCGTGATTACTGTGAGCCGTGCACGTATGGGCCTAATCCCGGGATTCCGTGTGCGGGATTAACTTTACAAAAGGTTTGGTGTCTCTGTTTTTATTTTAGAGATAAGTCTAAAGGAAAGTGAGCGTTATTAGTTTTGTAAGATTAGATAAACTATTTTGTGGTGGAGTTTTATTTATATGAATAAAATAGATATGCATTCTTACTAACAAACAGAGAATAAAGATAATCCATGTTTAAACCTATGAAAATGTATGGTTCCTTTTACATAAATTATTCCTGGTATAACTTAAGATTTCGCTGTTTTGCTAAGTAAAAAGAAGGATTAAAGTAGTACCAAATATCTCATTAATTATAAAAAAAATAGTACCTACCTACCTAGTTGATACAGTATCTAATGAAAGAATGACGCATCTAGTTATTGAATAAATGGATACCGTTTACTTCAACCCACACTCAGTCGTAGAGATCACACCATGACATAAACTAAATCGTGACACCTCATCGTATGCTATACAACTCCTTCAGATCACAACAACATCCCTAATACTCAACTCATTCACCCTCTCACCCTCTATTTGTCCATGATCGTCTCTTTTATTTCACCCTGAAAGAATAATAAACAATAAAACAAGCGTTCGTACCCACTAGTGTCACAGTGAGAGCGCAAAGGAAGTAATAATCGTAAAGTGAGCCGCGTATTTCCGGCTTTGCTTGCAATTGGGTAGGGTTGGCTGTAGTGTAATATTTTTTTTGAGCCAATTTATTAATTAGAAAAATGAAAAATTAGGCGGTACGAAGTTCGTCGGGTCAGCTTGTTGCAAATAAAAATAAAAAAAATACACAACAACAACTTAATACAAAGTTGACAAGAGCCCCGTATTAATTGGTAGAAATTGGTAGGAGAAATTAAGGTTATGTCATTTATAAGAAGCAGTAAAAGAGTTGGTAAGGGCTGCGCTGACGAGAGCGAGTTACTTGAGGGTTTCGTAAGAAAAAGTGTCTAGAGCAGAATTAAAATAAAATTGTGCTGTTAATTGGCATAGAGGCGTCCAAATACAGTTTTGGGACCATCAGTTTTCCCCTTGTTTTTAAGATTCGATAGAGTAGATTTACCCGCGCATTTGCTAGTGTTTCAATTGCAGGCGTGAATTTTGCGATTTGCTTTACAAAACTTTGTCATAAAACTTAAAACCACAACATGAGCAGCAGTTGCATTCACAAAAGTATTTAATAAAATCATTTCTTTTCTAAGAAATATTCTTCTCTTATCTGATCTACTGATGTGTTAATTTTAAGGGACTGTCTGTTCTGTTTGAAAGATCAAATAGTGCTGATTTTAAACTTAATTTGTATTGGACATGTCCACTCAATTTGTGTGGTCTTTCCTCAAAAGACCATTTCAGACACAAATCCACATGGTCTTCTTATGATCTGACCAAGGTGATGTCTGGACTTTTAAAGAGACTGACCTCTTGAGTTTGTTTCGGTCTTTCTTCTCAGAGTAGTCAGATAGGAAACGCCGGTCTTATCTAGTTTTAAAAATATGATTGACATAATGATGATTAATTAAAAGTGTTTGTACAAACCTACTTACAGAAATAAAATCATTTACCGTTTATAAATGATTATTGATTTGATTGATACAGGAAGTAAACAGAACAAATGATTTCAAACCAGCTTTAAATAGGCCTTGCCTCAGTTCACGCACAGCCCTACACACTATTGACGTAGACACCACGCTCAACATCGGATGCCAACCGTTGTATGCATCTGCTGCAGAAAATCCTGATATAATCCCGAACCCACTGCAACAATCACTGAAATTATTGGCTCGGGGGCACGACACGAAATTGTGAAGGCTCAGCGCGTCAATAAAATTTTGAATGTTTTAATTTAAATTGTATGGATATCGTGTATTTTGCAATTTCTGTATTGGAAGGGCATCTTTTGAATAAAATCAATTTAAGTAAAATGTCTTCATCATCATCATCATCATCATTTCAGGCGATAGACGTCCACTGCTGGACATAGCCCCCCCAAAAAATAAAATTGGGGGGGTATTGCCATAATCGCCACGCTTGGCAGGCGGGTAAGCGATGTGGTGGTAAAATGCATAGAGAGCGCTGCTGCCCATTCTCGAGTAAGTCCCTTAGTCGCCGTCTATGACACCCACAGGAAGAAATGGGATGGTGCTATTCTTTACGTCCGGCACCATACGGACGGATGTCTTCATATGTAAATGCTATGGTATTATCCACCAATATGAAAGTAGGAAGCTGTGGTTGTTTTTCGGCCTGTCTTTTTGAATTTTAAGTTGCTGCTTTGAGTTCTCAATTTGGGTTTAATTATACATCCCGCAATGACAAACTATTCCATACATATTTATTTACATTACCAGCTATCTATTAGAATTACTTGTCCTTAATTTTAGGACTTCATTTTTAGCTGAAGTTCTAAGCTGAGGCTTGAGCCTTCGTACAAATTTAGGTACCCAAGAAATTACCAACATACCGATTAATGATGATGAATGATTTTATTTCTGTAAGTAAGATTGTACAAACACTTTTTAAGAAAGGCCGAAACAAACTCAGAAGCCTTGTTTAAAGTCCAGACATAATCTTGGTCAGATCATGTGAAGTCCATGTCGATTGGCATCTGAAATGGTCTTTTTAGGAAAGGACCACACAGATTGAGTGGGCATGTCCTGTCAGTGCACGCATTAGAAGTCATCGAGCAGCTCAACGGAGTTCAAATATGCGAAGACAATAATTAAAGAGATGATATTTAGGTAGACCGCATAAAGTGTACCGTGTGGTGCCGGACGTTAAAAGAATAGCACCATCCCATTTCTTCCCATGGGTGTCGTAGAAGGCGACTAAAGGACCTACCAGAGAATGGGCAGCAGCGTTCTCTATGCATTTTACTACCATACTGCGATCGCCAACCTGCCTGCCAAGCGTGGCGATTATGGCAAAACACCCCCAGAAATGACAATTGGGGGAGGTTTATGTTCAGCAGTGGATGTCTTTCGGCTGAGGGAATGATAAAGTGCTCAAACTGCAAGATTATGATTAAAACTAAATCTGTGGGAGAAAAAAATGACCGACATGGGTTTCACTATAAAATTAATTCAAGTTAATATTCATGTCTTGTTGTATAATCATCAAATGGGAAATGTCATCAACATTAAGGTCTTCATGTTGTAAACAACTCAAAAAATCTTTTTTGGAAGAACAAAAATATCTTGGTAACCCTATTGTAGCGACTATGGTAGTTTTATGCAACTGTTTGTAAGGATTTGAATTGCTTCCAAGTGCTGTTTGTATTAATATTATTGGCCTTATGATTCAGGTTTTTTATGTTTTACAGTTTTCAGAGGATTAAATTGTGTGCGAAGAGGGCTCTCATTGTTATTCTTTGTCGCAGTGCTTTTATGAAGGTTTTTATTGCCGTGTTTTTGTTAAAGATCCTGTTTAACTTCAGTTGTCATGTTGTGATTATTGTAGATAATTATTATATTACTATCCAAATCGTGTTACATAAATATACAGGGTGGCAGGCACTTCGACGGGAAAACCTAAACCATAAATTCAGTACAAGATTCTAGACCCAAAAAAAATACCACAATACCACAAAAATTATCTACTCTACGTAGATAATTTTTGCTGGTTTAAAAAAATATGCTGTTTCATAGAAAAGTGCAATACCTCGATCGAAATGTGTTGAATCAGTTTTTTTTAAATAACCGACAAAAAATGTTCAATAGAGTTACTGAATCAATAGTAACCGCATCGATTTCCATACCACACTGTATTTTAGCAACCTTGTACTGAGCTCAGATCTATTTGCACAAATAAATATCACTTAATTTCAACATTTTATTTCTCAACAAACACGCGTAATAAATTGCCTTTGATACAGGATAAAATTTTGACCAGTGCGCAAACTGTAACCATATTCGTAGAAAGATAAAAAAAAAAATTTTTCGTCGGTCATACAAAAAAGAATCAGTTGTTCCATACATTTTGAGCTCGGAGGTATTGTACTTTTCTATGAAACAGCTGATTTTGTTTTGTATTACCGACGAAAAATTTCTACGCTAGAGGGTCTAGAATGATATGCTCTCTTTACAGTTTGCGCACTGGTTAAAAACTTATCCTGTATTCTTTGATCATTATTTGCCTCATAGACGCCCACGAATCGATAGAAAAAAAATGGCATTAATGTACCTATTTTTCATATAACTATTAAACGAAAAGATTAGAGCAGTGATAGCCCAGTGGCAACGGCCGTGACTTACAACTTGTAGGTCGTAGGTTCGTGTTCGTCATTATCGTTTCAGCCGAAAAACGTCCATTGCTGAACATAAGTCTCCCCCATACACTGCAACTTCGACCGGTTCTGTGCTTCTCGAACACACATCAGCTCATCCAGTAGATTCCTGCGGATTTCACCACATCACCGATTCACCTTGTGAGAGTTCTTCCGGCTGGCGGCAGGTGCTTTACTTTGTGTAAGATATTTTATCACCACTGATCTCAAAACGGTGAAGGAAAACATCGTGAGGAAACCCACGGCCCACTCTTCACTGAGAGGAGACCTGTTTTCCAGCAATGGGAATATTATGGGCGGATTTTACATGCGAGACTAGGGAACTCCAGGCCTCCAGGGGAATTGCCAATGTCTAGGCAACCGGAGACGAAGTATTATACAGGGTTATTGGAAAAACACCAACAACCTCTTAAGAGGTCATTGTACTCATCATTATGAACAACTTTTACTATGGGACCAAACCTGAAATCGCGAAAAAAAAAATCAGCTGTTCCTTATATTTATGTTCGTATCACTCATCAAAATGTAGGGAACAGCTGATTTTTTTTTTTCAGGTTTGGTCCCATAGTAAAAGTGTCCCATAATGATGAGCACAATGACCTCGTAAGAGGTTGTTGGTGTTTTTCCAATAACTCTGTTTATATATATTATTGCGCTGTATAAAATAATGACACACCCATTAAATCGGAATACATCGAAAATAATGCTAGGCAATTACTACTATGGTACTTTTCTAGACGTAGAATAAATGTAGGCACATAAAAACCGGAAGTCGGTTGTTTTTTTTTTGGAAAAAGTTTTTAATTTTCACTTTTTAGTATAGTACCTACCCCACCCACACCAATTCGAAATTTGATCATACTTGGGGTCAAAACAATGCATATTTATTCGATAGCAGCAATTGCGGTTGATTTGCTATCATATTTTGAAGAGTTCCGTTGTCTGTCTCCGAAGCGCATCATCGGCACCCTAATTGCGTAACGCACGATTAATCATAATCTGAATCATTTTGAAACGGATTGCTCATCCATTGCTTCATATGTTCGACATATCTGCTCAACAACATTGCTGCATTGTCTGCTCAACAACGAAATTAAGGCAATGAATATTATTGAACTGTCAAAATGAAACCGATTATGATTGATCATGTGTTACGCAATTAGGGTGCAGATCTATTTGAAATTTAAATGGCACCATTTTGGGATAAACCCCTTTCGAACAAAAAAAAAATTGCCATTCCAAAACTGCAATTAAAAAAAATATATATATTTACATGTTATTAAATACTGGTAAACAAAATACTGGTATTCAGCTGCATCCGGTTAGACTGGAAGCCGACCCTAACGTAGTTGGGAAAAGGCTAGGCAGGTGATGATATATATTTACATGTCGAATTGATAACCTCCTTCTTTTTGAAGTCGATTAAAAATAAACATTATTTATTACTTTACTTGGCGAGATTTAACACGGAACTGAACTAGAAAACAAAAATCCACCCCAAAACTCACTATCATAAAAATATCGACGTTAAACTACGATATTTGCTCTGTATTCACCAAAATCCCATCTGCATATACCTACATATCTACCAGTTAAATACAGTTCACAGCTCTTGTTGACTCGAGTCGATAGCAGTCAGAATTCAACCCTTGTTATGACTGACGGCTGCATGAATATTCAAACCGTGCGAGCCGCGGGCGCTTCGGTTACTTGTAACAACTATCTGTGGGAATTGTGTGAAGTTGTAAGGATGTTATTGGGAATGGAGCGATTTTTAAGGTTGATTGGGGTAACGAAATGATTATCGTTTTAGTTTGTGAAATTGTAGTGTTAACTGACTATGAGTGGTTGTAACTCATCATCTCAACAATGTTGGGGTCGGCTTTCAGTCTAACCGGATGCAGCTGAATACCAGTATTTTACATGGAGCGACTGCCTATCTGACCTCCACAACCCAGTTACTGGGTAGCACGATATCCCTTGGTAAGACTGTTTGTCAGACTTTCGGGCTTCTGACGACCCGTAATGACTGTCAAAGATCCACAAATGATAGCCGGGGCTTTCCGAGGCACGGAAAGGTCTTGGTATGTAAAGATGGCCACCCATCCACGGATCAACCGCGGTAAGCGTAGCCTAACCTGATTATCGATTCGTGCGGCTGTTATTACTTAGCTACAAACTGGATTAGGATATTGCTAATAAGTTGCTACATAATTATGTTCGAAAAATTTGTCTACTCAATGACAATTTCACAACATTCATTGCGTTATTTAGCAATGAATGTTGTAAAATTGTCAAAATTAAAGCCATTTTTAATGTTAGTGTTTTACGCAATTGCCCCGCTGTACTCAGCTAAGGGTAAAGAGTACGAGTAGCCACTCATATCATGCTACAGTTCCATTTCATTACTAACCTGTAGGTAGTCAAAAAAATGGTTGTCTGTAACGTTGGTTTACGGACGATAATTTTACGTGATAATGTCATAAGAAAACAGGCCGATCGTACCTCTCTATCGTTTGTTCCACGCACTCGCTTGCACGCTCGGCTCAGGCGGAACGTGACAATGAGTCGTACTTTGTCGTGCGTGCAGCATATTCAGCAATAACAGTTCATAGATTTATAAGACGATATCACGTCAAAATGTAGTGTCTGAGAAAGAGCAGAAACCTGTTATCCTGTCGGTAGCTTTCAGTATCACTGCTCATCATCAGTCTCCAGTGTAATGTAAAGATGGTAACCCCTCCACTGAGCAACCGAAGAAAAGGGCCTGGCTGAGTTCGAAACTACGACCTAAAACTCGTAAGTCGGAGCCGAAACAACTGCGCTACCACTACCTATTCCAAGTGAATTATCTTACTACCCTACTATCCTACTAATATAATATAATATACATCATCGTTATCATCATTTCAGCCAATAGACGTCCACTGCTGGACATAGGCCTCCCACAAAAAAAAATGGGGGTGTTTGCCGTAAACGCAGGCGGGTTGGCGCGCTCAGTATGGTGGTAAAATGCATAGAAAACGCTGCTGCCCATTCTCTAGTAAGTCGCTTAGACCCGAGTTCACCAACTACAACATAACCATTGATTACGTATGCGTCCTGTTAGCATTAAACATATGTTTAAACAACCCGCGTTTTTTTCGAGTTCACTATTCAATTCTACGCAACGGTTAGATAACCGAACGTTTCTGAATGAGTGACTCGAAAATGACCGAAAGATCGAATGGTTTAACATTCTTTTGTAAAAGACGCTACGACAAATGCCGAAAAAAATGGGTTCGGAAACATCTGGCTAACAAATTTAATGCTTTCGGCACTCACAGCAAACGTACTTGGCTATTCAAACTTCTTTTAAATTAAATCAAATAATTCCAGAGCACTCACTACGTTTGTATGTACAAAATCTTGTACAAAATGCTTTCTGGTCATATTCCTCGAAATGATTGTGCCGTGTTTGGAATGTACGGGGAGTGCGCAAAATTACATATTATCTTCAAAATCATCGAACACATTATCCTCTTCAAAGACTAAGTAACTCAAAGCATAATAACTCATTTTTATTTTGGAACCAAAAGTGATTCACAATGCAAAACTTCAAATCAGAAAGCCTAAACCAACGGTTAAACTGGGTTGGCCACCTCGTTTAAGTTAATCATCCGATTACAGGTCTTAACCAATGGTTAGTGCGTGGCGAACAGCAAAATATTTGTAATCAGCCGGTTATGGTCTAACCGGCTGTTTTAAATTTAACCATGTGTTGGTGAACTTGGGTCTTAGTCGCCTTCTACGACACCCACGAGAAAAAATGGGATGGTGCTATTCTTTACGTCTGGCACCACACGGAACATATGTAATATACATTTAACATATAATATAATCCTACTAATATTGTAAATGAGTAAGTTGTTATGTTTGGATATTTAGATGTTTTTTTTATTTAATCAAGCATAAACAGAAACAGCTGAACGGATTTGAATGAAATTTGGCACATAGTTAGTTTATAGTAGTACGGCAGTAGTACGGTCCCGTGGGATAATTTTAGGACACCACGCGGGCGAAGCCGCTGGCAAAAGCTAGTACTATTATAAATGTGAAAGTTTGGCTGTTTGTTACTCAATCACTTAACAACGGCTCAACGGATTTGGATGAAATTTGACATACAGATAGTTTATAAGTTGGATTAATACATAGAATACTTTTTATCCCGGTAATATTTTCCCGTAGGATAGTAAAATTTTCGACCTCCCCGCGGGCGAAGCCCCTGGCAGAAGCTAGTTTTCAATAAATATTGAACTTAAGTAGAAGTAAACCAGCACATTTACCACTCTGTTCTATCAACCATGTCATGTAACATCACTAATTTCAATCTAATGTATCATTAGGCCTCTAATTTACAGGGGCTGCACTAAATCGTGTCGGCCCCTTAATTTATAGTTCGCGGTAGTTTCATGGTCTACTGGACAATTAATCTAACAGGTATTTAGTGGTGGACTGATGTATGTTGGTATGGGTCGGTGGTGAGATGGTACTAGGAAGCCTTGCAGAGTAAGTTCCTATGACGTTATGATTCGTGACGATCGTGACACAAACTTTTACCATGGATTCAAAATTCTAAAACCCTCAGTAAGACTGTGTCATGGTACTCACGCGATGTCTCTTCCATCTCTTATGATTTTACTATCATTGTATGAATTTATAAACTCCGCAGACCCGATGGGTCGGTATCTAAAAACGAAAAGCGACGTTTACGAACGCTGTTAAATGATAAATGATTTTATTTCTGTAAGTAGGTTTGTACAAACACATTTACACGTCAATCATTTTTTTAAACTAGCTGAGGTCGGCGTTTCCTATCTGACTACTCTGAGAAGAAAGGCCGAAACAAACTCAGAGGTCACAGTCCCTTTTAAAGTCCAGACATAATCTTGTGGACTCATCAATGTGGACTCATTAGTTTTGTCACTTGAAGTGTGAGTTGAGAAAACCTGTTTTCTTATGTTTTATCGTGTTCAGATATCGATACTAATGACGTCTATGAAGTTTAACCTTATTACCTGAAAGAAACTGATTTTGAAACTAATGTTTCAAGTGGCTACCTACACCGCGGTCAAAGATCACAGAAAAAAAACATTTTTTTTTTGTCTTATCGTGTTTGAATTTCGATATCCGCGTCTGCGGAGTTTACTAGCTAATTCTAAATAACCCTGTACGTCTTGTAAAATCTCGGATCTCACTAAGTTGAATTTTACCAAAAGAGACTGGATAAATCAAGGTGGGCTTATGAAGACAATGGTGACCATACTTAGTTCCTAGATAACACATTTCTACAGTGTTGTAGATGGCCAACATCAAAATAGCCAACGGTTTCGATACTCACATAATAGATAGCCTCGGCGCAACAACAATAAGTACAATAATATAGTAAAAACATTATTTTTTATAATTTCTGTGGTTTATGCTATCTAAAATAAATTTAGATGGATCGATTACCGTTCTATCTATCTGTTTCATTCAATAAAACACTTAAGAGCAATAAATAGCTTATTGGGCATAAATAGAAATAAAAATCACAAACAAAACATTTTGCCTGTAGAATGAATTTCGAAAAACGCAAATTACTTTAACATATTACATAGTAAAATAGCTCACTATTGATTCATGCTTACATATTTCAATTTTATTGCACTACTACGATCGTTCGCGACTTTTCCTCCATAATACATTTTTCATTTATATTTTCAGACTAATTTATGGCAGCTTGAAAAGCAAGATTCATGGAATCTAAAATCTTTAAGTACTAGCTTATCCATTGGTTTCAGCTGCTTGTTTTATGTTTTTAGAGGTATGCGTTTTTCGCAACGAGGGAATTATGATGATGGTGTTTGATACTTTCAAATTGATCCAACTCAATGTACCCTTCATGATTAACAAGTTCTAATGGACTGAAATTATTAGTTCAATTGTTTTCTGTATACAGAAAACTACCTATGCACGCTTTAACAGCTGCACGGATTTCAACGAAATTTGCTACACCATGATCTTAGTTAAGGACAGAAAATAAAAGGAAATTTTCCAAAAAAAAGAAGTAAGTTGGCAAATTTAAAAACCTCCACGCGAGCGAAGTCCCTGATAAAAGGTAAATTAATATCAAATAGCTGCGCCCCGCGGTTTTGAAGATAGGCCTCGATCCCGTGAGAATATCGGGATTAAAGTATCATATATCTAATCCAGATGATAGCTTACTTATGTGCCAATTTTCATACAGTTTTAGCGTGAAAGTGTGACAAACAAACATACAAAGAATTGAAATATCCTTTATAGGTATCATATTTAATCATAGCCTTTTCCCAACTATGTTGGGGTCGGCTTCCAGTCTAACCGGATGCAACTGAATACCAGTATTTTACATGGAGCGACTGCCTATTTGAGCTCCACAACCCAGTAACTGGGTAATACGATACCCCTTGGTATGACTGGTTGTCAGACTTTCGGGCTTCTGACGACCCGTAACGACTGTCAAAAATCCACAAATGACAGCCGGGACCAACGGCTTAACTTGCTTTCCGAGGCACGGAGGGGTCTTGGTATGTAAAGATGGTCAGCCATCTACGGACCAACCGCGGCAAGCGTAGCTTAACCTGATCGATCGACCCGTGCAGCTATTGTTACTTAGCCACAAGCCTCTCAAGGTATCATATTTAAATATATATTTTAAACATATTTATATTTTTTTAATATTTAATATTTATTAAAAAATTATTATAGAATGTAGAATATATTTTTAATAAATATATAAGTTGAAACTAATCTCGACGAATATTATAAAGAGAAAACTCTTTATAATATTCATTGCGATTCGTATCAACTATAAAAAAATGGGGAGCAGTGATACCCGCCATAATCTCGATGACTATCATCCCATTACTTATACGTACAGAGGCCAGCACATCATGCTACCCCAATCTGTCCAATTTCAAATCGTTTTTAAACTTTATAACAAAAAAATTAAGGTTCACGTTCACTTGGATTTTTTTTACAGTTTAGGATAGCTTGATTTACTGGCGTCTGTACATAATAAGCCATTCTCAAAGAGCTCGTCTAGATACGTGAGAAGAAGACGTATGTGGTTTAAGTAAACTTTAGCTACAGCAAGTTGAGCATAAGATACCAACTGCCAACTCAAGTTCAGTTTCGACCAAACAAGCGAATTCCTATTCTATCCCAACTCTAGCCCATTATTTTCGTGTAATCAGGTATAGAGATTTCTTTTGCTGGTCCATCTATACTAAAATGGGAACAATATCAAGATAACTAGTCTTTTCCCAACTTGGTTGGGTCCGGCTTCCAGTCTAGCCGGATGCAGCTGAATACCAGTATTTTGAACCAACTTCAAAAAGAAGGAGGTTATCATCAATTCTACACGTCTTTTTTTAATGTATGTTCGAGCATAACTCCGTTATTTAAAGACAGATTTGCAATATCCTTTTTGTGTTCAAAAGAGGTTTGTTCCAAAATTATCTCATGTAAATTTCAAATAAATCTGAGAGAGACAGAGACTACATTACATGGAGTGACTGCCTATCTGACCTCCATAACCGAAATTTTACTGCATAAATGTGGACTTAAATTTGGCCACTATGTATATCGTTTCCGTGGTGTAGCGGTTATCACATCTGCCTAACACGCAGAAGGCCCCCGGTTCGATCCCGGGCGGAAACATAGTTTTTTTGCGTTTTGATTCCTAGAAGTCCTGTCATTGAATTTTTTTATCTTAACTTATTATTTTTGGATTAATCTCTGAATGAACATTATGAGTATTAATAATGATAACGTTATGATAATAATCGCACTACTAATCAAATGCGAAAATAGCATATAATATTGTTTGCTAGTCATATAATATAAAGAGCGAGATGTAGAGGGGCTCGTGGCTAAGTAATATCAGCTGCATGGGTCGATCCATTAGGTTAAGCTAGGCTTGCAACGGCCGCTTCCGCTAACCCGACCCGAACCAGACGTACCCGGCTTCGGCGGAAGGCGGATAACGCCCTCTTCCAGCCCCCCTAAATGGGTCCAGCGGCGACGGATCTGGGGAAATCTGTTGCCACCTTAGGACCCAAGATGGCGGTGCGTAGTGCGTAGTGCGTTCCACGCGCGCCTCTCTTTGATGTAAGAGTGGAGTTTAACATCTCACTGCCCCCTAACGCGAGGTGGCCCGCAGAGGCGGGCCGGCACTAGCCGCGGATCTCGGAAGTCACACTAGTTCCCGTGATCCCTGGTGCATGTGTGAGACGGAACATCGGGGTGGTTTTAGTCAGTAAGAGTCTGACAGACCCCTCCGCCCTCCCCGGGGCGGAGGACATCCATCGTGGATAGGTAACCATCCATTGAATTTCGTTGGTGTGGATGATAAAAGTACGTTAAGCCGTTGATCCTTGCTGTCGAAGCTCCTCACGCTCAACTCCGAATGTAATTCGCAATGAGAATTAGATTTTTATGTACCATGAAAATGACACCCATGATAAAAATATTTCACAGTCGCCATCGTGGATTTTTCATTTTGACCTCACTATTTATTAGCACCCTCGAAAACCATGAAAACGATCTCTCTCTCTCTCTATTTCTTTCTAGTATCAATAATAGATAGCCGCAAATATAGGTAAGTACAATGAACTTTTCATATGTATTGATATATTTAGGTTAATTATAAATGTTTTTAGAATTAAAGTTATTTATGTACTGAATACCTATAATTATGTTGTAGTAACTGACTAGTTTGTTCGTTTGTAACGATATAAAATGTTTCCTTGAAGAGTCCTCATCATAGCGTTCGGATTTGTCAATATGTGGAAAATGTTTTGGTGATTTTGTTTTATAAACCTTACTGATTAGTGTCATGTGTATTGTAGTATCGCTTATTTCAAAATAAAATTAAATAGTGATGGGATAACGATTTTTCGTTACATGACGCTTTCTACAAGGTTACTGTTCAACCGTGAACAAGCAATAACATCACTGCGTCAGCGTTAAGAGTGACATACATCTTTTTTATGCGCCGGCAACACCAGCACACCGTCAGCGCTAAGAAGTGACCTACTGAGATCTTCGCCTCATCGGCCCGATACACACACAACACACATAGAAATAGATACCAATGTGTATTGACCACAAAACTTGTACATAATTAAGTTTTATTGTTATAAATCAGTCATCAAGCTGGAGTCGAGTGTGATTAATCTCCTGTAACCTCCTCTTACTGTGGCCAAGACATCTTTAGCCATCATCGTTCCTATGACTCTGTGGGATCGGCAGTAAGAAAACCATATCAAATGTGCATTGCAGAACGTACACAAACCCCTATTCCTTCCCAAATTCCGTCTGTTACCGTAGGTCTCCTTGTAACAGGCTTCCCTCTCGTAAGCCAACGTAACTCACGTTTGGTATGGTTTGTGTGTGTAAGATTAACCTAGGCCAGGTTGATAGTAAGTTGGGTCTTAGATAACTGTTAGGTACTAGGCTCAATTATCTCAAACGTAGCCAGACTGTACGTAATTTGGAATAACAGCCGTACTAAGCTGTAAGTCCTAGTGCGTACAGTTACTCCTACCGCATGCTGCGTTAAAGAACATCGTTCCAAAAATTGTACCTTTGAGAGAAGATCTATTTCTTAGTATGCTTTTAATACTACTATGCTCGTAACACAACTAAAAAATCGCTTTTGAATCTTGCGCAAGTGTAAAGTAATTATTTTTGTGACTACGCACTAATTGTACAAACATACCAACATACATTCTTGCGTTACTTAACCGCCCGACTACACCACTAGTGAATCGCTCAGCACTCAACTCGAGACCTATTATCGGTAATATTCGACTAGAATCGATACTCGCTGCTTCTCGTATATGTATCGATGCGTGATCCACATCTTCATTTGGCTGAAGTAGTGTCTACATTACTCGGTTTCAAGAGATCGTCTGGTGAAATGTTCGGGGGTTAAGTTAAGGTAAGGTAGGATTGGATTTGTTGTGGCGTGATATAGATGGTTAGACTTTGTTAGTTCGTTTTTTTACATGTCGTGATTTTATTGCAAATCTAAATCTTGGGGCACGGTAGTGCCCCCGCTAAGACGAGCCAAGCGAAGTGCAAGGGCACCACCTACCTTTTCTCGAAGCGCTTCGTCGTTTTGGGTTTGGTTTATACCAGATAAACAAACTTCTCGAGATATGTTGTGTTGTAAAAAAAAATTCACAAGCAACTAACAAAAAGTAGTGAAATCCCACCAAAAACATTTTCTTGTAAAATGTTGCCAAGACGAGATCATATGGTTTGCACTGTCTAAAAGTTATCAGATCTCATGTGAGCCAAGCTTCTAAGTTCCCCCCCCCTTACCCCATAAGGCCTAACTTCACAAACTCTACACCTTAATCAAAATATGTGGCTATGTTAGGGTGGGCTACCAGTCTTACCGGATGCAGGTGAATAACAGTATTTTAGAAGGACTGCCTATCTGTCCTCCACAACCCAGTTACGAGGACGACACCCCATGGTAAGACTGCCATGGTTGTCTAAGTTTCGGGCTTCTGACGGCCCGTAACGTGCCTTGGTATGTATTGTATGATTTATTTTGTTTTCCACGAATATTTTTTTTATACAATATGTAACAAAAACCCTGTTGTTCCTTTTAGGGGCGTATACACTTACCTACAAGCACAACATTGATGAAGTTATCATTTAAAAAATAAGCATTGGCTAGTCGAGAGTTCAATATGAAATAACTATTAAAATCGACACATTCAAAAACATTTTTACAGTATCTGATTTTACAAGTATCCTTATTTCACGCAATAGACTACAAGCTCGGCGGCTTTCTTTGATCTAATTAAAATCATTTAAACATTACAAATATTCATAATTAAATATTTATTTTAATTATTTTTGTAGAACATTTTTTATAAATTACTTGCTTTATTACGTATTTATACCGATTCTGAAAACGTGGGTAGAAGGAACAACAGGGTTTTTGTTACATATTGTAGAATTCGCAACGAAAATTATCTCGTTATTTCAGCGTGTGCAAAATGCTTTCATCAAGGCCTCGTAAGCGAATCCAACGTAAAATAAAGTAGTTAAAATATTATTCAATACCATCAACAACAGTAACACGAAACAAGTGCACCAATTTAAATAACGCGAAACCAACCTGCTGCACTCAACGACTCCAAATCAATCCTATATAAAGAGGGTTAGAGTTGGTTTTGTTGTAGCAAAATTATAGTTATCACGTAATTAAAGTCACTTATACACGCTGTGAGATGTCTAATTAGCTGCCACGCATTTGCTTCAGTTAATTTAGTTCCAAATATTATGTAATTAACATAACTGCGGAAACCTCTGGCACTACGTACATACTATCGCATAATTAAGTAGATAGTTAAGTTACATAATATGCAGAAGTACTGGAAGTTGGGTAATTTGACGGAATTAGATAAGTTAGAGTTAAGTGTATTCAGTATTCAGATTAATATTAACTTGGCTGCGTTTTCACCTGGGATGTTTGAGAGTATGAGCGACGTATGAGTGTTATATCAATAAGAGCTCTTCATTTTACTAAAAACATATGTGGTAAGCTATGAAGATCAAGCTACACATACATGACTTTGATAGTTCAAAAATCTTTGACATTTAAAAAGTGCTCTTTTTGAATTCATCACTTTTTGGCTTTACAGATCTGTGTTAGTTTTTTGGGTGGGAAATCATCAAATAACTTCTCCCGCTCTGGGTGGAGCGGGAGGGCGTGTCAAACTTTTACTGACTAAAACCCACCCGTGTTCCCTCAGTTGCCTGTGTGCCAGGGGCCGCGATATCTCTTTCGAACAACCCGCACCCCTGGCAGGCATCGGCCCCTGCGGGCCCCATCAGTTGCTGCTGACATCTCTTTGAGGCGCGCGTGGAACACAACGCGCCGTCGACCCGGGCTTGGTCCTTACCGGATCGCGAGCTATCCATTATTTGCCGTCCGCAAGCCCACGCCTACGCTGGCCGGGAATCAGCCTGGGATTCCCGACGCCCAGGGCGTCTCCTGCGAAGGCCACGCCTGTGAGGGCGCATGTACTGCATCTCCCTCACATGCGCCGCCTCCCTCTTTGCGAGCATAACTGCTTCGCTGAAGGAGGCGACTGCTAGCCATACACTCTCGCTCCGTACCATGGCCTGGACCAGGGTCGGACGCGAGAGGTCGCCGCCGCCGATCACCTCCACGAGAACACGGCGGTGCTCCGCCCAAGCCGGGCAGACCTCCACCGTATGCTCCACCGTGTCCTCAGGGTGATCTTCGCAATGGAAACACCCGGGCGTTTCCTCCAGCCCTATCCGAAACAGGTACCTCCCAAAACAGCCATGTCCGGTGAGGACCTGTGTCAGGCGGAAAGTGAGAACGCCAAGCCGCCTCTCAATCCACTCTTCCATCAAGAGGGGACTTACCGCCGCAATCGTGGCGTGCCCAATCTGTGTTAGGTTGTATATTTACTATAGTACTAACTTTTGCCATCGGCTTCGCCCGCGTGGAGGTCGAAAATTATCCTCCGGAAACATACTGCCGGGATAAAAAGTATCCTATGTGTTAATCCGGGTTACAAACTATCTGCGTGCGAAATTTCGTCCAAATCCGTTCAGCCGTTGTTACGTGATTGGGTAACAAACATCCAAACATCTTCACAAATATTCACATTTACAATATTATTGGTATTATAACATGTATTATATTATAGTAGGATGATTCGCGAGCGTAACAAATATGGCTTTACAGAATGTTAATCCTATTGAATTACGTTTTCTTGAAAAATTAATTCAATGGGATTAAATGTCATTAGGTTTCTAGGGTTGTATTGATGATGATAGATATCTTTAGACCGATGACATGTAAAAATTTAGAGAAATTTAATAATTCTTTGGCCAGTACATTATGTGTTCAGAGTTTTAGTAACGTATGTGACCCAAATGAGTTCTACGCCGAGTTCTTCTCACTATTAAACAAGAAATTTAATAACACTTTCCCACTAAAGACTAAAACTATTTGCACAACGTTCTTATTTAGTGATTGGGCTACTCCAGGTATTCGTAAAAGCAGGGAAAAACTTTTTGAACTTTATGGCCTAAAGCAACAAATGAATAATACAAGCTTTGATCAGTATGTTTCAAAATATTCAAAAACTTTTAAGTCTGTGTGCAAATTAGCTAAAGCGCTTTATATTAGCAACTAGCACTTTGCCCGCGACTTCGTCCGCGTGGGTTTCGTATTTCCTCTAAAAAATTCGAAGGCTGATTTTTCAATCGATAGATAATTTTTATTGACATCTGACAGTTTATGTATGAAAGAATAGGCTACGTGAAAGAGCTATAATGACATCTAAAAATAGGAAACAGTATGTATCCAGAAATATGCGGGTTTAATGGCTATAACAAAACAATTAAGTTTTTATAATATTTCTTTATAGACTACATTCTTGGTCGTTCTGGAGGGTGTTACCAATATGACCAGGCTGCAAGATGAGCTCACACGAGAGCATGCTACGTAGAACTGACCATGGGAGAAACAGGGCTGTCGCAAGTCAACTCCTGCAAATTTAAGGGTTTGACCCTGTGATTTATTTACTGTCATCGCAAAGCAAACTTTTAAAGGGAACTGAACTCTTTTGAATTCGAAAGGGAGATCGTTCGGGATTAATGGAATACGTGGAATGAAGACTGTTTCTCCCTGGGAAGACCCAGTTAAAATGGTAGCTTCAACAATATTACGATGCAAAGCTTTTACTTGTAGCCTAGTACCGTTGCATAGTTTTGGGGGTTTCAAATTTCTAAGTAACATCACAGGTGTGCCCACGTGCAGTGTTAGTTTATGATACGGAAGTCCGGCTGGATTAATAGTGTTCAGAAACTCAACCGGGTAATGGACTGCTTCGTTTGTATTTACCACCGTGTCTATTGAATTATATACCATTTCTGTGCCGTCAAATGATTTCAGCAAAATATCATTAATTACTGCTGCTTGGTCATTTTTAGGTGTCATTATAGCTCTTTCACGTAGCCATTCTAAAGGCTTGTCCTATATTTGAGCTACATCTGGATAAATTTTTTCTATAAGGTCTTCGACTGTAGTTACTACACTACATAATTCATCTGTTATAGCTATCAACCCGTCTGTTTCTGGATACATGCCGTTTCCTATTTTAAGTAGAAGGTCTGAAAAATGGCCAGCAGAGACGTCCCCTCTCAGATGCACTCTCATATTTTTAGTCACTTTTAGAATTTTCGTAAAGGGCCATAAATAAGATCTTTTAAAGCATGCCTTAATTTCATCAGCGCGCGTTCCTTTTGGTATTACCGGTAAAGTTTGACGAAAATCGCCAGCTAGCAACACTGTCATACCACCCATTAAAGAATTGTTGTTTTTTATGTCCTGTAGAGTCCTATTTAACGCTTCAATAGCTCTTTTGTGCGCCATAGTGCTTTCATCCCAGACTATTATTTTTGCTTTACGCAATACTTCGGCAAGATTGCTTTGCTTTGAAATGTTACACATTGGAGTTTCTACGTTAGTCAAATTAAGGGGTAATTTCAAAGCAGAGTGCGCCGTTCGACCTCCTTCCAATAACGTAGCGGCGATCCCGGAAGACGCGACTGCTAAGGCAATTCCACGAGTACTTCTAATCTTTGCCAAGAGTAAATTGATGAGGTAAGTCTTACCAGTCCCACCTGGGGCATCCAAAAAGAAAATTCTTCCCTCGTTTTCATGTGTACTTGAAATAATTTCATTGTACACTAACTTTTGTTCCTCAGTTAGTGAATTCTCATTGATATTGACAAATGATTCTAAGGCAAACACATCGTAGTTAACTTCATTAATATACGCTCCTTATTCACTTTGAAACACTTCTGATGTACTCGGTTTCGGTAAACCGTATTCTTCTAGTGCACATCCTCCAAGTGCCAAACATGCTCCTTCTATTTCCAACAGACACTTACTAAAAATCTCATCCATGAGGTGTTCTACTCCGTTTTTTACCTGCCTCTCTCCTCAACTTATAAACGATGCACTTTGAAAACTTTAAATTCGCATATCTTTTGATTGGAAAACCAAATGTTACATTGTGTTTTATTATGACTGTAATTTTTTGTAGATATGTATTCGTTAGTACCATTCTGACCCAATAGATGTCGTTGCATGTATCTAAATTCTTCTATACAAATTTTCACACCCCCTCAACCCCTCTCAGGAGGTAATTTGGAAAAACAAAAAATGCCAAACTTCATAATTTACTTAGATAGATGTTCGTGCCAAGTTTCATGTTTATTAACACAAGTAATAAGATTTTCCATACAAACAAAATTCCCCCTTTTCACCCCCTTAAAGGTTAAATTTCCAAAAACCCCTTCTTAGTGCTCCCCTACATTATAATAGGAAGCCGTGTGCAAAATTTCACATTCCTAGCCCCAGTAGTTTCGGCTGTACGTTGATATGTCAGTCAGTCAGTTCTCCTTTTATATATACAGATAAAATAAAATCAGCTGATGATAAAATTAAAACGACCTGGCAAATAATAAATAATGAAACAGGTAGAAATAAACAGCGTAATACTGAATTTAATTTAGAGACTGCAAATGGCTCCATCAACTCAGATGTAGAAATAGCTCAGGAATTTGAAAACTTTTTCGCGAATATTCCTGTTAAAACTACTGAAGCTTTAAATTCCTCACCCGCGCGTTCTGCTGCCTTACTCAGAAAGAATGTAAGGGCATGTTCTTTGGAGTTTAGATTTCAGCATACCAACCCCCAAGCTGTTATAAAAGCTTTTAAAGATCTTAAAATTAAATCAACAGAAGATCTTTGGGGAATGTCTGTAAAAGTCTGTAGTGCTATTATCAAAACCATTGCGCCCTATTTAGCTTTCATATTTAACACCAGTATAGACCAAGGAGTCTTCCCGGATCTCATGAAACACAGTAAAGTAGTTCCTTTGTTCAAATCGGGTGATAGTAAAGAACCTAACAATTATAGGCCTGTGTCAATTCTGCCAGTTCTCAGTAAAGTGTTTGAAAAGTTGATTCTCAATCAAATGTTACGTCACTTTAATAAAAATGCCATCTTTCATGAACAACAGTACGGTTTCACCAAGGGGCGTTGTACGACTGACGCTGGTGTCACCCTAATAAAGAACATTTTTAACGCCTGCGAAGAAGCAAAAGATGCCATTGGAATCTTTTGCGACCTCTCCAAAGCGTTCGATTGCGTAAATCATGAGACACTTTTGCTGAAACTGGAGCACTATGGGATTAGAAATACAGCTCTTGATTTACTAAGATCATACCTGAAAGACAGAAAAGTTAAAGTTCAAGTAAACGGCATAAACTCATTAGGGTCTGAAATGGCAATGGGTGTTCCTCAAGGTTCAATATTGGGTCCATTCCTCTTTTTAGTTTACATTAATGATTTACCCTATTTACTTCTAAATCAACCGAAGATGGTGTTATTTGCAGATGACACATCATTGATATTTAAAATAGCCCGACGGTCACAAAATCTTGACGACGTGAATAACTGTATTCTTCAGGTCCAAGATTGGTTTACAGTAAATAATTTGGTACTAAATGGCACAAAAGCCAAGTGCATTACATTTCAATTACCAAATGTTAGAAGTAGCGAATGTGACATCATATTAAATGGAGAAAAACTGGAATTTGTTAATCAAACGGTGTTCCTAGGAATCACGCTAGACGAGAAATTACAATGGGGACCTCATATAACATCTCTTGCGGGGCGGCTAAGCTCCGCCGCTTATGCTGTTAGGAAGATCAGACAGTTAACAGATGTAGAAACCGCGCGTTTGGTCTATTTTAGCTACTTCCACAGCATTATGTCGTATGGCATTTTACTGTGGGGTCGGGCTGCTGACATTGAATCCATCTTTATTTTGCAAAAGAGAGCTGTCAGAGCCATTTATAATCTACGTCGCCGCGAATCTCTCAGGGACCTATTTAAAAGGATTAATATTATGACGGTACCTTGCCAATTTATTTATGAAAATATCATGTATGTAAGAAAAAATCTACATCTTTTTAATAAAATAAGTGATAGACATAATTTTAATACTAGAAACAAAGACAAATTAGATCAACCATTTTCCAGATTAGCTAAAGTACATACATCTTTTATGGGGTACTGTGTTAAATGTTATAACAAAATACCTTGTGATATATTGCAATTAAATGAAAGGAAATTTAAAACTCATATGAAAAGTACACTTTGTAAAAAAGCATATTACAAATTAGAGGATTATATCCAAGATAAGAATGCTTGGAAACATGCTGGTCCTGCTCCATAGGACAATCTAGAGTCTAGACAAAATCAAACTGGTTGCTAATTGAACTATGTAATTAATTATATCTATGACATTGATTACACTCAGTGATTACTTTAACTCACACACTGACAGATTACATACTTATTAATATTCTAGGAAATTGTATATTTACTTTTACAATGTTTGTAAATGTGTGGGCACCATGTATCTATCATAAAATTAATTTATTTGTAATTGCTTCAATTTCATTCTTTTAACCAATTTGGGTACAGTAATTTTGTTCTGGATGCATCGTTTTCACACATAATTATACAATGAATGTATGTTAAATATTGTAGTTAAATCATTTTTAAAAGAGTAACGGTGGAGTTTCTTGCCCATTCTCCTCCATACGAAACTACATTTTGGAAGGGGCGACTAGAATCAATTCTATTTTAATGTAAATGTTGACGTTCAAAAGTGCCTTTTAAGTGCCTATTTGAAATAAATGCTTTGACTTTGACTTTGATACCTTATCACCGCATCGACCTTAAACACACCAATAGGAGGTCTTCATTTTCATTAATATGAGATAACCTAAGAAAATTAAGCTAAACATGAATTGGACAATTCAAAAGTGTTTGATCATTTAAGTTTCTGTAATTGGTAAATTGAAATTAATGCTTTGAGTTTGAGTTCGACAAAAATATTTCTGCAATCGCTCTTGATTAATCTAATCTATGATTTTACTCGCTTAGTTACAACGTCTCATTAAGTTGTCTCAAGTTTCATAACTTATAAGTTTACGGCAACACTATTTTGACTTAAATACTATTTTATAACTGACCAGTTCTGTCCAGTTCTGACCAGTTCTGTCCAGTTCTGTTCAGTTATGACCAGTTCTGACCAGTTCTGACCAGTTCTGACCAGTTCTGTCCAGTTCTACCTTCTGCCCGTGACTTCATTCTTGTGAAATTTTAGCCCACGACCCGCTGCATCGCATCCCAACGCCCACCCGCTATATTAATTCGTTTTCAATTAGCGCTCTTTTCACCTTTCTTCTTTTTCCTCGGCTGCTAAGGGTTGTAGGGTGATGCTATATAGCTTATAACCTCTCTCAAGATTTGGGCTATTAAATGTAAAACGAGTTTATTTCAAATCCGACTGCTAGTTCTAGAGTTTACCCCCTAGATACAAACTTACAAACAAACCAATTTTACACTTTTTTAATATGTGGATGATGTTAATGAATCATCACCTAGCGTTTTTCCCAACTATATTCAGGTTGGCTTTCAGTCCAATCGGATGCAGCTGAATACCAGTATTTTATATGGAGCGACTGCCTATCTGACCTCCACAACCCAGTTACTGGATAACACGATGCCCCTTGGTAAGACTGGTTGTCAGACTCTCGGGCTTCTGACGACCTAAACGACTGTCAAAGATCCACAAATGACAGCCGGGACCAACGGGTTTACGTGCTTTCCGAGGCATGGAGGGGTCTTGGTATGTGAAGATGGTCACCCATCTACGCACCGACCGCGGCCAGCGTAGCTTAACCAGATCGATCGATCCGTGCAGCCGTTATTATTTAGCTACATGCCCCTCAGAGAGTAAAGAGTATTCTATAATATATGTTCTATGTAAGTGTATCAATCTATTTTTAGATCGAAGTAATTAAGTCCCTCAAACCAACTGAACAGAAACCAATGCCTCGTTCCATTGCGTGTCTATTAAGGCATAGATTAAATAAGTTAATGGAGACAAAGGTAATGGACCTTAATGACCGTATTTTGTTCGACTGTTTGTTTTAGAACCTTCCATTAATAGATGGTAGATAGCTTTTATTTGTTTGTTTTGGACTATCAGAAGGACATCGGAACCTCGAGACCGAGGTCTTTTGTTGAGAAGTCAATGTATAGAATAAATGGTTTTGGATGACTTAGACTTAATTGCCATGATGTTATCCTACGTATTCCTACTTACACATTATAAATGTGAAAGTTTGTATGTTTTGATGTTTGTTACTCAATAGTGCAAAAACGGCAGAACGGATTTGGATGAAATTTGGCTCACAGATAGATTATAACCTGGATTAATACATAAGATACTTTGTATCCCGGTAGTACGTTCTCGTGTTATAATATCCGACCTCCACGAGGGTGGAGCTGCTGGCAAAACCCAGTACAAAAATAAGTCCACGTTAATAGGTTTTTTCGTGATCCAATGGAGTAACTAACTCACGAGCCTAATAAAAATTACCTTAATTTTTTTGCGATTTTCTTGTGAAAATAACCATTGCAACTCATAAACTATTTAAAAATGGTAAGATTGCTCGTGACTGTGTTACACCAATGTCAATCAACGTAGGCAGTGCTAAACTAGAGCGAAATCCAATGGAAAAAAAAAACAATAGTAATCGGCTTACAATATTCTGACTGCTGCCCCGCGGGTCCAGTGCAGGTTCTACCCAACCGCACTGGACCCGCGTCAGATGGCATCAAAGTTAGACATGTCAGTTTCCTTACGATGTTTTCCTTCACCGTTTTGTGAACAGTGGTGATGGAATTAAATTATTTAATCTCCGTTCGGCCCACTAAGTTTTGTCCTACATAAAAAAAATCCTGGGTCGTCCCAAACAATATGCTTCCTTGGACCCAGAATTTAATTAATTATTTTAGTCTCGCTTCGTGCTATATTGTATTCCTTCTACGGCCCAGATATTTTTTGAATATGACAAACTAACTTTTTTGTACAATCGGCAAAAAGTTACGTATTATTAAATATTTTACATCAATCAACTATTTAAAACAACCGCTCCTCGCTTTGTCTTCTCTTCTAAACATATGTTAGGTGTACTCTTGCCAAGTTATGACAACCTGGTACTTCGAAGTCATATAGCGTTTTCTAGCTGACAAATATATGTTAGGTGTACTCTTACCAAGTTATGAGAACCTGGTACTTCGAAGGCATAAAGTGTTTTCTAGCTGACACACCTAGGTACCTATATTGTTAGGTGAGCTACTACGGAGTTATGGCTACCTGGTACTTCGAAGGCATAAAACATTTTATAGCTGACACACAAAATGAAAAAATGAAATATCTTCGTTTTTTCTCTTGAAATTTTCCCATGTTTTATAATAGTTATTCTGCTTTTCTGGGCGGCGACAAATCCAACAAATCCAAGATAATAAAATATGGGTCCAGCCGGTCTTGAGTTATAAATGGTGTAACTAACCCGCCTTTATTTTATTTATACAGGATACAATTTTAACCAGTGCACAAAACATGAATTCAGTACTATAATACTAGACCACCCTAGCGTAGAAAATTTCGTCAGTTATGCAAAACGAAATCAGCTATTTCATAGAAAAGTGCTAGTACCCGGTCAAAATGCATGAAAAAGATGTTTTTTTTTATATAATCGTCTAAAAATTTCTACGCTATCCTGGGGTCTAGAATGATATGCTGAATTCATGGTTAAAGTTTGTGCACTGGTTAAAATTTTATCATGTATAGATTACAGATCTGACTGTTCTGTATATTCAAACTGTAGTAATGATAAGATGATTTATACCTAAACGTTTAAAATTGTTTTATTATTGAATTATTGTTTAAAAATTTAAATAAGTATTATATAATATTTTTTGTTGACTGTACCTTTAAAGTACTTTTAATTTGGAACAAACTAAGATTTTTTTGGAATGTGAGACAAACTAAGAATTTTTTGAAATGTGGCACAAAACTTCAGGACGAACGAAGAATAAATCAATTAAATACACTAAGTAAAGCGCATACTTGGATTCGAACTCACGAGCTACGGCTTGTAAGTCGGAGCCAGCTAAGCAAAGCTACCACTGCTCACTGGACCGTCAATGCTATACAATAGCCTAAATGGTGGACACTTCTCATCTACTTTTGTTAATCACAGAGTAATCAAAGCCAAACCATCATTATTATAACAATCTTTGTAAGTGTTTGATTCCAAACACAAATATATACGAGTGCACATGGTAAGTTTTTATCTTGTGCGCAAACTGGAAGCAATACATACGTGGTCAAAATGTATGGAACAGCTGATTTTTTTTTTTGTATTACAGACGAAAAATTTCTACGTGGGGGGTCTAGAATGATACGCTGAATTCATGGTTACAGTTTGCGCACTGGATAAAAACTTATCCTGTATATGTGTTATTTTGATGTTTAAGTACTTACACTTGTACATAATGCATTACTCGATTGAATTACTATTAATTCGTTGTTATCAGATATAGATACATTAGGTAGTAAATTGTTTCAGCTATCTCGTGAAATTAGCAAGATTCTCATACGACTCCGTGGCGCAACGGTAGCGCGTCTGACTCCAGATCAGAAGGTTGCGTGTTCAAATCACGTCGGGGTCAAAATTCACTTTTTGCATTTTGAATTCACAACGTGAATAAGATAGTTTAGTTGTTGAGTCCCTCTCCTGGATGAAAGCCTCTTCCTTCTTGCCTCTCATCTTTTAATTACGACAGCTATTTCGATAATATTTTACATTTCGAATCTTTTTATCGTTTATCGAAAGAAAACGTATTATTAAATCGTATGTAGATTAAAGCAGCTAATTACTATACTTGTTTATTCAGTGCCAAGCCACAATCAATTGTTTTTGCGTAGGCGTCGTATATACCTATCTAACAAACAAAAACTCCTCGGCCTATAGGACTTCTAGGTAGATAACAAGAAGTTTGGCAACGTAACCTCTTAATACATGACACTACCTGTATATATACATATATAGGAACCTATATAGGTTTTCTTAATTTATAAAAATAATCATACAAAAAAAAAACTCTATGACCCCGACGTGATTTGAACACGCAACCTTCTGATCTGGAGTCAGACGCGCTACCGTTGCGCCACGGAGTCTTGTGACGAGAGGGTTAATAAACACAGTCATACAGTGAAACTAGGTGTAGAAACCTCTTGATATATTGATAATAAACTCAACTACTATCACCTTTTCAAACGCTCCACTTGCCTGGTAGACGGCGTGACCGTTGTATAAACGGACTAGCGCCCCGCTTTGTATGGTTTTTACGTCTTCGCAAAAAATTGAGATTAATTTATGATGATAAGTTTGTTATTAATTATACTCATAGACCTTGTTTTTTCTGGTTGGGAAATCATCAAATGACTTCTCCCGCTCTGGGTGGAGCAGGAGGGCGTGTAAGACTTTTACTGACTAAAACCCACACGTGTTCCCTCAGTTGCCTGTGTGCCAGGGGCCAAGGTATCTCTTTCGAACAACCCGCACCCCTGGCAGGCATCGGCCCTTGCGGGCCCCATCAGTTGCTGCTGACATCTCTTTGAGGCGCGCGTGGAACACAACGCGCCGTCGACCTGGGCTGGGTCCTTACTGGATAGCGAGCTATCCATTACTCGCCGTCTGCAAGCCCGTGCCTACGGTGGCCGGGAATCAGCCTGGGATTCCCGACGCCCAGGGCGTCTCCTGCGAAGGCCACGGCCGTGAGGGCGCCCGCATATACTGCACTCATAGACCTTCCGGAATAAATTATCTATGAGTGAAAACCGCATCAAATGGCCTCTGTAGCACCATTCAACTATAGGCCTCAGGGGCTTGCACTAGCCCCTGAGGCCTCTTGGGGTTCATTCTTTTAATCGTGACTGGTCAAACCACACTGTGATCGATTCATTTCATTCATTCATATTAGTGAAAAATGCATGAACATTTGTTACACGCACAGAAAGACACACAAACACAGACAGACACAAGAGTCGATTTTAATCCGTACTAATAAGTTAGGCGAGATTTGCGGACGACAAAGACGAATCGACGAATGTTGCCATACCAATACCTGGATGAGGCTGGCACAGGAGCGTAGGGATTAATGAGATAGGGATGTGAAAATTACACGAAAATTCAAATATATCCTTTTAGGAAAAAGTAAAGAAAATAACTACGTGTTTCAGCGTCTTTGTAAAATCATACCGAACGGGGTAAAATAGGGAAAGGTATTTACGGGATTGGAAGTAACTGTTACCTTTCATGCCTTAGCAGCTGAAGGGAATTGGATGAAGGTATACCTACGGATAGGCCATAACTTGGCATGTTAGGATATAATATAGTTTTTTATTCCGGGAAATTCCGAAATTTTCCGTGGATTAATTTCGGAATTTTTCGAATAATTTCCGTCATTCATTATTGTAAAATTTTTATATTATACATAATTATATATAATTCATTATTATACATAAAATTACTGTAAAATGATTAAATATTAAAAAAAAATAACAAGTTTATGTCAGCGTGTGAGTTAAAGTAATCACAGAATGTAAATTGATGTCATAAATATAATTATTTTTACAAGAAAATTAGCAACCCGTTTAATTTTGTCTAGAATTACATTCAAAGAATATTTCTTCAAACCCGTATTCGTATCGTCCAACGATTAGGGACGACTGACGACTGTAACTACGTCTAGCAATAATCGACCCGTAGTTACAGAACTTCAGTTTCATTATTTGGCCTATGTGTACTTATACCCTCATATTTGTAAAACGTTGTTTAAAGTTAAGAGACGACGATGGATAAGCAAACGCTAATTTGTTTAACTTTATGTAACGTTTATAAATCATTAAATACTTTGTTAAGATATTAGTAACTGCAAAAAACTATCTTTTGAGGTACAGTATGGGTTGATAAGTTGACAAATAATTAAAGGAGTTCAAAACATAACAAAAAGTGCATTTTGACCCCGACGTGATTTGAACACGCAACCTTCTGATCTGGAGTCAGACGCGCTACCGTTGCGCCACGGAGTCTTATGATAAACGCGTTTAATATGCAGTTTGCAGTGATCGGGATGACTCAGAACACATCTTTATCAATAATCTTGAGGATATGCTAATTAATTTTAATCAAGCGATCTATTAAGTCTGCCTACTTGAATAATACTATTATTCTTGAGACATACTGGGGATATAAATATTGGAGAGTAGAGATAAATATTATAATTATATATAAATAAATTACCTACTAGGTATTGTCTTGCCTTTTTATGTGACTGTTATTAGTCTGTTACTGGCAAATATTATGGGACTAGTTTTCGTCCGCGCGGAGATCGGAAATTATCCCACGGGAACGTACTAACGAGATAAAAAGTATCCTACGTTAACACGTTATAACATCCTATTCTTTAGCAGAGATACTTTATAAGAAAAAATAATATAGTAGATAGTAGATAGTATTAACCGGGATTAACATCCCGGTTAATACTATCTGTTTGCCAAATGTCATCGAAATCCGTACTGCCGTTTTGGCGTGATTGACAAACTTTCACATTTATAATTATTATTAGTAGATAGTAGGATTGTTTGGATAATCGATAATGCCTACAAATATTATTTGTGCCCAATAATAGTATTGTTTTATTATAGGTAGTGAGATCGAATATGTACAGTCACCACAAAAGTTATAATTTGATAAATTGTGGGCGTCCAAGCAAAAAGGGTCCAGTTCTCGGCATTTAGTTTCCGATATATAACGAGTTTTGTAAAGTAGGGTGAAAAAATTGCATTTCAAGATTTTAATTGATTATTAATAATTGCTCAATTATCTACAGTTTCAGATAGTAAATGACTAATCGAGCTTTTTCAGAATTTTAACTTCAAATGTCTGACAAAAAAAAACTGTGCCAGTTTTTGAATATTTTTTCAATCTTTACTATCAATTGACTATTCTAGATGCTGAATCTAGTCTTAACTCAATACCCCACTACTGGACCCTTTTTGCTTGGACGCCCACAGTTAATTGTTTCTTTATAACTTTATTTTCTAATAGTTTTTTGTCTAAAACACTACCAAGCCATACATTTTGACCAAGATGTAACGTTTGCGGAGTTAGGCCTTGCAGAGTCTAACTCTGCAAACCTAGCCAAGCCTAGTTAGGCTCTAGATTAGAATTGCTACTGTCTCTGACCCTGATCTGACCCTTTATGAGAGTTGGAGGGTGAAAATTACTGATTTTTGATGTTCGTGTGCAAATTCTAGTCTGTATACCAAATTTCAGCTTTCTTGAACCTCGAGAGGTGCCCTAGATGCTATGATGAGTCAGTCAGTCAAAAAATAAGGAAAACCTATATTTTTAACGCAGATCTTGTCGACCCAAATGATCATTATTTTTTTATAAAAAAGGTAGAAAGATAACTCGCAATTGATAAAAGCCAGACTTTCATGAAAAATGGTGCGAAAATAATATTTTATAACATCCTATTCTTTAACAGAGATACTTTATAAGAAAAAAATACTTAGAAAACGAAAATATAATTATAAATAAATATAATATATTTCTGTTATTCTCAATCAAAAGAAAATAACATTGCTCTTCCTCCTCTATTTTTTCAAAAACTGTCACGAAGTAGCTGATTTGTTCAATGTCTCAGACATGCAGCAGCTGTTGTAGGTTCAGATTGGTTTAGACGAACCTGATCATCCACTCGGTTAGTCTATTTTAGTTATTTTCATAGCGTTATGTCCTACGGCATTCTGCTGTGGGGTAAGGCGGCTGACATTCAAAATATTTTTGTTCTTCAAAAACGAGCTGTTCGTGCAATTTACCAACTAGGTGCTAGAGTTTATCTGAGAGATTTTTTTTAAGATATTAGTATTCTCACGGTGGCATCGCAATTCATCTTCGCTAACATCTTATATATTAGGCAAAATATACACTTATACACTAAAAACAGTGATACTCATAATATTAATACTAGAAATAAGGACAAACTACGTGCTCCCTTTCACCGGCTTCATAGGGTTCATAACTCATTTGCTGGGCTTGGTATAACCTTCTATAACAAGCTTCCCTCTTCTTTGCTAGATTTACATTTTAATGCGTTTAAAGCGAAAGTAAAATCAAATCTTTGTTCGAAGGCATACTATTCTTTCAACGACTACTTAAACGATAAGAATTGTTGGTCGCTGTGATTAACTCAAGACAATGTTCATGTTCTTTCACCAGAATTAGCTTAACTACGGACAGGTCATACGAATTACTTCATATCATTGTTTATTTAACTTGACTGCATACCATTTATTTATTTTATTTTTTATTAATTAAATTTTCATTTATCGTTGAGTGATGGTTATATGCTATTATTGTATAGAATCAAGTTCTTCCAACATAACAGACAGCTGTGCTGCTGGGGAGTTTGTTGCGCCACTTCTTCTTCCCAGCGAAAGCACTAGGAAGTGGTGAAGGGCGGGCGCTTTGCGCGACTGTCTTATATACTTTGACGTTCAAAAAGTGCTGACTCTCAGCCTAGTTTGAATAAATGACTTTTGATTTTGATTTTGATCCTTGTACGGAACGCAGAAACACAACTACATATAAGTTGGGGTCGGCTTCCACTCTTACTAGGTGCAGCCAAGTATCAGTATTTTACAGGGAGCGACTGCCTATCTGACCTCCACAACCCAGTCGCTGGGTAATACGATACTTCCTGGTTAGACTGGTTGTCAGACTTTTGGGCTTCTGACGACCTGTAACGACTGTCAAAGATCTACAAATGATGGCCGGGACCAACGGTTTAACATCTTTTCTGAGGCACGGAGGGGTCTTGGTATGTATAGATAGATGGTCACCACCAGAGCAACCACGGCAAGCGTAGCTTAACCTGATTGGTCGACCCGTGCGGCTGTAATTAGTCACTCACAAAAAGTTATTTTTCCTTCTTTTCAACCTTTATATTATACGGACGCCGTACAAAAACTCAACATAATTAAATTTCCATATACCTACATATACACAAAGAATCACGAGCACATAACAACATCTACATTCACACCCGAACATATCCAAAAAAGGCGGCAAAGCCGTTCACAAAACCGGTGTCAATCCCCTGTAATTTTCGCCTCTGTAAGGTTCTCATTGAGTTGGAGGTGTGAGGAGATTTGCCTGGAAACCCTGGCAAATTGGAAGGCCGAATGGCATGGTAATCGGCTTATGGCGGGTAGTCTGCCTGCTGCGTTACTTGTGTTAGTTATTATTTATACTGACGAATTGGAGATATTGTTCGGAATGTTGGTAGATAAATGGGAGGACGAGATTTTTTGTGTAGTGAAGTGGATTAGTTGGGAAGTGATTACGTCGCCTTGATGAAACAATAGAGTGATAAGTGGAGCAGATTATATTGTCGTAGTAAGGCCATCATATTTATAGTTATATACCGTGACTTTTTAGTCGTCTTACAACGGCAGCCCACTTCATGTATCCAATGAAAACTAACCATTTAGTAAAAATATATATATTTTTGAACATTTAAATAATTAAATATTATTCACTAAGACGCATGACGTAGCTTGAAACACCCTGTTATGGAGATGTAATTAATGATGGAATGTAATGGTAGGTAGGTAGATACCTTCTACCGTTTGATACGTAAACGTTATTAACAGGGAGGGTGTTTCATAATTCTAAAGCTTATTTATTTTTCTTTGTACCTATTATCTTAATTAATGGTAACAATGTTTTAATCGCGCCTAGAGGTATTTTATGACGGATACATCGAGTGGACCACCTTTCTAAGACGACTAAAATGTCACGGTGTATATGCAAACTATGAGATTTTGGTTGTAGGAGTTTACCAGGAAAGTTGTTTAATTTGGTATTATAGTAAGCGCGTTATCAACTGAGTCGTCGAGCCATAAATAATTTCCCTATATGTCTATATCGCTTGCACTTACGGGCCTTATGGAGCCGCTTAGTGAAGGGCGTAACAATAAAATAAATATATCGATAAGTAACGTTTAATATCGTATCTTGTTCATAAAGTGTAACGAATTAACAAAGTTTTGATATTAAACTATACGGGTTTTATGTGCGTTTAATTTAGTATGATATTAGTGACTACAAGATACTAAATTAAATACCAGTATAAACCGTTAAAATTGTATACCGTATGTACATATACACAGAAAAAAAGTTAAGTATAAGAAACAAAGTAGATCAAATTGTGGTCTTTCTTCAAATCAACGTTAGAAAATAAACTATCCATAGTGCGCAACGAGTGGTAGCACATGAATGTATTTATTTAATTGAAGTAAACACATTTATAACAAAAAATAAACACGCACTGCAATTGCATTTGATAACGACCAATCAGAAGTGTACAGATCATTAGTGACTCATCGAAACCACGTGAGCAGGTAGCCGTTCATCGATAACGGTCTCGGCGCGTTGCACATTCCTATCTCTATTGCCATTTAAGGCCTCACGACTCAGTTGATAACGCTCTGACTATAGTTATTAGTAGTAGACTGCCTCGTCAGTCTAGTGGTGGTGGTGGCTGAGCATGCGGTCCTGGGTTCGATTCCCAGGTCGGGCAGTGTTTTTGAGTTTTTCTATCTGGACTTTTCCAGTAACAGCCTGGAGTCTGGATTTGTGCCTGGTTGATGGAAATAGACTTGCCTGGGACACATGGGACTTAAAACATAACTGGAACAATGTTAATGAGAACTTCATTTTATCTAGGTACTAGAGTTGCGTCGCGCTGTCGCATCGGATTATTCCGAACCTGACACGAAATCCTAAGCCAGTAGCGGGTTAGGTTAGGAACTTAAAAAAAAAATTATGACTTTTTTCCGAGCGTAACCCTCTTCTTAACCCGACCCAACGAATCGTTCTTATCATAACCCGAATTGCGATATAGATAGATTTTGCTCCTCTCTTCTTTCGTAGACTAAAAAGTACCTATGTGTCAAATCAGTTTAATATTTACCAACTATACGTAAGTCGGCAAACAAGGTATCACACTAACAATTAACGAAAAAAATTGTAAGTTCCTACAGATACACAGAATCAACATGATTAATAAACAATATAATCATTTACGTCTCCTAATTAACTATTTACAAAATAATAAAAAACTACCGTCGAATGTAAGAATCACTTAAACATTGCTAAACAGTGCCCTAAGGTATTAACCTTCTGTGATATTAAAGTAACTGTAAATATTAAACTCTAAAGTGACCGATCGCGATGATCTGCAATACATGACCTCTTAAAAAAATGATTTCCAAAAAAAGTTTTGGTTATTGCGAAGATTCTGACCTAAAAATATAAAAAAGGAAACCAATAGAAAAGGTATAAAATAGAAATCGCTGAATCGATTTGGACAGACGAATTTGGGGGCGATAAAGAATCTGGATCAGAAACAATTGATCCAGATTGTGAGACATAGAACGGTCATACTTTCAGTGTCCCTGGTTTGTTTAGACCAAACTTAAACTAAGTAGGCATATACACCGTGACATTTTAGTCGACTTATAAAGGCGGTCCAATATATCCGATATAAAATACCAACAGGCGTGATAAAAAAAATTGTTACCATTGAGATAATAGGTACTAAGAAAAATAAATAATGCTTCAAAATCAGAAAACACCCTCCCTGTTAAAAATGTTTGTGTATCAAACGGTAGAAGATTTTTACCTATCTACTATATGACCATTACATTTCATTATTCATTCCATCTCCATAACAGGGTGCTCAAAACTACATCATGCGTCTTAGTAAATTATAGATATATTTTTTAATTATTCACATCAAAATATCATTTTTTTTAATGAATGATTAGTAGTCACACATGAAGACACATGAAGACGTGATGGCGAGATGACGTGACGTGTGGTGTCACGTGATGTGATACATGAAGTGGGCTGCCGTTGTAAGACGACTAAAATGTCACGGTGTATAAAAATAATAAAAATAAAAATCAAGATGGAAGCAATCATCATTATCATTATCATCATTTCAGCCGAAAGATGCCCACTGCTGGATATAGGCCTCCCCCATGCTCCTCCACTTCGACCGGTCTTGTGCTTGTCATTGAAGCAAAGGTCACATTTTTTTGTTTTTGTCATAGAGAACAAACCCTTACGAGCTGTTCGTGGGTTCAAACCCAGGCTGGCAGGCGCTTCCCTTGTGCAATTTATTCCATCACCACTGCTCTCAAAATGGTGGAGGAAAAGATCATGAGGGAACCGACACGTCCTAGAATATATAAAAAAAAACATTTTTTTTTTGGTTGGGAAATCACATAAAATAACTGCTCCCGCTCTGGGTGGAGCAGGAGGGCATGTCAGACTTTTACTGACTAAAACCCACCCGTGTTCCTTCAGTTGCTTGTGTGCCAGGGGCCACGGTATCTCTTTCGAGCAACCCGCACCCCTGGCAGGCATCGGCCCTTGCGGACCCCACCAGTCGGTGCTGACATCTATTTGAGGCGCGCGTGGAACACAACGCTCCGTCGACCCGGACTTGGTCCTTACCGGACCGCGAGCACATTACTCGCCATCTGCAAACCCGCGGCTACGGTGGCTGAGAATCAGCCTGGAATTCCCGACGCCCTGGGCGTCTCCTACGGCTACTAGGGCAGTGAGAGTGCGTATACTCGCCGCAAGTGCGCCGCCTCTCTCTTTGCGAGCATTACTGCTTGGCAGAAGGAGGTGACGGCTACACATGCACTCTCGCTCGGTACCATGGGTCAGACGCGAGAGATAGCCGCCTCTGATCGCCTCCACAAGGACACGGCGGTGCTCCGCCCAAGCCGGGCAGACCTCCACCGTATGCTCCACCGTGTCCTCAGGGCAATCTACGCACTGAAAATACGCAGGCGTTTCCTCCCGACTTATCCGAAACAGGAGCATCCCGAAACAGCCGTGTCCGATGAGGACCTGCGTCAGGCGGTAGGTGAGGACGCCATGCCGCCTCTCAAGCTACTCCTCAAAGAGGGGACTTACCACCGAAATGGTGGCGTGCCCAGCACTGGGTCGCGACAATCGCACTCTCCATAGTTAGAGATAAGTAATCACAGTTCACAACTGAAATAGTATTATTCATAACCTTCCTTCGATTCCGATAGTATTATTCGTAACCTTTCTTCAATTCCGTCTGAGACAACACAAAACCCTAATCAATTAAAAGCCATAACCCATATCAGTCTAGACCTTATATCCTTTCATCCTACCACCAGGCTAGCAAAAAAATCCAGGTATAAAAAGTGTATGACATGTAATAGAGTGGCCACATCCAATTTGCCTGAACGTAATCCTCTTATACGATGTCACAGGGAATCCTTGGATTAATTATGTAAATTCTGTTGTTTTTGTCACACCTACCCTCTTTGTAAGTTCTTGATGGCGGTGATTTGTTTTTCAGACAAGCTGAATTAGGATAGGTTGTGACATAAATGTTTGGGTCTGGTCAGGGAAGTCTTATGGTGATAGCTTCTTTTGGGTAGAGGTACCTATGAATAAATTGTACCTTTGAGTTAAATTACACGTGGTTCGTATGTTCAAAAATTTCCATCACCTCTAGTTTTGGAAAATTTTATGCCTATAGTTCGACTTTTAATTGTATTCAGTATCTTGATAGTTGAAGTGTCACCAGATTTTAACAAAAAAAAGGATAGTGAGGTGGTGTAAGAACGAACGAAATTGAATGAACTTGTAATAATGTACTTACAACCCAAGTAACACAGTCGTGCCGAATAAAGATTGAGTAAGAGCAATCATCAAGAGCATAAGCTGAATAACGTCTGCGTACCGTCTATTCATTTGTTATTCAAGCAAAAAGGGCCCCAATTTTGATTGCTTAACGCTAAATAACATCTGAGCAACATCTGAGTAGGAGCTTAATAACGTTTCAATTAGCTTAATAACTTTTGAATAACAGCTAACATAGTTTTTATTAGCCTCTTGCAACTGAGCTATTCAGCTTAGTCGAATTGGTTATTGTATTTAGAATTTGTTAAACATTGAAATTATTTTTCACATTTTTTAAACAAATATTCATAGAAATTGTGAAAAGTCAACGTCGAATTATAATGTTGATTTGACATGGTGAACTTATAAAATCGCTAATAAGTAAATTTTAAGCAATTTTAAAACAACTTAGAGATGTGTATTTATAAATGTGAAAGTTTGTATGTTTGGATGTTTTTTACCCAATCACGCAAATATGGCCGTACGGATTGGAGTGAATTTTGGCACACAGATAGTTTATAATCTGCATTAACATTTATGATACTTTTTATCCCGGTATGGGACAATTTCCGACTTCCACGAGGGCGAAGCCACTGGCAAAAGCTAGTATTTATTATAAAGGTATCAGTGATGTTATCAATAACATGGTCCATACGACACATTTCATCTTCTACTTTTAATACGTGAGATACGCAAGCACTCCATGATGAACGGGTCAGATTACTAAACTCTTCTTCAAATATTTTTTTTAACTTTTTTTGCGAAATACCCCCTTATCCTGTACCCAAGCTAATTCTATTGGGATGAGTTTAAAAACGGTTTAATTTAAAATGAAACCATTTTTATCATTCGTTCTTTAGGCAAAACGTTCACTACCCCAACACTATTAGTGTTATTATGGTAACATTATTTTTCTTTGAACTGTTAATTTACTGAATACAATTAAAAGTCGAACTATAGTTGATCATTTTGTAAAAAAAAAAATAGAAATTAAGTTTCAATACTTCCTACCTTATAATGACAAAACGCAACAGTGTTTGTTTTAATTAGGGGGAAAATATTTAAAACTAATAAGAGGAAATAAAAAAACAAAGTTTTGAATGACCGTGTAGGACATAATTTATTCCATTCTGAAAGATATAATGAAAACTATTTAGCAGTAAATTATGTACCTTTTAGACTTAAAAGGTACATAATTTACAGCTGATAAAAAAAGAAAAATTAAGAAACTAGCATTGAAGTTACTAGCATTGAGGCATTACGGCTGCGCCAAAAGGGCCTAGTGCAGTGGTTTTCAACTGAACCTGGTAATTAGTTATTCTGACAGTTTCATTCTGATTTATAATATCAATCACAAATAAGTATCTACAGATGTAATTGTTCCAAAGCAGCCAAGTAAAGCCTCAATACCACCCTATGTTTACATCGATACCCAATTAACTTATCCAACACAAACACTTCAAAACGGAATTAAGAAGCACCTTACCCCGAGACCTCCGAAACAAAAAAAAGCAGCCAATCAATAATATTTCCCCTCTTTTCAATTAGTATAACAAATGCACCTTTAATGCCTTACCTTGGGGAAAATCCCGGGTTTAACTTAAACGATTTAGGGGATACGCCACTAAATGAAATCTCCACTAATAGAGGGACCGGGAAAAGGTAATCATGTTTTAATAAATAGGAAGTTTCTGAGTGGGTTTTGTTTTTTTTTTTTCGGGATATATTTATGCGGTTGGTATAATATGGGAAATGGAAAGGGTTGAACTTGATGGTAGGTAAAATTTTGTTGACACACAGCTATGGGGCAATTATTATTACCGTATTTTTAAATATAATACGTTCGCATGCTAACATTAGTTTAATTCTATCATAGAGGTTAAAAATATCTGTACATTAATCGTGATGATAGAAATCGGTCTTTTTTGTCTATATAACTACGTGTATACCTGCACCTTATTAACCGACTTCCAAATGGAGGAGGTTCTCAATTCGTCGGAACCTTTTTTTTAATTTTTTTTTTTTTAAATAGACGCCTGTATTTTTATATGCATGCTTATAAGCAAGCATCTAAAAACACAGGCGTCTATTCAATAGGGTATTTTATTCTATACGAGAAAAAATCTAAAAATATATTACTGAGATAGCTTAGGTAAAATGTAGTCGGAAAATGTAAGTTTTAGTTCATGAAACAACAAAATACATTTTTAAATACAATTTATAGATTTCAGTTTTTTTAAATCTGTTTTTGAACACCATGAAATAGTAGCCGCCATGTTATTACGTCATACGGCATGTCAACTGAGCAACTTTGTAGGTACTTTTATTATTTTCGTAACCGAAGTAACATTTATATATATCACATTTTGCATTCAGAAACAGCAAACCAACTATACGTAGAAAAATAACACATTTTCTAAATTATATACAATTGTCTTATAAAATATCAGCACATTTATTTTTAGCAAACTGACGTCATACCCACAGAGCAATAATTGTGGCATCCACTGCGTCCAGTGTTTTCGTCACATTATGCGCGAAATTTGAAAATGTAAAATTTAAATGCATTCTTATGGCACTAATCGATTAAATAAAAATGTTGTTTTTTTGTGGTTTATTAGCAATCTAGAATATAATTAAGACACTTTTCAAAAATAAGTATAATACCCTATTGTGTCGCAGGCAATTTTGTAGAAACAGCATCATTTGAAAAGTTGAAATGGATTAGCTCTTAGATAACTTTGTACGTAGTCCTTTTTTTCCAAACTTTTCAATGGATGTTCCCCACGATAATCATGTTTTCTTAAAAAAATATGTAGCTGTAGTATCTACACCCACATTTCGCTATCAACCAGGCTTAAATCTAGCCACCTGAAATGTATTATTGAGAAATTTCAGAAAAACCCAATAACACTTTGCCCGACCCGGGAATCAAACCCAGGACCTCATGTTGAGCATTCGCACTTGTGACCACTAGACCAACGAGGCACGCAAGTTACTTACTATTTAAAAAAACTGTTTGTTTATTGTTTACTTGCAATAAATGAATAGATGCCAAAGAATTCTCTAGAGCATTCTTCACATTATACAAGCACTATTCATTGCGATATTTTTTCATTCACTCTAGAAAAACGTACTGCAACGTTTTTATTTCTATGGAATTCATTTTCGGACATATTATTTTGTCTAACAGTTCTAGTATTTTCTCCTTTGTTTCTGTATTGGGGATTATAACTATTAGGAGACGTCAATATGTCTACGCTCCCCGTACGTAATACGTGTCCATTGGGACTGTATGTCTGCGCTAGACTTATTTATTGTTTTCTAAAATAATGTTGGTGTTGTTTATTTAACCGACTTCTTGATATTATAGTTTTTTTTTATGTGAAAAGATAGTTTTGAATAAAACAAACTTATATCATTTGTCACACTTAGCTTTTGTGTACCTAGCTTCTGATATTTCACGCCCATGTAGGTTTATGTGAAATAAAATGCTTTTGTATGAGTTTATATAAAGTAAGATTTTGCTATGCCAAAGATCAAGAGATAAAGATAATTTTATTTTGCAAATATGGGTATAACAGATAACAAAAATGATTACAAGATCAGCCATATTTTACCATGTAGTCAAAAGATATACAAAAAAAAACATAATAAATTACAAAATCTTTTTCGGTAAGGAACTCACTTAAATTATAATAATATTTCACCTTTAAAAAGCTTCGAATCCTTTTTTAAATAAAGAAAGATTACTTTTTCAAAATTTACTGGTTTATTCATGTACTCACAAAACATTTCATAGAGAAAAATACATAAAGAAAACAGCACTAAGGTTTTAGGTTATTATGTTGATGTCTTAAGAATTAAAAACAACATAATTATAGTAACCACTAATTACAAATATTTATTGGTTATCCTGTTGGTGAGCCTGGTCTTTTTCTTTCGATTTAATTAAAATTCAAAACGTTTGCAGCACCACATCTTAAGACATTTTCGGAAAGCAATAAATAAAATTCCTTGAATGGTCTTAAAATCAAAATAAAAATATTTCTTCCAAACGTTATCATTATTAGTAAGATTTCAACCCTGAAAAGGTTAAAAAACGCTTATTTAAAATATTCGCCTCTCGTATCTTATCATCACACTTACTTTTTCTCGACAGTATTTTTTCCTGTAACTGACACTGTAGCTTGCGCCATGTTTCCATGTCGGGGCCATGACAGCAGCTAACTTGTTAAATTAAAATAATAGTCTTAAAAATAAACGGTTTTTTGTTTAAATTAATTTAATAAAGTAATAAAAATGCTCGTTATTATAGAACTCTGTTTTCTATTTCGATTTTCAGTTCAAGGCGATTGGCAAGAAGGGCTTAATTAGATAGTAGAGACTTAGTTTCGTTTTTCAAACCCAATAGAATAATCTGACATTTGAAATCTTTTGTGTTTGTTTTTTAGTAAGTTTGACATTACACCTGTCAAGTTAGTATTTGGGTTTAATAACAAATTGTACTAAAATCGAGTGGTTTGTTTGACAGAGTTCTCGCCGGTGCGATGCGATGGTATAAATAGTCTGCATGTTAATACTAAAGTATTTATTTTATTGATACGGGACCTACAATATTTTGTACGTTTCTTGGGAGAGAAAATAGTCGATACCTAGCTAGTTGCTTCCTCGTCGGCGGTGATATAGGTGTCTTTGTTTGACTAAAAAACTCTAGAAACTGTTAGTAAAACCTACTATTTTAAACTGTGAGAGCTTTCAAAAGAGTCTTACAAGATCTGTTTTAATTTAAACATCTGTAGTGTTTTTTTTTTCACTCGGCAGGTTTGCGAATAGTTTCTTTCTGTTTATCTAACATAAGTAATTTGTTATTGAGTGCAAACTAATGTTGTCACACTTTTCTTAGCGCCCTTTCTTCCACCTCCGCTGTTCCTCTGGCCGCAAGACGAGTCGCGACATAAATCTGCATGCTTTTTTAATATTTTGTCGCCCGTGCAGTAATTTATCTTTTGTTTATATACTAGAACTCTTAATGAGCACTTTCTTACATCTTGCGATGTTTTGTTTGTATTCTTTGTTGCCAGGAACTCAATTTAATTTAATGTATTCTTTTAGATGAGTATCTTTGTAATGGGTCTTTTGTACGTTTAAGTGGATGCGTTTTTGTGGTGTTTAAAATTTTTGTTTCAATGTGGGCATTTTGGTGTGGAAAAAGAATACTTGCAATAAGAAACTTCGTTCCAAAAGTAAGTTTCTCAAAAGTTTTGATTAATGCTGTACGTCGAAATAATTAGTGTGTATACCATATGTAGGTACACGGTTGATCCTTGGATGGATAAGCATCTTTACTTAACAAGACCATTCCTTGCCTCGGAAACCACGTTAAGCCGTTGGTCATGGCTATCATTCGTGGATCTTTGGCAGTCGTTACAAGTCGTCAAAAGCTTGAAAGTCTCACAACCAGTCTTACCATGGGTTATCGTATTAACCAGTAACAGGATTGCGGAGGTCAGATATGCAGTCGCTCCATGTAAAATACTGGTACTTAGCTGCCTGATAAAATTGGGAAAAGGCTAGGCAGATGATGATGTGACGATGATATGTATAAGCGAAATGTATGTGTGTGTGTGTATATGTATTAAACATGGAGAATAAAATAATTCTTTGACTCGCCAAAATATTCATCATTGTCATATCAGCCGAAAGACGTCCACTACTGGACATAAGACTCCCCCAAAAGGGGGGGATTTGCCATAACCACCACGCTTGGCAGGCGGGTTAGCAATCGCAGTATGTGGTCGAATGCATAGAGAACACTGCTGCCCATTCTCTAGTAAGTCCCTTAGTCGCCTTCTACGACACTAAAAAGAAATACACAAAATATTCACTTAAAAGTAAATTGATGGTAAAGATCAGGAGTGAACATTTCTTTGAAGCTGTTGGAGTTGGTAATTGAATAAGGAGAAATACTTTCAAGGTAAAAGTTTTTTCTTAGTATATTTTTTCCTTACTTTAAGCAAAAAACAGAAAATAAATTAACATCCTCGAAAAAATTTAACACGAAATAATTTTCTGATGGAAAGCCAAATTCTGAAGAAAACCACTTTGAAAAATTAACTGTATTATTAAAGTGTAGATAATTAATTCAAAGTTAGTGGTCCGTTAAAACTTAACTGGTAACTGGTATATTTGAATATTAATAAAAGGCTTTGTAAACTTTTACATAATGAAGCTGGGACGAAGTACAGGAACTAGGAAACTAAACTAATATATTCATAATCACGCTTCCATTCTTCCGGTTTTGTAATATTTTAACAGTTGCTTTTGCGTCGGCCCGTAAACTCGGGAAGGTCTATCGTTGGGGTGGGGTCCGGTTGGGCAAGGGGCTGACAATCCAGGAGACCGGCGAGCCGAGCCAAGCCGGCCCAGTCGAGGCGGCCCAGCGAGCCCAGGCGTTGACCAAGGATGGGCAGCTCTCTGGAGGGACCAGCAGCAGGGCCCTCTCAGAGTCGTCTAGCGGTGAGTCAGACGCCGCCGGCGGCTCCAGCTCGGAGCGAATGGCGAGGTTCGTGGAGGCTGTGGCTGCGGCAGTCAAGGGTTTGGCCTTGAAAAGGACTCAGTCTTCTAAAGACAAGGCCGTGCCCTTAGCCATAGCCTCCATTATGGCGGCAGCGGAGGACATCAGAGATAAAATATATAATTATATTGCTCTTGCAATATATATATTTTATCTCTTCATAATCTCCATTCTTCGATGTAGATGTAGATCAGTAGTTGGAGCTAGGCAATGTTGATGTATTGTGACTATCACGTAATGTTTTTTCCCATTATAAATCAAAATCAAAAGTCGTTTATTCAAATTAGGATGAGAATCAACACTTTTCGAACGTCAAAATTACATAAGACAGTCCCCTAAAACGCCCACCCTTCACCACTTCATAGTGCTTTAACTGGGAAGAAGAAGTAGCGTAACAAACTAGTTAGAAAGACTTGATTCTAAACATAGGTAGGTGGGCAAAGTAATTAACATTACGAGACACAGAACGTTAATCAAATAATTTGTCATATGTCAGCCAGCCATGCCAATATCATCATCATCATCATTTCAGCCAAAAGACGTCCACTGCTAGATATAGGCCTTCCCTAATTTGAGAGGGTTTGCCATAAACGCCACGCTTGGCAGGCGGGTTGGCGATCGCAGTATGGTGGGAAAACGCATAGAGAATGCTGCTGCCCATTCTCTTGTAAGTCCCTTAGTCGCCTCCTACGACACCCACAGGAAGAGATGGGATGGTGCTATTCTTTACGTTCGGCACCACATGTTTCGTCGGTTATACAAAAAAGAAAGCTGTTCCATACATTATGACCGCGTAGGTATCGCACTTATCTATGGAATAGCAGTTTGTTTTTGTATAACCGACGAAAAATTTCTGCGCTGGGGACTCTAGAATGATATGCTGAATTCATGATTACAGTTTGCGCACTGGTTAAAAAATTATCCTGTGTATTTGTATCTTTGTTCTTGAGTTAAGTTTTCATTTTATTTGTATAGTTCTGTGCAGATCACAACCAAGTATACAGATTTTGTAAACAACATAAAAAGGCCTCTATTAAGACTGTGTGGGTCGCGTGCAATGAATCTGCTTAGCTTTTTCTGAACTATGTTGGCGTTGGCTTCCAGGCTAACCTGATACAGTTCAATACCATTATTTTACATGGAGCGAGTGCCTACCTGACCTCAACAATCCAGTAACTGGGTACCACGATACCACTTGGTAAGACTTGTTGTCAGACGTTCCGACTTCTGACTAGCCGTGACTACTGTTATCTTCACGGGAAGAAGGCTTGTTAATGTTATCATCATCATTCATCATTTCAGCCGATAGACGTCTACTGCTGGACATAGGCCTGCCCCAAAGAAATGGGGGGCTTTGCCATAATCGCCACGCTTGGCAGGCGGGTTGGCGATCGCAATATGGTGGTAAAGTGCATCGAGAACGCTGCTGCCCGTTCTCTAGTAGGTGTTTATGTCAGTTTGTATAAAAATTATATAGAAACCGGTATAAAATTCTTAACAAAATATGTATGAGCTATTACGGGACATTCGCTTTTGCTTGTCGATAACAAGCTATCTTCAGCACCAAAATCATTTATGAAGTTCAGTGTATATTAAATACATAAATAAATATACAAGAAGTGACAAAAGCTGAAAACTTTGCTCTTAGTATTAAAACTAATAATGTATTCACTGCCACGCTTGCGTTCTGGAAGTTCGTTCTACACTCCTGGTGTTACGGAAACGTGATGTCAAACAAACAGACGAGCAAACAAATGACGTCACATAATAAGCGACTTTGATGTCTTAGGCCCTTTGTACACACACGTTTTTCATGCCGTGAAAAACTACGGTTAGCGCTGTTCACACATTTCCGGATTCCGAGTTTTGTCAGGGACTGGGAAAAAATCGGTTACATACGATTTGTACTTGTCAGGCATATCCTGTCTGTCAGTATACCGGAGCAAGCTCTGACGCACGGATGCTCTGACAGTGCTATCCGATTTTAATCAACATGGAACACATTTTGTGCAAGTGCAACATGAATACAGTAAGGTTTTTTATTGTTTTTCGGTGGGAAATCCTCATGAAATGAAATGAAATGTTTATTTATGTAAGTAGATCTTTAAAGACACTTTTACACGTCAAGATTTTGTTGGACAATATTTTAAAAACTAGATGGCGCCGGCATTTCCTAGCTGACTGTAACATCTCCCGCTCTGGGTGGAGCGGGAGGGCGTGTCAGACTTTTACTGACTAAAACCCACCCGTGTTCCCTCAGTTGCTTATGTGCCAGGGGCCGCGGTATCTCTTTCGAACAACCCACTCCTGGAATACAGTAAGGTTGACAGAAATTATACGACAGAATAATATAAATTACGATATTCTCCTGCAGTTTCTCTATCTTCCCAGAAGTTACATATCCAAGTACGTTTCACTCCCTGCTGATGCTGATAGTTTTCTAGGCGATCTGCTTCTTCTTCTTCATCTAGCGCTTTTGCAATCATTGCCAGCTCTTTTGTTTTAAACAATGACTTTGGGAAGGTAGTGTGCGGACGACCACCGAAACAGACTACTGATCTCGATTTCCCTGATATGTGTGAATACGGGTGACGGGTGGCACGTCCCTGCCGGGGAGTTTGAAACGTACAACGCAGAATTAGGATAGCCCTGACCCGGAAATGTGTGAACAGCGCTTTATACGTCTTGTACGGCACGGTAGTCAGTGTCATATGGCTCACGATGGAAAGTTGTCAACAGTCACGTTTTTTCTGTGGCGCGGTTTATACGCCGTGTGTAGACACGGTTCGTCAGTATTGTATGGATCACTATGGCAGCTTGTTGAAAGACATGTTTTTTCTACAGCGCGGTTTATACGCTGTGTGTAGGCACGGTCGTCAGTGTTATACTATGGAAACTTGGTGATGGATACGTTCTTTTTGCGGTGTGGTTTATACGCCGTACCGTAATGAAGCTGTCATCATCGTCATCATCATATCAGCCGAAAGACGTCCACTGCTGGACATAGGCCTCCCCCAAAAAGGGGTATTTGCCATAATCGCCACGCTTGGCAGGCGGGTTGGCGATCGTAGTATGGTGGTCAAATGCATAGAGAACGCTGCTGCCCAATCTGTAGTAAGTCCCTTAGTCGCCTTCTACGACACCCACGGGAAGAAATGGGATGGTGCTATTCTTTTACGTCCGGCACCACACGGAAGCTGTGCCGTGTACAAAAGGTCCAAACATAAACTTCCGCTTTATGTTTCCGAAAATTGCAAATTGTTTGAAGTAATAAGTAGAGCTACAATAATTACGTCACGAACAAGGAGATAGCTCTTATCAAGTTAGGAAAGTGGCAGAAAAGCCAGTCATTAGTCCTGGTATCCCAGTATTTAAGCTGGTTGTGTAGCGATATCCCTCCCTCCCACCTTTGCAGTATTTGGGAGGTCATATGTGATCTTAAAAGTTATTTCAGAAAACATAACATAACACAACGCCTTGTTTCCTCAAAGCAAACAGAAATCTTTGCATTTTAATTAACCAATGATATTTTAATACGTTATGCTATTTATAAGTGAATTTAAATAAATTAAGTTGAGACTTTTGAATAAATCGTTAAGGAAAAAGTTCACTAACTTAGTTACATATAATACAAACCGTGCCAGTTGCATACGAATTTCTGGAATAGTTAATTCACCTACAAACCCTCGTGCGAGTAGCCTATAGATCAGTATTTTAAGTGAATATTCGCCCGATTTGGGCGTAATTCGTGGAGGTCGAATAATAAGCCAGCCTTTACGCGAAATTATTTGGTTTACAAAATCTTCATCTCAGTTCCGACCTCAGGTACAGGCTTCAAACTGTCCGTCTTGTGTCAACTGATGATGAAGATTAGTTTGTCTGTCCTTAAATATTATATGAATATATTCAAGTTGAGTTATCATTATGACGTAAATTGTTTAATAAATATTATGTTTATTTATGAGTAATTTTACGTCATGTTGTTGATACTGGAACGCCGACTGAAAAGTTGATAATTCCTAGTCTGGAAAATGGAATATCTCACGACGTGAGACGGAGTACTTAAGAATTATGTGCTTATCAATCAAATCAAAAGTCATGAAAGATATATCTTATTTTAGAGTCTTTTATTAGGATATTATTATTACCTGACTACGGCTAAGCAATACGGAAGTTATGATTTTGACCAGTACGTATGTTCATCTGTTCCCTGGTAGTTTCTAAAATACTTACCATAATTTGACAAATGAGGCGTCGTTGGAAGCGTCTTCATCGTCGGTTGGTTATAGACTATGACGTCACATTAAATTGACCATGGCGCCCTCTAGAGGTCATGAAGTGATGAAACTACAAAAAAAAAAACAATGTTGTCGTGTTTGGTATCAAATGAAATGGCTTAATTAGCACATTTCAAAATTAAACATATTGTGAGCTAGCCCCGATTATAGATTCAGATAAGAATATTTTCTTGTTTAGTACCTACTATTTAGAGCGTGATTTTTTTGTGATCTGGTTCTGGTTTTTGAACTTATATCTTTATATAGCCTTAAATGACAGTAATTGTGAAAAAAAAAGTACAAACCTAAATGACAATGTATTCACAAAATAAATGTGATATCGATGGAAAATTTAAATAAAATACAATATGATATACTATTGGGTAGGTATGTTAAAAGCTTTTAAGCCGTTGGTCCAGCTTCATAAAGCCCATTACTCATAAAACCCGATGAACCATTTACAATAAACAAAACGCCTAAATACCCCACAAAAGGCTTTAAACCATATTATTTTACACTGCCAAAATACAATGAATTTAAACGAAATCGTCCATAAACAATTACACTCTCGCATCACTATTCCTTATACGATGATACGAAACAAATGAAAATGTAACCGAGATGAAAATGCAAATATATTCAATTAATCCATGAGCCCGTCTGTATTGGGTGTTGCTAAGCTGTGATTGGCGGATTGGCGTTAAGTCGACGAACCGTACGAAAGTGGTTTGACGTTTATAGAATAGGGTCGCGGGTGAATTTGAATATGTTTGCTTATTAGTTTTAGTGAGGGGCTGTTGGTTCAGGTTCGGGCGATTTTGAGGCTTTGATTATAGTCTTAGATATTTGGGATACTTCGAATTATAGTCTCGGATATTTGGGATACTTGTAGAAATTGGTAAATCTTTGCTGGTAACTTCTGAAGTTCCGTGTGGTGCCGGACGTAAAAGAATAGCATCATCCCATTTCTTCCCGTGGGTGTCGTAGAAGGCGACTAAGGGATTTACTAGAGAATGGGCAGCAGCGTTCTCTATGCATTTGACCACTATACTGCGATCGCCAACCCGCCTGCCAAGCGTGGCGATTATGGCAAACCCCCCCTTTTGGGGGAGGCTTATATGTCCAGCAGTGGACGTCTTTCGGCTGATATGATGAACTTCTGAAGTTGCTGTTTTGGGAAGACATTGATTGATATTTGATATGTGGAGTACATTGTCTAGAATTCTAGATATATTACGCACGCTTGATTCAATGGTACTTATATCCTTTTCGATGACACTCTATGATGATCTTACATTTACTTATTGGATTTTTTTATACTGTTTACAAAATTGTATTATGAATGCTCAATCATGATATGTGTCTTCTTCTCAGCTAAAGCACTAGGAAGTGGTGAAGAGCGGGCGTTTTGGGGGACTGTCTTATGTAATTTTGACATTCGAAAAGTGCTGATTCTTAGGCGAATTTGAATAAATGACTTTTGATTTTGATTTTGTAAATTTTTCTCTCTAATTTCATAATTTATTTTCATCGTACATCTATTTTATTTTCTCTATTTTTATTTTTATTGTGGTTACTCCGAGTTATATTTGCATGCTGTGGTCTCCTATAATTGACGGAGCACACGTAAAAATAATCGGTTGTAGATCCTAAATAAGTAAATAAATAACACTCTCACACTATTCTATAGCATTATTAAAACTCCAGCCGTCAGAGAAGAAAGCAATTTATTTCCCACAAAACATAATCCTTTTAAAATTCACCTCTAAAATACGAAGCACAACCAGAGGTGAATAAATAAAACATAAATACAACACGACTCCATATATTCATAAATTCTTCCAACTAATAACATAGGAAAACGTTAGATGTACGCGAGACGAAAGCTGGCGTGGAGTCGACAAGTGCTCATCTTTTCGGGGACTATTAAATTACTTTATTCACCTCCGTGCTAGCTGCTATGAAACAGATGAGGTGGCGTAAGTGATGAAGAAAGAGCGGAAATTATTAAAGTTGAGAAATACAGGTGTTAAATAATTTTGATATTTAGAAAAAATAATATTGTTGAAACCGAAAAACAAGTTTTAGTTCTAAAAATCTCATGTTTAGAACATATTTCATCGATCGTGTCAAATTTTACTGCTACTTTAGTCATTAATTAAAATAGAATTCAAGAACTTAGCCAGACGAGCTATGACTCTTCACCACCAGCTCATAACCGTGGTCCCTCATAGCTTCCTCCAATGCTGGTAAGGTTCCAATGGGCATTCCCTCGAAGGCTTAATTACAGACTGAAGAGGTTCTCACTCGTCATATTAACACGGAGACCAGGCGGGCCTTGTGGAGTCTCGGATGGCTCTTTGCTGGATGCTGAAATACTACATTGCATTCTTCTTGCTTGCCTTGCCTAGTCTTTATTTCCACATTCATTTTTTGATCCATGGAAAAGAAATCATCATTATCATCATCATCATATCAGCCGAAAGACGTCCACTGCTGGATATAAGCCTCCCCCAAAAGGGGGAGATTTGCCATAATCGCGACACTTGGCAGGCGGGTTGGCGATCACAGTATGGTGGTCAAATGCATAGAGAACGCTGCTGCCCATTCTCTAGTAAGTCCCTTAGTCGCCTTCTACGACACCCACGGGAAGAAATGGGATCTTTTACGTCCGTTAAATAATAGTTTCTCAAAAAAAAAAATTCGGACTCTCCTTGCTGAGAACTTTGCAGTATTGTTCATCCAATACGATGACCGAATTTTTTTACTCTACTTATCTAAAGTAAAGAGTTTCGGTAATCTTGTTCTTTTTATAAATGATTAATTGAAATTTAAATTGTAGCATGTCACGCATAAATAAACAAACCCGCTTCAGCTCGTAAATTAAACATCATCCCAAACTCAGACGTCTGTGCAATTTATGACGTCTAACTGTGGAACAGACCTGTCCTTTTGTGGTGCGTACAGAAGTCTGGAATATTCTAGTTGAAGCATTATGACCGCTCTTTTAGAGAGCTTACCTCAAGGACGATGCACCAAGAGAAATATTTCTTAACTTTATAAGGAAAGTTGTAGGTACCTCTAGCAACCAGGATAGTTCGGAAATCTTAGCTTTGAAGTTTTCTGATTGTTTCTTGAAGAAAATAAGGTCAAAAACTTTTGGAATCACTTGGAGTTAGTGTGAGTGTCGATGGCGAAAGATTTTGATAGAAACTTCCATTTGTCGTCTTATAAAACTGTATTACACTGAACATAGTCTGGCATAGAGTAGTACGGTGTTGCGATTGATCATGATGTTTTCTTTCTTTTTTTTTAGATCTTTTAACCAACTTAATAAATAGGAAGAGGTCCTCAATTCGATTGTATGTATGAAACACACAACCGAATTGAGAACGTCTTCCTATTTATGTCTGTTACCTCAGAACTCCGTCATTTATAAACCGATTTGTAAAAATCTTTGAAAATCTCATATAAATTTGGTTAAGTTCTGATCAGTGGTTTTCGAGTTAGGTTCAATAATAAGTACGTATTTTTCCAATTAATGTATGTCGATAATGTTATAATAACTTCCTGTCACTGTTATTGACTTAATAAATAAAAGTGTACTAATTTGTGAGGGATATGTACACCCGGCTACACATCAAGCTATACATTTCCAGTTTACAGTGATCTCGCCCTGTATGGAAATCCTATACAATGCGAGATCAGCTTATGCTGGAGTGTAGCCGTGTGTACCAAAAATAAAAAGTTAATATAACCGACTTCCAGTCCAGTCAGTTATTTTTTTGACAGTATTTCTTTTATCATAGGTGTTGAATAACATTGGTTTACTTTTAGCATTGACGCATGCTCCTTAATTTTAGAAAACAACATCAATAAATATCAAACAAAAATACAAAAACAACTATCATACAATCAAATACAAAATGACTACCATAATAGATAGCATACAGCACTACACTTGCATTACCGCCGTCCACTCCAATCCATTGTCCAAAGCTAAATCTATTTCAATTCACATACCTCTTCATAATATCGACAGTCTGGGGTTCCCTACATCTATAATAAGGTATAACACGGTATCTGTATGCAAATTTTCCCGTGTATTGTGCGTTTCCGACGCGTCAATAGCATGGGCGGGGGAAGTTCGGTAACAATTGTGTTCCCTGTTAAATTGTGTTGTATAAACTGATGCATTCTGATTCGACTGTCTGTCCGTCTGTATGTTTCGTCTGTTTTGAAGGTTTTCGTGTGTTTATGCTTTTGGAATTGAGTTGGGAGTGGACGTGGTTCGTTGGTGGAGTAAAAGCTTTACACGTGTAGTTACAACGTAATATGTGCTAGCTTTTGCCAGCTGCGCCGACCGCGTAGATATCGTAAATTATGCCCCGGGAACGTACTACCAGTATAAAAAGTATCCTATATGTTAATCCAGGTTATAAACTATCTGGCTGCCATAATTTATCCAAATCTGTTTAGCCGTTTTTGGGTGATTGACTAACAAACATCCAAATATCTAAACAGAAAAATCGCACCAAAATCAGTTGCGGAGTTACGAAGAACAACGCGGTCACACAGACAGACACTAAAAGCGACTTAAATTTAAAAATATGTATTTGTATTATTATTTATTATGTGAGTATATACTCATATAACCTTATATGGCTGGACTTGGCAGATCATTTCCCAGAAGAGCAAAATATAATGTGAGTTCTATTCGCATGCGGAGGCGTTCTGGAGTTCCTTATACTTAAAAAAAATAGTTCAGGCATTTTTTCCTGAAAAACGGTCCAATGAAAATATGCTCTGCGAACTTCTGTTAGCAGACCATTTTTCCAAAATTAAAATTTTAAAACTGATTTAGGCACACAGTGGTGAGTTCCATAGCTCCTAATACTTTTCCGGAATAGTTTTGCCGACCTAAGTCATGAAATAAAAAAAAAGAAAATGTTACCCGCCACAAGAAAAAGAAAATCATTTTGTTAAAAGAGGCGCCTGGTTAATTTATAGCTTTTCGTAGATTCTATGGACTAAGCCAAGACCCCCGGGCACAGAAAAAACTAAATAAACGCAGTTGTCTCTGAAAATTATCAGCAGACCCTTACGAAAAAGTTAGATTACAAGAAATCTAGTTTTCATTGAGTGATTAAGTTGGAATGATAAAAAAAGTTTGACTACAACTGAGGAGCTAAAACTCCACGTTTCATGTTGTAACTATAAAATAACTATACTAAAACAGGCAAGTAACGCAGAACTCTGACTCAGGTATCAGCAGAGCATGGGTAAAGATCTAAGATAGTTAAAACCTGGATTTTAATCAGTGGTTTAGAAAGATGGATCAATAAAAAATTTGAATAGCACTCAGGAGCAGGAACTCCACGGTTTCTTCTGCACCTCTAAAACACCTATCCAAAACATGCAAACGAATATCAGAACTCTGACTCAGGTATCAGCAGAACATGGGTAAATATTTAAGACCGAAAAACTCAGGATTTTAATCAGTGGTATAGAAAGATGGATCAAAAAGAAATTGTGAGTAGCACTCAGGAGCAGGAACTCCACGGTTTCTTATGCATAATTAAAAGACCTATCCAAAACATGCAGACGAATACCAGAACTATGACTCAGGTATCAGCAGAGCATGGGTAAATATTTAAGACAAAAAACTCAGGATATTAATCAGTGGAATAGAAAGATGGATCAAAAAAAAATTGTGAGTAGCACTCAGGAGCAGGAACTCCACGGTTTCTTATGCATAATTAAAAGACCTATCCAAAACATGCAGACAAATACCAGGACTATGACTCAGGTATCAGCAGAGCATGGGTAAATATTTATGACAAAAAAGCTCAGGATATTAATCAGTGGTATAGAAAGATGGATAAAAAAAATGTGAGTAGCACTCAGGAGCAGGAACTCCACGGTTTCTTATGCACCATTGAAAGACCTATCCAAAAACATGCAAACAAATACCAGGACTCTGTTTTTGAGTAGTACTTAAGAGTAGAGACTCCACGATTTCTTATGCACCATTTAAAGACCTATCCAAAAACATGCTACCAAATCCCAGAACTTTGACTTAGGATTTTAGATCAAAGATAAAGACAGATGGATTAAAAAAAATTGTGTAGCACTAAGGAGCAGGAACTTCACGGTTTCTGATGCAACATCTAGCACTAGCCGCCAGCACTAGCCGCCGGCACTAGCCGCCGGCACTAGCCGCCGGCATTGGCTCGCAGCACTAGCCGCCAGCATTGGCCCGCAGCACTAGCCGCCAGCATTGGCCCGCAGCACGGGCCCGCAGCACTAACCGCCAGCACTGGGCCGCAGCACTAGCCACCAGCACTAGCTGCCAGCACTGGCCCGAGCACTAGCCGCCAACATAGGCCATCAGCACTGGCCCGCAGCACTAGCTGCCAGCACTGGCATGAGGACTTTCCGCCAGCACGGGCCCGCAGCACTAGCCACTATCACTGGCTAGCAGCACTAGCCACTAGCACTGGCTAGCAGCACTGGCTAGCAGCACTAGCCACCAGCACATGCCCAAGCACTTGCTGCCAGCACTGGCCCGAGCACTTGCCGCCAGCACTGGCCCGAGCACTTGCCGCCAGCACTGGCCCGAGCACTTGACGCCAGCACTGGCCCGAGCACTTGCCGCCAGCACTGGCCCGCAGCACTAGCCGCCAGCATAGGCCGCCAGCACTAGCCGCCAGCATAGGCTGCCAGCACTGGCCCGCAGCACTAGCCGCCAGCACTAGCTGCCAGTACTGGCCCGAGCACTTGCCGCCAGCACGGGCCCGCAGCACTAGCCACCAGTACTGGCTAGCAGCACTAGCCGCCAGCACTGGCCCGCAGCACTAGCCGCCAGTACTGTCCTGAAACACTGGTCACTAGCACTCGCCACCAGCACTAGCCCGTAGCACTGGCCTGCAGCCAATGTTGCCAACTCCTACAGAATGTTTCCCCTAGGACCAACTTCAAATTCCCCTAAAAACCCCTAAAAATTTTGTTGTTTCTGTTGTCAAATATAAATTAAAAATACATTCAAGTAGTATGAAAAAGCGCAGTGAGACAGTATTTTTTTATTTTTGAATAACAATTTGCTATTGGCCATAGTGCGAAATTCAACCACCAGCGCCACCTGCGTGTTGCTTAGTACAAGACACGAAGTACGGCATTAGTGTAAATATTAACCAACCAACCAACCAACCTACAAACCAACCTACCAACCCACCAACCTATTATAATTAAGCAAAAAGAAGAGTGATTCTTTAATTTAAGGTGAATCTAGTCCACATTTTTCCCATACAAACTTCGGGAGTGTATTACTCCACTGTTCGACAATGTACATCCAAAATTAAACATGGTATGGTTTTTCTTTATTATTAATATTGTCTGCACAGAAACAGAATACTAAAATAAAAAACCATAAAAAAGTAAGGAGCCAACAAAAAATCGTTTTTCTTGCTAATTTAACCTAACTTTAAGCGTGTTTAAATAATAAAAGAAATCAAAAATCTCTGCTGATACTAGAGTCAGAGTTCTGCGATTAATTTTGTCTGTTTTAGTATAGTTCTTTTATAGTTGCAATATGAAACGTGGAGTTTTAGCTCCTCAGTTGTAGTCAACTTTTTTTTATCATACACAACTTAATCACTCAATGAAATCTCGATTTCTTTTTTCTAAGGCTCTGCTGATATTTTTTAGAGACAACTGCGTTTACTCGTATTTAGTTTTTTTCTGTTCCCGGGGGTCTTGACTGCTAAACTAAAAAAAACTAAACATAGTCCATAGAATATACGAAAAGCTACAAATTTACCAGGCGCCTCTTTTAACAAAATAATTTTCTTTTTCTTGTAGCGGGTACCATTTTCTTTTTTACTTATTTCATGACTTAGGTCGGCAGAACTATTCTGGAAAATTATTAGGAACTATAGAACTCACCACAGTGTGCCTAAATCAGTTTTAAAATGGTAATTTTGGAAAAAATTATCTGCTAACGGTTGGCAGAGCATATTTTCATTCGACCTTTTTTCAGGCAAAAACTCCTGAACTATTTTTTTTAAGTATAAGGAACTGCAGAACTCATGCGCATGCGAATAGAACTTACATTATATTTTGCTCTGCTGGGAAATGATCAGCCAAGTTCACCCACATTATAACCTTCTCGTCGATTTCGTCGACAGCAACATTTTGAAATTCATTGCGTGTGGCTTTAGATGGCTCTCTAGACGGAATCTAGTTTTGAACACTCCCAGTACCTTTAGATATTATAGAAGTGCATGTTTTCTTCTACACTAATATTATAAAGAGGAAAGATTTGTATTTTTGTATGTAATCTACACTGATAATAATAATATTATAAAGAAGAAAGATTTGTATTTTTGTATTTTTGTATGTAACGAATAAACTTAAAAACTACTGGAGCGATTTCAAAAATTCTTTTGCCGTTAGAAAGTTACATTATCACTCAGTAACATAGGCTATATTTTATCTCCGTATTCCTACGGGAACGGGAACTACGCGGGTGAAACTACGGAGCGCTGCTAGTATTTAATAAAAATAATAAACTGCACAGAGATTTACAAACAAATCTCGCTACACTTATTTAAATTCAACACAAACTCACCCTAAAACCACAAGGTAAAACGCCAGCAAACCAAAATTTAAAAGCCTCGCAAATTATATTTCACTCGGCGCGAGGCCTCATATTGTTGTATCCGACACACACAACCTGGCAATTTGGGATAATCAAAGGATTTCAGTTCATTCCCCACATTTTCTTACTGTCAAATTATCCTGAATGTAACGAACCGGATTAGGCTTGGGAAGAAAGTGATTTTTTTAGGGTTCCTTACCTTAAGAATGCCAATGTAACCGTATTATTTAGCCTGTGCTCTCTGCTCGTCCATCACAGGGCTGTCACTTGAAATATTCACAGAGTGTGAACTATTACGGCTGCTATGACAGCATATACTTAGTAATAAATTAATAAAGTTACAAATTAAAGGGGTGGATGGAAATGTGTTTTAGTTTTATAAAGTAGTTAAAAATAACGTTGTGTTAAATATTGTACAGTGGACCGGTGCGTGCGAGGCCGGCCGCACTTGGCTGCTGTAAGCAACGTGTTTTTTCTTGTTCCTTTTATAAAGTTTTTTTTTAAAGTAGAGTTAAATATTGTAAGGTGGTACGGAACCCTTCGTGTGCTGCCGGGCTTGCACTTGGCTGCTTTTTTCCCTCAATACTGTAGCGTAATTTGAATATATTATGGCTTGATTGTTAGCTTAGAAAGCCGAGGTATGTCGGGCTTTTGTTCTGAGGAAGTTAGGCTTGCAACTGGTTTGTGTGGCAGAGATTTGACTCGAGGTTGTCAAGATAAATGGCAGTTACTTTGTAGTACTGTATAAACCACCATATATTATGACAAAACTAGCATTTTATATGCATTGTATATGTTATTTTGCATTATATTTTATGCATAGATAACACTTGACTGCAATGGCGAAGGGATTTTATGGGAGAGGTAAGCCGGTGCATAAAAAAACCTGTTTCTGAATATTTTCAAGGGATCGGCTAAATACGAAATTTAATATATGAATGTAACATGGGATGAACATTGCCATAGGGTATACTATAAACTGACAACTACTTACCCCAAATTCCTAATTAAAACACAACTCAAATCACTATCTTCATCACAGTTTTATACCATCAAACAAATACTTACTACTTACCTATAAACATAAAACTACATAAATAAATGAATTCAATAAATACAACAAACAAAATAAAAGGTTATAAATGCGATTACGTCAAGCATTGACCACACACTATCAGTCATCCGTCCCAGGTCCGAGCCGATCGAATTACGAAATTCAATACGAAAAAAAAATGCGTGCGCGTGAACGAGATGGAGCAATACCGAATTGCTACATCTCGTTCACGCGCACGCATTTTTTTTATCTGTCTCTATCGTAACTCGGCAAAAATCGGCTTGTTAGACCTCTTAGAAACCGGGGTGTTACATGACCAAAGTGACGTCATGACAAAACTATTTTGTATAGAAATTGAATTCACGACAAGCCGGTCGCGCCTACAAATTATTTTAGAGCATAATGTTTTGTTTTTGGGATATGAAGACAAAAATTTCATGTAGGCGTTTTGTAAGCGGCGTGAGGCATGACGGTGGCGTCAAAATCAAAAAATCAAAATGAAAATATTTTATTTCACATAAACCTGCAAGGGCACTTATGAAACGTCAGAAGCTAGGTGCACGGTTCCAATTTGTCGCTTCCTATGGAGAAGAGCCGGCAAGAAACTCCACGGCGTCGGCGTCGGTGACTTATTTTCTTAAGTTTTTTCTTAATTCTGGCGATTTCCTTCAATATAGCGTCTTGGTTTGAGCTAGGCATGGTGAGATGACACAGTGAAGTAATCCACAACAAATAAATGTAGTTTATTTAACACCACACACAATTTTACGCGGTAACGCGAGCGCGCGAAGTCGAAAAGTGATTTGACAGATGAAACGTCACCCGACCAAACGTCAACGTCGCTAGACATTACTAGCTGCGTTAAATTTTTATGTTTTAGGACTCTAAAAAACTACGCGACCGAGTTCGTTGGAGACGAATACTACCATGTAAGATAATTGTTTTCAGGATGAGCCGTTCATAAAATTACCATCAGACGTCACTTATGGTAAGTTAGTCTGATTTTCAAATTTTATGGCTTATTAAATATATAAAAGTGTGATTATAAAACAGGTATTATTAAACACTACTGACTGTATCATATTCCGAAGGGAAGCTGACAAGAACCGTGTTCTTAGAGCGCTTCGGCCCTGCTCGACTGCATTCGAAACTTTCCTCAAGATTGTTGAGTCTTGTAGAGGGAAGAAGAGCCATAAACTCTTAGCTCCCTAACAATAACGACCTACTCGTAGAATAATCAGCCTATAATGTCCCCACTGCTGGGACACAGGCCTCCTCTCTGTGAGAGGGAGTGGGCCGTAATCCACCACGCGGGCCCAGTGCGGGTTGGTAGATGCCACATGTCTTCGAATTTTTGGTTCTAGGACATGCCGGTTTTCTCACGATGTTTTCGTTCACCGTTTTGAGAGCAGTAGCGATGAAGTAATTTATACAACGTAAAACGCCTGTCTGCGTTCGAACTTACAACCTACATCTCGTAAGTCGCGGCCATTACACTGAGAATGCCACTGCCGTTCGACCTAATATTAAACACGGGTAAACCTAGAGTGTAAATGATACACGTGCCGATTCCAACAAATACACATTACCTACGGCTAATGATAATAATATCATGACAAGAATTTCTTACTAATAAGAAACATTCGTTAATAACTGGCAACTGTCTAAGAAGATACGAAGAAAATCCTTATGATTTTTTCCGCTTATTGGCAAGCACGTGTACAATCTATAGGTACAATGAACCGTACGTCCAAGGAAAGGTGTCTTTATTTCCTAGCAGTAAGGGCGATTTCCGTAGTTCAAGTGCCACCTTAACTGACGTGGAGTTGACTACCTTTGTATTTGGTTTTTGCATACAGTATTTAATCGAACCTCTAATAATTTCCATTTTGCGTTCCTAAAAATATTATTAGACACACTGATATAATAATTGCGCTTCCTAATTTGATTCCTAATTTGGGGTCCTTAAAAAAATAAATAGCGCAACACTGGTTGCTTCGCTCGCTCGCTATAAAAAACCGGATAAATCCGAGTTGATCTCGCGTGGAGAGGGTTCCGTATGATGAATATGTTACTCACCAAAACATCGTCTTTAAAGTAGGTTGCCAAGACTAACATAACGCTTTCACGCTTAAAAGTTATCAGATTTAATGTAGATCCAAGATCCTATTTCTAACAGTCAATTTTCATAAATATTTTTTTTATATGCTGTTTATCCTTGAAATTTAACACAAAATAAATTGTAGATCCTCATTACAAGTTCTTTCATTTGATATGTCACACGGTACAGTTTTCAAAACATTTCTTTTTAATTTTCTATTTTTACCCCCAAAAGTGACCTCCATATTCAAAATTCATTTATTTACGTCACACGTTCGCGTTTAAGCCACAGACTTTCATATGTGTGCCTTCAGTCCAGTAGATTCGGAGCAAATTGGCTGTGACAGACGGACAGATAGACACACGAGTGATCCTATAAGGGTTCCGTTTTGAACCGACTTCTAAAAGGAGGAGGTTATCTATTCGGTATGTTTATAGGTACTAATAGTGAAAAATAAAAACTTTTTCAAAAAAAAAACATCCACTGAGTTCCGAAAAAACACTACAAAGTGAAAAATAACTTTAATTTCGGAAAGCGGTGACAGTAATTAAAGTACATATCCAAAGACACCGACTTCCGAAATTAAAATTATTTTTCAGTTTGTAGTGTTTTTGCCGAAGTCGGTTGTTTTTTTTTTGGAAAAAGTTTTTCATAAAGACGTTCGGAACCCTAAAAAGTGTGCATCATTAGAAGTGTAAATAGTTTTAAGAGGTTCGATTAAATATTTCAGATTAATAAACTTTCGTCTTTGAAATCAAGCACCTAAAAAAAACTACCTAAGTGTTTATACTATTGGGAATAAGTCCTGTTTATCTAGTAGGAACTTAACTTACTCAATCAATTCTTCTCCGACGCAGGTGTGAAGTTCGAAGAAGAACAAAGTAAGTCTTGCCGCAATCTAGTAGATTAAACTGTGATTAAATGCGTTTTAAGGCGTGTTTACACTGGTTGAAAGTCTAATACAAAGAGGGGGGAGATTTATTGTGAGATTGACGAATGGATGAGCATGTAATAATTTTGAAAAAATGTCGAAATCCACTAGAGAGTAAACCCACCTTTTTATTAGAAATAAAAAACATTGTATCATAAACTTCTATTCGCCAGCAAATAGCGATTGCCGCAGGAATACGCGATCGTTGCACTGTTTCATATGAATACTAGCATCTGCCCGCGACTTCGTTCGAAATTTCTTGTTTCTACACAAACTCTTTTCTGAGTTTTTTTCTTTTTAATCGGCTCCTAGGGTCGTAGCGTTATGTTAAGAGGGATTTGATAACCCGTTAACATCACGCTACGACCCTAAGTGAAAACAATGATCCAAAATCGACTAGTATCCTCTACATATAAACTCAAAAACAAAAAAAAATCTACCTCTTAATAATATTACCGATCGACGCACAACTACATAATCATCACGGTCATTTTGTTCGGCCTTCGGGTTTTCCGAACAAATAGGTAACACATGATCATGAATGTTATTGCACTTGGTTTCAGAGCGATCTGTATTTCTTTCTGTTTATTAAAAACAACGTATCGAAAATGAAACAAATAACGTTTGAAGGAGCCATAGTTCAACACAACCCTACACTTTTTTCGTACTACATAACCCCAAGTCGTAACAGTGGTTAGGACACGTGGGTAGCCTTCACAGTTTTTTCGAGTGAAAAATGATATCCCCTTGTCGCCGTAACTATCTCTACTACCAATGCAATATTTATAAAAACAACAGTTGTATTTCTTAGAAACACAATTTTAACAAAATACTGAAAAAACATTTATCGTTAACAGTGTAACCGTGCCTTAACTCGTAACTTGCAGGTGTTACGTCACAAACACTGGGGTGTTTTACTGTTTTTATTTTTCACCGATAATTGTGGAGTTGAAAACCCCAGTTGGAGGGACGGTAGGAATAGTTGTTTGTGTCTGTGGGACCTACCTGCTTTGAACTAAAAGGAACAAAACGTTATTAGGCCACCTTTTCAGTTTACCAGAATGTTATTCGACATGGTCGGTGTTGTGTTGTTGTGAGATCGAGGTTTTTTTCGTGGTTATTCTAATCCTAACTAAATTCTATTATGGATGGGTAAAAAATCGTTACCCATTACGAAACGAAAGTATCGCTTTACTATCGTAACCAAATTACATTTTCTTTATTTTGTTACGATAGTAAAGCGATACTTAGCGATAACTGTAAATAACAATACAAAAAACGATGTATTCATCACTACTAATTATTAGGTTTAATAAAAAAAAATCATAAAAAAACGTTTATATCAAGCTACAAAGGCCCATAGACATACATCGTACAAACTAACATATTATTGATTATATTTTAAACAAAATTGTGCTAGTAAATATAGCTTAAACCATGTTAGTAGCACTTCACTTCACTAGCTTGTCTGTGTGGTGTCCTGGCGACGTACTGTCTTAAAATCTCACCGGCATGAGGACATAGGTGAAGTGAACTTGAAGATAGCCGTCATTCCATATGATCTCAAAGATTGACACTAATGACAGCTCACTATAAGCTCACTTCACCCAAGTTATCACGGTGAGATTTTTACAAAATCGCACTGCAGAATCCTAAAAGAAAAACAATCGACTTCCGGAAAAAAACTACAAAGTTAAAAACAACTTTAATTACGGAAGTCGGTGACTTTGGAAATGTATTTTAATTTTTTGTCATCGCCTTCCGAAATTAAAGTTATTTTTAACTTTGTGGTGTTTTTCCGGAAGTCGGTTGTTTTTTTTTTTAAACGTTTTTGTTTTTTACTTTTTAGTTATAGTGCCTATCCCACATCGATTCGAAATTTCATCATCCTTTGGGTCAAAACATTGCATAGCAGCAATCGCGGTTGATTTGCTGCCATTTTTTGAAGAGTTCCGTTGTCTGTCTCTACAACCCATCATCAGATCTATATGAAATTTAAATGGGACCATTTCAAAATAAATTTCTTTCGAACAAAAAAAGAATTTTGCAAATCCGTCTATTGACGGAGTTATACCCAAACATACATTTATAAAAAAAAAATATATATAACATGTCGAATTGATAACCCCCTTCTTTTTGAAGTCGGTTAAAAAACACAATAAACACCCACTGTTTCATGCTTTGTTTCCCGGTTTCCCGGAAGTGTTAGGCAGAGGTGTACTGTGAGGCTCTGACGAGCCCCTTGCGTAAGCGGATTAAAGATAGCTACAATTAAACGCACATTCGCGTAGAAATATGAAACCACACGTTTATTTCAAGAGTTTAGAAGCTTACAAGTCCGCGCCTGTCATAAGATTAAAATCTCCCGGAACAAAACCCATATACAATTATTTGACGTTCTTATTTTAGAACTTCCTGATTGTTCGAACATAGACAAAGCCCAATCATTGGCTGCCAGTATGTGCGTGAGGTTCTTCGGTGAGCGAGCAACCTTTATAATACCTATAGTATACCCACAAATCGCCCAAAAAAATAAAAAATAAAATTTCTTGATTGAGATTACACCTGTTGTTCTTTAAATCAACAGTATCTACCCACCTACCGACATATGTACGTAGCTTAAATAAACCACAGCCCAGTAACATTCTAACTCGTGTCCTGCAACTTTGTATTTTTACACCTGTAAGCACACGACGCGAGATTTAGCTCCAACATAAAACATTTTGCAACGGAACTACCGTTGCCAACTTTATTACATTTAGGAACGAACATTGACTTTTCAGGTGAAATGTCATGTAAAATGTAGGTACGAACCAAATAAACTGTATTTGGTTCGTACCTGCATTTCCTAGATGTTAATATTGGAAGGAATAATATGGCAGGGTTATATTATTCACTAGCTTAAGCCAGCGACCTCGCCCGCGCGGAGGCCGAAAATTTTCCGCCGGGCAGATACTATCAGGATATAAAGTATCCTATTTGTTATTCCAGTTTACGAACGATCTGTGTGCTAAATTTCATCCAAATCCAATGAGCCTTTATTGCGTGAATGAGTAACAAACATTTAAACAATTTAAACATCCAAACAATACAAACTTTTACATTTATAATATTATTTATAATATAAAATAAAATAAATAACAGGAATAATAGGATTAATTTTCTTCGAAAAAAATTCGTTCGAGCAATACGTAGGTATCGCGAATGATTCGGAGTTTAATAGAAGAGAGAGAACATCAACAACATCTCGCCTGTACCTCCCAAAGGTTTAGCTGAGGTGTATAGTATACCAACATTTCACCAGCTATGTTTAAGTCCCATGGAATAGGGGTGAGATCATTTCCCTCAACTGGGCAAAAATACACACTCTGGGCTGCTACCCAGGAATTACAAATGGAAAACTTTTGTCCAACCTGGAAATCCAACCAGAACTTCACGCTCAACAGTAGCGAATGTGACTGCTAGACCAACGAGGCAGTGGGTAGGAAAATTTATTATGTAAATTGTATAAATCATTGGTATTGAAAAAATATGCATGGAAAGTACTCTTGAACCAGTACTGAAATAAATCACCGAAAGTATTTTGTTCTTAAAATAGGTTATTCTCTTTCTGTTTGCGTTCCCTAGTTCATCATCATCATTTTAGCCGAAAGACGTCCACTGCTGGACATAGGCCTCCCCCAGGCTCCTCCAAGGGCTGTTTGTTCTTTTTGGGGGGATTTTGCCATAATCGCCACGCTTGCCATCGCAGTTGGTTGGCGATCGCAGTATGGTGATAAAATGCATAGAGAACGCTGCTGCCCATTCTCTAGTAAGTCCTTTAGTCGCCTTCTACGACAACCACGGAAATAAATGGGATGGTGATATTCCTTTTACGTCCGGCATAGCACGGAACTGATAGTTCCATAGTTGACTCTGGGTCGAATTCTCCCTGAAGTTATTTATCAATTTTCTAAGATTTCACCAACTGTAAAAACTGCAACCAAAATAAAAATAAATTTTCAACTTACATAAAAATATTTTATTTTACATAAACCTGCACATATGAAAAGTCAGAAGCTAGGTCCAAGGTTCCAATTTGTCGCTTCCTATGGAGAAGCGCCGGCAAGAAAATCTACGGTTACTCTTTTAAATATAACTGGCTTTTACAATGACGTCTGTAAGGCCTACAACGCCAACCACACAACACAACCACATCACATATTTATCCGTCTCCGAAGTCCAAAGCTTAATACAAGATACCACAAACTCCGCAATAAATTCGACCACCGTCCTATTACTGGTATCCTGGTATCCTATTACGACATCAAAAATCGTTTTACCTCCTCTTACACCTTATCTCATCAAAAAACGTTTTGGCTGACGCAAATTAAGCGGTATTCTCAAAAATACTGGCTGATAGTGGTACAATTACACTTTCGTCTCCAGACGGCCATCCATGTCGACGATGGGCCATCTTTATCCACTTTCCGTTATCGAAGTAACGAGTGCCTAGAGAATAGGTTCGTTTTGAGATTAATTCAGTTCGTCGTCCGCTGATATTGTTGGGGAGACGTGGTCAAGTAGTTTGGAAAATGTGTTTGTGTGTGAGTGCTCCTTAGGTATATAGAATAGAATAGAATAGAAAGCATTTATTCGACACAGACACAACACAACAGCAACAAACACATAAAAAAAGAACAATAAACATGACAATAAAATTGCAGTAAAAAGTGCTGAGCGTGCCCATACCGAAAGGGTTGCCATCTCAGCATTTGCTGGGCGTCAGACACCCAGCGCTGGTTTTCAGTTGGCACCCTGCAGTGACACACGGACGTAGGCAAATAAAAAAGATACATACTTGAAGATAGTAACAAAAAATGTTTAAAAATACGTAAATAAATAATGTAAAAGATTTTTGTGTGCTACTTAGTTCAGAGATTTTTTTTTAAAATACCCACGAATCTACAATAAAAAAATAGCGGCTGTCACTTAGCGCAGTGACACATCATCGAGAAGCCGCAAAAAAAAGAAAAGCCAGCGAGGGAAATGTGCTTTCCATAAAATATTTCTATGTGCCAGTGAATTAATATTTCTAAGGCGTAAGATCGACCCAACTACAGTCAAAGTTTATATTGCATAAGTATATATGTTGCACATACATATTTACATGCATCAGCTGTCGCGCAACATAACCTGTACACATCAGCTGTATACAAGTATACACATACATACTTTCGAAGTAAAAGGTGCGCTAGGTGCGTTGCGCAGAACAACATAACACTTTTGAGTTAACGCTTGTATTCATTTCACTCTTCATAAAATTTCCATACCATGAAATCTATACTAATATTATAAAGAGGTAACATTTGTTTGTAAGTTTTTATGTAGGGGGTAATCTCCGGAACGAATACTCCTTTTTTTACTGGTTATTTGTAAGTGCTATATGCTATAAACTATATTTAAATCTTGCATATTAGCCAAGCTATCACAATGTTTGTCTAACCAGGCGGATTAAAACAGAGTTATTTGCATGCACTGCCTAAACAGTTGTATATAATTGAAAATAATGTAAGGCAACTTGGTGTGCCTTAAATAGTTCTACAAAAAAATCGACGATACCATTTTTCTATCTTGTATATTTTAGCAGATATAATAGCTTTTAAATATTAAAAAAAGTATTTTTCGATTTACTTACGTTTGAATGATTTTTTAAACAACCAAATATTAATCCATATCAAAAAAAAATATTTTATGATCACAAGGATATCATAGATAAAGATTTGCTCTTAACAGTATGTCAATTGGTTAAATAGTTTCGAAGATAATACGCGCTAGGGAATCTAGCTCCGAACGTTCGCAGCGACTCGCTAGCCAAGTATGAGAAAATCTCAAGGCCGTGCTCGGGAGTCTAGTGCTGAACATATGCAGCGTCTCCCTGAATTAAGGCAGTGTGCCTCTGCAAATTTTTCATTGATGTTGTACGGATTTACCAAAATTTAATCGACTATTAATGAATAACTACTTTTTAATCGACTTCAAACAAAAAAGGAGGAGGTTCGCAATTCGTTTGTATGTTTTTTTTTAATGTTTGTTACCTCAGAACTTCCGACTGAGTGAACCGATTTTGATGATTCTTTTTTTATTTGAAAGCTGGTGCTTTTCGTGTGGTCCCATTTCAATTTCATATAGATCTGATTTCGGAGACAGACAACGGAACTCTTCAAAAAATAACAACAAATCAACCGCGATTGCTGCTATCGCGTAAATATGCATTGTTTTGACCTCAGGGATGGTTATGAATTAGTGGGGTAGGTACTATAACTAAAAAGTGAAAAATGTAAAACTTTTACCAATAAAAAACAACCGACTTCCGAAAAAACACTACAAAGTGAAAAATAACTTTAATTTCGGAAGGCGGTGACGAAAAATTAAAATACATATCCAAAGTCACCGACTTCCGAAATTAAAGTTATTTGTCACTTTGTAGTGTTTTTTCGGAAGTCGGTTGTTTTTTCTGGTAAAAGTTCTTGTAAAACGTATTTACTGAAGTTAGTAACAGATCAAAACAGGCTTTTGATGCATTATTGACAGCGTAACGAACAATAAAGGAAAAAATATTTTTTTGGTCCCCAGGTGGCACAGGGAAAACATTCCTTGCTAATTTAATATTAGCATATGTTAGTCAATCCGGAAAAATAGCTCTGGCAGTGGCTTCTTCAGGGATTGCAGCTACTTTATTGAGCGACGGTAAATCTACACATTCTGCCTTCAAACTCCCACTGACAGGTTTATTGGAACAACAGTCGATATGTTCGATATCCGAAAATGGCTCCTTTAGTCAGTTGTTAAAAGATAATATAGGACGAATGTACCATGACTGTGTAATCAGTCGCTGCAACTTATAGATGCAGTTCGTCTATAAGTTGCGAACTGAGAAAGAATGTGAATCCTACCCAGACTCTCATTTAAAACGATTTCCGCAGCGTTAACGCCCAAGGTTGGAGACGAAAAAGACCCTTCTCCAACTTAAAGCAGCCGTTGTGGAAAATCGTTATCCAATCAGGTGGGCTCTCATGTTAGTGCGTAAATTTAGGGTTTGAATTATACGCCATAGGGGCGATGATAATGACACGCCTTGATAATGTCCGCACGTGTCTCTTTTGTGTCTGCCGAAAGTCACCAGTAAAACAAAAGTGACACCAACCATGACAGCGAGTTTCTCAAGTCCTTAAGTGTTCGATCCACTTCTTCAACAGGAGCTCTGTGAGTCCTGGTACATTCGTCCCACATTATCATCATGATTATTAAGTAGGTACCTAGGCATTGTGAGATACGGGGTGTACTTAAATAAAGGTGGTTTCAGTACCTGCGAGTTTCGGTCAAAGTAGACCACCAGACAGCTTCAGATGTGCTTCTATTTATGATGTCTGCTAAGAAAATTTCAATCATTTATTTGTTTCAACGACACAAAGACATAACGCTATCAAAGGTAATATGGCAGAGCAAACCTCCGTGATTTAAATGCGTGCACTGAATGGACAGGTCCACTCAATCTGTGTGGTTCTTTCCTCAAAAGACCATTTCAGACACCGATCCACATGGTCTTCACATGATCTGACCAAGATTAGGTATGTCTGGACTTTAAAAGAGACTGTGACCTCTGAGTTTGTTTCGGCCTTTCTTCTCAGAGTAGTCAGATAGGAAACGCCACCTCATCTAGTTTAAAAAAAATATGATTGACGTGTAAAAGTGTTTGTACAAATCTACTTACAGAAATAAAATCATTTATCATTTATCATTAGATCAAACTGTAAAATGTATTGAGGTAGAAGCCTGAAACTCTGACAACCTTGTAAAGGGTGTCGTATTACCCTGTAACTAGGCTGTGGAGTTTATATAGGCAGACGCTTCATGTCAAATACCCATACATATCGTAATATGTATTAAATAGAGACAATCATTGGCTTTGTTCAAGGGCTATCATCTCACCTAGGAACGATACAGTCAATGAAGTCAATCATATAATTTTACAAAAAGTCCCCGGCCAAGTCACAATCTACAAGTCCAATGATACAGTGTGTAATATCGAAAATGCAGTCCATTATCCGCAAGAATTTTTAAACTCCCTTAATCCTGTGTAATGGCACAAGCCTACTAATAAATTATTTAAAAGACAACTTAATTACAGCGACCATTCTCATCGGACCAGGAGCTGGCCAGCAAGCACAGATCCTGAGGCTTCCAATGATCACCACGGAGGTGCCTATATCGTTCAAGCGACTCCAGAGTTCCGTTTAAACATAATTTTTTCTGACTATTAATAAGTCCCAGGGACGAACATTCTCTTTGGTTGCCATTGACCTACGAAAAGAAAGGTTTACCCATGGACAGTTATATGTTAGTTTATCACGATTTGAATCAACCGAAAACCAGATTATTTTGTTACCGGAAAATAAAACAACCTCAAACATTAGATACAGGGAAGCTTTAAATTAAATACCTATTTAGCTTAGTTAGATTAGATACATACTAAAATTACATTTAATATTTTTTTGTCACCTAGAGAAACCTATAATATCAGCGAGTAATACTTATGGGTTGTATCTTCGAAATCCACGCAGACTAAGTCGCGGGCGAACTGCTAGTCTGTATATATAAAAGGAGAACTGACTGACTGACATATCAACGTACAGCCGAAACTACTGGGGCTAGGAATGTGAAATTTTGCACACGGCTTCCTATTATAATGTAGGGGAGCACTAAGAAGGGGTTTTTGGAAATTTAACCTTTAAGGGGGTGAAAAGGGGGAATTTTGTTTGTATGGAAAATCTTATTACTTGTGTTAATAAACATGAAACTTGGCACGAACATCTATCTAAGTAAATTATGAAGTTTGGCATTTTTTGTTTTTCCAAATTACCTCCTGAGAGGGGTTGAGGGGGTGTGAAAATTTGTATAGAAGAATTTAGATACATGCAACGACATCTATTGGGTCAGAATGGTACTAACGAATACATATCTACAAAAAATTACAGTCATAATAAAACACAATGTAACATTTGGTTTTCCAATCAAAAGATATGCGAATTTAAAGTTTTCAAAGTGCATCGTTTATAAGTTGAGGAGAGAGGCAGGTAAAAAACGGAGTAGAACACCTCATGGATGAGATTTTTAGTAAGTGTCTGTTGGAAATAGAAGGAGCATGTTTGGCACTTGGAGGATGTGCACTAGAAGAATACGGTTTACCGAAACCGAGTACATCAGAAGTGTTTCAAAGTGAATAAGGAGCGTATATTAATGAAGTTAACTACGATGTGTTTGCCTTAGAATCATTTGTCAATATCAATGAGAATTCACTAACTGAGGAACAAAAGTTAGTGTACAATGAAATTATTTCAAGTACACATGAAAACGAGGGAAGAATTTTCTTTTTGGATGCCCCAGGTGGGACTGGTAAGACTTACCTCATCAATTTACTCTTGGCAAAGATTAGAAGTACTCGTGGAATTGCCTTAGCAGTCGCGTCTTCCGGGATCGCCGCTACGTTATTGGAAGGAGGTCGAACGGCGCACTCTGCTTTCAAATTACCCCTTAATTTGACTAACGTAGAAACTCCAATGTGTAACATTTCAAAGCAAAGCAATCTTGCCGAAGTATTGCGTAAAGCAAAAATAATAGTCTGGGATGAAAGCACTATGGCGCACAAAAGAGCTATTGAAGCGTTAAATAGGACTCTACAGGACATAAAAAACAACAATTCTTTAATGGGTGGTATGACAGTGTTGCTAGCTGGCGATTTTCGTCAAACTTTACCGGTAATACCAAAAGGAACGCGCGCTGATGAAATTAAGGCATGCTTTAAAAGATCTTATTTATGGCCCTTTACGAAAATTCTAAAAGTGACTAAAAATATGAGAGTGCATCTGAGAGGGGACGTCTCTGCTGGCCATTTTTCAGACCTTCTACTTAAAATAGGAAACGGCATGTATCCAGAAACAGACGGGTTGATAGCTATAACAGATGAATTATGTAGTGTAGTAACTACAGTCGAAGACCTTATAGAAAAAATTTATCCAGATGTAGCTCAAATATAGGACAAGCCTTTAGAATGGCTACGTGAAAGAGCTATAATGACACCTAAAAATGACCAAGCAGCAGTAATTAATGATATTTTGCTGAAATCATTTGACGGCACAGAAATGGTATATAATTCAATAGACACGGTGGTAAATACAAACGAAGCAGTCCATTACCCGGTTGAGTTTCTGAACACTATTAATCCAGCCGGACTTCCGTATCATAAACTAACACTGCACGTGGGCACACCTGTGATGTTACTTAGAAATTTGAAACCCCCAAAACTATGCAACGGTACTAGGCTACAAGTAAAAGCTTTGCATCGTAATATTGTTGAAGCTACCATTTTAACTGGGTCTTCCCAGGGAGAAACAGTCTTCATTCCACGTATTCCATTAATCCCGAACGATCTCCCTTTCGAATTCAAAAGAGTTCAGTTCCCTTTAAAAGTTTGCTTTGCGATGACAGTAAATAAATCACAGGGTCAAACCCTTAAATTTGCAGGAGTTGACTTGCGACAGCCCTGTTTCTCCCATGGTCAGTTCTACGTAGCATGCTCTCGTGTGAGCTCATCTTGCAGCCTGGTCATATTGGTAACACCCTCCAGAACGACCAAGAATGTAGTCTATAAAGAAATATTATAAAAACTTAATTGTTTTGTTATAGCCATTAAACCCGCATATTTCTGGATACATACTGTTTCCTATTTTTAGATGTCATTATAGCTCTTTCACGTAGCCTATTCTTTCATACATAAACTGTCAGATGTCAATAAAAATTATCTATCGATTGAAAAATCAGCCTTCGAATTTTTTAGAGGAAATACGAAACCCACGCGGACGAAGTCGCGGGCAAAGTGCTAGTACATTATATTATGAAAATCAATTCTTAAGAATTAAACCGAAATAAACTTCAATATCGTCGCCTTGGAGTGAAATCCTCGGGAATGCATTTATGTCCAAATTGCAACGCACATTCTGATCTCACTAATATGTTCATTCGAACTCAAACTCAAACTCGAACTCAAAGCATTTATTTCAATTAAACCATTTACAGGCACTTTTGAACTGTCAAAAAGTCGATCAGTTGGAATGTTGAAGCTAGATGATTCGATTCTCATAACGCCAATTATGATAATAAACGAAAAACCTCCTAGACACTCGCATCCGTCAGTTTAGCGCATATTTCTCCTCCTCCTGAAAAGTTGCTTCTTTTACACTTACGAGGTTTTCACTCCAAGGCGTCGAAATAATTATTTATTCTGAAAATAAATTGGTGAACTTGCTTTAACTTAGCTAAAACAATTAAATAATAACAAAAGGAAGATTGCTATGGACACGCTATGAAGAAGAATAGGAAGATTATAAAATTGTTTCCGTGCTTATTATTCCCGTATGCAATACAAACCACTGATACGCAGTCATCGGAAACCGACAAGCCAACCCAGAATAAAACGCAAAAATTCGTACGTCCAAAAATCTGCGGAATGGAATCGACATCCCACAAAAAGATCGAAAAGAAACAGAAACGATCCACGCAACAACGTTACCCAGATTTGCTAACAGCAATCCCACCTCTAAAAATCAGCGACCCAGAACTGCGAAAAAAAAATAGCGAAACGCCGTGCCTTTCTGAAACTATTTGCACTGTGACGCCGAAAAACTCAATATAGCGTTCTTCAAAAGCTTTCGCAGTTCAAGTGGAGAAATCCAATAAAAGGCGACTCCTACCTGCAATGTCTTCGCATTCCGGTATGTACGGAATCCCGTTCATTACACCGGCACATCCAACTTGTTAGCTATCCAATTTCAACAGATTTTGGACTGTTACTTACGGGAAAGAACGGAAACGATTTATATGAAATTTCTTTGTAAATTCGATTGGGAGTCCGAAGTTAATGGCAGGAGTTTTGATATTGGTATTTAAATTTGACACGTCTGTCGTCGTTTCAGAGTTGCTGATAAAGAATTAAGTCGGAATAATTTAAGAAATTAAATTATTTTCTAAAACTAAACCCAATTTTACTGTCTAGTTGGTCTAGTGCAAGCACTACTCACTAAGCATGAGGTTCTGGGTTCGATTCCCAGGTCGGGCAAAGTGTTATTGGGGTTTTCTTACTGATTTGTGTCCAGGTGATGGCAATAAGTTCACCCTCCATTACTCATGACTTAAACAAAACTGGCGAAAGGTCGTACTATAAATATACCTCTGCAGTGCAGTGTTTCCTCGAAGCGTTGTGCAGAGTCTGCACAACGCTTCGAGGAAGCAAGGCGTGTTGTTATCTATGCATGTAAGCCCATTTTAACGCTGTTATTTATTAATTTAATGTAAAATGGAATGAAAGACGTCCACTGCTGGACATAGGCCTCCCCTAGGGTCCTCCACTTCGACCAGTCTTGTGCTTCCCACATCCAGCGGATTCCCGCGGCCTTCACAAGGTCATCGGTCCACCTTGTGGGAGGCCTTCCCACTCTACGTCTTCCGGTACGTGGTCACCACTTCAGAACATTTCAGCCCTATCGGCCATCTGTTTTGCGAGCAACGTGCCGTGCCCACTGCCAGTTAAGTTTTTAAATTCTTCGGGCTATGTCGGTTGCCTTGGTTCTCCTGCGCATCTCTTTATTCGTGATTCGATCACGTAGGGAAACTCCGAGCATAGCCCTCCCCATTGCCCTTTGGCTGACTTATTTACATCGCATTTACACTGTCACTACATATTATAAAACAAAGTCCCCCGCCGCGTCTGTCTGTCTATATGTTCGCGATAAACTAAACGAGAAAAATTCCTGAACAGACTTTCATCCAGTTTACACCAATTGGAAAAAGCTAGTTTAAGTATAAGTCCAGGTTTCCTCTCGATATTTTCTTTCACCGATGTCCGACATGTCCCAGATTTTCCTAAGTTTCGATTTAAATAAAAAAGGTTTTATTGAACGCAAAGCAAAATTTTGTTCACAAACAAATCGATAATTTTCAACGTTTATTAAATCTTGTAGCTATACACAGCATACTGTAAATATTGATTTTGTAAGCTTTAAATCTAATCTCGAGCAATATCCTCATTTGAAAACTTCGAAGCTAAAAAAGGCAAAGCAGCACCCTCGGACCACACGAGACCAGCTTGCCACAGTATTGTGTATCCAATTAAAAATTTCCCCATCGACCTTGCAGAGGGATGGCATTTTTACAAACACCGCTCGGATTCAACTTTTCTAATTACGACCGTGTCACTTGCGCGCCTTTCATTACCAAGACGTGATTACAATTTATATATTTTGTGTTGGGATAAAAATTGCTGGGTACGTATTTTGTGTAAAACATGACTTTAATAAAAATCGGATTTACATCGACATATGCCTAGTTTTGTCCCAACTTTGTTGGGGTCGGTTTCCAGTGTAATCGGATGCAGCTGAAAACTAGTTTTTTTACATTGAGCGAATGCGTATCTGACCCTTACAACTGAACGGAACATACGGTGGAGGTCTGCCCGGCTTGAGCGGAGCATCGCCGTGTCCTCGTGGAAGCGATCGGCGGCGGCGGTCTCTCGCGTCCGGCCCTGGTCCAAACCGTGGTACGGAGCGAGAGTGCATGGGTAGCCGTCACCTCCTTCTGCGAAGCAGTAATGCTCGCGAAGAGAAAGGCGGCGCACGTGAGGGAGAGGCAGTACATGCGCCCTAACGGCCTTAGTCGCCGCAGCAGACGCCCTGGGCGTCGGGAATCCCAGGCTAATTCCCGGCCACCGTAGGCACGGGCTTGCGGACGGCGAGTAATGGGTAGTTCACTGTCCGGTAAGGACCAAGCCCGGGTCGACGGCGCGTTGGGTTCCACGTGCGCTCAAAGAGATGTCAGCACTAACTGATGGGGCCCGCAAGGGCCGATGCCTGCCAGGGGTGCGGGATGTTCGGAAGAGATACCGCGATCCCTGGCACACAGGCAACTCACAGGCAACTGAGGGAACACGGGTGGGTTTCAATCAGTAAAAGTCTGACACGCCCTCCCGCTCCACCCAGAGCGGGAGAAGTTATTTGATGATTTCCCACCCAAAAAAAAAACCCCTACAATTCAGTTACTGGGTAACACGATAGCTGGTAAGACTGGATGTCAGGCTTTCAGGCTCCTAACGACCAACAATTGTCAAAAATCCATGAATAGCAGCTGGCCCAACGGCTGACCGTGCTCTCAGAGGCACGAAGGGGGTATGGCAAGACCGCGGTAAGGGTATGGGTGGTTGAACTTGATCGATCACACCGTGCGTTGCTATTACTTAGCCACCGGATTTACTTACATAATCATAATACAATATAGTCCAAAAAACACCTCAATCATAAAGCACAGATTTTTTACTATTAAGTTTGTATATCTGTGTGTTTATATAATTAGTCACACTGATTATGGGAAAACATTGTGGTCACAATACAAATGTACGCACACACACAACACACACGTATAAAGTTATAGCTATAAAGTTTCAACCATTTTGGTTTGTTTTGACTGTACAGCGGAATGCTGACTGTAATTTACGTAGTTTTAGTTATTTTTGAGATACAAAAATTACGTATTAAAAAAATATTAGAAATCGACTCAGTAAACAATTTCAAACAAACTAATTTCGTTATGTGCATCAATTTAGTTACACAGTGTATAAGTAAGTACCCTATAAGGGTTACATTATTAAAAGTCACAGCAATTTTAGTGATCAGTCTACCCCACTCCCATCTTACTGACTGCGTTATAAATATGTTCACCATGACAAGAGTTCTCACATGAAATACCATAACAAACATACTTATTTCCTGCCGATACGAATGAAGACGAAGCAATTTAAATAAATACCCACTTATGGCACATATAAATAAACATTTATTACATGCCCCATACTTACACTTCAAACAAAAGAAACACAAAAATATACCAGCAAACACTTTTCAACTTGCCTTGTCAATTTTCATTACATTCTTTATTGTTACATACGAAGAAAATGTGGCGTAAAAATGTTTTATTACTAAGAGAGTCACATACGAGCAATTACTCCGGGCAACGGAAAATGATGTCGTCAAAGAAAACGAAATATTGCTCGTCAGCACAAATAACAGGACAAACAGCACGGCAATAAAGATTTACTGGTGAGATTTTTTTACTCACTTTTACTTGTATGATGGGTGTAAGGTGCAAGATTTTAGCGGTTCTGACAGTCAGATTACTATTATAAGAGGCCTGCATTGTTTATAAGTTTGGTGTGCCAAATTCTAAGTCCACGTTCGCAAGGACGTCAAAATATCGCGGTGGGATTTTTTCGCGCATTGGATGTTCAACACACTGCCTGGCGCCGAGAGTTCAAAATCTTTTTTTTAAATCAAAATTTTTAAAGGAGACTTTTATATCCACAATGGCATGTCAGCCTCATCATAACTTAAACTTGTTCTAAGCTACACCCACCAATACAATATTTATTATTAATTTCTAAACAAATCAGTAAGTAGGTTTGCTATCTCGGGTGAAGGTTGCGCTAAAACTTTTACATATGGACCAATATCATATTCGTTTACTTTTATTCTGCTCAACAGTGTCTCTCTATCCTTTTTTGTCTTAGTACACTCCTTAAGTAGATGGTGAACATCTTCAACCGTTCCGCATGTTTCACAATTGGGAGAATCCACTTTCTTCATCAAGTAACCAAACTTGCGGGATGGATAGCGACCAGAGCGTAGTCTATGAAGCAGAACAATATGATACCTACTCATTTCCTTGATAACAAACCACGGTTTTCGAGGAGGCTGATACTGTATAGTTTTTATACCAGATACCCTTTTCCCGACTTTGTTCATCAAAATACTCCTTAAACATATCATAACAAATTGTTTTGCAATTACATAATTATTCTAAATAATTAGGTACTATACAATATTCTTGACCTTGAGTAACCGCTAATTTTGCTAGTCTATCAGCCTCTTCATTACCTCTCAAACCTATATGAGATGGAACCCATTGAAATCTGTTCGTAAGATCTATATAATCTTACTTAATATGGAGTAAGCTATCGAAATACCTCTGAAACCAGAGGCACAACAAGCTAAATGCTGCAGACCACTCTTACTGTCTGTGAAAATCACAAAGTAACAATCTCGCGAGTTATAAGCAGAGTTAATGACTTCATAAATTGCAATGAGTTCCATCGTCATAATAGTCACATTAGTGTTTACTTTTTACATAGCTAAATTATTTCTATCAACGTCATAAAAGAGTTCAAAATCTAACAGAGTTGAAAATCCAGTGAGCGATAAAATCCCGCCACGATAATTTTACGTCCATGCTAACGGGGTCTAAGTGCTGACTGCCAGGTTGGTCGCAAGCTCTACTGCTGAGCAGAGTTTGGATTTGTACTCGGTTGAAGACAATAAGAACGCCCATTACGAGACGAAATGTAGGTGTACTAAAGATACCTTACACCATTGCATAACCCTTCACAATACAAGGGTGATGTTATGTCACATAAACTCTAAGAGGATTTTTATTGCGATAGGCTTACGCAATTGGGATGCAGAATTTCTGATCTGTTAGGTCATGTATGTTATTAAACATTTCAAGGTTAAAACCTGAATTGGTTTAATAAGAAACTTGAAATACTTTTCAAGCTTGGAGCTAGATCGAAACCAGAACTTTATATCAAAATTAATCAAAATCAAAAGTCATTTATTCAAAATAGGCTGAGAATCAGCTCTTTTTGAACGTCAGAATAACATAAGACAGTCCCCCCAAAACGCCCGCCCTTCACCGCTTCCTAGTGCTTTAGCTGGTAAGAAGAAGTGGCGCAACAAACTCCCCAGCAGCACAGCTGTCTATTAAGTTAGAAGAACTTGATTCTGTACAATAGTTGGCAATTAACATCACGAAACACAAAAAACATTAAATTTGCCATATGTCAGCTAGCACACGCCAATATACCAACAAAACATAGAAAACTATCGGTACTCAAGCAGAAATAAATAATCATTAATAAAAAATAATCGTAAACAGAACTTACAATTTGAATAAAAGCCTTCAGGTATAAAGGGCGTGCCCGCGTAAATATGCAGTTCTGCATGATGTATATACAACGTGTCGTTTTGCATCCTCGTAAAATTCAATGAGGTAACTATGCTAATGATTCTCGACACCGATCAATAATAAAATAAGTAGGTTTTTTATTTTACGGCTATGAAAATACAGTCGAGAACGCAATGGTAATTGAACCATTGCGTTCTCGACTGTATTTTCATAGCCGTAAAATAAAAAATCGCAAAAAGTAATTCGAGGACTGGGTTGTGCGACGAAAACTGTTTGAACCCAGGTTAACCAGTTACAGTGCGGTATCACACGGGCCGCGTTTTAAAATTAAAAAAAAAAAAACAAAAAAAAAAACCTACTTATTTTATTATTGATTCGTGTCGAGAATCATTAGCATAGTTACCTCCTTGAATTTGACGAGGATGCAAAACGACACGTTGTATAGCTATAACTTGAGGTAACAAAAGTAAAAAAAACTATTTGTTAGTCACTAAAGTGCTACTAAGTTTGGACCTATCTTAACTCTAGTTTCGTCACGAGCAATGAAGTAGTACCTACTTCAGCACATTTCCTTATCTATTTAAATGCAACAGTTTTTGACTAAACAACATGAATCAGAAGGGTGTGGTAATTTTTAAGGGGAGGGTACAGACCAACAAACTAAAAAATGTTCTCCATTGGACCAACATAGCCACCGGAAAAAAAATCAACTGTCTCATACAAAACTTCAACACCTATTCGACGCAAATGTATGGATCGACTGATTATCATCATAAACATACAGCAGTCCACTGCTGGACATAGGCCTCTTCAATCACACTTCATTCAGCTCGATTCTCGGCAATTCTCATCCAGCTGCTACCAGCCACCCGGCGACGGTCGTTGCTCCACCTAATTTGAGGGCGTCCTACCTTATGTTTGCCGATTCGCGGTCTCCACTCAAGAACACGTCTATCCCAGCGATCATCGGTTCTACGGCTAATGTGGCCGCCCTATTGCCACATCAGCTTGCTAATTCTGTGAGCTATGTCGATAACTTTGGGTCTCTGCCGGAGCACATCATTCCGGATTATATCCTTCAGAGATACTAAGTGCATAGCTCGTTCCATAGCTCGGTGAGCGATTTTGAATTAATGGATTAGCCGTACGAGTGTCCACGTTTCGGCTCCGTAAATTTAACAGGCAGGACACACTGATTGAAGACTTTAGTCTTTAGACTCTGCGAAATACGCGACGAGAAGACTCGACGAAGCTTCCCAAACGCAGCCCTGATTAGTTTTTCGCGATTAAGATGTTGGTCCCATGGAGAAAGTGGTTTAGTTAGATGATTTGTACCATACCCTGTAGCTTACATTCTGTGGGCACGAAATAGAAAAAGAAAACAAACGCTTTTTACTATTTCGATAGCGTCTAAATCGCTTCTCCCTTGTTTCTTAAAACCCTTGTAAAAAACAAAAAGTTAATGAACCAACAAGAGATGACGCAGACGTCGCCATGGTGATAATTTGAGATGTATCGGGAAAATTACGACCCATATACGAATATAGGAATTTTAATATAGTCTGTGCGTATGCGAGCAATAAATGTTTAGAAAGGTTTGATTTTGTGGCGTATTGACATCTTATGTAAGTAGATTCCTATTTATTAGTTGAAACGTTTTTTTTTTTTAATACCTAAAATAATAGGAGCCACCAGGGTATTGTGTACTAACCACAGAACATATACAGGGTAAGTTTTTATACAGTTCGCAAACCATGAATTCAGCATATCATTCTAGACGCCCTAGCGCAGAAATTTTACGTCAGTAAAAACAAAATCACCTGTTTCATAGAATAGTAGATCTCTTCATCAAATCATCATCATCTTTGCAGTCAAAATGTATGGAACAATTGATTTTTATTGTCTAACCGCCGAAAAAATTCTGCACTGAGGGTCTAGAATGATATGCTGACTTCATGGTTACAGTTTGCGCACTGGATAAAAACGTATCCTGTATGTACCTCAAGCGAGTACTGACCGTAGCAATGGCTTTAATTTTGACAGTTCAACAATATTCATTGCGCTTTTTACGTTGCTGAGCAAACAATTTTTTTCGAACATATGAAGTTGTAGATTAGCATTATCTTCAAAATTATTGTAATTAAAAGCGTGTCACGCATTTAAGGTGCTGTAATATTAATCAATACCAAGTACTTGCTTTCTTTTTTTTTAAACTTACACTGAATATAATAGAGGTTAGCAGTGTCTTCTCTATGACCCTAAATGGGGACGTAGGTGGGCGTTTATTGAATTTGAAATATACTTCCATTATGGCAAAAAAACAACTTGTGAGGAAACAACAGATGAAGCCTTCGATCACTAATGATGAAACACATCTTTTGTAGTTATAAAAAACCACAAGATGATTAAATTCATAATATCACATTACAAATGACATTTACTAATCATTTTTAGTTGTTATCTACAGCAAAATGCGTCATTAGCAGTCACAGATCACAAATACAGAATAACACAAAATATTTCTACTTCAAGGTCCCACCGAGATTTGAAGTCGGATCGCTGGATTCAAAGTCCAGAGTGCTTACCATTACACCATGGGACCTATATGTAGTGCTAACAAAATTCGTGGGCTATATTTTTATCTTAGTGCAGTACTTAGGAAGTATCGTCAGTCTGCCTTCCCAACTATGTTGGGGTCGGCTTCCAGTCTAACCGGATGCAGCTGAATACCACAACCCAGTAACTGGGTAATACTTGGTAAGACTGGTTGTCAGATTTATGACGACCCGTAACGACTGTCAAAGATCCACAAATGACAGCCGAGACCAACGGCTTAACGTGCTTTCCGAGGTACGGAGGGGTCTTGGTATATAAAGATAGTCACCCATCCACGGACCAACCGCGGAAAGCGTTGCTTAACCTGATCGATCGACCCGTGCGGCTAATATTATTTAGTAAGTAGTTAGTACTTAGGAAGTATATGGATTTCAGTTTGTATTGTTACGTAATCAGCCAAAGTTTCCACTGTCGGGCCACAGGCCTCCTCTCGGTGAGAAGCAGTGGGCCGTAATCCACCATGCGAGCCTAGTGTGGATTGGTCATATGTTTTCGAATGTTTGCTTCCAGGACTTGCCGGTTTCCTCAAGATGTTTTCCGTCACCGTTTTGAGAGCAGAGGAAATGAAACAATAAACACAAAGTAAAACACCCATTTGGGTTTGAACCTACGACTTACAATTTTAGGTCACGGCCGTTACCACTGGCCACCGCCTTACGTGTATAATATACGTTTTAAGGTGATAAAATGATTTATTAAGTGTCGTTCTAGTGGATAATATGTGGTGACGTATTAACCATTTATTGATGCCTCATAGGTACGATTAGGGACCGAAAATGCTAACCATGTCACATTTTCGATCTGCCATTTTTTACCGACTTCAAAAAGAAGGAGGTTATCAATTCGAATGTTTACATATATATTTTTTATGTATGTTCGGGAATAACTCCGTCATATATACACGGATTTGCAATATTCTTTTTTTGTTCGAAAGGGGTTTATTTCGAAATGGTCCAATAAAAATTTCATATAGTTCTGATGATGCGTTTCCGAGACAGACAACGGAACTCCTCAAAAAATGACAGCAAACAAACCGCGATTGCTGCTATTGCATAAATGTGCATTGTTTTGACCCTAAGGATGATGAAATTTCGAATTTTGTAGGAACTGTAACTAAAAAGTGAATAATAAAAAAACTTTAAAAAAACCAACCGACTTCCAAAAAACACTACAAAGTGAAAAATAACTTAAAATTCGGAAGGCGGTGACAAAAAATTAAATAAAATACATACCTATCTAAAGTCACCAACTTCCGAAATTAAAGTTATTTTTCACATTGTGGTGTTTTATGGAAGTCAGGTGTTTTTTTTTTAACTTTTTATTTAAAATGTGGGCAACACGTAGTCGAAAAAATTTTAATCATCACTATTTTAGCTGATAGACGTCCACTGTTGGACAGAGGCCTCTCGCAAGCGTGTTTGACAGGTTCTGTGTTTCCCGCATTAAATTTTCTGCTAAGTCATCGTTCCACGTGTGGGATGTCTTCCAGTGTTGCGCCTTCTAATACCCGGTGGCCACTCCAGTACCTTTCTGCCTCATCATCCATAGTCTCTACTGTCACTTAAATTTGGCCAATCTTCGCAAAAATAATTAGGTGCAATTAAAACTAAACCATACGGCTCTTAAGATTTTCATTCCTTGACTGTATGTATGTTTAGAAAAAAAACACAATTTCATACATTTTGCTACTGTGGTTAAAGGTAAGGCATTATGTACGTGAGTACTTTAATGACATTACTTGTCTCTTATCCTAATATTACGTATATAAAGAGGTAATTTTGTATGTAAAGGGTAATCTCTGGTACTACTAGTCGAATTAAAAATTTTACATAAGAAATACCAGCTTTTGCCAAAGGCTTCGCCCGCGTGGAGGTCATAAATTATCCCGCGGGAACGTAATACCGGGATAACGTATATATATACAATAAAGTATCCTATGTGTTAATCCAGTTTAAAAACGATCTGTTTGCCAAATTTCATCCAAATCCGTTCAGCCGTTTTTGCGTGATTGAGTAACAAACATCCAAACATCTAAACATCAAAACATGCAAACTTTTACACACACATTAGTAGGATTTTTGCATTTGATAGCTTAGTTCTTGAGGAAAGTTCAAGGCAATTAAACATTACGCTAAAACCCTAAGGACCCGAGAAAATAGAGCAAAAGTCCGAAAGATCGCTAAGAGAAAATGAAGTAATATCGCGGGTAATATGCGCAGGAGAACCAAGGTAACCGACATAGCCCGAAAAATTGCCAAACTTAAGTGGCAGTGGGCAGGGCATATTGCTCGCAGAACAGATGGCCGATAGGGCCGAAAAGTTCTGAAGTAGCGATCGCGTACGGAAGACGTAAAGTTGGAAGGCCTCCCACAAGGTGGACCGATGACCTTTTGAGAGCCGCAGCATTCCGCTGGATGCGGGAAGCACAGAGCCGGTCGAAGTGGCGCAGCTTGGGGGAGGCCTATGTCCAGCAGTAGACGTCTTTCGGCTGGAATGTTGATGATGAGGCGATGTTATAGGATAGATATATTCCACGTTAAAACAAGAAATTAGAGGCGGACGAAATCGCATGAAAAAGCTAGTAGGTAATTTAAAAGTTCAAAGGATCGCTCTAGTTACATTAATCTTTTCCTTTACTGCACGTAATCTTTAATATCATACGCATGTCTTATCTTTGGGTAATGTATGTAAGTTAATACATAATAAAACAGGTTTCTTAATTACTTTAGAAGAACTTAGGTATGTATTTTGTGGCAAATCCACAAAATAATTATGAATGTCGATTCCAAAAACTCTGGTAACAGAGGTTGTGGTGGGCGGTGGACTCTGGTGGTCATACAACAGTTTAAATTCTTAAATAAAAGCTGTTAATTTTATTGTATTTTGGAATTTTATTTTTATTTTTCAAAAATCAAAAAAAAATCAAAATCAAAAGTCATTTATTCAAATTAGGCTGAGAATCAGCACTTTTCGAACGTCAAAGTACATGAGACAGCCCACCCTTCACCACTTCCTAGTGCTTTAGCTGGGAAGAAGAAGTAGTGGAACAAACTCCCCAGCAGCACAGCTGTCTGTTTAGTCGGATTGCCCATTTAATTTTATGCATTCCCCATTAATAAAATAACGGACCCACCCGCGAGGATAATCTAGAGGGAATGCTGGTTTTTGAAGACTGGTTTATAAATGTTAAATAAATAATGTTTGCAAACTCTTTTTAAAAAGATACTTTGACAATTTTATTATATTATGGTAACAATAACAACATAACATCAAGCTCGTATCCGAAGTGTTAGGCAGAGGTATACCTACAGTACACCCACATTTCGCAAGTTTTGTTTAAGTCACATGTAATAGGGGTGAGCCTATTGCCATCTGTTGGGCACAAATCCAGACTCCTAGCTGCTATAGCGAACTTTGGACAAACATTATCATTATTATCTGCAGCATTGGATGCAGCTAAATACCAGTATTTAACATGGAGCGACTGCCTATCGAGCTTCTGAAGACCCGTGATGACTGTCAAAGATCGACGAATGACAGTCGGGAGCAACGGGTTAACGTGCTTTCCGAGTCACGGCAGGGTCCTGGTATGGTAAATTCGGACAAACAATTCCAATTAGGCAGAGGTCTTTCTATAATACACTCTAAAATCACTAGTTATGTTTGAGACCCATTTACTAGCCTCAAAGAGATGTTAGCACCAAGTGGTGGGGTCCGCAAGGGCTGATGCCTACCAGGGGTGCGGGTTATTTGAAAGAGATACCGTGGCCTCTGGCACACATGCAACTGAGAGAACACGGGTGGGTTTTTGTCAGTAAAAGTCTGACACCTGCTCCGCCCAGAGCGGTAAAAGTTATTTGATGATTTCCCACCCAAAAACAAAATGGGAGAGAGGCTATTGCCATCACCCGGGCACAAATTCAGACTCCGGGCTGCTACTGAGAAGTTTAGACAAACATTATCTTCATCGTCTTTTCCCAACTATGTCGGGTTCGGATTATAATGTGTAGGTATTACCTGGAAAGGATGACATTAATTTTGTTGAATAATTGTTTTAAGTTTTCGTTTATTCTTTCAACTACTTATTATAATACATTTTTAAATATTTTTATAAAATAACCTCACAAAAACCATTCAAAATATTAAAAATAGTAGTCCGCCGTTATCGGGAGCAGAGTCCAAGCTACCGGTGGTTAGGGCTCCAGAGACAGGTACCTCCTCACAATGCGATCCGTATCGAGGAGTACTGCCTTCTGAATCAGGCCTTTGATCTAACCGCCTAACGAGAGCCTCGAGAGGTGTTGATCGAGGCTTTCAGCCATTAAATTCAATGTTATTGACATTAAATTTTACCATAACTGTAATTTATCAATTTTAATTGTACTAATATAAAAGGAAATAATTCATTAATAAAATTGTTTCATGCATGATAATTTAGGATGATAAGGGCAGGCGAATGATAAATTATTGCAATACTTGTAAAAGGTTACAAGTCATAAGTTCTAACACAAGATAACACCAATATTATTGTACACTTAGTTCGCAATAAACGTTTTGATTTTGACTTTGACTTATGGGGTAACAGGATACCCCTTGATAAGACTGGTTGTTAGACTTTCGGGCTTCTCACGACCCGTGACATCTGTCAAAGATCCACGAATGAAGCCGGGACCAACGGCTCAAAGTAATTTCCGAGGCACGGTAGGGTCCTGTTATGGTCAATTCCGACAAACAATTCCAATTGAACAACGGTCTACCTATAGTACCCCCACATTTCGCAAGTTATGTTTAAGTCCTATGAATTTGAGCTTATTGCCGTCAGCCGGGCACAGACACACTCTCCAGGCTGCTACTGAGAAATTCGGCAAACAGTTCCAATATTTTCGTATCCAAAAATGTCACACATATCACTGCCACATACAACAGCTATAAAATAACACTTACTCCACAATTCCACATGGCTATGACACCCAGCAACCATTTAAATGTACTACCATCGTCTCTGCATTTCCATTTAGCATCAGCGTTCTCGTAACAGCTATCGAACGAAGACTGCCAAATCGGCAATGACTCGAGTGTTAAGTGCCAAAACAACTGGTTACCATGCCAACGAACGTGCCAAATATTCATGTGTTTCGGCACTAAAACTATCAGATAGGAATTGACGTTATAGTTTGCCTTATTGGTGCTGGTAGTGAGAATTTGTGGGTAGTTTAAATTGGTATAGCTGGCTGTGTTTCTGTGTTGCACTATTGCCAATGTCGAATATACAATGTTTATATTTGTTTGATTATAGGATACAACTTTCAAATGGTTCGCCAGATATCACTCTGTTACATTTAATGATACTGTGGCGGCATCTACAATGCCACATGCGAACTACGTCAAAGACTTGACGTCACACAAATCCTACATCGCACAATCAGGGTTTACCACACGACTCTTATATAACATCCCGACATCAACCGCCGGGCAGTTGCCCACCAGACACCACAACCATCTAGTCGTAGGATCCTCCCTTTACACCCTGTTCCTCATACGTCTTTACTGTTAACCCAAGAATGAACGTCAGCGCAGCCGTCATGCAACTACTTCAACGTGATGTCCCCATCATCACTTCCTCAAGCTTTTGAGCGGCGAGTCACACAGCCAACCAGCACCCACGGTTTCAACGGGTATCCTGACCACCTGCATGCAGTAAACCGCATGCCTAGTCATCACCCATAGCCTCAGCTGCAACCATGGCAAACTGGCTGCACTTTCGGCCGGTCGAATCACCGCAGACAGTTCAGACTCACCGAGAACTATGCGACACCCCTGGTTCCGATTCACTGGAACCACAACTGGCCTTGGCAAGCATCACAATGTGCACTGCCTCAGCCCACTATCAACCTCCGGTCTCCGAAGGGGAGTGATGTGGCGGCATCTACAATGAACTACGCATCAACGACTTGACGTAACACAAATCCTACATCGCGCAATCAGAGTTTATCGCGCGACTCGTATGTATACAACATGCCGACATCAACCGTCGGGCAGTAGCCCACCAGCCACGACACCCATCCGGTCGGAGGATCCTCCTTTTCTACATATATAGTATGAGTGAACTTTACACCCTCTTCCTCATATCTATAGAATACTTTGACATCCTAAATAAAGTATGTGTGTACTAACTTTTGCCGTCGGGTTCGTCCGCATCGAGGTTAAAAATTATCCCACGGAAATGTACTACCGGGATAAAAAGTATCCTATGTGTTAATCGAGGTTATAAACTATCAGTGTTCCAATTTCATACTATCAAGCAGAAAACTCACCACTACAACATTAGGAACAGGGATAGTATAGGACCTTTAGTTACGACCTTATATGGAAGAAGATCACGAACGATCATGAACTTCTCTTGGACTGCCCAGCTACAGGAAGTTAGCCGCAAGCTATTTGCATCCGCTGCATCTTTGAGAAGACTGCGTAATTTTCTGCCGATTGCCACTAAGATTGCGCTTGCACAATCACTTCTTTTACCCATCCTTGATTATGCTGATGCCAGCTATCTTGACGTTACCCAAGACCAACTCGATAAACTTGAGCGGCTTCAAAATGTCTGTATAAGGTTCATATTTGGTTTGCGTAAATATGACCATGTTTCTGAATTTCGTGTGAAGCTCAAGTGGTTACCAATTCGCCTTCGTCGGAATGCCCATATTCTTTCCCTTTTGTATAATGTGCTCTTTTCCCCTTACACCCCTCTCTATCTTAAGAAACGTTTCCAGTATCTTTGCGACTCCCACACGAAATTGTTGAGGTCATCAGACAACTTAAAGCTTAAAATGCCAATGCATTCCACTACTTTCTTCGACAAATCCTTTTCTGTTCAGGCCGCTCGTTTGTGGAATGCATTGCCAGTTCATATAAAACGCGCGCAATCGTTACCAATATTCAAGAGACTCGTGAAGGAGCATTACTTGTTGTTGTGATTTTGATGTAGCTGTTATAATCTGTAGTCGTCACATAATGTCTTTGCTTATATAGTAGTATGTATGTATATAAGTATCTATTATACAGCATATATATGAATATATCTATGTATATAATAGTATAGTGTATCTATTTTTTTGCACCAATGACAACCCCATTTTTATGTCCACGCAATCACTGTCCATTCCAAGGTTGCCTGGAAGAGATCGCAGAAAGCGATAAGGCCGCCCATTGTATGTGTTTAGTGTTAATTTTGTTTTGTCATGTATTTTTTGGTGTACAATAAAGCATATATAAATAAATAAATAAGATCTATCCAGTTTGAGAGAGAGAGCATTTATAATAAACTAGCTTTTGCCAGCGGCTTCGCCCGCGTGGAGGTCGGTGTATTATACATATAAACTTTCCTCTGAAATCACTCTATCTATTAAAAAAACCCGCATCAAAATCCGTTGCGTAGTTTTAAAGATTTAAGCATATATAGAGATATAGGGACAGAGAAAGCGACTTTGCTTTATACTATGTAGTGATTACCAAAAGAGATCAGGGAATTCTAAATCATTCAACATCTTTAAAAAGAGGTTAAAGTTGAATTATCAAATCAACAATAAATCACTAATCATTGTATGAACTCGATAGATCGAACGACCAATTATGTTGACTTACGATATTTTGTTAAATTTCTCATATTTAAGTGAAAGTTCTTTAAACCGAAACCGATTATCAAAAATAACTTCTGCCTACCATAACTTACTGGCATGAGCACTTGAAATTCGGTTTTAAACTCAATGTACCGCAGCCTTTCAAGTATCACGAAGGTACTTGTTATTATCATAATCAATATTTGACACAGGCAACCATGTTCGGGGAAAAACAGGAACACAGCATTTTGACTTGGCCAACAAAAACTGTTAAACGCTCCTTTCTTTAATAAAAACTTACAATGATAAATGGGTATGAATTTGATGCCGCTGTTCATAAATGCCTTTTAAAAAGGTAGCTATTTGTCTGAGCCATTCATTTTCGTATCACTAAAGAAAAGGGGAGACTATATAAGTCACCACATGGGGACGTTTATGACTAAAAAAGAAGGCCGCAACTTTATGAAAGCGTTTAAAAGCAAAGCATAAAAGCTTCTTCAAACAGGCGCAACGCGAGCTTCTTCAAACAGGCGCTTGTTGAACAATTTCCATGAAATTTCATAGAAATTGTTCTACGTGAGTCGTGTCGCGGTATAGCCGTCGTGGCTGTTTGCTGGAGCCTTAATAGTTACTCTGAACGTGCCACTATCATGTAAACAAACCCCAAAACGGCTTTTAATTCCACTATCACCACAGCCCTTAAGACCCACCATGCATTAGAAACCTTAAACGACACATGTACATATATTACCCATAAAATATGCACATATCTTCAACATAGCGAAAGCAAATTAAGTTCACATTATGCACCCTTCTGAATTGGTGCTAATAACCGACCGGGTTCGAACCCACGGGCCCCAGTGACATGGGGTGCTATTGAAAAACGCGGGTACCTGTCGTGAAAAGGATGCATTTCTATGGGAGACGAAATGATGGATGTTGGGTTTTTTAAAGGTTTATAATTTTGGGGTAATTCTTTTTTCTGTTGGACGCGTTTTGTTTTGGCAAAATAGATTTTTCAATCATTGATAACGAGGCATTGTTGAACTGCTGGCGTGGTGATTAAGTGTGTCCGTGTAGTTAACTTCTCACGTCCTAATGTTTGTCGATTCTGGCTACTATATTAATGCCTTTTTATTATCTACAATGAATCCTAATTGTAGGTAATTAAAAGGGATTACTAAAGCCTACTAAGCCCGTATTAGTTCTTAACCACCTCAGAACTATGATACAATATGTAACAAAAACCCTGTTGTTCCTTCTACCCACGTTTTCAGAATCGGTATACATACGTTATAAAGCATGTCATTTATAAAAACTGTTTAGCAAAAATAATTAAAATAAATATTTAATTATGAATATTTGTAATGTTTAACTGATTTTGATTAGATCAAAGAAAGCCGCCAAGCTCGTAGTCTATTGTGCGAAATAAGGATACATGTAAAATCAGATACTGTTAACATTTTTTTTTGAATATGTCGATTTTAATAGTTATTTGATGTTGAACTCTCGACTAGCCAATGCTTATTTTTTAAATTATAACTTCGTAAATGTTGTGCTTGTGGGTAAGTGTATACGTCCCTAAAAGGAACAACAGGGTTTTTGTTACATATTGTATAGTAAATCTGGAATAACTTAAGAAAGATGCGCTAAAGTAATCCGCAAAATACATTTTTTTTAGGTTTTCTACAATTTGTAGGTAAATAATCAGGTTGTATGTTAATCAAAATATCATTATCGACCGTAACATATATTGCTTAACAGAAATATACTCATCTAAATCATGAACACCATCTAAATTCATTTTAATAAAATTTAATTACTTTTTGTTGCGACAACTTTCAAATAAAACATTGTATCTACCAATAGCTTTGTTCTACCTGTCATTCAATTCACTATTCAACACCAAAAACACATCTCAACGACTAATAACAAAAGCATTCACTTCAGAAACTCGCAACAAACGCTTTCCTTACCTCTCGACTTCATTAAAGGTGGTGCGGATATTTCAATTAAACATGAAACAAAGCAAGAAACTTCGTCATTTGTAACGACCCAAGATTCAAAATAAACGTATGATTTATTCAAACAACCATTTTGTTTTATAACTTGTTACAATTCGCGAATTATGAATCAAAGTTGCTTGATTATAATTTCAAAAGCGACTTTATGTTTATTAATGTAAATTGTGACCATTTGTGGTATTTCGTAATCAGCTGTGGGTAGGTCCGCGTAGTTATGTAGGTATTGTCGTATTTTGTTATGTTTAGGGAATGGCTGAATTTGACTGTGCCAAGGTAACCCGGATTTAAAATTTTCTTACGTTTAATTTGTATCTACCCCCCACCGCTACCCCCACCTGTGTTTGTGTCAGGTTGTATGTTGATCATAGTAAGATATCTGACAACTAAAAATAATGGATTCACAGAATTATAATCAGTTATTTGTTTTCAAACAACTCTCTCTGTTAGAATAGGGTATTACACCAATTTTTGAAGTGTCTTAGATTCTAAAATTGTAACATTCCACAAAAAAAACACAGCATTTTTATTTAATCGATTAGTGCCACAAAAATGCATTTAAATTTTAAATTTTCATATTTGAAAAGCAGTGAACGCCATATTGCTCTGTGAGTATGACGTCAGTTTACTGTGTAAACAAATGTGCTGATATTTTGTATGATAATTGCTTATCGTTTAAAAAATTGAGCTATTATTCTACTTATCGTTGGTTTGCTGTTCCTGAATGTAAGATATTATTTCAATAAAAATTACTTTGGTTACGAAGTTTTTTCCTAAATTTAAATTTTATATTTTATTAGGCATTCTGTGTAAATGTGTTCTAATAAATACTTTTTCTTTCATAAAAAAATTATAAAAGTACAAAGTTGTTCAGTTGATTCGTTTATACAGCGGTATGACGTAAAAACTTGGCGGTTACTATTTCATGGTGTTCAAAAACAGATTAAAAAACTACAATCTTTGAATTGAATTAAAAAAAATATTTTGTTATTTCATGAACTAAAACTAACATTTTCCGACTGCTTTTTGCCTAAGCTATCTCAATAATATATTTTTTGATTTTTTCTCATATAGAATAAAATTTACTTCATAATTTGTTGAAATATTCATTCAACTTCCAAAACTTCTGATTGGGAGAATGACACTGGCTCCTATATCACAGGTGTTTTTACCCGACTTACAAGTCAGGGCTTCACTTTGTTTGTACACATTTTAAGCTAATAAAGAATTTATGATTATTTAGGTACTATATTCATTTGTTCCCGTGGCTATATTAATAAAGGCATATTTCTAAGCGTTGGATGGCTACGGCTATTAATAGTAGTAGTGCTTCCAATGAAAAAACAGACAACCGTTTCATATCGTTCCTAGGACCAGTAAGGCATGCAAAAGTTCGTTCAACATTTGGGTATCTATAAGAACCGAGAGGCCAAGAAGCTCAATTTCATCACAGAAAACTCAATAAAAACCGTTTGCAGTCCACTAAAAAAAGAAAAGAACTATTTGTCTACAAGTACCTTACGGCGATAATAATACCGCGACACCAATAAAAACATGAGCGACAAATCTCAAATCCGAACGACGACCAACTAGGCACGCCTTCAAAATTAAGCCTTTTTAATAACATTACCAAAGAAAACCCAACCTTAACTGAAACTTTATAAAGTTTATATTACTTTTCGATTGTTATTGCAACTTACAGCATATTTCCTTTAAAGAAGTGTTTACGGTGTCGTGAAATTTTACGCTGCAGGGCTTAATAGCTCACGTATGTTGTGTCCCTTTCGTGTAGCTATTCCTTTCCTTTTCTGCGGTCATCACATTCAATCCGACTTCCTCATAATCCAATACAGGACTGGACAGACGGGATTTGTAGGTTCTTTTTGAAATATTGCGGAAATATCATACGTTCCTTCTTGGGATTATGGGAAATTGGCGGAAGTGACTTGAGAATTGAGTCGTGTGGTTTGTTTCTTGGTTTTATATTGTAGAATATTTGTTTTCGAGCATTGCTGAAGAATGTTGTTATGGATTTGTTTGAGGACTACTGCAAATATTTTTTTACTAAATAGTAAAAAATGTTTTGGTCATGATTTGTATGTGATAAACGTAACGTTAATATTGCGTTACTATTAATAGGTGTAGCGCGTGGAACAAAATATTGCTCCTATATTTCAACCAATTTTAGAGCTCAATTTTATTACCACTTTATCTTGAATTTAAAACAATAACAAACACCTATCAGATAACTAAACTTATCCCTTTACGTAAAGGCAGAAACCATAAAGGCTACGTATCGGGATGATATTTCATATTTATGGTGCTACGAAACCATTCGTAGCGCTACAAGTGCTACGGACACTTGCCTACGCAGCCCGCTACGACACCGTAGCGGAAATTTCTCGTACAAAATGGTTGTCTCCTATTATCTTTGTTAAATTGTAAAGTCTATGGTAAATGAGCAGAAATTATTATTTGTAATTTTAATCATTATCGAAGAAGGTAATAGCAAATCTGTAAATATAATGATTCTTTCATGGTATTTTCTGCATTGAGTAATTTATTGTGATGTGCAACTTGAGATGGACCAATGATGGGAAACTTAGTAATGGAAATAAAACTACCGTTTGCTTTTTACTAACATGTGTTTTAATCAAGATTTCTAGACATTAAAATTATAATTGCGTTACTTTTTACACGCTTTATATTAGCTCCACTTGTATGTTTGTATGTTTGTTTGTATGTAACCGACTCCTTTGGACGCTATTTTGACCCACTTTAAATGGTCAGATTTCATTTAAACTTTGTAGACTTATCGAGGACCTATGACAATTCAATAATTTAAAAAAAGTAGTAAAAAGCACGCTTTTGTAGTTAGCAAAACGAAAAAAATTAAAATAAATAATAGTTTAAAAAAACAAAAAAAAAACGCTTTAAAAACCAAACTAAAAAGTAGACAATAATTTAATTCTATTAAAAACCGTGGGGTGCTTACTATTAATTGATTATAAAAATACCTCAAAAAGCACCCCACGCTTTTAATAGAAATAAATTATTTTCTACTTTTTAGTTTGGTTTTTAAAGCGTGTTTTTTTAGTTTTTTTAAACTATTATTTATTAACTAAATGGTGTTCGCCTGTCCACTCAAACTCAAAGCATTTATTAAGTAAACTATTTTCAGGCACTTTTTAATTGTCAATGAGTCGGTCAGTCAGAAATACGAAGCTAGTTGCCCATTCCAAAGCGTAGTAGGTACTACTTACTATCTCATCAGATTTTTTTGCCAACTTCTTTAAAGGCGATTTTTTTAGCTTTCCATAAATTTTCATACTATACTTCTCTGACATAGAAAAAGAAGAAGCCGCTTCTCTCAAATAGGTTTTAAATTCGTTACCATCAAAGTACCCTCTCCTTGTTAAACCACATTATCCCTTGATATAATTACCCGGGCCAGGTCTAGACTAAGCTAATACTTATTTGTCTCTTAATACCTCTGTAGGACGGTCCGCTGCACATAATCCTGTCAATGGTTGTCGCACCACGCCAGGATTACTGGGCGCGTGATGTTACATTGTGCTCCAAGTTATGTGAGCTAGCGTGTGATATTTTAATTATAGTTATATAAGTTGTATGTGTGGTGTAAACTGTTAATATAAATTGGTTATTATTTTTGCAGGAAATTTCAAATTTAAATTTAAATTCAAATTTAGGAAATTTGTTGATGTATTAAGTGATGCGGCTGTACAATCTAAAAATAATGTGAGTCATAAACGGCATAATAAGCGTGTGTGCGGCTGGAATGAGCATGTGAGGGAAGCGCATCAGGAGGCTAGGCTAAAATACCAAAACTGGATAGCTCTGGGGAGACCAAGCACTAGTCCCGCTTACGACTAGATGTGTGAGTCCCGAAATATTTTTAAAGGTCAGCTAAAATAGTATCAGAAACATCAGGACCGAGTTAGAATGGACGTAATAGCTAAACAAAGAGCCGAAAAAGATGTCACAAAATTTTGGAAGTCCACTAGTAAGCTTGATGTTAAGCCTGGCCTACATGCGAGTGTTGATAGGCGAAATGACCAAGAGGATATAGCTAATCTGTTCATGGAGCAGTTTAAAATACGCTCTCCTTTGGGTCCTCGTACGTACCAGATGGTAGGCCCACCGTGGCGGGGGAGGAACCATTACTTATATTTACAGCGAAACAAATTAAAAAAAGTGATAAGCAGTATGCGTGGAGGTCCAACTCCTGGCCACGATGGGCTCAGTATTGAGCGCTTAAAATGTGCTGGTGTGTACGTGCTGAGGGTCCTCTCCATGTTCTTCAATATGTGCATTAGTCATTCATACTTACCGGATGATTTGATGAAAACTACTGTGGTGCCCATAGTGAAGAATAGGACAGAAGACATATCGGACAAGGAGAACTATAGCCCGATCCCTCTCGCGATAACTGTAGCGAAGCTATTGGATAATGTGCTTGAGTTTTGTCTGGATAAGTACATAAACATACATGACGCAAGGTTCGGGTTTAGACCTGGACCGTCAACTGCAAGCGCGATCCTAGTTCTTAAGCACACTGTCCAATACTACACTGAACGGAAAAGATTCCGGTATACGCCTGTTTTTTGGATCTTTCGAAGGCTTTCGATCTCGTTTCATATGAAGTGCTTTGGAGAAAGATGGAGGACAGGGTATACCGGCGGAACTATTGAAAACATTTCAATACTGGGACGCGAATCAGACTTATTGTGTTAGGTGGTCAAACTGCCTCTCAGAGTCATAAGGGTTGGAGTGCGAAGTGAGACGGGGGGGGGGGGGTGTCCTCTCCAAAGCTGTTTAACCTGTATGTAAATGACCTCACAGTCGAGCTCAGCGGCATGCGCGTCGGTTGCCGGGTGGGGGGTGTTTGTGTGAACAACATCAGCTACGCGGACGAAATGGTGTTGATAGGCCCCACTGCGATGTCAATCAGGGAGATGCTGAAGGTTTGTGAAGATTACGCCGCATCACATAGTCTTATTTACAATGTAAGGAAAACCGTGTTCATGGTCTTCAAGGCCGCTGGCAAGTGCCCAGACACCATTCCTTCAATTACTTTGAACGGCGCTAATATAAAGCAGGTGGCCAAGTTTAAATATCTGGGCCACATACTTGTAGACGACCTTAAAGACGATGAGAACGTGGAAAGGGATCGCAGGGAGTTGGCGGTCCGCGGGAACATGTTGACGCACAGATTTTTTCGTTGTACCGATCAAGTCAAAATAACCTCGTTTAAAGCTTACTGTCAAGGCCTGTACACGGGAAGTCTGTGGTTCAACTATTCACGGGGGACGCTAAATGCCTTGCCCGTCCAATATAACAATGTTTTCAGGATGATGTTAAAACTCCCTCGTTTCGTGCCTCGGGGATGTTTTTTTCTATGCTATCGTCACGAAAAAGGTGGCATCGCTTGTGAGGAGGATTCGGGGGGTTAGCAATAGTATCCTGAGAGTCGTGGCTGAGGACCCGAGAGCTCCTGTATTGAGGCATCTTATGCGGAATCATTATCCGCATGAAATGCCTTGTCAGTAACTTTTCTGTTGGTGTTAAATAATCGTAGTGTATAAGTTGTATTGGTTCATATGTTGTCCCGAATAAAACAATTTTATTTTTATTATTATTTATTATTAATCCTACTAATATTATAATTGTGAAAGTTTGTGAGTATTGATGTATGTATGTACTCGTACACGCAAAAACGGCTGAACGGATTTGAATGAAATTTGGCACACAGGTAGTTTGTAACCTGGAATAACACATAGGATACTTTTATTCTGGTACTACGTTCCCGTGGCATAGCTTTCGTTCTCCACGCGGGCGAAGCCGCGGGCAAAAGCTAGTAAATAAATATATACTTGATTTGAAGGGATGACGTTCCATCCTTATAACCTACTACTGTAATAAATGTGAAAGTTTGTAAGATTCGATGGTAAGATGTTTGTTACTCAATCACGCAGAAACGGCAGAACAGATTTGGATGAAATTTGAGACACAGATAGCGTATAACCTAGATTAACACACAGGAGACTGAATCTCGGTAGTACGTTCCCGTGGGATAATCTTCGACCTCCATGCGGGCGAGGCCGCTGGAAAAAGCTTCTTATTAATATGTTAAAAGATTAAATTTTAAAATCTGTTATTTTGATGGGTTTGGACTAAGCATTATCAATTAAAACAAAAGCAAATTATCAGTAGGTAATTTTACAATTTTTGGTAGGTGAAAGTTTTGTTTCATAATATATTTGCTTAATTTCGGAATAGCAATCAAAAAGTAAATACGTTACGCAATTATACTACTGATTGCAATTATTTTTCAGTAGTACTGATATCGATAAGTGAATAAAATTAATTCTATCTTACAATTTAAATCAGACCCTTTCCTAATTATGACTTTCGTAATGGTTAGATAAAGCGTTATTTTGTTTATAATAACTAATTGACTATTCTTCTTTTGTAACCAATCTATGTTTATTAATGTGTAGCCAGTCATATTCAATCAAATTAATAATAACAAAACCTATGAATTAATGTCATAATGACTTAAGATCAAGAAGAAATCAAGAATAACATCAACAGTTCATAACATAGACCGCAATTACTCCGTCCAAAGCGAGTTTGATTGATTTATTACTATGTTTGTCCAACAATGCAAGCGATGGACAATGGACATTGTTTCATCAATCGGCCGGCCCAATCATCGAGGCACGCGATACCCGAATCAATCATTTTACGTACATCGTATCGATTAGATTAGGTACTCAAAGTTTTACGATTGTGTTAAAGGGTTATAAACGAACCACTTCACGTTTAGGTTAAATCTGCCTAGGCTTTTTACAGATATGTTGGGGTTGGCTTCCAGTCTAACCGGGTGCAGCTGAATACTAGTATTTTACGAGGTCACGACTGCCTATCTGACCTCCACAATCCGTTACTGGATAATACAATAACCCTTGGTAAGACTGCTTTAGTCTGCCTCGTTGGTCTAGTGGTCGCAACCACTACGACTGAGCATGGGTTCCTGGGTTCGATTCCCAGGTCGGGGTTTTATATCTGGACTTTTTCAGTTGCAGCCCGGTTGATGAAAATAAGCTCACCCCTATTAACTAACTTCACAACTAACAACGACTTAACCATAAATGGCGAAATGTGGGCGTGCTATAGGTACACCTCTACCCAACCCTTCGGGGAAGCAAGGCGTGATGTTATGTTACTGCTTATCTAACCCTGGCAACCTAAGCCTCCGCAGGACACGCCCTGGGCGTCGGGAAATCTAGCCTGATTCCCGGCCACCGTAGGCGCGGGCGTCGACGGCGCGTTGTATTCCACGCGCGCCTCAAAGAGATGTCAGCACCAACTGGTGGGACCTGCAAAGGCCAATGCCTGCCACGGGTTCGGGTTGTTCGAAAGAGGAGGAGGAAAGAGGAAAGAGGGACGGTCGTCCCCTTTTTTTAACGATATAGGTATTAAGGCAATCTTAGTTTCCTAGAAACTATCACTATGGTTTCGGAAAGGAATGTTATGTATATAGCCCTTGATTGAACAGATCCAATATTGAATATCGTGTAATATGGACGCTCGTCAAAGCGGCACGCGATTGGTTAGTTTCCATTCCCGCCAAAACGTGATTCCGCGACATCGCGCCGAGCGCACCATCAACAAGAAACTGTTTGCTCTCCAAAGACAAGGGGTCGGCCGCCAAGCAATGGCGAATACAATCGTAGCTCTTGAATGCTCGAAAGCTCTTGAATACAATCTGAATTTGAACTCCGTGAGTGAAAATTGCTAAAAAAAGGACAAATTGTACATTACCTTGTTTTGTACTCGCACCGGACTCCGTGATCAACATTCCACCCAAAGGAACAACCAGGCTTGAGAAGCAGCCGTAGCGGGAGAAAAAGGTGAGTCGCACTTAGATGTTTCTTTGTTGAATTTGAATCGTTGATTGGGCGAACGAGCAGAACTCAGTTCCTATAGAACTACTAGACCAATTCTTCTACAACCAGCGCCATTACTCACAGTCCACTCACACTTGACAGCCAGAATGTGAGCTAAACACTTTAGATCACATTCTGGCTGTCACTTTTGGGCTTCTGACGACCCGTAGCAACTGTCAAAGATCTGCGAATGACAGCCGAGACCAATGGCTTATAGTATTTTCCGAGAAATGGAGGTGTTTCAGTACATAATGGATGATCACTCATAAACGGACCGATCTCAGCAAGCTTTATTTAACCTTGAAAATAATAATAATAATAATAATTGGCAACACCGAGGCAACAAGACGTCACGTTTTCCAAACTTTGCATTTTAATCAGCGAAAGCAATTTTAACCCAATTTAACAATAGTTTATCATAATACCCAACAACAATAATCTGGAAAATCATTGAAAAAAGTAAAAAGAGACCGTACTACACCAAAATGTAACAAATTGAATCAAAAACTGCCGAGTCGGAGGTGACATGACAGATGTCACCTCCGAACATATTGAACACAAAATAGGAAAACAGAGAAATGTTGACCAGAGCCGCCGCACGTAATGCACGCCTACCACCACCGGATTCTTCGCTCAGCTCCGCCTCGCCGCCGCCGGTACCCAGCCCCACTACGGGCGCTGTGACGACACCGGCCGCGGTAGTTGCGTCGAGCTCGAGCGACGAGTACTTCTCCCCGCCTACGACGCCACCACCTGCTCGTCGACGGAGAGGACGCCGGCCGTCGGACGGTTTAGGACCTCGAGGCCCACCGGTCTCTGATAGGGTCCCAGCTCCCGGCGGAAGTGTGCAGCGCATGAGATGGACACAATCCATCAATGAAAATGTCATGCGCTCATACTATGGGGCTACAGAAGGAGGAAACAATCTGACCGCGTACCGTGTTCGGATGCTCTCTCTGTTTCAGGTGCTTGAGCCAGCAGTCAACGTTTCGGCACAACGACTGTCGGATCAGGTGCGGGTCATCCAGCGTAATCATATGTTGGATGACACAGTACTTGATCGCCTACGAAATGAAATACAGAGTAGCCGTGTCATCGCTCCCTCGTTACAGAATATTGTGGTACCACCACAGCTCAACACAGATTACACTGACGAGGGGACTGATGATAGGGCTACAAACGTAAGTACCCAGTGCAGTGAGGAATTGAGGAGTGCTTTGGAGGGTGCGATTCGGGAATATCGGTTCATGTCACCCGAACTTAGACCACGCTTACCTCGTTTACCCATGCATAACAAAAATAGGGCGCTGGTGGCGACTCTGGATTCGCAGTTGTCAAACTATTTTGATGACTGCGAAGACCTCACCGATACTCATTCGATTCTGTACTGTGCGGCTGTAGCGGCATGTCGTGTAGCTCACGTGAAATTCACGAATGATTCAAGAACTACACGACCGAAACCAGCCGCACCAGCTTGGCAGTGCAGAATTGAACGCCGTATTGGTGGGGCCAGAACGCTCATCGGCAAACTAATCTGCTTCAGGGAGGGCAATACTCGCCCTCGAGTGATGCGCTTTGTGAGACGGGCGTTCTCGGGGACTGATATCAGTCCTCAAGACTATATGTCCTGTGTCACAGAGCGCATTGACTTCCTGAAGCAGAAAGTGTATGCATGGGCGAACCGTATTCGTAGGTACAAGCGGCGCGTAGACCGATACACCCAGAACCGCACTTTCCAAAGTGATGAAAGGTGGGTATATAGAGCTTGGGAGCGACCGGACCAAGGTGTGGCTGACACGCGCCTACCAGATGATGATGCTATGTGTTCTTTTTGGCGTAGTATCTGGTCGGTGCCTGTCAGTCACACCGAAGGTGATTGGGCTCGGGAAGTCGAGCGAGCCTGCGATCCAATACCAGAAATGGGGGCTATTACCATCTACCCCCAAGATGTAGCTCGTGCAGTCCGTCCATTGCCAAACTGGAAATCTCCAGGGCCGGACGGGCTGCACAACTTCTGGATTAAATGGCTCAAAAGGTCGCACGCTCGCTTGGCGGCTCAGTACCAGGTTGCTTTAGAGTCTGGTTCGCTACCCCAGTTTCTAACGACAGGAATAACCCACCTGCTCCATAAATCAGGTAGTACCGCGGAACCCAAAAATTATAGACCGATCACGTGTTTACCGACGGTATATAAAGTTCTTACATCCATTTTGAGAGCTAAGATTTACAATCATATATACAGTAACTCCATCATGTCTGTCTCTCAAAATGGATGTCGGAATGGGTCCCGCGGTACTAAGGAGCTGCTCCTCATTGATATGGCCATTAGCCAACAGGTTCGTCGTTCCCGAAAGGATCTTTCGACATGTTGGATAGATTACAAGAAGGCCTATGACTCGGTGCCACATACATGGCTCATGAGGGTGCTGGAGCTGTATAAAGTAGATACAACTCTCCGCACCTTCCTGATGTCATGTATGGGGCAATGGAGGACGGTTCTTCGATATCCAGGATGTCGAAATATCCATGGGAATAGCGAGCCGATAAGGATCGAGCGAGGCATATTTCAGGGTGACAGTTTGAGTCCGCTTTGGTTCTGTCTAGCCCTGAATCCTCTAAGCACACTGCTGGAGGATTCAGGTATAGGCTATCGGCTGAAGAGAGGTGGTCAGGTTATATCTCACCTCCTTTATATGGATGACCTAAAACTCTTTGCCCCCAACAATCTACAACTGATGGAGCTACTGAAAATAACGGAAACCTTCAGTAGCGCCATCAGGATGGATTTTGGTGTGGACAAATGTGCGGTCATGCATGTAAAGCGAGGGGAGATTGTGGAATCCGTGGGAACCCAACTCTCGGATTCCATAAACCTTCGAGCCCTCTCTGCAGCCGAAACCTATAAGTATTTGGGTATGTCGGAAGCGTTGGGCATCAATGTTACTGACATGAAGCAATCGTTGAAGGAGCGCTTCTTTGGCCGCCTGAAGAAAGTATTCAATAGTCTTTTATCAGGCGGAAACAAGGTGCGCGCCTTCAACGGTTGGGTCACTCTGGTTTTGATGTACTCTTTCGGCATACTCAAATGGACTCAGACCGAACTCGACGCCCTGGATAGGAGGGTCCGTACGCTGCTGACTGCATATCGAATGCATCACCCACGGTCATCGGTAATGAGACTGTATATCCCGCGAAAGTGTGGAGGTCGAGGGTTCTTAAACGCTAAGACCCTCCACAATCGCGAGATATGCAGTCTCAGGGAATATTTCCTGGGAACTGACGTGGGGATGCATCGAGATGTGGTTGCGGTGGACAAGGGCCTCACCCCGCTCTCCTTGGCTAAAGAGAACTGGCGCAAGCCAGTAGTACTTGACACTAAAGATCGCATGGAAGTATGGCAGAGTAAGGAACTTCACGGACGCTTTTTCCGGGTCCTACATGGACCCGATGTAGACCTACTAGCGTCCGTAGCCTGGCTACGTTTCGGTGACCTCTTTGGAGAAACCGAAGGTTTTGTCTGTGCAATTATGGACGAAGTTATGATGACGAACAACTACCGGAGATTTATTGTGAAAGACGGCACGGTTGACATCTGTCGGGCATGCCACCGTCCGGGTGAATCAATCAGACATATTATCTCCGGGTGTTCTCGTCTAGCTAACGAGGAATACTTGCATAGACACAACCTTGTAGCCAGGATTATCCACCAGCAACTGGCTCTGAAATACAGCCTTGTGGAATCAGAAGTGCCGTACTACAGGTATGTGCCCGACCCAGTTCTCGAAAATGGACATGTCACACTGTACTGGGATCGATCCATCATCACTGACAGGACTATTGTTGCCAATAAGCCTGATATAGTGGTGGTGGATCGACTAGAGCGGCGTGCAATGATCGTTGATATAACGGTCCCGCATGACGAGAACCTCGTGAAAGCCGAGAAAGATAAACAAATCAAGTATCTTGACTTGGCTCGCGAGGTTGTCGAGATGTGGGATGTGGACTCAGCGATCATTGTACCGATAGTCGTCACAGCCAATGGCTTGATAGCCAAGAGCCTCGACCAACACCTGAGGAGGCTCTCGTTGGGCAGCTGGGTCAAGGGCTTGATCCAGAAAGCGGTACTCCTGGACACGGCTCGCATTGTTAGGAGGTTCCTCTCTCTGGAGCCCTGACCGCCGGTAGCTTGGACCCTGTTCCCGATACCGGTGGGCTACTATTTTTTATATTTTTAAATGTTTTTATATGTTTTATATTCTAATATTTAAAAATATAATTTATATGTGTTTAAGTGGAAATAAAGGATCATAATAATAATAGTCTTTATTGTTCTCTCATATTCACAAACACATTACAAAGTCAAGGCAACACATAATAGAGACTGGTGTCTGTTGTAGGTAAAACCTGTATTACAGATCAGCAGGCTTACCCTCCCTAGGAGAACTCACTTATGTATGGCTAATGACTGTTTAAAATACATACAGGTTGTATATAATAAAACATTATTACAAATTAATAATAACAAACGTTAAACAAAATGTAAAATTAAAACTAACGTAAAAAAATACTGATGGCTAAAGTGGCATAGTATTCATTTGGGATGTGTATGTGTGGGTGTATGCCTGTGAGAGTGTAGGTGAGGGTGTGGTGGGTATGTGTATGTTAATTGTATTTCGTTCCATACCATAAAACATTACCTTATGGTTTTTAACAGATGTTCTGTTGCATTGTAATCAATGCCCTGAAGCCACAAACAAACTTTTTTCTTGCAATCTGCCCTAGAAAGAGGATAGATCAGTAGCTGCTTGTTCATGTTGTTATATAAATATGGTCCCAGGAAACCGTAAAAATTATGTGCCAGACTGAATTTATATCTATTCGTCGTGCAAACTTCGGTGTTTCTTCTTTTACCGGAGATTGTTTTGAGGTCGTAAAAAAGCTCCAAATGCATTTTAGTAACCGTCACTAGAACAAAAAGTTGTCTAACGGTCAGTACCTTACAGCGCTGATATAAATCAAACGTAGGGTAGCGTATCGGAAGGGAAATCAACCCGTACAGCGGGTATTTTTTAGTAGCGAATGTGCAAATGTCTTTTGTGTTGTGTTACAAGACCTTGACCATTACTACTATGGTGGCATTAACAGCCACTGTAGACTCCTCCCCCTCTTTTTAACTTTGACTACATCTACTTTTTCAAATCATGAAGACTCTTAATCTTGCTAGCTATTTACAATTCCCATCATGGCTGGTCTTAGTTTTATTATGTTGATCTCCACGATCAACATAATAAAACTGTAAAACGACTTTTTTTAAACTTGTTTGGTTGATATATTCAACATAAAACCTATTTCGGTTATTTTGGTCGGCTAGGCACAGGACTTTTTCAGTCTTCTACGTACTACGGTAGACGTTTTCTACGAAGTAAGACCAGTGGCCTTAGTGTGAGTTTTATTTAACCATCTCGATCAAACGCTTCGAGCACGTTCGGCGCTCCGATTGGTCCGTCACTAATTCAGGGCCAATTGGACCGCCAAACGCGCTCGATGCGTTTGATCGAGATCATCATATCAGCCGAAAGACGTCTACTGTTGGACATAAGCCTCCCCACACGGGGGCATTTGCCATAATCGCCACGCTTGGCAGGCGGGTTGGCGATCGCAGTATGGTGGTCAAATGCATAGAGAACGCTGCTGCCCATTCTCTAGTAAGTCTCGTAGTCGCCTTCTACGACACCCTCGGGAAGAAATTTGATCGAGATTTTCTTTGATCGAGATGGTAAAATGAAATTCACACTAATACCTCAGGTCCACAACGCATATGGAGTTATGCAGTTCAAAGGTTGACAACCACTGCATTAGATAATTATAGGTCGTAAATTAGTAGTATCGGGGTGAACGTCTAGCCTATGTGACCGCTTCATTAGGGCATGTGGCATGCAAGCTTATGATCGAGCGGCATTCTATTCGGGAAAACCGTTTTATAAGAAAATTATCACGAAGCTGTTACAAATTAAAATAACTATCACGCCATTGTCTCTTATAAAGTTATGCAGATCCATCGGCAGGCATTACAGTGCACCTATAAGGGTATTTTCTCATTTATTAGAATATTATTCCCCTTTCAGACTTCATAAAGGAGGAGGTTCTCAATTCGTCGGAAACTTTTTTTGAATGTATGTTCCCAGATTACTCGAAGACTGAACCGATTTGGATTTTCTTTTTGTTTGAAAGGGTACACTTCCCAGGTGGTCCCATGATCATCAAGTCAGGATCTAATGATGGGATCTTGGAGAAATAGAGAGACCTCTTCAAACTTTCTAGGCATACTTGAAGCGATTAAGGTAGTTTTTGGAAGAATATTTTCTCGGAGTGGTCCCATTTCAATTTGGGGAAGATCTGATGAAGATCTTCGGAGATAGGCAACGGAACTCCTCAATAAATGATAGCAAATGGACTGGGATTGCTGAAATCTCATGTCTGTCTATTGTTTACACCAGTTCATAAGATAACATCATGCCAGTACGCTGTGAAGAGGTAAGCACAGGTGAACCACTAAAAAGTGAAAAGTAAAAACTTAAAAAAAAAAACAACCGACTTCCAAAAACACACTAAAAAGTGAAAAATAACTTTAATTTCGGAAGGCGGTGACAAAAAATTTAATAAAATACCTACATATCCAAAGTCACCGACTTCCGAAATTAAAGTTATTTTTCACTTTTTAGTGTTTTTTTGGAAGTCGGTTGCCTTTTTTAAGTTTTTATATTTGTCAATAGAAGCCCGGACTCTAGATTTGTGTCCAGTTGATGGCACTAAGCTCGCCCCCTATTACATGGGACTCGAACACAACTGGTGAAAAGTGGGTGTCCTTTATAGCTGCACCTCTGACTAACCGATCAGAGAATACCGGCGTGATAATATGTTGTAATAAATGTTTTTAATTAAAGGTTAATTTATCTCTCTATTTAAGATTCACGCAAGACATCAAATGAACTATAGTGGAGCATACCTCCAGTAGGTATGCTTAGGTATTGCGTAGGTTTACCATCGGTTCTCGGTAACTTTTATGTCTTTGACTCCCTCTGATCTATAGCAATCTTAGCAGATCGTCTATCGGTCTATCTAATGGCAAAGTATAAAAACAAATAATAGTAATTATGTCTTAATTATTGTTTCTATGAATACTAATATCTGTTCTGTGCTAATGGGGATGCTTCCCTACCCGGTCAAATATTTTCTTTTCAGATTTTTTCAAGAGGAATTTTAATTCTAAAGCTAAACACGAAATTCATTTATCTCAAAATGCAGTGGGTATTAGTTTTGATGCATATAATAGCGTCGTTGGCTTAAGAGTTAATTTGGAGTCTGTCCAAATTTTGCTTTTATCCTCAAATAAAAGTGGATATACACTCAGAGATTGCGGTGGTGGGCCTAGCACTGTAGCGCTCGATAATTATTTTTGAAACATTTTTTTTTGTATAGTGGGAGTATTAGTACAGTCACAATTATTATTAAAGTCACGGTCAGCAGTCCGAAAAAAATGTGCTTAATTTAGGCATGATTTGGTTGTACATTAATTTTGTCCTAAAAGGTTTGTTGCCAAAATGGTAAAAAAAGACTAAGTTTGTACTGTAGGCACAACAACATAAACAACATAACATCACGCCTTGTTTTCTCGAAGAGTTCGGCAGAGGTGTACCTACTTATAGTACACCTACATTTAACTCGCATGTAATAGGGGACGAACTTAATTTCATTAAGCGGGCACCAATCCAGATTCCGGGCTGCCACTGAGAGTTTCCTGATAGAAGAACTTATAACACTTTGCCCGACCTGGGAATTGAATCCAGGTTCTCATGCTCAGTACTCCACCACTAGAATACGACTAGGCATTGAAATTACATAAAGCACATTAGTTCCAAATGGTAACATATGCAATTACTTACCTTTTTTATTGACATTACAAAAATCCTTCATATTTTTACACATGATATAAACCCAAAATAGAAGTCCATTCGATATGCAATCAGTTAAATAAATACCATGAACGCTTTTACAAACATTTTACACCTGTAAAATTACAACGTTATAGCGGATTTTGCGAAAAAATGCGCCACATTGAAATATACTGATACGCTAGAGTGGAGGCATATTAAATAGCAGTAAATTAAAACTACGATAAAAAAAATCACACAGGTAGTAATGGCTATATTTTTTTAACCAAAATAAACAAACTGCGTAAGTCTAGCTAGCAGCTACGTAACTAGGTATCTGCGTGGGTAGCATTTATAAGTAGACAACCATTCTAATAGTGAAGGATGGGCGTTTTGGGGGACTGCCTTATATATTTTGACGTTCGAAAAGTGCTGTTTCTCAGCCTAATTTGAATAAATGACTTTTGTTTTTTTTTAATAATAATTCAGCGTCAATACCAAATATTACAATCATCATCATCATCATTTCAGCCGAAAGACGTCCACTGCTGGACATAGGCCTCCCCCAAGCTCTGCCACTTCGACCGGTTCTGTGCTTCCCGCATCCAGCGGATGCCTGAGTTCTTCACAAAGGCTTCAGAATTTGTGCCCCAACCGGGTACATGGCAATAAGCTCGTCCTCTTATACAAAATGGGGGTGTTCTTATAGATGCTTCTCTGCTTAACCCTTCGAAAATTATAGGAGCGTTGTTGTGTAGTATGCTGTGCTACTAGGGAGTTTGTTGCGCCACTTCTTCCCGGCTATAGTACTAGGAAGTGGTTAAGGGCGGGCGTTTTGAGGAGCTGTCTTAGGTAATTTTGACGTTAAAAAATTGCTAACTCTCAGCCTAGTTTGAAGAAATCATTTTTGAGTCATGAGCTCCAAATCGAAATGCGTAATCATTACGTCATCTGCGACAAATATAGAGTACTAGCTAGTGCCGGTGGCTTCGTCTGCGCAGGATTAGTACTTCGAGTAGCTTCTTTTTTTCTTCAAGGTCCTATCTATCATATATCTATAATTAGAAATAAATTATACATTTTTAATGTTTTTACGGTTCACTATTTTGGCGATAATGGCTTTCACATAAAAGATAGATATATGCTGGTGCGGACTTTTTTGTAGGACTATTTACGATAAACATTTCGATTAAACATTATATACGCGTGACTCTAACGGTTTTTGCAGCGCACGCCAGAATAGCTCGTAGATGGCAGGATTTTTTCCTAATTGCTTGACACTTATCGTTCTATTTTAGACAACTCACACAATATCTTCATAAATTATAGCCTATATGTTATTCTAATATATAAGAAATATTATTGTAAAGTTTCATTAAAATCCATTCGGTAGTTTTTGCGTGAAAGAGTAACAAACATGCATACATGTATACATCCATACTCATAAACTTTCACATTTATAAAATTAGTAGGAAGTTAAAACTAATAATGTCGAATGCATTTCAGAATAGTCTCCCTCATTCCCGAAACCGTTTTATTGTGTAGAATGGGTAGATTTGTGATTTTATATTTTATTCTCTGGTGCTTGAACACTAACGAGTTTCAGTGTTATGTTCACTAATGTGAATTTAAAACTTATTAACATAACTGTTAAGGAGTTACCATTAACGTTATTAAAGTAACAATTATCACCTTTGCGGTTATGTTATGGTTTTTGCTTTTAGGACATTTATTATTAGACATTTATTATTTTGAGTTACTGAGTAATGAAACCAGTTTCATTTTTATTTGTGGGAATCCTGAAAGACTAATCCGCTTACCAAATGCGGCGGTAGAATAACAGTAAGGCGCAATGATTATTGACGTTATTTATAGTGATTATTAAAAAACCTATTTTGTAATGGGTTTTTCAAGAGTGGTCATGCAAAAACTCACTTCTATTATAATGTTTTACGGAGAGCAGCGGTGGTCCAGCTGTAACGGCTGCTATTTATGAGTTGTTTGTTGGTCGTAGGTTCAAAACCAGAGTTGCGCTTTACTTTGTGTAAATTATTCTATCACCACTGCACTCAAACCGTTAAGAAAAACGTGAAGAAACCGGCAACCCCAAGAACCAAAACTTCGAAGCTATGTGAGATCTACCAACCCACACTAGGCCCGCGTGGTGGATTTCGGCCCACTTCCTTTCACAGAGAGGAGGCCTGTGTCCCAACAGTGGGGACATTATAAGCTGATTACGATAATATTTTACAGAATTTTATTTTCATATAACGCCGAATTTTAAGAGCTGTGTGTGTAGGTCGTAGTTGTACAAAACCCTGACTTACAAGTATAAATAGCCATACTGGACCCAGTGTGCCTGGCTCCAGTACTTACAGACGATAGGTCTCGGAGAGCCAGTACATATACAAGACCTATATAAAAACCTCTTACACTTAACAAGCTGCTACTCCTAGCTTGGAAAGTTAGGAGGGAGGGCAGTCAGGTTACAAGGGGTAGTAGTTGGTAGAAGAACAAGGGACTTGCTAAAATGTAGTTGGGGATAATCCACACTAATTATACCTCGTATTGATCATCGTCTTCCTACACTTGTTCCTTGTTATTTGGGGTCGGCGCAAAACATTTTCGTCTTACAATCTCCCCTTTCAGCCGCAAGGCTCTCATTCACTCTCTTCTCTTAAAAATCCTGAACCAAAAACGCGGAACTGCGTGAAAACCTGGAGACGAAATGACAAAGACTTGTTAAAATACTCTATATAAGGAAAAGCCTTTTCTGTTCCATCAAACAATTTATTACAGGTTGACATTAAAACTATAACAATTATATATCGTTATAACAATGTTGCCAGTTGGCATAATAATACCCCATCTTTGTGGTCATACTATGTTCTTGTTCAAGTAAATGGCTCCAATTTTCAGACGATCTTATAGCTTTATCTAGATTAATTGTTCTGTGTAGCAAGCAATTAGGTCTTTAGTGTTCCTAGCTTATGTTTCTAAGGACTTTCAGTTAGTATTTCTCTCCTTTAAACGTGTCTCTGGAATGATTAGCAAGGGCTTGACCTTAATCATTCTCCATTTATCATTTACTAGCGACCCGTCCCTGCTTTGTGGTGTTACGACTTGACAAAACAACGAGATTAGTTTATTATTTGGAAGTTTTATGTTAATGACATAGACACATAGACTTTCTGGAATACATTTTCTAAATACAAGTGAAAATCCCATCATAATTTGTTGCGTAGTTAAGATGAAAAACGCCACAGGGACTCACACAGAGAGACACGAAAAGTCAATTTAATTTATATTATGTAATTATGTACACGTATGTATAGAGCCGCAACAGCACATTTATCTAAATGTGCTGTTGCGGCTAATGACAAAGATCTACGATCATGACTTTTGAATGTTTTAGTGGTATGAAAAATTCGAAGTAGGTACCTACTTAATGACAAACAAAAAATATACAAAAAATCATACTAAGAAGTAGAAAATAATTTAATTGTATTAAAAAGCGTGGGGTGCTTTTTCAGGTATTTATATAATCAATTAATATGAAGCACCCCACGCTTTCTCGCTTTTTGCATGTGCCTCCTAAGTCTTTTTTTATGAAATGATTCCATACATCACTTTTACCCGACATGCTGAAAAAATACATTTGTTCGTCATTAAACTTGATTGATAAACAATAAAAAATTTAGTAATTTATAAATAGTTTTAATTATAGTTTAAAAAACGAAAAAAAAAGCTTTAAAAACCAAATTATAAAGCAGAAAATAACTTTAAAAAAGCGTGGGGTGCTTGATATTAATTGATTATAATAATACCTCAAATCGCACCCCAGGGTTTTTTGAACTTATTTTTTATTTTGGTTTTTAAAGCGTTTTTTTTTTTAGTTTTTTAAAACTATTATTTATTTTCTATTTTTTAGTTCTGCTAACTACAAAAGCGTGATTTTTCAGTTTTTTTTTTTTTTTTTAATTATTGCGTTGTCATCGGTTCTCGATAAGTCTACAAAGTTTAAATGAAATTTGACCATTTGCAGTGGGTCAAAATCAAGTCCAAAGGAGTCGGTTACAAACAAACAAACATGTTTACAAAAATACAGGTGAAGCTAATAAAAGCGTGTTAAAACAATAGAGCAATAAATGAAGAAATGAGCTAAGCTACCAATATGGTAGAATCATAATCATCACTTTCATTATAGTGCTACCATTTGGCAGGTTGTTCGAAAGAGATACCGCGGCCCCTGGCACACAGGCAACTGAGGGAACATGGGTGGGTTTTAGTCAATAAAAGTCTAACACGCCCTTCGTCATTACGTCATTACGTCTTACGTCATTTGATGATTTCCCACCCAAAAAAATAACCATTTGGTAGCTTATGTTTTCGATCATACGACAAATTTTTGGAACGAAGTTCCTTATCGCGCGTTGCGAAAGGGGGCTAGACGGAAAAAAAATAAGACCAAAAGTTGTAACGACACTTTTTGATTGATTGATTGATTGATTGATTGATTGATTGATTGATTGATTGATTGATTGATTGATTGATTGATTGATTGATTGATTGATTGATTGATTGATTGATTGATTGATTGATTGATTGATTGATTGATTGATTGATTGATTGATTTATTGATTGATTGATTGATTGATTGATTGATTGATTGATTGATTGATTGATTGATTGATTGATTGATTGATTGATTGATTGAAACATTTATTTGGATCTAAACTTGTACAAATTCCATAAACCTGCCAAACTGCGTGACAGTTTATCGGCAGGATTAGCCCTCGTATTTAACAATTTAATCAAACATCTAAGTAGGACATTGCATTAAGTAGTTCAGTTTTTGGAACGAAGTTTTGGAATTATGTTCCTTATCGCGCGTTGCAAAAGGGGGCTAGACGGAAAAGAAAAAAATTAAGACCAAAAGTTGTAATGACACTTTTTGCTACATTGTTGTAAGCCGTGTGGCGTGCGCGTGTTTCTCTGCAGACAGAGACACAGACAAAGTGCGTATATATATAGTATATATAACGGGATATCAGGAAGGCCGGGCTGTTGCATCTGATTGCTGATTCGTGACTTCGTCAGCACGGGAATCAATAGTGGGCGTTAAACTTCAGGAAACGTTGAAATAAATACGCTGTAGCGTTGACTGTTCACTATTTTAGTTGTACAGACACTCAAATGACTTAAACAATTAAGGATTGCAGTAATAATTAACGATTTAGAGCCAATGGGTTTGCGAGTGACCACCACGTGCAACGGCTGTCAACAACTTAATGAATTGACACGACGTCGCCCGCCATGACAGACGCAACTCCATTCGGTGTTACCCGCTCTTCATTAAAATTACCATTTGTTCAATTCAAATCGATTAATCGTTAAAATAACAGAATAAATTACAACTCTCGAAATTAACTGATTTTCATTATTTAATAATGCCACGCGCCGTTATATATATATTATATTTATTATATATATTGTGTGTGTGTATGTATATGTACAATTTTTAAAATGTTATTACAATTCCTTCACTAATTAATCGAAAGGAACTTCGTTCCATCCGGGTGTCCCTTGACACCTCTCAAGTGCTTTTGTCTTAGGATTGATTACTAACAGAAAAATATAGGTTTTTGTCTGTGAGTAATTCGCCCCGTTTTGATTTAAAGTCGTTTTATTTTTTGGACTTTACCTTGCATATCCTAAGACACCCGGGTCCACGTTCGTTTGTAATCTATACATAAAAAGTAATTGCTACAAGGTCTGGGAAAGAGTGATGCCAAAAGTATAGTTTTTTTTTTTAATTGTAAAAACTATATGTATGTTCCTCATTGGCGCAAAAACCGCTGAATGGATTTGGATGTAATTCAACACACAGATAGTTTATGACTTGTATTTGTCAATCCATGTTACTCCATAGTGTACTTTAAATCGCGGTAGTACTCGTTCCCGTGGGGTATTTTCCAACATTCACTCCATCCACAAAAGCTAGTAATAATTAAAATATTTTAGGAAATTTTAAAAATTAATTCATGGATACTATTAATTTAAGATAACGAACAAGCGATTAAATCATCGGACCATTATTAAAACATTATTTAGTGTAACCTTACATGTATTTAAACCATCATAAGCCCCATAAGCCTTTTGACAAGGGTGTTATTATTTATAGGGCCTATAACTAGGGTTGCCATACTTTTAAAATACAGTGTTATAGGTCCTTTGTTCTCCTCTTTATTAGAAATTCTTCATGTTATCTTTATTGAACAGTAAACAATAAAAATTAATTAGATAGTTATTAAAAACATTTATTTTGTAAAAAAATATTATTCAAATTAAAAATTATATTTTATTTTGATTTTCATTGGTGTGGCCTACGATGCATGAGAACATCTTGCAAAAGTTGTGAACTAAAAAACTTCCAGAAACCCTATAATTAAGCTAAAAAAAATATATGTGAACATTAAAAGAATACCTATACAGGTCGCGACATGTAAGTTGAACGAAAATGGCGGATTATGTTTCAACTTACGTGCCGCAATCTGTAAGTGCGTATGCTAGAAGGTAATCTAATTTTTTCCGTGCGACGCAACGAGTGCACGCGCTTCGGTTGTTTGTTCCGATTTTGGTTCAACTTACGTGCCGCGATACTGTTTTGTATCCTTTGCCAATTATTACGGTGCATTTTGTATTAAAGTGGGCAACCCTACCTGTAACTGAAACAAATGAATCCCTATGTGATTATGTTGTTGTTAACAATGAACGGTATGGGATCTTCAGGATAATATTACATTATGTAACTTGTGATATAATATAATATAATAGTTTCGGGTTTGTTCAACAGGTCTGTATGTGTGTATATTCTATATAATGTTGTTTAGAGTTTGTAATTGGTGTCTCGGGAATGTATACGTTGGTGGTGTTTTAGTTTCATAAAACCCATTAATATCGTCAATTGTAATAAGGAAAAATACTGCCTCGTCGATGTAGTCTCTTGTGGTATAGTTTGTTGTTCCAGGTTCATAGTGTTCGCATATATAATTGCATAATGAATGTATACTAAACATTGTAAAACATTTTAAAATAGTTGTAAATGTGGAGTGTCTTGCCCATTCTTGTCCATACGAAACTAACTTTTAGAAGGAGTGACTAGAATTAATTATATTTTTTTGTATTCTATTTTGATGTTCAAAAGTGTGTTTTATGTGCGTTTTCAAAATAAATGTTATTACTTTGATTAATTGAATAACAGAAAAGCTTAAATGTGTGTTCATCCTTGGTTCTAACATACCTAAACTAGACACAACTCGATACTAAACTGTCTACAAATTAAATTTAGCCAGTTTTAATAAATGAAAATTCATATCACATACTGCTTGTAGTTTACCAAATAATTGGCAGCTGTGTTAATAGCCTACCGGCGCAACAAATCGATGTTATAATTAACATCATATCCGGAAATGAACTCGCATGATTTTTCTTCAATTACTGGAAATTCGATGTGGAGCTCGCGGCTGAACAATTACAGTTGCAAGGGTCGATCGAGGATTAACCTATGCTTGCCAAATCGGTTCGTGGAAGATAGACCATCTATTACATATTGAGACCCCTCCATGCCTCGGAAAGCACGTTAAGCTGTTGGCCCCTATTTTCATTCGTAGATCTTTGACAGCTGTAACGACGGTGTCACACTTTCGGGCATTTGATTACCCAAAAGTGTGACACGCAGCTTTACCAACGGGTATTTTGTACCAAGTAACTGGGAGCAGTGTTGGCCCAGTGGTAACCGACGCGACTTACGAGATGTAGGTCGTAAGTTCAAACCCAGACAGACGCTTTACTTTGTGTAAATTATTTCATCAACGCTGCTCTCAAAACGGTGAAAAAAAACATCGTGAGGAAACCCGAACCAAAAATTCGAAGACATGTGATATCTATCAACCCGCACTGGGCCCGCGTGGGGGATTGCGGCCCACTGCCTCTCACAGAGAGGGGGCCCGTGTCCCAGCAGTGGGAACGTTATAAGCTGATGATTATGACTGGATTGTAAATGATAAATGATAAATGATTTTATTTCTGTAAGTAGGTTTGTACAAACACTTTTACACGTCAATCATATTTTTTAAACTAGATAAGGTCGGCGTTTACTACCTGACTACTCTGAGAAGAATGGCCGAAACAAACTCAGAGGTCTCAGTCTCTTTTAAAGTCCAGAAATAATCTTGGTCAGATCATGTGAAGACCATGTGGATCGGTGCCTGAAATGGTCTTTTGAGGAAAGAACCACACAGATTGGGTGGGCCTGTCCATTTAGTGCACCCATTTATCAGTAATTATACAGCTCAACTCAGAACTTGAGGAGCTCAACGATTTGACGAACAATACCAAAGACAGGACATTTGGGTAGGCCGCATAAAATACTCAAACTGCCAGATTAATATTAAAACTAACTGAGAAAGAGATGAAATACAAAACAAAAAACACAAAAACAAACAAAATATGACCCACATAGTCCTCACATTCACGATGATTAAAACAAAAATAATATTATACTTCTCAAAGTAAACATTCATGTCAAAGTGTACATAATAATTATCAAATGCCAAAGAGTATAAGTTTGCAAAAAAAAATAAAAAATAACATTCAGTATGTAGAAAATTGGAGCAGGTCAATCCTAAGCTTTTTTGTCCTCAATATAATCTTTAACATTATAAAAGGCTTTCAGGCACAACTTACGTTTAATGAATGATTTAAATTTATTGATACTTAGATCTTGAACATGGCTTGGAAGTTTATTATAAAAGCGTATACATTGACATCTGAATGACCCACCTATTTTCTTGAGCCTTGTTGATGGTACAACAAATTTGTGTTTATTCCTAGTATTTATACTATGGATATCACTGTATTTTTTAAACAATTTAATATTTTTATGGGCATATAAAAGATTTTCAAAAATATACTCTGAAGGCACTGTGCCTTCAGAGTATATTTATTTATTATATATAATATTATGTATAAAGTATATATCATTTATTTATTTACCATTACATTAATCTCCTTAAATTTCTATCTGAGAGAATGTAGAGCACATAGATAGGCAGTCGTTCCATGAAAAGTACTCGTATTCAGCTGTATCCGTTTAAACTGGAAGCCGACCCCAAAATACTCGTAGTTGGAAAAAGGCTAAGCATACTGATTATACTGGAATTTAGCGCAAAATAACATTATTAATTACACTTAACAATTATACGCTTAACTAGAACGCCACCCAATCTGACACCCTCTTTGATTTTACACTCAAAACGTAATTTCAACGCAATTATTAATGAGAAATGTGAATAATTTACGCAAACAACTATTTCGTGCTCACTTTAATACATCGATACCTTTAGGCTCAAAGGGCGTAACCGCCATTTTGGCCAAAATTAGGTTTTAATGCAGTCATACTTAGTTTTTTGTCCTCTTTCGATTGGTATATTTAAAATTTCGATATTCGCAAAAAAGTGGTAGATACAGCCATAATTTTTGGATCGCTAAACATTGATTTTCTTTCAATTTAGGCCGTAAATGATAAATATTTAATTTTTCATTACCGCAAACGTCGTAACAGGTAAACAAAATTATAAACTTGGAAGTATATCCTGTGATCTGTCTCTTTTGGCGTTTACGCCTCTAGCTGGTTTAGAATTTTGTTCATACTTGTCATATACAACCCGAGATCTTATCATGTTTGGTGGTTACGCCCCAAAATTGTACACTTAAATATTTACAATTTGGCTTATGCGCCCTATTAAAATATTTTTGACGAAGCAATTATCCCAAGGTTTTATAGAAGTTGGTGGTTACGCTTCCAGATGCTTTTTAACTATCAACAATTTGACTTATACGTCCGATTATTATATTTTTTACGAAAGCGTCTTGTACTATAAACTCAAAGTTTTATGCTATTGTTCGGCCCTAAATCACCTATGTAAAATATCGTTTATGTTACCGTCGTCCAAGGCAAAAGCGTACGACGCGATTGTTCTGAGAGAGATAGCTATCTATATCAGGGAATGGGTGGGGTGGGGTAGTGGATTTGTTTACGAAAACCACATAAAGCCTTTGTATAACGCCAAACTACCGATATCAGCAGCGAAATATAAAGACTATGAGACTATATGAGACTTTGTAACAATGGAACAATCACCAAGACCTTTCATGAAGAGTATCGTTGGCTCCGTTCTACTGATGATGTACCCAATACATTGCCTGAAACAGATGACGAAGACGAAGATACAGAGGAAGAATAAGTCTTATGTTAAAATCCTTGTCGTTCGGGATGCTTATGCTTGTTCCCTAGAGTTAACTCTTTTAACGTTTTTTTTACATCTTAATTATGACATTGTTAATTTGGCAAATTTCTCTGTAACACTATAATATATGGTATATTGTTTACTATTGTCTACCACAATGTTTCTTAGTAATTTTAATACAAATATTTAATGAAAAACTACGTGGTTAGTTTAGTTAAGATTTCCATGTATGTATGCGAAATTAGGAATGCCTGATTAATAATTCCTAATTTTGCATACATACATACACCAAGAAATGCAAAATACTTTATGCAACATTTTGTACTTATATTAAGAATATAAAATTTTTATTAATTTGCTTTATTAGAGGCTTTGTTTTGTTTTGCTTTCAAGTATTATAAATATTAGAGATAACAACTATAGAAGAAATTTGTCTCATTACATTCAATTTACGTTAAATGGATATTAGATTCCTAATTGCTTATGTGAAAATAAGTGTAATCATTTTTCTATTATTATTAATAAGTTAGTAATTAAGACGACTATTATTATTGCACAATTATTGTTTTCACGATGACAGATTCAGTTACAATTATTGCTTTGAATAAACATTTTTGATACAATATTAAATCATTTATTTTTAATGATATTTTTGGACTGCTGTATTATTATGAGTAGGTTTAGCACTAAACTATAAAACAAAGGACCTGATCGGCAAAATTCAACTTATTTATCTGAGCTTATAATGAGAAATCATTGATAAAAATGACACACACTTCCACCACACACCGTCACTTACACCACATATTCGACAAAAGGTTTGCAGCTTACATCATTTGTTAGATAGTGAATAAAAAGAGATTGTAACTTACATCATAAATTGTTAGTTGATTTCGTATGAATTGCTATTACATCCTTAGCTGTTTGTACAGGAGCTTTTTTTTTTGGCGTAACCGACTGCTTTATTAGTATTTTTTGGGTGTATACGAAGTCAATTTTTTAATTTGTTAGTTTTACTTTAAATATTATTCTACAATATTCTTTATCTCAAAATTCTAACAACTTTTGTCTTTTGCGTTTTTTTAATAGCTTTAACCAGAAAAAAGTTATGTCAGAAAACTGTTTTGTTTTTCTGTTTTATGGCTCTCCTGAAAAGTCGTGTTTTGGTGGATACGCCCTTTGAGCCTAAAGGTATCGACATGATAATTAAATTCGGCGCAAATTAATGACAAATTACGTGAATTGGTAGAAATGGATTTGAGGACGTTGAGGTGGGGCGTCTGTTTAAGAGGGTACCTCGAATTAAGGGGAATCTAGTTGTGGGCTCGAACTCACTGGTGGGCCTGGCTAAAAAGCACGCTGTCTCACCCGGCATCGTGTCCGACAGAGGTAGTACCAGTGATGAGCAGAACTTGGACGCTAGTCTACACACACAATCTTATTGAGTGAGATGCAGAATCATTTGTAGTAAAACAGGCGCATAAGAAATTAAAAGAAAAACGAAAAGTCCTTCGTAAGATCGGGCTTTGTGAAACAACCACTGCATAAATCAATGACCGATAAAGTTTATTGAATTTTTCGATATATGAGTTTTATTGGTACCGACTTCGGTTTGGAGATTTTACACTTCTTTTATTACTTAAACACGCGCAAAGTTAGGTTAAATTTGCAAGAAAAAAGAATATTTGTTAGCTCCTAACTTTTCAATGGCTTTTTATTTTAGTATTCTGTTTCCGTACAGACAATATTAATAATAAGACAAAACTACACCATTTTTAATTTTTGATGTACATTGTCGAACAGTGGAGTAATACGCTCCCGTAGTTCGTATAGAAAAAATATCGGTTAGATTCACCTTAATAACTGTAATTAGGTCGGTTTCGGGTAATAGAAATGGTGCACTACTATACGAAATATTAACTTTTCTTCTCGAGATACTTTCACCCGCTGAAAAATAAAGCTCCCACGGTGATTCTTGTTGTCAGAAGCCCCAAAGTGTGACAACCAGTCTTACCAAGGGGTATCGCATTACCCAGTAACTGTGTTGTGGAGGTATGATATGCAGTCGCTCCATGTAAATTACTGTTACTCAGCTGCATCCGGTTAGACTGGAAGCCGACCCGAACATAGATAGGAAAGGGCTAGGCAGATGATGATAACTCCCATGGAATAGGGGTGAGATAATTGCCATCAACCGACCACTTATAATAATGACGCTTTCTATTTCTACGAAGAAGTGCTTTTTCAATACAGAGTGACATGCATCCGATTAGACTGGAAGCCGATCCCAACGTTAGGAATAGGCTAGGCAATTTGTTCCTTGGGCTAGACAGATGACCATGATGGTCTACTATTTGCTGTCTGTTTGTCAAACAGAGAACTGACGTCACGCAAAATCCTGCATCGCGCAACCGGCCCACTTCCTCTCACCGAAAAACGCCCTAAGTTCTAGCAGTGGGAACTATATCGGCTCATTATGCTAATGGCCGTTAGTTTTAAATAACTTATGTGTAAATAAAATAATTTATGCCTCGTAATACTTGCCAATCTTGCTAGCTGAGATTGCATACAAGCACCAAAACTGTCTATAATCTCTAGCCCAGACCCCCTCCCCCTACTAACCCCTACTGACAAAGGTTCTTGTTTAGATTCAAGAAAGCCTTTGAAATATACCTTTTTTATTTTATTCTTTTAAATTTATTTACTCTAGTATCCATGAAGCGTATTTACTTTTACTCTTCGTGTGTAAGAACAATAAATCTTATCTATTACGCTTGTCTTACTATGCTGGTTGAACAGAATCGTAAGTAGTTACAAAACAAATGTAGGTTTGCATATTATTCCTACTGTACATTACGTAAGTAACTCTTTGTTTTATACTTCCAATTGAAATGAGCGGGATGATCATAACAGTATCTTTTCTGTTGCTTTGATTGGTGAATGCTAATGGCTTTTTTTTGACAAGACGTAATTAAACTAAGCTTTTAACTTAAAACACTCTATTTATAATAACTTCTACAGCATTACCCTATTTATATGAGGTTGCCGGCGACTGGGACCGTAATTAAGTCAAACCGTTGTCCCACTTGCCGGATCTATTAAATTTTAATATTTTTCTTACGGCGACAGGGACCACCCATAAATTAATAAACAAATCTATTGTTCAAGCCAAAAACAGTACCATCAAACGAAAAAAGGTTTAAACTAATGATTGAAGAAAAAGCAGTCACCGGTAACCTCATTCCTATATCCTACATTACGCACGGAACTGGATGATCCAACACACGCGCCACCAGTGAGACATTTAAGTTAGCATGACATACTCTCAACTGCTATACTTTTTCTAGTCAACATACATCATAATGACGTAATAAACGGATGCATGATACCTACTCACAATTACAAAATTGAAAAAGTGCTTCTAAATTATGTAAAGCTACATCTCGCGATTTATTTGAGAGAAGAACTAAAAACAAAGAAAATCATTAATAGTCTATATTCAACAATTAAAACTTGATTAAATAAACACCTGCATGCTTAAATATATCTATTTCAGTACCTTTAGTAGGGTATTCTTACCAGCAGGCTTAGCACGAGCACCGTTTTGTCGACGGAAAAGTATACAAAAATGACGTTCCGTGTAGACAGTTATGGAAAATTTTCTGTCACTGTCACAACTATCAATTGTCCGTGTGATTTTAACAGTTGAGTTAGGTTAGGTTAGGTTTGGGTCCAGGGGCGACGGATCTGGGGAAATCTGTCACCCCCTACTTCTTAGGACTCGAGATGGCGGCGCGTAGTGTTCCACGCGCGCCTGTCTATGACGTAAGGGGGGAGTTTAACACCTCACTCCCCCCTATCGCGAGGTGGCCCGCAGAGGCGGGCCGGCACTAGCCGGGGATCGCGGAAGTCACTCTAGTTCCCGTGATCCCCGGTGCAAGTGAGAGACGGAACACCGGGGTGGTTTTAGTCAGTAAGAGTCTGACAAACCTCTCCACCCTCCCCGGAGCTGAGGACATCCATGAGGATTTTCCACCGTTATAAAAAAAAACAAACGGATCCCCCTCTACTGTTCACGCTGGACGATCCCTGGAGTTGTGGTAATGTCCCAATGCACCCGGACATCGCCAACGGAGGAAGAGGGCCCGATGGAGGCAAAGAAGAGGGTGCCCAGAGGTGGGCCGCGCTGGATGGGTCGCGAATGTCATGCGTAGCAGTTCTCGCGGTCCACCCATCAAGGCAAAAGTAGGTGCACGGCGGAGTTTTTAGTGGATGCAAGTTCCACATAACCACGTCGTCTCCCCGGACGGCGTTGTATGCGTTAGGCATTTTCTTCGCTGGAAACAAAAAAAAAAAAGGATCCCCCCCGTGGGTTCCCGCATTGTCGTTGCAGGGGGGCTCAGTAGCCGTGGCTTGTCCACCCACGGTGAAGGGAAGAGGAACCCCGAGGTAGGGCCGCTCGTCAGGGCGTTTGCCCGCAAGCCGACGACGTAGCGGCTAAAAACTAGGTTGCAGTGAGGTGCATCGCAACTGAGGCGAGCCGCGATGTCGAATGGGAGGCATCGAGGCTGAGGTTACAGGCTGCGGCGGAGGAGAAGTGCCGGTGTTTCTGAGCAGCGCTCTTCCCTTCCGTGGCCTGGACGGGGCCGCCACCGTTTGATGGCGGACGCGGTGGTGCCGCAGGGGAGGAGGAGTGTCGGTATAGCGTTGGCCGCTCTCCTTATCCCCTGCGGCCGAAAAGTGGTAGACGGCGGCGCCACTGTGCTGATCCGTCGCGGGGTATATATATGCTATTTGCCTTTATGCTATTTGGTCCCTGGGGTGGTCACGGCGTGCCAGTGCTCTGCTGTTCCGGTGATAGGAGTTATTCCCTTTCGTGAACGGTCCGGTGACGGCCAGCTGCGGCGGGTTCGCGGATGGCTTGCGCATTTCCTTGTTTCCGCCAGAAGCGGCACTGGAGGACACAGTGGAGTTTTAGTGGGTTAGAGTCCCACATAACTGCGCTATCTTGCCGTGGTATTGCTGTATGCATGAGCATTTCTCCAGGTAAAAAAAAAGGTTAGATTAGGGATAGAAAACTTTCTTCTGATAGTCTACCTACATAAAAAGGACCTAGGAAAGAAGGTCACTTGAAACGAAAGACAAAATGGCAGATTGTAGAAGAATTTCCACGATGCGATGTCGAAAATGGAGAAACGAAATGTCATTTTGTATTGAAAGAGCTGTGTCTATTCTTCGTAGAAAAAGAACGCGTCATGCTAAGCCTCCTGGTAACTCGTTTAATACTATACAATAGTAGTTAATAAAATAGTAACAATTATGAGACATCCCGCTAGTACTAGCACCAAAGCTTTATTTGAAAGAGCAGTACCGTTACCAAGGTAACAATTTATAGGTAGGTTATATAATTACATTTGAAGTATGCCGCGACATTTTGCGAGTTCTAAAGACGTAATGACTGTTAACTCTAGTTACTCTGACATATATAATAATGTATGTTTAATGTGTTTATAAATAGGCTCACGTCAACATGTTTATGTTTAAACTAAAGTTACAGTATGCGGTAGGTACTTTGTGTGGTGGCTACCTATTATTGAACAAAACATTATATCTTATTTATACAATTGTAATTAAATAGGACCCGATGCAATCCCTCAATCGAATATATTACTGAATTAATCACACAGCCTTAATTAAATCAATTAAACCGTTTTTAACTACAAATAGGCCATCACTTCTCGTCTTGTACTCACCCAATCTGTAAATAAACTACCTTTTGCCAGCGGCTTCGCCTGCGTGGAACTTTCATCCTAACACCCTTAGGGGTTGAGTTTCGAAAAATCCTTCTAGGTCCAAGGGTTTGGACTGGGTGTTGACGAGTCAGTCAGGTTTTTTTTTTTTTGGGTATGGCATCTCGCAGTTGACCTTGAGAGGCCGTGACTGCTTAACCGGGCTTTCCTGCGGTGACTTTTAGCTTTTAGACTAAGAGCCTCCAGCTAGGGCTTACAAAACTACACTTATACCTATAGCGACTGCGCACTGAGGGCACCCCCTGCGGGGTACGAGCCTTGGCTCAGGGAGTCACTGTTGGGGGGGGCAGCAAGTGGGGACAGGCTGGATCAAACAATTTTCTTATTATTAAACCATGGGGATTTTAACTCTACTTGCTCAGCTTCGGCGCGGGCTGGCACTTCTGCGGGCAAGGGACGGTTGGGGGGATTTCGTTTACTCGGGGTCTTCGCGGGGTGCGAGGACCTCGGCGGCGAGGTCGGAAGGACGGTTGTTCGTTTTTGTGTGCTGTGCTGGTGACCGTACTGCTTTCTTGAAGGAGAGTGATGGGGTCATCAGGGTCGGAAAGGAGTCAGTCAGGACTTTTCCATTTATTTATATACACAGACGTCGGCGGGTTGCGTCATTATCAAATGACGCAACCCGCCTATATGCCAATGCAGCATTGTTCCACTCACTGATTAGTATTGGCCAAGGCGTCCTCCCTTTTGTGTCATGTTTCCCTGGTATGTTCGAGTCTAATCTAGTCCCATGACATGACTGTTAATAAATATTACTGATAAATCAAATAAAAGAATATTAAAATTAAGTAAAACAATATTAATAGTGCATGTACCTATGTAATAAAAACAGAGAGAAAAGAATCACAGGGCTTCAAGAAATTCGTCCGCATCGTTGTCAATAGGAAAAGTGCCCAAAATGCTGGCAGCATTACCACGTTGTATGGCGATGCTGATTCTTTGGCCAAAGAATAGGCCAGCCCTTTGATCACCGCCTGGTGACCAACCAACCACTTGACAATGTCTCAAATATATTGAAGAACTTCTGCCCGCGACTTTGTTCGCGTCAAATTTCTTGCTCCCCGACCCACCCCGTCGCTCGCCTCGCTTGCCCGTGCGAGTACTTCGTATTCGTGACCTTTTTCTCTTTTCTTGGCTCCTAAGGGTTTTAGCGTGATGTTATATAGCCTATAGCCTTCTTCGATAAATTGGTTATCCAACACTATAAGAATATTCCAAATCGGACCAGTAGTTCCGGAGATTAGCGCGTTCAAGAAAACAAACAAACAAACTCTTCAGATATATAATATTATATAAATAGAATAGTATACAATTATTTAGGTTGGTAGGCGAGATTTTTTTAACTACCCAGCTACTCAAGAAAAATGCAACTCCTGTTTTATAAGAAGCAAAACATTATAATTTTCTTGTCGATGCTTGTTTTCTTCAACCATCAATAACCATTTTTCTCACGTCCCATAGATTCTCTGTTCTTCGGTTCAGTAAAAAATTCAGATAAAATAAGCCAAACGTTGGAATTTAATTTAAACGTATTAAGATGTTCTTTAACTATCCGATTTCAAATCCCCGATCCAAAGAGTCGAAGTTTGTCGTTAAGCTCTTTACTTTTATTGCCAGAGCGAATAAAAATAGTCTTAAACTACACCTAGAACTAGATCTTCCAAACTAATTAAAACCCTAACACCTGGACAGTAAGGTAGGAATTTGAGTAAAGGCTTTCATTTGCGCAACTATCAACTAAGGTGTTCTGTTGAGAGCGTTTAAAGTTTAATTGAGTTGTGGATTTCAGTAACTAACAAGGATCAGGAAACTAGAAAACTCATTTAGTTGTATGAAATTGGATTTTAGAGCAACACCTTTTAATGTAGAATATAATTAAAGGCACCTTCTTGAAATATCTCAGAAAATGTACAGACCAAAATCGTCACCTGTGTAACAATACCGCGTAAGTCGAAAATTGGCCATATGACGTTTTTTACTTCATTGGATAGATTTTGTCAGCGGGCGTCGAATGATGTCAAAAAAATTACAAAATTATCCAATCGCAGCGCGTTATTCAAACAGCTCTGGCACCGCGCAAACCGTTTATTGTACCCAACGGCATAAGTCATCAGTCCGCCATACTGTCTCGTGTTGATGTGTGATCCCGTTGCAGACATACGCTGTGTTCCGAAAAAAAAAATTATTGTTCTAGCTCACGGTACCCTGTAAGACATTACGGGGACGTATCGATTGTCCAGAGCTCCATGGCCTTTTCTGCCGATTATTTGTGCATCACAATTACACCGGACACCGTCAGAGCCACCGGCACAATCTATTTGCGTAACTTCCATGTAAAACTGTAGCCAAAGCCGAATCCCCAGTCTGTCGTACCCTAAAGATGCTAAATGTTCTTCTGACTGCCCACCCTGAATGTGATGTTTGCGGACGAATGGAATAAAATGATGCGTATATGTCTGGCTTTCGGTGAGAGAAAGTATGCAAGGGAATCAGTGTTCCGTGTTAGTTTTTAATTTAATCATACATCTTAACATAATTATTTGCCACGTTATAATTTTTCCTACGTTATTTAATGTAATTCGTGTTGTAGCGTTTTAATTAACTATAAATAAGTAAATAATAATTATCTCTCCTAAAAACTTATGAAAATTAACTTACGCGGTATTGTTACTTTAGCGACGCAATGTGACTTCTTTTTCTTTAACTTGTAGCTACGGTTTAGAGCCAACACGCTGTTCTTAAGCTCATTTCTCCTTTTGTTTTCCACATGAGAACATTTACATACCCCTTCTGCTTAATATAAAAACTTAAACCATACCGAAATGCATATTTTTTTGTTATTTATCAAGTTATAGTCGAAGAAAACATTCTTGCAGCTGCGTCTTTATTTCGCTACGTTTTATTTGTGCTTGAGTAGGTTTAATTGTTTTTGTTGGTATTTATGTGTGCTAGCTGACATTGGCAAATAATTTAATTGAATGTCTTGTGTTTCATAATGATAATAACTTTGCATACTATAGCATAGACGGTGACAGGGACATCGATCGACATGGTTCTAAACTCCGTTGCGTCAAAATCAAAAGTCATTTATTCAAACTAGGCTGAGAGTCAGCACTTTTTGAACGTCAAAATTACATAAGACAGTCCCCCCAAAACGTCTGCCCTTCACCACGTCCTAATGCTTTAGCTGGGAAGAAGAAGTGGCGCATCAAACTTTGCGTGCGTTTGCCGTTCAGGCATTTAACACTCGATGTCTACGAGAAGGCTGGTGTCCTCACTGTAAGAAAAATGTTTGTATATGAAATTCTACGTAGATACCACAAAAAATATGTGCCAACCCTACCTGAGTCAACTAAGCGAGTTGAACGTTGTCCGGTTCCTCGCCAAAGAACAGCCTTTGGACAAAGACACTTTAATTTCATCGCCCCCCATGTTTACAACAAATGCAATAAGATTAATTCTCTACATAAGTTAAGCAACAAAAATTTTAAGGAAGTTATCTTCTTCTGGCTAAAGTCGCTTGTCTACGAAGAGGTAGAAAATCTACTAGCAGTGGTGACGTAATAACATAATTACCAGTTTTCTGTTTACAAGTGCAACTTGTCTCGCTGGAATGGGTGGCGACGTTTTTAAGGATTTTTAAAGATTTTATGATGGGATAGGAGCAGCTCTTAAAACCGACCGAATAAACTTAATTAACAAATGAAGCATGCAAAGTCACACACCCACACCCACACCCACGCACACACACACACACACACACACACACAACCACACACGCGCACACACACACTACACACAATACACACCCAACACACACACAACACACACAAACACACACACAACACACACAAACACACACACACACACACATACACACTTTCGCGAGTGTTGTAAATTATTGCGTTTGCGTTGAATTAATTTTTTTCTTTCATTGTTTTTTTTTTCCCCCATTGTTAATTTTTTTTTCACATTGTTAATTCTTTTTTTTCCCCCATGTTTTTTAATTGCTTTATCTTTATATTTGAAACTGGGTTCATACCTTATTATATTTTTTTTTTCTCAAGATAGTATAAAATACTTTTTTTTTCTTTTTTTGTTAGCTTTTGTATTTTTTTTTAACTTATTGCGTTGACATCCAAACACCGTGTCTTTGTATTACGGGAGGACACTGGCTCCTGCAACACAGTTATATAACTAGCGCAGGAGTCAGGGAAATCTAACTTGATGTACCTACTTGTTTGCCAATAAATACATTTTGTGTTGTATTTGTAAACTCACCAGCAGCACAGCTGTCTGTTAAGTTAGAAGAACTTGATTCTGTACAATAATAGGTAAGTAATTAACATAACTAAACATAAAAATTAAATTATTTGCCATATTAGGTTAGCTAGCACACGTCAATTCGTCGAATTCGTCAATTTTTGTCGAAATATTTCGTCGGTTATTTAAAAAAAAAATTCAGTCGCATATCTTTTGACCACGTGGGGCTTGTGGCTAAGTAATATTAGCCGCACGGGTCGATCAGTCAGGTTAAACTACGCTTGCCGCGGTTGGTCCGTGGATGGGGGACCGTCTTTACATACCAAGGAACCCTCCGCGCTTCGGAAAGCACGTGAAGCCGTGGGTCCCGGCTGTCATTTGTGGATCTTTGACAGTCGTTATGGGTCGTCAGAAACCCGAAAGTCTGACAACTAGTCTTACAAAGGGGTATCGTGTTACCCAGTAACTGGATTGTGGAGGTCAGACAGGCAGTCGCTCCATGTAAAATACTGGTATTCAGTTGCAACCGGTTAGACTGGAAGCTGGGGCTAGGCAGATGATGATATCTTTTGACCAAGTAGGTAATGCATTTTTTATGGAATAGCAGATTTTTTTTTTTGGTAACCGATAACCTACACAAGAGTTCTAGAATCGTTACGGGGCGCTGTAGAGGGTTACGGTTTGCGCCTCGATGTCAAGTTCTTTTAACTTATTGACGTCTAAAGTCATCCGTACGTCACCGTTTGACTTGCTGTGCTGCTATGGAGTTTGTTGCGCCACTTTCTCCCTGCTAAAACCTCTAGGAAGTTTTGAAGGGCAAGCGTTTTGGACTGTCTGATGTAATTTTAACTTCTGAAAAGATCTAATTCTCAGCCCACTTGGAATAAATGTCTAACGGTCATATTTAAGTATCAAAACACTTCAGTAAACAGTTACATCACTCAATTACTAATTTGTAACTACTCAATTGCTTACTCCACAACACTGCAATGTCCATGGTTATTCAGTAGCTGTGTTTGTTTGCGACATCAATCAATTTCCCCCTGTTGACTCTTGAAATTTGCATGAAAAGTGCTGATACAGCATACACCAGCTCTTTCAGAATCAGCAAATTAAGTCTACATGAAAATAATGTTGCTGTATAAATGAGTGCACCCGCATTTTTAAAGTGTGTTTTAAGTTGTGTCAAAAGTTGTGATAATACCTAATTACCTATAGTAACAATTAAGGATGCCAACTGAGTTATTTAATTATACACCGTGAAATTTTAATGGTTGTTTTCCAGCGGCAGAACAACTTGCCATAAGGAGTACTTTCGAAGAATAGAGTAAAAATAACAAAATAAAGATTTTTTTGTTTTAAAATTATTTAAAAAAAAATCATCAACTCGATAAAACACTACTGAACAGTAACACTAGAGGTAACTTGTAGGTACTATTTGAATCGCACTCACCGACGACAAAGGGAACAGCGATGCATAAATGTTCAAAGCAAAATAAATTCTCGCACGTGGTGATTTTTCACAATGGTTAATCTACCATTTTTTGTTTCTAATATTTGATTTGTTTATCAAACGATTGTATTAACAAGACAAAACCATTTCGCTGCGGGAAAACAACCATTAAAATTTCACGGTGTATATAGGTACTATTATCACATTCTATCGTATTTAAACAATTTCACGATATACCAAATACTATGTTGGTATATCGTGAAATTGGATGCTATTAAGGAGAGTCTTAATACAGCTAAAACCTCCTCCTAAAGCTCTGAGCCGGTTTTTTCATTTACAAACTTTAAGTACCTATTTCGATCACCGGACTAAGATGTCAGTTTTGTAAAAAAAACTGTATTTCTATACGTATTGGGTTCATAATTCAAAAACTAGTTAGGTGGTTTTAACTTGATCTAAAAATATTTGTTTTGTAATAAGGGGATAATGTTCAAAATATTCTGAATTAAACATATTGCCCACGTGAACCTGTAACTTAATATTTTTCCCTTTAAACGATAAATTATTTGATTTCTGTAAGTAGGTTTGTACAAACACTTGTACACATCAATCATATTTTTTAAACTAGATGAGGTCGGCGTTTCGTATTTAACTACTCTCAGAAGAATGGCCGATCCAAACTCAGAGCTCATAGTCTCTTTAAAAGTTCAGATATAATCTCGGCCAGATCATGTGAAGACCATGTAGATGGATGTCTGAAATGGTCTTTTGAGGAACAAACCACTGACAAACTTTTAAAACTGATTTCACAGACAGAACTTAGATCTACAACACCAACTCTAGAACAACACATCAGTTAATTAGTGGAAGTCGAACCGACCCTCAATGGCTCGCTATAACACCCAATTAATTGAATACATTTGCATTTAATTACATTTACATTTCAATCCAGTTTAAATTAGTCGGCACGATAGTCTGACAACGTGCCAAGATTCGGGCTTAATCTGCCAAGTTTTGACTTGACGGTCAGATTGGTCTTACATGGAAGGCTGGAAGTAATTATGAATTTGGGAAGGCAGATAAGGGATACGTTTTGTGAGATTAAGGGGTAAAGAGATATGTGATTAGGGTCAATGTGACCCTAAGCATAAGCCTTATATTGAGAGAAGTCTGGCAATGTCGTATGATACTTTAGCAGCATGGCAGATGGTAAAGATTCTATTAGACTTTCTGTCATCAATTATAATGAGCGATCCTCTAAAAAAATATTGATATGTTAATGATGAAAGATTTTTGAAATTAAGGAGCTTCTTTTATAACTTTGTGACTATTTATAATAATAATAATAAATATAATAATAAACCGACGGTCTATAAAGTTCTTACATCCATTTTGAGAGCAAATATTTACAATCATATAGTCACCAACTCCATCATCACTGTCTCTCAAAATGGATTTCGGAATGGGCCCCGCGGTACTAAGGAGCTGCTCCTCATTGATATGGCCATTAGCCAACAGGTACGTCGTTCCCGAAAGGATCTTTCTACATGTTCAAGAAGGCCTATGACTCGGTGATACATAGCTCATGAAGGTGCTGGAATTGTATAAAGAAAATACAACTCTACGCACCTTCCTGATGTCATGTATGGGGCAATGGAGGACGGACCTTCGCCATCCAGGTACGATATCAAAATATCTAGAGGAATAGCGAACCGATAAAGATCGAGCAAAGCATATTTCAGGGCGACAGTTTGAGTCCAATTTGGGTCTGCCTAGCCCTCAAGCACACTGCTGGAGGATTCAGGTATAGGTTTTCGGCTGAGGAGAGGTGGTCAGGTTATATCTCACGTGCTCCACATGGATGACCTAAAACGAAATATAGTAAATTTATTGACCAGTGTTACAATTATTACCTTACAACGCATAGAACTAAAATTATAAACAATTTAAAATAAAGTGTTAAACAATCTTAAATTAAATGTCAAACAATGTAGAACTAATCAAAAATAAGGTGATGTCCGTGTTAGTATGTGCGAGTGTACGCGTGTGGTGTGTGTAAGTGTCAGTGTCTTTGGTGGGAGTAGGAGTGTGGGTTGAGTGAAGTGAGAATATTTTCCGATTCATCGTATGAAAGACATAACAGCCATTGTTTGACAAAAATTTTGCATGTGGGGAGGGAGAGTTATACACAAAAGTCTGTAAATAGGCGGGGCAGAAGTATATTTTATGTATTATTGTTATCATTTAAATGAAATATTTTCGTACCTAAATAACGAATAGATTATGTCCGGTTGATGAGCATCAGCAGTTTTTGGGTGATGTGTTTGGATAGTTCTGACATTTGTGTAGAATTTCAAAGTTTGGTTGGGAAGAGTGCTAGATGAATGTGTTTTGGAAAATGTTTTAAGTTTGGTTTTCTTTATATTGCGTGTAAGTAAGTTACGGTCGAGTGTTTGCGCTACTGTTGCTAATCTTTCTTCTGCAAGACAGTAGACCTGTTCCCAGATAGGTGCGTGAAATGAAATAACCGTGTCATCTGCGTAAGATTCTTAGTTCTGCGTTTGGAAGAGTGAGGTTCAGCATATCGTACATGTAGATTATGAAAAGTATCGGGCCTAGTAAGCTGCCTTGCGGAACTCTAAAATTGACCACTTGGGACTCGACATGGTTAGGAGAGCTTGTTACTAAGTTGCATGTACTGTTTCGTTAGCCTCCAGGGTCGTACATTGATTTAAGAACTTTCTAAACCTTTTGAGAGTTTTTGTTATTTTCTTGGATTTGTCGACTGTCGTACCTATTCAATTCTAAGTTTTCGTAAGAGATTATTGCAAAAGTTTTAGCACGGTGGTAGATTCGTTTTTTTGTCTCATTTTCGGAGTCAGATCTTAAATAAATTATAGATGTCGCGGTGACTTATACACCTCATAAGTCCGGGTGTGATCCAGGGCTGAATATTACGTTTGGTGCGGGGAATTTTGACTTTGAGTGTGTGCTTCTATTAGCTTTGCAAGGATACCGGTAAAAGAGGATGCGGCAGAGGCCACACATTGTTAGTTAAGGGTGTCAGTCCAGTTAATTTTGGATAAGTCTATGCCTTAATCGGCCTCGTTTAATTTAAATACCCATTGTTTTTTATTGAGTATACTGGAATCTATGTTTGAGAGGGATGTGGACCATTACTATGTCGTGATTTGTGATAGATCTTTTGCATACTATGCCTTTCGGTCTGGTATTGTTATGACAAGATTTTTGTCTTGTGGGTTTGGTTATGATAGGTAATAGACCGTACGAAGCCATAAGGCACATATACTCGTGGTATTTATTATTTTTAGTGCAATATCTATATATATATAAAAAAATGAATCGCCGAAATGTATGTGCGCGCATAACTTCCGAACGACTGCACCAAATTGGATGATTCTTTTTATTATGTGTTCCTTATTGTCAGGACAAGTTTTATATTTAAGAAAATTTTTAAAAAATATATAGATTTAATCAGAATTAATGTTTACAATCTAATAAAAAATGTGATTAACGGTATGTGACAGAAGACTTTGACAGATCTTTGACGAAACAATCGGCCAACTGATTTGATTTTACCGGAAGGGTTATATTTCCTCAGTCGCGACTGGAGAAATAAAATATGGCGTTGCGAAGTTCGCCGGGTCAGCTAGTATGTCTATATTTATAGCTCCGGTGATAATTACAGTTGTATACAAATTTATCGTTTTAAGGATAGTGTCTAAGGCAGCGATAAAGTTTATGAGAGTGGTAAAAGACGATGATCGATATAGCCCCAGTATGGCTATTTTATTGTTCAAAATTAAGAGAAGGCTATCTGTTTTCTGGATTGTAGGTTCGATTAAAGTAACGTTGTAAGTAATTTTGGTGTATATGACTAGACCACCATTTTTGTTGTTTTGCGATTGTGTTCGAAATACTTTATAACCTGACAGATTTTCCAGAATCGAGCCTTCGTTTTGCCAGCATTCTGTGAAAACGATAGTAATAAAGCTACGGTACCTCGACCATACGGATTAGTACTGTGAAAAACAGCGCGCAAGCCGAGCGAGCGATGCGAGTGGTACTGCAGCAGCGACTGGCGAGCGCCACAACACTCATAGTAACATAGTCTTAAAAAAAAGGAATTATTTGAGGTATACAAAAAGAGTTTATGTAGTATAGAGTTTAGTAGTATAGAGATTCATTGTCCATGACCTTTATTTCATTAAATACATATAAATTACATTTTTAAATATTAGAATGTAAAATACAAAAAAATCATTTAATAATGTAAAAAATAGTAGCGCAGCGGTATCGGGAATAGGGTATAAGCTACCGGTCAGGGGTCTAGAGAGAGGAACCTCATAAACAATGCGACCCGTGTCCAGAAGTACCGCTTTCTGGATGAAGCCCTTGATCTTGCTGCCCAACGAGAGCCTCCTGAGGTGTTGGTCGAGGCTCTTGGGTACCAAACCATTGCCTGTTACGACTACCATGGTCACTGAGTCCACGTCCCTTATGTCGACAACCTCGCGAGCCAAGTCATGATAATGAGACGCATTCATTATACTTATTAGAGTGTTCCATAAATGTTTTTGGAAATCAAAATGAGAATTATTTGGGGTTCGATTAAATACATGGCAATTATAATAGGCAGTTATTGTGATAGTCAATGGAAAGAATATAACTGATATCATTGCTTATATTTACACATTTACGTAAATACTTCTGTGCTCAACAAAACGTCACACGTCTGCTTATACATGAAAAAGTATGTCAGTTTACGTACACAAACTGACACACAATATCCCCTTATCATACAAAACAGTTTATTATCCCAAAAACATCCACATTTTGCCTAAAAACATTCGCGATAACATGCCAACAGAATAAGACATATTTCTTAGCGAAAAATAAAAGCGGCCTTATTCTGACATGTCCAGAAAAGGTCCAGAGAAAATAATACTCTCAGGAATGCAGATTATGTGAAAGAAAACTAAAGTGGGTCACGTTCGAGTTTTATTAGTTTCTCGCCCTGAGATGTTAAAAGTTTTCCAGTATTTTAAATGTAGGTCTTGCTAATTAGTTGGGAGGATGTTGAAGGTGCAATCTGAGAGGCGAATATCATATTTCTGATTTTGCTGAAAATAAAGACTTTTTGTCTATTTCGGTAACATCGTCGATAATGAAGTCAAGCTTTCTGCCCATCTTTGCTTTATTCAACTTTGTCGAGTACCTTAATTCTCACTTTACTTGTTAGCTGATCCAAAAAAGGATTAGATTGATAATTGTCTGTATAAGTCGATATTTAAATAGAGCGCAGTTATGGCAACAACATAACCATTGAGACAAAGGGAAACGGAATGCAAAAAAATGCAAAGGGAATCACAATTGTAACATTAAAATAACTAACTGAATCAAGTAAACATGAGTGCGATTGTCGCAACTCAGTGCTGGGTACATCACGATTGCGGCGGTAACTCCCCTCTTTGAGGAGTGGCTTGAGAATCAGCATGACGTCCTCACCTTCCGCCTGACGCAGGTCCTCACCGAACACGGCTGTTTCGGGAGGTTCCTGTTTTGGATAAGGCGAGAGGAAACGCCCGGGAGTTTCCATTGCGAAGATCGCCCTGAGGACACGGTGGAGCATACGGTGGAGGTCTGCCCGGCTTGGACGGAGCACCACCGTGTTCTTGTGGAGGCGATCGGCAGCGGCAATCTCTCCCGTCCGGCCCTGGTCCAGGCCATGGTACGGAGCTATAGTGCATGGGTAGCCGTCGCTTCTTTCAGCGAAGCAGTGATGGTCGCAAAGAGGGAAGCGGCGCACGCCAGGAAGAGGCAGTATATGCACCCTCACGGCCCTAGCCTCCGCAGGAGACGCCCTGGGCGTCGGGAATCCCAGGCTGATTCCCGGCCACCGTAGGCGCGGGCTTGCGGACGGCGAGTAATGGGTAGCTCGCTGTCCGGTAAGGGTTGACGGCGCGTTATGTTCCACGCGCGCCTCAAAGAGATGTCAGCACCAACTGGTGGGGTCCACAAGGGCCGATGCCTGCCAGGAGGGCGGCCCCTGGCACACAGGCAACTGAGGGAACCCGGGTGGGTTTTCGTCAGTAAAAGTCTGACAGACCTTCCTGCTCCACCCAGAGCGGGAGAAGTTATTTGATGATTTCTCACCCTTAAAAAAAACCTCCAGTAAACATGAAAGTAGCTTCTAGAAAAGTTAACTATATTATTTTATCTATGCACAATTTATTACCTTAAGATGTGTTATGTTGACATAAAAATATTATTATGTACACATAATTGACGGAAAGAAGAAAAAGATAATGATTTGATCAACTGTTTTCAGATCAATCGCGTTTAAAAACCTCCTGTCCATTAAGTTTGTAACGTGAACGGTTTTACAAAAGTACTCCGAAAATATTCAATGGTTTTGTTCAAAATTATCTCAAACCACGCGAGCGTTTGCACAAAAATCCCAGATGCATGCACCCAGTGAAACTATGTACGTAGTTCCTATTCCTTTATTAATATGCTCTTATAACAGGACCTAGACTTTAAAAAAACGAGCACTATTATACTAACTTTTTTACATCCAATCCTTTTAACGTGAAAAACTTCAGCAGCGTTGCTATGGATTTTAATAACAATTCACGGACCCGCTCAAACAAATTCAACAGAAAGTTTTCCGACATTAAGAAAACAAAAGTAATTTTATTATTCGCCGGCTCTTTCGTTTATGTTAATGGTGGAATATGATGATCGTTCATGTTATCTTGCTGTGTGCCTGTATATTGCTGCTTCAGTTGTTTTAAGTTGGTTTTAGGGATCTGCCTCTAAAGGGTTCCAACGGGACCCGATTACTAAGGCTCCTTAGTCAATTTTTTATTTTTTATTAAATCTTGCAATCGGCTTCCCAAGCCTTTAGCAGATGCGTTCTGCGCTTGTTGGCGTTTCGAGTATGGTCTTCCAGTATGGGCCGTCTCTTTATGTTGTTTGACTAGGTTAAGCTATGTCCCATATGTGCTGCCTTTTCAATCGACGGTGTTCCAGTGGGTTAGTCAGGATCTCTACATTGGAGTTTTCTTAGAAAAAATTAATAAAAAAGTTTGAGCCGACCGCTTGAATATATCACAGAATGTGTCCTAATGTGGCCGGTATAATAACAAATTATAACAATAAAAAAGTTCAAAATGAGCAGTGGTGGCCTAGAGGCGACGACTTACAAGTTATAAGACACCGTTGGTTTGAACCCGGACAGGTGCTTTACTTTGTGTAAATTAATTCGTCACCAATGCTCTCAAAACGATAAAGGATAACATCGTGAGGAAACCGGGCATGTCTTTGAACCAAAATTACGAAGACACGTGACATCTACCAACCTCCAATGGGCCCGCGTGGTGGATAACACCGCCTCTCGCCGTAAGGAGGCCTGTGGCCCACCAGTGGGAACGATATAGGCTGATTCATCATCATTTCAGCCGAAAGACGTCCACTGTTGGACATAAGCCTCCTCCAAAAGTGGGGGATTTGCCATAATCGCCACGCTTGGCAGGCCACTTGGCGATCGTAGTATGGTTTTGAACGCTGCTGCCCAATCTGTAGTAAGTCCCTTAGTCGCCTTCTACGACACCCACGGGAAGAAATGGGATGGTGCTATTCTTTTACCTCCGGCACCACACGGAACAATTATATGATTATGCTGAAGTTCAAAAATGAAAGGGGGTCTCCATAGAAGAAACGTATTTTTGATTACTTAAGTATTTAAAAAATATACCTATGTGTGTTAAATATTGTACGAGGGTACCGTACAATATTCCGACGTGTCCAAATCTGACTCGCACTTGGCAGCTTTTTTATTTGACTCTGAAGTTGCGTACTTCCCCCCCAGTGGGGTTCCCGCATTGTCGTTGCGGGGGGGCTCAGTAACCGTGGTCACCCTCCCACGGTGAAGCGAAGAGGAACCCCAAGGTGGGGCCGCTCGTCAGGGCTTGTGCCTCCAAGCCGACGACGTAGCGGCCACAAAGTAGGTTGCAGTGAGGTGCATCGCAGCTGAGGCGGGCCGCGATGTCGAATGGGAGGCATCGCGGCTGAGAGTTACAGGCTGCGGCGGAGGAGGAGTGCCGGTACTTCTGAGTAGCGCTCTTCCCTTCCGTGGCCTAGACGGGGCCACCACCGTTTGATGGCGGACGCGGTGGGGCCGCAGGGGAAGAGGAGTATCGGTATAGCGTTGGCCGCTCTCCCTATCCCCTGCGGCCGAAAAGTGGTAGGCGGCGGGGCCACTGCTGACCCGTCGCAGGGAGACGTCAGCAGCAGCTGGTGGGGCTCACAAGGGCCGATGCCTGCCAGGGGTGCGGGTTGTTCGAAAGAGATACCGCGGCCCCTGGCACACGGGCAGCTGAGAGAACATGGGAATCAGAATCAGAATCAGAATCAGAACTTTATTTGCTATGAATGTAGGTACAGTTATAAGATGTTGTACATAAATTGATGAGATCGGCTACAGTCTACCTATACGGGTGGGTTTTAGTCAGTAAAAGTCTGACACGCCCTCCTGCTCCACCCAGAGCGGGAGAAGTCATTTGATGATTTCCCACCCACAAAAAAAAAAAAGTTGTGTACTTGACTAAAAGTAGAAATTTTCATTTTCATAACAATCATCACAGACAGAGAGTAGCTGTGTTGTCAGCGCCGCAATTCTAAAGTCACACACACAACACACTGGAGTGTTGTGTTTTATCTTTTTACATATTATAGTTGGCTATGAGTTAGGTATGTACATCGTTACGGTCTACTCAAAGTACATAAAATCGATTACTAGCTATATTAGGACTGTGTAAACTTAATATTCATGTTCGTAGAATTCCAATAGATGTACGGTTATTGAAATTCTAATAATGCTAGCTATATTTAGATGTTTTAGTCAAAGGTTGATTGATATGTAGCCTCTTCTCGGTATTACTGGTTTGTGTAAGGTTTATTTATATAATAATTATGGCTTCCGTAGGCGATATTTTCTAAAGAAACTGTTTAAAGATATTAAAATTATATCGGTACCTTGTAAATATATCCATGAGAACATTATGTACGTGACAATATACGTAAAAACAACAAAATACATCTTTTTAGTAAAAAAAGTACTTACTAGAGAACGGGCAGCAGCGTTCTCAATGCATTTTATCACTTTACTGCGTGGCGATTATGGCAAGCCCCACCAAATTGAGGGAGGCCTATGTCCACCAGTGGACGTCTTTGGGCTGAAATTATGATGAGTAAAAGAGATGAAAGACACACCTATAGGACTAGAAATAGAGACCAATTATTTCAACCAAGTTTCAAACTGGCTAATAACTCATCCTTCATGGGGTACTGTTTAAATGTTCCAATAAAATACCTCCCCGCATACTTCAATTCAATGAAACGAAATTTAAATTTTGTATGAAACGCACACTATGTAGCCAAGTACATTATAATTTGGGGGATTACATCGCTGTCAAAAATACTGCTCCTCTTCCACAAAGTCGCATGAACTAATTTGATTAGCATTCGAAAATATTGTTGGAGCCGCTGACAATTGTAAAAACTAGATATCTTTGCATTCTATAAATTCAATCTCTTAGCATTGTGAGCACTAAGTTCCTACTATAAAACTACAGCTATATAGTGTTTTACACCATCCTCCTCATATAGACCTAAAATTTAACTGGTCAAACCTCGATTTGGTCATATTGATATTTGAATGTTTGTAACTCAATCACGCTATTACGGTTAAACGGATTTTGATGAAATTTGGCACACAAATAGTTTAATACCTGGATTAATACATACACTACTCTTTATCTCCGTAGTCGTTCCTGTGGGATAATTTCCGACCTCAAAGCGAAGCCGGTGGTAAAAGATAGAAAGACATGGATCCGTTAGTCAAAGGCCGAAATACTTTATTGGTTTGGATTTTGACTAAGACTTCTTGTCAGACCTGAGGAGGAGCGCCGGAGCTTCGATGTTTGACTATACACCATGACTTTTTAGTCGTCTTACAACGGCAGCCCACTTTATGTATCCAATGACTATTAATCATTTATTTAAAAAAAATGATATTTTTGAACATTTGAATAATTAAAAAAATGAAAATATAAATCACTAAGACGCATGACGTAGCTTGAAACACCTGTTATGAAGATGGAATTAATGATGGAATGTAATGGTAGTAGGTAGATATCTTCTACCGTTTGATACGTAAACATTATTAACAGGAAGGGTTTTTCATAATTCTAAAGCTTATATATTTTTCTTTGTACCTATTATCTTAATTAATGGTAACAATGTTTTAATTGCGTCTAGATGTATTTTATGACGGATACATTGAGTGGACCACCTTTGTAAGACGACTAAAATGTCACGGTGTATAATATGTAGATACAAACAAATCTGTTGATGCACATACGTATCGTATTTTAATTTTTAACACCTTACAATACTGTCGCATTATGTGTTTTAAATAATTTAACATGATATCCATTTAAATGTAACTATTTATAGTGTAGAGTTTCGCTTAATTGAGATCCAATGGTAGGGACAAGAATAAATGTACTACAGCAGCGTAGCTTTATGGGCTTAGTAGTCAATTCAAACGAATTTAAAATATTCGTTTCGCGCGTAATATTTCATTATTTGTAAGGATTTATTCATATCTATGAGTGATACTAATAATTTTGCGCTTGTAACAAAAAAGAAACAAAATGCTGAAGGACTAATAACTAAATTTTCGATAAAAAGTTGAATAAAGTTACGTTACGTAGGTACACGTAACGTGCTCGCGCTAGGAACTCGAACTATTATCGTAGCGGCTACGGCGTAGCACCGGTGCTGCAAATGCACTGAGTGAATATAATTAAATTGTAAGATTTTGAACTAAATACAACATGCTTTGAAGTCAATAATTGGATGATTTTAGTAACATGATCGGGATCGATCTAAAATATCAGCCTGGTATCATCACAACTGGATGACACTATTGGTTGGATAATGGTATGCGACATCGGTCTATAGATTCAATGGTTTTTAATGTGAAAAATAACGTATTAATGTGAAAATAACTAACAAAGTACAATCCTATGTCACTTCCAAGTTGAAAACTAAAAATTGAAATGGGACCACACAGGAAGCACCAGCTTTCAAATAAAAAAAGAATCATCAAAATCGGTTCACCCAGTCGAACGTTCTGAGGTAACCCTTCCACTCCTTTTTTTGTAGTCGGTTAAAAATAAACGTGAAACTAACGAAATTACAACGTTAATTAAAAAAACTAAATAAGCAACATTTCTAAAAAATAGTTCAGAGCTGTTTTCCGAGTAATGTTACTTTTAATACACTTAAAACGCAGTTTTAAAAGAAAAGAAAATTACTTTAGAGACTCTATTGTTCTTGAAAACTCTGCATTCTCAATGTAATGTATGCTAATGTAGTTTTTGTTCTGTTGATTTAAGGTTTTTATGAGCTGCATCTTTTTTATTATTTCACGGCTTTGTGAACTAATGAGATTCTTGAACGATAAGAATTTGTTTACAGGAAAATCCGAGGTTTATTTAGCGTATGTTTTGTGAAAAATGTAAATTTTGTCGTTGTCGCCTCAACCAGCGACCAAATTTACATTCTGACTCTGTGATCGCAAGCGCTACTGCTAACCATGAGGAATTGAGTTTGATTCCCAGTTCGGGCAAATGTTATTAAGTTTTTCTTACTAGAATTTCTCAGTAGCAGCACGTGGCCTGAAATTGTGCCGGTTGATGGCAATAGCGTTGCTCCTATTAGTCGCGATCATTATACTGATAATCATTACAGCCAATGGTTTGATGGCCAAGAGCCTCGACCAACACCTAAGGAAGCTCTCGTTGGGCAGCTGGATCAAGGGCTTGACCCAGAAAGCGGCACTCCTGGGCACGACTTGCATTGTTAGGAGGTTCCTCTCTCTGGAGCCCGATAACGGTGTGCTACTATTTTTTTAATATTTTTTAATGTTTTTGTAAGTTTTATATTCAAATATTTGAAAATGTAATTAATATGTGTATTTAATTAAATAAAGGAGATAGTAATAAGTTTATTATCTTTTTACAAATTAATTAGACATGTATAGCCGAACTAGGCGAAAACCTGTGTTTCGGCTATCAGTGCCAAAACCCTCAAAAATGTACTCTTAAAAATAGCCATCAAGTAGAAATGTTAGCATTTGTATATAGAACTTTTTAATATATTTTATTAATAAAATAACCGACTTCCGAAAAAACACTACAAATTGAAAAATAATTTTAATTTCGGAAGGCGGTGACTTTGGATATGTATTTAAATTTTTTGTCACCGCCTTCGGAAATTAAAATATTTTTTTCACTTTGTAGTGTTTTTTTCGGAAGTCGATTGTTTTCTTTTGGAAAAAGTTTTTATTTTTCACTTTTTTTTGTTATAGTACCTACCCCACTAATTCGAAATTTCATCATCCTTGGGGTCAAAACAATGCATATTTATGCGATAGCAGCAATCGCGGTTTATTTACTGTTATTTTTTAAGAGTTCCGTTGTCTGTCTCCGAAACGCATAATCAGATCTACACGATTTGAAATTTTTGAGACGATTTGAAAAATTGAGATTGAAATGAGACCACACGGAAAGCACGAGCTTTCAAATAAAAAAAGAATCATCAAAATCGGTTAACCCAGTCGAAAGTTATGAGGTAACAAACATTAAAAAAAAGAAAAAGAAAACATACAGTCGAATTGAGAACCTCCTCCTTTTTTTGAAGTCGGTTAAAAAGTGATGATAAATGACACCCATATTACATGGGTCATAAACATAACTGGCTAAATTTGGGTGTGCTATAGTTACTCCGCTGTCCATGTCTTTGGGGAAACAAGTTCCAATGAAGTATAGATACGAGTAGCCCACCACACACCACACCCGTCTGGTCGGAGGACACCTTGCTCGTAATTCTACCACCTCTTTTTGACTTAAATTTAGCGAATACTGGTCATAATAAAAATCTCGTAGGTCGTTTGTATATTTAAAACGCAAACTGAGTAGTTTAAAGCAAAAACTTATTCCAATATTTGCCCAGAGGTACCTAAGTAGTTAAAAAAAAAAACACTTCAAACTAGTTCGATATAGCGCTCGTTTAGGTTATCGCCCTTATGCATCGACAGTTTAATATTGTCCTCCACATCGTCACTATAAGTACTCATGCTGTTTTAGTTGACCTAAAAAGTAACCCCTTCCAGTTAGCATGACTCCTAGCTAGAAGAGGTAACTTTTGTTTGATGCCATTTTGATGTCAATTATTTTACTTAAGGATGCAGCAAGTGGTGTAAACAGTGGTATCGCCTCGACTTACGACTTTGTAGGCCCTGAGTACGAACCGAGGCAGGCACTTAACGTTGTGTATTTTATTATACCACCGTGCCGGTGCCGTGTTTGTTACGAAGTTCCCGGAATCACCAAAAAGGTCGAATAAAAGTGACACTGGTTAGTGACATTCAGCGTCGCATCGGTGGTTGTATGGTGGCTGTCTTCTGATGACAGTAATAAAGTCAGGGTAACCACTATCGTACCACGTCCACGACGAACTGCTACATTCCGGCACAATCCTGATAATATTGTAGCCGTTGAACCACTAATAAGAAGACCACTTCTGGTAAAAGCTATCGGCCACAATCGATTGACTGGTGCGCGTTATAAGGCACTTATTTTTTTAAACCCCAACCAACGCCACGATTATCTATCCGCAGATAAGAGGATATTACAACAATATAATACGTATATTTCGTGCTCAAACGTAGGAAGTAAGTGGCAAAACGTTGGATACAACGCAAGAGAGCTGTTTACCCAAATTGCGATGTTTCAGATAGCGGTGTAACTGCACGATTATCTCTTTGCGGCACTTTCCGGCGATTCTGTTAATTTGGCACGGTTTTTACATGGTATTTTTATGCGTTTTTTTATCTGGTTTTAAGGCAAATAATTTTTGATAAACATTTAAGGCAAATAATTGAGATTAACTGGAATCTAGTCGCAGGCTCGATGGTGGGCCTGGCTAAAAAGCACGCTGTCTCACCAGGCATCGCGTCCGACAGAGGTAATATCAGTGATGAGCAATTAGACGCTAGTCTACACGCACAACGTTATTGAGTGAGGTGCAGAATTATTTATAGTAAAACTGGCGCGTAAAAAATTAAGAAAAGGCCTTCGGAAGATCGAGTTTTATGAAAAAACCACTGCATAAATCAATGATCAATAGAGTTTATTGAAATTTTCGATATTTGAGGTTTGTTGGTACCGATTTGGTTTTGAAGATTTTACACACGCCCAAAGTTGGGTTAAATTAGCAAGAAAAACTAATCTTTTTTAGCTCATAACTTTTTAATGGCTTTTTGTTTTAATATCTGTTTCAGTACAGACAGTATTAATTATGAGAAAAAAACATATCATGTTTAGTTTTTGATGTGCATTGCCGAACAGTAGCGTAAAACACTCACGAAATTTTTATGGAAAAATGTCCACTAGATTCACCTTAAGGCAACTTCCTATTCATTGATGTCGTAGAGAAAGTTAAAAATAAATTTCCAGAACATGGGTCCGATTCTCCTCCTCCAATCCTACTTTGAACTAGCAATGGGCCGTAATCCACCACGTGAGTCTAGTGCGGGTTGATGGATGTGTTATAGGACATACCGGTTATCTCACGATGTTTTCGTTCACCGTTTCGATAGCAGTGGTGATGAAATAATGTATACGAAGTGCCTGTTTGGTTCCGAACCCACGACCTGCAACTCGTAAGTCATGACCAAATAACTATAGTGAAATAGTAGCGATACCAACTTAATAATGAATTCTGAACGATGACAATAATAATAATTGTCACACTGTTTATCAGTAAGGAGTACGTGAAAATGTATTTATTTATTTACTTAAAGGTTCACCCACAGCACATACATATACATAAAAATATTAAATCATACGGTTATATTCTAATATATATGCCAATTACAGGTAAACACAACATTGACAACAGAAGACGCCAGATTACCGCTTAGTTGCTAACTTAAGTCTAGGTGTACAATTGATTATGAAAATTAGAAACAACATTTGAAAAAAAGCAATGGTTACATAATAAAATAAAATGAAAGACAAAATGAAAATTTTATTTTATTTTTATTTTTGGATCTGATTGGATTTGCACTATTAATCTGAAATTTCGAAAATTAACTGTCAATCGTTTAATTACGTATTCATATAATATTATGTGGCAATTTCATGTACGAAACAACCAGACTCGAACATATTATGTGAATTAAAAATGCTCAAGTCTCACCGTATCACTTAAAAAATTGTCAGATAACCAAACACTAAGCTCAGAATTGATCAATACGTTCTTTTTCCCTGAAAACTTAGCAGATGAAAACACGAAGACTAGAAAATGCAAAATTCATCCTTATGAACAGTAGTTTCCTGGCGTCGCCAACTTAAAGGGTGGTCTCACTGCAAGTTATAAAACTGTGCTATTTTCTAACTTGAGAACTAATTTCATTAAAACTTTGACGAGTCCAGGAGTTTTTTTTTTTCTTATAAAACCGGACAATTTGTTTCGTGACGAATATTTGTGGTCAATCTCATCATCTGCCGAGTAATTTCCCAACTACATGAGAGTTTGCCTCCAGTCTAGCCAAATGCAGCTAGTATTTGACATGGATCGACTGCCTATCTGGCTTCCACAACCCAGTTACTGGGTAACACAATACCCTCTAGACGTATGAGGAACAGGGTGTAAAGTTCACTCATACTCTATGGTAAAGGAGGATCCTCCGACCAGACGGGTGTCTGGTGGGCAACTGCCCGACGATTGATGACGGGCACACACTCACACACACTCACACACACACACACACACACACACACACACACACACAGAGACATACACATACACACACAACACAACATACATATCATACATACACACACTCATAGGTATACACACACACAAACACACACAACACACACACATATACATCACACACATATACCGCACACACACACACTCACACACACTCACACACACACACACACACACTCACATATATATCTAATCTACATAGATTGCGTGGTAAACTCTGCTTGCGTGATGTGGCTGCGGTGTAACGTCCTTCACTTTTTGTGTTTTTCCACATTTGTTTATTTTGAAGTTTCGTATGTGGGGCATTGTAGATGGCCGCCACAACCCCTTGGCAAAACTGGGTGTCAGACTTTCGGGCTTCTTTTTTCGGACTACCCGTAACGACTGTCAGAAGTCTAGGAATTACAGCCGGAACCAACTGCTTAACGTATTTTTAAGGCACGGAGGGTTCTTGGTATGTAATGAATGGTCACCAATCCACGGACCGACCTCGACAAGCGTTGCTTAACCTTAAAGATTGAACCGTGTGGCTGTTATTTTTTAGCCACAAGCTCCTCTATTTATGGCCAATTTATTGGGCCAATATTGCGTGTCAGGAAGTGGGTTGGGCCTAACCTTTCGATAAATCAGTCAATTACCCTCGATTGATAAAACGGTTTTCCTTGGAAAGATACCGAACTGATATGATTTTGTTACAGAAATAGGATATGATTACAAAGACTTGTGCTTTAGATAGTACGTAGTTTTTTGATTGGTTGAGTACGCGTAAGTGTATTGGCTAAACGTGAGAACAGACTTTCAGAATCAGGTTGAAAACACGGAATTAGGTGATAGCTTTTTAGGCTAATTAGTCGATTCGCACTTTTTCCAAAAATACGTAATAGGCAATTGGTACGATTAGAATAAAACTATAAGAAAACAACAAAAACATTACACACTTCATTAGATACATAAAATACAAAACGTTTAATTGCCTAAAACGTATTTCTGGAATCGTCGGTTCGCTCACAAATAAATAAACTTCGTGCGAATCGTCTACAGTAAATGATACATTACTTTTAAGTGTCGATTCGTCCGTTTCGGGCAAGTAGATTCGTGTGAATCGACTAGTAAGCCATTTTTTTATAGCAACGAGGGATGGCCAAATCTAGTTTTATATATATATATCAATCTTTTTATCTAATTTAAATATTCTTATAGCAGTGCTTACGTTTTTTCTAAAATAAGCTTTACTGCTAAAATGCAAAAGATGAGATTTTTAATTTTCTACCTTTTTTCCGATTGACACCTTAAAACAGAACCTTTATACAAAACGGAGATTAGCCGTAAAAAAAATCTACTGTCTTATCATTGTGCATAGGAAAGTTAGCCTTATAAATTGCCGTATTCAGCGGTAATAGACACTTGGAACTTCCCTGCACCAACAGCCTCATTCTACCAACTTATATTACTACTGACATTGATGTACAACCACGCTGTGACGTCATATTTCCCTCGCCATCTCCTGTCTAGCCTACACAAACAATTCTGATGGAAATTTTAATTCCATTCCGCGCTCACTGTTTGTTTTAAGAATAGACGGAATATTGCACTTTGCTTGCAAAAATTGTTGGAACGCAGCAGTTTTCTTCCCTTTTTCATTAATTTTGTTCTCGGTCGTATAGTAATTGGTGTAAGTGGAGGTGTTAGGGAGGTTTAGTTATTTTTCTTCGTGTTTTTATTTTTTAAGTGGTGTTTTTCTGGATTTCGTGTGGTATTTAGAAGAAAAACTATGCACAGTTAAAGTATTACTTTAATGGGTGGAGTAGTACTTATGCTTACTATCTGGTCTGGAAAATTCGTAACGGTTGAAATATCTACAGATAGATAATTATAGTGTCGATAAAATGGGACTTAAGGGGAACCTAGTCGCGGGCTCAAGCTCACTGATGGGCCTGGCTAAAAAGCACGGTGTCTCACCAGGCATCGTGTCCGACAGAGGTAACATCAGTGATGAGCAGTTAGACGCTAGTCTACACGCACAACATTATTGTGTGAGATGCAGGATCATTTATAGTACAACAGGCGCGTAATAAATTAAGAACAGTCCTTCGGAAGATCGGGTTTTATGAAAAAATCACTGCATAAATCAATGAGCAAAAAGTTTATTGAACTTTTCGATATTTGAGCTTTGTCGGTACCGACTTGGTTTTTCAAATTTTATACTTCTTTTATTACTTAAACACGCCCAAAGTTAGGTTAAATTTGCAAGAAAAACGAATCTTTGTTGGCTCCTAACTTTTAACGGCTTTTTATTTTTGTATTCTGTTTCCGTACAGACAATATTAATAATGAGACAAAACCATACCATGTTTAATTTTTGATGTACATTGTCGAACAGTGGAGTAATACCCTCCCGAAGTTTGTATGGGAAAAATGTGGACTAGGTTCACCTTAAATAAAAGAAAAGTTCATTAATGCGAAATCAGAAACTAGCATTAGATAAAGACAAATTAAATTTCAAGATGTACGATTTTAAGAAGAAACAATATATACTTAACAATATAATCCACCCATACGTGTACTTCATACATATTCGAATTATAGGCAAAACAGTTATATTGTGCGCTCAAGCAGCAATTTCAATGACATTTGCAAGGAACATCATTTTGATCCATTCACAATTAGTGTGAATTCGGCCAGAAGGTGCTTAAGCCTAAATTTTTTTTTCTTTTTTTTAATTATATTGTCTATTGTTTCAGTCATATAATTGCAAACTTAGTATTTATTAAAGCGATATGTTTTTTTTGTTTTTTTTTGTGCGCACACCATAGTATTATTATAATACGTATATACGTGAGGTTTTGTAATTGGTTTTCTGTTGACTATAGTTTCCTTTTTTGTCTTTTTTAATAGCTGTAAGTCCACCATGTTCTTTAAATTTATAAAAAATACTAGCTGACCCGGCAAACGTTGTTTTGCCTTATAAATTATTTAGTGTGAACAACCCTTATCACTAAGGGGTATGGAAAATAGATAGTAGCTGATTCTCAGACCTACTGAATACGCATATAAAATTTGGTAATAATCGGTAAAGCCGTTTCGGAGGAGTACGGGTAACTAACATTGTGACATGGAAATTGTATATATTATAAGATAGTTTTCTTATTGGTGATGTTCTTCAGAAAAGTCTGCTGCGTAGTACTCGCAACCAGCGTGCATGTATGACCAAATGTATGAACTTAAATGATGCAAAAGGAGTTAGTAAAGGTACTCTTACACGGGCAACTTTTTGAGCAATTATTGCTCGGCAACACTAATGATTCAATCTGGATCAATTAAGTGGAGCAATCTGGAGCAACAACAATAAATTGCGGATATGTTTCGGGAATATTGCTTTTGATTACTCCATAAATTTCATAAGTTGCCGAATATCCAATCGGTTTGGAAATTTTTAGTCAATTTTCTTTCTATCTCATTTGTACGTATAACTACGTCTCGTTTTTGTGAGAGGAACACGCTGGCTGGCGGTGGAGGCGGCAGGAGGGGGCGTATTTCCTAGTTTTTAAGTTGCTCCATATTGCATGACATTGTGTGGCCAAATCTCTGGCAACAGGTTGTTACAGAATGGAGCAATTTTAGTTGTTCGTTTAGTATCATTCGATAAAGACCAGCGACACAAGTAGTACAGTAGGTAGTTCAAAGAAAAAAGAAACCCAAGAACAAGACACAAAAAACAGATTCTACCCTCAACCAAAGCAATAACCGTAGGAAATATTCCCTTGCCTTTATCGTCGCAAAGCGTTTTAATTTATGCCGCTAATGAAGACGTTCAGCGTCTAGGCATTGAGGGAACACAACGCGACGCGACGCAATTTCCGGTTTTTAGTTTCAAAGAGCCTTGCGTTGGGTGACGGCTTCCCGTACCTTAGTTTTGGCGGTTACTAAGCGTTCTCGATTAGATTTCAAGTCGGTTTTGTCAATCGACTTCTCCAGCCTTCGAGTTGGAAAACAGACTGCAGCAGTATTTCAACTGTACTTTGAAAGCGCGAATTTACAACACGGACAATGCTTACTATATTACTATATTTTACTATTATAAATGAGAAAGTAACTGTCTGTCTGTCTGTTTATCGCGCTTTCACGCCAAAACTACTGAACCGATCGTCATGAAATTTGTCAGAGATATAGCCTGGGATATGGAGAAGGACATAGGCTTTTTTACGCGATAACCGACATTCACGCGGGCGGAGCCGCGGGCATAAACTAGTTTAACTAGATAGGTAAATATTTCAGGCAGCGGTTATATGCAGGTATTATTTTTGACGGTACTGCAAAAAAACCCGTAATCTTTTTGATTATTACCTGGATGGGTTTTTTTTTTTTTTTTTTTTTTTTTTTTTTTTCTGGGTGGGAAATCATCAAATAACTTCTCCCGCTCTGGGTGGAGCGGGAGGGCGTGTCAGACTTTTACTGACTAAAACCCACCCGTGTTCCCTCAGTTGCCTGTGTGCCAGGGGCGGCGGTATCTCTTTCGAACAACCCGCACCCCCGGCAGGCATCGGCCCTTGCGGGCCCCTCTGTTGCTGCTGACATCTCTTTGAGGCGCGCGTGGAACATAACGCGCCGTCGACCCGGGCTTGGTCCTTACCGGACAGCGAGGTACCCATTACTCGCCGTCCGCAAGCCCGTGCCTACGGTGGCCGGGAATCAGCCTGGGATTCCCGACGCCCAGGGCGTCTCCCGCGAAGGCCACGGCTGTGAGGGCGCATGTACTGCATCTCCCTCACGTGCGCCGCCTCCCTCTTTGCGAGCATAACTGCTTCGCTGAAGGAGGCGACTGCCAGCCATGCCCTCTCGCTCCGTACCATGGCCTGGACCAGGGTCGGACGCGAGAGATCGCCGCCGCCGATCACCTGCACGAGGACACGGCGTTGCTCCGCCCAAGCTGGGCAGACCTCCACCGTATGCTCCACCGTGTCCTCTGGGCGATCTTCGCAATGGAAACACCCGGGCGTTTCCTCCCGCCCTATCCGAAACAGGAACCTCCCGAAACAGCCATGTCCGGTGAGGACCTGTGTCAGGCGGAAGGTGAGGACGCCATGCCGCCTCTCAAGCCACTCCTCAAAGAGGGGACTTACCGCCGCAATCGCGGCGTGCCCTTACCTGGATGGGTTACATCAACATTCACTGTACCTAACTACTTTTAAATCCCGATCAAGCTTGACTAAAATCTCTTGGTGATTTTTCTATGCACTATCTTCAAATCAAAATCCCTTACCACCAGCACCTACTTCACCATTAATCCCATCCCAAATACCACCAAATCCATCCACTGCATGAGCTTAACCGAAAACATTAATAAATCTACTTAACATAAACTTATTTCAGTCGTAAATCCTTGGTAGCCACCAAGGAAGCACTTTGACAAACACGGATGAGCTCAAAATTGGTTCCGCTGTTTAGTCCGGGGATTGCCTCTCATTCTACCTCCTTATTTGTTGCTACCATAATTGGATGTAGTACATCGTAATTTGGAACATATTGTATTCCTGTAAAGGGATTTGGGTTTGATTTTTAATTATTTGGCGTGGTTGTTTTTTGTGGTCTTTACTGTTTTCAAAACAGTGAAGGAACACTTTGTGAGGATACCGGCATGACCAGGACTCAGAAATTGGAAGACATGTGACATCCACCAACCAGCACGTTGTAGTACATTTAATTGAAACAACTTTGCCGTTCAGACCAATGCTGAACCAAATCCTCTCCTATGTTACATCCTTCAGATAATTTTGTTGCAGCTAACTTTAAAAGTAAGTATTGTATGCAATTTTGACAATCATTGCGTTATTTAAGCTATCAAGCAGACGAATTTTTCAAATACATGAAGTATAGATGTGGAATTTTCTTCCTAAAATCCTTCGCATTGTGATAGAAAATATGTTACACTATTGGGTGATATTTTTTTTTCTGGTGGGCACTTTCAGATTGTGTTTCTTAAGGAAGCTACGACTCAACAATATATTGCATGTCTAATATGCGTTACCTTTTCAAAATCCTTCATACAAATGTACAACTTAAAAAAAGTCTTTAATATCCGCAAAATAAAAGTAAAGGAAGTTCTCATATAGAAGAAATGACAAAAATTGGCAATATCTTTGTTTACCATTTCAATCTACAAAGGAAATCGATTGCCCCGGGACATTGTAAGATTACTAGGTAGGGGCGCTAGAAACGTTGGTCACCCCTGCTTTTAATAAATGAATCTGGCTTTAGGCGATTTGATATGCGATAGGTACAGAAAATAATAAAAGACATTTTGTGATATTTTCAAAAGAAATGGTTACTTTTGTTCGGGGATTAGGCCCATAAAAAAAATGTGGCGTATATTAATGAAACACATATCAATTTATTCCTTATGATCTCTTGATTACATTGGTACTAATAATTATACTTCGTCTAACGGGAATACTGAGAAAGGTTAGTAGATTGTAGTGAGAAGGTTGGCCTCATCTGTGTTATAATTTAGTAGAATTGTGCATTGTTCAGTAATAAATAGTAGGAACGGTTCAGGAAATGTTTTCAATCTTCACATTTTCTTTTTATTACTATTTCGTGATTCTAGTTAGACTTTATTAAAACTATCAACCATTTTATACGATAAATTGGTTACTTTTTTAAACGGTTTTATTTAGCTTGCCTGTTTGCTGTTGTTTTTTGTTTGTTTGGGTCAAATATAGAACTTGAAATTGTATCCCCTTCCTGTTGGCAGATTGATCTGATATTTAGTACACACCTTAAGTTTTGATAACAATAGGTACAATTTAATTTTTTTTTTTAAACTAAATAGAATGAGAAATAAATTAAGTAACGAAATAAAGTTAAACGGTTTTGACTAAAAGCTAAAAAATTATTCGGTAAAATAAAGTCGTGGGGCGCGTGAAACATATTTACTCAAGTTACGCTACGCCGCACGACTGAAACTGTTCACTTTTGGTTGATTATTTCTTCCTATTTTATAGTGCCAGCGGCTTCGCCCTCGTGGAGGTCGACAATTATCCCACAAGAACGTATTACCGAGATAAAAAGTATCGTATCGTATGTGTTAATCCTGGTTATAATCTAACTGTGTGCCAAATTTCATCTAAATCCGTTCAGCCGTTGTTGCGTGATTTAGTGGCAAACATCCAAACATCCAAACTTTCACATTTATAATAATAATAATAGGATAGTAGGATTATATTAACATCGAATATTAATTTCATATTTAACTCTCCGATTTTTTTTTATCAATACGCATTTAAAGTCCGTCTTCAATGGGAATAAAACTTAAAAATTAATTGAATAAATTAACATGATTAATATATATTTTTAATAAAAGCCGCAGTATCAGTCCCCTCGAACGATCTGTATCGAAAATTTAATTAAGTCACAAGTAAATGGAATGAAAGCGAATTTCACACTCGAAAAAATTTCAAAAGGAACCAAGTTGAAATACTCGATATTGCGTTAAAAAGAGAGACCGCATAATAAAATTGTGTTTGTTGGGACGCAGACGTAACGAAGACTTTGAACTTGACACATTTTTTTATAATTAGGTACCTACCTACCTACTCCATATTTTAATCCTTGGTTCCAAATTGGGTAATGTTATTTTCACCTAAAGATATACAATGTGTCACTGAGTTAATGTATGTTATGAAAGCAGTTTGTTCAGAATCGTTTAATGAATCGATTTCTGCCACATTTTATATACTTAGGTAATTTATTTTCACGAATATAATTAAATCCACTGAAATTACAGTCACAGTAAAAATGGACGACTAACTTTTTTATGGCAACTCGCTAGTCAACCTATGAGGTCGTCGGCTGCTTAAACGGACTTGGAAAGAATTACCTACTACGCTAGATCCTTATACATGTGCGAGAACAGTCTGTAAATTTTATTGTTAAGTAAATTGACACCCTAAACCTATTTGCCGTAATAAACCCATTTTCCACAACTAACAGTAGAGTGTAGTTGTTAATGAAAATACGGACAGTTTAAGTTGGTGATTAATGTGACAGATTTTTGCCAGCGCGACTGCTAAGCTTGTGGTTCTGGGCTAGATTCCCAGGTCAGGCAAAGTGTTATTGAGTTTTTCTACCAAAAAAATCTCAGTAACAGCCCGTACTAGATTTGTGCCCGTTTGATGGCAATAGGCTTACCCCCTATCACATGGGACTAACCTGGCGAAATGTGGGTGTCATATAGATAAGTACACCTCTGCCCAGCACTCCGGGGAAATCAGGCGTGATGTAAAGTAAACTTCATATTCTAGCAAAACATTTCACATTTTCACCCAAGTTCACACTATCGGTTAACAATTTTATTACATAGAAAATACTCGTTGGTATAAAATCTTCGACGCGTCGGACGGGATCCGTTCATGCGTACTGGAGTCGTTTGAGCGTTTCAACTGAAATATTTTATTGATAGACACCTGGAATTTCTTGAGTTACTGGTATTATGGGGGAAAATATTTAAAATAAATAAATTATTGAAGGAAATACAGTATGTGCTGGTAGAAAAATGTAGGTATTCGCTAGGTTGCAGGCTTACCTATACTCCATAGGTTTAGGTAGCCAAATAAAGGTAAACAAGTCGTAAAAAGGGTTTTTTATAGTTGACACTTTCTTGTTTGAAAATACGGTGTAAAAAAATCATATTTATTTTCGATTTATACGATAGTTTCCTCTTTTATTAATAAATTTTAAACTTTATCATTTATTCGTGAACTACTTTTTGTAGATGTAACTATGTACTTGAGCACAATTTTTTTGTTAGATTAAAATAATATAATATTTTGTAATCTGCCCACTGTAAAGAGCCCAAAATGACAGGTTCCCTAAACCTTTTAGAAAATACAACGAATTTGCTAAATTGAAAAGTAAAACTGTATGTGATGTAGTATGGCAACTGAAATAGCAGGTATTATGTTTAGTCGGTTAACCATACTTTGACAGTGCTCTCAACTATCGACATTTACGATTTTGCGAGTGCGTTTCGATTTTGATAGATTGAGTTATTGTAGCTAGGAAAATAATTGATTATGCATCGGAACGATTTAATATTAATGTGATAGATAGTTCATCAGATTCTGATTCAGATTCCAAAAAGAGCCTATGATTATATGACTATAAGTAATATGATCTTAACATTTGAATTAAAAGGTTTCGCATCTATGAGTCACGTGGTTTCTTTTTACCTTTATTTAACTACCTAAACCTATGGAGTATAAAGGCTTCTTCAAACAGCCGCGACGCGACACACACTGGTCCCAAATTAAAAAAAAGTGGACATTGATAGTAGACCGCTGATATTTTTTTTTATTGTTGATATAATGATAACAGATAAGGCAAAAAAATATTATTGTCCTACTTCAAATACTTTTCTCTATAAAAAATATTTCTTTTTTTTTTGTATGGGAGTGATTGCATTTTACTCAATTTCTCAAAAACCTTAAGCGATGTCGAGATGGCATTCACATATGTTAGAAAACTAATAATTCTGAGTATTTGGCTCGAAAAAACTTATTGCTTATCTCTGCGTACTTTCGAGATAATAGTGACAGAAAATAACAATTTTTTTTAATGTTAATTGTTCGCTTTTTTTTAATCATAGCCTTACTCATATCGCAATAGGTCCGCTGGCCAGCAAAATGGAGCTTCGACGCGAGTTTGCCGGGATAACAAGATGGCCGCCTCTCATGACGTAACGTAATACGGTCACGAATCGCGCGCGTACACCTCACTCAGTGTACAACTAAATGTGGTTGCGATAAGACGTGTCCTTATTTTTTCTGTGCGCTTGAAGAAATGCTTGTTGTTTGTTTGTTTTGTTATTGTTGTATTTTGAATCTTTGGATTTTAAAATCAAATAATTTTTGTTTGTCTTTCTTTCGTCGAATTTGTTTTCGTAATTTTTTTTGTTAAAATCAAAGTCACTTTGTCTTTGATATCTTTGATTCTAATTTGTTTTCAATTTTCCTTAAAATTATAATATGTCCGCATTTGTCACCAACTTAGACTTATACGTTGTTCTTAAATCAGGAGGTGGTTTTAAAAATGTCGAATTTTTATTTAATGCCCTTATTGAACGTATTGGTGTTGAATTGTCTTCCGAAGATTTGAGTAATATTAAATTATTTTGTCGTAATTTTTCAAGTAATATCTCAAAAAGATGGTCTGCTTCCAGTAGAGCTCAAAAGACCTTTCTTAACAAAAATTCAGACTGGTTACAATCCCAAATAGTTTGGCCAAAATGTCAAAATATCGATTTAAGCAGCATTTTTAAAGTTGCCGAGGAAGTAATTCCAAATTTCGAAACGCAAGTGGATACTCATCAATTAAGTTATGGTACAAGTAAAAAACCATTTGTTGATATATCTAATAAACAGAAGAAAAGGCGTTCTCTAACACTTCTAGATCACATAGAGGAGGAATTAGTTTATGCTTTATGTGCCAAATTAAAAGAGTCTAAAAAAACAAAATTAGCAGCTATATTAAACGAACTCAGCCAAAACAAGGAAAAATGTGAGATGGTATATGATGTACTATTCGCTAAAAAGACTGACAAACCGTGTTTACCAGATGATAAAACGTTAGCGCTTTACACCTCAACAAATTTGTCAAAATGGCAATATCGAAATTTAAGAACTATTCTTGCTTCAGAGAAAATGTATAGTCTTCCATCCTATCAAAAGCTCCTGGAAGCTAAAAAAACTTGTTATCCTCCAGAGTCAGACATAACTGTAACTGAATCTGATGCTAAGATAAGACTTCAATCGCTTCTAGATTTGACAACTAATAGGATATTAAAAACAATTCAGCACAACTCTGCCGACAAAAAATCGCTAAAACTAATAAGCAAATGGGGTTTTGACGGGTCATCTTCTCAAAGTAATTATAAACAAAAGTCACACTCCGACACTAAAATTGACGATTCTTCAGTTTTCATGATTAGTTTGGTTCCGCTTCGTTTGGAAGAAGAGAGTGGTACTATCTTGTGGCAAAATCCTGCTCCCTCTTCAACAAACTATTGTCGTCCAATTGGCTTTATATTTGCAAAAGAAACAAATGAATTGATAAAGAAGGAAAGTGCATCCTTAGAGGAAGAAATTCGTAATCTTGTTCCCACAATTGTAGATAATTTTGATATTAAACATGATTTGTACATGACTATGATTGATGGGAAAATTTCTACTGTGATTTCCAATACTTCTTCTGCAGCTGTTTGTAATATTTGCAATACCCCACCTAGCAAAATGAATGACTTGGACTTTGTATCCAAAAGACTCATCAGAGAAGATATGTATAAATATGGTCTGTCTTCGCTTCATATGTGGATAAGATGTATGGAATGTATTTTACACATTTCGTACAACTTAGACTTCAAAAAGTGGGCTGCACGAAACGAAAATAAATTGTTAAAAGAAATTAAAAAGAATTTGACACAAGAAGAATTCCGGGAAAGAACTGGTTTGTTAATTGACATAGTAAAACAGGGATTTGGTACAACCAATGACGGTAACACGGCAAGAAGGTTTTTTGAAAATTATGAAGTATCTGCTGAAATAACGGGTATCCACCCTGATTTAATCAAGAGATTTGCAGTCATTTTACAAACAATTTCATCTGGTCAACTTATTAATACCAACTTGTTTAGGGAATATTGTAAAGAAACAGCAATGCTATATGTAAACTTATATCCATGGTATTACATGCCTTCAAGTGTCCATAAATTGTTGATACACGGTGCTGATATTTGTGAAAATTTCTCCTTTATTCCGATAGGCATGCTTTCCGAAGAAGCTTCCGAAGCGAGGAATAAAGATTTCCGGAATGTTAGAATGGCACATACAAGAAAAATCGGTAGAGTTCAGACTAATTTAGACATTATCCACAGCTTTCTAATTAGCTCAGATCCTTACATCAGCCATATCAAACCAAAGTTTGCTCGTTTACATAAACAGTTGTTTCCAGAGGCTAGTGCTTTGATCTTGAACAATGAATTGCTTTCGTTGGAAAACGAGGAAATAGAGATTTCTCAAGAGAATATAGACCCAAATATTAATCTTTCACCATAATATTTTTTCAGAATCGTTTGTGAACATATTCAACTTTATGTTTGCAGCTTAATATGTCTTCATTTTGATTGTTTTTTAGAACTGATGAAAGTACTCCTTCAGAAAGGTCATAGCTTTTCAGTCATTAGTGAGCCCCCATAACCTCTTTTACAGAGAAGTCTCTTTTTACTTATTTGACATTACGCATACATTATAATTATGTGCTAAAGTAAGGCTATGATTAAAAAAAAGCAAAAAATTAACATTAAAAAAAAATGTTATTTTCTGTCACTATTATCTCGAAAGTACGCAGAGATAAGCAATAAGTTTCTTCGAGCCAAATACTCAGAATTATTAGTTTTCTAACATATGTGATTGCCATCTCAACATCGCTTAAAGTTTTTGAGAAATTGAGTAAAATGTAATCGCTCCCATACAAAAAAAAAAGAAATATTTTTTTTACAGAAAAGTATTTGAAGTAGGACAATAATATTTTTTTGCCTTATCTGTTATCATTGTATCAACAATAAAAAAAAATATCAGCGGTCTACTATCAATGTCCACTTTTTTTTAATTTGGGACCAGTGTGCGACAGCGCGACGCGACAGCGCGACGCGACACTTGTAGAACAATTTTCATTAAGTTTTCATAGAAATTGTTCTACGAGTGTCGCAACGCGACCGTCGCGTCGCGCTAGGCTGCACGAACCTTAACTAAGGTGGAAGTGCCAGTATAGCCCGTCGGGCATTAAAAATAATGCCTGGCGGGCTATTTTGTTTAAAATAAACAAAATGGGATTCGCGACCGAAACACGTATACAGTGTGGCTAGTCAACGGTGTCCGACCCGTTAAGGCAAAGCAATATGATCAATTTTAACGACAAATCCACGATAATAAGGCATTCTGCTCCTACCGTTTTGAAATGGCCATTTGATTTTTTTGAGTACGGTTGGGTTCATTTATTTTGCAATATCTACCTATATAGGTGTTATACATGTATTAAAGTGTAGGCAATAAGTCGACTTTAAAAGGTGTATCAAAAACTCCCATTAAAACCTTAAAAATATTATTGAAACGTAAAAATTGTGAAAAATATACTAGACCGTTAACACACTTTTTTGCCGTGGATTTGTCGATAATATTGATCATATTACTTTGCCTTAACGTATCGGACACCGATGACACACTGTATATTAATAAAATTATATTCATTTAAATCATCAATACAATCCTCTAAGTTCATTTAATCCCATTGAATGATTTTTATGAAAAAGTCGTTTAATGGGATCAAAAGAACTTTAATGATTTATAAATCTATAAAGCTATTTTTGTTACGGTCGCGAATCATATTATAATATCAATATACAACCTGACCTGCAAATTGCAAGAAAACTTAAGAAAATCATAATTTTGCAAGCTACCTCATAACATCAACATTGGGGACAGTTTTGAGGAATAGAAGGGAAGAGGTTAGAAAGTTATCATTTTTATAAGGAAAGATAACTTATTTACCTAAGAAATCAGAAACCATTTATTTTTTGCAATGAATGTGCGTACAAAATAAAATGTAAAAGCAGTTCCAATTCTCTCTACCTTACTGTATGCTAAAGTAAAAAATAAATAAATATACTCAGTTTAACTACCAAATAAACAAAACATAAAAAAAAAACAAAAGTACAGTGATGGTGGATCTATAGCATTCCTACGTAAAATCTTAAACAGAAAACTTAATTATTTTTCCTTAGGTACATTAACAAAAACAATACAAACTAAGCCACTTAACTCATCTCTTGCACTTTTTATCAGTCTTAATTTGAGACCATAATAAAGTAATCTTCTGCACTTTACTAAGTAAACAAAAATGTTTAAGATATTAGGTATACAGTAAAAAAATCCATAAAAAAACTATTCTCCACTCAAATACATCATCTTAAACCTTCCAATATTTTTCGTATTACCAAAACAAATCCTAAGGGATGTTACAAACAAGCTAGTTTGATAACAACAAAGTTTGCAAGCCACTGGCGCTTATCCCAACATTAGCTGTTAAAAGAAAAATGTTTAAGAAACTGCGTCATGTGTTCCTGCCCTTATGATAGAGGAGTTTGAAAGCCATGAAACAGTGATTTGTATAAAGTTTTTCGTGAAACTTTTTAAGGATTTAGTTGGCTTTGTTTTGTTAGGTATTTGGGAAAGTTTTGATAATTAGCTTTGTCTGCCTAGCCTTTTTCCAACTGTATTTCGGCTTCCAGTTTAAATGGATACCGTTGAATACCAGTATTTTTTTACACACAAAAACTAAGACACACAAGCGCGCGCACTCACACATTGTGTGTGATGTGTGAGTGCGCGCGCACATGTGTGTAAAAAATACTGGTATTCAACGGTATCCATTTATATTAATTTGTTCTAAATTCTGTTAATAATTATGTAGATAACAGTCTAAGCAATACTATTTGTCGTATGTACGGGAAATGAGGGTTGATGGTCCTTAATACAGGCTACTAAGTAACCTACTAAATAACTAATTAGCCCTGTTAATTGTGCATTTCACGATCTTATGACTGCGTCAGTGAACGGAGTTCGCGCATCTGAGTTTTGGGCCAAAGATGTTTGAATTTTTTTGCCACCGATACGCCAAGAAGAAGCAGTAACCTAGCTAGGACATAAGATCGTGAAATTATATTGTTTTCTACTGATCACAGATGTAAACTATCCCCAAGATGTCATCCATCTTTGTAACAGACTGTACTATTTTATGAAATAAAATTATATTATACTAGCTGTGCCCGCGACTTTGTCCACGCGGAATAGTATTTTTTTTATTATTTATTTATATTTTATATATTTAAAAAAAATCTAAAATCAAAGTAGCCTAACTTAATCTTATTACATCAACTATCTGCCAGTGAAAGTCCCGTCAAAATTGGTCCAGCTCTTTCAGACATTAGCCGGAACAAACAGACAGACAGACAGACAAAAATGAATTGGTATAGGTACCGTGTATACATCCATATGCATTTAGTAAAAAGTGGTTATTTTAATATTAGAAACAGACACTCCAATTTTATTTACCTGTGTAGATTATCTATAAAGAAATTATTAAATTTTACCTACATGGATCAACTGCACATCTCACCTCGACCCAGTTACTGGGTAATACGATACCACGTGGTAAGACCAGTTACCAGACTTTCTGGCTTCTGACTACATATACTTATATAGAAAAACTCTTGCCTTCTTCGACTTTCCTTACTAAGGTGATACTCCTTTTGCTTACAAGAAGCTATCAGGGCGTCTAAAATGGCCGCTTTGACAGAATCATAATAGGAAATATTATGAATCATATTTGAAATCGTAAAATGGTCACAAACTGACAATTCATAATATTATCTGCGTAGAGAGCACGCAATTCATCTGGTCACCAAATTATGAATTGCTTTGTAAAATGTTAAATAGCAGAATCATAGGGGAATTCAGGAAGTGAATTGCTTATAGAGGAATCGCTTAATGTGGCGTTTTAGGCCCCCAGACAGCTGACTTGAACATATAAACCTTATTTGCCCTAGACTGACGACCTGTTTATGTTTATCAGAAAAGTCCTGTGCGTAATACCTACAGTAATTGGCGTGCGAGTATGATCACTTTTATAAAAGTAAACCAAGCAAAACTATGGTACTGAGCGAGAGTGCATGGGTAGCCGTCGCTTCCTTCAGCGAAGTAGTGATGCTCGCAAAGGGGAGGCGGCGCACGTGATGGAGAGGCAGTACATGCGCCCTTACGGCCATAGCCTCCGCAGGAGACGCCCTGGGTGTCGGGAATCCCAGGTTGATTCGCGGCCACCGTAGGCGCGGACTTGCGGACGGTGAGTAATGCGTAGCTCACTGTCCGGTAAGGATCAAGCCCGGGTCGACGGCGCGTTGTTCCACGTGCGCCTCAAAGAGATGTCAGCAACATCGGGCCCGGAAGGGCCAATGCCTGCCAGGGGTGCGGGTTATTCGAAAGAGATACCGCGGCCCCTGGCACATAGGGAACTGAGGGAACACGGGTGGGTTTTAGTCAGTAAAAGTCTGACACGCCCTCCTGCTCCACCCAGAGCAGGAGAAGTTATTTGATGATTTCCCACCAGCAAAACTAGTATGTAAGGATCGTAGCAGGCAATGTATAGTTTCTGCCTACCTTTATAGAAAGAAGGCGTGAGTTTATGTCTGTGTATTAATATTACCTTATTTACTGCCTACATAAAATATAACTTACCATCATAAAGTAAACTCACAAACGTTGTGTTTATTAATTAGTCATAAATCATAATAACGCTTCAAAATCGTTGCTACAAAGATGGCGGAAATGAATAATTAAGATTTGAAAGTTTCAGGTTGCTTATTATGAGAATGAATAAATATGACGCTTCAAGAAGCTAATTAGCTAAGTGTGGAAATTGTTAGATTTGGTAAGTAACTTATTTAACAAGAGGATAATATGGCTGAGTGAAGAGGGCTAATCAAAGGCAATATGAATGACTAGATTTTGCCAGCGGCTTCGCCCGCGTGGTGTTCGGAAATTATCCCACGGGAACTTACTACCGGGATACAAAGTATTCTGTTTTAATCCAGCTTATAATTTCTCTGTGTGCCAAATTTCATCTCAATCTTTTCAGCCGTTGTTACGTGAAAGAGTAACAAACATCCATACATACATCCATACATCCATACTCACAAACTTTCACATTTATAATATTAGTAGGATTTGTGGCGGGATAATTAAAAACCTAATAAGGAATAATTAAAGGACCTTGGTTGTCTAAAAATAAATTATACACCGTGAAATTTTAATGGTTGTTTTCCCGCAGCGAAATGGTTTTGTCTTGGTAATACAATCGCTTTATAAACAAATAAAATATTAGAAACAAAAAATGGCAGAACCATTGTGAAAAATCACCACGTGCGAGAGTTTATTTTGCTTTGAACATTTATGCATCGCTGTTCCCTTTGTCGGCGGCGGTGCGAGCGATTCGAGTAGTACCTAAAAGTTACCTCTAGAGTTACTATTGAGTAGTGTTTTACCGAATTGATGAATATTTTTTAAATTATTTTAAAACAAAAAAATCTTTATTTTTTTACTTTTACTCTATGCTTCGAAAGTACTCCTTATGGCAAGTTGTTCTGCCGCGGGAAAACAACCATTGAAATTTCACGGTGTATAATTTATTTTTAGACAACCAAGGTCCTTAATCTTAGTTACAAAAAGTATGATATTAGGTACAAAAATAAAATTAGAAAAATCTATAAAATTAATGTCAGTTTGTTATATCAAAATAGAAACTTTTAACCACATGCATATTAAAGTATATACGGTATCTACATAACAATGAACTTTTTTTTTTGTAGTCTGTCTGTTTGTTCCACCTAATCTCCAAAACGGCTTGACTGATTTTTATAGGATTTTCACTGACAGTTAACTTAAAAGGAGTAACATATGGTGATACTTTTTGTCCCGGTCACACGTTCCCTTGGGATAATTTCCAACATCCACGCGGGAGAAGCCACGGGCAGCAGCGAGTGTTCAATACAGAAAAAGAAGTAGCAAGAAAATTATAAGTTTAATGTGGATATTTTTAAATTTGTATTTTTCTCATTTAAAGTGTTTTGAAGTCTACTATGCGATCCATCAAGATTACGTTCTAATCTATAATATGATTTCGTTATGCACTTACTAAACTTAATTTAGTCTATTGCTATCTTTTTCTTTCTAATGAAACCAGATAGAGACGAACATAAATGAGAATTCAAATCTAGTTGAATCAAAATCAAGTTAAATTTAGTTCAACTAAGATTTTCTTCGACGCAACTACGACGAACTAAATGCACGATGCTGCACGCCAAATTCAAGGCAATCGAGACGTAATTTAGTTTGACATTTCTAAAGCGTCACTCGTATTTTTCGTTTGCGGATTGTCAGTAAGAGATAGCAATACTTTTATTTTAGTGTAGGTGGTGAACTAAAGAATCGGTACCATTACCTAAAGAGAAAAACAAAACAACACGGATTGACACTAAAATTGCACATCAAACATACTCTCACAACAAAAACATCGTTAAAACCGTAATTCTCAGTATTTTTAAACACAATTTGAATAGTACCTGAAACTAGCAGTTTATAAGCGTCATTTATGTCAACGGAAGTCGTTAGCCGTCGTCACAAACGTCCGTTCCGGTTCCTGACGGGATAATAGCCGGTTGATGTGCCGTACCGGGCACTGTTAGCTTTTTAAATAAATAATCGGAAAGGTGGAAAGTAGAAATAGGGAAGTCGTGGGTAAGGAATAATTGTGTTTGTGATGTAGGTAGAGAGAATAATAGAAAATACGATGATTGTTGACTTGTGTTGGTGGTTTGGCTTTCATTTCTGTCCATATCACTATGGTGTTTTTAGCTTATAGCATGGTGCCTACAGCTATAGCCACATAGCTGATAATAGCTGTTTGTCTTATTAGGCTATAATATTAGTTTTATCTTGTGCTCTCACTTAAGCGATTCTGATCGCCGGTTTTGTTCAAATCAGCTTTGTTAAAATTTTGGTGTAAATAAAGGTTATTTGTATCAAAATCAAAGCACATTTGTATTCAAAACAGGCTGAGAAGCATCAGAGGGGTAAATGCGTAGTACTATTAGTGGCAATCGCTTTGATTTTCTCAGATCCATAACATTCATGGCTTTCAGCATTCATGTCTATATTGCTAAGCAGACATTTTTTTTGGATATGACAGTCTCCCAGAACGCCCGCTCTTTACTACTTCCTAGTGCTTTAGCTCGAAAGAAGTCGCGTCACAAACTCCCCACCAACACAGTAGCATTTATTAACTATCTACTTAAGTTAGTGAAAAATTAAGCGTGTGATAAATTAAATTGACGATGATTAGAAATGGACTGGCTTTCAAAAAATGGAGTACGCAGTAGTGATGGGTCGTTGACGGTTTTTTCGTTATTCACGTTCGTCAACTAAGTTGATCAACTAGTTAAATTCGTCAACGAGTTAACGTGCAACTAATGTCGGCTTGCAACGTAGTAAACGGTTCGTTCATTGAACGTTTTTTATTCAACGCTGCGACGTTCAACGATTCTTATATTAGTATACTTTTCTTAAAATAAATGTTTCAAAAATCAACTCTTGTGTACGTTACTTAGAGTTTAAATTCTGCGACATGACCGTCGATAGGAATCTATGATGGTATTTAAAACGTAAGTTTTTTGCTCAGTTCGTTAGGTACGTTTGCAAATTTAGTTTAGTTGATTATTAAACGAGTTATATTCATAAACGTCGTTGAAAAATTCAACTAGTTGATTCATAAACAGTTAATATTAATACGTTGACAGGAGATCAACGGTTGATTCAACTAGTTCGTTGATTCAATGCCCATCGCTAGTGCCCAGAGCTCATGTACCTATGGTCTGATTTGAATACCATCTATAAGTATTTTATAGTTGCATGCATGTGGGCAAATTATAAGCTCAAAAACTTAATACCTTCGAGTGCCAAACCGTATAGCCAAGTAATTTTGAATAACAATTTTTTTTTATGCCAATCAATCTGCTTAGTCTATTCGAAAATATGTTGGGGTCAGCTTCCAGTCTATCTAGATGCAGCTATATACCAGCATATAATTTTACAAGGAGCGAATGCATATCTGACCTCTATTACCCAGGTATCGGGTAACACGATATCCCTTGGTAAGACTGGTTGTCAGTCTGTTGAGCTTTTGAGTATCCTTAACAAATGTCAAAGATCTACCTACGAATAAGAGCCGCAAGAGCAACGGTTTAACGTGCATTCCGAGGCACGTAGGGGGTCGAACTTCGATCTTCAATCGAACTGTGCAGTGGTTATCATTTCGCCACGAGCCCAGATTTAAAAATGGTTTTGATAATAGCTTTATTATTATTCAAATTATAATAAACCTCACTTGTCACAAACAAAATAATATTTCCACAAATTAAAACCAAAACAAAATCCACGAAGACGTTTATTAAGACGACGATTTCGTGCTAAAAGCTCGAGCGACTCCTACATCTCAACGCCAATCTAAAGTATTCAACTTTTATTTACTCCTCTAAACAAACTTCAGTCGTCAAAATGAATTTCAAACAAGTAGATTGTAGCTCCTTCTTCAAGAAATCTTTAAAGTGCGAAGTGGTGCAAGAATGACCTAGACTGTCCTTATCCCAAACTTTTTCATCCCCAACCTTACTAACTTCATCTTAAAGTTCAACTTCCTTTGTGGAAAGTGATCGATATATCCTCTTTCGTTATAAAAGCATACAGTCTGAGTAAATATCATTATCGTTGGTCCACAACAGCTCTCCCTCTGCGGTCTTAGATAGCCACTTTGCCATATACTTTTAACAGAATAATGTACTTTGGAGTGCACTTAATAATATAGGTACAGGTATCGTTGCCTTTTGTTTCTGTCTTCTTGATTATAATTTATTGGTATGGCTCATGAGAGTTTTTATGTTGTTCAATTGTACCCTTAAGGTAAAATCTTCTTCGCAGGAGACGCCCTGGGCGTCGGGAATCCCAGGCTGATTCCCCGCCACCGTAGGCACGGGCTTGCGGACGGCGAGTAATGGGTAGCTCGCTGTCCGGTAAGGACCAAGTCCGGGTCGACGGCGCGTTGTGTTCCACGCTCGCCTCAAAGAGATGTCAGCAGCAACAGATGGGGCCCGCAAGGGCCGATGCCTGCCGGGGGTGCGGGTTGTTCGAAAGAGATACCGCCGCCCCTGGCACACAGGCAACTGAGGGAACACGGGTGGGTTTTAGTCAGTAAAAGTCTGACACGCCCTCCCGCTCCACCCAGAGCGGGAGAAGTTATTTGATGATTTCCCAACCAGAAAAAAAAAAAAGGTAAAATCTTCAGTTTTTATATTGTCAAAATTACGAAATTCAAGTTATTTTATTAAACTTCGGTTGTTTACGTTGAAGGAACATTCTATGCACGATAACATTAAGGGTGACTAATCGTTTTCGTTCTTCAATGTAAGTTACTGTCAAATATTTACTTTCTTTCGTTTTCATTTGAGCATAATTATTATTTTATTTGTAAAATGCTCGTCACAAAAAAATAATAGCAATGATGGACTGTGATTCAGCAAAAAAAAAAACCAGATCTGCCCGGAATCCTCATATTTTGCTTTGTTAGTAGACTTAGAAATGAATCTCAGAATCTTTTTGCAAAAAGAAACAAAACTATTTCTAACACTTGCTAACCTCAAAAACAAAACCCATATACACCCAAAAAAGAAACAAAACCATTTATTAACCTAATCAATCGACAATAAACACTCACAACAAAAAAAAAAAACAAAAAAAATTAAACGCATGTCCATTATTATGCCTCATATTCAAGGCTGCCATAATATAATTTTCATTCATCATTTTGCGAGGTAATCCCTCGTGCAATTTTATTGCAATTCGTCCGCCCGGGGCAGAACTGGCTAAGTGAATTAAATACTAACACCGGCTTATGAACGAGCAGTTTTCATGGCATATAGCTCTGTTTAGTGTTATAACATGTTGGCAGGTTTGTGGCGTGATTCTTTGTTGGAATAGAAGGGTTAATGAATACGTCTTGTTAAATGATTATTTTAAGTCAAAAGATTATTTTTCCAACATTCAATCTTCAAAAACAGAATAATGTCATACTATTATATGACACGTAGAAGTAGGACGGTATGTCGTAATTATCGGGAGTGAAAAAGAGACAAGACGATACGTAACTAGGCTAATTACCCAAGTTTTGACGTGTCACTTGCGGAGCTTGTATGACATCTCTCTTTTTATCTATTTTTTACTATTTTAGGCTGATTTTCCAAAAGTCTACTATTTTGCTTTAATTAAAAGAATATTGTTTACAGCTTGACATATTTTCCAAACAGAAGCTTGCCTTCATATCGTTATATTAATTTCTCAGATAAAAATTATCTGACTATTGAAAAATCAGCCATAAGTAGTTTGTTTAAAGTTCTGTTTTACACGGTTCGACAGATATTGTAACAAATCTACTTCTTATTCATTGTGTGTTTTATTTATTAGTCAATCTGATGATTGCCATTAGATACATAGGTATTTATTTTTGCCATCTTGTAATCTTTATCCGTGATTGACAGTAAAGCCAGAAAATAAACAGTTCCCTTTCTGTTTTCAATTATTTATTCTATACTAGCTTTTGCCAGCGGCTTTGCTCGTGTTGGTAATTATCCCATGGGAACGTACTATCGGGATAAACAATATCTAATGTGTTATTCCAGGTTACAAACTATCTGTGTGCCAAATTTTACCTAAATCCGTTCAGCCGTTTTTGCGTGATTGAGTAACAAACACACAAACTTTCTCATTTATAATATTCGTAGGATAGTAGGAAGGATTGGATTGGATAATATTTACAAAAATAACCTAAAAATAGATATACGAATTTAAACAAATACATTTTTCTCAGAAATTAGAATCGATGCATTGCTTACTTTATAGTCGAATAACATGTCACCCATCTCCAACAGTGACTTATTATAACTTAAAACTCCTTAAACAAAACACTATCTCCACATTTAACACCCTACTCAAGGGTGGCAATGGCAAATATTCGTCATAGCAACTGCATTAAGTCGTTGCTGTATCAAGTGACGATACAAACACAATATCGGCAACCCTACGTATAGGATATTAAGGGGGCAGCCAGTGATTCATCAATTGAGCAGCCCCTGTTTGATGGGAGACTTGAGGGTCTAAGACAGGAGAATATATTAGGCAGGTGAGGGTATTGAGCAGGTATAAATATTGGCGAAAACTCGATCGCTGATTCATGGTATATACTTAAGTAAGTTGTTGGGAATCGAACCCAATACTTTCGCTAGTCGCTGGTTCATCCGGCTCGAAGGACCAATGTTAGCTGGGATAACGGGTTTTAATAAAAGTGTGGACTATATGAAACAGGAAATTGTTTTATTTGCCGTCTAATCTTTATTATAAATATATAGATACTGTCCCGGATAAACAATAATATATTGAGTTTTCAGTTTGGAATGTCGTTCATTGCGGTGGAGTCCGGTGAAACCGAGTCGCCGCCGTCGCTCCGCGTTTCTGCTTGCCAATGACGTGTTGATCATACCGCCTGCTCATGCAGTCCGCGCGAAAAGTCGGTGTAAGGGCGGTTCTCAACATAAGTAGTACCTACTAGAAATATTTGTGAAATACATATTGATACTTGTGTTCAGCTACATCAGGTAAGACTGAAACTTGATGAGAGAGATAATGACTAGACTATTTGTAAATAATCTAATCTGGAAACCTACCTAACACCTACCTGTTTTGCTCCAGATCACACGCACACACAATACACACACACCATCGAAAACATACCTTTGGTATTGCAGATGTCCATGGGTGGCGTTGACTTCTATCATCAGGTAAGATGCGTGCTTGATTCCCACACGAGAAAGTGATTTTTTGCGTACTAAACGATAGAAGTGAAAATTTACTACTTGAGCCGAGTTTACGCGATTCATCGTCTCCGACCAACTGAAACTGAGTTTACCAGAGTCACCGACCCGAGCGTGACGGTTCTGTTCCGTTTACTGTTCAGAACGATGGAACCTAAAGAATATTTACTTGAAAAAGAAACAACAAAATTTCTTAAGGTATAGGTACTACTAACACAGTATTTCAACTTTAGTTACTTCTGCTGCCATGAAATGCAACTGCCGATAAAATTAAGGCTCAGATCAATAGCACGTAGGGATCGTTTTTGTTGGACGTGACCTACGGGGCATTGAAGTAATAGGCGAAGAGCGCCCTTAACATCAGATGCTAGAAAGTTAAGATCGATATCTGAGGTATCTTACTTTATTTATGTACTGAAGAAAGTATCACACTCATGTGGCCACTCAGCCCTTCAAAACTTTATGCGGTTTTCACCATTCATTAGAGCATTTATTCTAAAACGTTTATGTGTACCTATAATATAATCCATTAATATTTTTCACGTACACAGAAATGTCGATTTTTTGACATGTCACCATTCCACGTATGCAAAGCAGGGGTGGGTCGCTGGTATGTACTTAACATAATAAAAATCGATGTATCTAGTAGATTTCTGTCTCAGAAAATTTTCAAGTAGAGCTCCACTATTTTTTACAACAACACACGTTCTAACAACAAACAGGTCTGTAGGAAAATAAAAAGAAGTAATTGAAATAAACTCGAATGTTTACGATCCAGGGTTCTGTACTTGTATTCAACAGTAGAAGCCGCACATGCTACAGAACGCATCCTGCATTGTAACACAAATCGTTTGAAAATTCAGCGTACGAATAAAAATAAAATACACACATTCATGGAAAAAGTTCTTTCACAATTCCATACTCCGATATTTTAGCGTATGAATACAAAGATCTAAATCATTCGATTTGCTCTCAACGTACATAGTCATGCGAAAAAGTGTCATTACTGAGAAGAGTGACCACAAACGTTAGCAAAAAATCTTTGCCATGTCAATCAAATCTAGTCATTGCGTCTCTGTGTGTCAGAGATGTCAAAACAAAACAGAAACAGAATACCTGTGGACGTGGTAAGGCTATAAATACAAAACATTTTTTTACTATTTAGTTGTAAACCATCATTTTGGTTTAAAACGATTAAAAACCACACTTTAGCGGTTTTATAATACATAGTTTCAACAAGTGATCTTCTCCCTGACTTAGGAGTATAGCACGGACAATTAAAAAAAAATTAAAATGTATTCTAGATATATGCAGTGGCTATGTAAAAACCTAATACGACTATTTCTTTATTGAACAACATATTTTTAAAATGAATATTTTAATAAATACGCATATCGAGATTGTTTTCAGTCTATCTAATCCTTAAAAAAGTAGTATAATCTTCACTATTAATAAAAATGGTGAATGATTTCAACTAGCCTTTTTCACAAAAAATTTCAAGTAATACGTAATCAATGCGTGGCCAAAATGATCATGGTTTTAAACCATTTCAAACAAATTCAAAACGGGTTTTAAACCAATTTAGTTTGTGGTTTCAAACGGTTTATTTATTTATAGGTAGGGCAAATCTATCAATTTAAATCTTTGTATAAATAGGTACCTATCGAAAGCGGTTCTACTAAACGATTGAAGTGAGCGCTTTCAATAGAGTTTTCTTTCAAAATATTGCGTGAAAGCATTTCACGATGGCTTTGCATTTTAAAACGGAGTTTTTATAAGGAATCGCGAGGTTGTTGATGAAAGAGAAGTGAATAAACGTTTTGCATTCGTTTTGAATTGTGAGCGGTTTGTGCCAATCATTGTTCTGTCGCAGTTTAAACTTATGTTTTTTTCTGCTGTTATTCCTTTTGAATGTGTTTTTAAGGCTTTCTTTGAATATTTCTGAAAGGTAAAATATTTTATTCGTATAAGATAAAGATGGCAATTCTTTTTTCGACACATATCTATCACCCATTCAAAATTTACACGGAAACTTCTTTCGCATAAGTGTAAAAAAATAGTTTGGTAATAAAAACCTTAAAAAAATACAAGCTTAGGAACCACCGACGTTGTATCAAATTCTAGGCTGAGTTGCCGCAACAAAAAAAAAAAACGAAAATAATCTTTGTATTTTTTCATGAAACCTTTCAACTTTCAAATGCTTTCTGAACATAAAACAAATAACGATGAAACATCAAAAACTATAGGGAGCACACAATGAAAAACAAATCTATAAAAAAAACAATTCAAGTAATTTCATCGTCAAAAAAAAATATCACCGTCACGTCGATCTATTTGAGTTCATTGAACCGTAACGCCCCCCAAAATTTGCAAACGACCGACACCCCTTAGTAATTAGTGATAATCAGAAAAAAAAAAAAATTAAAGCCCCTTTTTTCTCGTAATTTTAACGAGTCAAAGTTTTGGTACTGTGTACCTTTTTTACTTTGATTCGGTATTAAAACAGGTTTTTGAAGTCGACATTAATCGATGCTGAAAAATAATTGCAATTAAAATTTTGTTACCAGAAAAATATTATCATTTAAAAATATTTATTCTCTGATGATTGCAAGTTTTCAAAGTGCAAAGCACTTGCAAAGTGAAAAAAATGTCCAAAAGCTTGAGGTTTCAAGCATTGCGTGATATGTGCAATAATGGTAGTGCAATACTTAATAAAGAACTATTCAATAGTTCACCAAGTACTCGTAAACAATAAAATTTCCTGAATATTCGAATTGCACTAAAATTTCAATTACTTCAAACCATCACAGTAACACTATGTTAAATTGGTTACCCCCACTCCATACCAATCCCAAATCACGAACCATTCAAAACCTAATTACCTACAAAAAAAAAAAAACAAATCGAAAGCCACAGTACAAAATAACAGTAAGATAAACACTTTAAGGCTTCGCCCGCATTAAATTGTCATTAAGTAAAAGCTTGGTTGGCCGAACCGAAGGAATTACTTAATTAGGTACCGGCGACCTGTTTCTCTGAAATTAAGATGTATCGTGTTTGCTACAGAGGATCCTTAAACCTGAGAGAATTAAATGGAGGATATTGGTTTGTTTTAAAGTTTTTAGGGTCATAAAGGATTACCTATTAGGGAGTCTAAAGTTGGGCATGATTGATGGCAATCTCGCCTCCTATTAAATGGAACTTAAATTTATTGTAACTATTGAAATATTTGTGTTTATGTTGTGTTGTTTCTTTTGTTTTTGATGAGTAACATCTTTCCTCTCGCTTTCCAGCAATCTGTGAGAGTGATTTCGTAAAAACTACAACCAATAATTTGGAGGGTCAACATTTTTAAGACTCGCATACTCGTCATCATTTCAGCCGATAGACATCCACTGCGTGACATAGGCCTACCCCAAAAAAAATGGGGGGGGGGGGGTTGCCATAATCGCCACGCTTGGCAGGCGGGTTGATGATCGCAGTGTGGTGGTAAAATGCACAGAGAACGCTGCTGCCCATTCTCTAGTAAGTCCCTTAGTCGCTTTCTACGACACCCACGAGAAGAAATGGGATGGTGCTAATCTTTACGTTTGGCCCCATACGGAACATAAACGTAAACTCGTACTCACTAACTACACAGTATAAGCAAAAAAAACTCCCTTCTTCTTCAACTTGACACAAAAAACTTAATTACTCACACTTAACAAAATCGTTCTTCCAAATATTTGATCTCCTCAATTTTGTAAGTCAGTTTCCTCAGAGCCGCGAAAAGCCATGACCCGTACATCGAAAGACCTTTGATGCCTCGACAAATCGAGCAATGAGTTAATTAAACATCAATTTGACATCCTTCCCCTTAAGGCGTTTGCGCCAGTTGTATATAGTTGTATATAGGGACCCAGTTGATCAAAGGAACGTTTGATTTGTATTAAGTTTTGATTTTAGACTGTTTTGTAGGTAATTTGTTTTTTTTTTTTCATTTTGTTTTCAGCCACCTTGTTATATTGTGAAAGATAAGATTGCGAATAATTTTTGTACGGAAGTTATGTTCTGTTAACAATTTTAAAAGAAACTTTGAAAAATATAAACAACTAGCTTTTGCCTGCGGTTCCGCCCACGTGGTTGACGGTTATCGCGTAAAAAAGTAGCCTATGTCCTTTTACATATCCCAGGCTATGTCTTTGCTAAATTTCATGACGATCGGTTCAACGGTTTAGGTGTGAAAGCATAACAGACAGGCTGAGTTACTTTCGCATTTATAATATTAATAGGGATTATTAGGTAAAAGAAAATATCTTCAGTTCTTTAATTCGTTTTTTTTTTGTAAACCTTGGTGGGCGATAAACTTTTGAAATGCTAAAATCTTTGGAAAATTAATTCTAATCTAATAAGATTAGAATTAATTTTCCAAAGATTTCAAATCAATGCTAATATTTGGTAATTAACTATTGTTAATTACCAAATATTAGTATTGATTTGAAAATCAACATGTCTGCTGGTGAATTTCAATAAAAAAATGATACAAGACATATCACTATTTCAGGAAAATAGGTGACGTGTTATTATTTCAGTGACATACAACTATTAAAAAAAAAAAAAAAATCTACGCCATGTGTTGTGTTTGTGTAGCATTTTGTGCTAGTTTAGATATGAGTATATATAATATATGAGTTCATAGAATATGCAGCAGTGTGTAGTGGACTCATTTTGTCTAAGGCCAAAACTACGTACATAGACTACTTTTCTCGTGGACTGCTGTTATTGTTGATTTTGATTTGGGGTTAGTCAACAATCTGTTAGTTTTTAAAAGTTGAAAATAACTTGTCATAATTTCCAATTAATAAGATTGTAGTGATTTTAAACACTAACGATTAAATTGAAAGTATCTTATTTTCTTCAAATGATTTTGTATCAATTTAGTGACGTTTATAAAGTATTTCATTTGGCAGTTATCAAAAAGTACAGGTTTTTTAACGGAACGGAATGGAAATATTATGTTGAGGTATTCCACTAGTTTTCTAAGTCAATTTTCTCCTAGCTTCGAAATTAAAAAGGTAGTCTTGAAGAAGTCTATATTGTTATTATATTGAATACCTTATTAAATAGTTTCTAGAAAAAGAATAAGATGAATTGGTCTACCAGCACAATATACCTTCAAAATATTCACAAATATTCACACCATTTCAATAATATCAGGCGACAAGTCTGCAAATTTGAAGTCACCCTTAATTCCAGCCACGGTGTGCAAGCGTAATACACATACTAACGTACAGGTATACATGTTGTGCTGTAGGCTGTGACCACGTTATGTGACGGAGCAGTGCTACATTTGGGTGCAAATTAACATATCTCTGCGTGCAAGTCGTGCCACAAACAGAAGCTTTTATCTAATGTTATTGTGAGTGGGCTAGCGTTGGGGGCTAATTTTAACGTAGTTTATTTTAGTCGTACAGGTGCAAGTTTCATTTAAATTGGTTTTATACTTATTTTTGCTGAGCATTTTTGAGAGTTAGGTGTTTTTATGCAGTTTAGCCACAAAAATATATAAATCATAAGTTCACAGTACAATGTGATTTTCGAGCATTGTTTAAAAGCATGAACTCAGTACCAGAAGTTTAGGCGCACAATATCGATTACATTGTTTTGTATTTCATGTACTCAATTAATTGAGTAAATGTAGAAACTTAATCTTGTCCGGGACAAGCTTCGTAAATAAGTAAAAATCGTCAAAACGAAGTTTTACCCAATTCGATATCGAGATTAAGATTGAAAACGACACGCATGATGAAAAATTTAAAAATGTGCGTATTCGCCATTTGATTTTCATTTTGACCTCACTATTGGCTTCAGCATCTTCGAAAACCATGAAAACGATCTCTTTTGCAATAACGATTTTATGTTAGGCGACGATTAATAAAATTTTCTATAAGGTAACTTCTACCGCATGCGTTTCAAAAATATTATTGTATTTTTTCACTCTTCTATGCAAACATATCATCTTCCAAACTGTATGGAAATGAGAAGACATTCGTCTTGCAATACAAATATTTCTGATAGATCCTTTATTTATTGAAATAAATATTTGAGAGCTTGCTTTTATACCACCATTCCGTCTGGTTTTGAATTCACTGCAACTGGATTAGGGTCATCTATTTATCATGAAAGCTTTTGATCGAGAATGCAGCTTCTCGATCAAAAGCTGGCTTCTGTATTTGATAAATAACCTATATAAGGTTATTTATACCGTAAAGCAGCCAATATGCATGGATTAAATTTAAATAGAACGTAATTAAATTTTAGTATTGAAAGATTTTATGTAATTTTTCAATACTAAAATTTATTTACAAACAGTGTTTTAAACAGTAAGCTGTTTAAACACTTGTAAAACTAAAAGGTCATGAACTAACTGAAACGTAAGTTCATAACAGCTATTATACAAGTTACTGAACGATTTTAAAATTTCAGCCCCGTCTAAAATCCCTGTATGCAAAAAGTCAACAAACAGACTTAAAAAGAAACACTACAAATAGAAAAATAACTATAATTTCAGAAGTCGGGTTTCGTTTTTGCCACCGAATTATAGTAATTTTTCACTTTGTACTGTTTTTCTTTTTGGAAACTTGGACTTACATCATCATTTTTGCTCTACAGAAAATGTCAGGGGTATTTACTACCAAATCTTTGACACTTGCTTTAAAATCCAGAATTTCAGCTACAGCAAAATTTTCAACCCCGTCTATAATCCCCGTATACAAAAGGGTTGTATCTGAGGTGTCGGAATTACCGGCAGTTACTCCACATTGTATCGCGGCTCCCCGAGAATGCGCCGATCAGTGCGTTTGAGAGATAAATAGTTTCATTATGACCGGCTTTTGGTCTTCCACGACGTTTGCACAGTATATGTAAGGTTTTAAGATGGTGTGTTTTCGCCGAATTGTTTGAGAATATAATTTAACATTCCATCATCATCATCAAATCGTAGATGTCACTTGAGAACCAGCCAAGCTTAATTAGAACTGGGCCAGATACGTTTGCCGTATGTCGGATGCTTTGTGGGCTAAGACCATCACAGTATGGGTCCCTGAAAAAGCCCAACGGCATCGCGGAACTCCCAAGCGTAGAGGGCGAGACGAACTTGATGCTTACATATATGAGGGATTGGTCTATATTTACTCTCACGATCAAATTGAGGGTCAAGAGGAACGGGAGGTATTTTTCCTGCAGTGGAAAAATACAAGATGATTAATATATTATTTATATCATGCCTGTAGTCTTCCAAGAGTGAACGTGCTGTAGTATGCCACCATTTCATCATTTATATTTTAATTCTACAACGTGTAACGGAAAGGGTATATATATCACCGTATGATTGTGAACACCGTTAGTTTATAATTTATCTCACGAGATTATAAACTGTCGATAAATTGTGAACTGCACCATACTGCTTACTGACCGAACAGATTAGGTTAGGTTAGGCTTGCGAGCAACCGCGCGCGAGCCGAGCGAGCAAAGCGAGCGGTGCTGTGGGAGCGGCCTGCGAGCGCTACTTCCAAGTTAGTGGCAGTTATTTAGTAATAACGCAAGGTACTATCCATCTTGATACCAGTTCACAATTTCACGGTTTCACTTCGGTAGATTATAATCTACCGAAAAATAATGCGTTAAATTGTAAGCAGTATGTTACGCTTCACAATCTTTCGACAGTTCACAATCTCGCGAGATAGATTATAATCTAACAGTATTTACAATTTTACGGTGACATATACTTACCTACATACCAAAGGCACGGCTTCTTTGCAATGATATCAAACGATATTGGAAGGGTTTTTGAATCCTATCTCTACATGTTCGGAAGTTATGAGAATTTTTAGGCTTAGGTATGTACAAAACCAATTTTATTTTATGTCTTCCAAATCTAGTAGCGGGCCTAAAAGACAAGTGAGAACCTTATTTCGTTTTAGAATAAAGAACTACTCTTTTTAGTAAAAGAAATATCTATGGATTATTTATAGAATATCTGGTTTCCACACTTAGATCAGAAAGCATGTACATACCTACCATATACCGCATCTAAATAAAGGAGGAGCATACCAGACGGAGTCATTATTTTGCCAACAGATGGCAGCACAATCGATTACGGGCCCGCGCCGGGAGCGAGCGGCGCAATTTGCGATCCTTTCGCCCGTGAAATCTACTGAAATGAATAAAACTATCTGAGAATCGAACACTCGACTGGCTCAATTTCTAAGTATCGATTTGTTTGCCCATTCGATTTATAAGGAATTGTATTTGAAAAGTGACTTTTGCTTCGTGGAAATTCATAGTTTCGGTGAACCCCGTCAGCAATTTTAGTTTACTTTTTAGAAGAAAATATTGGAAGACAAAAAAAAAAACAAAGATAAGGTAAGGTACAGACAGAAAAGTGATTTTTAGTATTAAAGCATCATTCATAATTTTTAGATCAATTTGTCTAACATAAAAACAATTATTTTTGAAACGAAATCTTACCAATATATCATTCAGTTATGATACAATTGTTTGATTCATCATAATTATAAAATAAAACCATTTGTTTTTAACATAGATATAGATCATAAACAAAAAAATATTTTCTGACCTCAAACCTCTTTCACCAAGATTTTAATCAAACAGTTTTTAAGAATACTAGAGTCCTATAGAATTAAATAGAAAACTTTTATTTTAGATAGGACTCCCTATGGTTTCTTTTTTGCGTGGGAAATCATCAAATAACTTCTCCCGCTCTGGGTGGAGCAGAAGGGCTTGTCAGACTTTTACTGAGTAAAACCCACCCGTGTTCCCTCAGTTGCCCGTGTGCCAGGGGCCGCGATATCTCTTTCGAACAACCCGCACTCCTGGCAGGCATCGGCCCTTCCGGGCCACATCAGTTGGAGCTGACATCTCTCTGAGGCGCGCGTGCGTCGACTCGGGCTTGGTCCTTACCGGACAGCGAGCTACCCATTACTCACTGTCCGCAAGCCCGCGCCTACGGTGGCCGGGAATCAGCCTAGGATTCCCGACGCCCAGGGCGTCTCCTGCGGAGACTACGACCGTGAGGGCGCATGCACTGCCCGGACTCCATAGGGTTACTAAAAATATTACTGTTAGTAGGTACAGACACAGTAATATACAAAATCAAAATTTAGCGTGTAACTGCATCCGCAACTCCCACCAATCTGCGAATACACTGAGAACACTGTTGGTGCTGCCGCGAGCACGCGTCATTAGAACGCATCTATTCTTAATAATGGTGGCAAAACCGCACCATATTATTTATCTAAAAACATCCTTGACACACTACAACGCCACGGCAGGCGCGGTCCGAAGGGGCGGTCCTAGGGGTCATGACGCCCCCCAAAGCCGTAAACGTTAAGCTTAAAATAGTAATTTTTCAAAAATATAATAATTTTTTTTATTCATATGTAGGTAATTTTGTCTGTGACCCCCCCCCCCCCCCCAAAGTCTTTGGCTGAGACCGGGCCTGCGCCACGGCAGCCGCAGCAGTGCTCTCAGTGCATTATTATATTGAACACGTAAGTCGCTGCATGCACGCTGAGTGAAGTTGACCCACAGACTGCACGTTTAGAAGGACTAACAGTAAGCTTTGAAAAGCGTTACTTTAACTGGCTTCGTAAATCATGCAAACCTGCGTGCCAGGGAGTCTACTCTCTAAAGCTCGGGTCCTATAAACAAAAACGAATCGTTTTGCTTAATAATGGTAGCATTTTAATTATTAACACGCTTTTATTAGCTTCACCTGTATGTATGTTTGTTTGTAAGCATGTTTGTAACTGACTCCTTTGGACTTGATTTTGACCCACTTTAAACGATCAGATTTCATTTATACGTTGTAGAATTATCGAGGATCGATGACAATTGATTACTTAATGTAAAAAAAAAACAGAAAAATCACTCTTTTGTAGTTAACAGAACTAAAAAATAGAAATAGTTTAAAAAACGAAAAAACACGCTTTAAAAGCCAAACTAAAAAGCAGAAAATAATTTCGAAAAAGCGTGGGGTGCTATTTGAGGTATTTTTATAATCACCCCACGCTTTTTTTTTAATTATTTTATTTTTATTTATTTATTGCCAAACTGGGCATGTTAATAGATTCGTAAAATAAGTTTACCTGAGATAGCTACGTCCATATGGGAGGGTCTACTAGGCAAAGCTAGGAGGTATTTGCTTGATTATTGGTAAAGAAACAAGAGTCTTAATTATAACCAATAACGGTCCGTCAATTAGGAAACGGCCGTTAGTTCGTCAACAAAGATATCGGACCCGTCCGAAAGTTGGCGAAACTTAGAAGTGAACTCTACTCCTGATTAATTAACTTTTTCGGACGGGAAATTACACATCGGGACTAAGGACAGCTGTCAAATCGTGGTATCATTAATTTTAAGTTTGGGTCTTGGACTAATCTTGGACTAATGAAGCAGGAAACAGCCGTAACATCGGCCGAAACTACGGTCTAGTGCTTAGGGAGCAGGCTGTAACAGTTACAACGGACAGCCAGCGGCCTACGTTCTTACGTTCCTGTAGTTTGATACCCACACAAAGAAAAAACGTCGATTTAATCGACAATCAGTATCTACCTACCTATCCCTAATAGAACTTCACCCCAAACGATTTGTTCTTTAGTTCATCCCACGCGCGAATGAACGAACAAATGTACATAAGTAACCTTTCATTTAGAAAGTAGGATTTAACCTTTTCAGAGACCTATTTTTAGAGACTTATTTTCACGAAACTGTGTGACCTATTCTGGGAATTATTTTATTAGACTTCCCACTCAAAAGAAAAATATGTTAAGTTATAAATAGTGTTATTGTTAATGTAAAAATACATTGCAAAGTTCATGATGTTAATGAATATGAAAAAGATTTTCGCAAAACTATTTTTGTGGTGTGGTTTTTCCGCCGTTTAGATATTTGGCGCTTACAGATGGAAGTAACCAAACTACATTTTTGTTTTGTCTCAAAGACGTCCAACTAAATAATCAATAAGAATTCATGGCTAAGTAATAACAGCCGCACGGTTCAGTGGTTCAGGTTAAGCTACTCTTGCCGCGGTTGGTCCGTGGATTGTCCAACTTTAAAGTCAAAGTCAAAGCATAAATTAAATAAAATAAAAAATGGTTTCAAATTAAGCTGGAAGACAAAAGGTATTAAACACATCAAGCCAAATGAAACGTTTGATGTGTGCTGGTAGTACCTACTAATGAGCTGGAAGACATTGTTCAGAATTATAAAAAAAATATATAAAAAGGGTATTAGGCAAAAAAATATCAATAACTGAAACTATTAACAATTCTTGTCATTTATGTAAAGAGGTTTGGAAAATTATAAATAAAAGCACGAATAAAACTAATTAAAGCATCGTATTCTGAAATCCTCTTACTTAAATTTGGGGGTAAAATTATATATAATCCCATAAATGTTGCAAACGTATTAGTAAATCAATTTAACTAAAAATGTATTTTGAGTCATTTTAAGAATCTAGATCCCTATATATTTCTTGAACAAAGTACTAAAAGAGTTCAGAATGACATGGTTATTGCGTCTGTTACTCCAAATGAGATAGTGAAACTTTGTTAATGGCATGGGAAATAAGAAATCATGTGGCTATGATGACATTCCAATAGCAGTTATCAAAGAAAATGTAGATATATTAGGTGAACCTTTGACAATTTTTTTACAATAAATGGAACACTAACAACAATAGAACACATTTTTTATAATATCTTTCCGGAACAGTTACAAATAGCAAAAATTATCCCACTCCACAAAAAAGGCTCTAAAACAGATCCAAAAGCTATAGATCTATCACTTTGCTCCCCATTCTTTCCAAAATTAATGGAAAAATAAGAAATAAAATATAACTTGTAGTTCATCTAAATTTAAACAAGGTTTTGCACTTGATACAATTTGGATACCAACAAAATGTCGGATCAGGGGACGCCATATTTACATCAGCGGATGATACAATTAGTAAATTGAATAGGTAGGTGGTGGTATTTGTTAGGTAATTTTCCTTGAATTAAGCTCAGCCTTTAATACAATTGACCACTAAATGCTCATAGCAAAATTAAAGCATTATGGGGTGAGAGGAAAAACTTTACAACTTTTCTCTTCATATTTGAGTAACAGGAAAATGTATGCGGATATTAGTAATATACAAGCTAATGGTAATGGCAATTGCAATAAATCTTCTATGTAAGAAATAGTAGCGGGTGGACCCCAAGGATCGATTTTGGGGCCTATTTTGTTTATATTATTTACAAATGATTTAATTAATTACATTAATACAATATTTTCTGACACACAGCTGACAGTATTTGCAGATGACACCAACGCAATAGTTGAAGCTAACGATATACAGGAGCTTTCCGCTAAGGTTAATGCAGTGTTAACAATTTTTAATTCTTGGTATGAAAGTAACAAGCTAATAATTAACACCGAAAAAACCAAAATAATGTTATTTAGTACAACAGCTCGTAATAAAGACAACATGACGATCGCACTTAATGGAGTTAAAATTGACATAGGTAATGAGGTAAAGTTTCTAGGGGTATACAATGCCAAATATTTAAATTGGAAAAGGAAATTGAAATTAATTGATTCATATATTTCTGAGGAAATATATGAATCAATTACGCTGAGGCGTGTTATGCCTTACGCAGTCTTAGGGATAAAATTGACATAAAACACGTTAAAATGGTACACTATTCTCTAATAAAATCAAGGTTAAGATACAGTGTCCAGTTTTGGAGAAATAGTTTTAAATATAACTGCCAGAGAGCCTTTGTACTCCAAACGTGAGCTATACGAATCATGGTCCGGATATCACAAATAGAGCGCTGTCGGCCACATTTCATGAATTTAAAAATTCTAACTGTGCCCAGCCTCCATGTTTTATTATTATTGTTGGAAAATACCTGCATAATTATGAAACAGATGAGGAGAGATAGTTGAGGGAAAGTATGCACTGGAAAGATTTAAAAAATAAAATAAACCCCAACTTAATATTGTTCAACATAGTCCTTAATATCAAGCAGTGCGGATTTTTAACAGGTTGCCATTGGACTTGAAAACTTTAATTTACAAGTGCTCATTTAAGTAAAGACTCAAAGCGTTCCTATTGGAGAAATGTCTGTATTCGATAGACGATGATATATCCACGTTTTAAAATTTGATTTTAGTTAATTTGAGACCGGGTTATGTTAGTATGTAATAGCTGTAATGATATTGAATTTTTAATTGTATTGATTTTTTTTTATTTATAATGTAACTGAATTTATTGTAGGAATTATGAATGTGTTAGTTTACAATTTTAATGAGCTTGTTTTTATTTATTATGTATGTTTTCAGACACAATGTGAAATGTTTCTGAATAAATTGAATTGAATTTCAAATAAGCACTTAAAAAGACGCACTATTGAACGACACCATGAATATTACATTGCATTTAAAATAGAATGGATTCTAGTCATACCAAGGCCCCTCCGTGCCTCGGAAAACATGCTAAGCCGTTGCTGCCAGCTGACATTCGAGGATCTTTGATAGTCGTTACAGGTCACTAGGAGCCCTAAAGTCTGACAACCAACCTTACCAATGGGTATCGTACTACCCAGTAACTGGTTTGTGGAGGTCAGATAGGCTGTCGCTTCATGTAAAATTCAGCTGCATCCGATTTTACTGGAAGCCGACCCCAACATAGTTGGGAGTGGGTTGCCAAATGATTAATAGCCAAATCACAAAAGAAAAGCAGCACAAATCACAATTACGCGCAAAATTAATTTAACAAATAGCTGACCCAACCATAATTAAATCACTGTAAACTCAATAGTAAATATGTAATAAACCAGCAATTATAAACCTGTAATACGTCTGTAACATGATACATACGTGTCCCAATAAATAATTAAAAAGCAATCACGGACACCTTTCAAAAAGCCAGCCACTAATACGGTACGATGTTCCTGTGATCAGTGCCCATTAGAGTTGGGGTCCCAGTGTAGGCGGGTAAAGATTTAAACGTAGGTTGTACTAAATGAAGCTTTTTGTAATCGCGTATTGACCCTTGTTCCGTTCAGGGTTTTTGCTCTTTAGTCGTGAGATGGACGACCCATGTTTAAAACCTTACCCTTTTTAAAAGACGAATGGATTGTAGTAACCTTGAAACGTGACGTGTCATCTGTTACGTGTTGCCCTTTTCTTTTCTGTCCCTGTTATTAAACAGTCCATTTATCAGATTATTTATAACTAGGATTACATTTTTGATGTCACCTCAATGAAGGGATGGACGATGAAATAACGTAAAAGTGTAGCCATTTTGATTCTACTGTCTTTCCAATTGTGTCTTTTGTAATGGTCTAGTGAAATTAAATGAAATGTTTATTTATGTAAGTAGATCTTAAAAGACACTTTTACACGTCAATATTTTGTTGGTCAATATTTTTTTAAACTAGATGACGCCGGCATTTCCTAGCTGACTGTTCCCTGAGAAGAAAAGCCGAAACAAACTCAGAGGTCATAGTCTCTTTTAAAGTCCAAACATTATATTATTTAAATTTTATATGAGTCTAACAATGCAGGGTAATGTCTGGAAAGGCCTTTTGAAGAAAGAGCCATTGCAGCTTTGAGCTGACCTGTCTCAAAAGACGGCATGTATGTAGCAGTCACCGTGTAGCTCAACCCTATTTTAGGGAGCTCAACGACCCGCCACAAGACGCTACCAGATTTGCAGGACATTTGCGTAGGCCATTTACAAAATGCTCAAAACCACCAGACGAGTTATAAAGTAATGTGTTCAATCTAGCCTGCATAGTACTCACATTCACAGTTAGTTTTTTCTTTAAATGTCATTAAAAATCAATACTTAAATATAAAATGTCAACAGCATCTATTAAACACTTAGCTTATATAACAGTTTGTTGCTTGAGGGTACATTGGAGCAACTTAACTAGTCCCAAGCTTTTTTGTCATCCAAGTAATCTTTAACTTTATAGAAACCTTTTTGACAGAGTTTCTGTTTAATAAATAGTTTAAATTTATTGAAGCTAGTTCCTTAACATGGCTTGGGAGTTTGTTGTAAAAACGAATACTTTGGCACTTAAATGAATTGCTAATTTTTTGGAGCCTAGTCGTGGGCACAATAAGTAAATCTTTATTTCTAGTATTTATGCTATGAACGTCGCTGTGTTTAGAATATAGATTAATGTTCTTTTTAACATAAATTAGGTTCTCATATACATATTGAGATGCGACTGTCATTATATTTATTTCCTTAAATTTATCCCTCAGTGAATGTCTACAACTTAGGTTATAAATTGCTCGAATGGCTCGTTTCTGCAGCACAAATATAGCTTGAATGTCGGCTGCATTTCCCCACAGCAAAATGCCGTACGACATTACACTATGGAAATAACTAAAATATACTAATCGAGCTGTTTCTACATCAGTCAAATGACGGATTTTATAGACCGCGTAGGCTGCAGAGCTTAGCCGCTTCGACAATTTAGTTACGTGTGGGCCCCACTGTAGCTTCGAGTCCAAAGTAATACCTAAGAACACAGTGGTGTCCACAAGATCCAATTCCGCCCCATTTACTAATACATTGGTTTTCACCTGCTTAACGTTAGGTGTCAGAAATCGAATGCATTTAGTCTTTTTCTCGTTTAATAGTAAATTATTAACACTAAACCAATGCACTATTTTAGCAAGAGCATTATTTACATCGTCAGTAACTGTCTGTTGTCGTTTAAGTTTAAATAAAAGTGATGTGTCATCTGCAAATAACACTATTTCATGACTGTTCTTTAAAAGACAAGGTAGGTCGTTTATATATATGAGAAATAAAAAAGGGCCAAGAATTGAGCCCTGCGGAACTCCCATAGTGACAATAGAGCCTGGGGATCGCTTGCCGTTAACGTCCACTCTTTGGATCCTATTATCCAAATAAGAAATAAGAAGATCCAAGGCAGTGTTTCTAACACCATAGTGATGCAATTTCCTGACCAACGTTTCATGTGAAACACAATCGAAAGCCTTAGACAAGTCACAAAAAATACCTAGGGCATCGTGTGACTTCTCCCAGGCCTCATAAATATGCGTAAGAAGCTCAACACCAGCGTCGGTAGTCGAGCGACCCCTTGTGAAACCGAATTGTTTACTGTTTAATAACTTATGTTTATTAAAATGTCTTTGCAACTGATCTAGCATCAATTTTTCAAATATTTTACTGAAGGTGGGAAGCACAGAAATTGGTCTAAAATTCGTGGGGTCTGATGTGCTACCCGATTTAAACAAAGGTATTATTTTACTATTTTTCATTAGGTCAGGAATTACACCACAGTCAATACATTTATTAAAAATAATTGCCAATTCAGGCGCTACACTGTTGATTATGCATTTTGTAACCTCTACGGAATTTCCCCATAGATCAGCAGTTTTTTTAACATTAAGCGTATTGAAAATTTTTATAATATCTCTAGCGCTAACATATTCGAAATTAAATTCATGGTTACAAATATCAAAATTTTCCTTCAATAGGGACTCGGCTACAGTGGGTGAAGAATTTAAAGTTTTAGTGGTTGAGACTGGAATATCAGAAAAGAAATTTTCAAAAACTGTGGCAACTTCTAAATCTTTTTTAATAACTGTATTGTTAATATTAAGGCTGTAGTTACTACTACGCTGCCTATCTCTTCCAGTCTCCTTATTTATAATTTCCCAAGTCGTTTTTATTTTATTTTGACTATTTTTAATTTTTGAGCTTAAATATCGACACTTAGCTTCACTACAAACTTGTTTGAATAGTTTGGAATAGTTCTTAACATATTTATAAAATTATTTGCTCTTATTATAATTTCTTTCCTCATACAGTTCAAAAAGTTTTATTCTACTAGTAAATATCCCTTTAGTTGCCCATTCACTTAAGTTTGCAGAACCATTAACTGAGATCTGCTTGGGTATAAAAGTTGAGTTAAATTCTGTACAATACATAGCAAAAAAAGAATTGTACAGTTCATCAGGATCATCACTAAAAGGCAAGTAGGGTAATTTACTATTGAGTTTATTTCTAAAAGCTCTCCAAGCGACCTGCAGTTTTTGGCACTACAGTGATAAGTCTCTTAGCCACTTTTTATCTTGCTTATTAAATGTAATCAGTTGTCCACAGTGGTCAGAATCTAGTTGACTTATAACCTTTTTATTAATAGGTGAAATGTCAGTAAATATATTATCTAAACATGTAGCTGACGTGGCAGTTATTCTAGTAGGCTCTAAAAATATATCATTTAGGTTATATGACTGAAATACATTTTTAATTTTTAGGCACATTGACGAGTCCTCTAATAAATTGACATTAAAATCACCACATACAATTTTTTTTTTTCCTAATTTACCAAGTTTTTGTAACACATCATCCATGATACTCTCAAAGCAATCATAAATCGATGATGGAGGCCGGTATACACTCAATACAACAAGCTGCTCCAACTCCACACAAGCTATTTCTATAGTCCGCTCTACAGAGAGGCTCACAATATCTTTACGTTCTTTGAATTTAAGTTGTTTAGTTAACAGTATCAACGAGCCACCATGTATTGCATTTTCTCTGCTGAACGAACTACCAATCTGGTGATTACTGAAATTAAACATGAACTGATGGCTTTTTAACCAATGTTCTGTAATGCATAAAATATCAATGTGATTATAGTTCATGAATAATTCAATTTCAAGGTCTTTTCTCAACATGCCTTGAATATTTTGGTGCACCAGATTAACTGTGTTAGAACTTACTCTGACATTTTGATGATTTGAATGATTTGAATTTAATGTATTTAAATTTAAATTATCTCCATTAATTAGGCAAGAGGTTTCCTCTATTGTCTCAACTTCTAATTTAAATTAATGTCAGCTTGGGTAGCCAAGTTATTGGCTGAATCAATTAAAAAGTCAGATTTTTGCTCAATAGTAGCAACAGGTTTAGTAGCTAAGCTCTTGGCTGGTAAATCAATATAGAAAAAATATAGCGATAAAGCTATTTGTCTTTTTAAACAGCGTGGTAAATACAATTTGTATTTTGTCACATATAAATATTTACTAACATACTTGTTAGTGTCATACGTGTTAGTAGGAAGGGTTTGAAAGACGAAACGCCCTGTAAGTACTGGTAGGCTTCTGCCATATCATGAGAACCAAAGTTCTAGTCTAGTTTTATTTCCCAGGTCGGGTAAAGTGTTCTTGGTTTTAACCATCAGTAATTTGACAGTAGCAGCCCCTGAGTCTGGATTTGTGCCCGATTGATGGCAATAGGCTAGCCCTCTATTACATGAGCCTTAACAAAACTAGCGAAATGTGAGTGTACTATTAGGAACACCTAGGGTAAGCAGACGTTATGAGTATAATAAATAATATTAATAGAGGGACATTCTCTGCTACAATCTGAAGCAGTCTCTGCGAACATGTCATCTTTATTAAGTTGATCTCAACTTAATAAAGATGAGATGGCACGCGAGGGATGCACTTTGTTGAATTCTCAATGCTCCGTTTAACACCTAGAGTTACAAATCCAATGCGCGATATCTTTAAGTGCGTGCAAACGTGGTATAATTTAGGATTTCGTAGTAGTAACGGAAGGTATTGAGAAATAAAATGAAAATAGATATCGACTCAGTTTCCCACGAAATTGGTCCACAGTTCCACACACTATGTACCTACGTATATCTTTATTTAGATCTTTAGAAAAAAGATCCTGAATGAATTAATACAATTTGTCATTATATTTCAATTTATGTGGGAAATCATGTGTGGAGCTTAGAATTTAATGTCTTTGTACGTAGATACCATTTTTTTTCTTTCGTACAAATAACAATTTAATGTCACAAAACACGAATTTTTCTTTTGTGTAAACAAAAAAAAAACTGACAAAAGGCTGATTGCCTTTTTCAGTTTTTTTATTTATATTTTACTATTGATTTTGGAACAGACAATGTTACTCATTCCTGCCTGACAACAATATCAATATTAATAATATAACATTAATTTAATAAAAAAATGTTTGCTCCTGAGAAAATAATTGGTCAGGTGTCAAAAATAATGCATCTTTTTTTCGCCTCAACAGGCACCCCACCTTTAATCCTAATTGGATAGAAGGACCTGGCAGGCGCAGTAGTCTACACACGTATAATTGAAGTACCTAGTACAATGTAGCCCTGGTACATGATAGCATTGTGCGTTGTCCAAATATTGCAAATGGCCGATCAATTTCGTAATGAAATGGCTAATTGAGTTGATACAATAACTTTGAAATAATATTCAGTTGGTTGGAATTTTGGTGTGCGAGAATTCGTGAAATGTTGTATTTGATGCAATAGCCTACGAAAATTTGTATGTTTCAAATTTGTGTGTATCAACGGCCGAACGAATTTGAATTAAGTTTGGCACACATAGTATATAACCTGCATTAACAAATAGGATACTTTTATCCCGATAGTACGTTCCGCTGGGATAATTTCCGACCTTCACCGGAAAAAGCTAGGGAGACATAAACAGGAGGACAGTTTTGGTGTGACGAATCAGGACGTCTATGATTCTAATGAATTGGCCGAGATTATGATTAAAGTACAAAAGGAGAAAGAGATGCAATTTGTGTGCTTCATCATTTCTAGACGGCTCGGTCAAGAATTCTAATACAAAAATGGAACAGTGGAGGATGAGTTGAAAAATTAACCACCACCGTTTGATTCCCAAAAGGGGAACATAGAAATAGGTTATAAACAAAACGTGTCACTGTGTTACTCCATGATTTCCCAACTGAGTACTAACGAAACTGGAATTTTATGGATTCTGGACTTAGTTTTACGATTTCTATGGCAGTTAAATAGTTCAATAACAAAATACTGTCCGGGTTAGTTCATTATTTAGTTGTTATTATTAATAATGTAGTTTTATCGGGCTACGCACATGTTTATCCTGAATTGTACCAATTGCACTGCCTCTTTGGTCTAGTGGTCGTAAGCACTACTGCTGAGCAAAATGTCCTGGTTTCGATTCCCAGGTCAGTGATTGTGTTATTGAGATTTTCTATCTGAAATTTCTTAGTACCAGCCCTGAGGCTGGATTTGTTCTCGGTTGGTGGCAATAGGCTCGCCCCTATAACATGGGACTTAAACATAACTGGCGAAATGTGGGTGTTTTATAGTTATACTTTTGCCCAACCCTTCGGGAAACAAGGCGTGATGTTATGTAGCTATTTCAGTCGAACTTTTTTATAATCAACCTGTACGAATGCTGGTTTATGCACAACCGTTACCACCAGTGTAGCTTCTAAAAAAATATTCATATTTTTTTGTTAGTTTTTTTTTTTAAATTACTGATTGTCGTCTGGCATTTCCGACAAAGCATTACAAATTATAGCCATTTTTTGCAGATTTATTACGGTGGTTTATTAGGGTAAAACCAGGATAGATGCCCCAGGGGTATAGTTGCACCAATTGTAATTACTCTAGTTTCGAGGATAAATCGCATGCTATTTTAATAATCTATCGAAAGACTCTCCAACTACCACTAAGTTGGCCGTGTCGCATTTCTCTGTGCGATTGCATGGGAAGGTAAAATGTGATCAAAATTTTTGCGGGATAGATGTCCCGTTTCTCGGCGGGGCATCTATCCTAAACGTAATTTATCTGGGTTAGGCAACTATCCTTTACGTGGACTAGATGTCCCAAAATATAAACGTCCGCAAAAATCGTTAATATTCTGGAATCATTATAGAAAATAATGTGTTTTACTTTTCATAAATTTGTAGATAAAACCAAAGTATTATTTTACAAATATAGTATTTTGCTTTTTGTACTGAAAGATCTAAAGTGATTTCACAAAGTGTGACAACTATCGGGATTTTAATTTTAGCCTATGTTCATAGTTTAATGTTTAAGGGCTTAATTTATTTTGTAGTTCTTCATAATACTTACTTAAAAAACGTAAATAAAATAGAATTGCCAACAGCAGCGTCTAAACTAAGGGCATCTAATCATGTCTGCGTCAACAACAAACTTTAAACTTTAGTTTAATGGACTTGCCGAGCGGTGTCACGGGGCGATTAAGTGATGTCCCGCGTTGATCGGCACACGGAACAACCGAAACTAAATTAAACGGGACGGTGGGAGTGACAGTTTTAAAGAGTGACGGGAAGAATTTGATGGTATTTATCAATTTGTTATGAGACGACGGTATGAGAGCAAGTCGTAAGTCGTCGGTTTGAACCCAGATAAGCGCGTGTTTCACTATGTGAAAATAATTTCATTACTGCTGATCTTAAAAGAAAGAAAGAAAGAAAATACGTTTATTTGCGGTAAACATGACGCAAAAAAGAACAGGAACACACAAAAATAAGAAAAGGTTGAGGAAAAAATGCGTCACATTCACGCAAAACGGCTATCGCTCAGCATTATGCTGCGACCCTGCGACAGAGCCCCAGCGCTAGTTTTCAGCGATAGCCGGCTTTGACGTAATGACGTCGCTCGGTGCATCAACCAAATATTAGGACACTACTGGAGCAGCGAACGGATTTTTTTTTTTTGGGTGGGAAATCATCAGATATCTTCTCCCGCTCTGGGTGGAGCAGGAGGGCGTGTCAGACTTTTACTGACTAAAACCCACCCGTGTTCCCACAGTTGCCTGTGTGCCAGGGGCCGCGGTATCTCTTTCGAACGACCCGCACCCCTGGCAGGGTACAGCGAACGGTGAAGGGAAACATTCGAAGACATAATGTAACATCTATCAACCCGCATAGTGGATTACGGTCCACTTCCTCTCATAGAGAGGAGGCTTGTGTCCCAGCAGTGGGAATATTATAGGCTGAATTTAGTCAATTTGGACGATCAAGAGTCGTTGTGATTTCTTTTCCTGATTTTGATGGAGTGAGTTCCTATTGATTCTCCAGCCTCCCGTCTCCAACATAAACGCAACCTTATTTGCTGTTTGACTAATTTAAGACACAGTAGGGTTTCCCGTAAGTGTAATTTCGCACACGTAGATCTAAAGGGAGCTAAGTAAAAAATTGGGAGTTTTGACTTATGCTTACCATTGAATTCCTTAACTCACTACCTATCGACCAAAAAAACAGATTTAAAAATATTTTTCTACTAGAACTTGCAAAGTAAATATGTATACAGATAACTTCTACAGTGCAGGAACACGGTAAACAGTATTTGACGTTTTCTGAAAAAAGTGCTTTTTTGCATTAACTCGGTTTAGATCTAGATGTGCGGTTTGTAGACCAAACGAATTACAAATTCAAAATTGACAAAGTTTTGAATCAAGGCGCAGATAAAGATTGATGTTATTGTTCTACGCGATGTATATCTGTATAAAGAAACCTAGGGAATCCCTTACACAGGAAATAAGTTGTCAGATTCTTTAACTGTTAACGCTGCGGGACTTTATTTTATATTAATAATAAACCATTTATTTTTAGGTTACAAAGACCCATAGATAAATACCCTTATTGTTCCGTGTGGTGTCGGACCTAAAAAAATAGCACCATCCCGTTTCTTCCCGTGGGTATCGTAGAAGGCGACTAAGGGACGAGAATGGGCAGCTCTATGCATTTTATCACCATACTGCGATCGCCAACCCGCCTGCCAAGCGTGGCGATTATGGCAAAACCCCCGTTTTAGGAGAGGCTTATATCCAGCAGTGGACGTCCTTTGGCTGAAATGATGATGAGGAAATATACCAAATTGTGTTAGTAAATAAAACTTAAAACTATGTTAGTATCACTTATTTGCACTAAGTCTTTGTGCGTTCCGGTGGCACAAGTCCCGCTGCGTCTGACTGTCTATCTGTCTGAACGCAATAAACTTTAAAACGGTTTAGTCCATGTTCAACCCCACAATCTTTACCCCCGGCCATGTTGAACCCCTAAATGCTGTCCATATTCAACCCCTGGGGGGGTTGAACATGGACTTTTATTTTTTAATGTCTTTAATCCACGTTCAACCCTCAATGGACAGTAAAACACAAAAGATTTTCTCATTTTCCCTATTTTTTTAACCGACTTCAAAAAAGGAGGAGGTTCTCAATTCGACTGTATATTTTTTTAAATGTTTTTTACCTCATAACTTTCGACTGGGTGAACCGATTTTGATGATTCTTTTTTTATTTGAAAGCTCGTGCTTTCCGTGTGGTCCCATTTCAATGTCATATAGATCTGATGATGCGTTTCGGAGACAGACAACGGAACTCTTCAAAAAATAACAGAAAATCAACCGCGATTGCTGCTATCACATAAATATGCATTGTTTTGACCCCAAGGATGATGAAATTTCGAATTAGTGGGGTAGGTACTATAACTAAAAAGTGAAAAAAAAAACTTTTTCCAAAAAAAATAACCGAATTCCGAAAAAACACTATAAAGTGAAAAATAACTTTAATTTCGGAAGGCGGTGACAAAAAATTTAAATACATATCCAAATTCATCGCCTTCCGAAATTAAAGTCATTTTTCACTTTATAGTGTTTTTTCGGAAGTCGGTTGTTTTTTTTTTGGAAAAAGTTTTATCTATTAGCTATTTGCCCTATATTTCTGCAGTTACTTTGAAATTCAAATGAGTTTATTCTACCTTTTTAATAGTTGGCCAGTCGTTACAATTGCATTACTTTATTAATAGTTTTAATTAAACAAAAAGGATTGAAGTGACTTTGACAGTGACACTTATTGTATTTCTGAAAATGGCCGACATTCCGTCTACGAGTAGCGTTTTCTTTAATTTTGATTTCGTGACTTCTAAGCGTGGAGGACGTGATGGAAATTTCGGCCCTTGATAGAGTTATCCCACCTACATTGCCATTCGGATAAAAGTTCTTCCCAGACGTCCGTCTGCGGTTCAAATAATCTAGAGATCATAACACGGTCATGTTGTATTAAAAAGTTTGCGTCCATGGTCTCTCGTTTGGAATACTACATTGTAGCACATCGCTGCACCTCAAGATCGACTGGAAGTACACCTGCAAGTACCGGTAGGACTTAAGTACTAAGCGTCCTATACGCTTTACCGCCCCTATAGTAGCCGTATCGACCCAGACAGGTTTAAAGTCAAAAATGATAAACGCCAAGTAGCTCATCATGATCAATGTTAACCAAAAAGCCATGTTTTCTTTTTTTACCCTATGAAATATCAATTGTAAAGAAAATAAATACACTTCTGCTCTCAGTAATACTTTAGTGTCATTATTAGTTACCTAACAACAATGGGTTGAATTTGGACAAAGAAAGGATGACCAATGTATTGAAATCCATGTTCAACCCCTGGGGGGTTGAACATGGAAACATTTAGGGGTTCAACATGGTCGGGGGTAAAGATTGTGGTGGTTGAACATGGACTAAACCTTTAAAACTATTAAACGGATATTCATACAGTTTTGACCAATGGACGGAGAGATTCATGAGAAAGGTTTTATTAATGTTTTGTGTATATTGCCAGAAATATGATGATCACTGTTGAAGATTTCGGAAAAATTCATGGCGGCTGGGAGCTTTACTTGCGTGAGCCGCGTAATCATTGGATGTTTGGCACACAGATGGTTTATGACCTGGGTTAATACAAAAGTACTTCAAATCTCGGTAGTACGTTCTCGTGGGATATTTTCCGACATCCACGCAGACGAAGCTGCGGACAAAAGCTAGTATAATTATATAACAGTCACACCCATTTGAATGACCGCAATAGCAAAGCTTTGAGACAGGAATGGTGACACATTTAGCTCATGACCGTGGCTAGCTGAGTTACAGCCCTTCTACTTTAATTGCGAAGCGGTCTTTTCAAGCGATCAAGTCGGGCGAAGATACCCTTTTTTTTTATTACGTGGCGAAATCCTCATGGATGTCCTCCGCCCTGGGGTGGGCGGAGGGGTCTGTCAGACTCTTACTGACTGACCACCCCGGTGTTCCATCCCACACTTGCACCGGGGATTAGGGGATCTTATGCGTCTTCCACGACCCCTGCTAGTGCCGGCCCGCCTCTGCGGGCTACCTCGAGTTAGGGCGGAGTGAGGTGTTAAACTCCCCCCCTTTCATACTAGAGAGGCGCGCGTGGAACTTTACGCGCCGCCATCTCGGGTCCTAACGAATACAGGGCGACGGATCCGGGGAAATCCGTTACCGGGGACCCATTTATGGAGGCTGGAAGGGGGCATTGTCTACCCTCCGCCGACGCCCGGCGCGTCTGCTGTGGATCGGGTTAGCGGAAGCTATCTCCCGCTCCTTTTCCGCAGCCTCTTCTGCAAAATGACTGTTTCGCAGAAGTATACCACCGCGCAGCCCGGTATCTAGGGGGGGGGGGAACGGGGCACCCGCCCAGGTCGACAGTTTGCGGGGGTGCCAAAATCATAATATATTATGATTCAAAATAAAAAAAACTTGCTCCACAAAGCGCCTAGCATACAGAAACCTGGTTGGATCACCGTCAAATTGTAAGAAAAAGGCGCCACACGGGCCCACTCCTAATTAATTTATCTGAAACGCTGGAGAGGGACGCCACTATCAAGTCTCTGCCGCGGGTCGTAAAAATCGTAGATTCAGGGCTGCCACCGCGTCCCAGGACTCCTCGCTGCCGACCATTGAGTCGACAACGGCCAGCAGCGATATGTCACTGCCGACTCCTGAGATGAGGGCAAAGCGCAGCTTGTGCCAAGCGGTACACTCTGCCAGCGTGTGCCGAACCGTGTCCTCTCGACAGGCAACGCAGTGGTGATACCGAGGGCGAAGATACCTATCTTAAGGTATTGAAGACACGGAGCTACATTTCCAGCTAGCCCGAAATTGCACAGGTAGAATTAGGTTACCAAAATCTGTGTCTAAGATCTCCTAGACACTAAGTCTTTCATGTAATCATTAATCAATCTCCAATCCCAGCCTTTTCCTAACTATGTTGGGATCGGAAAGCTACGCTTGCCGCGGTTAGCCCAAAGATGGGTGACCATCCTTACATACCAAGACACCTCTTGGCCTCGGAAAGGACGCTAAGCCGTTGATCTCAGCTGTCATTAGTGGATCTTTAACAGTTGTTACGGATCGTCAGAAATTCCGAAAGATTCCAGAAAGGCCGGAAATTTTGACAACCAGTCTAACCAAGTGGTATCGTATTACCCAGAAACTGGGTCGTGGAGGTCAGTTATGCAGTCGTTCCATGTAAAGTACTGGTACTCCGCTGCATCCGATGAAACTGGACGCTAACCCCAACATTATCATCATCCTAGCCTTTTTTAGCCCAAGCGTCTTCCTATCTGACCTCCACAACCTATTTCTACGTCTAAATATACACAGAAACAAAAATAGGTAAAATGAGGGAATTGATTGTTTAGCAAATAGGCAACCAACTTTAAATGCCCGTGTACTCATTGTCAGTTGTATGAAATGGCTATAACACAGAAAATTGACGAAGTGTGTCAATCTGAAAAAAAATATTCATTTCCCCGACAAGTACATAGAACTCACTTAAAAATGTTTTCACTTAAAATTACAAAGAGAAAGATACTAGAAACTTAAAGCCTTGAAGCAAATTTCTCCTTAGGGATCTTTTAGCTCTTGGCTATCTCCAGCGAGCCTCTGAAGTCTCAAACTCAACATCTAATTAAGATTAATTTAAGTAATTTAAAGAGGTATTCCACGTTGCAGTACCTAATGTTGAAACGCTTTCTTTAAATTAAAACGAGATAGAACATACACTATATCCTTCGTTCAGCTGTTGTCATTCTGTAGAACTTTGAACACACGCTATGGGGCTTAATCCCATTTCTGGCAATTTTAGATCGGAATTTAAAAATAACTCTTTAATCTTGAAGTTAATTAGTTTTCCGTTTATTGGTCTTCTTCCATTTAATACTCTTTAATTTTTTTAATAAACATGTATAAAAACAAAGCAGGAGCAGGGTCCAAGCAGTGGTAGTCAGAGGTCTAGAGAGAGGACCTCCTTACTATGCGTGCCGTGTCCAGGAATACTGCAAGCCCTTGACCCAGCCGCACAATGACAGCCTCCTAAGCTGTTGGTTGAGACTCATCGCTTTTATGCCATTTACTGTTAAGATCATCGGTACAATGATTGCAGAGTCCACGTCCCACATGTAGACAACCTCGTGTGCTAAGTCAAAATTCTTGATTTTTTAGGTTAATTATTACTATTAAGAAATGGAACTCAGTAGCAACTTACTTACTTATGATGTCGCAATGGTACAATCTTAAACCGTATCTACGGAAACAGCAGACCATAGATCTCACACCAGAAATAATTTAAATGTCTCATCTCTCCAACAGCCAAATTCCACTAAACCCGACCAACTTTTCGACTAAACCTGAAACTAGTAAACACGGTAATACATTACAACGGGCCCAACCGTTTGTCAAACGAAATTCCCATTGGATTTAATTTGTCACGTATTTACATAATAAATGAACGCCTCCGCCTCGAAGCGGTGTAATCCGGTTTAATCTGGTTTAATCCAGCTTAAACCGCTTTTATACATCATTGAGAGACTTGATTCCCGATCGGGACACAATTTGCATGTTATTCCGTGTTAATACCTTAATAGTGGGTGTGCCGTAATTTTGTAATGACATTATTTGCATAATGTCGCTCGAGGAGGTTGCTTTGGGGAATACATGAGTTTAATGAAGCAGAATGTCTTTGGGACTAATTTTTGAGACGAGGGATTGATAATGACGGATTTGCATTTTGATTGTAAGTTTTGTTTAAGGTTTGCTTTGAATACAATATCAGGCTGCTCATATCGCTAGAAGAATAAGAAGGGAAACATGCGTTAGTTTTAGTAACTGTGTATGTGTCATAAATAGAGATCGGATATTCGGATGCATATTTAACCTAAAGTTGCAAAATGTTGGCTAATATGGAATGCGCTTTTGTATCGAAATAATCTTTATTCAATTTCTGTTAATTTTTTTTTACTAACACACATCACCCCCTCCCTTACACCCTACATACATATATTTGCATCGGGGCTTAAACATTAATTCTAAATAAATATGTATCTGAATAGTTTTGCAATGCTAATAATTTAGAAGTCGCTTCCATACTATACACCTGACTAGTTATGCACTCTCGGTGTTCCTGGCATAAATATGTTTTTAAAAGCCGCTTCCATACTTTCATAACCAAAAATTAACTTTAGGTCAATATGTATCCGAATATCCGATCTCTAGTCATAAATCATAATATGTAGTTACTTTTGTGTGGCAAAGTTAAATTCTAGGCTTTGGTTTTGTATTTTTGTGCGTCAATGCTTATTTTGTCTGCCTCTTCTGCAATACTTATCTGAATAAACCAAAATGGTCTAAGATTTCTTTAAGACTTCTAATTAGATTTTCAGTTGCTTTAGTCCGGGATTATAAAGAAGTGTGTTTGCGATTTTTTAAGTGTGTGTGAAGTGGCACATTGATTATTTTCTTACGGTATTTAATTCACTACGGTAATAATATATACCATTGCTTATGTTACTTATTCTACTGCAATGTTTATCTGAATAGTCCAGGCATAAAATGATGTATTTTTTTTTATATCTTCTTTAAAAAAAATCAAACTTTTTTCACTATTAACTTATATATTAACTTAGACAGCTACTGAGAACCTGCTTAATCAACATGAAAAAACATAAATATTAAGTAATCAATCGCTAATGAATCCCTAATAAAATATAAATAATTATAATTACTAAAGCAAAAAAACTATAAACGCGTCCTTTATCTTAAACAGTAGCCTCATTTAATTAATCTTCATGTGTCATAACATAACACTAGCACACTCATATCAGCACACCCGCACCAGCACTCACTCTCTCACACATAGTACATACAAACACACCCTTGCACCTCGTGAATGTGGCACATTCATACTTTTGTATTTTAGTACCTAATTTTATATGGATTCCCTAACTACAGGCATGCCTAAATTGGGAATCCAGTAACTCAATATTTTTATTTTCACTACAGACGCTTGAAATAATGTTTGTAGTGAGATGATGAAGGGGCCCTAGTGTCCGTAACACAGGTTAATTCTTAGCACGGAACTGGGTTTTGCTCCACTGTCCACTGCTTTATTCGTATCCATCAATTATTATGTAGTATTTAAGTTAACCTGTACTCAAAGTTTTTTGTGAAATAATTTTTTTTTTGAATATGTCATTATTAAATCTAATAATGTTTTGTAAATTTCTTTTTGTAGGTAACCTTTTATTTATATTAAAGACTTTTATCACATTATTAAAATCTTCTACACAACATTATTACAATAATAAACTGAACCCAACTCTCATCACCAAGTATAAAATTCCTTGCTGAAGAAAACTCGTTGTATAAAGACCTTCTTTTTCCTTAGAATTTACACCTAAACTTCATTATACAGTTTTAATCTGCCTTCGTAATAGAGTTTTTCAAAGTTTCATCCTTGCCTCTAAACTGCGAGGCCTTTGTCAAAAGAAATGAAATTTTCTTTTAATATTGCACGTTATATTTTTTGCTTAGAAAGTGGAAATCATATTTTTCTAAACAAAGCCATGACACACTGGTGATTCTATCCGCGGTTTCGCCCACGTAAATGTCGGAAATCAATAAATATATCACATAAACACATTTACAATAAAACATTTTTGCTGAGAAAAAAAAACAAATGACTTCAAAAAAAAACACTACAAAGTGAAAAATAACTTTAATTTAAAAAAAAACACTACAAAGTGAATCCAAAATATCCAAAGATACCGATTCCCAAATCGGTATCTTTGGATATTTTGGATTCACTTTGTAGTGTTTTTTTTTTGGAAGTCGGTTGTTTTTTTTTTTTATTTAGGAAAAAAGATTTAATTTCTCACCTTTTACTTATGGCACCTACCCCACGCTACTTGGACTTGCGGACGGTGAATAATGGATAGTTACGAGTAGCTGTCCGGTAAGGACCAAGCCCGGGTCGACGGCGCGTTTTGTTCCACGCGCGCCTCAAAGAGATGTCAGCAACAACTGGTGGGGAATGCAAGGGCCGATGCCTGCCGGGGCTGCGGATTGTTCGAAAGAAATACCGTGGCCCCTGGCACACAAGCAACTGAGGGGACACGGGGGTATTTTATTCAGTAAAAGTCTGACACGCCCTCCTACTCCGCCCAGAGCGGGAGAAGTTATTTCAAGTGATTTCCCACCCAAAAAAAAAACCCCACGGTACTACGTATACCACTACTGACCAGGTAAACAGCAGGGCAGGAAATAGGTATTAGAATATCATCATGGTACACAAAGTGGATTAAATACGTATAATCAAAGCTAACGCAAAAACTATCCAAGTAAAGCCAATAAAATTCATATGAAATCCTTGAAGCACACAGAACCATAACCTATCCATTAAAAAAAAAATTAACCGACCCACGATTCCCGGAGATATCGCGGAACAAACATACATACCAAAAAAACAGATGATTTCAGAAACGCCTCCTTTTTGAAGTCGGTTAGAAACACAATAGCACTTCATTACAAACCCAGTTCAAAGGGTCTGAAGCAATTTAAAAATTAATAACAAATCTCAATGAAACAGGGAGACATGTAAACAAGAGTGATCTCTATAACAAAGTCGTTGATTCGCCATCAACCGAGACGGGGGAACCTACCCTCAATTCAATTAAACTTTAACCAACTTCTAGTAAACAACACAATTAATTTCCCTCCAATGCATTTTGTACTCTATCTTGAGTGACATTCGATTTATTATTGGGTGGCGAGAGTAATAATGTCAATTATCAAAATGCGATTGTTTTGATATTATAAGGCCGAAGTTCAAATGAGTTTATTATGATGGAACTATAATAGTGACGACATTATTGTGGGATGTGTTTTGGAGCAGTCTACGAGTAAATTACATTCGACACTACACAAATCTAATTCAAGAAAACGTCCGGGAATGTGCACTATCGTTTTGATTACAACACTTACCTACTATTTTTACGTTATTTAAAAACTAAGTCTTAAAATTATTATTCAGGATAAAATTTTAACCAGTGCGCAAACTGTAATTATGAATTCAGCATATGATTGAACCCCTAGAGTAAAAATTTATAGTGGGTTTTCAAAAAAAATCTGCGGTTCCATACATTTTGACCGCGTAGGTATTGCACTTTTCTATGAAACAGATGATTTTTTTTTTATATAACTGACGAAAAATTTCTACGCTAGGGGGTCTAGAATGATATGCTGAATTGAGGCCATGAGAGCCAGAATCAAAAGTTTACAGTATTAAGGAAAGAGCAGAAGGCCTGATTGCAGATACTTATAACTTTGTAAATGAAGCAAAAATGGATAAATGCTGCTATCTATGGAAAAAAAGAATACATTTTAGGCCACTATTGTTATAATTATTACTTTCATAGTTAAGAGCTGATTCCAATACAAAGATCAATATTGAAATAAAACTGCAGTTAGGCCACTCTGGCTCTCATGGCCTCAATTCATGGTTACAGTTTGCGCACTGGTTAACATTTTATCCTGTATAAAATAAAAGAATCATAAGGGTATCAAATAATTCGTACGCATCAGGCAATAGTAAAGGTGCCCAAAATGATAGTTGATTGCCTGATTCTTGCCAAAAAATAGGTCAGCCTCTGGTCACGTGAAGACTCGACCAACTGCTTGGAAATGTCCCGTAAAAATAAGTGGGGCCCATGCGCATAAGTGGCCATGAGTTTCAACCCCAAACGGCACAAAAATAATTACCAATAACACTGGAATATTTGCGCCGTTTGAGGTTTTCCGCACCTGCATCAGCCGCCCTAGCACAACCCAACGCGTACTTGTCTTTTTCCAGATAAATATAAGAAGAGGGCCTAGACAACAATTTGACATTCTATTAGTGAAAATGGTGGTGGAACAGTGAAAAATATAGTTATAGTTGATTGCTACTGGAACCCTGATGACAATCTTGATGAAAATCGTTGTAAAAATACGAAAAGCCTTGAAAGCGATTCTCACCTATATCAGCCTAGACAAGTGGCAAACGCTTGTAAAGCGTTTTTCTACGTCAGCTTTTCAGATACGTATGAAAAATGCTTTGAATTCATCAGAAAAATGTTTAGGTACTTCTGTAGTACCAAAAAACATCTGAGAAATTCCCTATGAAGAATGGTTATTTCTTAAAAAGTATGTTCAAAAACTGAATGTGACGTTACATAGCTCATCCAGCAAACGATCGAGATGCTTCCAACGATACCTCCTTGTCAGATTATGCAATTTAGAAGATATGAGGGAACAGATGAACATACATATACCCACATACATACATACGGGTCAAAATCATAGCCCTTCTTTTGCTTCGCCATAGTCGGGTAAAAACTGGAGGAGTATGCAGAAATGCTCTATATCTACAAGTTCAATTATTCGGTGAAAAGTGTCAACACAACCAAGAACAAAGGCTTGAGATCTACCAATAAAATAATGGGCTGATATTGACGAAACAAGAGAATGTTGGATATCTAATATCCATTGTAAAACGGTTGTAGACGTAGCAACGTTTGATCTTACGTACGCTTGTAATATTGAGGCCATGAAGTCAGCGAGGCTCTGACTGTGATCAGTGCCCGCTGAAGTATGTTTTTCGCTGTCTTCCCAAAGTTCTACTTTGAAGTGACTGATTTTACAGAATATGGCGTGCGGCGGGAGTGAATGATCAAAAACATTCAAAATCAAAAGTCATTTATTCAAACTAGGCTGAGAGTCAGTTCTTTTTGAACGTCATAATTACATAAGACAGTCCGCCCAAAACGCCCGCCCTTCACCACTTCCTAGTGCTTTAGCTGGGAAGACGAAGTGGCGCAACAAACTCCCCAGCAGCATAGCTGTCTGTTATTGTTACACTGTAATGTGTGATCTGTATGATTATATTGTATCGTTTGACATTTCCTTATCACTAAGATTCAGGTTTTTTGGTACACGTAGGATGTACGATAATGTATGATGATCATTTAGGTGCTTTATTATAGTAGGTACATAAATAATTTAACGAAATTAAAACACTTGTTGAAAAATCAACAATATTTCAGAATTTTCGTTCCTTAACTTTAAGAGAATTGCAGAATGTTATTTATTTTTACCGGGATCCTAATTGCGTATCACACTATCAATCACAATTTGAATCATTTTACAGGATATTGCTAATCCATTGCTTCATATGTTCGAAAAATTCGTCTGTCACGACGTAACTAACGCAATAATTTTGATGAACTGTCAAAATGAACGCCATTCGTATTGTTAGTGTGTAACGAAATTACCCCGCAGTTGCCATTTGCTAATGTGTCACCGCGTCAAGTGACAGGCGCTATTGTATATTGTAGATTCGTGGGTATTATAAAAAATCTCTGAACTGAGAAGCACACAAACATCTTTTACATTATTTATTTAAGTATTTTCTAAACATTTTTTTAAACTAGTTTTCAAGTATGTATCTTTATTATTTACCTACGTCCGTGTGTCACTGCGCGGTGCCAACTGAAAACCAGCGCTGGGTTTCTGACGCCCAGCAAATGCTGAGATGGTAACCCTTTCGGTATGGGCACGCTCAGCACATTTTTACTGCAATTTTATTGTCATGTTTATTGTTCTTTTTTATGTCTTTGTTGCTGTTGTGTTGTGTCTGTGTCGAATAAATGATTTCTATTCTATTCTATTCTATTTGTTCATTCATTTTCATGTTCATTGATATCTTTCTGGTTATCTTTCGGGTTTTCGACAGTGTACAAAATATAAAGTAATATTTTGTACACTGTCAAAAACCCTTTTTATCGCTCATTTGGAGGCCCCAAAGTAATACTGATGACTGTCCCTTGTTTCACCTCCTGCGTAGTAACGCATCGATCACGTCGTCGCTTACGCAAGTTTCGTCAACTTTCCTGAGACAAATTGTAGCCATATTTTGACGTAATACTGTCATAACTCTGTTTGTTTTTGCTGATGTAGGTTCTGGACGAAATTGTGTCATTTTCTATCTTCATGACATAAGTTTTGTACGAGATGTAGGTAAAGGGTTTACGTCTTGTACGGCTCACTATGTTCAAAGTTTTATAATGACAGCGTCTCTTAAATCGTATGAGAAAATGGGCGAGCTTTTTGTTGCAGTATTAAGAGAAAATTCATAAAGTAAGCATACTACAATCAGTCGGTTTGTTGTCTGTGGAAATATTAAAAAAAACTTAAATTATTACCTATTTGAACAATATCTACATTGTTGGAATTTATAATTGAAAACTTATGACTATTAAGTTAAGGAGTATGCCCCATAGTTGCGTTGTTGTATGTAATGATGAATGAATTTTAAATGATTAATTAATGAAAGTTAACAGTTAACTTTCATTAATAAATGTAGGCACAATATTTAAACTGTTTGGTAGTCCTATTCCTATATAATAAAATAGTTATTGAATACTTCCAAAAAAAGTAATTCCTACGAGGTGTGCGCACGAGTCTCATGCCGAAAAAAATGTTTTTTTTATTTTTATTTTTGCCAGTTTTTCTGTTTGTCGTGACGTATGTTCCGTATTGGCGCAAAAACGGCTTAACAGATTTAGATGATATTTGGCACACAAGTAGTTTATAGCCTGGATAAACACATGGGGTACTTTTAGTCCCGGTAGTATATTGCCGTGGGATATTTTCCGACATCCATGGGAGCGAAAGCTAGTTTAAAATAAATAAATATGAGCACATTCAGTGTCTTTTTAATAATTGCTACGTAAATTACTATTTAAATTTATGTCTATTTCGGAAAACCAAACTAGGACATTTCGTCTAGTTTACGTAGTTGTCTACTACAAAGGGTAGTTGTTATATAATATTCTCACTTCATTAAAGGACTGACAAGGTTTCATAACGAGGGCTTTAGAACCAAAATATCATATTTCTAAGCTGAGTGTGGCTTCTTTAGCTGCGCAACCGATTGGTATTGTTTCGAAGTCTTCCGTTACCATAGTGCGTGATGGATCTTGTAATGTAACATTTATTGTTCTCAACATTTTTAGATCACTTCACAGACCTAAAAATTATGATGTAAAAGCTGGAATTTTTTATTATAGGTGGGTAGAATGAGAATTGTCCTTATTTGACATTTGTCACGATTTTAATGTTAGTTAAACCTCTCAATCCCCGCTAATGAGACTCAATTGATTTTCTATTGTATCGTACCGAAAAGCGCCCGCACGGGACTTGACTAGAATTGTATTGCACCGTGTCAATGCTGCGTATATAAATTTTAAGGGTATGCTAAAGAATATTTTTTTTTTGTAAGAGTAAAACAATCAAGTGAAATTGCACTAGGTAGGGCACAGTGCCCGCAGAACGGATAGTTGTACGGGCTTAAAGTTTCTGGAGTGGCGACCGCGTACCAGAAGACGTAGCGTTGGATGGCCTCCTGAAAGGTGGCCGTTGAGCTTCTGAAGGCTGCAGGAATCCGCTGAATGCGGGAAGCACAGAACCGGTCGAAGTGGCAGTACTTGAGGAAGGCCAATGTCCAGCAGTGGACGTCTTTAGGCTGAGACGATGATGAAAAAACAGATCATAGATATCAAACAGTATAATACTTAATTACATACATAACATTTGGGTTGGGCAGAGGTTTACCTATAACCACATTTCGTCAAAGCGGGCACATTACTTAACAATCACAATTTTTCAGACTTTGAGTTACACTTTAGTATTTCTCAAACATTTCGGTAGGTACTCTTTTATTTCCTCCCCTATTTACAAATTAAGTTTATCGACCGCGAACCAACAGTCAGTCTGCGTTTACACAGAAGTCGTATCGTAAATTTTACTATCGACTCTATGGGCCGACACTCCCGGCCGTAAAGAGCACATTGCACGTTTTGTTTGCTTTTAAATTTACTGCGACGGTACCAGGGGCTAGTGGATAGGCAACAAAACCAGTTTAGTTCTGTACTATACAGTATGGAAAAAAGCAACTAAATACGAGTCAGATTTGTACGCGACCAGCCGTACCACCGTACAATATTCATAATTTCAGCCGAAGGACGTCCATTGCTGGACATAGGCCTCCCCCATGCTCCTCCACTTTGACCGGTCTTGTGCTTCCCACATCGAGCGGATTCTCGTGACCTTCACAAGGTCATATGTCCACCTTGTGGGAGGCCTTCCCACTCTACGTCTTCCGGTACGCGGTCGCCACTCCAAAACCTTTCAGCCCCATCTGCCATCTGTTCTGTGAGCAATGTGCCCTGCCCACTGCCACTTAAGTTTAGCAATTCTTCGGGCTATGTCGGTTACCTTGGTTCTCCTGCGGATCTCTTCATTTCTGATTCGATCGCGTAGGGAAACTCCGAGCATAGTGATATGACCCATTGTGAGCGACCACATTTCTGTACACATAGGTCATCATTGGCAACCAATGACTATATAGCCTCTTGACTGCTCATAAGGGCGACTTAAGCTCACGACACATAAATGAAATTGCACTTATACTAGATGACATTACGAGGGGCCATTTTAGTTGTGACCAGTTATTGGATCTCTGCACACGCGGTTATTTTGATACCTATTCAAACATTTCTGCATAAATAAAAACAATATTATGAGTTTCTGCTCAATTAAATGGTGTGGGAAATCGCCTAAAACATCCAGCTATAAAATAATGGCATAAAATTTCATTGATAAGTAAAATATGTTTATAATTTAATAATATTATGAATAATTGCAGGGCTCAAGCTAAACTGGTTGTTTACATAAAGTGGCGCAAAAAAGTATACCGCGTTGATGTCTTTTTGAAAAGTCCCTTTCTATCATTAGGGTATTGTCAATACGTCTGTCTCATTATATTTTGTACTATTGCTGTAGTGTTGCGACAACTTCAAGTCGAAATCGATGATAAAAAAAATCGATGTTTCCTAATGGTAAAAAGTAATTTTACATATTAGATTTCGAAATATTCCGGAATTGAATGAATTTGAATTTCATTTATGCGAATTTATTGTTCTTACCGACAGGGATTGACATTGCCATTACTTTTATTAGACATACTTTAAATTAGTCGATTAAATTTGCTGATTGATTTAATTGAATTTAACTTAAGGAAGTGTTCCGTCAGTGTTTTGTTTGCACCCAGTTAACACCCTATCAGTAGAGTAAAAAAAAAATGTAGAATTAATGGACGTCGATTTTATCGATATCGATATTATTGTTGCAAAACTGACTTGCGAATCACTATTTCTGCAACATTCGTCCTGACATTGTTGCATCGGCCAATCACAACCGCTGTATTTTCTTCGTCCCCCGGCCCGCAGTGGTGAGTCGTGTGCCTAGACGAAATCGGTCTATCAGCTCTCAAGTGGTTTAATTCTCTTTGTTGGCAACACACACTGGTCAAAGACTTTCGTCTTGAGACACTGTGGTATTTGGGACGAAAAGATAATGCAAAGCCTCACGAACTCTGCCCAGCCGAGTCGATTTGACTTCTTTCTCGATGTTGGACCTACCTAACTGGACAGTTTGTCCCAGGTAAACGTACTCGTCCACAACTTCGAGGGTAGCGCCTCCGATCGTCATGAGAGTGGGTGTTACATGGACATTTGACGTGACTTTTGTCTTGTCCATGTTCATTTTTAGATCCACTCGTTTGGAAGCTCTACTGAGTTCGTCGAGCATTGCACTGAGGTCCTCCATGGTCTCAGCCATGACAACTATATCATCGGCAAATCGAAAGTGAGTGAGGTACTCGCCATTGATGTTGATACCAGCCCCCTTCCAGTCCAGAACCTCACGCACGGGAGGATGTCTTCAACATCTTCCCGTGCAGCAGTGAACAGTTTCGGAGTGATAACGTCTCCCTGTCTCATACCTCGCTGCAGAAGGATAGGTTTCGAAGTGTGGACCTGGAATCGGACTGACATAGTGGCATTTTCATATAGACACTTCAGCACCTCGATGTACCGATAGTCGATCTGGCACCGATGAAGGGACTGCAGTACAGTTCATGTCTCGATCGAATCGAAGGCTTTTTCGTTGTCCACAAACGCTAAGCAGACGGGCAGGGCTCTTCGGTCTTCTGTATAACCTGCTGCAGCGTATGTATGTGGTCTACGGTGCTAAAGCCTTTACGGATTCCGGCTTGTTCGGGAGGCTGGAAGTCGTCAAACCTGCGCGCGAGACGGTTCGTGATAACTCTCGAAAACAGCTTGTAGACATCTATAGTACAATATTTAACACAACATATTTTTTTAAATCCTCACTTTAAATTACAAAATGTGAAAGTTTGTACGTTTAGATGTTTGTTACTGAAGCAAGCAAAAATGGCTCAATGGATTTGGATTAAATTTAGCACACAGATGGTTTATAACCTGGATTAACACATACGATACTTTCTATTCCGGTAGTACATTCCAGTGGGATAATTTTAAAACTCGACGTGGGCAAAGCCGCTGGCAATAGTACTAGTACTTTATAAAACTAAATGTTTTTTGTATGGTTAAAAATTAAAGGGCGTCTCTGTTTTTATGTAATAACTTATTGTTATAGCGACTATAGTGGCTAGCGGTAGTATATTCCTACTCTGTTAAAATTGTGTCTAATTTTTACGGTTCAGACGGGACAGCCCTGTGACAGAGTGATTGACGGACGGCAGAGCTTAGTACCCACTACGCTCCCGTGGGCACCTTTGCGTACGGAACCCTAAAAAGCGCTTTAGATTTCCGACTTTTGGTTCTGCACATGGCCGGCTGGGTTCCGTATGGCTGTTCGGGTAGCGGGTATCGTGTGTAAAATCGTGTGTAAAAGAGATTTATAGTGGCGTGATCTGAGAATGTAAAAATAACACAGTATGGTCATAGATGTCGGTTTTGTTTCATGAATTTTGATGTTGTAAGTACGAATTGACGGTAGGTATGGAGGGCGTCTTTTGTACAAAATAGGTGATCTGAAACATTTTGTTGTCTCTTCATGGTTTGAGAGAGGCCTATGTCTTTCGGCTGAAATCATGATGAAGATGATGAATCTTCATCATGATTTCAGCCGAAAGACATAGGCCTCTCTCAAACCGCCACTTCGACCGGTTCTGTGTTTCCCGCATTTAGTGGATTCCTGCGGTCCTCACAAGGTAGGTAATGGTATTAATTTCTTAATTTATTGTTATTGTTAGCAGGGCAATAGATAGAGGAAGAAAAGATTATCTCTTAAACATTATTAATTAACAAAACAAAAAATAAATTCAGAGCAATGTATTTTTTCCCTGGATTATTCGGAAATATCCAAACATTTCTTTTACTTCTACCGTTTTTTTCGAACCCCCTTTAAGTCCCCACGTCTTAAGAGACCAGCTAATAACAGTGCCGCAGTGACAAATGCCCTATGCGCCCGCTATTACAACCTAACCACGATTGATAGCCCCTGACCGGGGGAACCACTCATAAATTTTACTATGGGAGATATACGTGCCTACTCCTTGAGATGTATTGATATCAAGACGGTGTTTCGAAGTTGGTCGTTTCCGATCACGAAGCCATCGGCAGATTTAATAAAAGAAGCCGTACAGATTAGAAAATAAATAGAATGTTTATGGTCCAGGTAATACAGTGTGGCATCCACAAACATTCGCCGCATCATCGTGCTCTGCGTCTGCTCCGGAGTGAACTGGTTACTATACTGAGACTCCGCGCAGCGACCGAAGATCTTTATAGTGTGCGAACAGGCCGCGCTACTATGAGCGCGCGCGTGTGAGAGAGCGAGACGGGTAGATTGCCTGTACACATTCCTCGCCATGTCTCACGGGTCTTCGACACAATTTTGGTTTTGCATTTTGAGTGAATCCTATTGGCTGATTCAATATTATATGTAGATTGCACTACCATACTTCGTACTGAGAACAAAACTATGTAAGCAGGCCTATTTTGGAAATAAACGTTAGAAAAACTATCGTTACTTGTTTTATTAACTCACAATCCTAACATTGGTGACCCCGAAAGAAAATGTCGCTAGAGAACACAAGTGAAGACAGTAAAACAATGAAGCAGGATTCCGAATTGTCTGCTATTTCCATCCAATCAAGATTATTACCATTTTGGAGAGAGATTCCACGAGCCTGGTTTATACAGTTCGAAGCCGTCGTGGATCCACTTAAGACTTCTGATGACCAGAAGTTTCGGTACGTCCTGCAACAGCTACAAGCCGCCGATCTGCAGCACATCACGGACATCTTATATAATCCGCCGTCAACGGACAAGTACGGCGCTGTGAAGAACCGCCTACTCACCGTGTATGACAAGTCTGACGTGAAAAACTTCCAGAAGCTAATCAGTGGTCTGGAGTTAGGTGACCAAAAACCCACACAGCTACTACGAAAAATGCGAGAACTAGGAAGCGGCATGATAACTGACGAAGGATTGAAGATAGAATGGCTCAATCACTTACCCACACAAGTGCGCGTCGTGCTTTCGGTAAACACGGAGTCATCACTAGATACACTCGCCGCGATGGCCGACAAGATGGTGGAGTATTCCGAACCGGCAACAGTTGCTACAGTGTGCACAACCTCGCAAGACCCAGTGATGTCCGCACATTTAGAAGTGCTATCAAAACAAATGGAGAAGTTATGCCTAGAAGTGGCTGAGCTACGCGGACGTTCGATGCAGCGCCGCAGACCCCAGTTCCGGTCGCACTCGCGGTCACATTCGCGGCGACGACAGAATAACAAGACATCGGTAAAACCCGGTGATCCGACATGGGAGTGCAGATATCACTTTCGTTTCGGTGATAAGGCAAAACGCTGCGAATCACCATGTTGCAGAAGAAAGAATCAAACGTCGTTAAACTAGCTTCGACATCGACGGCGGCGGACGTCGATGTCCCTTACACCACCAACCGCCTTTGTGTCTTCGATCGAGACACTAGAGAGCGTTTCCTTGTGGATACGGGTGCCGACATTTCAGTTTTAGCTGCCACAAACAAAAGGAAAATAACGACTGCAAGCGCCTACCGTTTATATGCCGCAAACAATACACCAATCAACACTTACGGTGAAAAAACCATAAGGCTGAATCTTGGTTTACGTCGCAGTTTTCAATGGAAATTCGTCGTGGCCGATGTCAAGACCTCTATCCTGGGAGCGGATTTCATACGGCATTTCAAACTGCTCGTTGACCTCCATAGAAAGAAACTCGTCGATAATGTTACAGACTTATCAATTGACGCCTTCGAAGTTGCTGCAAGCGAAGAAACAGTACATGTCATAAGTTCCGAACAAGTATATTATGACATCTTGAAACGATACCCTGAAGTGCTTCGCCCTATGACCCTCAAGGAACCACCGAAACACGATGTCCAGCACCATATAGGCACAGCAAGTACACCCCCGCTTTTCGCCCGAGCCCGTCCCTTACCGCCGGATAAATACAAGGTTGCAAGGGAAGAATTCGAGCACATGATGGAACTGGGCATATGCATACCATCAATGAGCCCATGGGAAAGTCCGCTACATATTGTCAAAAAGAAAGATGGAGGACTTCGAGTTTGTGGCGACTATCGACGATTGAACGCAGTTACTCAGCCAGATCGTTACCCCATACCCCGCATACAAGATTTTACATACCAGCTACACAATATGACAATATACTCGAAGTTAGACCTCAAAATGGCATATTACTGGATCCCAATCGCAGAAGAGGACGCCCAAAAAACAGCCATTATCACACCGTTCGGGCTATTTGAATTTAAATGCATGACGTTTGGTTTGCGCAACGCTAGCCAAACATTCCAACGATTTATGCATCAAGTGCTGCGTGGAATAGACAGCTGTTTCTGCTACGTAGACGACATATTATTATTCTCAGACAGTGAAGAGACACACAAACGACTTCTATGTCAAGTATTGGAGCGTCTTAAAGAATACGGCGTCATGCTGAAGATAGAAAAATGCGAGTTTGGCAAGGCCGAAATAAATTTCCTCGGTTATGAAGTATCGAGAAACGGCATCAAACCCACCGAAGATCGAACAAAAGCTATATCAAACTACCCTAAACCCAAGACAATCGCGGAGTTACGCCGTTTTCTCGGCATGCTCAATTTTTATCGCAGCTGCATGCCCCGCCAAGCCGACTTACAAAACGAGCTCAACAAATATTTGCATAACCAGAAACGTAATGATAAAACGCCCATTGAATGGACACCAGAGGCCGAAGTAGCTTTTGAGAAATGCCGAAAAAGCATTCTAGCAGCGACTGACCTGGTGCATCCAGTTCCTGGAAGACCCCTCGCCCTGATGACGGACGCTTCGGACTTCAGCCTTGGAGCAGTATTACAACAAGAAGTAGAGAATAAGTGGAGACCTCTCGCATATTTCTCAAAAAACATGAGTGAAACGCAACGGCGCTACAGCGTATATGATCGCGAACTATTAGCGATATACACGGCTGTCAAGCACTTTCGAAGACTAATAGAAGGAGGTGACGTAACAGTTTTAACAGATCACAAGCCACTGGCCTACGCCCTGTCACGCCCTCCGAGTACCACCGACACACCACGGCGAGAGCGACAATTGCACTTCATTAGTCAATTTTGCACAAGCATTAAACATATACAAGGACAAGCAAACCCAGTGGCAGACGCATTGTCACGCATTGAGGATATACAATGCCCTTCTCACATCGACTACGATGCGCTAGCTAGTGAGCAAGAAAAGGATTCAGTCTTGGAACAACTAAGGAAACAATCGAACTTGACGTTCACCGACGTCACAGTACCTGGAATCAGTCGACCAGTCACATGTGAGGCGTCTACTGGAACACCACGACCATACTTACCGACTATGTACCGTTTTGCTGCATTCAAAGCTCAACACGGTTTTGTCATCCTGGTGTTAAATGCACAAGAAAGCAGATGTGTTCAAAATACTTTTGGCCAAACATGAACAAGGAAGTAAGCAACTGGACCAGAGCGTGCATCGACTGTCAGCGGTCAAAGATACATCGTCACGTCGTGACCCCACTTAGCGATTTCCCACAGTCGGCACGTTTCGAACATGTACATATTGACATTGTCGGACCATTGCGACTGTCTAACGATCACCGATACTGTGTAACAATTATCGACCGTTGCACAAAATGGCCAGAAGCGGTACCTGTGCACGAGATCACCGCTGAGACCGTCGCCAAAGTATTTTATGAAACATGGATCGCTCGATTTGGATGCCCCCTAAGGATATCAACAGATCAAGGACGGCAATTTGAATCAACATTATTCCGATCATTAATGATGAAGTTTGGCATTACACGCATACGGACCACCGCATACCATCCGCAATCGAACGGCCGAATAGAGAGATGGCACCGAACCCTCAAGGCAGCATTAATGGCACGCGGTACTACAACACAATGGTCAGAGGAACTACCTAGCGTTTTATTGGGCTTAAGAACGGCATTACGCACCAATAACAACTTAAGCCCGGCAATGATGACGTATGGAACCACTCTCCGATTACCTTCGGACTTCATCATACCCACAAGGTCGGATGTTAATGAGAACGACTACGTTCGGCGCCTCACAGAAACTATGGCATCCATCAGAAGCGCGCCTCAGACAAACAACAGTCGGACACAGCCATTCATCTACAAGAATCTCGCAACGTGCACACATGTTTTTGTACGAAACGACACTGTTCGTTCCCCGCTGACTCCACCGTACGACGGGCCATACGAAGTGATTAAGCGCTACGACAAATATTATAAGATAAAATTACCGCTTCGAACATCAGTGGTAACCTTGGACAGGCTCATACCCGCCTACATTCTTGATGAGTCTGAAGAAACCACTGATAATGCTATCTCCGACCATACCAGTATGCCGTACATCACAAGATCAGGAAGAAGCGTGAAGCCTGTTGTTCGGTTTGCTTAGGGGGGAGTGATGTGGCATCCACAAACATTCGCCGCATCATCGTGCTCTGCGTCTGCTCCGGAGTGAACTGGTTACTATACTGAGACTCCGCGCAGCGACCGAAGATCTTTATAGTGTGCGAACAGGCCGCGCTACTATGAGCGCGCGCGTGTGAGAGAGCGAGACGGGTAGATTGCCTGTACACATTCCTCGCCATGTCTCACGGGTCTTCGACACAATTTTGGTTTTGCATTTTGAGTGAATCCTATTGGCTGATTCAATATTTTATGTAGATTGCACTACCATACTTCGTACTGAGAACAAAACTATGTAAGCAGGCCTATTTTGGAAATAAACGTTAGAAAAACTATCGTTACTTGTTTTATTAACTCACAATCCTAACAACAGTAAGCATACATAGTCTAACATTTAGTTGAGACGACATTATTGAGTAGCTTAAATATTACCTTCAGCTAGTTACATATATTATTTGCCAGTGAACCCCAAACTAGACAGTTAGTCTGTATCTTGGGTTTCAGGATACGAATTCTAGAGTGAAGACTAGAGAGGTGCTTTCAACTATGGTATTTAATGAGTGTGTGTGTAAAGTTTGTGTGGTGTCTGGCGTGTGTGTGGTGTGTGTGTGTGTGTGGCGTGTAAAGGTCGGTGTGTATGTGTGTATTTTGTTCCCCATAAATATACTTCGTTTGATTTAGTATCAGGTCAAGGTCGTTATATTAATTGTTCCGATTCATCATATCCAGTAAAATGCAGCATTTTCTTTACAATTTTTTTTGCATTCAATAAGTTAATGTTTTTAATTTCGCAGAGTTTGCAGACTTTATTGTACGTATTAATGAGAGAGTGGGATTAAAAGTAAACTTGACAAAAAAACATACATACGCAGCCTATAATGTTCCCACTGCTGGAACACAGGCCTCCTCTCTGTGGGAGAGAGCGAGTCCAGTGCGGGTCGGTAGATTTCACTTATCCTCGAATTTTTGTTTCTAGGAAATGCCGGTTTCCTCAAGACGTTTTCCTTCATCGTTTTGAGAGCTGTAGTGATGAAATAATTTACACATAGTAACGCGACCTACAACTTGTAAGTCACGGCCACTTCCACTGTCCCACGACTGCGCACCATCTTACCAAATTCATCATCATCGAAAGATCTCTACTGCTGGACATAGGCCTCCCCCAAGCTCCGCCGCACTTCGACCAGTTCTGCGCTTCCCGCATCCAGCGGACTCCTGCGGCCCTCACAAGGTCATCGATCCACCTTGTGGGACGCCTTCCAACTTTACGTCCAAATTACCAAAAAATAAACTACCAAAATTAAAATTACGTTTTTAAATATTAAAGTCCTCATAAAGATTTTCTCAGGATACAGTAACAGGAATTGATTTTAAATTTTCCAGCACAAATAGCACGAGGTTTATCTTTATATCGTAATCAGAGTAACGTGGGTTTGCAGTGATACCTCTTCCTGTCTCTTCAGCATCATCATCATCTGCCTTTTCTCTACTATGTTGGGGTCGGCTTCCAATCTAACCTGATGTAGCTCAATACCAGTATTTAACATAGAGCAACTGCCTCCATGGAAGGAGGATATACTTTAGACCTAATAGGACGATATCCTACGGTAATAACAACTACTGGCCATTGACAACGGACATAAGAAATACTTGAAAATTGAATCTAATGCCCATAAATCATCACCATGTGCCTTGGCTTTTCCCAACTATGTTGGGGTTGGCTTCTAGTCTAACTGGCTTCCTATCTTACCTCCACAACCCAGTTAATCGGTAATACGATACAGCCCTTGGTAAGACTGGTTGTCAGAGTTTCGGGCTTCTGACAACCCGTAACGACTGTCAAAGATCCATGAATGACAGCCGGGACAAACTTAGCTTAGCGTGCTTTGCGAGGCACGGAGGGGTCCTCGTATGTAAAGATAGTCACCCATCTCATCAGCCCATCATATCATGAGCTTAAACTTATCGATCGACCCGAGGAGCTATTATTACTTAGACAGAAGCCACAACATTAAAAATTAGTTTTCGTAAACTAATTTTTAATGTTGTGGCTTCTGTCTAAGTGGAGTTGTGGTAGTTGGAATTTGTTTGACTTTCAATGTGTCTGTAACTAGAAGGTTCCCAGGTATCATATCAGCCGAAAGACGTCCACTGCTGGACATAAGCCTCCCCCAAAACGGGGGGATTTGCCATAATCGCCACGCTTGGCAGGCGGGTTGGCGATCGCAGTATGGTGGTCAAATACATAGAGAACGCTGCTGCCCAATCTCTAGTAAGTCGCTTAGTCGCCTTCTACGACACCCATATCCCAGGTATAGTCCCAGGTATAGTCTACTACAAAAACAATATCACAACGATAGGATATATGAGTGACTCTTGGCTTCATTAAGCGTCTTGTTCCACCTCCACCAGCATCCACCAGTGTCAACTGGCTGTCAGACTTTCGGGCTTCTGACGACCCGTAACGACTGTCAAATATTCACAAATGACAGCCGGAACCAACGGTCTAACGTGCTTTCCGAGGCACGGAGGGATCTTGGTATGTTTAGATGATGAAAGCTTAAACTGGTCGACCCGTGCGTCTGTTATTACTTAGCCACAAATCGCTTTTCCTGTGTATCAATTGTAAGAGTTTTTCATTGTCATGCATTTATTGCAGCTGCGGGGCCAACAATAATATGCATGGCAATGAAAAACGCGTGGACTAAGTATTGACAAAAATAAGAATAAATTATCAAAAACAATGTATAGTACCAATTTAAATGATATTACGAACAGTTTTTTTTACTTTCCGAAGAAAACAAACTCCATTAACACTGTTACCTGAGCAGAATCTATTAAAAGCTAGCCAAAATAAACTAAAATTTAGTGCGTATCTAACAAACTTTACGACAGTCCGCGCTAATTACTGTTTTATTGGCACAAATTGGTTGACAATTACTTCGAAAATTTGTTACAGCTTTGTCCACAAAAGGCTGTCTGACAAATCGTGACAGGAAACTGAATTCATTCAAAACTTTATGAGTAACGAAATTTATTTTAACATTCAGATCTTACGAGTAATTAAAGCTTCAATTCTTTCAACTCTATTTACAAAATTTTGTTAGTAGCTATAATGACGCGGGCTGTTGTGGCCCGGAGGTAACGACCACGACTTACGAGTTGTACAGGCACACTAATTGGTGATTTTTTCCACACCACTGCTCTTAACAGTGAAGGAAAACATCGTGAGGAAATGCATGTCCTAGAACCAAACATTCGAAGACATGTGACATCTACCAACCCGCACTGGGCGTGCGTGGTAGGTTACGGTCCTTTGCAGTCCTCACCGAGAGGAGGCCTATGTCCCAGCAGTGGGAACGTTATAGGCTGATTATGACGATATTATGAGACATGGATGCTGGAGACATACAGAGTAATCTTCTTCTTGGTGTCGCTGGTACGACATATTATTATATTTTCACATCTTGTTGGTCCATTTCATTTCTTCCACGGCGTCGCTTATCGGCGCCTTCAGAGTGATGAAAAATGCATAATCAGCCTGTGACGGCATTTATAACGGGTAGCTCGCTGTCCGGTAAGGGCCAAGACCTGGGTCGACGGCGCGTTGTGTTCCACGCGCGCCTCAAAGAGATGTCAGCAGCGACTGATGGGGCCCGCAAGTACCGATGCCTGCCAGGGGTGCGGGTTGTTCGAAAGAGATACCGCGGCCCCCAGCACACAGGCAACTGAGGGAATATGGGTGGGTTTTAGTCAGTAAAAGTCTTACACGCCCTCCCGCTCCGCCCAGAGCGGGAGAAGTTGTTTGATGACTTCCCACCCAAAAGAAGACGGCATTTATAACGCCACAAGCGAACTACGTACCAAAACGACTTGAAACACAAAAAAGTGATATGGCGCCATCTACAATGCCACATGCGAGCTACGCAAGACTTGACGTCACACTATTGCTACATCGCGCAATCGGAGTTTACCGCGCGACTCGTTTGTATATACAACATCCCGATATCAACCGTCGGGCAGTTGCCCACCAGACACATCTGGTCGGAGGATCTTCCCTTTTCCATAGAGTATGAGTGCACTAAACACCCTGTTCCTCATATCTCTATACTAGCTTAAGCCCCTAAAGCCCCCAAGCCTATAAAGATCCCACTGTTAGGACACTGGCCTCCTCTCTTCAAAAGGGAGTGGCCTATAATATTACCACACGGGCTGGGCGTTCTAGAACATGCCGGATGAAGAAAAATAAGAACCCAACAATGAATTAGTAGTAGATTACAGACGGTGGCAGGGTAATCGGTGCACAATATGTAACCATGAATACAGTACTTGATTCTAGAAACCCTAGTGTAGATTTTTTTTGTCGGTTTTAAAAATAGTCAGCTGTTTCATAGTTTAAGTTCAATACCTACGCGGTCAACACGTATAGAACAAAAGAACTCAATTTTAAACTTGAATGCTTTTTGTTCTTTTTCGTATACCTCCATCCTTGACCACAGCCACAGCCATTCTTAGGCATATTATTAGAGATAACGTATCTGTCTAGATGCTAGAAAACTTTCCACAACAATTGTTGCATAGGCACTGATAGTATCTTGCAAGTGTAAGCTCCATAGCAAGTGTATGTTTATGTGTGCAATCTACAACGAGAGAGGCTGGTAGTCATTTCTCGTTGGAGTTTAGTACTAAGAGTAAAAATGCGGTCTTAGTATTAGAACAATATGAAGACTAACCATAAACATAAACTCTACTATTTCAATGGTATTGTTGACACTGTTTAAATAAAATTTGAGGGCTTTTTGGTACTCAAACCTTTGTTTATCCAGAAGAGTATTTCGATCCACATACATACATCGTGGATCAAAAGACTAGAGATGTAACATCAAAAAATTAAAATTGAAGTATCTTTAGCTCTGCCCTGGAGTTGCATAAGGGAGGCACTCCGGTATCACCGGATGCCGACCTACCTCTGTCGTGTGGTCGAGGCCTACTTGACGGACAGGGCCGTCATCTACCCCGGTCACCTAGGAGAGTGGAACCGGCGAGAGATGTCGTGCGGTGTCCCACAGGGATCGGTCCTGGGGCCGCATCTGTGGGACATCGGATACGACTGGATGCTGCGCGCCGACCTCCCTAGTGGCGTCAGCGTAGTTTGCTACGCTGACGACACGCTGGTCCTGGCGCAAGGGAGGTCGTATCAGGCGGCGGCCGACTTAGCGACACACGGAGTTGCGACAATCGTCGATAGGATCCGGCAACTGGGACTCGAGGTGGCCTTGCACAAATCCGAGGCCATGTGGTTTCATGGTCTTCGGAATGCGCCACTGACGGGTTCCCAGATAACGGTGGGAGGGGTTCACATCGGCGTCGAGTCGACGATGAAGTACCTAGGACTCGTCCTCGACAGCCGGTGGAACTTCGGGGAACATTTCCGACGTTTGGCTCCCAGACTGGAGCGGGCCGGGGCTGCCTTGAAGCGGCTCCTGCCCAATCTAGGGGGGCCAAACGCCTCCTGCCGGAGGCTCTACGCGGGGGTCGTGCGGGCCATGGCCCTATACGGGGCGCCGGTGTGGGCGCCTACATTGAGGCGCCAACCAGCACGCCGGTTGAAGGCGGCCCATAGGGTCATGGCCATCCGGATGATCCGGGGATACCGCACGATCTCCGGTGAGGCGGCGGGCCTCCTTGCCGGATTACCGCCATGGGATCTGGAGGCAAACGTCCTCGCGCTCACTTGGGAGTGGCGCGAGGAGGCCAAACGCCGGGGCGTAACTCCGCTGCCGCGGGAAATCGCGGCACGGCGGACAGAGCTCCGGCAAGATCTCATGGCGACGTGGAAAGTGCGATTGTCGCAACCCAGTGCTGGGCACGCCGCGATTGCGGCGGTAAGTCCCCTCTTTGAGGAGTGGCTTGAGAGGCGGCATGGCGTCCTCACCTTCCGCCTGACACAGGTCCTCACCGGACATGGCTGTTTCGGGAGGTTCCTGTTTCGGATAGGGCGGGAGGAAACGCCCGGGTGTTTCCATTGCGAAGATCGCCCAGAGGACACGGTGGAGCATACGGTGGAGGTCTGCCCAGCTTGGGCGGAGCAACGCCGTGTCCTCGTGCAGGTGATCGGCGGCGGCGATCTCTCGCGTCCGACCCTGGTCCAGGCCATGGTACGGAGCGAGAGGGCATGGCTGGCAGTCGCCTCCTTCAGCGAAGCAGTTATGCTCGCAAAGAGGGAGGCGGCGCACGTGAGGGAGATGCAGTACATGCGCCCTCACAGCCGTGGCCTTCGCAGGAGACGCCCTGGGCGTCGGGAATCCCAGGCTGATTCCCGGCCACCGTAGGCGCGGGCTTGCGGACGGCGAGTTATGGGTAGCTCGCTGTCCGGTAAGGACCAAGCCCGGGTCGACGGCGCGTTGTGTTCCACGCGCGCCTCAAAGAGATGTCAGCAGCAACAGAGGGGCCCGCAAGGGCCGATGCCTGCCGGGGGTGCGGGTTGTTCGAAAGAGATACCGCCGCCCCTGGCACACAGGCAACTGAGGGAACACGGGTGGGTTTTAGTCAGTAAAAGTCTGACACGCCCTCCCGCTCCACCCAGAGCGGGAGAAGTTATTTGATGATTTCCCACCTAGAAAAAAAAAAAAAAAAAAGTATCTTTAGCTGACTGTACAATTTTTTCATTTTGTGGAAGCAATTACTGAAAAAGATAAAGACTGTATCCTTAAAACATTGTTTCTGGCGGTACAAAGGAGGTATCGGTTCTTACCGCCACGTCTCGAAAACCCGGTGTATATACAGATATGTATATACCCATCACCAGCAAGTATAGAACTAGAACAGCCAAGTTTTTTAACAACCGATGAAGAATTTTAACCCGGTCTCCACCGGGTTAAAATTCTACATCGGTTCATACAAACAGAATCATGAACTGAACATCATCAATCATCATCATCATGGTTACAGCCCCTACCACCCTGTAAACAAACGTGTGTAAAATATCTCAAATTATCATTTAAAAAAAAAGAAGGAGAACGCAGCCTCCAGATCACATCACTTGATGAATACCTGATAGAATTCGAAGATTAGATAGAATTAGAAGACGAAACCTCATTTTTCATTGCCCACTTTGACCATCAATTGTACCTGCTGCTGCTCTTCCTGTAATAGAGAACCACTAACTAAATTGAACAAAAACCATTGCCAGCAAAAAAAATATTCATAAATGCGTTCTATAAAAATCTTTTTGCCTATCTGAAAATTTAAAGGCAAGCTACAATACAGGGAACTGGACCAAAAATAAAAGAACACCATTCGAAATTTAAAAAAGGCACAAAGAATCTAAAATCTGCACGTGTTGCCTTTTGAGAGGCACTAGCTGGGCGACCGGAAGTTGTGAGCTCTAAAGCCGTGCTTTCTCATATCCGGCGGCTTTCAGCGCCGAAATAATACGCTTAGTATTTTTGATCACATTTTTTATAAAAGCGCTTTTTGTGTCCCGTAAAATGCTCTTGGCCTAATCGGTTGTGAAATGGTATTGGATGTAAGGAAGAGATTTTTATAAAATTTACACTTTCTACAATGTTGTTGGTTGTGGCGGTTTCAAATTGAGTTTCTAAAACCTAAAAGCTTTTTTCCTGTTATTATCTAATTTATGAGTAATTATATTTTTGAGCCTGGTGGGATTGTCACGTTATATGGCAGTGCTCATGGTTTGTTTAACAAAATCTCGAATCGCCTGGTTGACATTTTCCGCTGGCTATTGACTCTGGCCAGAGGCTAAGCATTGCCATACAACGTGGTAATGCCGTTGGTCTCTTGGGAACATTACCAGTCGACAGCGGTGCGGAGGATTTTTTGAATCCATGTTTTGGTTTGTTAACAGTTTTACTTAGGTTATGTAATTATATTTTAATTTTAATAGTTTGTTAGTCCCATTTCTTCCCATGGGTATCGTAGAAGGCGAATAAAGGACTTACTAGAGAATGGGCAGCAGCGTTCTCTATGCATTTTACCACCATACTGCGATCGCCAACCCGCCTGCCAAGCGTGGCGATTATGGCAAATCCCCCATTTTGGGGGAGGCCTATGTCCAGCAGTGGACGTCTTTCGGCTTATATGATGAGTTTTTTTAGTTCGTTACGTATAAGAAGTGCTGCATTTATTGCCCAAAATATTAGTTAGGCTGTCAGCAGCAGAGTGTAGGTTAGATTCATTATACATTCGTTATGAATTCCTCGAATGTAGAATCAACCTAATGAGGATCCTATTGAGGTATATTTTCTTAGCTTTCAATAGTTTTATAATTTACTAGCTTTTGTCATCGGCTTCGCCCGCATGGAGGTCGCATATTATGTCACGGAAATGTTCTACCGGGATGAAAATATTATATGTGCTAATTTAGGTTATAAACTTTCTGTCCGCCAAATTTTATTCAATTCCCTTTGGCTGTTTTAACGTCATTAAGTAATAGACATCTTAATATAAATAGTTTCACATTTATAATATGAGTAGGGTAGTAGGATAGGAAGTAAGATGGTACTGTTTTTTTTTTGGGTGGGAAACCATCAAATAACTTCTCCCGCTCTGGGTGAAGCAGGAGGGCGTGTCAGACTTTTACTGACTAAAACTCAACCGTGTTCCCTTAGTTGCCTGAAGATACTACTGTTCAAGTGTGAAAAGAATTACCAAAGATTGGCAACCTAAGAAAAGCTTTTTTCAGTAACTTTGGTTTCTGAGGCTATTGCTATTCCAGTACAGTCCGATAAGAACCACCCTCATCATAATCATTTCAGCCGAAAGACGTCCACTGCTGGACTTTTTTCGGCCTCCATAGGCCTCCCTCTCCCAAGCACCGCCACCTCGACCGGTTCTTTGCTTCTCGCCTCCAGCAGATTCCTCCGGCCTTCACCAGGTCACCGGTGCATCTTGTGAGAGGCCTTCCAACGTCACATCTCCACTCTAGAACCGCTAAGCATAATCGTTACTAAACAAATGTATGTCTTTTGAAACCTCAATTAAACTAGACACTAACCGCACGTGCTTTTTTCTGACTTCTCCAACAAAACGTTTTATTGCGTCCCTAAATTAGTTTGTCCGTTATTTCGGAACTACAGTTTTTGGTTTAACTGCCCGCCAGTCGTGTGTTTAGTACTTTTTGGTCGCTGCATTTATACTTGCAGTTAAAATGCGGCCATGGTGCATTTCACTTTACCAGTTTACCTAAATTAAGGCATTAACATGGATTTATGTTATTCGTTTCCACGTATGTTTATTTACCTTGTGGGAATAGAGTAGTGAATTTTTATTTAATGCAAAGTATATGAGTCATTGGGTTTTAACGTTACAAAAAAGAAAACTTTGTAATGGGTAACGGGTGTAAAAAGACACTAGCTACTCAATGTTACTTAATTAATTGCATGTATAAAATGCGTAGATGTCGCCTTGGCCATGGGTTTATACAAACCTGTAAAAACAAGTGTACACCGTGGATTTATGAGACGAGACAGTAAGAACAGGTACATCCTATGTAGCGCCAGAAAAAAAATGTTCTTAGGAGAGTGCCTTTAACTTTTTGAGTAATTGGTAGGTTGCTTTCACAATTTTTTGAAAAATGGTACAGTCAACTAAAATACGTTTTATTTTTATGTTTCCAAGTGATGTAGTTTTGTATGTGGATCGAAATAATCTTCTGGACCAACATAGGGTAGAGTATCTGAAAAACCCTAAATTGTTGTTTAGATAATCTCAACAATACCATTGAATTGCTAGAGTTCGGTAGTCCTCATATTTTCGTAATACTAAGACCGCATTTCCTCTTACTACTAAACTCCAACGAGAAATATCCACCAGCCTCTCTCTTAGTAGATTGCAAACATAAACATACACTTGCTATGGAACTTACAGTTGCAAGATACCATCAGTGTCTCTGGAACAATAAAATTATTGTGAAAAGTTTTCTGCCATGTAGAGAGATACTCCATGTCTAAGAATATGCCTAAGACTGACTAAATGTGGTAAAGGATGGAGGCAAGCAGAAAAGAACTAAAAATAAAAAAAAAACAAAAATAGTGAAGTTCATTATTGAGACCTCGTTACCTAATTAAAAAAAACTGGAATGAAAGTTAATTTGGTTCACGTTTAAGGGGCGATTTTTCATGTTCAAATAACTTTTATCTGAGGAATAAAAATTATGGTTTGACGGCTTTTGTATAGACAATATCAAACTGTATTTATTATAATATGTTTATTCTTCTGATTATTGTCTGTCTTTTGAAAAATCGGCCCCAAATTTAAAGGCGTGGAAGGAGTCCTTTAACAAAAAGCAGGACAGAGCAGGCTAGAAAACAAAAATCTACAGTTTTGGCGGTTTTCGCTTTACTCACAAAATAAAGCATAATTATCATCATTGGGAATCAAGCAAAGTTTCCCAGAAAATTATGAGCGACGAAAGTTATATAGGTTTACGCCCATCCCTTCCTCCCAGTCCAGTTTTTTAATAAGTAGAGAGGTCTATGTAATAAACTTCACTCTTTATTACACTGAAACAAGCTAAGCAAGTCTAGACTGTGAGACGTAAATGATCAACCAGCGACTTAATTAAAAACGTCGGAGGAGCAAAGTAAACAATAATTCCATCGGATATCTTTGTCCGTTTCGAGTTGAGTCAACTACAGAAGTATGTACATAAACAGCCCCGAAGTTTTAATTGAAACTCCGAAGGGAAAGAGAAATTTCAGTTTAAGTACAATTGATAATGGTGTAATGAAATATTTGAAGTTTTGTTTCTCAGTTTTCTCCGTGGTGTTTGCAGCTAAAAATATTTATTAATTTATTTATATATGCTTTATTGTACACCACAACCAATGTATCAATATTACTAGCACCACCATTATTTTTACTGATGTAAAATAGGAACTGAGAAAAACTTGAATAATTAATAAAAATTATGGCCCCCCCAGTGGTCGAAATTCGACCATAGTTCATTTAAAACTTAATGTATTTCTAACGTGTTATTATATAATATTAGCTTTCTGCCCTCCTTCTCCATTTTAACTGTAACTGTGCCGAATTTCATACTCTTTCGTCCGCGTAATATCCGAAAAAAAAAGAACGGGTACAAAGTTTTTACTTCACGTATTAAATGTAAATTACAAATTGATTGATACAAACTTTTAAGAATCGATATCGTCTCATCAAAATAGAATAGATAAAACCGATCTTTAAAGGCCTATCCCTACTTATAACCTGCTTTTATATTGCTGGGCTAAGATGAGCTAAAAATGAAACACGTCTAATCTTCACAGTCCACAAACTTAACACAAGTACGTAAGTATCCACCTTTCACAAGTAACAAAAAGGAAATCTCACAGCCAAAACAAAAAGGAAGATAAAGTGTGCCATAACAGTTTTACAGTTTGTCCCAACAAAAGCAATGATAACAGTAGGTCACCGTTGGTCAACGGCCCTACTCCTAAAATGGATGACTTGGCTAAAACACAAAAACTAAATCTCTCTGTTAAAACTGACCTAACTTCAACACTAAGAAAATTGGATATTCGATTTTAAAATTACCTGTTTAAGGTTGATGATTGTTTGTCGTGAAAAGGTGTTTACGTTGTTAAGTAACAAAATGGACAGACAACATTAAGGACAGATGTTGCAAAGGTGAGAATGTTAAGATTGTTCTCGAGATAAGTGCGAAGATTGGGTATGACTCTCAAGTGGTCGCTGGACTGTAATGAAGGACAATAAATCGTGGATAGTGATGCGACTTCGCTTTAATCGAGTTTTGAATCGAGAGGTCATAAGGACAATCGAGTAGAGTGGTTCGATGCTCGCGGAACTTCGATTATAAATCAATTCTTTTGCAGTGCGTTTCAGCTGCCGTAAAAAAACATTGTACCGAAAGATTTTTTTATTGGAAATAATGTGTGGCTTGTTACGGAGAATTCGCAAATTGAAGTGGGTACCTACTCAAAGCAATATGCTAAATATTTTTAAGTTTAAAACGAAACGAATTGAATGTCAAACTGAAATTCGAAGCTTTATTTTTATAAAAATAGGTATTACATTTTGAACATTTTCAGTTTAAACTGCCGTGCATAAATAAACCCACTCGTTATTCAACAAATATGTATGCTATCAACTACAATAAATCATGGAAATAATCGACTTGTTTAATTAAAAAACAAAGCGCGATTGAATTTTTATCGGGGAAAATTCTTGATGTACAAAGGTAGGTCAATTAATTTGGAAATCTACGAACGCTTTGGCTGCATATCACTTTGACGTATCTTTTTTTTGTATCATAAATAAATTAAGTAAATAATACGTAGTTAAAAAAGCTGGCCTATGTCCAGCAGTGGACGTCTTTCAGCTGAAATGATGGTGAAAAAAGCTGTGATCAAATTCTGTCAAATTATTACATGTAACAATATAACCTTTTGGCTATACATATACAAGGAAACAAGGTGTCAAGATGAAGATACCAAACGATTACTCTTAAAAATCGAATCAATCGATTGAATTGAATTGGCATCACTAGCGCGAAGAAAAACGGCTGCAAGTGACGTATGGCGTGCAATAATCTGTCTGTAACGTAACTGATGATCGTGGGGCTAAAGTTGCATTGAAGTGATTTTATCTCGATTTATTTTTGTTACGAAGTCTTTCGTTGATTTGTTAAGGCAAAATTGGGCTTGACAGCAAGTGGGAAAAGAAACAGAAGGAATAAAAATCTTAATGTCGCAGTAATTAACGTCCTCGAGACTTTGTAGCTATCCAAACTAGTAGATATTTTTAGTTGAAATTTAGCAATTCAGCGACTTCACCCGCGTGGAGGTCGGAAATTATCCCGGAAACGTTCTACCGGGATAAAAAGTATCCAATCTGTTAATCCAAATCCGTTTAGCCGCTTTTGAGCAATAAATGAACAAACATCCTAAACCACCCAAACATACAAACATTCACATTTAATAATTGTTAGTAGGATGGCAGGAAGTAGGATTTTTGTCACGAGAATTTACAAAACCACGTAATTAAATAATATAGTGTTTCAAAACCACGTAGTGAAATCGTAAAGATTTTCCACAGAAGCCTAAAATCTTTAGACTTCTTATATGGCCTGGTGATTGCTGCGGTATGTGGTTAAAACATTAAAACAGGTAGATTTTGTAGTAATTTCAAAGAGGGTCATAAAGAACAACCAGAAGTGAAAAAGCTTATTCATACAACGACAATATTTGATAAGATCTCCACTTCATCAAATCAAAACCATTCTTCACCCAAGGCGTCACTTTTCTTAATAAAATATCTCCTAAAAATATGAAATAGTTGCTGTTTATTATCGTCATAACCTCCCATAATAATCAATAGAACTCCCATCTAAAGAACACAACACTTCCTAATACATTTCCTATAGCTGTATGCCATAAAAGGTATACTGTTTTCATATAAACACCATTTTTACGACACTACCGTCAGTGTCGCGGGTAGAACGGAATTACTTCATTTTGTTCACTTTTATGGCAACTTTAGTGATCTCTGGAATTGTTTGTGGCTTTACGGAGTGTGCAGGCTTGGACGGCGATCAACTATGTATGTTTGTGTTTTGTGGAGGCTGGCTTTATGGGTATGTACACAGTGGTCCATGTTGGTGTGAAAGAGTGATGTCTGAAAATGTCCATGAATGGTACGGTGCATATATGATCAGATGTATGAAGTCGTTATTTCATGTACGTATGATAATCGGATATACTAGCGTATGTTTGGACACTGTATTCGATGCTTCAATTCATGAATCTTCTTCCTGGCAGTTTTGCACAGCAAGAATTAAGTAGATATTCGTTGTGGCGATTGTATTCACTGCTAAACATAACTTTCCATACCAAAAGAGGACTTATTTCTTCTCTTCCTTGGTACCATGGCAAGATGATCTCCTTGGCAACAGTATTGTTTATTTTGTAGAAATAATTCGTCATCCATCGTCATCTAAAGCTTTAATGCACCTCCTGCTGCGCGAACGTCCCTTTGTTCTAATCAATTTCAGAACTTGCCAGTCACACACGAATCTGAGAGGAAATTTTCTGTTTTTATGTAGTTATACTCTAAACATAGTATAACCGAATTAATGAACACGATGAAAGTTGTTTCTTCAGAATTGTTTACTGAATCGATTTCTGGCATTTTTTATACAATAAGAACTCAAACACCCCAATTAGAGTATTACTATAAAAGCATAATACAATGACTAAAACAATTTTTTTTAAAGCAAACTATTATTATTTAGAAAATATCGTTGACCCCAGCATTGTTTTATCTATGCATTTAATCGGTGGTCAGTATGGGATAATACGTAATTTTTGAAAGAATATCTATATTAATATTCACTGAAATCAATTTAGTAGTCAATTATGAATAAACTACATCCAGGACAAGGGCTTATTCTATTGCATCTTGCATTGGTTTTTTTCCCAGAAATGATTAAAACTACGTTAATTATGGTCACACCTACACTGTACAATTGAAGCAAAGCAAAATGGAAGATGTACCTTCTACGCTATGGGCACGCCACGATTACGGCGGTAAGTCCCCTCTTTGAGGAGTGGTTTGAGAGGCGGCATGGCGTCCTCACCTTCCGCCTGACACAGGTCCTCACCGGACACGGTTGTTTCGGGAGGTTCCTGTTTTGGATAGGGCGGGAGGAAACGCCCGGGTGTTTCCATTGCGAAGATCGCCCTGAGGACACGGTGGAGCATACGGTGGAAGTCTGCCCGGCTTGGGCGGAGCACCGCCGTGTCCTCGTGGAGGTGATCGGCGGCGGCGATCTCTCGCGTCCGACCCTGGTCCAGGCCATGGTACGGAGCGAGAGGGCATGGCTAGCAGTCGCCTCCTTCAGCGAAGCAGTTATGCTCGCAAAGAGGGAGGCGGCGCACGTGAGGGAGATGCAGTACATGCGCCCTCACAGCCGTGGCCTTCGCAGGAGACGCCCTGGGCGTCGGGAATCCCAGGCTGATTCCCGGCCACCGTAGGCACGGGCTTGCGGACGGCGAGTAATGGGTAGCTCGCTGTCCGGTAAGGACCAAGCCCGGGTCAACGGCGCGTTGTGTTCCACGCGCACCTCAAAGAGATGTCAGCAGCAACAGATGGGGCCCGCAAGGGCCGATGCCTGCCAGGGGTGCGGGTTGTTCGAAAGAGATACCGCCGCCCCTGGCACACAGGCAACTGAGGGAACACGGGTGGGATTTAGTCAGTAAAAGTCTGACTCGCCCTCCCGCTCCACCCAGAGCGGGAGAAGTTATTTGATTTCCCACCCAGAAAAAAAAATAAAAAACCACAATTTTGTTCCACAATCAGTATAACTAATTTAATAAGTAAACAATGTTTAACACATAATTGTAACAAATCAGTGTATGTGTTATGACCATAACATAATATTCTAATTGAGATGTTGGGTGATGTGCGTTAATTACCTATTTATATGGGGGGGCTCGTGACTAAGTCCGCACAGGTCCATCGATCAGGTTAAGGTACGTTTGCCGCAGTTGTTCCGTGGATTGGTGACCATCTTTACATACCGAGACCCCTTCGTGCCTCAGAAAGCACGTTAACCTGTTGGTCTTGGCTATCATTCGTAGATCTTTGTCAGCCGAAAGTCTGTAAACCCGTTTTACCAAGGGGTATCGTACCACCCAGTAACTGGGTTGTGAAAAGCACTTAGGAATTCGCTCCATGTAAAATACTAGTATTCAGCTGAATCTGTTTGGACTGGAACTCGACTGTAACATTGTTACGAAATGGCTAGGCAGATGATGTATACCTATTTATATGAAGCATTTTTATTAAAAGGATCCAAGGCAATTCACTAGCGTAAAATAATCTGAAAATTTTAATAGTTCACATATCGGTTCCATCATAACTGCATTCCAAAAATCCAATTGATTGGGAAAACGCTCAAAAACATATTGCAATTTAATAAAGGGAAATTTTCAGATACATTCGCCTTAATCTGATTAAACGAAACGTAGGAAAATGTCACAATTGAAAAATAGCTTTGTCTATAGTAATTCAATTAAATTGAATCCAAATTGAATTGGGACGCGTGACGGATGAACTTTATTTTGTTTTTTTGTTGAGAATAATTTTTACAACGCAGTTTTTATTTTTTGTTTTAATCCGTTTTTCACGGGTCGCTTGGTTTCAAATTGGAGTTCGATGTATGCGATTTGTGACGGGCTGATCATTGGAGATTTTAAGGTTTCATTAATAATATATTTAATAAAAATGAAATAGTATTCGATGGTAAGTGCATCAATTGAAAACGGCTGCACTGATTTGGCTATCTTTTGTTTAAAGTGTTTACAATAGTCCGAATTAGGTTTTTAGGGAACTAAAAATCTGAAAAAATCGTCTTTTTTCTATGGGTGGCTATTTTTTGTTTAAAGTGTTCATCATCATTGCAGCCGAAAGACGTCCACTGCTGGACATAAGCCTCCCCCAAAAGGGGGGTTTTGCCATAATCGTCACAATCGGTTGGCGATCGCAGTATGGTGGTAAAATGCATAGAGAACGATGCTGCCCATTCTCTAGTAAGTCCCTTAGTCACCTTCTACGACGCCCACGGGAAGAAATGTGATGGTGCTATTCTTTTACGTCCGGCACAACACGGAACCGTAAAGTGTTTATAATAGTCCGAATTAGGTTTTTGAGGAATGAAAAATCTGAAAAAATCGTCCTTTCTCTGTGAGATGTTTTGTTGTTAGTGTATTGTTTTGTGTGACACGACGTCCGTCGGGTCAGTTAGCAGATAATAAAAGAGAACTGGCTTTGTTTATTTTTTTGAACACTCAATTTATTGTTACTGAACAGTAAACATAGGCACCTACTTATTTTTAAATTTATCCGTATTTTTCTTAGTGTCTCGTTCTTGTACCTACATAAATGATTTGTACCCACCACATTTAGCAGTAACCGCTTAAGCAGACATGAATCCCACTCCTAAGAATGTATAACTATTCTCTACTAAAACATCGTTTTCTAAGAAACAACTAAGCACCTTGTCGACCTAATTAAGCCCTAATTACTCCAAAAGGTTATGATTTGCCCTATTTAAAATGAAACTTTAACAAGTAACAGACAAGCGAAGCGAAAAATGTCAAACACACGAATATAACATGGCTCTCATTTCAGACCCTTTTATAACTTTGATGAGAAACCTGAAAGGCTCGACAGTAATTAACTTGAATATTACATTGAAGGAAGTTTTTGGTCTATTTATATGAACATCAAGGTTCACTATGATGATTTACCTAAAGAAGGTCTCCATGAAATCTCATCGCCTCATCTGTCGCATCTAGCCTTCGCGTACATTCGTAAAAATATTCTCAAAAGATAGATAGATCTTGTTCAAATTAAATAAGAGGTAATCATAGGGTCTTAATTTTATTTTCTGTTGTGTTTCTTTTCTTTTCTAGCCATCAGAGAGCTCAGGAAAGGAATGGAGATCAGTCTTGGTCGCTGACACCAGTTACGGTGAAGAGCATTAACTGACCTACCTTAATTTTCTGTTGAAAACTTTTCCAGTCAGCTGGCTGGGCCTGACTCTGGTCTAAGCTGTGACAAGATCTTCCAAATTGGCCTTACCTGTGATCATACATAAAGCCCCGGATCTGCAAGGGAAGATCTAAGAAAAATAAAATATTGGTTTACGCTAAGCTTCTTTCACTGGGCCAAACTAAGCGTAAAAAATACAAATTACAACGTCTTTATTTTCATACCCCGAAAAAAATATGATACAGGCGTCCCTAAAATAAACGTTTACATTTTTAACAGCCCATCTAAGGCGAGTCACATTTAAGAGTCGACCCCAAAGCGTTGAGGTGAAAGTAATCGTCGAATCAAAGCAGAATTTGTCAAAAACACCGCTCCGGTGCACTTCCGTCAATTCCCTCCAATTAATAACTTCACTCTATCCCTTTCGTACTTGTATAATTTTAAATATCCCCATCCTAGTCTCCTACCCTTGTTTGAGAAGCCCCGTCGAGATAGTATATTGCCACTTTGTCGTCGACTCCCGCGGGCTGTTTATATACAAAAGAGAAATTGCAATATTTTCCGTTGCCGTCGAAGGAAAATATTGGATGTTTTAAAGTTTTTTAAAGCTAGAAACTTGCTTTGCGAGGCCGAAATAATTAAAGTTGGCTATAGCTAACGATGTGTGTCTACGGACAAGGTTTTTTCCAGTATCATAGAATTTTTTGATGACTTCAGGCGATGATTTTATTGCTATTTCGATATAGTTACGATTTTCACCTCATCTAAATATCGATGTGTACCTTCATAAAAATTATCTTGATTTAGTTGAGTTCAATACTCAATCTGACTAATTTTGTAGGCACATAAGATTCTTATGCTTGTCAGATGGAGTGGTTTTAAACAAGCAATTATTTTAGTTCAGTTGTTTCTTAGTTAATTCCTAATTTAACTAGGTGAGTCCTAGAGAAATTTAACTTAGAAAATTCTGCCTTTCAGGAGTAGCAGTGACGAGCAACTATTGAGAGGAAAATTTTCCTGAAAACATAGATCGTTATCGTACAAGATACGATCACGAATCTGTGTTTTGAGGAAAATTTTAAGTGACAACAATTATTATTATTTCTGTAGTTGATCCGGTTGAGATGATCTTCTTTATCTCGATAATAAATTTTCAAACGTGTAGGAGTAAAAAAGGTTATCAGATTAAACTATTGATCTCCTGAGGATATTATAGCGATTCCATTTTATTACACGTGTCGCTCTTTTTACTGAATTTATACAGATATTCCTAGAAATTGCTCTTATACTCGTATTTGTATCTAATAGAAGATCTAAGTATCTACCTTACAAGGAGGTAGATTTATTTCGTGTAAATAATGTTAAGGTCTAGCCATACTGAAGCGAATCGTGATCTGTGTCAACTACCTTGTATGGGTTGTGTTCAAACTGGTGTGTAACGTGACTTCTTAAGTGCTACATGGGTCCTTTGACGCCGGAATGACATTGACAGGATCGTTCTTGCTAATTATTTGTGAAATTGCTACAAAAGTTGTATTACCTGTGGCATCTTTTCTTTCTATGAGCATTATTAAACATCTGTTGTCGGCATTTAAAATGAAAGCGAGACAAAGTAGAAAGCTCTCTTTTTACAAGATTTTTAGTAATTGATAGATATTGCATATTATATTTTACTCATGGGTAAAGTTGCTCATGGAAAGTAAAGATGCCATGGTCATCATTAATTCCGATATTGGGCCGCGAGTCTAAACATCATTTTACCTTTGTAATCAACGTCCCTCGTCCTACGCGGGTTTGGCCTCAGTGTGGCTAAGGCCTTATGTAGGCCGTATGTAGGTACTATACACCTTCTTTTGATTATTTTTAGACAGAAATAAGCGTAGGTGAAGGTTTTGTTTGATTGAAGATCATTGACCCCTTGTTTGTATTTTATAGAGAAACGGCTACTTAACATTTGGGTTACTAACCCTTTAGTTTCTTTGAACAGAAAAATGACAAAGTCAATACGGCTTGACTTTGTCATTTGTCACTGACGTGCGTTAGGTTGTTTCGAATCCCTACTCAGTTATAGGTACTGGAAATATCATGTTATTATATATTAGATACCTACTTCTCCTCTTCTTCATCGTATCGACGATTCCCTTTTAATTATTCTATTTAAATTTCGACCAGAAATCGGCCACTTCGACAGCGTAAGCGTTGGCCTTGCATATGTCTTCCATAGTGCGGATATTTTTGCACAGAGGACATGACGAGAAGCTCAGGTTTTGTGGGATTAGTACCTAATGCTGAAGCATTAGGTAGGTACTTATGTAGAGAGACTTATCGAACATAAGTCTCTTCTATAATACTACGCAATATGTAAATGAAGGCCTGAGAAAAGCGCACTGTTTAATTTCAATGCTCGGCTTAGCGCCGATAGTTGAAAATTCAAAAGCGCGGTTTTGTTTCTACCCATCCGTTTGGGGAAACAAGGCGTGATGTTATGTTATTTAGGCAACCATTAATTTACATATTGCCTAGTGTAAGTAAAAACAAGCGTTAGTATTATTTATTTTATTAAGAAGGAATACCATTACATTGTCAATAACAGACAAGGATAGAATGGATGATAAATCGGTTGTCAGTCACATGTAACATCCAACGTTCCTCGCTAGAGATGATAGAGGCGGAGGGAGGCGGTACCTTTTCCTCGCTTTCAAGGACATCACACAACACGCGTTGAGTGTGGATAACATCAGGACATGTATGTTGAGATATTTATAAGAAATGAACATACGTTTTCTTCGCTTTGAAAATCCTTTTCTTCTTTATTTATGAAAAATGTTGTATACGTTGTTGCATACATGACAAATGAAATGAAATGTTTATAAATGTAAGTAGATCTTTATGATACTTTTGCACGTCAATATTTTGTTGGTGAATATTTTTAAACAAGATGGCACCGGTATTTCTTAGCTGACCGATCCCGGAGAAGAAATGCCGAAACAAGCTCTCGGTCTCTTTTAAGATCCAAACATTATATTATTAGTATTTTTTGTGAGTAGACTCACACAATAGCCTAAAAATATGTCTAATATTTAGACCATTGTTAGGACAATGCAGGGCCATGCCTGCAAGAAAGAGCCAATGCAGCTATGAGCTAACCAGTCCCACAGGCGGCATGCATCAATCACTTTTTAGGTAGCTTAACGACCCATCACAAAACGCTACCAGATCTACAGGACATTTGCGGACATACTCCATAACATGCCTTTGAAGAGTGAATAGCGTACTTTAATTGACAACAGACTGAGCTAATTGGTACAGTAGGCCACACGTCACTGCTAGTACTCTGACTTTGAGCTGGCCGAGCATTTCAATAGAATAAGAAGCCAGCTTATAGTGGTTTAGTTTGCCACTGAAGTGCAGTCTAATCAACATGAGTCAGCATGAAGACTTTAATGCTAGTGAGTTTTCCCTAGTAAGTGATAGTGAACGCACTTTCAGGTATTCAGAGATACAAAGTTGGTGATAGATCTCCATATATTTTTACAGGCGATGGGTGAACTATACACCCTCTGTTCACTTGTTAACACCCTTTTTGACATTGGCGCAGCCTTCGAGCAGCTAGTTCAGCATGAAGTCACCATCACCACTTCCTCAAGTATTCGAGGGGCCAGTCACACAGCCAGCCAGTACCCACGGCATCCACGGGTATCCTGACCACCAGCGTGCAGCGGACATGCATTCCTGGTCAGTCTCATCAGCAACCTCAGCTCAGCACACTGCACTTTTGTCCGGTCCACTAAGCAGAGCTTCTATACACTCTCCTGATCATATCCTAAGATAGCTATGATTTAAAAATGTTGATCGTCGGCTCTGCATCAATGGAAGCCTATGTATTTATGAGATCAGTTTGATAAAAAATTAATAAATAAACCTTTTTTATTTTTGTATAACGTCATGCCACGATTTCAAGACTTCCTTTTTTACTATTTTTTTGTTCGATACTGTCCCTAAGGCCCTTTGTACACATCTGTTTTTCTTACGTACGCACGGTCCGTCAGTGTTGTATGGATAAGTTGTAAGTTTTTTCTACGGCGCGGTTTATAGGCCGTATCGTAAAGAAACCGTGCCGCGTACAAAGGGCCTTATGGAGCAGAATTGAGATTTTTCTTAATTTTTGTACCCCAGCATTAGGACAAATAAAATCACTCATTCTGGATACTTTTAGTCAGTTTCAGAGCCAGCAAACTAAGTTGTGATCAAAATTATGTGATGAGTCAAAGCTAAGTTCGTGATGTTTATCTGATAATAAATACCAGGGAGCATTCGCTTTCTTTGGTGATTTATAGCCGGAGACCAAGGCTAAATCTCGATATTTTTCTGTATTTTCAGTGTCAACGTTTCCTCGTGACGATTTTATTTTTGGATTTTGTTTATTAAACATCTAGAGCAATATAAAGGATTTTTATCTAAATAAAACAGTAGAAATATTATAAAATAACATTTTTATTTCGTTCATCATAATTATCATTGAAGCCATATCGATTACATATTACATACATTCACTTAACACTAAATAAACAATTACGTCACTTATTGATTAACATTTAAACACATCGTAACATTTACTTACAAAATCACATTCATCTGGCACTCGAGTCATACATTATGACGTCATTTTTCATACAAATTTACTCCACACTTTAATAATTTATTATTCATAAATATAATTCTTGGGTGATGTTTAAAAAAATATTCTTTTAGCCATTTAAGAAGAAATTTTGAGAGAAAATATAGGAAAGAGGAAAGAAGATTTTCTTTGAAAAACATTCAACACATTTTTTCTAAGAGGTTTTTAAGACATTTATTACTAACACTATCTGAAATTTCCAATTTAGTAATCTAGCGACATCTATTAGATAAAAATGACATTAGTTTTATTAATTCTAGTTTTTATGATACAGCATGTTCTTATTTTTTTTTAATTATAAGTACTATTGAATAAATCGAACTGCGAACAACATGAAATATCCATTTAAATTGTCAAAAAAAATACACGAAATATAAAAAAAAATACGTCAAGATTTTATTTCACAACATCGATTTCACAATAGCAGAAATGTCAAAATTACTAGCTAATTCGAAGCGCAACCCAATATTTTCCAATCAACACGTCTAATGCATTATAATGCCTAAGAGTTTTACACCCTGTATTATCCATAACGCGTTTTTAATACAGTATTCGTAATATAGTTAGCAATAGCATGTACATTCTTATACAATAAAAAAAAATGGTACAGGGGTCTTTGGTTCAAAAAATTTTGATGTTAAGCTTGAAGTAGGTTTGCTTTAACAAAAGCAAAAATGCTATAACAAAAACTGCGTATATTGAGGTATTTAAAAAACTAAGTTTGGATGCTAAGAGATAAACAAAAATAATTATGGCGAGTATCATGTAAGAAACAGCTCTAAAATCGTGGATAACACGGCATAAACTTAACGAAACAGGTGAAAATGTAAAATAATTCAAAACAGAGTAGATACTTTAGTTGAAACAGGATAAGTTAGGTATATCAGTAGAATTGGTATCAACTATTTATTTTTAACATTGACAAATTTAGCTTCAAGATAAGATAGAAAATGTTATTAATGATACGACATTTAAATCGACGTCTAATTCAATAAAGTCTTCACTTTTCTTAGTACAAAAAATATTTATATTACCGAATATCATCTAATATTTACATTATAATTCGCTATCATTGCTCAGATTTCATTTCATCTGTAACATACATTTGAATACAGTATAACATTTATGTTTTTATTTATAATTGTGGTATAATAGACAAATATTTCTTTTTCATGCTTGTCGTACGGAATTTTGGCTTCAAGGAATTTATAACTAATGTTTAATTAATTATAAAATCACGCAAATGTAAAATATCTACCATATAAACGAGGTAACTATACTTTTATCTTAAAGAAATAGTTGGTACTCATACTTAAAACTAGACATTACAACCTAAGGATATATTGCACACAATACACAAGGACCAAAACCAATTGGTCGTTCTATAAATACAAATCAATACATTTTAAATCTTAACTCAAATGCATAAAGTTTAAATTCGCTGAAGCCACGTCGTTAACGAAGCCATGAACTAACTACTGTTTTGGTGTTTGATCCTTTTTGCTGGCCTGGACGGACTAAAAGTCCTCAGGAACTCTATGACTAACTTACTTAACTTAAATCTAGATACGTATCGTTATATGCCTTCTGGCTCTTTGCTTACTTTGGAACAAAATACAGAAATATTTTATGCAGATCAACCCTTTCCAACTGTATGAATAGTAAGAATTGTTTTTGTTATTATTCTATATTTATGGCAAAATATGGAATTGCAATTTTTGTGGATATTTTTTATACCATTGATTTTGAAATAATTGTAGAATTTAAATTTCGTCTAGCTAGAGTAAAATCGAGTAACGTTTGAAAACGTTTAAAAAATTGATGCCATGAACACGTGAATGTGACATTATATAATATTGGCTCATCTGCGTGGAGAAAAAGACCTACGCTATTCAGGTCAAATTTCAGTTAACTGCTAAATTTTAAATTAAATGTACCTAAAGATGATGATATTTTCAACGCTATTAAATTGTATTAAGTTAGTAATCGTGCAAGCAGTATTTATGTACGGTACGCATTATTCATAAGTCTAAAACTTAATTATAACTTTATCAATTAAAAAGCAGTCAGCTTTGTCTAATCAAAAATTAAATTCCTTTTGCATTGAATCCGTATATTATGTACAGACTTACAATTAATTCGGTTCTACAATCAACAATTTTTTGCAATATTTACAATTTCGATACTGGTAACTTCGTGTAGTTATTTAATTTAAGGGTAGATACTGATTTGTAAAATTAATCAATTAATTTATTTTGTCAACGCTAGTTTCTTAAAAAAATTTCAAGCCTATGGCTATTTATTTTTTGTTTGTTACTGTGCTGTTTTTTTTTTCATTAATATTTTTTTCTTGTGAAAACTTATTTAGGCACATTATTCGATTTTTTGTAAGGAAAAATCTTATGGGTTCGCGTCACCGAGATGCTAATGTTAACTGTATATCTGTAGTTATGAGTATGAGATGTTGCGCTACGCCAGCATTGAAAGCAAATTATTTATTTGAATTAATCCTTGATAATGAAGATTTTTAATTTACAAATTATGATATTTTAATTTTTGACCATCATTATTCTCCTGCCCTTATCCCAAGTTATTTAGTTTCGACGCAAAATGTATTTGAATATTTTAAAAAGTAATTAATTGTTTGATACTACAATCAATTAACAATAAAATAAAACTCTATTGTCAGCTGTGACTGTCAGCAGTCCACATGACTGCCTATGGACTTTTTATATGAAATTGTGTCAAGTAAAAATTATTATGAAATGAAAATGAATGAAAAATGTTTTATTATTTTAACAAGTAAAATTTTTACAACTAGTGATTGAAGCCTCCTTTTAGGCAGATAAGCCTGTGTTAGGAGACTCCGCTCTTCCATAACTTAAATAAATATTTTTACTTGTTTTATGTAAATATATGTTAGTAAGGGGAAAAGTGGTAATAAAAAAAAAAAAGAGAAACAATAAAGCTAAACATGCAGGAGGTACAGCATGCACGCAGGCATGCGAGTAGGTGGGTGAGTGGTGAGTGACACACTCACTGTGTGTGAATGTGAGAGTGTGTGAATGTGAGAGTGTGTGAATGTGAGAGTGTGTGAATGTGAGAATGTGTGAATGTTAGGGTGTGTGAATGTTAGGGTGTGTTAATGTGAGTACATATGAATCAGAGCGCATGAGGTAATAGTACAGGCATTAGAGGTAGGGTATATTTATTCCAGCAGCGCCTCCGTGTCATCATAAGTAAGTGGTTTTATCCAATTAGTTAATTTTTTTTTACATTCAGTTTGTATCTTATTGTATATGTAAATCTCTTTGTTAATTCTGTTGTATAGTTGAGCTGAGCGTCTTTTGTATTGTATACGGGCGAATTTGGTTTTAGTTTGGGGAACTTCTGCTACTATATCTTTTCTTCTTTTTAAGGTTAAGCTAGGGTCAAAAGAAAGAGTTTTCTGTTTCTTTAGAACAGTTTTAATTACATAAAGTTTTCGCACCGAGAGTAGATCGCTTATTTGATAAAGACTTTGTGTAGGATATCTAAGGTTTTTGAAATAAATTAGTTTTATTAGAGCCCGTTGTGCCCGCTCAAGGTCCATAAACTTAGTCTTGGCCGCACCCCCCCATATGGGGATGCAATACACCAAAACAGACTGTGCTAACGCTATATATATTTCGTTGAGTAGGTTTCTGGGGGTATTTGTGCTGGTTTGTGCATTTTTTGGTACAATATACCTCAGAGTTTTAAATATCCAGCTCAGTTTTCTGATTCTGTTAGTGACCTGTTCAAGGTGGGGGTACCATGATAGTCTTTGGTCAACAATAACACCAAGATATTTTGTTTGAGACACTTTGACTAGGTTTGGACATTGACAGTTATTTGATTCATTGCATGTATGTACTCCTATGTTAAAATCTTTATATGGTTGTGTTCTGTGTGATATACTGAAACATATGTAATTAGTTTTATCCGTGTTTAGTGTGAGCAGGTTATTTTTGAGCCATTGAGCTATTTGGGTCATACCAGCTTCAGCACTTCTGGCAACATCTTGCCAAGAATTCCCAGAGAAGACTACAGCAGTATCGTCAGCATAAGAAAACACTCTTGCGTTACGGATTTTAAGGTTACAGAGGTCATTAATGTAAAGCAGGAATAACGTAGGGCCCAGTACACTTCCCTGAGGAACTCCAAATGTGACATTTGCATCATAACTGACGTGTTCTCCCACTTTAACCCGCTGTTTCCTGCTTGAGAGGTAGCCCTTGAACATTTCAAGCGGAATTCCTCTCACACCTGACGCTTCTAGTTTATTTATGAGGATGGGAACAGAGACGGTGTCAAACGCTTTTTTTAAGTCTAAAAAGACGGTCAAACATTTTGTACCACTATCCAGATTATCAGCCACTAGCGAGGTGAGGGCAGTAACTGCATCCTCGGTTGATACTCCTCGCCTGAATCCAAATTGTGAGTTACTTATGGTGTTACATTTGTGAAAGAATTTCAAGAGCCTGTTGTTTATTAGTTTTTCAACTACTTTGGATATAGCTGGTAAAATGGATATGGGTCTGTAATTGTTGACATCGTCTCTGTCCCCGCCCTTGTGAACGGGGATGATGATAGATTCCTTAAATGGGGCAGGGAAGATACCCTTTTCAAAACAAAGATTTACCAAGTGACTTATGATAGGTACAATATCCTGGCTTATGTGTTTCAAAAATCTAGTGGAAACATTGTCCCAGCCAGGAGCGCTCTCAGATTTCAGGCTCATCAAGATCCTGCTCACTTCATCGGGATCAGTATCCAAAAGAACAAACGAGTTCATTTGTGTCACTGATGTATCCGGATGAGGCGCGATAAAGTTATGTGCTGAAGGTTGAATTTTTTTGGCTAACTCTTTACCGATGTTTGCAAAGTAATTATTAATGAAATTAACAGACTCAGTTGAATTTAGTCCCATGTGTAGTAGTTCAGTGTTTAGGCTCTTAGAATTGTTTGTGTAAGTTAAGGTTTTAATATTTTTCCATAATAATTTATTGTTTGTGACGGAATTAGCTAGTAGGTCTCTTTCAAATTTTCTTTTAATTTTTTTAATTAGGTTATTACAAAAATTGCGATATCGGCGGTAGGTTATTTTTAAGATGTCATTAAATGGATCATTTCTTGATTTTTTTTGGAGTTTGTTACGATTCTTAATGCATCTTAATATACCGGCAGTTATGAAAAGGATTCTAATCTACATTCAGGCTATACCTTTGAATTATGTATTTAATTTAATTTTCAGAAGACTTTTTACCTACTGGTAAATCAGTACCCACCCAAATGTTGTTGCAAGTGCATCTAAATTATTTACAGTGCTAACTATTCAAACCTACTAACGCTCGATTAGTATTTACATTATTAAATGGTCTATTAGATGACATATTTAAATGCATTGCATGTAAGTCTATGATTTAAATTAAATTAGGAATTTAGTTAATTTAATTATTTCTTAGGATGTACCATTATTTGACAGAACTCTTAAATATAGAAAGCCAAAATTATGTCATCAGTTTACATCTTTACCCCGGTCAGGTATACAGGGATGATCTGTACATTTTTATTATTATCTTAATGTTAATGTTTGTGCTAAATTAATTATAAATGCTTATTTATATTTTGGTACTTATTCGCTTAAAGTGTTTCAATATTACGTTCACCTAGCGTCTTAAAGTCATTCCCAAGAAATTAGGATTTAATTATTAAATATATCACCTTTTTATTATAATTGAAAATATAAATTTCACCTCAATTCCTAATGTTAGCATGTACAGTTTCTATTTTTTTTCTTAGGTTGTTCATAAAATAAAATCTACTACTTCAAATTGTTTTTTTTTTTTCGATTTGATTGACTAGGACAATATGTTACTATGTGAATCCATAATTATTATGTAAACATACTAAAATTACAGATATATTAAAAAAATAAAACAAAAAAATATATTTCTTAAATTATAGTGCGACTAATTTTGATACTTTGGCAGGCACTTTGGTATTGAAGAAAACGGAAAGTATAGTGCCAAGAGGTTTCTGAAATTGACAAGTACAGGTTAAGACTAGTTTAAGATTGAAACTTTGGTGGTGTTAAATGATAAATCATCTAGATATAAGTGCTGAGAGCTTGCCTGAAGTCGTGGAGGGCAGCTAGGAGTTGAGGGGCTGTTGGTCTGGCCAGAGGAGCTAAAGTCCAGCACCAAGACATTAAACCGTACCTGGTGATAAAAATAAGTACAATTGAAGATTGTATTCAGTATTCAGATCGGGATAATGAAAATGAACTAACCCACAAAGCTTTTTTCAATCAAATTAACTAAAGCACAATTTCAAAATAAAGGCAAAGATGAAAATCAAATATATTGTACCTATCCCAAAAACATTTTTTAATCAAATAAAATTATGGCAAGCTCAAAATCGAAAGGAAAATTGTACAATTCTTTTCGAAAATGAAATGGAAAGCTAAGACGGTGTCAATACCAAAACATTCTCTGGCAATGAAAAGTCTTTTAGTAAATTGTATTTTCGCCTCCGGACTTTCGAAGTTGACACTTTTCAACGCCACTTTTAAGTTGGATTGAACTTTCAAATCGGTGCAAACATTTACTCTGATGCGACTTTCTTTTGCATTGTCTGATAGTTTTATTTGAATAGTAGATGCATCAATAAGTAGAAATGTGTCTAGTTTTGCTTCGAAAATAGCATCATTATCATCAATAGAGTTTTTAATAGTAATTTTCGTTGTATCTTTTTTGTTAACGAAACGAACTTCGATCATAACAAAAGGTACTCACAGTTCATCAGGACAGTTGTGCGGTTGAGAAGGCCGATATCCTCCACTCAAAAATGCTCCTACGTCTGCAGCATCAAGTTCAGCCAATGGTGACGCTCCAAGAGTTGCTAGCTCCCATAGAGTTATTCCTAATGACCACTGAACATAAACACATTATTATAACAACCATTAAAATAATTTCGAATATTTACATAGGAATTAAACTTAGCCTCACTCAATCCGGTCTCAATTTTCAACAGGATCCAAATAAAAATACATTACTGATAACAATAGCTTTACAATCAGTGATTTTTTGTCTGAATGTTTGTAATAAATAAAAAAAAATATATACTGAAGTCTTTCAAAATCATCATCCATTAGACGGTATTATTTTACTTCCAGTTAACCTCCCAAAAAATCAAAAATAACATTTCGAATCTTACCACATCGGATGCTGTAGTGTACTGATTCTGTAGCAACGTCTCAGGAGCCATCCATTTGACCGGTCGGTTTTCATTATCACCCAGACAATGATAGTCATCAGGAAACAAGTCTCTTGATAGACCATTGTCTGTCACCTTCAGCCTTAATTTCTCGTCCACCCTGGGTTAGAAATGATCACTCATAATTTTTCAATGTCATTTTTATATAACGATCTTTTGGCGCGTGACCAAAATCGAAACTAAAGCTGCCATCTTGTTTTTTTTTTCCATAAAAATGTCCTTGCAATCCGATACACTCAACTTTAATATTTAAGTTATTAAAGCATAAAATGATATGTTTTTTTACACTATAGTGCCTGCCTGTAATAGTAGGCACAAATCTGCGTCTGATTTGTTCATATTTCTCTCTTTTTTTAATACAATACCTGTCCTGCTCTTAATATTTTCATATTCGTGGTTAAAGGTTTAGATGTTTCCTTACACCATATAGATTGTTTACTTCTAAGAGTCAATAATTTACAAAGAAATTCTCTATACAGCGCGCCTCTAGTACACAAATTGTCATGATTGCTAAAGCTATATCAAATTTTCTTTGACCCAGTTTCAACTGGGTTGAAGATAATTTATTTTTACAAAGAACCCCATGATTATAATTATTCGGCACTCTACTGAAGTTGGCAAGTTAAACTTCGTATCTGGAAAATTAGAGTTTAGAAGATACGGAGTTTTAAGGGCTGTTGGACTAATGTTAAATTTATGTTGCTTAAAACTCCATGTTTTTTACATAAACATCCAAAAAGCATATCTATTCAAGAACTTGAAATGAATTAATAAAAGTAAGTACTATTGGACACTGAGACTTTCTTTTACTTAATTACTATAATTAAATAGAGGAAAATGCACTATTTTTTTTTTGCTTGGCGATTAATTAATTCTGTTCCCTTTCATACTTTAATGGTTCCTTTAATGGTGTTATGAAAGAAAATGCTAAGCTATAATTTTCTTTGAGAGCTAAGCTTTGAGTTTATTAGTTCTATGCAATGATTCATGTAAAATCGAACAAAGAGATCGGTATACAGGCACCACCGAACGTCTGGAACACTCATCATATCATATCAGCCGAATGACGTCCTCGCCGGACATAAGCCTCCAAAGACAAAACGGGGGGATTTGCCATAGTCGCCATGCTTGGCAGGCGGGTTGGCGATCGCAGTATGGTGGTCAAATGCTTAGAGAACGCTGCTGCCCATTCTCTAGTAAGTCCCTTAGTCGCCTTCTACGACACCCATAGGTAGAAATGGGATGGTGCTATTCTTTTACATCCGGCACCACACGAAACACACTGATCTGTACTAATAATAATGCTGATGAGTTTGTTTGTATGAAAATGCTAATCTCTGGAATCGGATCTGAAAAAATATTTTGCATTTGATACCCGTTTCTTGAGGAAAAAGTTGTAGTTGCGCGCAGAAGCTAGTACAACAAAATACTACTTACACACAATTCCTGGCAGCAATATCAGAGTGTACTAGTCTCTGTACATGTAAGTACGCCAGACCACAGGCCACCTGTGCTCCTAAGTCCACTAACTCTCTCGTCGCCGGGGCCGCTTGGTGGCCTAGCCGGCAAGATGTTAGGAACCTGTTGGAAAAGATGATTATTTATTTCGTAAAATGTTTTCACTTTTAGTATTGGTCCAATTTATTTTTTTGTTGCTTCTTTGGCCAGCTCTTGACCTCGATCTCGCCTGGTGGTAGGCGAAGGATAAAGTCTATGATGAAACCCAGAAAATACTTGTTCACTGTTGAACGGGTATCTTCTGCTCATTCGATTAAAATAGAGTTGCCTTCTAAGCTAGAGTGCTTTGAAGCCTACTTTGATAGCGCAAGAGCACATCTAAACTCTAAATCACTTGGAAAAGTCATCAAATGCAGTAACTTTATCTGAAACTAGGCTAGACGACATCATGATTGATCGATACGAAACCTCATGTCTTAATTCGTTGAAATAAAACCAGACGTAATCAAATGTCCAAGGATTTTAAATTCGATTTGAATAAGGAAGCCCCAGGATATAGTGTCGGTGCAATAAACTAGACAAAACAGATTACCCTTACCTCTTAAGATTCGAAGAATGAGAAGGACAGCAATAAACTAGAAGTGGCTTCCGAGCCTCTTCTGCACACGCGGCCATCGGTGTGAGCACGTTTGTGTGAACTAAACCGAAGAGACGTAACCCTTCAGCTACTAGTAACGCTGCCTGCATTGCTGATGCCGCATCTAGAACAACATATCGACTGGTTGAAACTTATTGAGAATCATCATCATCATCATCATCAGCCTAGCCGTTTTCCCAACTATGTTGGGGTCGGCTTCCAGTCTAACCGGATGCAGCTGAATACCAGTATTTTACATGGAGCGACTGCCTATCTGACCTCCACAACCCAGTTACTGGGTAATACGATACCCCTTGGAAAAACTGGTTGTCAGACTTTGAGAATATGAAGCCTTTTTAATAAAAGCAATTACATACTACCGAAAGAAACAAATAGAGTGTTTGAAGACCGTAGTGGGTCTGAAATGCTTTTCATTTTGTCAATACAACACCATTCATTGCATTATTTATGTTGTCGAGCAGACAAATTTTTCAAACATATTTTATGATGCAATGCATTTTGATTTTCCTTGGAAATATAGATTGTGATAGAAAGTGTGTTTTGTACGCAATTGGAATGCTTCTTTTGACCTCAATCTCGTCTGATTTTATTACATTAATGAATCGTCTACGTTAAGGCTTTAATAATGAAAGCCATAAGCCAAGCAATGAGTTTAATATGTTTTTGAACTATACCTAGTTATATAAAAAAACTTGTATACGACCTTTACCTAAAGCTAATTCACATTGCCCCAATTGATTGCTCATCTTAACTGCCAGGGGCTTGTCTTTATCCTTATATTTTGATTGTTTTATATTTAATTTAAATGAAAATATTACAAAAAAATGGTCCTATATTATATATATATATATATTTTTTTTTATTACGTTGCCCCACAATAGGAATTTCTCCTGTATTGTGGGTGCGTTTACAAACATTAAACTCACATACACAAATAGCCAGACCCGGAACAACTACATGTAGGTCATACCAATATTTGTTCCGTGCGGGAATCGAACCCGCGACACGCAGCACAGCAGTCAATCGCTTAACCGCTGCGCCAACCGTGCCGTCAAATAAAAAAACATTATTATTTAACATTATTATTTATAAAAGCATTATTTTAATTTAGAAGAGCGTCCCGTAGTTTCTTATCTTTATTCATTCAGATCTACGTTTACATATTGACAAATAGCTGACGCCCTGACGTTTCACAAAGGGCCTGTGTAGGGTGGTTTAATTTAAATAAATGTTTAGTTCCCATAAATAAAACATCATAATGTTAGAAACAGAATCAAAAGCTATAATTTCTTTTTAATGGATCCTCTCATCAACTAACAAATGAATAAAGTAACATCAGTAACTCATATTTTTCTTTTGTTTTCAGATGCCTATCTAGAAAATTGCAGTAGATAAGTACCTACTTGATATTTTCCGCCTGAAAGAACCTCGCTTATCTGCCGAGATGAGATCAAAAGCAATCCGGTTAGCATGAAAATATGCCCATATACGAGTAGCGACGCCAATTTACTTTAGAGCCTGCATCCAATAAAAGTTGCAATCTTTGTGGTCTGCAGATTTTCGTACCGAGTTTCGTGGGAATGATGATAATCGAAACGTAATTTAAAATGGTTTTTTTATTGCTATTTTACAATTATAAGCTTTTTTGCTTTGTCTCTAAGCTGACATAGATTTTATGGAAATGACATTACTCTTAGGTTTATGGGAAAAGAACAAAATGACGGTTAACCATCAAGATCTTTTAACTCAATAATTCTAAAGTTTGCAGCAGGCATAAAATCAATCTAGTTTTGATGTAAGTACAAAGTGGTCATTCAAGTATTACGTAAGCATCCGCGGGAAATCGCGGCACGGCGGACAGAGCTTCGGCGGGATCTCATGGCGACGTGGAGAGGGCAATTGTCGGAAATCGTAGGCTGATTCCCGGCCACCGTAGGCGCGGGCTTGCGGATGGCAAGTAATGGGTAGCTCGCTGTCCGGTAAGGACCAAGCCCGCGTCGACAGCGGCGGCGTGGACACATGCACCTCAAAGAGATGTCAGCACTAACTGGTGGGGTCTACAAGGTCCGATGCCTGCCAGGGGTGCGGGTTGTTCGAAAGAGATACCGCGGCCCCTGGCACACAGGCAACTGAAGGAACACGGGTGGGTTTTAGTCAGTAAAAGTCTGACACGCGCTCCTGCTCCACCCACAGCAGGAGAAGTCATTTGATGATTTCCCACTCAGAAAAATAAAAACGAGAGCCTTGAGAGATGTTGATCGAGGCTCTCGGCCATCAGTCCATTGGCTGATACGACAATCGGCACAATTACAGCCCAGTTCAAATTCCACATGTCAACAAACTCGTGTGCTAAGTCGAGATATTTAATTTTGCTTTGCAATATAAACTGGTGGATTCTGGTGTACCGTATTACAAGTATATGCCCAACACAGTTCTCGAAAATGACCATGTTACGTTGTACTGGGTATTTTTATTTCATTTTATTTCAACATATACACACATGTAAATTACATTTTTTTTTAATTATTATTAAATTTACTTTCACCAAGTAAATCTGAAATTGAGTAAACTCAAAACTCAAGTTTAAAGCATTTATTTCAATTAAACCATTTCCGTGCAATTTTGGACTTTCAAAAAGTCGGTCGGTTAGTAAGATAGTTGTAGCTAGTTGCCCATTCCAAAACGTAGATCTCTAAGGAGAAGAATGGGCAAGAAACTCTAAGGACACTCTATCAAATCAAGATTACAAAATCTTAGGTACATCATTTTTGTTGCTTCTTTAAGTGAGAATAATGTAAAAAAATTGAAGAAATAATTACAAATAAGCCCTGGAAGTAAGGAGATAAACAAGGTAGGTTACAAAACAAAAACCCATGCTGGAACTAGAACCTGGCAATCATATTTCAAGAACCAACTAACAGTTCCTTTTCAAGCAGCAGAGTGATTCCTTGCCACAAGAGGAAGTACAAAAAATGTAGGTTCGATTGTAAGCTCCCGCCTCAAAAATCGTTTGAATGTAACCCTTTGAGTTGCAAAATGTGTATCCAAATAGCCAATATTCAGTACAGTCAACCCAAATGGTTTGCTTTTGTAGGGTTCAGGGGCCCAAGTCTGCTATTTTTATAAATTCGTCATTCCAACACGATCCCATTGTCATTTTGCTAAAAGTTCGTAATCTGCTAAATTCATAATGGTCGATCATTGGTCGGTCAATGGTCTCGTAATAGAATTGTGTTATAATGAAATTTGAACATTTATTCATGCCCGATTTCATTTATATCTATTTTTACATATTACTTATTCGTTTATTAGTGTTAAACTTTAGCAGATTACCGCCTAAGTCAGTCATTCATTTGTTTTTATGTACGAGATTACCGATAAATGCCATTTCTTTCAATGGAGTGTCAGTGGCTGACCATTGGAAAGTCATAATGACGCCATTATATTAGTAGATTACCAAACTTGTCAAAATCAACAATTATGAAATCAATGATAGACCATTTTGACACTATTGTAATAGCAGACTTGAGGCCCAGGAATATTGAGCGTTGTAAAAAGTCGTTTGTGGTAAGTTCTTGCCTCTTTATGTTCCAATCACTTTGTATTTCCATTAAACAGTTCTTTATTTGATGAAGTCATAAAAATAACTTTTGCAATATACCCATAATCATGTAGAAACTCAACTAACTTATTATTCGTAATGTTCTTACTGCGAGGTTAAGAAAAACTCGAAAAAAAAAACCAGGAGTATAGCTCATATAAGCACAACATATAAAATAAAATAAAAGTTAACTGATTGTCTGGATGTATGTTCCGGATTGGCGAAAAAATGGTTGACGGTCATAACCTAAATAAATACACAGACAGGGTTCTTTCAATAACGGTAGTACGTTCCTTTGGCCATTTTGCGAAACTCACGTACAAAAGCTAGTTTAATTTAAGTAGCTAATATTTTCATCATGATGTATCATCCATTTCCTTAAACTATTTTGGAAAGAACAAATTTTTCTCCCAATCCCTGAAGAAAAACAATATCATAAATTTACCTGTAACAGTCTTCACAACCACCTCCTCATAGGTGTCACCTTTCTTGAAGACGCCCTTGTAAACCCTGCCGAAGGTTCCTTCATGCACCAGTATTTCTAGGCGGATGTTGGAGCGAGGAGTGGTCAGCAGACGGAGCTGTTCTGCCGGGTCGGTGATCCGGTCCTTGGTTATAGTTTGCTGTAAAGAATGTAGCTTTTAGTATAACTATGATTGTGGTTTCTTCTGTATTAATTCATGTTTTGTTAAAAGAGACACCTACCCTACCTTAAGCGCAAAAAGGTTGAACAACGCATACGTCATCAACACTACCTAGCTAAAGATAAGCCATTTGGATTATTGCACTTTTCGTGTTCGACTTTTATTTTTTAATTCTCATGTTCTACGTGACTAAGCGCCGATTTCGCAATTTTTATATAACTTTTATATTATGAGGAATAAAGTCGTAGTTTAATAGGTTTTGTGTAGAAAATATGACGGTTTAAAAATTGGCCCTAGGAGGAGTGCCGGAGGAAATGCCCAATATTTACTTCCATGGTTGCCTGTCAATTACCAGTTTTTCATTATTCTTCCATTAATACCATCGTACTCTTTCAAACTTAGAACACTGTTGCTTTAACGAAACTCCAACACTGTGGAACAACCAGGAATCAACAAGTCTGTAACGGGTTACTCTAAAAAGTGCCACCAAACTGCATATAAAATTAACGCAGACGTGAACTAAACTAGTATTTAATTCTCAATTCTCAATTCTTTATTGCATTCCATGATAATTACATTTTTTAAGATTAAATAAAACATAATAATTATATTTTACATAGATGGCATAAACAGTGAGATCAATATGGAGCCTGTCGGGCACAGAAAAATTAGGAGAGAGGAAGAGGACTACGTACAAATGCAAGCAATTCAATTCACTATTATAATAAAATTATTAGATGTATAATTGGGTTTATAATTATCTATATATATGTATGATTATGTACAGATATATATAGTATAAGGTTTGTGTACATAGGTATAGTATATTTGTTATTTTGATGTTTATGTATTGCTTATGCATATTAGTATTATTAGTAATTAATATTTTCTTTATTATTAAGTTATGTTATTATTTCTGTAATTGTGCTTGCTATATTTATAAGTATTTGATTTTCTATATTCCGTATTACCTATATTATATTTATTATAGTTAGAGACAGGTGCGCTCACATAATTGCATTGACATAAGGGTTTCTTCTATTTTGTTTTTTTTTTTTTGTTTTTGTCATCTTTCATTTACTTAACATGAACAACAGCTGTCGAAGAGGATGCTGAAAATTCCAGAAAGTGGAATTTTCATATTTATAGCTTGAATTTTACACACTCATTATAACTTAGAGCAATACTTTATTTTGTTCCCAACTTCTCCTCAACAATATAAAACTACACAGACAACTCCTCCAAATCAGCAAGTCTGTAACAAAGCTACTCTTAAAAGTGCCACCGAACTGCATATCCAGTTAGTGCAGACGTGAACTGGACCAGTCTTTAGTTAGAGACAGGTGCGCTCACATAATTGCATTGAGCCGGACGGCGTCCAACGATATCCTTAATCTAGTTTGCGAGATAGTAGCTAGCTTTGCAGTGGGTGTTGCAGCGAAGCGATTTTGTCAGAGTGCTTTGATGGTCGAGGCGAAGGTGGATAAATAATGCTTTAATGGACAAATGAAGGGTATGTCAACGTAGCTTTGTAGTGGTTATATTGTTTATGAGGGTTTTGGTTAAGTAACGAGAGTTTGAGCACCTGAGTTGGTAAGTGTATTTACAGGGTGGCTGAGACATCGAGGCGCGAACTGTAACTTTGAATTCAGCACGTTTCTAGACTCCTTGGCGTAGACATGTTATGTCGGTTATCAAAAAAAAAATGTGCTATTTTATAGGAAAGTGCAATAGGTGAGTACTTACGCGGTTTAAATGTGCTGTTTTATGGGAAAGTGCAATATGTGAGTACCTACGCGGTTTAAATGTATGAAACAGCATTATTTTTTTTACACTTTCAGCTGAGCATCTGGGTATTAAAATGTTTGTTTCATGGCACACTATTCTCTCATACAAAATAAATGACGTGTAGTGACGTTTTGCTTTTCATACAAACAAAGATAATATGAAATGCGACACAATCGTTACTACACGTCGACGATGCAGGCTCAGGTGAGCTCATTTGCGAATGTATGCGTAATTAGAACATATGTGTGTGAGTAGCTTTATAAAATGTACAAAAAAACTAACGTGGAGTGGCGCAAGCCGTCAAGTTTTACGTATTATAACGTGGCTCCGCTCAGTATTAATAACCGACTAAAAATTTTGAGAATGGTCAGAATGTAGTGTGAATTTATGTATGACAGGATCCGCTTTGACATCCCTGTCTAAATAAATAACTACACTTATATTATACACTTTACTATCTTGGCCAGCGGCGCCGCTCGCGTGGAGTTCTGGGTATCACCAAATCACTCCGTCTATTGATGAAAACCGCATTAAAATCCATTGCGTAGTTTAAAAGATCTCAGCGTACAGACACGAAAAGTGACTTTGTTTTATACTATGAAGACTGTACACCAGAAATGTATGAGTACTGTATAATAAAAATAAATTAAACACTACAAGGCATGCAATAGGCGGCCTTATCGCTTTCTGCGATCTCTTCCAGGCAACCTTGGAATGGACAATGATAGCATGGACATAAAATGGGGTCGTCATTAATTCAAATAGTGTAATCAATAATGTAAGATGACAGTATTATATTCAAGAAAAAAAAAATCACAATCAATTTATCGACGAAAAAGATACTTTTGCTATTCAAAATAAAACATCAATCACTTATTTGTACACAACAGTTCCTCTTTCATTCCTCGCACAAAAGTCCCAATTACGAAATAAAATTCGCGTCAGAAATCCTCCGAATAAAATTTCCTCGGCTTTGTACCCGAAACCGTCTCGTTTAATAAGAAACTTCTTATTTACACCTCCGTTCATTAGCGATCCCTCCTCAGTGAGGAACTGAGGACACTAATTCATATTTCCTGCCAAAGACTTTCAACGGTGCGATAAATTCACGGACAAAGGGGATTGCAAATTAAAAACTCGGTTTCTTGCCAAGACCAATAATGAAACGACTAATATTGATGGAAGAGACTAGAGCGTGGAATGTGGATATAGTTGGGGCGTGGTTGCTACGGTTAGTGTCTTTTTTCTTATTGTGTTAGTTCTCTATTTTCATAGATATTTGTGTTTTAGGAAGAGTTATGAGAACGATGTGGAAAATAGTAAAATATTCATTTTAAATTGATATTTGTTAGTCGATAATATTCATCATAGTAATTCTATGGCATAGCGGTTAAAACAAGAGTATTTTTAAATTAGACAATGAAGTCTAGTAGGTATCTAAGTAATGTAGGTATTTTTCAAATATCTTCAGCTAAATTTCATATGCAAATAAGTAAGAAGCTTTGTAATTATTTTATTCTACTGCTTAATTATTTGCAAAAAGATGGGAAACAATTTCTAAGGAATTTGTGTAATAAATATCTAATTCTATTAGTGATAATGTAAAATTGTACTAGGCAAACAATATTTACGTAACCGTTTAATTAGGTATTTCGTTTTGTGAGTACCGTTATTGCGTAAACGAGTTTATTGCTGCACTCTTGCGCTTAGCGTGACAAATTATAAACAGTGAAAGTGCTCCAGTTTCTGAATACACTGCGTTATTTCGCGACTACAGTCACCAGCTCCGATAGCCGTGATCGTCTAGTGGTTAGGACCCTACGTTGTGGCCGTAGTAACCCAGGTTCGAATCCTGGTCACGGCAGTGATTACACTGTCGCGGCGGAGCATATCTTTTTTGAACATTTTGGTATATTTTATGTTTTTTTCTTGTTATGATTTATGAAAAGTCAAAACAATTTAAGAAAAAAAAATTACAGTACAGTCACCAGCAAAAGTAGATAACATTCCAAGTTTCAAATATTTTCATAAAAAGTTTTTAAATGGGCATTTTCATATCGCATTCGTTAGAATGACCTACTTTCAAAAATAGTAAGAATAGATTGAAGTAACGTTATTGTTAATTAACTACCATAATGCAAACAAAAATAATGCATTATTTTTATATTTATAAGAAAGCAATTCAATTCTATTCATTAACAATGTAGGTACCTACATTGTTTGAAATAATAATACTACATAATAAAATAAAAATTCACTCATAAAGTCATAACACACGTAACGCAGTGGTTATTTAAAAATTAAAACGTCACTCGCATCATATACAATAATATTATTCAATGTCAACTTACTAAAATAAAGAAAAGAAAACCCATTTAACAGTAAATACAATAAAATAGTTTAACGTCAACTGAAATAAATAAAAGGAATAATACTACCTACATTTGTCATTTATAAATAATATCGCTAAGTTTGTCACATCTAGCCAAAATCTAAGTCTGTTTTCAATACTTGCCTTAGAAGAGCGCTAATTGCATTACGTTTGTATCACCTGCAGGGGAGACGGGGTAACTCATGGTAACTCGTCTTAAATTGGATTCTTAATGAGGTAGAGGGCTCGTTTTATGCACCATTCCTTCGCCCTTATAATGCTGAAGATTTGTAATGAAGAAGGTGCTATGACGAATACGTTTTGGGGAAGAGGGTTCTTTTTTGGTTTATTGTAGGGAATATACTTATAAAATCTACCGCAAAAGTCTACACTGTTTATTAACTGAACCTTCAAAAAGGTGAGGTTTTAATGTTCGTCTGTGTTTATCTTTTTATTTATGTTCATTGATACTTTCGTTAATCAAAGACGTTTTTTTTTTAAAGTATTTTCCAAAAAAAATGTCTTTAAAAAAAGGCTCACAAAGTGAAAAATAACTGATTTCGGATGTTGCTGTCTTTGGATCTGTATTTTAGTTTTTTGACAACGACTTCTGAAACTATTTGAAGTTATTTTTTACTTAGTTGTGTTTTTTTGGAAGTCCTTTGATGTTTTTGTAAAAAGTTACTATAATAAACTTATGTTTTGAGAAGTAATAGACGATAGAAAAATTAAAGACTAAAAAATTGCAACGGCATTGCTAATTTCTAAGTAGGGTACCCTCGTTATTTTGAAATTGTCAGTCATACCTTTGATTTTTGATACCTTTTATTTCATAACTCCGAAGTTTGTACATCTCTGCCTAACACATTCGAGATTTCAAGCGTAATGTTATGAGTTAAATTATGTTATTAGTGTGTTGGTTATGCGGAGTAGTTTATGAATGAGACCCTAGGAAAGTACAGCAAACTCAGTAGTTAATTTAATTATTGTTCTACAAGTCAAACAAAGAAAGAAAAATATACTTATTTGTCACCGAAACACGGGAATATAAAAAGATCGTTCACTCGAATAAAGAACATTAAAGATATATTTATTGCATAACAGCTGTGTACATTTTGGTCTTATTTTAACATAAAATTTCAGTCTCAACAGTCTACCCATATCGGGCTAAAACAAAACAGATTTACACACGACATCCATCGATTTTGTAACGTCTTCAAATACCTTACAAGAACTTCCCACAAATCAAACAGTCCACAATCCAACACCAATTTCCCACGTAACCTCAAAAATAAATTACTAAATTCCCACCATGTGTGCCTCTTAAGAAAAAGTCTTGAGGGTTTCACCACAATTAATTCCGTTCTCGGTTACCTCCGCACGACGTATGGTGCCATTAAAGTGTTTGCGGATTGTTCGGGCAGAGATCAAGAGTAACCCCGTAATGTGGGTTAATTTATCTGGGAGAGTGGCTGAATTTAGTGGGAACTGGGAAGTGGGGATGTGATGCGGAGTTTAAGGCGAGGAATTAAATATGGTGACTTATGAGTGTACGTGGAACGTTATGTGGTTGCTAGGTGTGGCTGTGTTTGTCTTTCGTGAATGTTATGTTCTAAGAAGTTAGTATAATAGTGTAAAATCGTGTGTTTGTTGTCATAAAAAAATAGTTCTCGATCAACATCCGAAGGACTTATAATGTCAACGCTTTAAAAAAACAGTGAAAATAAAAATCCCGCCAATTGCTTAGCGGTATAATGATTTTCTAACATACCTTCGAAAAGTAACCATCATCTGCCGAGCCTTTTGCCAACTACGTATATTAGGGTCGGCTTCCACTTCTAATGCGGCAGATGAGTACCAATATTTTACTGCCTATCTGACTTCACAAACCACTATCTGACTTCACAAACCAGTTACTGAGTAACACGAAACCCCATTGTAGAATGACAGCCGAGACCTACGGCTTAACGTGCTTTTCGAGACTCGGAGAGGTATTGGTATCTAAAAATGGTCTCCTATTCTCGAACCACAAGCCCTAAAATCAAACCATTATTTGAGAACAGGGTATTTCATAAAAATAAAAGATTTGCTACAGGCCGACTATTTTTAGGCAAACAGTTCTGGCGAGCTATTCGATTTAAAATTAATAGACCCGATCCCCAGCATCCTAAGTCCGAATACAGGGTAGGTTTATGTCTGATCTCTATTCTAAATCGCTGTCGCCTTTACCCAAGACTCCAGCCTTAAGTCTTCGAGACCGGCACTAAACTAAAATTTACGCCAACACAAAACGAATTTATTATCCGGTGAATTCAGAAGAACATCCAACGGTGCCAAATGTCTTTATTAGGTCACGTTTGTAATAATACTAATATCACTTGTACAATTTATTGTTTGGAACTTCCTATTGTGAAATAATAATGTTCTAAACAATGCAGCGAGTGTGTATGAAAGGTTTTTGTGTAATGTCCTTTCACTGGGCAAAGGTTACCCTCTTTCCCAGCTTTGCACTCTTCCCTATATATTCCAATCTCCTATAAATGTATATAAGTCGGCAAGCTAGCTTTTCCGAGGCCTCCCTCAGCGACGAGGCCCGTCTTCTGGCATTCACTGAGTGATAACTCTGGTTCATCTGTCCGAAAGTATTCTGCATAGAAGTATATGCATAGCCCGGTACGAAAATTAGAAATGTAAAATGTTTTCTGTAGTTTCTGTTTTTGAGTTTGTAAGTAATATTTGGTGCACTGAAAAAGAGAAATTGTTGATAGTGCCTACATAAAAAACCTCTAAATGTACTACTGTTATCTGCCCTTGGTAGATAATAAAACCGTATCTATTTGAAATAATATTGAAAGGTACTAAAAAAGTTTTACTATCTAAACCTGAGGACCGACTCTCTTAGCACAAAATTTGTAGATACTGGCGAGGTAACGGGCTTTTCTGGCCCGCACTAAGAATATACGATTCGATTTAGTTATATATTCGCTTGTCCGAAAAAAAAAGACACTTGTTTACTTCCGGACAAGCCCTTATCTTCGTTTATGGACTTAGAGCATAGACTAGATACAGCTAGTATTTGTGTGAATGCGTAGTTTGGTAAAACGTGCCTAAAAACCACTTAATAATTTTCAAATAATAGTTGTTCGTAATTTCGGATGATACCAAACCACAGTGGTACAAAATTGGCCACATTATCGACAAAAAGGTGCCATTGCGGTAGTTACATAGAACTAATTGCCTAATGACTGTGTGTTGTTTGCACAGCAAAATGTGAATTAGCATAATTATACCTAATTTAATTAATAAGCTAACATAATTAGTTAATTGTTAATCCACTGGCTTTACTCCCGAATATCAATTTGAATACATAGACCAAATCAGGTGAATTTGGACGACTATTTACTGAACAAAGTTACCACTGGTTGGGAACAGTGTCATAATATTACCTGCTAGACGCCATCGTCCAAAGATGACATGCAAACTCTAAGCATTTATTTCAATTAAACCATTTACAGTCACTTTAACTGTTAAAAAGTCGGTCAGTTATTCAGTATGTTGCAGCTAGTTGCCTATTCCAAAACATAGATCTCTATGGAGAAGAACAACCAAGAAACTCAAAGGCCAATCTTACAAATAAAGATGTTACAAAAACTTGGATACATTATTCTTGTTACTTCTATATGTGACGAGTCGATAAAGTGAAAAAAAAAACATGAAGAAACATTTCCAATTGTTAGATGCAGATGACAGAGACAGGTAGTTGGATATAAATAGACATGCCTGTCTCCAAGCCTCTATTAAAATCTTTGAATAACAACAGTATACATCAAGTTAGCAACATGCTGTTTGGCTACCGACAACAAGTTATCTTTTTGCTGCCGCACATAGAGGCAGGGACATCGACGTACAACGTGTTACCATGGTTTTTTTTTAGAGTGGGATATCGTCATATAACTTCTCCCGCTCTGGGTGGAACAGGAGCGTGTCAGACTTTTACCAACTAAAACACATCCTTCAGTTGCTTGTTTGCTAAAGGCCGCGGTATCTGTTTCGAACAACCCGCACCACTGGCAGGCATCGGCCCTTGCGGACCCTACCAGTTCGTGCTGACATCTCTTTGAAGTGCCCGTTGACCCGGGCTTGGTCCTTACCGGACAGCGAGCTACCCATTACTCGCTATCCACAAGCCCGCGCCTACGGTGGCCGGGAATCAGCCTAGGATTCCCGACGCCCAGGGCGTCTTCTGCGGCGACTACGGCCGTGGGGCACATCAGTGTACGATTCTGAATCCCGCGTTGAGATTTTTTGTAGTTTATTTTAAAAAAATAGCTGTGCCATAGATTTCAACCGCGTAAGCAGTCTTACGCGGTTGAAATGTTTCAAATTACAGTTAATTTTAAAACATTGTAAAAGCCAATTAGTTTTTAAACAGTAACCGTAGAGTTTCTTGCCGGCTCTTATGCATGAAAAACGACCAATTGGAACCGTGCACCTAGCTTCTGATGTTTCATAAGTGCCCATGCAGGTTTATGTGACATAAAATATTTTGATTTTGATTTTTTGTTAGAATATGACCTTGATTCATTGTCTGTTGCATATATTTTTAGAGTCAAATAAACGTTTTATCGTCTTTTTCTATAAGATGCATTCTACAGCACGTACTAAGCGACAGGCTAGCTAGGGCAATGACCGAGTGACCGCATCTGATCGCTGGCGCCAGAGTGGCACAGGCAATATATACTTAGTTAGTTTTCCTAAACGAAGAGCATTAAGGCCTCCACAAACAGGTGGGACGTGACTATAATAGAACAATTTGTATGAAAACTTAATTGAAATTTATCAACAAGTAGTTTATAACCTAGGGCACTTTAAATCCTGGTCGACCCGTGCGGCCGTTGTTACTTAACCACAAGCCCTCATATTTACGTTCCCACATATTTACGCCAAGGTACAGTACGCATAAACACTCTTTTTTACAATTTTACTTATGGAATCTACACAAAATAATATCCAGTACTGTAGTTCAGACACTCACACTTACTTGTGACACATGCGTAAGATTCGATGCAGCGTAATACGACACTCTAGACTCCGGCTTGGCATACACATGCTCTCCTATGTGTGTGGTCGCATACGGTGAAGGTGATCGTCGACTGCCTGTGGACAAAAACAAAATCAATATAAGAATAAGAATAAAAATAATTGATATAACGGTCCCGCATGACGAGAACCTCGTGAAAGCCGAGAAAGATAAACAAATCAAGTATCTTGACTTGGCTAGCGAGGTTGTCGACATGTGGGATGTGGACTCAGCGATCATTGTACCGATAGTCGTCACAACCAATGGCTTGATAGCCAAGAGCCTCGACCAACACCTGAGGAGGCTCTCGTTGGGCAGCTGGGTCAAGGGCTTGATCCAGAAAGCGGTACTCCTGGACACGGCTCGTATTGTTAGGAGGTTCCTCTCTCTGGAGCCCTGACCGCCGGTAGCTTGGACTCTGTTCCCGATACCGGTGGGCTACTATTTTTTATATTTTAAATGTTTTTATATATTTTATATTCTAATATTTAAAAATGTATTTTTTTGGGTATATGTTGGAATAAAGGGGAGGATAATGTATTGTTTTAAAAGTTACATTCATATGCGTTGCTACCTGGAACTCACACTAGGATTTCCTGTGTCCGGAGATCCAGGGTCCTTCGTTCCGTTAACATTTATTGCCATACGTGTAATAAATACTACGTTACAATAAATTTCTTAATTTCTACTAATCTACTGATAATCTACTAGAAAGGAATATACAATAAAACTTAAAATAATAAAAGAATAAAAAGAGAATAACCTAGTATGTTACATGTTGTTAATGTATGTTGTGTGTGATTTTATGGAGTGTGTGTATGTGTGATGATGTGTGATTGTGTGGTTGTATGAGTTCAGAGGTGATTAAATTATTTACACAAAGAAAAGCGTCTGCTTGTTTTCAAACTCACGACCTACAACCCGTAAGTCGAAACCGTTACTATTGGCCATCACTACTATGATCTGATAATTTGTAGTGGTCTGCCAGGGATGCGGGTTGTTCGAAAGAGATACCGCGGCCCCTGACACACAGGCAACTGAGGGAACACGGGTGGGCTTTAGTCAGTAAAAGTCTGACACTCCCTCCTGCTCCACCCAGAGCGGGAGAAGTTATTTGATGATTTCCCACCCAAAAAAAAAATCATTTGTTGTGGCTTTGGAAGGTTAAGTCACTATTTCAAGGCATGAAAGCAAGAAGATAAATTTAACAACTGGATTCCAAAAAAAATATACTTCAAAGGGAAAAATTACCTTCGATTTCGGAAGGCGGTGTTTTCGTTTTTGCCACCGACTTCTGCAGTTTCATTATATTTTCACTTTGTAGTGTTTTCTTAGTCGGTTAAGTAGGTTGTTTTTTTAACAAACTTTTATCGTTGACTTTTTAGTTTTAGTAAGTTTTAGTTAAGTAAATGACAGTTAAAGGAAGTTATTATAACATCATGGACATACATTGTAGAAAAATTACGAATTCTTTAAGTTAATTTAAAAATCACTTAACAAAACTTGACCAAATTTATATGGGACCACTCGATACCTTTAAATGACGGAGTTCTGAGCTAACAAACATCTTTTTGGAGTCGGTTAAAAAATAATTTGTTCATGTAACTGTCAAAAGCGATAATGTTGATGTTGATACCAAATGTAATGTGTCATTCTATAAAATCTATGCATGAAAATGAAAAAAAACTTTCTCCTCACTATCACCACATACTATAAAATAAAGTCGCTTTCTCTGTCCCTATATCCCTATGTATGCTTAAATCTTTAAAACTACGCAACGGATTTTGATGCGGGTTTTTTTAATAGATAGAGTGATTCAAGAGGAAGGTTGTATAATACACCGACCTCCACACGGGCGATGCCGGTGGCAAAAGCTAGTAAGTAATAAATTGTCTCTTTAATTTTCAATTCCGGTTAAGTATGCTATATAACAAAAAGATTTTTACCAAGAATTTCGAGAAAAGAAAATCTCGCTTCCACGCTCAAAGTACTTATAATTTTTATTAAAACTAAATCAAGCATAACAAATAATATCATGTGACCTCTTTCTTCGAAAACGTTTTCCTTATTTTAAAGAAAATCCCAGAGAATGTGCGGTGTGAATGTAAAGTATAAATCAAGTTGGAATTAAATGGATTTCATCAGTGAACAGTCGCGGACGAAATACTTATGCCATAAATCTGGAAATAAAACTTAGTCGGAGAATTTTATGTTGCTCACCTGATGGAATATATCTGTTGTTTTACGACTTTTAATTATATCCTATATACAAGTGTTTCCTAATTTATAAACCACAGAAGGATAGATTTTTTTTAAAGAAAAATTTAAAATCTCCTTTGTGTGTAGGACAAGCTGATATAAAATATCAAATATCATCTTCCTAGTCTTTTCCCAACTATGTTGGGGTTGGCTTCCAGTCTAACCTTTCAGCATCGTTAAGAATAAATGTGTAAGTCCATACTTGGACTGTTCATTGAACCGCAATTTCGTTAGTTTAAAAATCAAATTAATGAGAAAACGAATGTATGTCACCTAATAAAAAATATAGTATCAGCTGCAAAATGAAAGTGTATGAAATTTATTTTCGATTATTTTTAACATAACAGGACGACAAAAAATGGCAATACTGGGAATACTAGTACATAGAATTATTTGAAACGCTTAAATTCCTAAAAAAATACCACTAAATCAAGTGTTTCCTAATTTATAAACCACAGAAGGATAGATTTTTTTTAAACAAAAATTTTAAATCTCCTTTGTGTGTAGGACAAGCTGATATAAAATATGAAATATCATCTTCCTAGTCTTTTCCCAACTTTGTTGGGGTTGGCTTCCAGTCTAACTGGATGCAGCTGAGTACCAGTATTTTACATTGAGTGACTGCTTATCTGACCTCTACCAGCCAGTTACTGGTTAATGTGATACCCCTTGGTAAGACTTTCGGGCTATTACCGACCCTTAATGACTGTCATTGATCTACGAATGACAGCCGGGATCAACGGCTTAACGTGGTTTCTGAAGCAGTGAGGGGTTTTGGTATGTTAGGAAGGTCACCCATCCACGGACAAACCGCGGCAAGCCTAACTTAATGAAATCGGTTCGAACCAGCTGCTTTTATTATTTTGCCACAAGCCCCTCACAAAATACCATACATAGGTACTGCCCTAATTATTTTTACACGAAACATGCATATAATTAGGTCATTCACGAACGAATGTCACTGTAATATTTGTTCCAGAATTTCTGTAAGGAATTTTCCAAACGAATAATATAAAAATACTAAAGTGAAATTTTATGTGACATTCCGTATGTAACATTTTCTCATTTGCTATAAATTCCTTCTTGCAGAGAAATATTTTGTTGCTACTCCCGAATGGTCTTGTAGTATGTTTTATGATAATAATATAAGTACATTACTTGGAGATAGGAAATTAGTAACTATTAATCTGGGTTCATATAACGGTGCCAGGGTGTGATCCAGCGCAACAGAATGCTATCTGTTGCGGTAATTAATTTATTATGACTAGATAGATTCACATCAATGTGTTGCATGCCTTTTGTCGTAGTTCTGAACAGGTTTGTTTGATTGGTTCATCCCGCGTCACGACACAATACGGCACAAAAATGTGCCGGTAGCTCTAGGTAGCTTTAAAAAAATGTGTTCTGAATCAGAGAAACATTCGTATTATTGCTGTAGTAGAATCTACTGATAAATAATGGTATCTTCTACTGAGTGGATGATATCTTCATAGTCGTTGGGTGGAGTTTTAGGTCCATATCTCACTAAGATATCATGGTTGAGCTGTCAGCAAAATACATTTTGGCAGGAACATCGACTCGCAACCTGTTACCATGGCTTCAGTAGGTACACATCTCACCGCAACTGCTTTGAAATTTTTTGTCGTTAATTTATAAATAAATAGCTGTTCTCATTTCAATTGCGTAGATTTTGTATTTTTCTACGAAACAACATTTTTTTTGTTAATAACCGGCGAAATATTTATACCCTAGTCTGTAATCAAGTTTCATCATCATCCTTTCTTCTCAGAGTAGTCAGATAGGAAACTCATGGTTACAGCCTGGAGACGCCCTGGGCGTCGGGAATCCCAGGCTGATTCCCGGCCACCGTAGGCGCGGGCTTGCGGACGGTGAGTAATGGGTAGCTCGCTGTCCGGTAAGCAAGCCCGGGTCGACAACGCGTTGTGGTCCACGCGCGCCTCAAAGAGATGTCAGCAACAACTGATGGGGCCCGCAAGGGCCGATGCCTGCCAGGGGGGCGGGTTGTTCGAAAGAGATACTGCGGCCCCTGGCACACAGGTAACTGAGGGAACACAGGTGGGTTTTAGTCAGTAAAAGTCTGACAATCTCTCCTGTTCGCTGCCGTTCGTATATTTTTTGGTGTTCTAGTGAACTTAAGCTTGCGAAAAAAATCATAACACACTCTTGGGGTTTGCTGCCTGGAAAAAAAAACACTGAAACTTACCTTAAATCAATAGAATATTTACTCTGATCTGACTTAAATGACTAGTTGCTACTTACCAAAGGGAAACTTGTGTAAACTAGCGATAGTGGCATAGGATCCTGTAGAACTTGGAGGTCTCCCAAGAGTATCCAGCCGTAGGAGAACATTCTGATGACTGCCGTAAGCCGCTGTCGTGTATGAAGTGCTGAAAAGAAAGGAAGCGTTAATATTTTGAGGTATTAATTTATTTCTTTATAAGTTGTATTTTTGCTTTTATTTTTTTGTAAATTTGTGTGATCTTAAACATTGTGGCTTCACCACCACCACCTTTACCTTCAGTTTCATCACCTTGGGGAAATCAGTTAAGGTGTTATAAATGTAATTTAATAAGTAAATAAATATAGGTACATGAGCAAAGTTTTCCTTGCGAAATTGTACTATCTGGATTTTGTAAGAGACAAGATTCAACGCATTACGGGGTTTATTTATAAACGTTTTTCAAAGTTAAGTAATGATTAGTGACAGCTTAACCATAACGTTTTTACGTTTAAGCGACTCTTAACTTTCAGCATCGTTAAGAATGAATGTGTAAGTGCATACCTGGACTGTTCATTGAACCGCAATTTTGTTAGTTTAAAAATCAAATTAATGAGAAAACGAATGTATGTTACCTAATAAAACAATATAATGTCAGCTGCAAAATGAAAGTATATGAAATTTATTTTCGATTATTTTTAACATGTACGAATGGACATGGACGACAAAAAATGGCAATACTGGGAATACTGGTACATAGGATTATTTGAAACGCTTAATTACTACAATAAAATCACTAAATCAAAAAATATAAATAGTGATGCCGGAACGACTATGGTTTTTGCCAATCAGTCGACTAGCGAGTAACTGGATATTATGTTTCGATGATTGATAAATTTAATTTTTATTTGTACCCTGGGAACGTCATTAGTTTGATATAATTTATTGTCGTATTGAAATTGGAGGATGCCATTCTCTACAAATAAATGAATTTGAAGTGTCTGCTTATAATGTCAAAACAACAGCTGTTTACTAAATGCATATGAAAGTGTAAACGGTACTAATAATAACTAATAAAAAACACATTTTTTTCATTTTTGTCTGTCTGTTTGTTTGTTTCGGATATTCTTCGAAACGGTTTGACCGAATTTGATTAAATTTATTTAGTTCAAAGTATTCGGTTCCTTTGAACCTTGAGGAAGGACGCAATTAATAAAACGAAGAAGAAGAGAGCCGCGGGTGGGAGCTAATACTTACGACAATAAATTAAATAACACAGAAATTGTGTATTCTTTGTCCATTTTTAACTTTCAAGTAGAAATGTTATTTCTACTTAACTCTAATAGCCAAAGTAGAATAATATAATACAGATACAACACGCTGCAACTGCAAATTATTCTCCCACACTCGGGAGATAAAATAAATAATATCTCTGTTACGATCACTAAACTGGGAAAGTAGGTTAGAGTAGCCAGTAAACATTATTTATTATTTATAGCCAGCACGTTAGTAGTGCATACGGGCTTAATATTGATTCCACTGGCTGGATATATACGATTTAGTTTACCTACTAGCAATATTGCTGGTATATTTCACTGTATGATGGAAAACACCGTTAGATTATTCAATCTTGCGGGATTGTTAACTGTCGATAAATTGTGAACGGTACCATAATGATTACAATATTACGTATTAATTTTTGATAGTTTAAAATCTATCACTGACAAACCGTCAAATTGTAAATGAACCAGCACTTCACTTTTCGACAGGGTTCACAGTCTGTCCAATTTTATCATCCGTTAAATTGTGAACTATCCCTGATTTGTCGATCTTGATGGTAGCCGAATTGGTTGCAGTTACCCAGCCAGGGCACCCCGACCGAATAGGTGAGGTAAGAACTGTGACCAACCGTGCCACTTTCAAGTTGGTGGCAGCTAGGTGGCATGCATCTTTCATACCAGTTCACAATTTATCGGTTTGCCAGGGACGGATTATAAACGATCGAAAAGTAATGCGTTTTGTAAATGGTTTGTTACAGTTCATAAATAATTTGATATAAACTATCAAATTATTTAAAATCTCGCAAGATAGATCATAAACATACGATGTTCATATTTATACGGTGACGTATACATAGAATCAGTAGATACTGTATCGAATCAAGTTCTTCTAACTGAACAGACAGCTGTGCTGCTGGCAAGTTTGTTAGGCCAATTTTTCTTCCAGCTAAAGCACTAGGCAGTAGTAAAAGGCGGGCGTTTTGGGGGACTGTCTTACGTAATTTTGACATTCCAAAACTGCTGATTCTCAGCCTAGTTTGAATAAATGACTTTAGATTTTGACATAATACTCAATATACTCAATATCAATACTCAATATCTTTAATGCTTTACCATAATGTGTACTTAGGTGGTAACTATATAATTGAGATCATTATGGACCCTGTAGGGCACAGCAAAAGGGTAGGAGAGAGGAAGCCCTGTTTTATTTAATATATTATTATTGCTATTATAATTCATTGTTATTTTAGTTGTATTATTTAATATAAAATATAAAATATTAAAAATTACCATATTGTTAATACATATTAATATATATTAAAACATGCCTATAGTTAAGTGATTATGATTAATTATTGTTATAAATTATGATTCTTAAATTATTTTTTATTATATTAGTAATTTCCTTAGCATAAACTATATACAATTCTTCTATTAATTATGTTTATCATTAAAATATTCATCTAGTGAATAATAGCATTTATTTATCAGTAATTTTTTAAGTTTTGTGATAAATAAATTGAACTTTTCTTCTTTCTTTATTATGTCTGGCGTTTTATTGTATATTTTTATAGACATTACGTAGGGACTTGTGGAATGCATTTTTAGCTTGGATGTTGGTATGTTTAGTCTAGATCGGTGCCTAAGTGTGTATTGTGATTGGATGTCTTCGCGTTTAGTGTAGAACTCTTGATGCTTACGGACAAATTTACATATTTCTAGAATATAAATACTGGGGAGGGTTAGAATATTATGTTTTAGGAAATAGGGTTTGCAGCTGTCAGTTTGATCAATATTTACCAAGATTCTAACTAATTTCTTTTGTAGGGTAAAGAGTGTCAGTGCATCTGTACTATTTCCCCAGAGGGTTACGCCGTAGCTAAGCCATGCATTGGCATACGCGTAATAGGTGGTGAGAGCAGTTTGAAGATCGGTTGTCTTTTTTATTTCGCGGAGAGCGTATGCGAATTTTGAGATTTTTGAACGAGTTTTTTGTATTTGTGTTTTCCAGTTAATATGTTTATCAATTGTAAGTCCAAGTAATGTATATTCATCAACAGTTTCCAGTGTTAAGCCGTTAAAAGTGAAATTTAATTGTAGAGGAGCTTTTTGATAAGGGTGGAAAATCATTAATTTAGTTTTAGCATAATTAATTTCTAAATTGTGTGTGGTCATCCAGTAATATGATTGCGGTTAAGATGTAGTTACGTGCTAAATATACTTAACACTTTGTTCGCGACTTATCGGCTTGAATTACATATTTTCTCATACTTTCAACACCTTGATTTTACCTCTTCAGACTTTCTGGCAGTTTACCTAATAGGGCGCTGCCCAAACGAAGGACACAGTAAAACACTCGGTTTTTTGTCGAACAGTTGGGCGCATTAGTACACACCGAGATTTTAATGGTTGTTTTCCCGCGGCAGAACAACTTGCCATAAGGAGTACTTTCGAAACATAGAGTAAAAGTAAAAAAAAATAAAAACAATTGTTTTAAAATAATTAAAAAAATATTTATCAGCTCGATAAAACACTACTCAATAATAACACTAGAGGTAACTTGTACGGATGACTACTCGAATCGCACGCACCTCCGACAAAGGGAACAGCGATGCATAAATGTTCAAAGCAAAATAAACTTTAGCAAGTGGTAATTTTTCACAATGGTTAATCTGCCGTTTTTTGTTTCTAATATTGTATTTGCTTATAAAACGATTGTATTGTACAACTACTAAAATTTCACGGTGTAGGTATATGTATTACGAGCCAGAAAAAAATAATAAAATTAAAAAGATTCATTTTTAATTAAATTAAACAAAGTACATGATAAAAAAAAGCATATAACAGAGGAAAAAAATAACATTTTTATGTGAATTTTGAGTGTAAACTATCATCATTTATGTAATGATAGTAAAAGGAGGCCTGTGCCGCAGCGTTGTTCCCACTGCTGGGACACAGGCCTCCTTTTTATGAGAGGAATTGGGCCGTAATCCACCACACGGGTCCAGTGTGCTTTGGTAGATGTCACAATTTGTAAAAATCAAAGTAATGCCCCTGACTGGGTTCCAACCTACGACGACGAAGTCGGGGCCCATATCCAGGGTGGTATCGGCTCGACTGCTCTAATTAAATAAAAACTAAAAAAAGCTTTTATTTTGTTGGTCATTCGATTCAACTAACATCAAACGCATCGCTGTTTTGAACCTTATTTGTTACTAGCTTTTGTCAGCGGCTTCGCCTGCGTGGTGTCGTAAATTATCCCACAGGAACGTACTACCGGGATAAAAAGTATTCTATATGTTAATCCAGGTTATAAACTATCTGTGTACCAAATTTCGTCCAAATCCATTTAGTAGTTTTTGGGTGAAAGAGTAACAAATATCCATACATCCATAGACACCGTGACATTTTAGTGGTCTTACAAAGGTGGTCCATTCAATGTATCCATCGTAAAATACCTCTAGGCGCGATTAAAACATTGTTACCATTAAGTAAGATAATAGGTACAAAGAAAAATAAAGAATGCTTTAGAATTATGAAACACCCTCCCTGTTAATAATGTTTACGTATCAAACGGTAGAAGATATCTACATACCCACGATTACATTCCATCATTAATTCCATGTCCATAACAGGGTGTTCCAAACTACGTCATGCGTCTTAGTGAATGATATTTTAATTTTTTTAGTTATGCAAATGTTCAAAAATATCATTTTTTTAATTTATATGATTGGATACATGAATGGGCTGCCGTTGTAAGACGACTAAAATGTCACGGTGTCTAAAAACTTTCGCGTTTATAATATCAGTAGGGATAGTAGGATATCTAAAAAAATATCAAAAAATTTGCTTCTTACCGTGCCTTAACGCTTTTTATTAAAACCTGTTCAATGATTTAATCGTGACGGAGCATTACAAACGGGCAGAGACGACTTCTTATTTATAATAGTAGTACCTCTAGCTAAGGACATACATAGGGACATAAGTACTAGCTATGTAGTGCTAGTGTAACATCTGGTGTAGACGGTCAACTGTTACTAAGTATATGAGGAAGTTATATGGGCCATCTCTAGTCTATGATACAGGGTAAGTTTTTATCTGTTACTGCGCAAGTTGTAACAAAAAAAATTTCGTCGGTTATACAAAAAAAAAATCAGCTGTTTCATAGAAATGTACAATACCCACGTGGTCAAAGTGTATGGAACAGCTGATTTATTTTGTATAACCGACGATAAATTTCTACGCTGGGGAGGGGTCTATAATGATATGCTGAATTCATGGTTACAGTTTGCGCACTGGTTAAAAACTTATCCTGTATAAACTGGTTGAAGTATATGTAGATGTGGCTGTAGTTAAACTGCAATAGAACCATATCATGGTTGGCTATTTGACAAACGAACAATGTAAGCATAACCAACCTAGAATGTTCCAGCTGCTGGAACACAGGCCACATTTCTTATATTATCTACCACCAGTGCGGGTTGGTAGATGTCACGTGTCTTCGAAGTTTTGGTTCTAGAACATGCTGGTTTCCTCACGATGTTTCCCTTCACCGTTTTACGAGCAGTGGTGATGAAATTATTTACACGAGTAAAGCGCCTACCTGGGTTCAAATCCACGACCTACAGCTCGTAACTGGGCTGATACCACTCAGCAACCACTGCACTCAACAATATAAAGTACTCAGAAAATTAACAGGTAGGTGGAAAATATTTGTTTTGTTGAAATATCTGTTTGTTTACGAACGGACCCAAGGCCATGCGGCTCGGAAAATGTTTTGTTGAAAACTTACTCGTATACACGCCAGGTTTAGTGAAGCAAAAACATTCTGTTAATATGTGTGTTTTTTTTTTCACATAATGCACAGGATTATGAATTCAGTTAACTATTCTGGACCCCTAGCGTAAAAAAATTCGTAGAAAAGTGCATTACATAGGTACGCGGTGAAAATGTATGGAGCAGCTTATTATTTTTATGAAAACCTCAAAAAAAAAATGGCAACATTTAATAATATTACGCGGGCGGAGCGCGTGGCTCCGCCCGCGTAATAAGCGCAAAAGCTATTAATATTATAAACTAGCTTTTGCCAGCGGCTTCGCCCGCGTCGAGGCCGAAAACTATCGCACTGGAAGGAACGTAGTACCAGGACTAATTTCATATAAATCCGTTCAGCCGTTTTTGCGTGATTGCGTAACAAACTTCAAAATATCTAAACATCTCATCATCATCATCATGTGAGCCGACAGGCGTCCACTGCTGGACATAGGTCTCCCCCAAAAGGGGGTTTTTCTATAATCGCCACGATTGGCAGGTGGGTTGGCGATTGCAGTATAGTTGTAAAAATGTATAGAGAACGCTGCTGCCCTCTAGTAAGTCCCGTAGTCGCCTTCTACGACACCCATGGGGAGAAATGAGATGGTGCTATTCTTTTACGTCCGGCACCACACGGAACAAACATTTATACAGACAAAACTTTCACATTTTTATTATTATATAGTAGGTAGTAGGATTGGTAGGATTAATTAATGTTTTCGTTATGGTAGTCTTAGTTAGTTAGTGAACTTAAAATACATATTATGTTACTTACGAAATCACGGGTTTGCCGCTTGATTTCGAATGTCATATGTCCGATAACTAATTCTCCGAAGTCATCAGATTAACCGTCCGTTTCGCCGAAAAGCCATTGCTACGGTAGTTGACTGATGTAGACATTCGATGGAATGGACTATTATTGCAATGGCTTTTCATCGAAACGGACGCTTGATCTAATGGCTATTCGAAATTGTGATACATCGATGCAATGGAATTTCGGCAATTCGGACGTTCGATCTGATGACTTCGGGGAATTAGCTATCGGACATATGACATTCGAAATCAAGCAGTAAACCCCAAAATGACACGAGAACATTTTAACTCCCTTTCCCTTCTACAGGTTTATAAAGCCATGTCATGATAGCGCAGGCCATAAACGATTTTGTAGAAACATGAATTCGTATTTGTGCCATAAAGTTTCCGTGATAAAGTCGAGGGATATCGAGTAACTATAAAAACATTTTGCCTGTCTATCATAGAACCATCCGTACCACATCATCCATCACATATGTCGGGGGTTCGGTGCCCCCTACATGTTTTTTGGGGCATGGCGCAAATTAATGGTTGAAGCGATTTGACATAAAATGTACAACTTCGAGTTGATTGCTTGTTGTTGTTGGTCAGATAGGCAATCGCTCCATGTTAAATACTGGTATTCAATTGCATCAGGTTAGAATGAAAGCCAGGAAAAGGCAGGTTGATTGATAAAAGTTACAAGTAATTCTCATTTTATGAAAATTTTTATTACTTTTGGAGTTTTAGTTTATCATAGACATTTGTTTTTTAAACGTCAAACAAAAGAGTGCCTATATTGCGATGTTAGATAGTAATATGTGTCTGATTTCAAATACAAATATTAATGATGATGCTACATTTTACATTTACATTGTGACAATGTTTTCTTTTTTCGTGGTACTGGAAAACTGTGATATTTCAGAGAATTTTTCTTTAATGTTTTGTAGTACAGAAACTTCATAGTATATGCATAGGTATGGGTTTTTTTATTTTTTGAGGATGGTAATCATCAAATAACTTCTCCCGCTCTGGGTGGATCGGGAGGGCGTGTTAGACTTTTACTGACTAAAACCCACCCGTGTTCCTTCAGTTGCCTGTGTGCCAAGGGCCACGGTATCTCTTTCGAACAACCCGCACCCCTGGCAGGCATCGGCCTTCGCGGACCCCACCGGTTGATATTGACATCTCTGCGCCGCGCTTGGTCCTTACCCAACAGTGAGTTACCCATTACTCGCCGTCTACCCGCCTTATGTGAAACAGGAACCACCCGTAACAGCCGTGTCCGGTGAGGACCTGCGTCACTGGTGACGATGCCGTGGTGTCTCTCAATCCACTTCTCAAAGAAGGAACTTACCGCCGCAAATGTGGCGTGCCAAGGACATGTCGGTTGCCTCACGAGGTTTTCCTTCAGTGTTTTGAAACGAAATACACAAGTGCTTAACTGCGTACGAACTCACGACCAACAACTCGATAAGTCAGGGCCATTGTCACTAAGCCACTACTATTCACGCATATTATATACCTCTGTTCAATCCGCTACACCTTTTCATTTGCACCAATTAGCATGTTTAAGGTCAACTTCAACCTGATATTGTGTTGAAATTGGTATATTATTGAAAAATTTATAAAGCCCCGAAGGGCATCGAGGGTCGGGTCCCCTACACAAGAATATTTTCTAAGAATTTAGTTTCTCCTTAATTTACGGGCAGTTTATATGCCATGCATAATGTAACGCTATTGTGTGCTTTGTGCTGAGTCTTTCCATTGTAGTAAGCAAATTTTAGCCCTAATTCTTTGCCTCGTAATAGGGAAATTCGTATATCGAGCAAGAATGAACGAAGTAAGCCATTTGGTGTCAATGACGTACAGTTGTAATTTGTAGTCACAGCAACGATTTTCCTAAGCTGGTATCTTATGTGAACAGGGACAGGATATTGAAAAAAACAAACAAGCATATTACAAATTAGAGGATTATATCCAAGATAAGAATGATTGGAAACATGCTGGTCCTGTTCCATAGGACAATCTAGAGTCTAGACAAAATCAAACTGGTTGCTAATTAAATTATGTAATTAATTATATTTATGACATTAATTACACTCAGTGATTACTTTAACTCACACACTGACTGATTACCTACTTGTTAATATTCTAGGAAAATTGTATATTTACTTTTACAATGTTTGTAAATATGTGAGCACCATGTATCTATCATAAAATTAATTTATCTGTAATTGCTTTAATTTCATTATTTTTACCAGTAATTTTATTCTGGATGCATCGTTTTCACACATAATTATACAATGAATGTATGTTAAATATTGTAGTTAAATCATTTTAAAAGAGTAACGGTGGAGTTTCTTGTCCATTCTTCTCCATACGAAACTACATTTTGGAAGGGGCGACTAGAATCAATTCTATTTTAATGTAAATGTTGACGTTCAAAAGTGCCTTTTAAGTGCCTATTTGAAATAAATGCTTTGACTCTGACTTTGAAAATCAGAGCAGGTTTAAATGATGCAAGAATACTGAAATTATACACACAAAATTTATATTATAACTGTCTATGTTTCAAGAACACGTCTGATCAACCTTATCCGATTTGAAATACAATAACATTTTAGTGTTATGTTATATTTTTGTTCAGAATTGTATTCGTGGTCCAAGGAATTGTCTGCCTAGTGTATTAATAACCAATACAGTTTACAGCTAGGTATCAATACATCTGTGCTACGCCACGCTACGCTACACACAGAGTTGTGCTACGTAGCGCGGTTGGTGCTACGCGTCGCTGAACCGTACTACATCACTGTCCGAGCTACGAACGTAGCGCTCAGTGCTACGACTTTTTATTTGGCATATTTCAATTTTATTTTATGTGTACAAAATATTTTTGCTAATAGATTGCTTTTAAAAACATTTTTTTTTTGAGTTTGATGTTAAAATACAACATCAAAACAAAATTTTAAATACCAATTTCCTGTTCTTATTTATTTTCATAGATGCCAAAACCCAATCTTAAACTTCTAAGTCAAACGTAATGTTTGTTTTTTCTAGTTAAACGACTTTGTTCAACGAGCCGGCTATTGAATTTACTTCGAGTAGCGAAACTCTTGAAACTTCTCAAAATATTTCCCTCCTATAATGTGATTAGATTTCTTTGCTTCTTCGAGGGCAATTACTGAGCACTTTTAAGGCCTCATCAGTTTCGTATTTACGTAAAGTATGAGGCCGATACGAGTTCTTTTATTTCTACTGTTCTACTTTTATGGGTAGAAATCTGAACGGTATGAAATTAAATACGCAGTTGTAACTCGAGATTTTGCCTAGCAACTTGGCAGAACGAGATTCGGGTTCAACGTACTTATGAGAAATACGCCGAATTTTATTAATAGCAAAGTAAGGCTTCTTATGGTACATGAATTTCTTGTAATGTTAATAATGGGTCCTGGAATGAAAAAAATAAGTACCTAGAACGGAATGTAGCTGAAAATTAAATAAACCTGTCGTGCCTCCACTTAACTGTATTTTTTATAATACTAGCTTTTTCCCGCGGCTCCGCCCGCGTGGATGTCGGTTATTGCGTAAAAAAGTAGCTTAGGTTGGTGTAGCGGTTTGGCGTAAAAACGTAACAGACAGACATCAGATAGACATAGTAACTTGCGCATCCTACTATACTCGTATCACTACATAGTATAAAACAAAGTCGCTTTCTCTGTCCCTATATCCCTATGTATGCTCAAGTCTTTAAAACTACGCAACGGATTTTGATGCGGGTTTTTTTAATAGATAGAGTGATTCAAGAGGAAGGTTTATATGTATAATACACCGACCTGTACGGGGGCGAAGCCGCTGGCAAAAACTAGTAAAATTATAAATGTGAAAGTTTGTGAGTATGGATGTAAGGATGTTTGTTACTCTTTCACGCAAAACGGCTAAACAAATTTGAATGAAATTTAGCTCACAGGTAGTTTGTAACCTGGAATAACACATAGGATACTTTTTATCCCGATAATAAGTCTCCATGCGATAGTTTCGACCTCCACGTGGTTGAAGCCGCTGACAAATGCTAGTTTATAAAATTACTAGCTTTCGCCCGCGGCTCCGCCCGCGTGGATGTCGGTTATCACGTTAAAAGGTAAAAATAGCCCGAAGAATTGCCTAACTTAAATAGCAGTGGGCAGGGTACATTGCATACCGGAAGACGTAGCGTTGGAAGGCCTCCCCCAAGATGTATCAATGATCTTGTGAAAGCCGCAGGAATCCGCTGGATGCGAGAAGCGCAGAACCGGTCGAAGTGGAGGAGCTTGGGGGAGGCCTATGTCCAGCAGTGGACGTCTTTCGGCTGAAATGATGATGATGAATATAGGGCGAGACTATTGCCATCAACCGGGAAAAAACTCCGGGCTACTACTGATAAATTTCCGATGGAAAATAATACCAATACCACTTTGTCCAACCTGGGAATTGAACCCAGGCCCAGTATAGTTTTAGCGCTTGTGACTACTAGACCAACGAAGTAGGTTATTGATTTCTTGAAAAAATACAAATAATAAAACTGCCATTACTTCTCTGTGTAAAATAACAGCAAGCCATTTGTTATTTCGTTGCTATTGTTGTTATGTGAAGCTAAATAAATTAAAACAGAACTTTATTTCATAACTTTGAGAATTAACTTGAGCAAAGTTGCCGAGTGAGATAATTTACGTCAAACTTTGAAGCCGTATATTTTGCTAAATACAAATCGGACGCTAAATGTTGTTGATGCGTATAAATATTAACGAAGTAAATTACTTTGTTTTGTTAGTGATTTATTGTTGTTACTTCACGTTTTAATTATTTTGCTGATTTGGTAAATAAACGTACTTTCCGAGGCAAGTTTATTTACCACTAGACTACTAGACTAGATACAACTTGATTAGACAGCGAAAACGAATGGGTAAATAGGCCAAATTAAATTGAACAGGTATTTTTTTCTAGAAGACCAGCAAGTGAGCAGTGATATTTATTTTAGAACTATGTAGGTATGTATATAAGTAAATTCTCATATTATTTGTTTAATTTTTTACCAAGCGAATTGTTTTTGTTTATATTATGTATTTTATTTTCTCTTTTACTCTTACACACGCTGTCTACATCTCTTTATCTTCTCTCCCAACGCAATTATGTTGGAAGAGATTTCGTTAGAAATAATCATCACCTCTGTACCTATTTTTAACCGACTTAAAAAAAAGGAGGAGGTTCTCAATTCGACTGTATGTTTTTTTTGTTACCTCATAACTTTCGACTGGGTAAACCGATTTTGATGATTATTTTTTTATTTGAAAGCTCGTGCTTCCTGTGTGGTCTCATTTCATATAGATCTGATGATGCGTTTCGGTGACAGACAACGGAACTCTTCAAAAAATAACAGTAAATAAACCGCGATTGCTAGTATCGCATAAATATGCATTGTTTTGACCCCAAGGATGATGAAATTTGAATTAGTGGGTTAGGTACTATAACTACAAAGTGAAAAATAACTTTAATTTCGGAAGGCGGTGACAAAAAATTTAAATACATATCCAAAGTCACCGCCTACCGAAATTAAAATTATTTTTCACATTGTAGTGTTTTTTCGGAAGTCGGTTGTTTTTTTTGGAAAAAGATTTCATTCTGTTCTTTTCTTCGTTTCGTTTTATATACGTGTATACATAAATAGTTAAATAAATATATAAATATGCAATTTTCTGGCTATAAAGCCAGTTTCACATTAGCATTAATTTTGAATACATGAAACTAATTGGAACATTTTAAGAGTATATTTGGGTGTCTGTAAGAATCAAGTTTACATTAATGAATCATTTAGCTAGTGATCCTTACTTGAGAGACCGGTCCAGAGGTATCGACGGTGACTTACGACTTGTACGAGTTGTTGATGCTTTTCTTTGTGTAATATTTTTAACACCACTGCTTTCAAAATGACAAAGGAAAACATTGTTTTTTTTTTTTGGGTGGGAAATGATCAAATTACTTCTCCCGCTCTGGGCGCAGCGGGAGGGCGTGTCAGACTTTTACTGACTAAAACCCACCCGTGTTCCCTCAGTTGCCTGTATGCCAGGGGCGGCGGTATCTCTTTCGAACAACCCGCACCCCTGGCAGTTTCGAACAACCCGCACCCCTGGCAGAGGAAAACATCGTGAGGCAAGCGTTTTATCCTAGACCCAAAAAAAAAATAGGACATGTGTCATGTGTCATCTACCAACCCGCACTGGGCCTGCGTGGTGGATTACAACCCACTCCCTCTAACTAAGAGGAGGCCTGTGTCCCAACAGCCCACTGTTGCTGGTAATGTACCCACTGTTGGTTAGGTTGGATAGGTTGATTTTGTAATCCTTCCTTGCTTCGCACGGGTGCGATCTATTAATGTGATGACATGTTCAAACATCGAGATTTCTGTGCTATAACTAAATTTAATAGTTAAGTGTTTTTTTTATTTTATTTTTTGTGTTTTATCTCTTCCTCAGTTAGTTTTAATGTTAATCTGGCAGTTTGAAGACTTTATGCGGCCTACCCAAATGTCCTTTTTTTGGTATTGTTCGTCAAATCGTTGAGCTGCATGATTACTGATAAATGTGCACTGAATGGACAGGTTCACTCAAACTGTGTTCTTTCCTCAAAAGACCATTTCAGACACCAATCCACATAGTCTTCACATGATCTGACCAAGATTACGAGTATGTCTGGACTTTAAAAGAGACTGTGACCTCTGAGTTTGTTTCGGCCTTTCTTCTCAGAGTAGTCAGATAGAAAACGCCGACCTCATCTAGTTTAAAAAAATATGATTGACGTATAAAAGTGTTTGTACAAACCTACTTACAGAAATAATTATATATCATTAATACACATAAACCTTCCGGAATTAATTCTCTAAATGGTGGTGAAAACCGCATCGAAATTAATTGTGCCGTTTATAGGAACTAAGCAGTCATACAGACAGACACCAAAAGAAGCGACTTTTATTCAAAATATGTGAAAATATAAATGATGTCTTTGTAGATTTTCATATAATTGGTTTATACTAATTATTTAAGACATAGATTAAAACTATTTCATACCTGTCTGGCTGTTTATGTGTGATATGCTTGCACATATGTCCTGCTGACGATGGTGTGGCGTTGAGCCTCAGGGCGTGTAGCTCCCTAAAATAGGGTTAAGCTACATAATGACTGGTTCATGCAAGCCATCAGGTAGAAAAAGTAAGGTAAAGTAAGATAAGCCTCTTAAAATGAGCTTTAACAGAAAATGGATTTAAATTAAACCTTTTCTAGGGAATGGTATTCGCAGCTAAACATCATCGTCAGGTGGTACCTACACCTTGTGTTGTCGTCTCACATTGTGCTGAGCAGAGCCTTTTCGCACTATTATCATTGTTTTGTATTTTTTATACAATTTTACGGTTTTTTTTTATGCTGTAATGCCAATAAACGCATTTTTTTCATCTTTCTTTAAAAACTTTGGACCCTAACAATTTTGAAGCCTCTTAAAATGACCTTTAACAGATAATGGATTTAAATGAAACCTTTTCTGAACAGTTAATAGGTAGTATGGGACTTTACAATCGCTTACGTAATGACTGGCAACCTGCTATTAAAACCTATAAGAGAATTACGTCTATTGTTTTAGGCGAAAGTGTTGGGGAAGCACGGGAAATTCGAATTTTCATGCGTTTTTTTTTTGTTATTTGCAGGTTAATAATAGGTTTTATGTTGATTTAAATATGGTTCGTGGCCGTGACAAAAAACATCGATACATCTTTTCATGTTTATATTTTCCTAGTATACCAGACCACTTACTGTATTGAATCATGATGCCTCGCCTTACTGCCTCTCCTATACAGAGTGCCGGCTGCAGCGGCTGCAGTTAGAAGCGCCAGTGCAGCCGCTGCGCAGCCGCCGGCAGCAAATAACACGCCCCCTGAGTTTTGTGATGCGTCACCTGCGAGACGAGCTGTCTCGTTGTGGGTGACTACTGTTGATAAACCTGTAGATAGAAACAGTGACGTTAAAATGACCGCCAGCGAAATTCTAATTGTATTGCACTGACTGGACAGGTTCATTCAGTCTGTGTGGTTCTTTCCTCAAAATACCATTTCAGACACCAATCCACATGGTTTTCACAAGATCTGACCCAGATTATATCTGGACTTTAAAGAACCCTCTGAGTTTGTTTCGGCCTTTTTTTTTCGGAGTATTCAGATAGGAAACGCCGTCGTCATCTAGTTTTTAAAATATGATTGACGTGTAAATGTTTTTGTACAAACCTACTTACAGAAATGAAACCATTTATATTTTTTTGCAATTTGCAGGCACTGGCCGCCTGTCAGGTTGTATGTTCGATAAAAATATGATTTGGGACCATATCACATAATTACCCTAACGCATCCACCTCATTAAAATTGAACATGACTTATGTCATGTCTGCGTTGCCTGTATTGCCCGAAATTAGAGGCAAAAGTTTATAGTGCGTTCGTATTTAGTCAGCTTTTGTTAAATCCCATGGGCGATCCTAGATAATAGAGTTGAGACGAGAGGAAATGATTTTCGTCATTGAAAAGTCTACGGTCTGTTCTCAGAACTGTTTGTGCCCTTAAAACATTAAACAGAGTATGCTCTTTATATACGGTGCCACGTCATTTATTATTGCTAATTAGTTGGACAACACACTTGGCAACTTAACCGACAGGCAGAAATGTATTGCAGCTTCGATTACTGGCTGCTTAAATTGTATCTGTGGTACGCAAAATTGTGAGCAATTCCGTTTATAAAATAAGGAAAATACGAGTTCCGCGAATAATCAACAATATTTAAACAGATCAATTGACAACTAAAGAACACAACAATCATTGGTAACTAATAACCGACCTTTCATTGGTTCTACAAAAAATACTGTCATCTGGAATATAATCGAATAGACAAAATTTCTTTATTTCCTACCATTTACACAAAGGTCATAGGTTCATGAATACTCTGACAAAATTGGTTTCTTTTAATTGCAAAAATCACTTATTTTACTGGGTGCCGGAGCTAAGATTAAACTTATGTCATGGGTGCCAGGGCTCTCTATTTTTTACCTTTTAAATTTTATACAAACTAGTACGTAGGTAGATTGTGTTAGTAGCTATGACTTGAGTACAAAATAAAAAAAATAAGTTAATAATTTTTTTTAAAACAAATAAAAATATAAATGTATTTCTCTAGTGTGAATTTACGAGTATGTTAGTTTATGTTTCATAATCAGCCTAAAATGTCCCCAATGCTGGGGCCTTTCTGTGAGAGGGAGTGGGCCATAATCTACCACGCGGGCCCGGTACGGGTTAGTGGATGTCACATACCTTCGAACTTTTGGTTCGTGCAGTTGCACAGTGGTGATGAAATTAAATACACAAAGTGATGTCTCTGCCTTGGTTCGAACTTACGTCTTACAAAAGTTGGGGTCAATACCACTGGACCACGGTTCCACTCTTTATAGCGTAACTTTTAATGTTATAATATTATTTTGTATAACAGCGAAGAGTATAAGCTTCATTTCGCAGAAAGTAGTTTGGCAAACACTAATTTGTCATACATTCAAAACATTCATAATTTTGTAAGTTAGAATCGTCTTTAGGCATCAAATCTATTATAATTAAGAAGTAGAACCAACATATCGCAGAAAGTTCGCACAGTCAGACTCGTCTTTTGGCATCATATATTTCATATCGATAGTCATTAAAAAGCGGAACTATCATATCTCAGAAAGTTTAGGCCTTGTTTAAAATTATCCAAGTGTGTTATACCAAATGAATTTCGGAGCATCAAGATTCTGCCAGATAGAGGGAAACCGTAGACCATCACTGCTCTTAATGTACCACCACTGTTCTTCCTTGGCCACCACTGTTCTTAGTTGTATATTTCAGTTATCTTCATAAGCAAGGAACTGTTTAGTGAATGAATAAACTCTAACTTTTAAATGGCCTCGTAGGTAAGAATCGCGAGCCTTTCTTTTACTTTTGAATTTGTTTGAGCGATAAACATTGCATTCCTTGATAACTGAATAAAAAATCGACAACTTAATACTCGAAAGTGTCTTTCAGCAATCTCCCTTCAGCCATTTATCATAAATCAATCTCAAACAATACACAAAATGAAAAACTACAACCATTTTAACGCTATCCCATAAAAGAAGACACACCCACCGCTTATGCCCACTAAATTGAATACGGAGTGTAATAAAAAACTTGGAAATAAAGGAGGGTGTATAATGCTGTCATAATGAGCTTGGATACTCTGCCGTTATTACGTCGTCCCCTAATATTAAAGCCGTGAACGATTTACAGGTGGATGAGCTAGAAAAAGTGGGGATATTGCCTGTTAAGTGTCAATTTACACTAAGTGTTGAAACGGTTTTGAAAGGTTTTTGTTCCAATTATGGACGCTTTGGACCATTTTAATATTGTAAAACGTACTTTAATAAGCACTGGTGATCCGTCCCTGGGGGCTTACTACCTAAGCACGAAGTCCGTCGTTTCGGTCGCAGTAACGGGCGTTTCCAACTCCGTATCATTTACGGACAGAAGATTAGTTTGGAGCCCGAACTAAGAATGAATAACAACACGATTTGTTTTTGCCTGTCCAAAAAAGTTCATTACTCGGCTATAGGATTCACTTCAAAGTTTCACTTTAACATAATGCCTGGAATCCTCGGTAAGTTAGGCATAGATGCACCTAAAGTCCCCCCCCCCTTTTTTCACAATAGAGGCGTTATGTTATGCTACCTACAATCCTCGTATTTGTTTGCCGTAACGTATATGAGTACAAGCATCGATAATAATACAAACATTACTAGATTTCGGATGAGCGCATCAAAAACAGCCGACAAAAAACCACCAAATATATAATGTTGTTGTCTTATTTTGCAACATATTTTTGTTAATCCAATTGCTGAGATATCTTTTTTTTCTTTTAATCCAATTCTGTGACTGTATTTAATTTTTTTATTCTCTTAATGACCTTTTATTATTTTCTGTGGCAGCATTGTGAAATTTTAATTTATTTTATCTTATCTTGTAATATGGGTTTTGCGCGAAATAAATGTTTAAAAAATTTTTTTAGATTGTGTTTTATTTTTCGTTATAAATTATCATCATTTCGTTTCAGCTGAAAGATGTTCACTGCTGGACATAGGCCTCCCTCCCCCAGACCTCCTCCTCCTTATAAGTATATGTTTGTTTTTATACTAAAAATACGTTTACTTTTCAATCGAAGTAGTAAATTATATATTGCAAATGATAAGAAAGCTATAAGTCTTGTATATTTTAGAGTTATGGTTTATAATAGAAATTTATAAGCAATCGCGCCACTAGAGCGATGTGGTTTTGTTCCTAGTTTTTAATCTAGTGTTAATATTGATCGAAGAGTACAAAACCACGTAAGAAGTTTCAGATAAACAAAACTTAAGCTCGTATCATCATTATCAAAGCAGCCGAAAGACGTCTTCTGCTGGACATAGGCCTCCCTACGCCAAGCACCGCCACTTAGACCGCTTCTGTCCTTTTTTTGGGAGGGTTTGATATAATCGCCACACTTGGCAGGCGGATTGGCGATCGCAGTATGGTAGTAAAATGCATAGAGAACGCTGCTGCCCATTCTTTGGTACCTACCAGAGAATGGGCAGCAGCGTTCACTATGCATTTTAAAAAGGCGAATAAGGAGTTGTAGATCCTTTAGTCATCTTTTACGACATTCACGGGCAGACATGGGTTGTATAATATACTATAATAATGAACCTTATCTAACAAGTATTTAGCCCTAACAACAAAGGTAAACCTCTCCAATCGTTGTTACAAACTTCCAGCCAGCTACAGGTAATTTCCGAAGCCACTCAACCGATTAAGAACACAGGGGCTCTAAGGAATCAGACTTTTACCATTAGGAAGTTCTCAAGTTTAGTGGGGGCGAACGATGACTGTTAATAGATTGGAGTTTTTATTCAGGTAGAAAATTTGAAATTGCTAGATTTCAAGAATGTATGAAAGAAATCGGACGATCACGACGCTTCCAACGATAACTCATTTGTCACCTAGCTTCTGACGCTTCATAGGTTCCTAAGAATACTCCATTTGAAATAAGATTATACATTTAAATAAACCTTTTTTAGTCCGTTCAACTGATTTTGACTTCAAATGCGTTGGTAACATGATAAATAGCATCTGCAGTAAACAGTTGGTATTGTAACCACTTTTTTTGCTTTTAATGCTATCCTTACGCCTATGGAATAGAAGTCAAAATCGGTAGAACGGACTGTAAAAAAGGTTTACTAAAATTTCTAACTTATTTCAAAAGGTGTATAGAAAATAAATACTTTGATTTTAATTGATACATAGTTTAGAGGTTACACATATAAATATACCGCTCAAAGTCCTAACATGGCTCCGAAGTTAGATGGGCCTATGATTCTTAAGAAGGGCATTGACACCCTTCTTAAAGAAAAGTACCACCACACCTCTATTCCATGCCTGTGGCGTTTTGCCCTCGAGTATGACGGAAAGGAAAGAGGCTAGGCAGTGTTCGGGAGGCTTCGCAATATCTTCTCGTCCCAAATACCGCAGTCTCTCAAGGCGAGTCTTTAATCAGTGTGTGTTGCCAGTGTCAGTCACAATGGGCCTTATCAGAAAGTAAAAAGTCACCCAAAGGGCAATGGAGAGGGCTGTGCTCGGAGTTTCCCTACGTGATCGAATCAGGAATGAAGAGATCCGCAGGAGAACCAAGGCAACCGAAATAGGCCGAAGAATTGCCAAACTTAAGTGGCAGTGGGCAGGGCACATTGCTGCAGATGGCCGATGGGGCCGAAAGGTTTTGGAGTGGCGACCGCGTACAGGATGACGTAGAGTGGGAAGGCCTCCCACAAGGTGGACCGATGACCTTGTGAAGGCCGCGGGAATCCGCTGGATGTGGGAAGCACAAGACCGGTCGAAGTGGAGGAGCCTGGGGGAGGCCTATGTCCAGCAGTGGACGTCTTTCAGCTGAAATGATGATGATGATTGGAGGAACCCAACCCGCACTAAGCCAGCATGGTAGATTACAGCCCACTCCCCCTCGAAGAGAGGAGGCTTGTATCCCAGCAGTGGGAATATTAAAGGCTGATTATTCTATTATATGCTATTGGATAAAAACTCATTGAAGTAGGTACTAATATTGGGTCAGGTAGATTTATTTATGTAAGCGTTTGAAAGTCATTAGTATTTAAATGTCCCACTTCAGGGTCATTAATTTAAAGAACGAACGTTAATCGATACGCTTGCTCACTTTGTATGGATGCGATCAATACTCCATTAAGTAGAAACGTTTTTCTTTACTGTATATTCAGTGGTGTGTAAGGTTATTTAGCCAGGAACATCTTGGTGTCAGAGGTGGTGGCCCATGGGTAGTAGCCGCGACTTCAAAGTTTTAGTCGCAGATTTAAACCCAGACTGACGTTTTGCTTTGTGTGAATTATTTCTTCACCACAGCTCTCATAACGGCGAAGGAAAACATCGTGAGGCCGTGAACCGGCATGTCCTAACACCAAAAATTCGAAGACATGCGACATAAACTCACATTGGGCCCTCGTGGTGGATTACAGCCCACTCCCACTGAGAGGAGGCCTGTATCTCAGCAGGCAGAACATTATAGGCTCATTATGTATGTATATTATGTATCGTGGACGACGTTATATTATTCTGGTTTGATTCCCAGGTCGGGAAATGTGGCCAGCCCGGAATTTGGCAGTTGGCGATACCCCGGTGCCCTGAAAAGCAAGTTGCACGCTGGTCCTGCTGCGCCGTGTCTCTCTCTGGTCGTGTTGGATTGCCGTCCTATTAGACTATGACAGCGAGTGAAGAGATAGTGCACATATGTCTGAGCACACACTTGTGCACTATAATATCTTCCGCGTAAATGGCTACTCTCCGCTGATATTGGCTGATTGACAATTATTGTACAAAAGATTAAAGCCGTCTTAATTTCTAAATGCAAGGCTTCAAGCATAATTATGTTTACTTTCAACATTGGCTGACTATTCAATCAAGGGTAAAACGCACTGAACCTTACAATAATATTTGTATATAGGGGAAGAAAGAAGAATCAATGAAAGTTGAACAAGCAATCAAAATCACTGCAATTACTGACAAATTTTAATGAAATTCGACATAACATAACGCCTTGTTCCCCCGAAAGATGGGGCAGAAAGTTTACCTAATAGTACACCTGCATTACGCCAGTTACGTTTAAGTCCCATATAATAGGAGGCGAGCCTATTGCCATCACAGATTTAGACTCCGAGCTGCTACTGAGAAATACCAAATTAAAAAACCCAACTAAACTTTGCCCGACCTGGGAATCGAACACAGAACCTCATGCTCAACAGTAGCGCTTACGACCATTAGACCAACGAGGCAGTCAAAATTCAAATACCAACATAAGATAATCAGAGATGTCAGCATCAACTGGTGGGGCCCGCAAGGGCCGATGGACTGCCAGGGGTGCGGGTTGTTCAAAAGAGATACCGTGGCCCCTGGCACTCATGCAACTGCAAGAACACTGGTGGGTTTTAGTCAGTAAAAGTCGGACAGGCCCTCCGGCTCCACCCAGAGCGGGAGAAGTTATTTGATGATTTCCCACCCTCAAAGAAAAAAAAATTCATAAGATAATCAGAACCTTAAACATATGTACCCCAACTGAATATCAATTAGAAAGATTCTAACTACGATAAAAATTACCATACTAAACACGAAAATTATGAATCTTTTGATGTGGCCTGAAATAAACCTCCTTGGTTGTAAAAAAAAGGAAAATGGCTAAAAAATAAACATAAAGAAACGCTAACGCGTGTAAAAGGAACAAGAACATTTCCAAGTCAAATAAAACGTACAATGGAACAATCGATACTGTCTTGTAAACACATTAAAAGAGGGGCACGTAGGGCTGGCGAGGGATTTTCATGAGATTATTGTAACGCATGGATTACTGAGGATTTTGGAAAGAATTTTGGTAGGGTTTTACTTTGTGCCTGTTGAAATATGATCTTTGTGTTTTGGGTTTTCGCATACCTATATGTACTTTTCTCAAGTAGTTATAATAACCAGTACAACCACGCGGCAGGCCCAGACAGAAATGGCGGGATGAGGTGGACTCCTTCTTAGAGGATTGGCCCACAATCGCAGTAGACCGGGAAAAGAGGAAAGAGGCAAGGGGCCTTTGTCTTGCAGTGGGACAGCACAGGCTTACAATAATAATACAACCCTACTATCCTACTGTATAATATTTATATTAATTATGAATGTGAAATTTTGTGAAGATGTTTGGATGTTTGTTACTCAATCACGTAAAAACGGCTAAGCGGATTTGGATGAAATTTGGCACACAATTAGATTATAACCTAGATTAACACATAAGATACTTTCTATCCCGGTAGTATGTTCTCATGGAATAATATCCGACTACGACGCGGGCGAAGCCGCGGGCGGAAGCTAGTAAGTTACAATTACTAATAGATTACTTAAACGTACAGTTTTAAACAAGGTTTCACCTAAGAATTTTCAGCACCAGATTAAGAGCTCCGGTCGAAAATACTGTTTTGTTCATTTAAAAATATCCTATTCCTGCTAATATTATAAATGTGAAAGTTTGTGAGTATGTATGTATGTATTAATGTTTGTTACTCTTTCACGCAAAAACCGCTGAACGGATTCGAATGAAATTTGACACACACATCGATTTGAACGTGAATTTGTCGTAAACGTAGTACTGGGATAAAAAGTATTCTATGTGTTAACATAGAATACTTTTTATTCCGGTACTACGTTTCTGTGGGATAGTTTTCGACCTCCACGCGGGCGAAGCCGCTGGCAAAAGCTAGTTACCCGACTGCGCCAGAAGGAGGGTTATGTTTTTCTAGAGTATGTATGTATAATTATTTGCCACGCCCTGCAGCCTGAACAGCACGATGGATTAGCTTGATAGGTGTCGTTAGATTCGTATTTACTGTGAGAGTGACAGTGATTTTTAGCGCCAAATTCAAATATTTGGCACGCTCTGCGGCCTGAACGGCTCGATGGATTTTAGTTTGCGATGTGTCGTTAGATTCGTAATTACTGTGAAAGTGATATCGTAATAATAAAAAAACGGTAATTTAAAAAAAAAACCTAAAAAACCCGACTACTTTTCTGAGTATTCATGGAAAAGCCCTAAAACAAGAAAGTCGTCGTGCCCGATTGCACTTAACTTAAGAATCGCCAGTTGCTAAGGTGATGCTTATAAGCAGATAAATTGTAGCAGTCGGGACCCATTCTTACATACTTATTTCCCTCAGTTATGCATCAAAAGAGCAGTGCTGGCCCAATAGTAAGGGCAGGAGGTTATGACTTGTAGGATATTAGTACTTTAAGTAATTTCATCTTCAAAATAGTGAAGGCAAACATCGTGAGGAAGCCGGTATATCCCAGAGCCAAAAATTCTAAGACATGTGACATCTTACAACCCGCGCTGGGTTCTGCGTAGTGGATAACGGTCCACATCCTCTTATTGAGCCTGTGTCCCAGTCATGGAAACATTATGGGCTGGTTGTTGCTGCTGTTGAAAACAAAATGTTTAAATAATCAATAATTGTATAATTGCTGTGATATTGGTTGACAGCACAGGACGCATAAAACAATATTTTATTACCCTGAAGATCTCCCACAACACACAATGTTACAGCCTTTTTTTTTATTACGGGGGGAAATCCTCATGGATGTCCTCCACCCCGGGGAGGGCGGAGAGGTCTGTCAGACTCTTGCTGACTAAAACCACCCCGGTGTTCCGTCTCACACTTGCACCGGGGATCACGGGAATTAATGTGACTTCCGCGATCTCCGGCTAGTGCCGGCCCGCCTCTGCGGGCCACCTTGCGATAGGGGGGGAGATAATGAAAACATTATGGCCTGGCTGTTGCTGTTGTTGAAAACAATATGTTTAAATAATTAATAATTATATAATTGCTGTGATATTGGTTGACAGCACAGGACGCATAAAACACAAACTTTTATTACCCTAAAGATCTCACAACACAAGGTTACAGCCTGCGACAACCCTAACATCGCCCTCTCGATACAGCTCCATCCCTCGAAGAATATCCTGTTGCGCCTCCCGTCTACATGCTAATAAAGAGTGCGCGGAGTGATTTGTGGGACGAAACTCTGACTTAGCACCGATAAGGATACACTGCCAACGTTATTGTTTCTGATTACTGCTTACGTACGAGTTTGTATGTAACTTTGTGATATGATATGGAGTTCATTATTGTTTGGGAGTTAAAGCTCGTTTACCCGAAAGGTGAAAATGTGCCTGCGAGACTCGTAGACGAGAATTATCTGGTGTTTTATTAATCATCGGTTTGGCCAACTTTTACAAGATGAGTATAAACACTGAACCCCATTAATTGCCTAGCGATTCTCATATATAGACATTCTTGAATAGACATTCTCTCCTCTCGTCGGTCAAGACTGTCCTAGTGTAACTGAGGCTTCCTTTAAAGGTTTATGTTGCTTGTTTATGTTTTGGACCGAATTTTCGTCTGTTGGTTGTAGACAAACCTATCCCAGTTGAGTCGAGCAAATGTCCATGCCTCAGCGTAATGAATCGTGCAGTCAAAACAATCTACTTGCTAATATTAAAGAGTGTCCTCGCACTCTTTAATATTAGCAAGTACGAAACTCGAACTTAGCACCGACAAGGATACATTGCCGACTTTATTTATTGTTTCTGATTACTGAATCCAGAATCCCATTAATCGCCTAGCGATTGCTTAGACTTGCACAGACAATCTCTTCTCTTGCCTCTTGTTGCTGGTCTTGACTTTTATTGTGCAAACGAGGCTTTTAAAATGCTTATTTACTTGTTGTTTATAAATATTGTTCGAAAGGTTTTTCTTCATCAGTCGGTTGTAGAAAAATCTGTCTCTGTTGAAACACTCGAATAACTATGCTTCGGTGTATTCAATTTTGGCTAGTTTTTTGTTTGACTCATGCCTATAAGGAGTAGAGCACAGGAGGAGAGCAGGCGTCGGAAATCCCAAGCTGATTCCTGGCCACCGTAGGTGCGGGCTTGCGGACGGCGAGTAATGGGTAGCTCGCTGTCCGGTAAGGACTAAGCCCGGGTCGACGGCGCGTTGTGTTCCACGCGCGCCTCAAAGAGATGTCAGCAACAACTGATGCCTGCCAGGGGTGCGGGTTGTTCGAAAGAGATACCGCAGCCCCTGGCACACAGGCAACTGAGGGAACACGGGTGGGTTTTAGTCAGTAATCGTCTGACACGCCCTCCCGCTCCATCCAGAGCGGGAGAAGTTATTTGATGATTTCCCACCCAAAAAAAGGAGGAGAGCAGTGGTAACCCAGTGGTAACGACCACGACTTATGTGTTATCGGTAGTAGGTTCGAACCCAGATAGGTGCTTCAATTTGTGTAAATTCTTTAGTTTGTCTATAAACAGGGTTGCTGATACGACATTTCATTTCTTGACAAACAAATGTGCTTCAGTTCATACGGTTGCATGCCCATGGATCATGCGGAGTTTTAACTCCCTACTAGGAAAGAGTAGTGGTGACTGTGGCCCCAAGTTACGAGTTGTAGGTTGTGGGTTCGAACTCAGTCAGCCGCTTTACTTTTTTTAAGTAATTACATCACCAATATTCTCAAAACTGTGAAAGAAAAGATAGTGAGGATACCGGTATGTCCTAAAACCAAACATTCGAAAACGTTTGTGACATCTACCAACCCGGCCTCAGCCTACGTGGTAGATGATAACCACTCCCTATAGTCCTGTGTCCCAGCATTTTGAACATTAGGTATAGGCTGATTCTCAGGGATGACGGAGCACAGTGGTGACGTGCTGCCTCGCGCACTTGCAGAGTTCGGTTTTGGGAAGACCCCTTTACAGTCTACCCAGAGATGTGCCCCAATAGGCGTTGCACAGAAGGGGCTTCGGATCGGTCTTTTGAGAGGTAACGATGCCCCTTCCATGTGTGAAAGATGACCACCGGGGTGGTTTTAGTGAGGTAAAAATCCCACACTCCCCGGTCTTATCCCCAAAGTCCGGGCGCCTTTTGAAGGTTTCCCCCGAAAAAAAAAAAAAAAAAAGGTATAGGCTGATTATTTTACCTAGTAAAAACGACCTAATATAGTTTTATTAAAAAAAAAAAACTTACAATATCTAAACACGTTTAATATTATACTCTGTATATTCTTAGATAGAAATCTCTGAGATAGATAAGCGGCCTTTGCTAAAGGTTTTATCTCGTTTCATACAGCTAGGTAACTTAGACTTGATTCACACCTTTGTGGATTAACTGTACGGTCTAAAATCTGTAACGCTATCTTATCTTATTTACAAAGGAACTTCAAAATATATCGTATAAACTACAGTAGATTATTTCGCTGTACCCGAAGTTTCTAAACAGACAAGGTACAGACGATACACATTAAACTAAACGACGTACCTACATCTCGTGACGTTACCAATCTGTTTACAAAAAGTTTAGTCAACTAATAGCTAGTAAAAGATTGGTTATCGTTATCGGCCCAAAATCTACTTAGCATTTTCCCAACTATCAATATTACTGGCGAAATGTAGTATATGTACACCTCTGGCCAAATCATCGGGAAATTAAGGCGCTATGTTATATCATTTACATTTAAAAAAAACTATAAGACACGCTTTAAAAACCAAACTAAAAAAGCAGAAAATAATTTCAAAAAAGCGTGGGGTAGGTACTTGATATTAATTGATGATAAAAATAACTCAAAAGCACCCGACGCTTTTTTGAAATTATTTTCTGCTTTTTTAGTTTGGTTTTTAAATCGTATTTTTTGTTTTATAAATCTATTATTTATTTTAATTTTTTTAGTTACAGAAGCATGATTTTTCAGTTTTTTTTTACATTATGGAACAAATTTATGAAATTATTGAATTGTCATCGGTCCTCAATAAGTCTACAAAGTTTAAATGAAATTTGACTGTTTGAAGTGGGTCAAAATCAAGTCCAAAGGAGTCGGTGTCAAAAATGCTTACAAACATACAGGTGAAGCTAATAAAAGCGTGTTAAAAAAAAGAGTTACAGTTATTTTCTTTGAACAGTAAATAAGTCTCTCATCACTTAGGTACGAGACACATATCGGCTTCCAGTCTAACCAGATGCAACTCAATACCAGTATTTTACATGGAGCGACTGCATATCTGACCAACACAAACCAGTTACTGGGTAATACGATACCCCTTGGCCCTTAGATTTCAGACTTTAAGGCTTAACTATCCGTGAAAACTGCCACAGATCTACAAATGACAGACGAGATCAACGGCTTGACGCACTTTCTGAAGCATGGAGGAGTCGCGGTATAATTATAATTGGTTGGTCATTCATCCACGAACAAACCGAGTTCAGCGTAGCTTAAACTTTGATTAATCCGTGCGGCTGATATTATTTAACATGTTCAAAACACTTGACTATTTGCAAATATCATGAGACGACAGTTCAAAATCCCATACATTTTATCATACCGTCTACAGCTGTACTACCATATCGGACGCCTGCGGCGCAGACGCCGTGACACTTAACATCAAAATCATTATACTTGTATGGCTCAGTCTACGTCTGTCGGCCGTGTGAATGTGTTGTATTTGGTGCACTGTATATGTATGTGTTGAAAAATGATTTGAAAACATTTTTTTGTGACACCTACGTACGAAGGAAGTCGCGTGATGTGACACTAGATAATTTGCTTCCTAGGAATGTTATGGGCCAGCCACGGCTATTGACGCTTTGCAAAATTAAATGAAATAAATTTCACCGCCCTTAGCCGTACTGCCACGTAAAGATACGAGTATACCGAGATAACGTCGAGAGGCGGTTTTGTTCCGGAATGTGTTAACCACCGCCATCCCGTCGTCGGCGTAAGACTATTATTAATTGGGTTTAAAAAAAAAAAGTATTTCGATGTTTCAAATAATCTTATACGTATAGTATTCCAGTTATTGTCATATTTTTTTCTTCACATTGTATATTGGTGCAATAAATAACCCCTCCTTTCAATAATTTATTGTTAGTATTATTGCGGTGAATAAAGTCAAACTTTGCACCCGTCGCAGTGGATTTTAGTGGCAATTGTAGTTATAAAGTGATTTGTTCGGAGGGGAACGATAGTTTGTCAGTTTTTCAATAGCTTTATGTGGGTATTTGAAATGGAAATTGCAGTTTTCTTTTTCTTTATTAGAATGATTTATATTTTTGTGTTAAGTCACTGGCATAGTAATGCATATTTTTATGCAGAAACTCGTAGTAACTTGTTAACTTTTAAGATAAGAAGTTACTTCGTAACTTCGTAACTTAACCTCCTAACTTCTTAACATAAAAGTTAAGAAGTTAGGGTGGGGTCATTTAGAAATCAGCTTAGAAGCTAACTTAAAATTTGGTTTCTAAATACAAAATTATCCCAAGCTGTAACTAACTCCCTTGGTTATATTCTGCATTGAAGCTTTACTTAACTTGCAGAAAATTCAGTTTTAAGCCGATCAAACCAGAATCCTGTTCCCTATAAACTTTATGTTCAAACAAGATAATATTTACATAATATTTAAAAGGTCAAATTAAAATAACCTTAATTTCGGAAGTCGGTGACTTTGGATATGTATTTTAATTTTTTGTCACCGCCTTCCGAAATTAAAGTTACTTTTCACTTTTTAGTGTGTTTTTCGGAAGTCGGTTGTTTACTTTTTTTTAATTTTATTTTTTAGTTTTCTCTTTTAGTCATAGTACCTAACCAACCAAACCAACTCGAAATGTCATCATTCTTGGGGTCAAAACAATGCATATTTATGCGATAACAGCAATTGCAGTTGATTTGCTGTCATTTTTTGAAGAGTTCCGTTGTCTATCTCCGGAACGCATCATCAGATCTATATGAAATTTAAATGGGACCATTTCGAAATATACTCCTTTAGAACAAAAAAAAAATTTTGCAAATCGTCTATATATGACGGAGTTATGCCCGTACATACATAAAAAAATACATATAAACATTTCGAATAGATAAACTCCTTTTTTTGAAGTCGCTTAAAAAAACCTCACGCCCTTTTTATTTTATCTTGTTGCTGTTTTGTCTTGTTTAGCTATCGATACCCATCATGTCTAGAGAGCTTTGCTAGCTAATTTAAATTGACCTTGTATAAACATGAGAAGGAATTACGATCATAAATAATAAAATAAATAAATAGGGCATCAAAAAATTCATTCACGTCGCTGTCAACAGAAGAACTACTGAAAAGGCTGGCAGCATTGTTACCAATTGCCAACACTGATTCATTGTTACCAATTGCCAATACTGATTCACCGTTACCAATTGCCAATACTGATTCATTGTTACCAATTTTCAATACTGCTTCATTCTTCTTCTTACCGTGTCGATAGCAACCTAAATACAGTCAGCCCAGAATTAGACTACGAGCTTGGCAATTTCACCAGCGTGCATCAACGTCTGCAACGTGCACAATAGGACACGCTGGACAAGACATTAAATGCCCCATTGTTTGAGGGACAGCACCACGTTTACACTCCATGGCGGAGTCATCTGTGAATCTCTACTTGAGCAGGTTTTCTTTGCTTCGGCCTACCCGAGACCGAAATGTATTTAAAGATTGTGATTATTTGATACCGAATGAGTAGGTATTACTGATTTTTTTATCAAGATAGGTAAGTTCACATACAGACCAACTCCTAACATTACGATTTGGTATCGTTCACGACACCATTAAAATTCCTACGCATTCAGTCAAAGAACAATAAAGCGAGAAAACAAGAAATATTCCGACATGAGACGCTTAAATATTTCAAACAAAGTAAAGAAGAGCTCTCTTTGGCTCAGTAAACGTGACTAGAGTAAGAAAATAACTGAAAAACTACTTAACAAGTAAATTAAACTAAAGGCTTTCTCCACAGTAATGGTTTTTGCCTCAAGTTTAAAGTCTTGAATAATGAAGTCCAGTCCTAAGACCAAGTTGGGCGAATAATGTTTCCACTCGACTGAATTTTGTGGAAGGTTAAGTGGTATCAAAGAGTGTTGTAAATAAAACGGAGAAATTTAGCAACAAAGGAAAAGTTAATAGAGCGGGATTATTTTTCTACTGTGGCGGCCTGAAGACTCCGCAGACGAGTAGAAAAATTTCTATGAGAACTTCTTAGAAATGATTCTAGCAGAATCGCGTCACAATGCCACATCGCGCTGACGCTGACGAAACAACATCTAAATAATTGTCAGAATCTACCAGCACTACCTAACTACTCCAACCTAGCTGACTAGTCATCAATGCAAAGATTTACAATGCCTACACTACAAATCACTCGCGACACACGAGATCACAGAATTGATTGTCTCTGGGTGAAATTGCACCCAACCTATTCAATATTTGGGCACGCCACGATTGCGGAGGTAAGTCCCCTCTTTGAGGAGTGGCTTGAGAGGCAGCATGGCATCCTCACCTTTCGTCTGACGCAGGTCCTCACCGGACACGGCTGTTTCGGGAGGTTCCTGTTTCGCATAAGGCGGGAGGAAATGCCCGGGTATTTCCATTGCAAAGATCACCCTGAGGACATGGTGGAGCATATGGTGGAGGTTTGCCCGGCTTGGGCGGAGCACCGCTGTGTCCTCAGCGATCGGCGGCGGCGATCTCTCACGTTCGGCCCTGGTCCAGGCCATGGTATGGACGCGCCCTGGGCGTCGGGAATCCCAGGCTGATCCCGGGCACCCTAGGCGCGGGCTTGCGGATGGCGAGTAATGGGTAGCTCGCTGTCCGGTAAGGACCAAGCCTGGGTTGACGGCGCGTTATGTTCCACGCGCGCCTCAAAGGGATGTCAGCACCAACTGATGGGGCCCGCAAGGGCCGATGCCTGCCAAGGGTACGGGTTGTTCGAAAGAGATATCGCGGCCCCTGCCACACAGGCAGCTGAGGGAACACGGGTGGGTTTTAGTCAGTAAGTAAGTCTAACACACCTTCCTGCTCCACCCAGAGCGGCAGAAGTTATTTGATGATTTCCCAACCAAAAAAAAACTATTTAAAATACATTTTTAATGCCCAGCGACGATGTTTGAATAAAGTAAGAAGAGCAATAGCAATTTTTGTACTAGGCTATATCTACCTAGGAACCAAGGTTTCGAAAATGTTAAAGTCAAAGTTCCAACTTTTTTTTAAACACTTTTATGCGGCAACAAGTTTTAAATGTTATAGGTATCTTAATTTTAAATACTCCCATGATCCCTGTACCATTGCATGCGCCCATAAGCGCAATATTTTGCGTGCATTACATTGCACAATGAGGAATTTTTACACCAAAAATAAAACTCGTTACCCAGCAATTGTGTTTGCACAAAACCAAGTTTGATGCACAGTGCGTTGAAGCCGACTTCCTGATGGCTATTTTAGCAACGGGTATTTAACTGGTAAGTAAAAAACTTTTTTCAAAAAAATAAACAACCGACTTCCAAAAAAACACTAAAAAGTGAAAAATAACTTTAATTTCGGAAGTCGGTGACTTTGGAAAAGTGTTTGAATTTTTTGTACCCGCCTTCCGAAATTAAAGTTATTTTTCACTTTTTAGTGTTTTTTTGGAAGTCAGTTGTTTATTTTTTCGAAAAAAGTTTTTTATTTTTCACTTTTTAGTGGTTCACATGTGCTTACCCCTTCACAGCGTACCGGCGTGATGTTATGTTATTAACTGGTGTAAACAATTGAAAGACATGAGATTTCAGCAATCCCTGTCCATTTGCTATCATTTATTGAGGAGTTCCGTTGCCTATCTCCAAAGTTCTTCATCAGATCTACACCAAATTGAAATGGAACTACTCCGAGAAAGTATTCTTCCAAAAACTACACAAATTGCTTCAAGTGTGCCTATAAAATTTGAAGAGTTCTCTCTATTTCTCCAGGATCCCATCATCAGATCCTGACTTGATGATCATGGGACCACCTGGGAAGTATACCCTTTCAAACAAAAAAAAAACATATCCAAATCGGTCCAGCCATCTTCGAGTAATCGGGGAACATACATAAAAAAAAAAGGTTCGTACGAATTGAGAACCTCCTCCTTTTGGAAGTCGGTTAATTAATGATACTTGCAAGAAGTCCCCCAACATAATTCCTTAGCTCGGAATTCAGTAATCAGTTCCCAGCGGACTAATATTTATAACGACTGAACTTTGTCCAGGGTAAGTAGAAAGTACCTACTACGGACATAGTTTTATCCGTAGAACTTTTAGACACGAGAGACAGAAGTATTACAGTGTACGTGAAAACTAACTCAGTACTAGTAGGTCACATATCTTTACTTAGTTTCAAAAATTTATTGGTGATATTTCTTTGGGAACTAAACTCGCTCCACCAAAAGTTTTTTGTCTCTTTTTGTATGAAAGCGAGAAAATAAATATCGACATTGAAAATACGCTGGCACGTGTAAATCTGACATTGGCCAGTTATTCTTCTATTGGTTGGCCAAGGCCTCACAGGGAAAATGTTCTCTATAAAAAAAATGGTATCGATCACCAAGCTTGCCCACTGCGTGTTGGCAATATTTGACCATAACAAGTCCAAGTAGAGCAGTGGTGACCCAGGATTTTGGTCCCGATTAACGAGTTGTAGATCGCGAGTTCGAATCCAGGCAGAAATTTTACTTTGTGTATATAAATTTCATAAACTGATCTTAGAACGGTAAGGGAAAACATCGTGAGGAAACCGGGATATCCTAGAACCGAAAATTCGAAGACATGACGACTGACATCCGCCATCCCATACAGGGCCTGCGTGGTGGATTATGGCCCACTCCCTCACACAGAGTGGAGGTCTATATCCCAGCAGTGGGAACATTATAGATAAGTCCTAGTTTCCAATTTCTATGCGATATTTTTCTTGCTATCAAAGTCCAAGATTCACTAAAAACATTCGCTGCACCTACTTTCTTATATAATAAGAATAGAATAAGAATAAGAATAGAATAAGAATAATTTATTGTTTTAAAAGTTACATTCAAATGCGTTGCTTCCTGGAACTCACACTAGGATTCCCTGTGTCGTGAGATCCAGGCTCCTTCGTTCCGTTTACATTTATTGCTATATATGTAATAAATACTACGTAACAATAAATTTCTTAATTTCTACTAATTTACTGGTAATCTACTAGAAAGGAATATACAATAAAACTTAAAATAATAAAAGAATAAAAAAGAGAATAAACCTAGTATGTTACATGTTGTTAATGTATGTTGTGTGTGATTTTATGGAGTGTGTGTATGTGTGATGATGTGTGATTGTGTGGGTGTATGAGTTAAGGTAGTTGTGTTGAAGTTTATGGTAAAGAATAATAAGAATATAAATAGAGATAATATACAATTATATCTGATGTAGGTATAGATATAATATAGATATAATAATAAAGCATGCTGTCTCACCAGGCATCGTGTCCGACAGAGATAGTATCAGTGATAAGCTGTTAGAAGCTAGTCTACACGCACAACATTATTGAGTGAGATGCAGGATCATTTATAGTGCAACAGGCGCGTAAAAATTAAGAACAGTCTTTCGGAAGATCGGGTTTTATGCAAAATCCACTGCATATATTAATGACCAATAAAGTTTATTGAACTTTTCGATAATTGAGCTTAGTCGGTACCAACTTGGTTTTTCAGATTTTACACTTCTTTTATAACTTAAACACGCCCAAAGTTAGGTTAAATTAGCAAGAAAAACTAATCTTTGTTGGCTCCTAACTTTTTAATGGTTTTTTATTTTAGTTTTCTGTTTCCGTACAGACAATATTAATAATGAGACAAAACCATACCATGTTTAATTTTTGATGTACATTATCAAACAGTAATACACTCCCGAAGTTTATTCATGTCAATGTGTGATTCACCTTAATGATCCAAATTGCATTGTATTTTGCATTTTATTAAAGTAAAACATATTGTTACCTTTCAAGCAAATCTTATTTCTTTTGAACAGCAACCGCACGTCTTTATGTGCACGATCAGGTGCGGATATGTTGAGTTCCATAGTCACTAGGATCTCTGCGCTCCTGGTACCCGTGCATGGTAACCGAACCCTGGGAAAGAGGGAAAAGATGTTTAATATAGAAAAATATTATATTACATGAATTCCATATCAACTAAAAACAATGAAAAAGAAAATTATACAATTTCTAAAATATTTTAATCGCACAAGGATAGCATCGATGGTTGTTAGTTTTTACAAAAATGATAAGTGCTTTGTCTATTACCTTCATGTCTGTGATGTATACTTAATTAGAGGACATTCACCGGGACATTATTATCAAAAATAATAGTCAAAAGGTGGTTTCAGATCTTTAGCTAATATAGTAAGAACAAAAATAGAAAGATATATATCGTTGTGTGAGTCCAGAGTCCAAAAAGTTAAACGTTAAAAAACAAAATAATTATTCAACTTCTAATAGTCAATAAGTAGCACGGGCGTGTTGATTCCCCATCTGTCTTTCTTATCATTTATTTATTGTTAGGGTATTTTATTTCTTAGAAGTAAAAATAAGCCTGTTTACAATACTTAACGATATTTTCAGGGTATTCTTGTTACTTAAAAACTTTCATAAGTTCTCTTTTTAATATTTGTTTACAGTTGTATATTTATAGAAAGATATAAACAATTACAGTGGCCAAAAGAACCTATTTCAGTTTGTGGCTAAGTAATAACAGCCACACGGGTCGATGGATCAGGTCAAGGTACGCTTACTGCGGTTAGTCCGTAGATGTGACTGGCCATCTTCACATACCAAGTCCCCTCCGTGCCTCGGAAAGCACGTTAAGCCGTTGGTCCCGGCTGCCATTTGTGGAGCTTTGACAGTCGTTACGGGTCATCAGAAGCCCGAAAGTCTGACAACCAGTGTTACCAAAGGGTATCGTTTTACCCAGTTACTGGGTTGTGGAGGTCAGATAGGCAGTCGTTCCATGTCAAATACTGGTATCCAGCTACATCTGGTTAGATTGAAAGCCAGAAACAGATTATTTTGGTTCCTATAATTTGTTATGCACCAGCTACCACTCAATACACCGTGACATTTTAGTCGGCTTACAATGGCAGCCCACTTCATGTATCCAATGACTGCTAAACATTTATTTAAAAAAAAATGTTTAAACATATGCATAATATCAAAAATGAAAATATCGTTTACTAAGACGCTAGACATAGTTTGAAACACCCTGTTATGGAGATGTAATTAATGATAGAATGTAATGGTACGTAGGTAGATACTTGTACCGTTTGATACGTAAATATTATAATCAGGGAGGGTGTTGCATAATTCTAAAGCCTTATTTATTTTTCATTGTACCTATTATCTTAATTAATTGTAACAATGGTTTAATCGCGCCTAGAGGTATTTTATGTCGGATACATTGAGTACACCATCTTTGTAAGACGACTAAAATGTCACGGTGTATATAAGTATGCTATATATATATAAGTATGTTTCAAGCGAGCTTTTTTCAATACTTGCTCACCAGTCCAGAACCTATGTTGACTCACAAGATCACAATTCAACGATATGACCATTCTAGGAAAATTCGCAGAATTATAAATAGCCCCATATTTCACATTGACTCATCCTCATTACCAATGCACCCATCTGCTTTAAGTAAAGCTACAACCTACCGTCTGTCCTGTGCTTACATGAGCAATTTTTTCATAATTTTTCCTGTATAGTGGAGCTATGGGGGATAGGGCAACTTAATAAAGGCATGTATTTAATCGAGACTCAAGTCATTCATATTAATATTTTCTAAAAGTACTGTCGAATAATACACCAGAATAAACGCAAGCCTTAAAAGTAGTTAGTTTATAATTGACCACTGGATCGATTTCAGTTCATTTTAATATAAATATTTCGGTTCAAAAATTATGTATTATACCTACCCCCGATTGAGCCAAAGAAAACTCTATCGTTCATGAAAAACAGCCCATTTTAAAAAAATGGGTTCCCCTCCAACTCCCTTTAAATTGTTATTACTTGTTATTATAGCGTCAAAAGAAATACTCTCTATGTAATACACTATGTCTTGTTGCTACGTCTAGTCGCAGCGACTAGACGCAGCGACTAGACGCAACGACAAAACTCACACTATGCGCTGGCACTTAATCCCGTCGTCGACCCAACTTGTAGTAGGGTAGGTAACAGGAGGAAACGAAGCGTTGTAATCGGTATCGGTAAAACGTCGATATAAACATTTATTTTCTACAGAGAGCGACGATTTATACATGAAAAAAAGTAAACAGCTTACCTAAAAGTCTGCAAGGTCGTGGGCACGACCCCTCGCTCGGAGATATTGACCTGCGGCGGCAACATGGCGCCTTTGCTCTCGTAGTCTATCCCCATCACGTACGGCAGCTGGGGACAAATAACACCATGAATATTGTGTGTAGGTACAATATACGTGAGAGATTTTTCCGTTCAGTTGGTTCATGAGAGAATTATTTACAAAAAAAAAGGGTTACAGATCAGAATCAGAGTTCTGTCTGAAATCTTTCGTTCATCAGCCAGCATCAAATTTTTCATTAAACAGGGTGAATATAATTGTTTTACTCTAGACGTAAAAACAGCAACTGCGTTCTGAGGATGTTCGCAGAGAGGCTGGATGGGCCTACTGTGATTTTCTTTCTTTTTAGTGTTCCTACATGTTAATAATATAGTTTTTAGTAAGATGTTATACTAACACCCTATGGGCCTTGATGCCTTCCAATTATGATTTTTTAAAGTTTGTTGGAAGTTTGTACCGTGTATCTGTGTATTTGTATCCGTCTGTGGTTCCATAGCTTCTTTTTTTTTTGTTTATCTGAAAGTTGAGTTAAACAAGAGTGTTCTTAGCTATGATTCAAGAAAATCTGTCAGCCGTTTGACAGGTCAAAACGTCAACAGAGGCCCAGCAATAATGAATGTAATATACTAATGTAGAAAGGATAACATTTTCATTAGCCGTCCCCCGACGCGACAATGCTTTTAACAAAATATTACCTACAACTTTTTATTAAACTTAAAGGACCGATATTCATTTTAAAAAAAACTTTTGGAGATTTTTGTGTGTCGGGGGTTTTTGATAGCTCATTTTTCTTTTCAGTGTTTCTCTCTATGAGATTTCTTTGTAGTTTAAACCTTAGATAAATTGGGAGAATTACCACTCTGATGTGTGTTCAAATCCTCTACAACAATTTATTTATCCATTTTATTAGTGTATTGTTTTCTTTGGCTTTATTTCTGAGACATGAGACAACAATGGAAGTCTGATATTTTCTTATTCACCACTTGAAATAATTTACATACATTTTATACGATTTTATTCAATTGCTATGAAAGAAACATGGAAAATTTTTATGTAGTGAGCAAAGATGCTACGTTAATGAAACCTACGCCCTTCAATGTTTTGATAAGTTTTTTTTACCTTATACTTAGTATATTTCTAGGCTGATTAGATCCAACGCAGTGATATTCATGACATGCATGTGTATGCTTATTGATCAACGATTATACTGTTGTAGTCATAAAGCCACAATAATAACATCCATATTGAAAACGATTTAATTTAATTTCACTCGTTTCCACCTATAATTTCATGCAATATACATTCTATGTAGAAATATAAAACAATCTATACAGGGTGTAACAGACAGGCGCGGTCCGAGGGGGTGTCCTAGGGGTCATGACCCCCCCAAAGCCGTAAACGTAAAGCATAAAATAGTAATTTTTCGAAAATATAATAAATTTTCTTATTAATATGTATGTAGTCTTTGTCTGTGACCCCCCCCCCCCCCCCAAAGTCTTTGGCTGCAACCGCGCCTGGTAACAGAAACCCTATTGCTATCCTAAAGCACTAAAGATAACAGCTGGTATAGAATCACTATACAACGTTTCAGCTCAAAATAAAATACTCTAAGAATTGATACCAAATTTTCGGTTTTATAAGTTTCTTAAATTCAAATCATAATAAACGTGTCACCGCACTACGTAGGTCAAAAACTTCCCACGTTACTTGCCAATATCACGATAAATCTCTTCCGAGTGATGTTTTTGTTTTAATTTTTCTGGTATGAATGTATTAAAAATTCTCATAACTTCGAAACATGTAGAGATAGGATTAAAAAACCTTTCCAATATCGTTTCATTTCATCCAAAGAAGCCGTGCCATTGGTAGGTATATACCCTTTCCGTTACACGTTGTACGAGTATACAGGGTATATTTTTATCCAATGCATAAACTGTAACCATGAATGCAGCATATCATTCTAGACCGCCAGCGCAGAAATTTTTCGTCGGTTATACAAAACAAAAATCAGCTGTTTCATAGAAAAGTGCAATACCTACGCAGTCAAAATGTACGGAACAGCTGTTTTTTTTTGTATAACCGATGAAAAATTTCTGCACTGGTCTAGAACGATATGCTGCATTCATGGTTACAGTTTGCACACAGGTTAAAAAATTATCCTATATATAAAAATAGATACAATTGAAGTGTCTGTTTGTAATGTCAACAAAACAACTTTTACTAAATGCATATGGAAGTCTAAACGGTACATAAATAAAATTAAAAATATCTTTCTGTCTGTTTGTTCCGGCTAATATCCAAAACGGCTGGCCTGTACTTGGCGCGAGTTTCACTGGCATATAGCTGGTGTTGTTGTAAGGAGTAACAAAGATTAGGCTTTTTGTCCCGGAAGCACGCGGGCGTAGCCGCGGCCAGCAGCTAGTCACTAAAGAAAAGTACAATACGAAAAAAACAAATCAAACATTGCAACATGGCATAAAATATGGCTTTAATATGGCATGACCCTGAAATTAGGATGAGATTCTTATTTATTTATTTACTTGAAGGTTCACCTACAGCACATACATATACGTACAAATACATAGGTTATAGGTTAAATCATAAGGTTATATTCTAATATATATATGCCAATTACAGGTAAACACAACACTGACAACAAAAGACGCCAGATTACCGCTTAGTTCCTAACTTAAGTCTAGGTGTACAATTGATTATGAAAATGAGAAACAAAATAAAAAAAACAAAGGTTATAAAATAAAATATAATAACACAGAAATTCCATTGGTGTGTAGAGAAGCCAAGATTCTTGATTTATCTTGATTCTTGATTCTTCATGATACCTTCTTTTTTTTTTTTTGGTGGGAAATCATCAAATAACTTCTCCCGCTCTGGGCGGAGCGGGAGGGCGTGTCAGACTTTTACTGACTAAAACCCACCCGTGTTCCCTCGGTTGCCTGTGTGCCAGGGGCCGCGGTATCTCTTTCGAACAACCCGCACCCCTGGCAGGCATCGGCCCTTGCGGGCCCCATCAGTTGCTGCTGACATCTCTTTGAGGCGCGCGTGGAACACAACGCGCCGTCGACCCGGGCTTGGTCCTTACCGGACAGCGAGCTACCCATTACTCGCCGTCCGCAAGCCCGTGCCTACGGTGGCCGGGAATCAGCCTGGGATTCCCGACGCCCAGGGCGTCTCCTGCGAAGGCCATGGCTGTGAGGGCGCATGTACTGCATCTCCCTCACGTGCGCCGTCCCTCTTTGCGAGCATAACTGCTTCACTGAAGGAGGCGACTGCTAGCCATGCACTCTCGCTCCGTACCATGGCCTGGATCAGGGTCGGACGCGAGAGATCGCCGCCGCCGATCACCTCCACGAGGACACGGTGGTGCTCCGCTCAAGCCGGGCAGACCTCCACCGTATGCTCCACCGTGTCCTCAGGGCGATCTTCGCAATGGAAACACCTGGGCGTTTCCTCCCGCCCTATCCGAAACAGGAACCTCCCGAAACAACCGTGTCCGGTGAGGACCTATGTCAGGCGGAAGGTGAGGACGCCATGCCGCCTCTCAAATCACTCCTCAAAGAGGGGACTTACCGCCGCAATCGTGGCGTGCCCATTCTTCATGATACCTCAATTACATTTTTGCATTGCATGCATTTTTGTTAGAACAACCAAACGATCGACTTATGTTTAACTTAGGAATTTTCCACATTCTCACAGTTATAATCTTACCTCGTAATTCTCACTAAACCCTCCACTCATTCTTCATTATTCAAATGACACATGCTCGAAGGACACACAAAGACAAACACCCTTCATTATATTAATACACATTAGGATCGATCGGTGTCGATAGGAGGTCACGGCTGCAGTGACTCATCGCAAATATAGGCTCTAATGAGAAAGAATGTCTTTTAACCTTGATGGAGACGGGAGCAGAGGTTAAATTCCAATCATTCTTGTTGGAATACTGAAGAATATTATGGCATTGATACGTGACATAATTCGACATACGTCTATTTCTAAAGACATTGCTTTAAGCCTGGAAAATACCAATTTTATTTATTTGGAATAATATGTAATCTTTTGTAATAGGTTTACTTACAGTGAAATATACTTAGTAAATACAATACACAAGCTAACACTAACTATTTTTTTTTAATAGGTAAATACTGTATAGGTTGGTTGTATCATCTTCAGCCGAAAGACGTCCACTGCTGGACATAGGCCTCCCCCAAAAGGGGTTTGCCGTAATCGTCACGCTTGGCAGGAGCCAAGCGTGACGATTACGGCACGGGGTTGGCGATCGCAGTATGGTGGTCAAATGCATAGAGATCGCTGCTGCCCATTCTCTAGTAAGTCCCTTAGTCGCCTTCTACGACACCCACGGGAAGAAATGGGAAGGTGCGACACTCACGGAACAGGTTGTATACCGAATGCAAACTTATGTACCTACGTACCGGCAGCCAATGAAATGGCTTTGTCACATTCGAACTAGCGATGGGCGTTGAATCAACGAACCAGTTGAATCAACCGTTGATCTCCTGTTAACGTATTAACGTTAACTGTTTATGAATCAACTAGTTGAATTTGTCAACGATGTTTATGAATTTAACTCGTTTAAGAATCAACTAAACTAAATTTGCAAACGTACCTAACGAACTGAGCAAAATACTTACGTTGAAAATACCATCATAGATTCCGAGCGACGGTCATGTCGTATTTGAACTCTAAGTAACGTGCACAATAGTTGATTTTTGAAATATTTCTTATAAGAAAGTTATACCAATATAAGAATCGTTGAACGTCGCAGCATTGAATAAAACCGTTCAATTAATGAATGGTTAACGTTACAAGTCGACAATAGTTGCACGTTAACTCGTTGACGAATTTAACTAGTTGATAAACGTAAATCAACGTTAACTTTGCGTTAACGGAAAAACCGTCAACGACCAATCACTAATTCGAACTGTCAAAAAGATCTAGAACAATCCTACACATATTTCTAGACTAAGATATGTTTCGGAGTTAAAAAAATGATCTGTTAATATTTTTTTTTATCTCCGCGGTGACGTAAAGGTCTAAAACGTGGAATAAACGATACAGTTTATATTAATACGCATACAAGCGTTTCGTTTAATAAACCCCGGTACCTAAGACCCTCAGGTCATACAGTACTTTACAAAATGACATTTAAAAAAACACTAGAGGGCCAATTCTCGTAATTTTAAGAACGTTCGTCGTATCAGTCTCAATCTGTCAAAAATACCTCGAGTTTTCATACATTTTGACAAGTATTTGACATTTGATTGTCGCCAAGATGAGACTGCGACTAGATTTTGAATGTTTTTAATTACCAGAATTGGCCTTCAGGTAGGTGGGTTTTAGTTTTCAAACTAAATCTCCATTAACAAGTTGGCCATCGAGAGGAGGCCCCTACGTAATTATATGGGCTAACACTGAAACGTTTGTTTTTAATACTTTACAAGATAACAAGAAAACACTATACAGGTACAAAGTTTTAATTTTGAAACTTAATCTCCACTAACTACAAGGTTGATCAGAAAGTCCTTTGTCAAAAGAAAGGCACAAAAGAACCTCTTACTCCAATCCGAAAACATCCGGAACTGGGAAAAATGAGGACTTAATTTGGTTCCTTTGTTTCCCAAAATTAAATCGCTTTCAAACCAAATTGGAAAATACGAAACGTTCCACGCTCAATAGCCGACGAATGTTTGCTCAATGGAATACAAAATTTAATAAACAAGTTTCAAAATAAAATTATTTACTGCTCACGCTTTTGTACTACAGAATAATACTGTAATTAAAACGATTATTTAATTTTGTGTGCGTAATTGAATGAGAAAGAGAACGCAATGTAATAATTTGGTTCAGTGTTATTCTGCATAAAATAGGCTGATATTAATAGTGCGATACTAATAAAAAGATATTCAGCTTTCGCCAAACTTCGAAGGAAAATATCGTGAGGAAGCCGGTATGTCCTAGACCCAAAAAACTCAAACACCGTCTACCAATACGCACTAGGCCCGCGTGTTGGATTCCCACTCCCTCACGCAAAGAAGAGGACCCAGCAGTGGGAACTTTTAATTAACTGATGATGTTATGTATGTGCTGAAGTTGATGCGATGCGTCTTCGTATTTCTGGTTCTAGGACATTAGGTGTCTCACGATATTTTCCTTAATCGTTTTGAGAGCATTGGTGATTAAATAATTTACACAAAGTAAAACGCTGGGCTGGCGTGGTTTGGTTTCAAACCAACGACCTTACAACTTGTAAGTCGCGGTCGTTATCACTGAATCACCACTGCTCTGCTCTCAAGTTCAGCACAATAGGTGAAAATTGTATTTCTTACCGGTTTCCCGCCCAGCGCCTGCCACATGAACTCTAAGTCTGCTATGTGTGCTGGCACGGGTACGATGAAGCTGGTCGCGTATTTGTTAACTACGCCTTCTCTAACGTAGTATAACTCGGCGTCTAGACCTGAAACAATACAGATTTTGTTGTTACTTTTCAGGCAATAGTAAAAATGATAGATGACTTAGTGGGAGATTGGCTGGAGAAGACCATGTACAGGGGAGGTTGGAAAGTTTTGAGAAAACCTAGTCCAGCTGTCGAACAACGCGAGTTGAAAAATAAAATAAATACCAATATTTCTAAATATTATAATTGTCTGCTAAGAACATGCTAATATAATTATGGTGTAGGTTTACCAATATTTTTCTAATTCATCAAATTTCAAAGTTCAATCAACTTCCGTGTGGTGCTGGACCTAAAAGAATAGCACCATCCCATTTCTTCACGTGGGTGTCGTAGAAGGCGACTAAGGGACTTACTAGAGAATGGGCAGCAGCGTTCTCTATGCATTTTAACACCATACTGCGATCGCCAACCCGCCTGCCAAGCGTGGCGATTATGGCAAAATCCCCTTTTGGGTGAGGCCTATGTCCAGCAGTGGACGTCTTTCGGCTGAAATGATGATGATGATGATGAAAATCAAATTTTACTTGAACACGTTTCGTCATAAAAATTTAAACTCAAAACTTAAAGCATTTATTTCAATTAAACCATTTACAGACACTTTTTAACTGTCATAAAGTCGATCAGTTAGTCGGAAAGTTGAAGATTCTTGAAGCTAAGCAAATAGAGTTAGTTGGATAACCGACAGTGTAGTTCAAAACGCGATTTTTAAGATCAACATCACAAAACATAATATCACGCCTGTATTCCCCGAAGGGTTAAGCAGGTGTACTCCCAGATTTCAGCAGTTTTTAGTGCCACACGTTGAATATGGATGGAAAACCCTAATAACATTTAACGCGACCCGGGAATCGAACTCAAGACCGCATGCTCAGTAGTAGCGCTTCCGACTACCAAGCAATTCGCAAATATAACTTCTAAAATTACCGTCCTCATAAAAAATTCAAACACAGCAAAGAAACTAAAATCATATTATTCTAATTCGAAGTGCATTACGGACGATTGCGTAGTATGGGAGTGTGCCTCCCTCTAACAGATGCAGGTTCGGCTCCCGGGGGGACAGCGCGTCAAATTATCCAACTAACTCTATTTGCTTAGCCGAAAAGAAGTGTTAGTATAGTGTGAAATGGAGTTTTGATACTTTAGCATTATTTTGGAGTGTCTTATTAGAGTTTGAAGTGAATTTTGAATTAGTTTTTAAGATCGTATCAGGTGGCGTTCTGTAGTTTCTGCATATCCCCATGAGACAAACGCGTGACTATATATGATATGTGTAAAAGTAAAAGTACCTTACCCTAACCTACCGAAAAATGTAAACAATTGCAATAGCTGGTGTGCAATGAACATAATTATTTCAAAAGTATCTCATATTCCACACCTACAATACGAACAGTCCCAACAAAAATGGAGAAAAATACATCGAATTCTCATCAGTCTATATAAATTAGTACGAATTTACAATCAAACAGAATCAGATCCCGAAAACCAATAAACCTCAGTATCTCTCATCTACATGTTAATAAAACGCCTCACTCAAAGTTAATAGCTACCCAATTCAAAACGCTCGACCAAACGCCAAAATTAATCGTCGAAAATGAAAAAAAAATCTGATGATCCAATCAGCGTACATTTGAAGGCGCAAAGCGACAGTGAAACGGCCTGAATATGAAGTGGCACTTTGCACAATTGATGAATCACCACCCCTATATAGAACGAGTGCAAAAGACTCGTTTTGTATCTACGCTACGTGCTACCCCACTTACTTTGTATAACCTGTATATCCTTTCGGCATACAAAGGATGAATACACCCTGTATATTTCCCAGATGCAAGTCTATTCAGTTGGAATTTGTTGAACGTCTTTTGTGTGCCTAAATATTTACTGAGTTTTATTTATTCAATATCTGTTTTTCCATGTGATCAATGCGTGCAATAACATTTTATGTTTTCGTGATCTATGCAAAGTCAAGTGCATATAAGAGCGATTTCGATGAGAATCACAAAAAAGGGTTTCGAAAGCTTTTCTCGAGAAGTTAGCTAATTGTGACTTAACTCTTTTCTACATTTTGCGGACAGGCCACAAAAAAATTACTCATCAATTTCAATAAAGAAGAAAATGTGACAGTTACTCGTTCCTAACCGATACTTAAGAATCTATTTTTAAAATACTGAAGGTGCTCGTAGCTATGAAAGTTAATTTGAAGCTTACACGAAAAGGAACTGAAACAAAGGCAGAATCTCTCAAAACAACAACTAACTAAGAAACACTAACGAACCAAAACACTAGTATATATGAAATATTCAGAATCTAATTCGCACATTCGCACGGCGATCCTTTGGGGCGGTCACGTTCATAATTTAAACGTAGTAAACGTTAATGACAGACAATACGTTCAGCCCTCAGCTATGCCTTTGTATTAATCACTCAAACGATAATGTACATAGACTGTAATAAGGCTTGAGAGACTGACAGGCTATGAAAATTATACAGTATAGTCAAAAAATTAAACGGGAATATAATTTGCGTTACTTTGTAGAGATCTTTCAAATCATTTTTATTTTTATTTTGGAAAAACAAAGAACATTCATGAGATGGAACGTTCTCGGGAAGGGATTTCAGAAGTTAGTAACGGTCGAGTTCATAAGAGGTTTGTAAAAGGAGATAAGAAATCTTCGTCGGAAACGTAAAATTATTCAGGAGTAACTTAAATTAGATAAAATTGCATGCAGAGACTAAAGTAGAGTAGAAACCTGCAATCATAGCAAACATAAATATAACAATGTACTCCGTATCACACAATTCCAAAACAATTAGAAACGGTAGAAAGATATGGTAGAAAATAAAATACTTGGAATTAAACGTTTTAATGGAAGATAATACGTGAGAGCCTTGCAGCGATGTCTTTGTATTAATTACACAAAGACGATCGTGCGCCTGTGTAATGAGACCTGGGGGAGTAATCTGTGGGTAATTTCAATGTATAATGAGATTCTGAGGAGATTTGAAAAATAATTTGAATATTAACATTAGCATGGATGATAATTTGCCATGCAGAGATAAACTGAATTAAGCAGTTTTCAATAATGATAGCTTCAAGACCAAATAGGGAGTAAAAAGGAACATCTTATAATAGAAATGAGAAAACAGAAACAGTTGAGAATGTTATGCAAGAAGCATGTAAATTGGATCACAAAAATATTGGCAAAAATCATGAAAAACAAAAACACGCTATGTGACTTAAACTAGATGATTTAAATAAACTAGTTTCCCTCAAAGCTGATGGTGTTTATGCGACAGATATTAGTATTAATTACTCAAAGGCGTGAATGCGCTCAGTTGGAGCTGTGTAATGAGGCTTGGTTGGGGGAGCCTGCAGCGTTAGGGGAAGACAATGGTAATTTTAAATGCAAGACGGGTGATGGTGTGAAAATATAAATCTGGTTGCACGAAGGTTGATCGAGGGTAAAAATAAAATCGATAAAGCCGAGACAGAAAGAAATTAGCAGGATATAAAAGGTGAAATTGAATTTTTAACAAACTCGATATAATTAATTTCGTTAATGGAAACTGTCAAAACCAAGCTTCATGCCAACCTTTCATCATTATACACCATGATATTGACACTTTTACGTACTTAATTATACATTTTTGCCATTTTAGCTGCAGAGCCATTATACGGTGGACCAACGGATATAACTTCAATTCGATTATATTATTTATCGCAAACATTTTATATGGTTCAGAGAAAAGTATTCCAAAATATGCTATGCACTTTTTAACTGGTAGAAAACAAAACGAAGAACAATCTGAATATGCTCGCTTTGTCTTTTTATCGCCTGGAGCAGTATGCAAATGACTGAATTAGTTTATCAAATTACCATTTTCAGGCTTATTCAGTTGCTGGTTTTTAAAAATCCTTTTGATTGTGAGCAGATATTCTTTGTTTGCTTTATAGAACAAAAAATTAATTAACCTTAAAGTCATTGAACTTATGCATTTGAATAATATAGCTGTAATTGATCAGGCACTTATTACTGTAAATATTAGATTCATGTATGGCATTGTTCTCAAGGATTTTAGTTGTACGAGTATCGTTCGCTTTGCATATTTTAATATTGAGTTTTTTATTCTGCTCGCAAAACATACTGCTTTTAGAATTTCCATCTGTTATTCTTTTTACTTTTCTCATATTATAAATCTCCTTCGAATCCGTGAACGACCTCTTATAGTAGTAGACAGAAAAATAAAACGTAATTTTACTTTTTTATACAATAACATAACATCACCCGCGTAGAGTTAGGCAGGAATATAGGTACCTATGGTACACTCATGTTATGAGTTATGTCAAATCTAATCAAATCATTTTTATTTGTGTAACATAGATAGTGTATACAGTTCTTAAATTAGAGTCATAGGTCGCTATGTTATGCCAAGAGGCGTACAAATATGGTTGCATGCGAAATAAAATAATGACTATGCGAGAGGTAAACAGTCGTGTGAGCGTCGTCAGTTATGTTTAAGTCTCGTGTAATAAGGGGCGCGCCTACTGCCATCAACCGAGCACAAATCCTAACTCCAGGGTGCTACTGAGAAATGAATTATGGAAAAACCCAAAAACACGTTTCCCGACCTGGTAAGACCTTATAGTTAACTAGCGTCTCCCAGCGGCTTCACCCGCTTAGAGGTCGAAAATTATCCAGAGGAAACGTATTACCGGGATTAAAAATATCTTATGTGTTAGCCCAGGTTATGTACTATTTCTTTGTCTTATTTCATCCAAATCCGTTCAGAGAACTTGAGACACTAGAACTTTATTTGCTATGAATGTAGGTACAGTTATAAGATGTTGCACATAAATTGATGAGATCGGCTACAGTCTACCTTACGGCGTGCAAATTATTAGGTACATAAATTAAACTATTAATACAAATTAAATAATATCAGCAAAACAAAACAGAAATTAAAGTGATGTCAATTAATATTAATATAGTCGGGTACATAAGTCATAATTGGTCAAATTTGTAATTAAATATAACAATCATAATCAGGGTAAATTTATATCATTTAGAAAGTCTTTCACTGAGTAATAACATTTGTCTAACAGTAGCGCAGTAACCTTAGATTTAAAAATATTTACTAAATAATCCTTCCGTTCTGACGGTTTTGCGTGAATGAGTAACACACATCCTAAAATACAAACTTTCGCATTTAAAAATATACTATTGAGATAGCTTAGGCAAAAAGCAGTCGGAAAATATTAGTTTTTGTTCAGAATTTTCGTTTTAGTTCATTAGTAGGATAATTAAATGGTGTCCTCAGTGGACATAAATAATCCAAAATATTTCACAACTACGCGTACGTCGTCAACAAAAAACATTCCACCAAAAATCCTAATTACATCACGCCATAATTCCGTCACAAAAGCAGCCGTAATTTCACTACAAAACCGGCACCGAAATGATATTTAAAAGTACGTAACGGGAAGGCAAATGACACTAATGTTGCCATAAAGATCGCCTACTATGACGAGGCTACGCACTCCAGTTCCCGGCTTTAATGAACCATTACATTGCGAATTGTCAGGTGATACGACACCACTGGGCTTCATGCGGTAGTTAAGACCTCCAAGAGTCGCTTTTAGTAGAATTTTATGTTGATGTTCCAGGTTCCGAGCATAAATCCAACGTTGCTAAGGAGCTATTGATGTGGAATTAGTGATGTTAAACCTCGTGATTTGTGTATAGTTGAAGATGGTTTCGATTGTATTGCAGACTAGCTGTGCCCGCGGCTTCGCCCGCGTGGGTGTCGGAAATTATCCCATGGAACGTGCTGTATTATCAGCCATCTTCCAGTGAAAGTCCCATTAAAACCTATCCAGCCGTTTTGGAGTTTAGCCGGAAAAACAGACAGACAGAAATTTTAAAAACTGTCTTTTCGTTATAAGTACAGGGGGCCTAAAACGCCACATTAATCGATTCCTCTAAAAGCAATTCACTCCCTGAATTCCCCTATAATTCTGCTATTTGACACTTTACTTAAATAAAGCAATTCATAATTTGGTGACCATTTTACGAATTTCCATACAAAACTGTAAAATAGATGAATTCCGTGCTGTCTACGCAGATAATATTATGAATTGTCAGTTTGTGACCATTTTACGATTTTACATAAGATTCATAATATTATCCTATTATGATTCTGCCAAAGCGGCCTTTTTAGACGCCCAGTACATACTTCCAATGCGCGGTTAGTTAAAAACTGTTATTTTGACTTTGCAAACAGACACTTCAATTTTATTTATTTGTAGGTATAGATTCTAAAGTTAAGTCGATATGAATAGACAGAGAATGTGATTGTTGACCGGACTGATAAATTTTGCCATGCTGTAGCCATTTCATGGCTGTCAAAAATCGTATGATTTGACTTACAGACAATTTAATTTTATAAGCAATCCTTAACCATTTTGTTTGTTATTTTATCGGGATCATTTGTCTCCCGGAAGTGATCTGCAGGGGCTTATATGGAAAACTCTCAATCGATTGCGTACCCAGTACGCCGCTACAGACACAGTTTATCGAAGGGGGCATTACTGATACATCCGGCACCCAGTGCGAGTGCGCTGCTTCTGATCAAACCCACCTGCGGGAGTGTCCTAAGTGCTTGTTCAATTGTACCTCAGATGACGTAAATAATGCCACTGATGCCGCAATCAACGTGGCCGTATACTGGACACATAAACCATTAAAAAAAAACGAGGAAGAGTACCACCGTCACGATGGAAAGAAGAATAGTCCTTTTCTAATTTATCACTAACGATTTTCTTCCTTCGTTCATTAATTTCGTTACTGAGTTCCACGGAAAACTAGAAAGCTAGATCCAATTATTTCCGAGCCGCATCCAATTACAGCTACTAATTCCGTTATTATAATTTACTAACTCGTATGAATTATGCAACTACAACGTGTACTCATAAAGCTTCCTATATTTTGTCGCAAAGGAAATTCTGCTTGGAGCCTTCGTTTATTGCTGAACACCGTTTATTTATTCTAAGAAGGTTCCCCGTACATTTATTAAAATGGCGATAAAGGTTTATTTATTGTCTCCATGTTTGGTTAGCACGCGAGCAACGAACGCCATTTTGTCGTTTTTTTTTTTGCCACGAATTTAAATTGGGTTGACACGATAATGCTGAAGGAATGTTGAGGATTCCGCGGCTGTGATTCACCGTGCTTAAAGAATTAGTGGTGTTTTGTTGTGGTTAGAAAGGGAAATACCTTTTTGTTCTTTGTTAATCAGGGTTCTTTCGTAAATACTTAGGATACAGTTTCATTCTGAATCGAATTTTTACCAACCTCGCACAGGTGACCCATTTTTTCTAGTGGACACTACGGCCATGATGATTGTTTTATGATTAATCGGCTAAAGGACACTGAATAATACCATAACTTTGTGATTTGTTGAGTTTTTGACCATGATTTTGTTATTTTGCTAATAATTACCTACTTGTTTATATATTTTACGTCGATGGTCCTAGGTTATCATTTGTGAACATAATCCAGCATTGCATATGTAAGCTATCACGCTATTTATACCAGGCTTTTATTTTTGTAGTATGCTTTGTTTACTTTTTTTATTGTTTGTGCTTGAGTTAGGTTTCATTTTATTTGTTGGTATATTGGCATGGCTAGCTGACATATGACAAATTATTTAAGTTCTGTGTCTCGTAAAGTTGATTGCTTTGCCTACCTATCAGCAGCAGCGTTCTCTATGCATTGGACCACCATACTGCGATCGCCAACCCGCCTGCCAACCGTGGCGATTATAGCAAATCCCCCCCTTTTGGGAGAGGCTTATGTCCAGCAGTGGACATCTTTCGGCTGATATGATGAGGTGTCTCCTGGTGTTTCCACTCACATTTGCCTTATTAGTCCCCATTATATAAAATTTGCTTGTTCGTAAGTTTCTATGTAGGGATAATATCTGAAACTGCATGTTAGATTTGAAAAATTCTTTGTACATTTGAGAGTTCAATTCCAGAGAAAGGCTATTTAATATCACGCTACGACCCATAAGAGCGGAGTAAAATGCAAAAAAAAAGTCAGAAAGAAAACGCTAAGCGAAAATAAAGTAGTGCGGGCGGGTGATGTCGAGGGCAGAAGCTAGTGTACAACAAACTGACAATAGCAGTGGATTACTTTCACCCTTATGCAGTAAGCAATAAGGTTGAGGAAGTGTTCAACCGCCTATGTCCGCGATGGTACCTATAGGATAAATTATTAACCAGTGCGCAAACTGTAACCATGAATTCAGCATATCATTCTAAACCCCTAGCGTAGAAATTTTTCATCGGGTATACAAAAAAAAGCAGCTGTTTCATAGAAAAGTGCCTTTTTGTTTTTTTGCTGAATTCATGGTTACAGTTTGCGTACTGTTTAAACATTTACCCTGTAGGTATATGTTCTAAGTCAGATAACATACGGGCGCTTGAGATAAGGCAACGTAGTTTCACGTGCAACTACCAAGTACTTATCTTGAAAACAGATAGAAGATAGCTTTGCTAACGAGTAAGTTGCCAACATAAGTACCTACATCGACTTTCTTCAAGATTGGCGTAAAGCCAGGAAGACGGTCTTCCAAGGACGATTTTGCTATTCACATTCATATTACTAAACAAGATTTGAATATGAAAACACCAGCACTTTGTGTGAATGTTGAGTGTGTTTGGCACTTGGAAAATAAAAGCTCAAAAGTAAATTGGGAACGTTTTATGGGCAATTCATCTACACATCTATAACTCATCTATAACAACATCTATAACTATACAAATAAATAAAATTGAAGTGTCCATTTGTAATGTCATAATTACAGCTTTTTCCTAATGCATAATTAGGAAAACATACGGTATATGGCACCTATAATATTTTGTCTTTCTGTCAGTCTGTTTGTTCCGGTTTATCTCCGAAACGACTGGACAGATTTTGTCGGGACTTTCACTGGCAGATAGTTGTTGTTATGGGTAGTAACATAGGTCTTTGTACTGGTAACAAATTAGCGTTGGATAATATTCAACATCCACGCGGACAAAGCTGCGGACATAACATACTGAGTCATGTCCAATTTTTATAGTTATTAGTTCATAAAAAACCCATAGCAAAAAGTAAGTTGAGCTTTTCCTGATATTGAAATTTTTCCAGGAAACTTTTCCTCTTTTTCTTTTTATAAAAACCAAATTCGGAATATTACGAACATTTAAAAATTAAAACGTCCAAAGCGCTCCAGCCTTTTTAAGTAATGCGCTTACCAACGATCAGCATTTAATTTAATTTACAAAGATACCAAAGAGTTAGTAGGTAGCTTGATTCATGAAAATGGTACCAAATCCATTTTTTTTAAAGATGAAATTGAATTTAATCATCCATCCATCATAATTAAGTTTTGTAGAACAGTGACTTTCATTGTTATTAATTGAAAATTGGCAGTGTGGTTTTCTTAGACCTCTATTAACCAGCCACACAATTTTATTTTACATTGTAACTTGCGTAACTTGATTTTATTTAACGTTTTTCTTCCATTACATGAAATGATTTATTACAAAAAGCAGTTATCTATAAACAAACCCACTAAGGACTTTAAAACTACCACATTATAATGCAAAAACTCCCTTTGCATCACCAGACAACAATTTGGAATTATTTTTATCACCTAACTTCACTGTAAGAAAGTGTACGGAACGCGAAGGTACTACAAACAAAATTTATGCCGCCTCTTCGAAGTTTTGTTATCGTTGGTATAAATTCAAGTTTGCATTGTACCTCATTCTGGAGTTGGAAAATTTGCAATTCTTGCTTGTAAATTATAATATTTTAGGTGTAAGATTGGATGATCTACTGGATGACAGAGTTGAGGAAAATTACCAGTCAGAATTGTTTGTTTGTATTGATATCAAAGGGCCACAATGGGCCTCATAAGAAGGCTGTAAGTCACGGCAATACTTGGTGTTATTCTACGCGATCAGAATTGAAGAGATCCGTAGGAGAACCAAGATAACCGACATAGCTAGAAGAAATGCCAAACTTAAATGGCAGTGGGCAGGGCACATTGCTCGCAGAACAGATGGCTGATGGGGCCGAGAGGTCGTGGAGTGTCGACCGCGTAGGTACTGAAAAATGAAGCGTCGGTAAGACTTCCCACAAGGTGGACCGATGTCCTGGTAAACGCTGCAAGAAACCGCTGGATGCGAGAAGCACAGAACCGGTCGAAGTAGTGGTGTATGGAGACCTGTGTCCAGCTGTGGACATCTTTTCAAATGATGATTATGATATCAAGGGCCAACGTGTAGAGGAAGCATTACACTTAAACAACGCCAATTGATCGCAATGCCTTTCATGTTGACAGTTAAGCCACGTTCATTGCATTAATTACATTATTGAGCATATATTTCGATGATTTTTCAAACTTGGAAGAAATGGATTAGGATTTTTCTTCAAAACTCTCGAATTCGTTTTGAAAGTGTCTTATGCAATTAGGGTAGAGATGAGCTTAATTTTTATAAAAAAGAAAAGGTGTATTTTCGAAGATATAAAATAAATAGCCTGTCACAGTGATCAGAAGAGAGATCTACGCAGCTAGCATTAAGAAAGAATGAAGACGCAAAAAAATGCCTGCACCTAAGCGCTTTTTTTTTGGGTGGGAAATCATCAAATAATTTCTCCCGCTCTAGATGGAGCAGGACGGCGTGTCAGACTTTTACTGACTAAAACCCACCCGTGTTCCCTGCTTACTTGTGTGCCAGGGGCCGCGGTATCTCTTTCAAACGACCCGCACCCCTGGCAGGCATCGGCCCTTACAGGCCCCACCAGTTGGTGCTGACATCTCTTTGAGGCGCGCCGGAAACAAAACGCGCCGTCGACCCAGGCTTGATCCTTATCGGACAGCGAGCTACTCATTACTCGCAGTCCGCAAGCCCGCGCCTACGGTGGCCGGGAATCAGCCTGGGATTCCCGACGCCCAGGCCGTCTCCTGCGAAGGCTACGGCCGTGGGGGCGCGAAACAGGAACCTCCCGAAACAGCGGTGTCCGGTGAGGACCTGTGTCAGGTGGAAGGTGAGGACGCCATGCCGCATCTCAAGCCACTCCTCAAAGAGGAGACTTACCGCCGCAATCTTGGCGTACCCTGCACCTAATAGCTTAACCGACTATTCAATCAGAATACATTTGAAGAATATTGCTAATCCATTCTTTCATATATGTTCGAAAAAAATATCTGCTTAGCAACGTAAACAACGCCATGAATTTTGTGGATCTGTCAAAAAGAAAGCGATTCTTACTGATAGTGTATTACAAAATTACATCTCTGGACAGTTAATTGATCCATAATTTCATTTACCATTTGTGTAGGTACAATGTATTATGTTTATATTCCTTAGCCACCCGTGTTCCCATCTAAATATATCATAACATAAGTGATAAATGTCGACAATTAGACCTCCATTAGATATCAGATTGTGTTGATTATCTTGTGTCTGAGATATTTGATTATAATTACAGTATTACATTAATTAATGATTGACTATAATTACGACCCGATCATAACTCGAAATGTGGTGTTATGAACTGAAATACAGATATCATCATTTCAGCCGAAAGATGTCCACTGAAGGACATAGGCCACCCCCAAAAGGGGGGTTTTGCCAAAATCGCCACGCCTGACAGGGGGTTGGCGACCGCAGTATGGTGGCAAAATGCATTGAGAACGCTGCTGCCCATTTTCTAGTAAGTCCTTTAGTCGCCTTCTACGACACCCACGGGAAGAAATGGGATGGTGCTATTCTTTTACGTCCGGCACCACACGGAACCACACGGAAATACAGATATATCAAATCTTATTAGCACAACCTGAGATGATTAATTTTCCAGATATAATGTGTGGAAAAGAAACTGAGGCACGAAAATACAATACGCTATCAAGGAGAGATATTCTTTCATACTGACGTACCTAATTTCTTAACGTGATATAAATAAAGTTCAAATTCGAAAGTCATATTCTCAACAAGTAACTTGCTGATTGATGGTATGGTATAATATTCAGATCACAACAACCAATCATAAAATAGACCCGTAATTATTAGAAGTCGATTTGTTTTTCTCTTTGTCTAATCTCTGTGACCGCGTGGTGCATTGCAACCCACTTCCTCTCGCAGAGAGGCTCGTGTCCAACCAATGGGAGCTTTATAGGCTAATTATGTACCTATGCATAATCAAACTGTAACGTTTCCACTGCTAAGTATGAGTACTTATATGTAATCTCAATCAATCAGAATAACTCAAGTAAAGTAGACCTCTTTAGACAAAAACTCCTCAGTAAATAAACTTTGAAATAAGGTTGAAACTAACCTAAACTGTCGCAATGGTTTTCAAACAAAAACACAACTTGCAATTTTGTGACGTGACATTCAACTTTGGGGCAATAAATCATTGACGAGGTCGACTGTACCAGATTGACACCTAGGTAACTTTTTCTTCGTTAGATATAGACTAGATCCTCCTACTGGATGTCGTTTTCAGTGTACCTCATACGTCGTTTGTATGAGTGCAATAAAAATACCAAAAATTGGAGTAGATGACGAGAAATTAAGAGGCGATCACTTCGGGCCCTGGAGAAAAAATTACATGTAGGTATACCACGAGCGCTCAGACAAGAGTCCTGCGAAGTAGACGCAAATATGTAAGCCTTAAAATTGTTTATTAAAAGAATCCCAATTCGTATCACACAAAACCGACGAAGCTTCGTTGTTTAGACCATCGGTTTTTCCATTATTTATTCTACAATTTCAAGTTTTTGATCGTAATTCAAAGTGACTTTTGACTGTAAGTTCTTTGTTTTATTGGGTTAAGTTTTTCAGTAATTTTCGTTGGCAACAACAGTTGTTTTTATTGTTGAAGTTTGTTTAACAACTTTGCTATGTAAATTTTAATGTGCCTTTGTAGTTCGGAATGTACTAGTTTGGGACACATATTTTTGCGATACCGTATTGTATTGTTTTTGAAAAAGATTTGTGGGTTTACGAAGTAAATCGATATTGGACGAAATTAGGAATAAAAAAATGTATTAAATTTTACACATGCTTATCACATAACATCACGTCTGTATTTGCCGAAGGGTTAGGGAGAGGTGTAGACCCACATTTCACCAGTTATTTTTAAGTCCCAAGTAATAGGGGACGACCCTATTGCCATCAACCGGGCACTAATCCCGACTCCGGACTGCTACTGAAAAATTCTAGATAGAAAAACCCAATAATACTGCCCGACCCGGGAATAAAAACTAGGACCTTAAGCTCAGCAGTAGCGCTTGTGACCACTAGACCAACAAGGCTGTTCAATTTTACATGATTGTAAATAAAATATATTAAGTTGAACTAATTTAGATTATAATTGCACAAACAAAAACATTGCACAAAAGTACAAAACATTGTGTTTTATCAGACACTTAAGTTCTATGATTTAAAAAAAACTCAAAACTTAAAGCATTTATTTCAAATAAATCAATTACACACACTTTGAATAGTCAAGGTCGGTGAGTTAGAAAGATAGAGCTAGTTGCCCATTCCAAAGCGTAGTAGATACATATGGAGAAGAACGGGCAAGAAACTCCATCGACACTCTTTTAAAATCATGATATTGTCACAAAAAATTGGTTACATCATTATGTTGAAATTATCAATTTGACAACCATGTAAAAATACGTGTACATTAAAAGCGTCCGTAATTAAAACAAAAATAAAATAAGAATTCAGAAATTAAAATAAGCGGCGCCCGTTCACGAACATGACGTATGGATCAGCACCATTCAGCTCAACCATTTTGAAAGAGGAAGGAACTTAATGAACCAACACACACGCCACCACCAGCGAGACATTTGAGTGAGCTTGACATACTCTCAGCTGCCAGGGCACATTCAAGTCAATGAAAGTAAAAAGTACCCTGTAAATGTTAGCATTTGCAATGTTTTTCAATTGCAAATGCTATTCAATGTAGTTTAAGCTACTTCGTGTAGCAGGACAAACAGCGTTTTGCCAAGCATTTTTGTCAGCGATGTAATCCCCCAACTTATATTAAGTATGGTTGCATAGTATATGTATAGATAATAGTACAGATTATCGGCAATGGCAAAACCTCTTTGCATTGAAATTTGCAAGTGAACAAGCTTAGTCTGTTACTGTAAATAAAGGGCATAACTCCACCATTTAACTATCAGGAGGAGTTCAGATACGATTAGGTATGACCCATTGATGCGTTAATGAAATGCACGTTTCGGTAAGCGCTTTGAGACTATGTATTTAGCTAGGAGAGAGTCTAGTTTTGCTTAGATAATTGTAAGGCCAATTTCACCATTATCATAAGATCTGTTAAGTTTCGGGTATACATCACATCACACTTGGTTTCCCCGAAAGGTTTAAAATCAGAGGTGCGTCAGTAGTACATAAAGTACATTTTACCAGTTGTGTTTAAGTTTCGAGAATAAGTTTCATAAACAATGTGTTCTATACTTTATTTTAGTTTTTAGTGAGTGCGAATCATCATCATAATTAATAGGTGGCATTCATCGTTTTCAAAATTCCGGACACATGAAAAATTCCACGTTCAACGAAACGAAAACATGGAATTCTACACCAAAATACAAGCTAAAAAATATTATATTCATTACGCGAATGTCTGATGGCCAGTGACATCTGCTGAGGTGCTCACAATCGCCCTCGTTAAAATTCACCTTTTTAATTATATCACCCTTTAAAAAAAAAAGAATCCCTTTGATAAGTTTTACGTCATTAACGTCTTAGTTGATTCATCGTTTCAATGGTTCCAGAGTTTTTATTTTTATTTAATTTTGCATGAAATATTTTTTTCTATTCTAGGTTGGTTTTCTGTCTCTCTGTTTGAACTATGTTGAAATATAGTTAAAACTCTTATTTGTAATTTATCTGACTTCTACGGAAAATCATGATCGTCATTCTTCTGCAATTAATTGGCGTTAAGTCATAAGTAAATCATAAGTAATTTATTTCATAACAACATAGGTGCGTTGTGTTGAAAAATGAAAAAAAAAAAACGTTATACAATTGCAATTAAAATAAAATTAATCAAATACATTTAGAAAAGTCAATAAAAACACTACCGGTCAAATAACAATACGAGACCATAAATAATAAATGTCAAAGTAATAAAATAAATCATAAGTTACAATGTCGAGTTTTTGGCGGGATCGCGTTGGAACATGTCGCACGAATTTTCATTTTCATGGAATTTAGTGAAATAGCGAATTAAATTGTATAATTTTGATAGTGAATTATTCAATTTAGTTACGTGTGAGTGCACAAGTGTAGTGAAGGTGAAAATAAGTGACTAACGTGGACTTTTCGTGTTCCCCCCAAAAACTCCTATTAGGTTGTTGTAAAGTTACTACCGCTTTACAATAACTTTGATTTGACTTGACTGACTAAAGACGACTATGACTGTTTTGTAACTTCGTGCCCGATATCGGGCCATTTACTTGATCTAAAAGAAAAATTACTTGACACTGGCTAAATGCACAAACCGTGTGAAGCCAAAAAAAAAAAAAAAAAAAAAAGTTACAATGTCATAATGTCATCTTGGAATCCATTGATACTGTAATAGCCTTTCCTCAATAAATAGGTCCTCAATTTGTTTTTAAATAAGTTAACACTGTACATGGTTTTGAATTCTATAGGTAATTTGTTGTATAAAAATACAGACTGATACCTCGGGCTATGTTTGACAACTTTTAATTTCGGTTAAATAGTGTTGGGCAAATCTTTCCTACGTGTGCTAGCTCTAGTTCGTCTTTGCTCATCAGTCTCAATTTTGTGCAAATTTTTAACTAAGCTGGTTAGCAACACTAAAATGTAAAGGCACGGCGCTGTCTAGATTTTTTATGTTTGGCAAAACATGACATGTATTTTACTTCAATACTTTTTTATTACTCATCATCTCATCAGTCCTCCCTCCTACGGAAAATGTAAACAATTTTTATAGCATCATGCTTAATTTGGATTGTTTTTAATTGAAAAAAAAAATTCACGTACCATCTTTATTTACCTACAAAGAAATAAAACCCCAAGGGCTTGTACACTAAACTGCGATGCGACGTCGCAACGTACGGCAAGGCGCGTAATCCAAATAATTAATTCCGATCTCACACTAGCAAAATTACAATAGTGTTTGAAATGGATATTTTATTCATAGATAATGCAAGACAGGATGAAATAGAAACATTTTATGAAGTAATAAGTATCGTAAAAATACACGACGCGACGTCGCATCGCAGTTTTGTGTACAAGCCCTAAGTTATGCACATATCCGAGTTGTGAATAATAATATCTGTTATGCTACTTATATGTAATTTGGTTTGGTAATCCCTTTTACTGTACATTGGAAATAACAAAACGAAAATGCAATAAGGATACTTCAGCAACCCTTGTGTATGTACTCAGAAATGTAAAAGTTATCACGGAAGGACGAAAATTGAATCATGTTTTTATATTTCAGGGTCAGAAAACAGAAAACAAATGCAAATGATTCAACAAAATTCAGTAAAATTTACACTAGCATGATTGAGTGAGACAAATAACACTATCTTACACGAAAAACATAATATCAAAGCTCGTTTCAAACACAATTAGTACCGACATAATCTCCACATAATAAATTAATAAACTCTTACCACAGAATTAAAGTCACGGTGCCATAACCCGCATTATAAGGATTAGTCTACATTAAATTTTACTCGTACTCCTGCCATTGCTCGTACAGTCAGCAACAATATCGAAATCAAAAGTCATTTATTCACTATCAATATTACATAAGACAGTCCCCCAAAACACCCACCATTCAACACTTCCTATTGCTACAAGACACAAGTCATCATCATCATCTCATACTTAGTCCATAATAATGTTCCCACTGCTGGGCCACAGGCCTCCTCTCTGTGAGAGGGAGTGCGCCGTACTACGCGGCCTCAGTGCGGGTTGGTAGATGTCACATGTCTTCGAATTTTTGGTTCTAGGACATGACGGTTTCCTAAAGATGTTTTTCATCACCGTTTTGAGACAAAAGTTATTTCGATAAAAATAAAATGTTTTTAGATGCCAAATTCACAATACAAACGTATTCTCTGCTCTTCAATAATGTCTCACAAGTAGGATGCAAGTTTTGTCTACTAAAACTCTTTTGAAACTTTGAACTGACGGTAACAGACTAACGTCAGCGACTGTACATACATCGTACTAAGACGGTGGGAAGACACGAGTGTACCAGACAAGAGTGCCATTAGTCAAATCTCGTGACGTAGCAAAAACATTGATAGAGTGTTTTGTGGACTAGAAATATTTGTGTAGAATTAGGTTTGTACTTAAATGGGTTCTATGATTACTTCATGGTTGAAAATTCAAGTAAATTATGGTTTTGAATTTTTTCAATTATCTATCTCATGCAAGTCTATTGACCACGAAGGGGCACTGGGCAGAGGTGAATTTTATTTTATATTTTTTTTATTTTATTCTCAATTTTAATAGGTACACCTCTGCCCAACCTTTCGGAAAAACAGGGCATGATGTAATAATTTGTTATGCATGTCAAACGTTAAAGGAAAACATCGCGAGGAAATCGGCATGTCCTAGAACCAAAAAATTCGAAGACATATGACATCGACCAACCCGCACTGGGCCCGCGTGATGATTAAGGCCTATTCTCTCTCACAGAGGTTAGGCCTGTGTCCCAGCAGTAGGAAAGGTATAGACTGTTTATGCTTTCTATCTCATAAAATTTTCTTCTAGTTAGAACGGGGCAGCGGGGCAACTTGTGCCTCTAGCAATGCTAAATGATAAATGATTGTATTTCTGTAAGTAGGTTTGTACAAACACTTTTACACGTCAATCATATTTTTTTTAACTAGATGAGGTCGGCGTTTCCTATCTGACTACTCTGAGAAGAAAGGCCGAAACAAACTAAAGGTCACATTCTCTTTTAATGTCCAGACATAATCTTGGTCAGATCATGTGAAGACCATGTGGACTGGTGTCTGAAATGGTCTTTTGAGGAAAAACACACAGATTGATTAGACCTGTCCATTCCGTGCACGCATTTTCAGTAATCATGCAGCTCAACTCAGAACTTGAGGAGCTCAACGATTTGACGAACAAAACCAAAGAAAGGACATTTAGGTGGGCCGCATAAAGTATTTAAACTGCCAGATTAACATTAAAACTAACTGAGAAAGAGATGAAACACAAAACAAAAAAGAACAAAAAATAAATAAAAAATATGACCCACATAGTCCTCACATTCACAATAATTAAAACAATAATAATAATATTATACTTCTCAAAGTAAATATTTATGTCAAAGTGTATATAATAATTATCAAATGTCAAAGAGTATAAGTTTGCAAAAACAAAAATAAAACAACATTTAGTATGCAAAAACTGGAGCAGGTCAATCCCAAGCTTTTTTGTCCTCAATATAATCTTTAACGGTATAAAAGGCTTTCAGGCACAACTTACGTTTAATGAATGATTTAAATTTATTGAGACTTAGATCTTGAACATGGCTTGGAAGTTTATTATAAAAGCGTATACATTGACATCTGAATGACACACCTATTTTCTTGAGCCTTGTTGATGGTACAACAAATTTGTGGTCATGGGATTGTAGATGATTTGCTGAACTATATATTTTGTTCGTACGAACTGGTATTGAATAATGCAGTGATGCTTAGTGGCATGAGTAGGTTTGGAGTTAATTAAGTATAACCATGAAGTTTCTTCAACATACAGCTTTTCCAATCTTATTGGGAGTTATGTTCGAGCCATTTAGGGTTGAAACACTAGGGCCAATTGCCTCCTGATTTTTCGAGACATTGCCAAGCGGTTGGTCGACTCTTCAGATGACCAGAAGGCTAACCTATTTTTTGGACGATCAATCAGTATTGCCATACAACGTGGTAGCGCTGCCAGCGACAAAGGCACTTTTTCTGTTGACAACGTTGGGATCGAAGTTTTTGATGCCCTGTGACTCTTTTCCCTCTTTATTTGTATACATGAACACATAACATATTAATATTATTCTAAGTCTATGTTAGCCTAGATACATTGAGCTTTTGCATTTGGATTTCCAAGTTTAAGTAGTTTTTGTTTTCAACTTTAAATTCTTAATTATTACTCTTTGAAGCATTTCAAAAGAAACTACATTGTAGGTATTAATTCATAGTATTTTGCCTTGGCATGATTGAATAAAACATGCAAATTATCACCTATCTCTTACACCTTCATATTATTTTATTACACGACAAAATAACGCTCCCATCTAAAAATAGACCTCAATATTCCCGACCCACCTCGCAAATATATCAGCCTCCATTGTCATACAAAAATATATCATCCAATATCAAAAAAAATGTCTGGTTTCCGGTTAATTTCCCGGCAAATGTAACCGACGGAACCAGGACGACATTATTTCAGGAGTAAGTGGATACACGCACGTACGAATAGGCAACAAGTGGTCCACATTTGGGAGACCAAATATTGTATTATTGACCGCCGAACCAGAAGATACTGTTATACGTATTTCGCTGGGAATATGTTATGTGGGTCGTGACGTAATACTCGTAGTTAGGGGACCTTGACAATTCGGGTAGGAATTGGGTGCGTTTTTGGGTGTTTTATTGATTTTGGTGGTTCTGAAATCGCTTACAGATTATAAGATAAAGTTTGTGTATCGATAACTTTTAAATCTGGGAGCACGGCAGTGCAAGACGAGTCAAGACGAGCCAAGCGGACGGCAAGGGCATTACTTACCTTTTCTCGAAGTGCTTCGTCGTTTATTTGAAGCTTTATAACTTGGGTTTGGATTGTACCAGATAAACAAAATTCACGGGATAAGTTGTCAGTAACAAATTTATCAAACATATAAAGTTTCAATTGCATAGCTTTTATTTTTATATTTTATTGATATCTAAAATTCTTATGGTACTTCCTAATGTCCTAGAAAGCTGAAGTTTGGTATGTAAGCTAGTATTAGTACACAAACAACTAAAAAAAACTACAACCTGGAACTTTTATCCCCCAACCCCTTAAACTAGGGGATGAAAGTTTATATGAGACTTCCGCAATTTTGACGCTAGATGTCTGAAAATTATGATATGATTGACTCCTTGTTATAAAAAAAATTATAAAAAAATACTGTCACAAGCAACTTACAAAAAGAAGTGAAATCGCACCAAAAACATTTTCATGTAAAATATTGCCAAGACGAGACCATATGACTCACACTATCATAAAATTATCAGATTTCATGTAGAGCCAAGCTTCTAACTCTAAACGCCCAACTCTACAAGGTCTAATTTCATAAACTCTGCACCTTAGTCAACATTATGTGGCTTCGTCGTTTCGTTTCTACAAAAACTATTGTATAACAGAAAAGTAATGAACAGTGGATACATTTTTCACCTTACGCCCATGTGAATGTAGCGAAATGACCAAGGCACATATTTTGACTACGGTGTAGAGTTTGTGAAGTTAGGCCTTGTAGAGTTAGGGCGCGTAGAGTTAGAAGCTTGGCTCTACATGAGATCTGATAACTTTTTGACAGTACGAGTCATATGGTCTCGTCTTGGCAACATTTTACATGAAAATGTTTGTGGTGGTAGAAGTATTTCTATGAATAAGATGGAAAATTAATTTGGAATTTAATTCTTGGAAACTATTCATAAATTACGGAGTGTACGGTTTTAGCCCTTGTTAAAAGGAGTTTAAGGAGGGGCTTGTGAATTAGTAATAACAGACGCACAGACTCGTGGATGGGTGGCCATTTTTACATACCAAGCCACCTTCTTTTGGGCGGAGCGGGAGAAGTTGAACCCCCGAGATATCGTCCAAAAAGCAAAAAAAAATAACATAAAAACTTTCAAATAAAAAAAAAGATCAGGGAGGCCGATGTTATTATTGTTTCTCGCTCATAATTTAGCAAAAATAACTGTAACTTGGCCATCAACAAGTGGCAAGCAGAACTTTTGTGTTACGTTAATAATTCTTGCGGTCCGGCTTTTGCTCGAGCACAGTCTGCCTCAAAGTTATCTTTGGTAAAAATAACAGAAAATATTTAAGTAAGTACCTATATCTTGTTATGTACTTTTAGGGATATAATTTGGGATCAAACTTGAAGGAGCTTCTATTTATTGCATTTTCTAAATAATTTTAAGGTAAATTCTTTATAATTCTCTGGTAAGAAAGAAGTTTGATTTTTTTTTTTTTTTTACTAACCTAGACAGATAGAAATATCCACTTTTTTACGAAACATTTCAGAACTTTTTTGGATTGTTTTCTTAAATAGGTACTAGGCGTTTGTTAGCTATGATATTTTTCTAAAGCATTCTTAAATACATAAAAAAGTAAAAGAAAATAAGCTTAGCACGCGCGGTCCCTAAAGGAGGCGCCTAGAAACTTCCTCAAAAAATCGTCTATTAAATAAAAAATCTAATCGGACTGGTGGTTCCAGATTATCCCGTACATACAAACTTACAAAGAACCAAAATTCACATCTTTATAATATTATTACTAGTTCTAAAGATCAGACAGTGTAAGCAAGCAATAAGTCCATCACGCACGTGCACTCTTGGCCAAGTTAAGGACACACTTTCACGGGGTACACACGAGGCGCACGAAACGTAAACACTTCGCGGTTCGTTTACTTTGCCACTAAGTGTACGCCAGATTGTTTGGCTTACGGATATGCACCTTCATAGTGATGCTGATAGCACCAGGGGAGATTTTATCGGGGAAAAATATTCTTTATATAATTATGAGATAAAAGTCCATTCTTTGTACTAACTTTGTAATGTCTATTGCAGACACTTTGCTTTCATCCTTGGTGAACTTTGAAACTAAACTTTAACAAAGAAAATGATTACAGAAATACCTATTAAGTAACCCGACAAACTTCGTATGAACCAGCGATTGTTCATCAGAAAAATACACTCGAAAAATAAATATGATCGAGAAAACTGTTAAACGCTTACATGCATGTAGGCAATCGTTTGACGGGTTAACACTTTCACCGACACTGAGATGAAATTGACATTCTGAAAATGGCACTACAAATTTTCATACAAAATAATACCACGCCTACAGCCGGACCGTCGTAAAAAACCAAGTCAAGGTACCTGTACTATGACGGTCCGTCGATAACCGGTACCGTTCACAGGCGGACCATCCTGTCAAAAATTTACCTGTATTATGACGGTCCGCTCGTAGCCGGTACCATCTACAGTCGGACTGTCGTATCAAAGGAGTTAGTTTACCTGGTATATGGCGTTCCGCTCGTAGCCGGTACCGTCTACAGGCGGACTGTCGTATCAAGGGAGTTAGTTTACCTGGTATATGGCGGTCCCCCCCCAAAGCCGGTACCGTCTACAGGCGGACTGTCGTATCAAAGGAGTTAGTTTACCTGGTATATGGCGTTCCGCTCGTAGCCGGTACCGTCTACAGGCGGACTGTCGTATCAAAGGAGTTAGTTTACCTGGTATATGGCGTTCCGCTCGTAGCCGGTACCGTCTACAGGCGGACTGTCGTATCAAGGAAGTTAGTTTACCTGGTATATGGCGGTCCGGTCGTAGCCGGTACCATCTACAGTCGGACTGTCGTATCAAAGGAGTTAGTTTACCTGGTATATGGCGGTCCGCCCGTAGCCGGTACCGCCTATAGGCGGACTGTCGCGTATCAAAGGAGTTAGTTTACCTGGTAAATGGCGGTCCGCCCGTAACCGGTACCGTCTACAGGCGGACTGTCGTATCAAGGGAGTTAGTTTACCTGGTATATGGCGGTCCGCCCGTAGCCGGTACCGTCTACAGGCGGACTGTCGTATCAAACGAGTTAGTTTACCTGGTATTAAGCGGTCCGCCCGTAGCCAATATCGTTTACGAGCGAATTGGCGTATTAAAAATATGTCAGATTCAACAAAACAGATTAAACCATTCTAATAGACAACCCAACGTCACAGCTATCGCAAACTATCGTTGTTACAACTATTAACAAAAACATAACAAACTAGCGAGCTGGCCCTGCTTGGTAAGGTTTTTACGAGTTGACAAAAAATCGCGATTTCTGTATTGCTGCACTGACAAATGCGAGCACTGCCTGGATAGGTTCACTCAATCTCGTGGCTCATTCCGCAAAATACCAAACACAACATGTGTCGTCACAACGACACAACACGTCGATAACCGGTACCGTTCACAGGCGGACCATCCTGTCAAAAATTTACCTGTATTATGACGGTCCGCTCGTAGCCGGTACCATCTACAGTCGGACTGTCGTATCAAAGGAGTTAGTTTACCTGGTATATGGCGTTCCGCTCGTAGCCGGTACCGTCTACAGGCGGACTGTCGTATCAAGGGAGTTAGTTTACCTGGTATATGGCGGTCCCCCCCCAAAGCCGGTACCGTCTACAGGCGGACTGTCGTATCAAAGGAGTTAGTTTACCTGGTATATGGCGTTCCGCTCGTAGCCGGTACCGTCTACAGGCGGACTGTCGTATCAAAGGAGTTAGTTTACCTGGTATATGGCGTTCCGCTCGTAGCCGGTACCGTCTACAGGCGGACTGTCGTATCAAGGAAGTTAGTTTACCTGGTATATGGCGGTCCGGTCGTAGCCGGTACCATCTACAGTCGGACTGTCGTATCAAAGGAGTTAGTTTACCTGGTATATGGCGGTCCGCCCGTAGCCGGTACCGCCTATAGGCGGACTGTCGCGTATCAAAGGAGTTAGTTTACCTGGTAAATGGCGGTCCGCCCGTAACCGGTACCGTCTACAGGCGGACTGTCGTATCAAGGGAGTTAGTTTACCTGGTATATGGCGGTCCGCCCGTAGCCGGTACCGTCTACAGGCGGACTGTCGTATCAAACGAGTTAGTTTACCTGGTATTAAGCGGTCCGCCCGTAGCCAATATCGTTTACGAGCGAATTGGCGTATTAAAAATATGTCAGATTCAACAAAACAGATTAAACCATTCTAATAGACAACCCAACGTCACAGCTATCGCAAACTATCGTTGTTACAACTATTAACAAAAACATAACAAACTAGCGAGCTGGCCCTGCTTGGTAAGGTTTTTACGAGTTGACAAAAAATCGCGATTTCTGTATTGCTGCACTGACAAATGCGAGCACTGCCTGGATAGGTTCACTCAATCTCGTGGCTCATTCCGCAAAATACCAAACACATGTTCTTCACATGATTTGGCCAAGATTATATCTGGACTTTATAAGATACGGTCTGAGCTCTAAGTTTGTTTCTGCCTAATTTTTTCAGAGTATTCAGATAGGAAACACCAACGTCATCTAGTTTTAAAAATATGATTGACCTGTAAATGTGTTTGGATAAACATACTACAGACAATCACAGAAATAAAACGATTTATCATTAAATCATTGTATAGTTTAGCATAGGTTAACACGAAAAGCGACTTATGTTTTTAAATACTTAAATATACGCCTCAAACCATAACTTGAAGCTTCAACATTCATCATAACAGTATTTCTATGTCCACACAGTTTATTCACGACATAAACACAGGTCATTACCTCGACAACCACTTACAGCTGTTACAGCAATGACGTTTAATTTCCAGGGTTCCGCGGAAGCGTAAATAGTAATTTCCAACGAAGGGGTTGACAAACGGCTCCGTACGTCGTGACGAACACCAGATGCTTCCCACGATGGACTTTGTCCTGTATTTATAGGTTCAAAACAAGTCCTAGGACTTATAGGTTGGTACTGTAATTGGTTCCTTTGACATTTTCTATTAGTTCTGTCCTTTGAGACTGGAAGTGGACGTATTGGGGCGGAGTGAACTGTCAAGCTGGTAAGACATGTGACAGTGAGGAATTGTTCTGATTAATAAGAAATAAAACTTGTCTGATTGTCTGTCACCTGTCATACGTTTACGTGTAAAGAAAATTTAGTATTCCTTAGAAAAGTACCACACGACAACAAAGACAAGTTATTGAAAAGTGATGTGCTACTAACATAGCTTTCAAGCTTTATTTATTAACACAAGCTAAGGTATCTCGCGCAAATTTTCTTAAGTTTTTTGCAATTTTCAGGTTTGTGTGGGGCTGTATGTTTAACAAAATACTTATTTAATTACAGAATAATAACCATTAAAATGATCAATACAACTATCGTAAGTTCATGTAATACATAAACAGTATATATTATGCGCCCTCACGGCCCTAGTCGCCGCAGGAGACGCCCTGGGCATCGGGAATCCCATGCTGATTCCCGTCCACCGTAGGAGCGGGCTTGCGGACGGCGAGTAATGGTCCGGTAAGGGCCAAGCCCGGGTCGACGGTGCGGTGTGTTCCACGCGCGCTTCTAAGAGATGTCAGCACCAACTGGTGGTTGATCGAAAGAGGCAACTGCGGGAACACGGGTGGGTTTTAGTTAGTAAAAGTCTGACACGCTCTCCTGCTTCACCCAGAGTTGTCGAAATATGAAAAGAAAATCAGACCTGTGTGTTCCTGCATGTTCCCTGGAGAAAGTTGTTCAATTTCACGGGTACCTACTATCACCCTGGAAAAATTAAACGGTGTCTAAAAATTCACTTTGTTTATGCAAAAAGTCTTTAGATTTTTTAAAATATCTACAGCCTGACTAATTGCAAAAACGTAAGACGATATGAATTTCACGTACAGCCCTGGGGCATGCCTTTAATAATTTTTAATATGATCGTTTTGTAAGGTATATGGTTATAGGCTAAAATAAAAACTTGGGCTGGCTTTTATCCATAAAAGTGCTTGTTACAGTCCTTAAAAAAACACATATTCTCATGCAAAATTGGAAAGATAGGCTCAACCACGAGTGTGGCTTGTACCACCAAAAAAAGCATTCTTTCCGAACGACACGGTGTATCAACCGCAATAAATTCTGGACAAAAAAACAAATAGCTATAACTCGCCATGTCCAATCAAACGACCCCCAGTGGGCTTGGAAACGCAAATTGTGGCCAAAAATGATAACTGTTGAATTATAACCCTCATTGTACCAAACGAAGTCACTTCATTGGCCCTAGTTTATGAGAACCTCTGGGAGATGTTATCAAACGTTTTATTGAGTGCGAAAAAGTTTCTGACTTTGAACGCTTTTGGTTCATTTATTATCATTTTATGCTGACATAAAAGTTGGTTCGGGGTTGATGAACTTGATTGTTTGAGGTTGAATACTTGCATAAATATTATGGGATTGTTTTTACGAATGATGAGATCGTTTTCGGAGGAATGGAAAAAAAATAGAAATTGGGGTAGAAAAATTCTAATATGACTGCAATGACAAAGGACACATAACATATCAATTGACGTATAAGAGTGTTAGTACCTATAGTTCAATTAGCACTTCAGCACTTACATTTAATTTCCGTGTAGCAGAGGACTTAATTGCACACGCACATAGGTGCGTGTGGATGTTATTACGTAGTCACCAGTCCCTCTACGCACAAAATACAAGAAAGTATACATAAATAAATAGATCTATGACACTCCCGATACGAAAAAAGAACCCAAAAAAAAAAACAATACAACACTTTAAACGCCATTCCAAAGTCACTTGACACGCTAGAACCATTAAAATAATCAATGATTCCTGTCATAACACTTGACAACAACCATGACACATTAGCTTCCAGTCAATTTGTACGTTCTACGCACCCCCTCAATCATCCGCCATGATCTATGCCCACGGCTACTCGAAGCATGGATATGAAAAATGACAGGAGAAATCTGTCCAATTATATTGTAACATGAATCGACGTAGATGGCTGTACATTAGTAACTTTGTCATGTGTGTCGGTTTAGTTTGAAAGGGTTAGATAACCATATGTCAAAGTTTTGGTGATATATTTTTTTGGTTGAAGTTTCGTATGAAATATAATATGAAAGAAATAAATGATGTATTGGTGGCTTATGAATTATTACGGATTATATTTATTTTACGTGTATTATTAGGTTAGCAAGGACGCTTAAGTTTCCTCATTACGAATGGTATTTTTTTATGTTTTGTGCAATTAATGAAAACAAACAAAAGATATGGTCCCCAAAAATAATAAAGTCGTCAAAATTTGATATATTTGGAGCTCAAGTAGAATGGTGTTTTACTTTTATCGTAGAGCATGGTTAATTTTGGAGTGTATTGTTGTTGAATTAATACAACTTTCTAAATTTTCCTAACACTAATCATCACCATTTCAGCCGAAAGACGTCCACTGCTGGACATAGGACTGCCGCAAGCACCGCCACCTCAACCGGTTCTATGCTTCTCGCATCCAGTGGAATCCTGCGACCGTCACCAGGTTATCGGTACATCTTGTAGCCTTCCAACACTACGTCTTCAAGTACGCGGTCGCCCCTCCAGTTCATAAAATGATAACCCAGAAATAAATATCTAAGCAAATACGTAGGTACAATGTGACACGATTCAAAATAGTTGGTCATACATTAGTAGCTTTGTCGTATGTACAGTTTTTAGTATGAAAGGGTTAGATAACCAAATGTCACGGTTTGCCATGGCTGTTTATCATGTATTTTAGGTCAGCACCGACCAACATACCGGCTGTTCGTGTTTCATACGTATGGTCACTCGCTTAGACTTGCAAAGGTCTGTCATCTGTCCTCACCCGTCCCAGTCTGCCTGTCAGTTATCAAATCTTGCAAATAATTTTTAACCGAGTCCAAAAAAGGGGGAGGTTCTTGGATCTCGGATTTGAAATGGTATTTACAACGTGTACCGGAAAGGGTATGTACATACCAGGGCACGGCAACGATACTGGAAGGGTTTTTTAATCCTATCTCTACATGTTCGGAAGTTATGAGATTTTTTTTAAAATGACACAACAATACCTACATCGATACCAGAGACCGAAGTTTTCAAATTGAAATAAAAACATCACTCGGAAGAGATTTATCGTGATATTAGCAAGTAACGTGGAAAGTTATTGACCTACGTAGTGCGGTAACACGTTTGTTATGATATAAATTTAAGAAACATATGAAACCAAAAATTTGGTATCAATTCTTAGAGTATTTTATTTTGAGCTTAAACTAATAGTGATTCTGACCAGCTGTTGTCTTTAGTGCTTGAGGATAGCAATAGGGTTTCTGTTACAGCTTGTATGCCTACTTTCCGAGTGGCCCCATAAAAAATTTAGTCAAGTTCTGGAGAGATTTTTTTTTTAATTAGTCTAAATAATACTAAGGTACGTATTTTTTACACTTTGTGTATGTAAATGATGTTGTACCAATTTTCTGTCAACTTTATTTCATTAGCAGGTATATGAATTTATGTGGGTAGGTACCACAACTAAAAACTGAAAAATATTTGTTTATGTGTGATGTTTATTAAAGAAAAACAACCGACTTCCCAAAAATACACAACAAAGTGAAAAATATCTTTAATTTCGGAAGTCAGTGGTGAAAAAATGAAAATAGAAAACCAATGACACCGACTTCCGAAATTATTGTTATTTATCAATTTGTAGTGTTTTTTTTTTTCAAAGTCGGTTGTCTGTTTTTTAAGTAATTTTCTCCGGTCATATAATAATCTATTATTAAAAAGTGCACTAACGAGAACGGTCATAGATACGTTGGATTTTAGGTCCTACATATTTTTTTCTACATAGTGCGAGTGTACAACATATAATAATATTTATCTGTCTATTTACCAGGGTTTATTTTGGGATCCCTACGAACTTAAAGAAGATGCTAGCTCATTGATAAGTAATAAAACCGACAGTCTCAATACCTTAACTTATCTACGAGGCCGATCAGATAGGATCCTTGATCTAGATATCTTTAGGACCTCGTTATTTGGGGAAAAGTAAGCCTAAAATATGTTATTACGAATTGAGAAGGGAAGGTCTTTCCAGATAATTCTCAAGAATGTTAGGGTTGCCTTTGAGTTTAAATGAGGAGTTTGGACCTAAAACTCTTGAGTGCACGCAGGTGTCCGTAAAATTCTAATTAGGTATGTACCTACTACTCTTTTGTCTGCGCTGCAAATCCAATAATCTTCGTGAGTAGATATCTTATTGTCAATAACATGCATTGGCTCATTGCTTGTTATAATAATAACACATTCAAAAACCAATTACCTCGACAGTTTTCATTTCCCTAGCCTTTTCCCAACTATGTTGGGGTCAGATTCCAGTCTAACCAGATGCAGCTGAATACCAGTAACCTACATGCAGCGACTGCCCATCTTACCTCCACAACTCAGTTAGCACGATAAGACCCTTGGTAAGACTGGTTGTCACACTTTCGGGCTTCTGACGACACGTAACGACTGTAAAGGTGCTCTTACACGGGCGATTACTTGAGCAATTATTGTTCGGCAACACGAATGAATCAATCTGGAGCAATTAAGTGGAGCAATCTGGAGCAACAACAATAAATTGCCGATGTGTTTCGGCAATATTGCTTCTGATTGCTCCATATATTTCATGAGTTGCCGAATATCCACTCGGTTTGGAAATTTCTAGTCAATTTTCTTTCTATCCCGTTTGTACATATAACTACGTCTTGTTTTTGAGAGAGGAACCGGCCGCAGCGGGGGAGGCGCATTGTCAAGTTTTTTAAGTTGCTCCATATTGTTCCATATAGTGTGGCCGTGTCTCTGGCAACAGGTTGTTACATGTTGCCATTGCCCTAAATTGCTGGATGTAGTCGTAACGTCATATTTGGCGAGAATTGCCCAAGATGGAGCAATTTTAGTTGCTCGTATAAGCGCACCTTCAAAGATCTACAAACGACAGCTGGGACCAACGACTAAACGAGGCATGGAGGAGTCACGTATGGTCACTCATTTACGAATCAACCGCAGCAAGCGTATCTTAAACTTCAATTGTTGTAGTATTGTAGTATTGTTGTACGGCAGTTATTATTTTTTCCATAATCCCGTAGCAAAGTGGCGGGCGTACCTTCGTAAGTAGGCAGGTAATAAGGTCAAAGATATCAATATCACCTTCCACCATAAATTTGGGCCAACATAATGTTCCACCATCACGCATCAGCTCAACAAGTGGTTTATTTCCTCATAATATGGTGCAAACATCCGTGCTGATAAATTTATACGAGGCCTTTTATGAGCCCTATAATAATATTGTAAAGATTTGCTTGTGAAATAAGAATACTGGGGTAGATTGCTTGTGCTTTTCGGCTTATTTATGAAAATTCCAACATTGATTATTATTTTGAGTATATGGAAATATGATGTAGATTTTTAAATCATCGCTATTCGCCTTCAAATTTGAGTCTACAACTTTGGAATTAAACCTTTACACAATCATTTGATGTTTAAAACGCGTTATAGTTCAGTTGTGCATCAGAAAATTTTCGCAATAGGTAAAAAATCTTATTAATCCTATTTGGATTTTTGTTACTGGTTACGGGTTTGGATGAAATTTGGCACACAGATAGTTTATAACCTGGATTAGCAGAATCAGCTGTTTCATAGAAAAGTGCCAAACCTACGCGGTCAAAATGTATGGAACAGCTGATTTTTTTTTGTATAACCGACGAAAAATTTCTGCGCTGGGGGTCTAGAATGATATGCTGAATTCATGGTTACAGTTTGCGCACTGGATAAAAACTTATCCTGTGTAAGTTTGTTTCCATAAAACAAGCGAATAAATTGTAAGAATAAATGTTTAGTAATGTCAGCAAAGAATTCTACTTGAAAAACAAAAACAGTATTTTAAAAAACAAAGCTACATACATATACACCGTGACATTTTAGTCGTCTTACAAAGGTGGTCCACTCAATGTATTCGTCATAAAATACCTCTAGGCACGATTAAAACATTGTTACAATTAATTAAGATAATAGGTACAAAGAAAAATAAATACCTAATGCTTTAGAATTATGAATCACCCTCCCTGTTAATAATGTTTACGTATCAAACGGTAGAAGATATCTACCTACCTACCATTACATTCCATCATTAATTCCAACTCCATAACAGGGTGTTTCAAACTACGTCATGCGTCTTACTGAATGATATTTAATTTGTTGGAATTATGCATATGTTCAAAAATATCGTTTTTTTTTTAATAAACGATTCGTAGTCATTGGATACATAAAGTGGGCTGCCGTTGTAAGACGACTAAAATGTCACGGTGTATAGGCAACAACTGCATAAGTCCGACTGTAGCCGCACAAACTAATTAAATACCAATCACTTTCAGTCACATTCCTCTCTGAGTGCATTCGTATGTAGCTATGTGCGTAAAAAACAGTATCCAATTATCTTGCCCGACGTATGCAGAGATAAGTCTCCTGTTAGACTAAATGGTACATTGTAGATGAGGGTGCAGAAGTCTACTGAGGTGAATCTTGTCGACATTTTTTCCATACAAACTTCGGAAGTATATTCCTTCACTGTTCGACAATGCACATCAAAAATTCAACATGGTATGGTTTTGTTTCATTATAAAAATTTTCAAACAGAATACTAAAATAAAAAGCCATTAAAAAGTTAGGAGCCAACAAAGATTCGTTTTTCTTGCTAATTTAACCTAACTTTGGGCGTGTTTAAGTATTAAAATAAGTGTAAAATCTCCAAAATCTATTCAGTACCGACAATACTCAATTATCGAAAAGTTTAATAAACTTGATTGGTCATGGATCTATGCAGTGGTTTTTTCATAAAACCCGATCTTCCGAAGGACTTTTCTTAATTTTTTACACGCCCGTTTATTATAAATGATCCTGCATTTCACTCAATAACGTTGTGCGTGTAGACTAGCGTCTTAACTGCTCATCACTGATACTACCTCTGTCGCAGACGATGCCTGGTGAGACAGCGTGCTTTTCAGCCAGACCCACTAGTGAGTTCGAGCCCGCGACTAGATTCCCCTTAATGGCAGTTTTCTATATAGAATCTACGGTATCTACGTACAATCCCTTAAGTGGCAAATACGTGATTTGCATGTTGTGTTTTCGTGACCTTCAGGCCAGCCTATACTATCGTTTAGTTTAATAAAAATATGCGGTATGATTTTACCAGTTGATTTATGTAGTCCTGACTTAGACTTCAAGTGCCTGATTGCATACATACATACATACATACATATGTATGTATTGTATCGCTATAGAATGCAATTGCAGAAGTTATAGAAGGTCACCAGCCGCCTTTTGAGTATGTAAGGATCGTAATTCTTATATACTCAAAAGGCGATAAATGCTAATAAACGGTGTTACCTATCAGTGGCGAAAGTACCATAGAACACGATTCCTACCGGCTTCCCTTCGGGCATTCGCAGCGACAACTCTATCGCTATTAAAAAATAGCACGTCAATAGTGGCTTCTATTTTCAAAAAATCTAGTTACACTACGGGTATTTAATTCACCATAACACTCAAAAAACTAAAACAGTTATTTTTAGCTTTGTATTACAACAACAAAACAATGATCTAAATTATCCCGGCGCCAAAACGTCATAATCGGGAACTAACCATTCATACAATAGCAATCCCGTAATGTTGTCGCTTTAGGTCACGTGGCACCGCACTTGATATGGACAAGAGCAAGCCGCTGGACAGTGGGTTATGACAGAGATAGATATAGAAAAATGCGTCAGCGAGAACGAAATGAAGGAATATTGCACATTTTATTTGGTTTTCAGCTGTTCAATTTTCTGTTTTGCTGTTTAATTCTTTACATTCCTATATTAATGTTAGAATGATGATAAGTATTCTTTATTGATAAGTCAGTAAGTTAAAGCCGACTTCCTTTCAGCTTCTCTCTTAAAAAAAATACAATTCGCCGCTGTTACCCATAATGATTTCTGTCTAATTATTCTTCTTCTTCTAAGCGTATCGATAGCAAAGAATTCAAACATCTTTGGCTTAAAATTCAGCTTCGCGAACTCCGCTCACTAACGCAGTCAAAAGAACGTCAAATGCACAGGTACTTATCTAATAATTGATAGTACAGCTATACAACGATACCTAATATCTCATACAATATTTTATTTATATTTTATACTTGCTTCTGCCCGGGACTGATCCGTATGAAATTTCTTGTTTTAAAATAAAAACCCGATAGCAGCAGTTTTCTTTTAGCGTTCTTTCTGATATTTTTTTCTTATTATACGGCTTCTTAGCGTCGTAGCGTGATATTAAATAGTCTATGGCTTTTCTCAAGAATTTGGCTATCAAATCCAAAAAGGATTTCTCAAATCCTACATATAAACAAATCAATTTGACTTCTTTATGATATTAACAGTATAATTAGAAGTATTATCATAGACGAATAATTGCATTTAAATATGTTTCTTTAGGGCTTCACTGTGGATGTAGACATAAACTGTCAACTGTATTTCATCTGCTAAAACAAAACAATCTCACTTCACAGAAGTCACTGACTGCTCACTTTCTAGCAACGTTTTTGTTCCGTTCGGCATCAATGCATTCACGTTCAAAACTTTACATTGTTCACAAGCAAACCTTCTGTTCCTTCTTGCTTTGTCCTTGGACGTAAGTAGTCGGCACCCCATACTGGCGCGACGCGATAAGGTCCCTCCCAAATTGATGTTTGAACTGTCATTAATTCCCCTCACCGACAGATGTCAGTGCAGTCTATTATTTTTGACACCTAGCTGTCATTTGTCGTTATTTTATTTTGTTCATTCGTTGATCGAATGAAGGATTCGGTTGTTGAACTATGTTGTAATTGTGGTTGATTCGAGATGAATCATTCTTGGAATTTGATTAGAGATTTTTTGATAGGCGTTTATTGTGGTTCTAACTGTTATAACTAAGGTATGATTCATCGGCCTTGCTTCATTCTTTAGCTATATTTTGTTTTGGCTGAAGTACGTGACCGTACTTCAGCCAAAACAAAATATAGCGTGTCTGTGGCGTCTTTACTTTTCATAGCAACTTTACCCATGAGTACTGTACTTAAATTTCTCTCGATAACTAAAAATCTGTTGCCTCCATTTAATAATTTAATATCAAAGCGATACATAAGAAGAATAATCTACTATTTAAAAAAAATATTTAGTAAGTAAAGTGAAAGTAAAGATGCCGTAATTGATGGTACCCGTTTTAAATATACTGAATGATGTTCAAAAAAATCTAGTATAATATAAATTAAAGTCAACTTTCGTGTTTGTCTTTGTGACCACGTTGTTCTTCTTAACTACATGACGGATTTTTATACGGTGTTCACTATAATTTAGAAAATTTATTCTGGGAGGAGTTCCGCGTGGTGCCGGACGTAAAAGAATAGCACCATCTCATTTCTTCCCGTGGGTGTCGTAGAAGGTGACTAAGGTACTTACTAGAGAATAGGCAGCAGCGTTCTCTATGCATTTGACCACCATACTGCGATCGACAACCCGCCTGCCAAGCGTGGCGATTATGGCAAAACCCCTTGGGGTGTCCTATGTCCAGCAGTGGACGTCTTTCGGCTGGAATGATGATGATGATTCTGGGAGGATAATGTGTAGGTACTGTAAGTTAATATTGACTTTCCTATTTGTTAAGAAAGTAAATTACGCCGTTTTGTCAACTCGTAAAAAGTGTGCGAAGCGGGGGGCTGGTCGCTAATATAGTGATGAAAATAAAGAATCACAAAGAGTCCTACAATAACATCAATCGCTTGAAGAAAAACTTCATTTTCTGAACAGCTATTTTAATTATAACTTCTCAAAAAGTTACCAAGTAAAAGTTAGCACTTAGGTACTGAAACTGTGCCGAATAGGAATGACTAAAGTACCTACAACGGTAATTTTATACCTACTCGTGACTTTCGAGTTGTATGGTCGTGGGCTCGATTCCAGCAGGCACTTTGTGTATTTTCATCGCCACTGCTCTCGAAACGGAAGAAACTGGCAATATCGTGAGGAAACTGGCATGTCTTATAGAACCAAAAGTTCGAAGACATGTGACATCATCCAACCAGCACAGGGCCCGAGCGCTGGACTATGGCACACTCCCTTTTACTGAGAGGCCTGTGTCCCAGCAGTGGGAACATGATAAGCTGATTATGATTATGGTGCAGACGCCAGCACATCAAGCTACCACAAATTGTCAAATTTCCCCAATTGAACATGAACCTTATGCTTAAGTTATAAAGTTGAAAATCTATCAAAGAAATTTGACAGATTGGGGTAGCTGGATATACTGGCGTCAGTACATGATATTAGAAATGATGTGTGCCTCCGGTATACCGCAACCGATGCTATTGTGTTTATTTCTTTTTTTTTGTTTTTTTTTTTCAATATTTACTTAAACTTCTCGCAAACAAATAGCTACGAAGGCGGACTTAATGCTTTTTAGTATTGCGTTTTTGTCTAGTTCCGTTTTTTTTTCATTAATTTATATCTGAACAATAAAATTGTGGTTTGACCACTTTTGTACAGAAAACAATTTTGTCAAACTGGTTTATTTTTTCATCAAATTAAAGGTGACGATTGAAAAATCAGCCCTTAGTTTAGTATAATTTATCTTGTAGAATAAGTAATATCATATTTGAAAAGCCTTTCCTACAACCGTGCAAAAAAGGAATCTTCAAACATTTTCCCTACAACATTACAGAATTTTCCTACCAACGAGATAGCGCCAAAAATATTACAGGACATCTACCATAACAGTAACCATTATACTTATATTTATTCCGTTTATCTCGTGACATGTTGGTTTACGACTCAATCGGAGATATTCGTACTTATTCGGCTTTATTCGGGTTTGTTGCGTATGCATTGCACGGTGGCAAGTTTCTTTTATCTGTAATAAGATTCCAATTCGGATAGTCTTGATGTCGCGAGCTCCCTAAAGTAATAAACTAGTGGTGGAGTGGAGTTGTGAGCGCGTTTCCGTAGTTCCACGGTACGGTATAAATATAACGGGATTAAACGTTACATATTAGGAGCTTTTGACTTTAAGTTTTGCCAAAAGAAGATTTTAAACAACTTAGTTTTTCGTATTTAAAGTTAAATAAACAACAAATATTTGCCACGTAGGTTATAACAAAAAAATACCTACAGAGAACATAGCGTGGAAAATAGTTTAAATTAATTTCTAATGCAAATCGGAAAGTACGCCATGTGGCACTTCATGGATTATTTCTACATTTATGTTTATAATTTTTATGCTGCACGAAGTAAAAAAAAAAGATTTTTTATCTCCACAAATTACATTTTTAAACTTAAGCTTAATATTAAGCTGACATTTAAGTATGTATTTTCACAAAATTTTGTTATTTTTTCAAATAAAGAGTATTTTATCTATTTATCTAAATGTTTCTTAGTTTGACTGATTTCCCAAAAATAATTCTTTCTAACGCTTCGTTTTCTAAAATGTAGATGAAAAAATGTATTTTTCCTTTCATAATAGATCTCAATCTTTTTTCTGAAAACCACCCCTCCATTCTTTATCGTACAGTGTCAAACACTGGACACCCGCCAAATTGCGTACGAAATACGTCGAATTTGTAGAACAAATATAAATGGTTGGGGTAGATCGAGGGTAGATAATTACATTTTTTGATCTTCGGAAACTGGGGATGACGTCTGAAGCAAGGCCCTTTGTGTTCTATACTTCGATAGTGTCACAGATATGAGACGTGTGTAAATAGAAACAAACATTACCTGCCCCTTTTTGTCTGTCGGGTAAAATGTGCGGTGACGTCATTGGGCCTTGTTTGTGTACGGAAGTAACGCGTGGAAAAGTGTTTTAGTAAATTGGTAACTAATGGAGTGTAAGGTTACGTTTCGTTGGCGTTTTTATTTTTAGGAACATGAGTGTGTTTTCATACAATACGTCATTATCGTGTTCCAAAGAATTTCGTTGATATGAATTTTATTACCTAGTTGTAAGTTTTAGTTAGAAAAAAAGGAATCATAATAAAATCTATGAGAGTAAATAGGTACTTCATCATTCATCATCATAATTTCAGCCGATAGACGTCCACTACTGGACATAGGCCTCCCCCAAAAAAATGGGGGTGTGGGGTTGCCATAATCACCACGCTTGGCAGGCGGGTTGGCGATCACAGTATGGTGGTAAAATGCTTAGAGAACGCTGCTGCCCATTCTCTAGTAGGTAAGTCCCTTAGTCGCCTTCTACGACACCCACGGGAAGAAATGTGTTGGTGCTTTTCTTTACGTCCGGCACCACACGGAGAGGTAATAGCTACTTAGTCGTATTTAATAACTAGAACTATATTTGATATTAATTTATAAATTACTTACGCAGCAATAAGCGTATGTGGGAATCAGTAGGCAGTAGGCATTCCATAGTTGCTGCCTACCCTCATAGGAAAATGGCGTGAGTTTATGTGTTTATGTGTGTATGTTATACATTACTCATGAACAAGACTCGAAGAAACATGCAAAGCCTATATAAACTAAGTCATCATTGTTTTTATTTTTATGTCGTCATTGACAGAAAAGTTCTAATACCTATAAGTCTTAAACACAGTGATGTATGAAACCCATAAGATTTCACTATAAGCTTGTACCCACTTATTATTTACTGTTACTGAATTAATTTGTTGCAATCAAAATTTATTCTTTCGTCTTTCCAGGTATCAAACTGGTTTTAATATTAGACAAACAGACATTCTCACTTTCATAGTCACGATCGAGGATAAAAAAAGATCACCACGCTACCCAAACCCATTGAAAAACTACTGGTAAAGTTTAAAGCAAATGAAATTGGTCCGAAAAATAACAAGGTCCGTTTTCAAACTAAAATAACTCAATATAAACAACTGTTCAGCCAAAAACTACACAATTTAAAGCAAATAACCGTCCCTTTCCACCAATCGATAGTTCCAAATTCAATAACAGTTCGAAATTCAGATATTGGAAGAGTAATCAAGTTGAGACTTACCTAACAGCTTCATTACTTCAGCCTGGCTGATGAGTACATTCAGATGGCCCGTTGCCAATGGCAACGCTAGCCAGGCCGCCCAAGCGATAACTAGAATTTTAGCTGCCATTATACACTTCACTTTACAGTCATTTTATTTTCACTTTTGAGTACATTTTAACACATTTTTTGGTTAACAAAAGTTTGTTTACGTTGTATCCATTTTAGCGTCCTTCGTAATTGAAATTAGAATTGACCATAGATAGTTGTAATACTTTTTAAAGTTCACATTTTTTAAAGTAACTAGCTAAAAAAACTAGATTAAAAATTGCATAAAATTAGTTTAAGATTATACAATAGCATTCTCAAAATAAATTAAAGCGTAGCTAACTTCCAATAGAATGAACAAAACAAAATCAATCTCCATTCAAAATTCAAATTGATCTCGTTCGAAAACAAACCGACCGGAAAATTTTCGAATTCGGAAGCCGGTGGTTCGGATACGTTCACAAGCGGACACAAGTCTGACGCTCGCGGTACCGCGCCGCACTGCCGTTCAACAACGCTCGGCGAACCAACAAGTTACTCACTGACATGCGCACAGCACAACCCTATCATTTCGAACACACTTTTCAAAATACATTGAAGACTTTATTTGAACTTTGAAAAAGTGTTTTGTAGCAAAAACCGTCATGTATCTCACCCCATCTTTCAAATAGTCAAAATGTGTTTAAATTTTAAAGGCTTTTATTGAGAGAGACTCGTGTTTTAAAGGGAATTAATTGAGTTTGTCTCAAGGGAGAGGCGTTTCCGTTTTGCATTAAGACCGTTCTGTGAGTACTAATGAAATTACGATCTCTTTTATAAATAGAGTGCTCTGCAAGAGTTGGTATCGAACAGGATAGAAAACTAGAGTGTGATTGTATTAAGGAATAGATAACAGAGTTAAAATATGAAAAGCAGGCTTAACTTGGTTAAGGAGAATTAGTACCAGTTCCGTTTTACATCGGATTAAATTACGAGCTTCCGTCAATATGCAAATGGAGTGTTTTAAACTTTACTGCCTCTTAAATAATATTTTATGAGAGTTTACAACCTTGTTTGATTCGTTTATGATAGGTTTTAAGTTAAGAATGTTACAGTGTATGCTTTAGTCGTTTTTTTTTTTTTGTAACCTAAGTACTTTCTTTTGTTATAAAAAGCTGCATATTGCTGCTTTTTTTTATTGTTACAAAAAGCTACATGTTGCTAATCTGTATTTAGTAAGTTCAAATTGTCACAAAAAAGCTGTACCCTGTTAAGGAGGATCCCTGCAAAGAAGCCCGCAAAATTCCCTATTAAGAATAAGAATAAGAATAATCTATTGTTTTAAAAGTTAAATTCAAATGCGTTGCTTCCTGGAACTCACACTAGGATTCCCTGTGTCCGGAGATCCAGGCTCCTTCGATCCGTTTACATTTATTGCTTTATTGCTATACATTTAATACTACGTTACAATAAATTTCTTATTATATTGCAAGACTATTTGATGAAAAGGTAATTCAATAGGATTATATGAATTAAAAGGGTTGTATTGATTAGTTTAAAGGTTATAATTCTATCCAGCCATATTTTTTAACATGTAGCTTGACAACGACACGTATCTATGGATAGGTCTTCAAAAATGATATTGAGGTTTCTAATATCATTTTTTTCTGAACTGAATAGTTTGCGCGAGAGACACTTCCAAAGTGGTAAAATGTGTAACTTCTAAAATAAGAGAATGATAAAACTAAAAAAAGTATATGATGTACATTACCATGTAAACTTCTACCGAAAATTGGTTTGAACGAGATCTAGTAAGTAGTTTTTTTTGAATACGTCATAAATCGTAAACCGCAATTTACATTTCACAAATATAAAAATTAAAAAAACATTTAATTTCATAAACATAAACCTTATCCATAAACCGTGAACCATTATTTTCTAATAATAAATCTGTAATAGGTGCCGAAGTAAATAACAATTATAATTCGCGCGTTACTTGCTGCTTTATGGGCGAGTCCGACTCGCACTTGGCCGATTTTTTTAAATTGCAATCGCAACTACTAGCCTTCTTAATGTGTACAGATCAAAAAGAAATTTTTAAATGTATTTACGTAAAAAAGTCACTGTACATACGCCCTTTACGAATTGAACACAACATATTTCAGCTGCGTTCACCTCTATCTCCGCCGTAATACATCAAAACACGGTAAGTTTTCTCGCCGCGTTCAGATTAGCCGCTTGTGCCGAATGTATAAGTAATATGGCGGCGCGCTCCGTACTGGCACTGATGAATGGGCCCACTTAATAAAGGAAGTTTTGCTTGTGATTATTGCGAAAACGATTACTAGTTATCATGTGAAGAATGGGATGGTGATGAAAATGCATAGAATGTTGAATTGGGTTTATTAGTCAGGCTGGCCGCATTGTTTGGGTATGTTCCTTGTCTATAATTGTTCTATGGATCTGATTTGATTTTGGACATCATTTCTGTAGCAGTAACACGTAACAAAAATAAAACGGTTATTGTATTCCGTAGTTAAAGAACGTCAGGGCGGGCGACGTAGCATGGTTTCAGTGCGAAGCAGTTTCAGCGTCGAGTGACACACAAACATTTAAAAAAACTCTCTTTACGATTTCTACCCACGTTTTAAACATAAATATGAATTTAAAAACAAACACTTGAAATTCATATAAAATTCAAAACAGTTCACTATTCAATAACATTAGTTCAACGTATCTTCAACATAATGTAAGCAGTCGACGATCGGCGCGCACTGATGCGGGAAATTCTGGAAACTCACACGACTATGAAGTATGCACGACTGCTGCGAAGTTTATGCTTTTTTTCCATATTTTAAAAAAGGGAACCTTTTTTTTTTTGAATAACGAGTTTATGGTCCGCGTGCGAACGACAATTTATTCGCATTTGAAATTCGAATTCGGTTCTATGAATGAACAAGTTTTGAATGGGATAGACGGATTTGATTCGCACCACGCACTTTTGTTTTTTTTTTTTAAACACGCCGTTAAATAAAAAAAACGTTTATTCACTTATGGACCCATTCATTTTGGTTCGTAAATTCAATCTAATGATTTGATATACAATTTGCTATAGATATGTATGTACGAGTATATGCTTGGTTCCTATAAACAAAAATGGATCGCGATTTATGTTACCAATGGTAGCATTTTTATTTCCAAACTGAGCAAATAATTAGTTTCTTATGCGAATTTTATCCCCGATAGCTACTTCAAAATAGGGGAGGTGTACTATGCGAAGGTATTGGGTCTTTGCTTTTTTTTTTTTTGGGTGGGAAATCATCAAATAACTTCTCCCTCTCTGGGTGGAGCGGGAGGGCGTGTCAGACTTTTACTGACTAAAACCCACTCGTGTTCCCTCAGTTGCCTGTATGCCAGGGGCCGCGGGTCTTTGCTTCATTATTGTTAAAGATACAAGAGTCTTAATTTTATCCGTAAATTATAGGAATGGGCCATAATAAATAAATATATAGGAAAATAGTATTAATGTGTATTTGGTCTTCCTTCAAAATATTTAATCAGTTTACTGACAAATAAGAATAGATTAATGATATTTCCTACATTGAATTAGTTAGATACATATGTAGAAATCATTCCGTAAAGTTATCACAATTCAAAAACACACGCGCCCATAAAGCGCCCAGCTTGCAGACAACGGGGTGCAAATGGTATTTTTCATAAACTTGATTATTTTAGCAGTTTCACTTAAGCGCCACATAAAACTTCTAATTAAATGAAAAACCGCTGGTTTAGAGAAAATATTGGCGTTAGCACGTCTTTCACAGGATCTTTTATGAGGGTCACGAGAGTTCACTTACGTAAGAGTACAGTATTTTTAAGATTGGCAAGGTGGTAGGTATCGCCTTTTGCTCTAAGACTGCAGTCTTGTAGATAGTGCTATTGTTATAAAAAATATGAGCCTGTTCCTGGAGTTTCGGGATATTTCAAAGTTTTGTATCGCCTAAAAAAAGACAAAATCACTAAGTTTTCATCTACGTTTACTAAAAATATAATATTTGTATAATATTTGTTCGTGTGTTTGAATGCGCTAATCTCTGGAACTCCCAGTATTTATTTGAAAAAATATGGAAGGTTTTCAGGAAGGCTTCAGGAAGGTTTTAGGCTGTTTCGCATCACGCTATGAAACAAAGGCGCCGAGCAAAAATAAACTCAACCTCAAACTCAAACTGAAAGCATTTATTTCAATTTAACCGTTTACAGGCACTTTTGAATTGTCAAAAAGTCGATCTGTTGGAAGGTTGAAGGCCATTCCAAAACGTAGATCTCTATGGAGAAGAACGGGCAAGAAATTCCACGGACACTCTTTTAAATCAAGTTGGACATTACAAAATCTTGGGAACATTATTCTTGTTGTTTCTGTATGCGAGAACAATGTAAAAAAAAAAACAATCTAAATACAAGATTAAAAATAAGCCCTGGAAGTTAGGAGATGACTAGTCTCAACCGACAGCGCCCGGTCACGAACTTGACGCATGGATCAGCACCATCCAGCTCAAACATTTTGTAGGGAACCAGTGAGACATTTAAGTGAGAATGACGTACTCTCAACTGCCATGCTTTTTCAAGTCAACGTACATCAAAATAACACAATAAACGGATGCATGGTACTCACATTTACAAAATTTAAACAAAATGGTTCTAAATTATACGAAACTATAAATTGCAATGTATTTGAAGTATTAATAATATTTAATTTCCTAAATAAAACCATTTAATATATTTGTAACCTTATGGGTAACTACAATTTTGAGTCGTTTGGGGTCGAAACGCTTGGGTCATGGGGCCCAAGTGAACGTCTCCTCTGTAAGGAAATTTCTCGTCGGCTGGTCGACATTTTACGTGACCAGAGGGCTGGGTCATTCTTTGGCCAAAGAATTGGCATTGCCATTCAACGTGACAATGCTGCCAGTCTTCTGGGCACGTTTCCTGATTACAGCGATGCGAACGAATACTTCGACGCTTAAGTGTCCTTTTATTTTTGTATTTATTTGTATATTTAATATATCTATACTTATATATATATTTTTTAATATTATAAAGCTGAAGAGTTTGTTTGTTTGATTGAACGCGCAAATCTCAAGAACTCCTGGTACGAATTGAAATATTCTTTGAGCGTAGGATAGTCCATTTATCGAGAAAGGCTATAAACTATATAATATCACGCTAATACCCTTAAGAGCCGAGCAAAGAGAAAAAAGTCATGAATACGAAGTACTCGCACGGGCAGGCGATTTGAAGCGACGGCGTAGGTCGGGGAGCAAGAAAAGTGACGCGAACGAAGTTGCGAGCAGAAGCTAGTTTAATATATATTGAAGTATTCAATAACGAACACTTAGTTCAGTAAAAATAAAACATATTCGTAATGTCACAAAAATTATAATAAGAGAAACAAAAGTGTTCGTAATGTCAGAAAAAATAAAAAGGGCAGCATCTCTTCCAAATATTATAATATTAACTAGTAAGCCCAGGTGACTGTGGAGCAGGACCAGCATTAAGCCAAGCTTTTTTGTGTGCGTTTAATGCATGATTTAAATTTATTTTCATTTAATTCAAGAATATCGACTAGTATTTTATTATAACATTTTACCCAGTACCCCATAAAAGAAGTATGTGAAAAAAAATTAGAAAGCTGGTTTATTTATACGCAGCGATGATAAGTTTATCTTGCATCGATTTAAATAAAATACAATTAAAAACTTGCAATGTTTGAGTGTGACACCATAAATAGTAGAGACATGTCACACAACATACATAATAGAATTTTTTTACAACCTTCGAATTTTGAAACAGAAATCATCACCCTTTCCGACCATCGAGCCTTACCAATCATGATCAACACTGCACCCATTAAACCCCATTCCAGCTACAGGCCTACAGCATAGATAGCTTTTAGCCCTCATCCACACACACACACACACATTTCACCGTTGCACATACCCACATATCCATATTTCCCGGTTATTGTGAACTGAAACAATGTTAATATCGCCAGCCAGCCATTTGTACAATGCTGCACAAACGATATTGCTATCGACTTGTGTTTTTTTTTGTGTGAGTGAGTTGTAGCTGGCTGGAAATGTTTAGAATGTATGACTTTGATAAAATTTAATTGTAATTTCTAATTGGTGATAATTGTCACTGTTATTATTAGAGAACTAGGTTTTGCCAACGGCTTCGCCCGCGTGGAGCTCAAAAATTATCTCAGTGGATCGTACTACCGAGTTAAGAAGTATGTATTAATCCAGGTTATAAATTGTCTGTGTGCGAAATTTCATCTAAGTAAATCCGTTTGGGAGTTTTTGGCGGGATCGCGTTGGAACATGTCGCACGAATTTTCATTTTCATGGAATTTAGTGAAATAGCGAATTAAATTGTATAATTTTGATAGTGAATTATTCAATTTAGTTACGTGTGAGTGCACAAGTGTAGTGAAGGTGAAAACAAGTGACTAACGTGGACTTTTTGTGTTCCCCCCAAAAACTCCTATTAGGTTGTTGTAAAGTTACTACCGCTTTACAATAACTTTGATTTGACTTGACTGACTAACGACGACTGTGACTGTTTTGTAACTTCGTGCCCGATATCGGGCCATTTACTTGATCTAAAAGAAAAATTACTTGACACTGGCTAAATGCACAAACCGTGTGAAGCCAAAATTAAAAAAAAAAAAAAAAGTAAATCCGTTTGGCTGTTTTTGCGTGATTCAGTAACAAACATCCATCCGTCCATGCATCCGCACAAACTTTCACATTTATAATATTTGAAGGATATTATACCAATAAGTATATTATATCTACAATCCTACATATGTACTCAATGGTTAAATGTAAATGAAAAACTAACGTAAGGAGCGGGTTGCTTGATTTGGACTATGAAGGTAAAGAAAGTATCATGCAAACCATTAAATAATTACATCCCACTCAGTTCTACTAATAAGCACAAACACTTGCACCGGACTTAAATGGACACACACAAAAAGCGCTCACACATTCACACACTACTCACACAATCCTACAATAATATCAAAGTTACCCTTCACAAATATAACCATAACTTTACTAGTCTTACCTCTCTTTCAAAATTGTTTTCTATTAGTGTTATTTATAGTCTGAATTAAAATGCCGTAAAATTGATCATGTTTAAAGGGAAACCTGGAGATTTGTCTTACAGGTCCCGAACCTAGTTCAGAGTCCAACTCTCACAAAAGTTCTAGAATAAGGCAAAACTATATTAATAAATTATTGTAACAATGTACCTTTATGAGAGAAATAAACGATATATTATCATTATTATGTTATACCTACACTAATATTATATAGAGCAAAGATTTGATTGTTTATAAAATTATTTGTAATTTATGAACTCAAAAACTACTCAACGCATTTGAAAAATTCTTTCCTTTCCTACGTTATTCTGAAGTAACATGGGCTATAAATTTATGTGGACAAGTTATAAATACAGTTAGAAAACTGGGTAGTAGCATTTTAAGAATTAAGAAAAATGATGGGAAAATTACCTATTCTATTGAAATTAAACGTGTTGTGTAACATTTCATTTACTATTGTGTCCGTATGGATTGAACGGTTAATCGACCCGCGTTTTATTATGAAACATGGCGCATGTTTCATAATGAAACGTGGGTAACAGCAACATATTTTAGTAAGCTGATTACTTTCCAAAAAATAGCGCAGTGAAATTTCTGGATTTTTCATTAACACGCTTTTATTAACTTCACCTGTATATTTGTAAGCATGTTTGTATGTAATCAACTCCTTTGGACTCGATTTGACTCACTTCAAACGGGCAGATTTAATATAAAACTTTGTAGACTTATCGAGGACCGATGACAATTCAATTATTTTATAAATTTGTTCCATAATACAAAATAAAAAATGTAAAATCACGCTTTTGGACTTGGCAGAACTAAAAAACTTTTAATCTACTATTTTTTGTTACAAATCAAAGCACTAGGCAGGAAACCAAGCCAATGATATATTACTTTTGAATATGCGTTACCGGCGCACAATTATGGCAAGATAAATGCAAGGTAATTGCCTGTTGTGTTAATAGTCACGTACCATCCAGTGACGCAGCGACACGCTAGTGACGTAAAAAAATATTTATGTTTATCTCTTTCTAACATTAGGTATCGGTATGGGTCTTTCCTGTTCTTCGCGCACTGTATGATTGTATGTACTAGTAGATAGCTAAATTCATGGTTTACGTAACTGTCTGTGAGTGCTCTAATGTTCGTGTATGACGCGTCTGTTTATAATACGTTATTGATTGTAGCCATCTCAAATTCTTGTGAATTCTTGTGTGGTTTCGTGTCGTGCCGGACGTGAAAGAATAGCACCATCCCATTTCTTCCCGTGGGTGTAGTAGCAGGCGATTAAGGGACTTAGCAGAGAATGGGCAGCAGCGTTCCCTTTGCATTTCACCACCATACTGCGATCGCCAACCCGCCTGCCAAGCGTTGCGATTATGGCAAAACCCCCCTTTTGGGGGAGGCCTATGTCCAGAAGTGGACGTTTTTAGGCTGAAATGATGATGATGATAATGATCTCAAATTCAGCCGTACAGCACCCAATTGTTTTGTATAGATTACACATAATATATAACAAGCCAAACATCCGTCGACTAGTTTTTAAGTTCTAAGGCCTCAATTTAGTCGTCTGACCACCACCACCTTAAACGTCCTGTAACTTTTTGGGGGTTTACTACAAATTCCAAGATCGAACTAATTTGGTTTATTTTAGCGAGTAATTTAAGCTCAATATAACACAGGGATATTGCGGCAGCGACTATTGTTTTTTCTTTTTTTATCACTTGCCTTCAGCACTTCTTTTATGCTTTAGAAAAATTCTGGATAAAGGTGTGTGTTATATACCTATTTGTAAAATTTTTTGTTTAAGTATTTCTCTGTACTTTAACATGTAAATGTTTTATTTTTCCCTAATAAATAAATTTACTGCTAAATATTGATAGTATTTGCGTTTAAATATGAGACGTAGCTCCTTAGTTCGCACTTTACTATTATCCCTACCAAAATGTATACATCAATAAATCCAATATCCACCCATAACAAGATTCTGACTCATAACTATACCAAGAAACATTTTCATCCGCGTTAGTTTGCTCTCAAGATGGAGGGAAACGTCATATTTGTGTGTCTGATCTCGACAAACATTTAGCGATCTCTCACAATATTGAGCGAATGTTTTATTATTACCCTCATACTATTTTAGATTCCATTCTGTGAATGACTTTGTGTGTGGAATAATAATGGTCTTTAATGGTTTATTAGTCAACTCGCCCGGATCGGGAGAATCAAATCAATTTTTTAAATAGTATAATAACCTCTATAGGCTTGTGGCTAAGTAATAATAGCCGCACACAGCGATCGATTAGGTTAAGCTACGCTTGCCGCGGTTGCTCTGTGGATTGGTGACCATCTTTACATACCAAGACCCCTCCGTGCCTCGGAAAGCACGTTAAGCCGTTGGTCCCGGCTGTCATTTCTAGATCTTTGGTAGTCGTTACGGGTCGTCAGAAGCCCGATAGTCGGACAACCAGTCTTTTCAAAGGGTATTACCGAGTAACTGGGTTGTGGAGGTCAGATAGCCAGTCGCTCCATGTAAAATACTGGTATTCAGCTGCATCCGGATAGACCGGAAGCCGACCCCAATATAGTTGGGAAAAGGCTACGCAGATGAACAACTTCTATAGGCGACTCGCGTGAAGTTCATTAACTTTTTGGCGAATCGACAATTTAAGAAATATATTTTTGGCAATCGGTACGTTTTGAATAAGACGTTCAGGAATCAATGGAAAGTTAATAAAAAAGTATCTTATTACTTAAAAAAACATAACGTGCCAATTTCCTATTACGTGTTTCTGGAATAGTCGACTCGCCCACAAATAACATCGTGCGAGTTGCGAATCGCCTATAGAGAAAATATTATATACGATCTAAAAGTGACGATTCGCCCGATATGGTGCGAGTTAATTCGTGGGAGTCGACTAATAATCCTCTTTATTTAGTACCCAGTACGGTGTTTGGATTAGTTATGAAATTAGTTTATACTAGGTATTGGTAATTGAATATTGAGTTGTTCTAATCCATTTAGGGCTACATACATGTTGTTATTGCGCCATTAGTAGCCATTATGTATGTACGAAGTTATACTGGATAATCAATAGGCCACTATATTGATGACCCAATAAAACTTCGTTCTTTATTTTCCGACTTTTTAATTATCATAGCGGCATTTTGTCATGCGATTAAAGGTATAAATCTAAATATGAAACAAATTTTTCTTTTAATTTTTCGATACGGTTTAGAGGTCGCTACCAGTCGTCAAACTTTAACAAAAAGTAGTATACCTAAATACTAATAAATCAACCCTTTCTTAAAAATGTATAAATTTAAAATAAATTATTCTAATACTTACATGTAATTTGTAATAATAACAAAATAAAAATCTAAATCAGATTTAAAAAATAACATAAGACTCGTGATTAAAAGAGTCCAACAAATCTAGAGTAGTATATATGTATTTAATTTATGTAGATTATTTTGAATATTGCGAATGTGAGAACGTACGTAGTAGTAGGCCTTGCAGATTGTAGTTTTGTAGACCTTTTTCTATTCTTAATATTCTAAGTACCTGCCCATGTAGGTTTATGTGAAATAAAATATTTGATTTCGATTTTTTAATTTTGAGAGATTACGAGTTTTTGTATAAACTTCAACCCTTGGTAGCAACCCTTAAATGTAAATTGAAATTTAAAAAAAAAACTGAAGTAGTTTCTTATGGTATAGACTAAAATTATGTGGTTGCCCGCGGAATTATCTAAATATTTTCGTGTTTCTTAGTAATAAGGACCACCCTTATAATCAATAGAGAAAATTTATTTGGTCAAGGATGTTGTTCAAGATTTTCGTTGTTTTACCTTTTGTTTGAGTGAGAGCTTCCTTAAAGCTTGATAGATGGCGTTGTTAAATTTTCTAAATCTCACAGTTAAGATTTTCTACGAAAGTAATAAGTTGAATCGTTTTTTGAATATATTTTGTACTCGCAGGAAACTTTGTTTCATTTAGATTTATTGGGCAGTTATCGGGTGCATTAACACCTTTTAAGCCCTATTCTAGTCCTTTTCTAATAAGAGGACCCCTAGGAGGACATACAGTGACCTTATTGGTTATGCGCTTTAGAAAGGTCAAGTCCGTAGTAATTGCAACCGATGTATGAACGTAAACGAGGGAAAAAGATCATACTCCTTGCACCGAAGGACCGTAGCAAGTAGCGTTCTGTCGTTTCTGTCTACCTTATACACCGTCCTTTCCGTCGCAAGGAGATCTTGTCACTCATCCACGGACCAACCGCGGCAAATGCAGTTTAACCTAATCGATCGACCCGTGTGGCTGTGCGACTTAGCTACAAGCCCTTGTACACACAATTATCACAACACGATCTAATAACAAAAATGTCATTCATAATTCTCTATAATTTTAAACCGGAAAAAATATTTTTGTATTAGTAGTACAGTCGTATCATATTATTCAAATATTATTTGAATAACATGATACTACAAGCCAAATACGTCATCATCTCATATTACTTAGGAGAAGTTGTAATAAATATTGAAGCTCTTCATATTTCCTGTTACCCTGGTACCTACTTGACGAAGTTCGATAAAAATCTTTATACGAATACACAAAAGGAAATCATTTTTGAATTATTTGAAATGAATGAATTAAACTTTTCCTATTTCCGTTTCGTTTTGTAATGTTTTATCAGAATTATGAGTTTTTTTTTTCTGAACTTCGTCGAGAAATATGTGGATTATTCGACGACAAAGTCACTAAGAAAATTCCGTTTGAATACTTAAATAACGTATTTAACTTTCAATGATCAAATACCTATCCCATAATATTTGGTCTTGTTTTAGATAGAGAGTCACTTCACCCGTGAATAGGCGTTACTATATTTAATCCACTTTTACACATTCCATCCATATATCAATATACAAATAACATAAAGGAAAAAGTGCCTGTCTGTCTGTTACCTGCAACCGCTGAATTGTATTTAGACAAAATTTCGGTATCCGAATCAAACATGAATCGGTTAGAACTTATAATAATCTGTAGTACCAGTGCTAGCTTCTGACGTGTCATTAGTACCCATGTGAAATATAATACTTACGCTTCCTGTCGACATCAGGACGGCTACCAGTCGGTATGCATTTAAGCGGAAATTGCAGAATTCCTTTCAAAACAATTAGGGTAGATCTTCATCTCATCACCTTTCCCTTTAATCAGTATATATGTATTTTTATACATTCATCATCATCGTATCAGCCGAAAGACGTCCACTGCTGGACAGAAGCCTCCCCAAAAGGGGGGATTTGCCATAATCCCCACGCTTGGCAGGTGGTAAAATGCATATAGAACGCTGCTGCCCATTCTCTAGTAACTCCCTTAGTTGCCATCTACGACACCCATGGGAAGAAATGGAATATATTATATATATTATAAGTATATATTACAGTAAATATTTCTGTTTGTATAATATAAGTTTGTAATCTATGTATGTCTTAGTGTATCCTTCATTATGATATGTATAATTAATTATGATGATTGTATTTTGAATAGTATTTTGTATCATTATTCCTCTCAACCAAAGCACCTGCATGTCTTCACCACCCTTGGTTAACTGGTAGAGAATGGCTAAGGCATTAAGTCCGCCTTTGTACCTTTTTTTGTGTGCGAAAAGTCTAAATAAACAAATAAATACTTAATATTTTATAGTAAGTTTCCATTGGATATTTCTCGACCTCATCGTGGGCAATAGCTAGTACGGTCTTATCTAAGATGCCTAAAAACATACCTATCTATCTACCTATATCTTTTCATTACAGTTGAATACTTGAAGGCTTATCTCATCCTGAAGGTGTTCGACTGAACTAGATAGTTAAACTATCAGACTGCGCTTCAAACTTGGCAGCGATATCAGGCTAGTCAAGTTTCTAATGTTTCCTGTACAAGACTACCGTCTCTACGATACGTGTACAATAGCCTACATATGTACATACCTAATAGGTAAAGTGTTTCCGTGATATGTACTGTAGGAGCCTTAAGGCTCCGATACAGAGGCTAAGGCATAACCTTAGCCTCTGTACCGGATCGAGTAGGGTGACCTGTCCAACAGTTAACCACTCGTACACAATTAACCATGCCGATATTTGGCAAACGTGGTTTCGCCATTTCATGCAACCGTACAATTTAGATGTCAAAACGGCCCCGCTCTCCTCGCCCTTGTTTGCGAGTTAGCACGGGCGCCAGTTGTGTGACATCAAATTTTGTGTTTTTTTTTTTTTTTAATAATAACGAGATTACTTATTCTCATCATTGAGTTTGATTTTACAATCATCATTATTTGTCGGCTGTGTAGACTGACTAAATAAGCTTTATTTAGTACAGGTATTATGTGTGTAGCGACTGTGATGTTTGGGAGCAGGGTGGTCTACAATTAACCAAATGCAGTTGTTATACAGTTAACCATTGTTGTGTGCTGTGTAGGAAAACATATTTTGTGTAAATTTTGACAAATTACCTTTAATAAGAAATAAAAGGTCAATTTAATAACATTATAGCGATATTATTTCTAAATAAATAATTTATCATATTTAGTGATTAATTGTACCCTATGGTTAACTGTTGCATACCCCCCGGTTAATAGTGTGGAAACAGTTAACCAATTCTCATTTTTGTTAGAAACATTTTGTTCTCTAAAATTGTTACGAAAACGAACAGTCCTTGAATGCCAATATGTAGCTAATGAACTTGCCTTTTGACCAGATGAGAAGAAAACATGTTTTTAATTAAGAATTATGAGGTATGGTGGTTTGAATTTTATTTGGTTAACTGTTGAACAGGTCACCCTAGAACAGGTCACCCTATACACATTTGTTGTGCAACTTCCATAATTATTCCGCGTTGTTGCGGCGTATGCGCTGCGCATACTTTAAACGAACGCCTACGCTGGACAAACGCTAGTGTGAAGGGACTCTTTATCTTCAACTTTAGTTTGTCAGCAAAATCTCTCGCTTACTGTTTTTTTTTCTGCTAATCATTTGCCTGTTTGAATTGAATATAACTAGAGTTATTTTATCGCCAGCTTGTACGTTAATCTTGCACTGTACGGAAATCCTATACACTCCAAGATCAGTTTATACTGGAAATGTATAGCTTGATGTGTAGCCGTGTGTACAAAATAAGGTTGACTTTGGCAGACAACCTTTACAGTGCATAGTAGGTAATTTGTTGTACCTTAGGTACAAGTAAAACTAAATCGCAATTTATAAAATAATTAATTTTTGATACATGTAGGCCTCAACTTTAATATATTATATTAATTTATTAAAACCATAGATATAAAATATATTTAAAAAAAAAAACGTTGCGCCACACTAGGATTTTTTTCTGTATCTTAAATTAAATTCTTCCTGTATCGTGGGTGCGTTTACAAACATAGAAATTCACAAACACAAACACGCAGACCCGGAACAAATACTTGCAGATCATACAAATATTTGTTCCGTGCGGGGATCGAACCCGCGACACGCTGCGCAGCAGTCGATCGCTCAGCCATTACGCCAACCGTGTCGTCAATAATATTTTTTATGATTAATACGGCCACATGCACTTCTCTGTTTGTGTAAGCGCTCGTATCTGCAGCGTCAGGTGGTATACTTGTGTTGTTGTCATCTGACATTAAGCTGAGCTTTGAACTTTTTGGCATTATACACATTGTTTTCGGTTTTTTTTTAAGCTGAAGGTATTTTTTGCGGTAGGTAATACCAATAAACGAACAGGATCATGTTTTACATATTGACGCTAAATGCATTTAGTCGTATGATCAAACATAAACTTTATTAACAATAGTAATTAATCCAAAACCACGGTTTATTTCGGTATGGACAAAGAAATACTAAGGTACCGGGAAAAAACCTACATATGCGTACAATCCTAGTACCTTCCTGCTAGAACAATCTACAATCAACATTGTTCGCATCGAATGTTTTGGCGTCAAAATGTGCAGTCCAGCCTGCGCCCATTCATTGCGGACACAAAAAGGCGCAATTTGTTTGGCAACTCAAATAAACGACAGTGTATTCGAAACGAGATTTTCTGCCGTACTTTGTTATCTTGCTGCAATGAAAAGCTGGTGTAGTGTGAATTTTCTGTGCTTTTTCAATGGTTTTTCTGCTGCCATTTTGTGTTCAATGTAATTTCGGGTGGCGTTTTCACTATTACATTTTCACAATATTTGAGTTATTCCAAGGTTCTTTTCTTTCTTTCTAAAGGAGTTATGAACAAAAATCCTGTGTACTACAGAATTATATTCTTTATGCTACTACCTAATAAGACTACTTTCGTTGGCACTCAATCTATTCAAAACATTTATGATTTTCGAAAACTTTGTGTTTAACGGAAATTAAAATATTATTATGATAGAATAGGAACACGTTAATTAATGTAAAATTAATAGTATGGAGTTGCTTCATTAACTAGTTACTGCACAGTTCATAATCAATTCATATTTCCCTTTCAAATAAGTAGGTTTCTGTTTATATTACTGCTAACGTAAATTACAGTTCTCATACAAAATTCTGTTTACCCGGCAATGCCACAAAATGCAATCCGTGTAAAGGTGGTCGCTCACATACCACCCCAGCGTTACTGTCGGAAATAGCGTTGCTATTGGCAACTTCTAACAAGAAGGTTATTGCATGCCAGTCATCGTTTAGTTTACTTGGTAGGAACTCTATTAGTAATATTGCCAAACTAATACAATGACTCAATCCATTATTGGCTTTAGGGTAATACTTCTACCACTGCATTTTCGTTCCTTCTAAAGAATGCGTTTTCAAGAAATTAACCTTAAAACATCAAGGTTTTGTTTCGTCCTTCGAGCCGGATACTGGACTCTTTTGTCACACACAATTTGCAAAAAAATATAGTGTGTTTAATTTATGTATTATGTGTGAAGTTAACGTACAGTGTTTAATTAGTACTATCAGTAAAGTCGCAATTATGTTCATGTTCTATTTTATTTTAATAAGAATGTTCGCGCTCGTGTTACGTTTGCTGTGCTGCTACCATATATGCAAACCCTAAACTTCACGTAAGTGTGTGGCTGACGGGCACAAGCCGCGGTCCGACCGCATCTATTTTGTGTAATACGGAGCGCGGCAAATTGGATTGGAATTACGTTTGATTAATTTTTGAGTAAACCTGTTTTATGTAATGGTTTTTAGTTTACCTGTTTCAGCTTTGAGTTGTTTGAATAGATTATGGACTGTTTTGGTAGATCTTTACTAGACGCTACGCAGCCTCATAGTCTTTGCACGTTATATTGAGTGAACCATAATGGGTCCATGAACGCGTGTATGAAATATAAGAGATTATGCTTGGTTTTTTTTTTTGACGTTTTCTAAAAATTAAACCTAGCTGGATGGATTTATCGCCCCCGAAACCTGCTGCATACTAAATTTCATGAAAATCTTTAGAGCCGTTTCCGAGATTCAGATTATATATATATATACATATATAGATATACAAGAGTTGCTTGTTTAAAGGTATTAGATATTTCATCCATCTATTTTCTCTGTTAGTTGAATCACAGACAGAAAACAGTGGCACTCTGGGAGTGCCGACAGAACTGAAAACTTGAACAATTACGTGTGAATTTCTGAATCGTCAAGAAAAAAAATTGAATCGTCAGGAAATATTTTTATTCATCATCATCATCATCATCATATCAGCCGAAAAACGTCCACTGCTGGACATAAGCCAACACAAAATGTGGGAATTTGCCATAATCGCCACGCTTGACAGGCGGGTTGGCGATCGCATTATGGTGGTAAAATGCATAGAGAACGCTGCTGCCATTCTCTAGCAAATCCCTTAGTCGCCTTCTACGACACCCATGCGAAGAAATGGGATGGTGCTATTCTTTTACGTCCGGCACCACACCGAACGAAAAAAACATTTTATTATGCAGGAAATACTTTTAAATGAACTGTTTTTTTTTATCCATTATTATAAACTACTACTACAAAAATTATGTTACAATTTTCTCAACTAAGGCTAACTTATAAAACTAACTTTTAGACAGAAGTGTCGGTAAAGGTGTCGCGAGTTTTTCTTTTTTCCCCATCTCTAAAAGTGCCCAACGCTCCCAAAAGAAATTTTCGTTTCAAAAACCGCAATTCTTTTTCAACAATGTACAACGCAAAATATAATAGCTATAGCTTGTTAACATTCCTCAATTCGAGAACTTTCTCCGTTTCTGTCTATAATTACTACGTTGTATATAAAACTTCATCAACAGCTTTCTAAAGCAACATGCTGTATTGTTTTGCTTCTTAACCGTTAGCTACGGTTCACTGGCGAACTTAGCCGAAGTTCCACGAAGTTGGCCGAAGTTCGCTTAATCTCGCTAGAGCGGTACTAGTGTCGAACCACGATAGTTTAGACTTTGTATCGTAAACTTGGCGTTCCGGGTAAGAGGTGCTGGCCATTGAAATCGGCGCCATGTTCGAAATTCAAATGCAGTTAGCTCGATTCATGGAATCGTGAAGCATTATACTTGGGAACAGGGAAATGTTTTATAGAGTTTCTGAATATTGATTGCACGAAACTATGGTACGAGAATTAAATACACTGCTCTAATGGTATTTTAGTGGTCGATTGACGTTGTCAAGGGGTCTCTGTGGGTAACCATTTGTGCAATTTTTGTGAAATGTCACCAAGGAAGTGTTAAAAAAACAAGATGGCGACCTTTGTTCCAATTTTGGCCACATGCCAAAGTAAACTTGTAACGCTATACAGCGTGTAAAAAGGTTGGTCACTGGCTAGAAGAGCATCCAGCACGTCAGTCTGTGTACCCAAACCTGTTGTGCCCATCCCATTTAACCAGCTATGCAAGTGGCTACAGGATTTCACCCACACGCAAGCGGAGAGCTGGTGGACCTCGACAGCGAGCTAAAAGCAGTCCAGGGAAGCTATCATTAGACGGCAGGCTAACCAGAAGTTTACGGGGACCATCACGAGACGCTGCTCACTAAACAAACACTTCTACACAATAGGTATAACAGACAGCCGTTGCGTATGTGCACTTTAAATGCATACGAAGTCACCCAGATTAGAACAGAAACCCTTAGGATACCCAGATCATACACCGATGTTCTCAAAAGACCAGGAGATGTAATCAACTTCTGGAGGGAGGTCGGCTGGTTGTAATAACCACTGACGACCGCCATGGCTCACGCACGACGGTCCACCTAAAGGACTTAGTGCGGAAACCAAACCCTCTAACATAGAACATAGAAGCTGTGGTCATAGTTAAGGGTACACACCAACAAAGACAGACCATCAAAGTGAACCACTTTCTCCATTAAACCATAACCGTAATCGCGACGAACCCTTAGCCACACATTAGACAGCTCGTCCTCAGTACAATTAAATAGGTGAATATTACGTCACCTGCGCTCAATATTGGTAAGATAAATGCAATGCCTGTCGCGTTATTAGTCACGTACCTTCCAGTTACGCGGCGCAACACTAGTGACGTAACTACATGTATATTTTTATCTCTTTCTAACAACAAGAATCGGTATGGGTCTTTCCTGTTCTTTTCTCACTGTATGATTGTGTATTTGTGTGTTCTAGTAGGTAGCCACATTCATGGTTTACACTGTTTTGAGTGCTCTAATGTTCGTGTATGACGCGTCTATTTATAATACGTCATTGTAGCTAGTTACGTTATTTAAACGTATAATGTTCTAGCTAAAAGTAAAGTTATTTAACTTAGTCCTACGTTCCGGATTTATACTTTTACGTACCAACACGTGTAAAATAAACAATTAACCTTAAAATACTCACAAAATCCCTAGATTAAGTTATTATTTTCTAACAAAAAGTGGAGCAAATGTATGTGAGTTATTTGCTTAGAATAATTATCGCTACACACCTAAGGCACTGTACGTCAAAATTAACATAATCATGTAGTAACAGCACATATTTCACCGCTTAGCGCGTCGTTATAAAGTCGTAAACCTAGAAACCTGGGGTCCTTAGAATTCACTGTTGTAAGAAGCTTAATTTATAAGTGAGAGCTATTTTTTTAGCCTCAAGAGTAATGTGACAAAATCTCTGTCAGTATTTTTTTAAATCCAGACTAATTTTATAAAGCGGAAGAGTTTGTTTGGTTGAACGCGCTAATCTCAGGAACTAATTACTATTAGTTCCTGAGATTAGCGTGTTCAACCAAACAAACTAAAAATGTAATGAAGTTATATCAATACATGCTACAATCCTACTTCCTACTTCACTACATAATATAAAACAAAGTCGCTTTCTCTGTCCCTATATCCCTATGTATGCTTAAATCTTTAAAACTACGCAACGGATTTTGATGCGGGTTTTTTTAATAGATAGAGTGATTCAAGAGGAAGGTTTATATGTATAATACACCCACCTCCACGCGGGCGAAGCCGCTGGCAAAAGCTAGTTATATTATAAATGTGAAAGTTTGTATGTTTAGATGTTTCACGCAAAAACGGCTGAACGGATTTGGATAAAATTTGGCACAGATAGTTTGTAACCTGTAATATCACATAGTATACTTTTATCCCGATAGTACGTCCCCGTGGGATAATTCTCGACCTGCACGCGGGCGAAGCTGCTGGCAAAAGCTAGTAAGAAATAAAAAATATTACTATATTATATATACTATTCCTAGTTACAAACTATCTGTATGCCAAATTTCATCCAAATCCGTTCAGCCGTTTTGCGTCATTCAGAAACAAACATACAAACTCGCATTTTTATTATTATAATAGGAAGTAGGATTATTCATTTGTGTTATTACAATTCATTTATGATTTTTGTGTTACGTTTTTTGATTAATTTTAATATGTTTACCTTGTCAAACTTACTGTACCTATATTATAAGAAAATGGCGTAGTCTCCTATAATTGGAAGTACACACTTTTATTTATTATTTTGTTCATGTTCTATGCATCAATCAATCAAATTAAGGCTGAGTTGATTAAGTCCACTGCTGGACATAGGCATCTCCTAGGCTGGGCTACTACACTCAATGTATGCTTGCATGTTATTGTGTAGCCTCTACTGGCGATCCAATAAACAAATAAATCAGTAATTTTAAATAATGCAGTTACTGCAGTATCAATATCGCGTGTTACAAATCCAACCACCAAAAAAAAAAAACAAAAGAACGTCAATCTCTTGTGCATTGCCCCACAATATTAGGCATTGAATCAAACGGCTGACAGTCATGCGAGCGTGGCATGCTTCTAGGACATAATATGTCGCGCACACGGCTAACTTTTTAAACTTTTATAATGTGCTTTGTTCAGTGTTTAATACCAGGTAGTTTGGTACTATATGTGCGAAATTTTCAAGCCGTAAAATTGAACCTTGAAGTGTGGGTTTAAGAGAGTTATCGTGATGTCGCGAATTTGAAAATCCTGAAGGTTCTAAGCTTGTTTAGTGTTATTACGTGTTTCGCAAAATTTATACTATTTGTTATTACTATACAATATACCAATAGGATTAATAGGTTTAATAATTAACAAATTGGGCACGTTTCCTGATGACAGCGATGCAGACGAATACTTTGACGCCTAAGTCTCCTTGTGTTTTTGTATTTATTTGTTTAGTTAGATGATTAGTATTTTACACAGTTTTAATTTAATAATTAACAAATGCTTCCTTTCTAACTTACTTATTTTGCTGTGCCCGACAGGGTCCTTAATCTAATTATAAGTTTACCACCTAAGAATGTTACACATGTGGAATGCAATAAAGTATTGAGTATTGGGTATTGACTATGTGAGAAAAACGGAGAATTTACAAAAAACTGACAAATAAATGACTACGTGAGAAAAACGGAGAATTTACAAAAAAGTGACAAATAAATGACTACGTGAGAAAAACGGAGAATTTACAAAAAAGTGACAAATAAATGACTATGTGAGAAAAACGGAGAAATGAAATGAAATGAAATGAAATGAAATGAAATGTTTATTTATGTAAGTAGATCTTAAAAGACACTTTTACACGTCAATATTTTGTTGGTCAATATTTTTTAAAACTAGATGGCGCCGGCATTTCCTAGCTGACTGTTCCCTGAGAAGAAAAGCCGAAACAAACTCAGAGGTCATAGTCTCTTTTAAAGTCCAAACATTATATTATTTAAATTTTATGTGAGTCTAACAATGCAGGGTAATGTCTGGAAAGGCCTTTTGAAGAAAGAGCCATTGCAGCTTTGAGCTGACCTGTCTCAAAAGACGGCATGTATGTAGCAGTCACCGTGTAGCTCAACCCTATTTTAGGGAGCTCAACGACCCGCCACAAGACGCTACCAGATTTGCAGGACATTTGCGTAGGCCATTTACAAAATGCTCAAAACCACCAGACGAGTTATAAAGTAATGTGTTCAAACTAGCCTGCATAGTACTCACATTCACAGTTAGTTTTTTCTTTAAATGTCATTAAAAATCAATACTTAAATATAAAATGTCAACAGCATCTATTAAACACTTAGCTTATATAACAGTTTGTTGCTTGAGGGTACATTGGAGCAACTTAACTAGTCCCAAGCTTTTTTGTCATCCAAGTAATCTTTAACTTTATAGAAACCTTTTTGACAGAGTTTCTGTTTAATAAATAGTTTAAATTTATTGAAGCTTAGTTCCTTAACATGGCTTGGGAGTTTGTTGTAAAAACGAATACTTTGGCACTTAAATGAATTGCTAATTTTTTGGAGCCTAGTCGTGGGCACAATAAGTAAATCTTTATTTCTAGTATTTATGCTATGAACGTCGCTGTGTTTAGAATATAGATTAATGTTCTTTTTAACATAAATTAGGTTCTCATATACATATTGAGATGCGACTGTCATTATATTTATTTCCTTAAATTTATCCCTCAGTGAATGTCTACAACTTAGGTTATAAATTGCTCGAATGGCTCGTTTCTGCAGCACAAATATAGCTTGAATGTCGGCTGCATTTCCCCACAGCAAAATGCCGTACGACATTACACTATGGAAATAACTAAAATATACTAATCGAGCTGTTTCTACATCAGTCAAATGACGGATATTATAGACCGCGTAGGCTGCAGAGCTTAGCCGCTTCGACAATTTAGTTACGTGTGGGCCCCACTGTAGCTTCGAGTCCAAAGTAATACCTAAGAACACAGTGTGTCCACAAGATCCAATTCCGCCCCATTTACTAATACATTGGTTTTCACCTGCTTAACGTTAGGTGTCAGAAATCGAATGCATTTAGTCTTTTTCTCGTTTAATAGTAAATTATTAACACTAAACCAATGCACTATTTTAGCAAGAGCATTATTTACATCGTCAGTAACTGTCTGTTGTCGTTTAAGTTTAAATAAAAGTGATGTGTCATCTGCAAATAACACTATTTCATGACTGTTCTTTAAAAGACAAGGTAGGTCGTTTATATATATGAGAAATAAAAAAGGGCCAAGAATTGAGCCCTGCGGAATTCCCATAGTGACAATAGAGCCTGGGGATCGCATGCCGTTAACGTCCACTCTTTGGATCCTATTATCCAAATAAGAAATAAGAAGATCCAAGGCAGTGTTTCTAACACCATAGTGATGCAATTTCCTGACCAACGTTTCATGTGAAACACAATCGAAAGCCTTAGACAAGTCACAAAAAATACCTAGGGCATCGTGTGACTTCTCCCAGGCCTCATAAATATGCGTAAGAAGCTCAACACCAGCGTCGGTAGTCGAGCGACCCCTTGTGAAACCGAATTGTTTACTGTTTAATAACTTATGTTTATTAAAATGTCTTTGCAACTGATCTAGCATCAATTTTTCAAATATTTTACTGAAGGTGGAAAGCACAGAAATTGGTCTAAAATTCGTGGGGTCTGATGTGCTACCCGATTTAAACAAAGGTATTATTTTACTATTTTTCATTAGGTCAGGAATTACACCACAGTCAATACATTTATTAAAAATAATTGCCAATTCAGAGAGTTTACAAAAACACAGTAGGTAACAAATAAATAAAAGATGAATGGAAATGCCAAACGCATCAAATCCACCTCTGTATTCTATGCGTGAAGTATTAAATAAATTAATAAATGTAGTGAAGTGTGCTTTCTCGTATCGTCCCTAATTTTTTTACCGACTTCAAAAAAGGAGGAGGTTCTCAATTCGACTGTATGTTTTTTTTATGTTTGTTACCTCAGAACTTTTGACTGGGTGAACAGATTATGATGATTCTTTTTTAGTTGAAAGCTGATGCTTTCCGTGTCGTTCCATTTCAATTTTATATAGATCTGATAATGCGTTTCCGAGACAGACAACGGAACTCTTCAAAAAAGAACAGTAAATCAACCGCGATTGCAGCTATCGCATAAATACGCATTGTTTTGACCCCAAGGATGATGAAATTTTGAGTTAGTGGGGAAGGACTACCATAACTAAAAAGTGAAAATTAAAACTTTTTCCAAAAAAAAATTAAAATGAAAGGAAAAAGTTTTTATTTACACATGATGCGAACTACCGATACAATACATGTTCATAAAGGAAAACTGCCATTTTTTCGCCAGGTTTGGCAGACATATCATATGGCTGCCAAACCTGTCTGCCAAATCAGATCTTAAATGAGACCACTAGGTCTCAGTAAAGTCAACCCACTAAATATAGCCAGATATAAATACTAAGCGTAATTTATTAAATTTAATCCAAAAATAAAGGCATTATAAACTAGAAAACAATATGTAGATTTATTTTTAAATAATTTTATGTTATGTTGTATGCCTGTAACCATAAAATTTTAAAATAAGTCGGGTCGTGCGCTTAATAATTAGCATGTAAACAGTTCCTTAAACTTCTTAAACCCAAGCAATAAGCCTGGCTAACGCTAACTGAAAATATTATCAGCATTTTACTTTAATTGCTGACCAACATGAAATTGGATTTACGAACGTTTTTCGTTAAAATATTGTCGTGTTCGTACTAAGTAAACCACAAATTAGAACACTTCCAAATTAGTTGGTAAGCCGAAATTAATTATCCTTAATTTAAACTTACTGTTTAGAACTATATTTAATGCTGGTGCGGGTTGTTCGAAAGGGATACCTTCGCCCCTGGCACACAGGCGACTGAGGGAACAAGGGTGGGTTTTAGTCAGAAAAAGTCTGACACGCCCTCCTGCTTCACCCAGAGCGGTAGAAGTTATTTGATGATTTCCCACCAAAAAAAAAACATATTTAATGCTGAACCACAATTTTCAGGAAAACTACTAACAGTTCATTGTAGATTTATATAGATAATTAATGGAATCGATCGGCGTAATTACTTATGAGCAGGGACCGAATTACCGGTATTTTTTTATTACGTTACCAATGAAAGTTATGTTAACGATAAAAAAGTAGCGTTAATAATACCGATTACCGTTTTCTAATTACCAGTATTAGTATCGGTAAAAGTAACAATTCTTATACCGGTAATTTATATGTCTATCTCTTTCTAAGTATGACGGTGGGCAGACTAGCATCTTTCGGTGTGTGCAAACAATATTACATACACGCCGAACGTGCGACTACCTTCTGTGCTGCAGAAAATTATAATGAACAGGGTGGCAGAGCAATTAACGCGAAAACTGAAACCATGAATGACTACCTTCGGTGTGTATTCAATATTGGTGCCAATTTTCTTGAACACCGAACTAAACTAAGTGATAATTTAGTTAGTTTGTTTAGTGTAAGCTATGAGAAACTTAAAGCTATCCTGCAAAAAAAATCGTGGTATTTTATTTTTTGCTTCGCATCGTGGTAGTTGTTTGCTCTGCCCCGTGATTTTTTTAGAGCCGGAGGCGCGCATGGTCGCCAGCCTCGACGTGTTTTATATGATTTGTTTAACTTTTTGTATAAGAAAAAAAATGAAAAATTATTGCCTACATGTTGAGCTTTAGAGGTTTATGTGTACAATAAAGGGGGTTGAAATTTTCATTATTTTTGCAATGGGACACACTATTTTCGAGATATAAGCAGTGCTGTTTTTGCACCTGCAGTCGAGGTGTTGGTGTGAATTTTAGTTCAGTGAACTAATTTTATTCCACACATTTTAATCGCGATTAAAAATAGTCAGATTTAATTAGACAATTTAAAATTTTACTGAAAAACGTCCAATTTAGAATAGAAAAATTGCCATTTTCACTAAATTAATCATTCAGTGCCATTTTAGTGCTGTCAAACTAAAATATAGCTAAGTTGTGTCACTTTAGTTAATTTCAGAATGGGAAATCGTCGTTTGTCAGGAATAAACAAAACTTTCGTGATTTTTACTCTAGGTTAGAGGCATTTGTGACAAGAGAATCGGCACCATTGTTTCTGTGCTGCAGAAAATTATAATAAACGGTGGCAAATTTGAAAAAAATACTCAAATTTAGTTGCGACCGAATATTTCTGTAAAACAAGATATTCCTGTCTCCAAAACGGTATAGTTCCTCACATGTTTCTGGATACAATAAAATTGACGTTGACAGCGCCTTTATGAGGCACGTAAGAAATGAGAAAGGTTTTAATACTGTATCCAGAAATCTGTGGTCAACTGTACCTACATACAGACATAAGACTAATTAAACAGTAACAATATAGTTATAATAATACGATTTATGTTGAAAGGTTGAAACTTTTTCCGGCCCATTATAATATTTTTTACAAAAGCAACTAGTTGATAAATCAAAGGCAGTAGACGTAGGTACGACCGGCGTACGCGACGCGATGTTTGTGTGCCGTATGATTATGAAATGAAACTTGAAAAACGTCTTGTCGTATTCGTATCTTTCCGATCGTGAAATGCGTTGTTGCCACTCCGCTTAGAAGAACCGAACGCAAGGTCGCGAGGCGCTTAGTTTGATTTAGCAACGTTGCACAAAATGTGTGTTCTTTTTAGATTTTAGCGAAGTAACGATATTGGTAACGCTATTTAAATACCGGTAAATCGTGTGATTTAACTGTAATTTTAACGTTAAATATTTAACGGAACGGAATGAAATGTTTTGGTAGCTTTACCGGTATTTTATTGGTAACGGTAACCGTCCCTGCTATTAAGGCTAGCTATATTCCCAAGTGCCACGTTAACAAATCATAGACAATTCAAATTCAATAAAAACTCTCTGGACAGGCAATCAAAATTGAATGTCAGTAATATCTGAAGGTTCTGAAGTGTCGACTGCATGCCGGAAGACATAGCATTGGAAGGCCTTCCACAAGGTGGATGACCTTGGAAAAATCCATGTTTAAAAACCCTTGTGTCCATTTCAATAGCGCGGCCACGGCGATATAAAAATAAAAAATCTACCAAGATTTTGTAATGTAAAACTTGATTCCCAAAACCAAAAATTTGTCTAAGTTATACTCGTAGTTAAAAATTCTTCTGACTTTTTAACCATAACAGGTCATAAAATATAAACCTAAACTTTTTTTCCATATTATAAAACAAAATTACAAATTTAGTCTATCATTTATCTCAATTTCAGGTCTCTGCAACGCTTAGTTTTAAAGATCTCCGTGGCCGCGTGGTTCTCCGCGTTTCAATTTTTGAAATTGCGAAATCGAAACGCGAAAAAAGTTATAAGGGTTTTCCCTTATAACTTTTTAACCATAACTGACAAATGTATGGTTTTGGGAATCAACTTTTACAAATTTTTACAAAATTTTGGTCTATTTTTTTTTTAATATCGCTGTGGTCGCGCCATTGAAACGGACACAAAAACCTCACGGAAAGATGAAAAGGTTTGGAAGCACAGTCACTTATCTTATCAAGAAAAGCTTTAAAAAACGGAGCACCAAGGAAAACTAAGCCAGTGTTTATAAAGAACTCTTGGCATAACAGAACTACCAATATTAAATTACCTTTTAGTTCCTACCAGCTTTATCTAACAGAAGTTTTTGAATCCAAGAAGTTTTCCGCCCGAGCGAGTGAAAACTGAAATAATTGCCGGAGTCGAAACGCATCGGTGCGCTTTCAGCATTGAACGGCTGCACGTCACACTGTATTGTAACGTTCTATGAGTTTGTTAGAAATTGACATAGACATTGATTACGATTGTTGTGACTAAAAAAATTAAAGGTAGTTTCCTAAAATCCTTCTTCCAATCTAAAAGTTAGTTTTGCCCAAAAATTTGATCTGTCTAATACATCAGTTTTGAAGAATGGAAACTTTTGTTGAACTCCATAAATAACTAACTTAAAAATTTCGCCGGCAGGGAACTGCATGGGCATCATAGTATCGAAAACCATCATTTTTAACTACAAAAATAACAGATCAAAAGTTAATAATAGTAGGCTTTTAATTTCTACTGACAATGTAATTTCTATTGGTGACCTTATGGAATTGGCAATAAGAATCCTTTTCATGAAATTTTGAATTACCTATTTTAATTTAATTTGAATTGCCTATTATTGGCCCTATTAAAATTTAATTTAATTTTGATGTTGAATTATATACAAGTGAAATGAAAATACCTTTTCCAGTATAAATATTTCAAAATTTAATTCTTACACAAATACAAACCTAGTATATAGCAATATTTAAAAAACTATTTAATTAGGTAGGTACTAGACATAATATTAAAATAGACTTCTTGAAGACACCCTTTTGATTCTGAAGCTCGAAGACAACTGAATTAGAAACTAGGCGATGCTCATATTTCCATTAGTACTTTTACGGTAACTGTCAAATAAGATCATCACTATACAGATACACAATCATTTGAGGTAAATCTCATACTTTTAATTTTATAATTAGTATTTTATTTCAGCACCGCCATACAACATGGCAATGCTGCCAACCCTTTGGGCACTTTTCCCATTGTCAACGATGCGGACGAAGTTTTTGATGCCCTATGATTCTTTTTCTCTGTTTTTATTATATAAGTAAACGTACTATTAACACTATTTACTCATTTTCGCCTAAACAACAGCGGTTTAGGGTAAAAGCAGAATAGTTGCCCCAGGGGTATAGTTGCCCCGATTGTAATTTAGTTTCGCGGATGAATCGCATGCTATTTTTATTAACTTATCGAAAGACTCTCTATTACTAAGTTGACCGTGTCGCATGTCTCTGTGCGATTGCATGGAAAGACAAAATGCGGTAAAAGTTTTGCGGGATAGATGTCCCAAAATATAGAGGTACGCAAAAATCGCTAATACTCTGGAAATATTAAAGACAATGTGTTACTTTTTATAAATTTGCTGTTAAAAAAAACCAAAGTATCGGCCAGTTTACAAATAAAGTATTTTACTTTTTTATATTCAGAGATATAGAGTGATTTGCAAAAGTGTGGCAAGTATCCGGCTTTTACTCTATTATCATTAATTCGAGCAATCATTAATCACCACTGCTTTGAAGGAACAACGTGAAGGAAAACATCTTGAGGAAATGTCCTAGAACCAAGAATTCGAAGACATGTGACATCTACCAACCCGCACTGGGCCCGCGTGTTGGATTAAAGCCCACTCCCTCTCACAGAGAGGAGGCCTGTGTCTCAGCAGTGGGAACATTATTGGCTGAGTAAGCAAGTTAAATAAGTTTTTAAAATCATTACAAATCTTATTAATATAATTTAGAAATCATGACACAACTACAAAAGTAAATGACGTAGAGCTCGTCATGAACAAACAACAAATACCCAAACTATAATGTTACACTACAGTGCTAGCACACACTTATATATGGAATTTTAAAATGCTGTACAAAGAGTAAAAGGGGTCTAAGTGGCTGGAGTAGCCACCCTTTGTTATGTGCGAAACGGTGCGATACTCACTTTGTGTAGTAATTGGAAAGTGCGACAATTGGCCCGTGAGGGTAGATACTGTCCGTTACTTTGAACTACGAATAACGAATGGTTGGTACCCTAATGTTTTGGTTGACGATTTGTTTTTAAGTGTTGTGGAAAATAGTTTGGTCTTTTTGTATGAGTTTTTGGAAGACGGAATATTTCAGTTGAAAATATTAGTTATTTTTTTGTTGGTGAAGTTAATCAAGCATGGTTATAACGAAACTCACAATTTCGGTATTTTAAATTATCCCGAGAACCGATAATGTAATTACTTTTATTATGGTACACAGTTATGCGATTCCTATTAAGAGCGTTCATTCCACGCGCGCTGGCAACAACGCGTTTATAGTAGTTTTTCGTGAGTATTTCTTTAAAAATAAACAAATGTACCATTTTTTTCAGCCAAGCACAAGATCATTGATATTTATAATTATTTTTGACATTTACTATTTCATAAAAACATTTAATCGTACTAAGTAATGCAAATAGAAAATAATTGACAACATATCGATTTTTATATGTAAATACCAAAATAACTGTAAAAAATAGCATACAACTTGTAAAATACCAACGATCTAATGCATGGCTGAAAAAAATGTTTACGTTTGTTTGTACTTAATTAAATAATCACGACAAAACCGCTATAAATGCGCCGTTGCCAGCCCGCGTGGTATAAACGCTCTTAAGTCCATCTTAAAAATCTTTTCTTTCTAAATCCATCTCTAATTTTTTTTTTCACACCGAATAACTGAATTTTATAAATGAAAACTTTTCACAAAACACAAACTCGAGAGTCTCAACTAAAGTTCACCGAACAATAAAAAAATGAAATTCTAAAAAACATACCAGCGCTCTCTTCTGGAAGGAATGATTTCCAGTTTGAAACTTCCCCGTATATTCATAGCATACAGTTCAACGGTGCAGAAAAGTGAAACTATTCACTATTCCTGTTTCTTCAAGATGTTTCCGTACAAGGCATAAGCTTAACGATTTTATTTCTTGCCTTTAAATTTCTTCCTGTTGAGAAAAAAGTTGGGTAGCTTTTAAACACCATTTTGGTTTTCTGTGTTTTGATCGAGAACTCAATTGACACACTGTGCCTTGACATAACTTGGCGTGCATCAATCAATCAATGAAGTCTGCCCATCCTAGACCTGTGCTAGACATCACATAGACTGGGCCTCAAGTCTGTTATTACAATAGTGTCAGAATGGTCTATCATTGATCTCATAATTGTTGATTTTGACAAGTTTGGTAATCTACTAATATAATGCCGTCATTATGACTTTCCAATGGTCAGCCACTGACACTCCATTGAAAGAAATGGCATTTATTGGTAATCTCAATACATAATGACAAATAAATGACTGACTTAGGCGGTAATCTACTAAAATTTAAAACTATTCAATAATATGTAAAACTAAAAATATATGTATATGAAGGTCGGGCATGAATAAATGTTCAAATTTAGTAGTAGTTTTTGGAAAATCATTTCTACTAACGGGTTTTATAATAATGGCAATACGACAATGCCATTATAACACAATTCTATTACGAGACCAGTGACCGACCAATGGTCGACCATTATGAATTTAGCAGATTACGAACTTTTAGCAAAATGACAATGGGATCGTTTTGGAATGACGAATTTATGAAAATAGCAGACTTGGGCCCCTGGTCTGAAGTTGGCGAGCCATCGACAGTCGACAGGACGTCATTCACGACGTTGTGCGACGAATGTGTTTGATATTTTTCATTGCGGCCTTTTCAACATATTTTTCATTGCGGCCTTGTCAACATATTTTTCATTGCGGCCTTGTCAACATATTTTCTTAGACCCGAATTGCGTAACACGCCATCAATCAGAATGTGAATCTTTTTGAAGGATATTGTTAATCCACTGCTTCACATTTTCGAAAATGTCTGCTCAACAACGTCAATAACGTAGTGTTTTACGCAATTACCTTGCAGGGTTTTTTTTTTAAGATTGGAAATCATCAAATAACTTCTCCCGCTCTGGGTGGAGTGGGAGGGCGTGTCAGACTTTTACCGACTAAAACCCACCCGTGTTCCCTCAGTTGCCTGTGTGCCAGGGGCCACGGTATCTCTTTCCAACAACCCGAACCCCTGGCAGTACCTTGCAGGGTCAATGCATTATTTCTGACTACCGAAAATCCAGATAATTCAGTTTTTTTTAATGAAAAAATGAAACATACATTCGATCACAAAGCCATCTTGCCCTAAACACTCAAGATTCGTCCTTATTTTCTACTAGCTGGCTTCGCCCGGGTGGATGTCAAAAAATATCCCACGGGAACCTACTACCAGAATAAAAAAATATTATCCCACGTATTAATTTAGAAACTAATGTGAGTAGTGCTGGTTTCTCGCTTCCGCCTCTCCCTCGTGCTGCAACAGTCAAGAATCTTAAAGGTTCGAGCAAATATTCCTCCAGATATGTTGTTTGATCGGCGAGACATATTTACCGATAAATACGGGACACACATTGTATGTTTGTTTATTAAATACTGAGCTGGTAGATTATAAAGATTTTGAACACGTACTGTACTGTTTATTTTGTAACATTTTATCATCATCATGATTTCAGCCGATATAGGCCCAGGCTTCTCCACTTCAACCGGTCTCGTGCTTCCCACAATATCTCTCTCGCAATATCTTCTCGTCCCAAATACCAAATCTCAAGACGCAAGTCTTTGACCAGCGTGTGTTGCCAATGATTACCTATGGCACAGAAACGTGGTCGCTCACAATGGGCCTTATCAGAAGTCTTAAAGTCACCCAAAAGGCAATGGGGAGCGCTAACATTTTTATGTTTCGAAATAAATTATGAGATCGATTCAGAGAAGAAACTGAGATCGGCAAATTGATAATTAATAATCAGCATATTATATTCTACTGCTAGGACGCAGGCCTCCTCTCGGTGAGAGGGAGTGGGCCGTAATCCACTTCGCGGCCCCAGTGCGGGTAGGTGTCACATATGTTCTATTTTTTTAACATGCTTTTTTATTTTTTATCAACACACTTTCATGTTTTATTTATTATTTTATTATTAGCTTCACCTGTATGTTTGTAAGCATTTTTGTAACCGACTCCTTTGGACTTGATTTTAACTCACTTCAAACGGTTAGATTTAATTTAAACTTTGTAGACTTATCGAGAACTGATGACAATTCAATAATTTCGTAATTTTTTTCCATAATGTTAAAAATGCAAAAAAATACGGTTTTGTAGTTAGTAGAACTAAATAATAGCAAATAAATAATTGATAAAAAAAACTAAAAAGCACACTTTAAAAACCAAACTAAAAAAGCAGAAAATAATCACAAAAAAGCGTGGGGTGCTTTTTTAGGTATTTTTTTAATCAATTAATATCATGCTTGAAATTGATTATAAAAATACCCCCCACGCTTTTTTAGGGTTCCGTAGCCAAATGGCAAAAAACGGAACCCTTATGGATTCGTCATGTCTGTCTGTCTGTCTGTCCGTCCCTATGTTACAGCCACTTTTTTCCGAAACTATAAGAACTATGCTGTTGAAACTTGGTTAGTAGATGTATTCTGTGAACCGCATTAAGATTTTCACACAAAAATAGGAAAAATAACACTTGAGAGGTGTCAAGGGACACCCGGATGGAACGAAGTTCCTTTCGATTAATTAGTGAAGGAATTGTAATAACATTTAAAAAATTGTACATATACGTACACACACACACTCACATATATATATATATATATAAAATATATTGTAACTTCGTTCCAAAAACTGAACTACTTAATGCAATGTCCTACTTGGATGTTTGATTAAATTGTTTAATACGAGCGCTAATCCTGCCGATAAACTGTCACGCAGTTTGGCTGGTTCATGGGATTTGTACAAGTTTAGGTTTTTGGTCTTTTGGTTTGGTTTTGGATGTTCAATCAATCAATCAATCAATCCGATCAATCCGATCAATCCTATCAATCCGATCAATCCGATCCTTTCGATCCATCCGATCAATCCGATCCATCCGATCCATCCGATCCGTCCGATCCGTCCGATCCGTCCGATCCGTCCGATCCGTCCGATCCATACGATCCGTCCGATCCGTCCGATCCGTCCAATCCGTCCGATCTGTCCAATCCGTCCGATCCATCCGATCCGTCCGATCCGTCCGATCAGTCCTATCCGTCCGATCCGTCCGATCCGTCCGATCCGTCCGATCCGTCCGATCCGTCAGTTCCATCCGATCCGTCCGATCCATCCGATCCGTCCGATCCGTCCGATCCGTCCGATCCGTCCGATCCGTCCGATCCGTCCGATCCGTCCGATCCGTCCGATCCGTCCGATCCGTCCATCCATCCACCCTCTGTCTGTGTCTCTGTCTGCAGAGAAACACGCGCACGCCGCACGGCTTACAACAACGTAGCAAAAAGTGTCGTTACAACTTTTGGTCTTAATTAAAAGTGTAGTTACAACTTTTGGTCTTATTTTTTTCCGTCTGGCCCCCTTTCACAACGCGCGATAAGGAACTTTGTTCCAAAAACAATAAATATTGGGGGTTCCCCATACTTAGAACTGAAACTCAATCTATGGATAGATCTTCAAAAATGATATTGAGGTTTATTATGTCATTTTTTTTTCTAAACTGAATAGTTTGCGCGAGGGACACTCCCAAAGTGGTAAAATGTGTGCCCCCCTGTAACTTCTAAAATAAGAGAATGATAAAACTAAAAAAAATATATGATGTACATTATCATGTAAACTTCCACCAAAATTGGTTTGAACGAGATCTAGTAAGTAAGTAGTTTTTTTCTAATACGTCATAAATCGTAAACCGCAATTTACCTTTCATTCAATCAACTCAAATATAAAAAAAAAAACATTTAATTTCATAATATGCATAAGCATAAACCGTGAACCATTATTTTCTAATAATAAATCTGTAAGAGGTGCCTAAGTAAATTATAATTATAATTCGCGCGTTACTTGCTGCTACGGAACCCTTCATGGGCGATTCCGACTTGCACTTGGCCGCTTTTTTTGAATTTTTTTTCTGTTTTTTTATTTTAGTTTTTATTAGTTCTTATCTTTCTTGACGATGTTTTCCTTCGCCGTTTTGGGAGTAGTGGTGATGAAATCATTTCCACGAAGTAAATAACTGCCTGGGTTCTAAGCTACGACTACTCATAAGTCGCGGCTGTTCCCACTGGGTCACCACTGCTTTTGATAATGATTACATCTCAATTTCGTTGTCATGGTCAAGTGACATTGTGTCCTTAGCTTCTAGCCCTAAGTTTGGTACAACAGTTTCTGCAATGATATTAGACATTCTAGGTCTCCTGAAAGACTTATAAGTAACTAGCTTCTGCCCTCGACTTTGTTCGCGTCAAATTTCTTGCTCCCCGACCCACCCCGTCGCTCGCCTCGTCTGTCCGTGCGAGTACTTCGTATTAGTGACTTTTTCTATTTGCTCGGCTCCTAAGGGTCTTAGCGTAATGTTAGGTATATAGCCTATAGCCTTCCTCGATAATGGGCTATCTAACACTGAAAGAATTTTTCAAATCGGACCCTATGTAACACTAAAAGAATATTCCAATTCGAATCAGTAATTCCTGAGATTAGCGCGTTCAAGCAAACAAACAAACAAACTCTTCAACTTTATAATATTAAATATATATATTAAATATAATGTCTAATATATAAGTATACCTATTAGTATAAATGGTGAAAAATGGTTTAGGCATTCAAGGAAGATTTTTTTATCCGACTACATATACCAAGTGAAGCACAGGTTTTGAAATGCTGGACGCGAAATTAGAAGGGATAATCAACGTCAGACAAAATGGGAATAGCACCTTAATTGCGTAAAAACTTTCTGTACCAGTCAGAGGGTTTTGGAATAAAATCCTAATGCATTGCTTCATAAGTATGAAAAATTCGTCAGCCCAACAACGTAAATAACGCAATGTACGTAGCTGAACTGTCAAACTGTTAATTGCGATCGATTGCCATTTTATGTGTGTTAGGCAATTAGGACAGGTAATATTAGCCGCACGGGTTGATCAATCAGGTTAAACTACGCTTGACGCGGTTGCTCCGTGGATTGGTGACCATCTTTACATACCAAGACCCCTCCGTGCCTCGGAAAGCACGTTAAGCCGTTGGTCCCGGCTGTCATTTGTGGATCTTTGACAGTCATTACGGGTCGTCAGAAGCACGAAAGTCTGACAACCAGTCTTACCAAGGGGTATCGTGTTACCCAGCAATTGGGTTGTGGAGGTCAGATAGGCAGTCGCTCCATGTAAAATAGTGGTATTCAGCTGCATCGGGTTAGAATAGAAGCCAACCCCAACATAGAAAAGGCTAGGCAGATGATCATCATCATCATCATTTCTACAGAAAGACGTCCACTGCTGGACATAATAAGCCTCTCCCAAAAGGGGGTTTTTCTATAATCGCCACGCTTGGCAGGTGGGTTGGAGATCGCGATTCTTTTACGTCCGGCACTACACGGAACGGGCAGATGATTATGACGCAATAGAACAGGATAAGATGAAAAGAAAACTGATAATATCTGGATGAGAGGTGCCGAAAATCGAAAAGCTGAATGGCATGCAATTGGAGAGGCCTATGTCCAGCAGTGGACTGTTCTAGGCTGATGACGACGATGATAATGATGAAGAAGAATAGATAGTGAAAGTATCATAATCGTGTCCGCGACTTCATCTGCGATTCAGGATGAAAAGTAGCTTTTGTCCTTACCCAGGTCATGGTCTATCTGTATGCCCATCCATCCTAATCCGCAACAAAAAAAAAAACAAACTCACTTTCGCATTTATAAAATTAAGTTACGATTGATAACATAGGTGTTATGAGATCTACCTGAAGATCTCACAAGGCCCCGTACACCGGACGTGAAAACTCCGTTGTAGTGCGAATTAAATAAGTATTTCATTTTTTCCACGCTTTGGTGTATACCGCGCCTGCCATGCAAGTTTTTTCTTTACGAAAACGAAAAACGTGTGCTTAAGATTTGTTTTAAATTTGCTTGACAGTTTGAATGTGATTAAAGTAGCATAGCCAGCCATAACGTAAGGTCATATTCAGCAGACAAGCTTTACAGTATCATCCACTTAAACCTACTACCCAAGAAAAGTGTTATTAGCGCTGTTCCACTACAGATTTCAAGCTTCTACTCTAGCCCCTAGTCCGCTCTAGTATTCAATTCAAAGCCTTCACACAAAAATAGCTTAAAACACTCATGTGCTACCTGTCTTTGTTTACTCCAGACAAAAAAGCCGAAAGCCGCCATCCGCAGCCTCTTGGCCTACATACTGTTCTGATTGCGGGACTTGGCACGATTTCAAATTCGTACGACATTCGCCAAGTCTGGACTGGAATTTATTCAGCAAATAGAGTTTGTCTCTTAACCGGAATCGTGCATGGCCGGAAAAATCGACGAATTAGTGTTATGTAATCGATGTGTAGGTTTTTGGTTTGGTGCACTTCACTACTGCGTTTTCACAGTTCTCTGTGGAGATTTTAATGGACTTTTTGGGAAGCACTGGTTAATGATAAATAACGTGTTACTTATTTTTGAAAAAAGGTTTTAATACATTAAAATTAAATTATGTTTTAAAACTAGATACGTTCGGTAATTCCTCTGGTTGCTGATTTATTTGTATAAATTATATTACATTTAGGTCATATTCTGTGATTACTTTAACCCACACACTCAATTATGGCTTCACTTGAAATTTTAGGAAAATCATCAACTTTTACAATACCTATTTCTTAATATAACATGTGAGCACCAATGTATCTATCACATAATTAATTTACCGGTCATTGCTTTATTTTTTACTTTTTGTGGTATTGTTATTTTATTCCAGGTGCATCGTCTTCACAAATAATTTTATAATTAATGTATGCAAAATATTGTAAAATTATTTAAAAGAATAACGGTGGAGTTTCTTGCCCATTGTTCTCGATACGAAACTACCTGCCGGAAGAGGCACCTAGAATATATTAGATTTTAGTGTGACTTTGAAAAGTGTCTCTTTGAAATAAATAATTGTACTTTAAGTTTCCTAACTGAATACTCTGAGAAGAAACACCAAATGTCTTATTTGCGATACTTTCATAAAACCTATCATAGAACTGAACTGTAATTCACACATATAGGTACGCATTCAGTTTTTCCGGAAAACAGCCAAAAGGTTTTAGTCGTTCTTGAGTTCTTGGAATTGTTTATCCTCCTCACTTCATAGAAATACAATATTAACCCTAGAATCAGACATCCACCCATGCCCAATATGAAAAAAAAAAATGTTAGAATAAGTTTGAAATTATTTTTTGGCAACACAACAAAAAGTTGCCAAATATAACTGTGGTTGGTGACAAGAATAAACTTTCCACTCAATCACAAACTCACTAACTTTAACATACGCGAGAATGTAACGTAGATAACCAATTCCGTCTTCTTGTATGTAACTTTTTGACCCAAACCGAACTTGCCTAAATTTCGGGCAAGTTTTTGGTCAGTACTTGTCAGCTACTCGCCGGGGTCTAGTAACAAGTGAGCCTCGCCCACCAAATTGGCCAGTTACTGTGAATTTTCAGAAACTTTAGCTTAGAGGCATGTTTTTATCACATAAGTTGGCGTTAAGTTAAAGTGGGGTGGCAACTTTAGACGACGATCAGGTTGGCCCTGAAAGCGGGCTGGTAATTTGCAAGTCAAATAGCGTTAAGGATTTTCTATGGGTCTCACATAGGAAAATTATGCGGGGACAAATTTTGTACCAAACATTTTTGTGTTAAAATGCAAATTGGAGAGAGATAAAAGCCTTGTAACCTCGTTTTTGCTATTAAAATTATGAGTTTGTCATAATAGGTATCAAGAAAGTAACTACAAAATTCTCATTTTACGCCAACGGAAATAATTTCTTAAAAAGCTTGATATTTTTCTACTTTTTTGAACCACGACAAATTACTTCCAAAACAATGCATAATTCGATTTCAAGGGACATCTATTCCAAAATTGATGGACCCTAGAAAAAACTGGCGCCCCCATAGACAACCATAGGGTTGAGTCCCCATAGATTTGATGCAATTTGAAACCCATCGATAATACCGTAATGGACTAACTTTGTGGGTTGCAGCGCAACTACATTAATGTGATTAGGAATTTTCTTTACTTGTGATACACATCGTTTGATAGGAAGTCGAGCAATTTAAGTGATCTTCACATTTGCTGAACGCTGGTGTGTACAGCGTGAATACAAAAGAAAGAAAATACTTTTATTTACATAAACAGCCGATAATGTATTGCTGGGACACAGGCCTCCTCTCGATGAGAGTGAGTGGACCGTAATCCACCACGCATACCCAATGCGGGTTGGTAGATGTCACATGTCTTCGAATGTTTAGTTCTAGGACATGCTGGTTTCCTCACGATGTTTTCCTTCATTGTTTTGAAAGTAGTGGTGATGAAATAAATTTACTCAAACTCAAACTCAAACTCAAAGCATTTATTTCAAATAAACCAATTACAGGCACTTTTGAATTGTCAAGGTCGGTGAGTTAGATAGATGAAGCTAGTTGCCCATTCCAAAGCGTAGGTACCTATGGAGAAGAACGGGCAAGAAACTCCATGGACACTCTTTTAAAATCATGGTATTGTTACAAAAACTTGGTTACATCATTATGTTGAAATTATCAATGTGAGAACGATGTAAAAAGACGTGCACATCCAAGCGTCCGTAATTAAAACAAAAATAAAATACCAATTCAGAAATTAAAATAAGCCGTGGGAGCTAGGAGATGACCAGTCCCTACTGGCGGCACCCGTTCACGAACATGACGTGTGGATCAGCACCATTCAGCTCAACCATTTTGAAGGGAACTTAATGATCCAACACACACGCCACCACCAGCGAGACATTTGAGTGAGCATGACATACTCTCAGCTGCCAGGGCACATTCAAGTCAATGAAAGACGTACCCTGTAAATGGTAGCTTTATAGTAGGAACATAGTGCTCACACATAAGCTATGCAATTATACAATACTAGACATTTGAATTTATACAATGCAAAGATATCTAGTCTTTTACAGTCTTCAGCAGCTCCAACAACGTTTTCAAATGCTAATCAATTTGGTTTAAGCTACCTTGTGGAGCTGGACAAGCAGCGTTTAGCCAAGCATTTTTGTCAGCGATGTAATCTCCCAACTTATAATAAGCATGGCTGCATAGTGTGCGTTTTAAACAAGATTTAAATTTCATTTCATTCAGTTGGAGTATGTGGCGAGGTATTTTATTGTAACATTTTAAACAGTACCCCATGAAGGATGAGTCTACTTTAGCCAGTCTGAAGCCTGGTTGAACTAATTGGTTCCTATTTCTAGTCCCAACGGTGTGTCTTTCACCTCTTTTACTGAAAAGATTTAAATTTTTCCTGACGTACATGATGTTCTCATAGGTATATTGACAAGGTACCGTCATGATATTAATATTTTTGTAAAGTTCCCGTAGTGAATCTCGCCTACGGAGGCCATATATTGCTCTGATGGCCCTTTTCTGCAGAATAAAAATAGACTCGATATCTGCAGCCCGTCCCCATAGTAAAATACCGTAAGACATGATACTATGAAAGTAACTGAAATAGACTAACCTCGCGGTTTCTACATTAGTGAATGGGCGGATTTTTCTTACAGCATATGCTGCTGAACTTAGCCGTCCTGCAAGAGCTGTTAAATGAGGACTCCACTGTAGCCTTGAGTCGAGCGTGATCCCTAGGAAAACAGTTTTATCGACGAATTCTAGTTTCTCTTTATTCAATACTATGTCACAATCAGTACTTTTAACATTTGGTAAACCAAATCTTATGCATTTAGTTTTTTTCCCATTTAATACTAAATTATTAGCAGTGAAACTATTTTGCACCAGCAGTAGGGCGTTATTTACGTCGTCAAGATTTGATGCGCGTCTATCTATTTTAAAAATTAAGGATGTATCGTCAGCAAATAACACCATTTGTGGTTGTTTTTTTAATAAATGGGGTAGATCATTAAAATATACTAAAAAGAGGAAAGGACCTAATATTGAGCCTTGTGGAACACCCATTTTTATTTTTAAACCAAGTGAATTGATTCCATTTATATGAACTTTTTGTTGTCTATCATTTAAATAAGATTTTAGTAGACTGAGCGCAAGTTTACCTAGTCCGTAATGCTCAAGTTTTAAGAGCAAGGTTTCGTGATTAACGCAATCAAATGCCTTGGAGAGGTCACAAAAGATACCAATGGCATCCTGGGCCTCCTCCCAAGCAGTAAATATGTGTTTTAATAAGGTAACACCGGCGTCAGTCGTACAACGTCCTTTGGTGAAACCATATTGCTGATCGTGTAAGATTTTGTTGGTGTTACCTTGCTGAATACCGGCAGCATGGATACTGGTCTATAATTGTTGGCGTCATTGCTGTCTCCAGATTTGAATAGAGGTACCTTACTATATTTCATTAAATCCGGGAAGACTCCTTGATCTACACACAAATTAAATATCAAAGCTAAGTATGGTGCTATGGTCTCGATTATAGATGTACAAACTTTTATAGACATTCCCCATAGATCTTCGGTCAGTTTGATTTTGATTTGCCGAAAACATTTTAAAACTATCATAGGGTTTATGTGCTTAAATTGAAATTCAACAGGGCAGCCTGGAACGTTCGCTCTTAATAAATCAATTGAGACATCGGGGGACGAATTTAAAGCTTCCGTCGTTTTAAATGGTATATCAGTAAAGAAGTTTACAAATTCTTGAGCAACTTCTATGTTAGAGCTTATGGCACCACGCGAAGTCTCCAATGTATAATCCGTATTTCTTATTTTTTTCCTACTAGTTTCGTTATTTATAACTTTCCAAACTGAAAAGTATTTTTGTTGTTTCTTAAAATGGCTACATTTTTAAATTATTCTATTAAGTTTTGCACATTTTTTAATTTTCTTATGACTAACTTTATAACTATAATTCTGTTTCAGCATGGAATCTTCGGTAAGATCAATAGTTATCATAGAATGAGGGTTACCATTTGTGTTTAGTAATTCATTGTACAGGTGGTTCGTTTTTTCAACCTGGGTACATTCTTTCTCTTTCTCTAATTGGAGAATACGACTATTAGCATGAATTAATTCATCTTCTAGGTCCCTAACTTTGCTTAAAGCTTCCTCATACAAATTACTACAGTTATTGAAACCATCCGTCATCACCTTTAGTTGATCGCGTTCATCAACAATATTCAGATATTGCTGATGTAGGTCTACTAGCTCCCGTTTAAGGCTTGAGTTTTTGTCAACTATCTTCTTGACCTCCTCCTCACTTTCATCATTCTCCTGTAGTAATTGTTGATATTGGAGTTGCGATGCTTCAAGTTTTTGGAGGGCCGTTCTCAATTTAAGCTCCATATCCTGAGCAGTAGCCTTACGGGTCATGAAAGGCATGGTTTCAGGAGTTGTTACTGGAATTAGAATAAAGAAACGGTGAGATCAGGTAGGACAGACAAACAAAAAAAAGTTGCAAATGGAAGAGAAAATGGGAGAAGTTAGTGCAGTTTAGTGGAGAAATGAGGTTGGCTAATGAATTTGCATGAAGAGCTATTACATGAAAGCTAAATTATCAGATTGAGTGTAAAATTATTCCTCTAATTTTTAGGATTTTACTTTTTCTTTTTCATAAGTGGGTAGGGTCCATAAATGTTAAAGTTTTTATTTGTTAGTAAAGTATAACGCCAATGCAAAAATAGCGATTATGAATGTTTTTATTGATGTATTTTATATTAATAATCTTATAGGGAATAACTAAATTTTCGCTTATACTACGATGTAAACAATGCAAATTACGACCCAATACAGAGTGCTAAATCAACAAACTATGTATGCTAATACTTAACGAGGGTGTGCAATAGAATTACAGAGGCCATTGTGTGTTTATAAAAAGACGATAAAAAGTATAAATGAACAAATACTCCCCGTTAGAATCCGCAGTTCGAACGTCAGCTGTTGGTTTTAGGTTACCGGTATGTAACCAAAATATTGAGTTTTGCTTTTTATATTTACAGGAAAATAATAATCCTGAGTATTTATGAAATTGTTTTACATTTACACATAAAATGTCACATTAATTTCACTTAGTTACTAATTAAAATTAATTTTAAAATACGGTTCAAAAACTTGACATGTCACTCGGGCAGTGTTGCCACTTCCTCAACAACAACGTTACACAACGTTAATCGCCTATCTGGGTTCGAACCTACGGCCTACAACTCGTAAGTCACTATCGTTACTCTGAGCCACCACTGCTCTAAGTCTCACGTTTGTTGGTAAACGTTTTGAAAAACAAAAAGAAAAAACACATACAAAAAATTACAAGTTTGGGGAAATAGGCGTCACATCACTATCACTCAGCAGATAGGTGATGAGCTTCTGCTCATCACCTATCTGCCTAATCTGCCTGGACATGTCCCATAACTGTCCCATACTTTTGGGTGGCGTAGCTATTGAAGTTTTGAATGGTACAATTAATAATTTTTTCGCAACTATAATGTTGGTTCCATGAAGAAACTTGTTCAATTTGATGGTCTGTTACGGGTGTGGACCCTTAAATTTAATCACAACACGAGATCTGATACATGTTGTATAGTAAACAGATCTGCGTTGACTACCTAGGTGTATAAGCTATGAATCAAACACATTTTCACTCGTGCATAAACATACATTGGTGGGTATTTATTTATGCAGGTAAGGATTAACTAATTTATTTATTTATTAGGGATTATCTAGTCTCTCACTTGCCCATACCCAAGTTCATTTTGGTTCGGCACAGAAAGACGGAAGGAAACGATGGTTTTTGCTTCGTCACGTTTCGTCTGACATCAGCTATTATCCTATTTGCCTTGTCTACTTTCACAAATTTTATCCATCTTTAAGATGGATGAAACGTGTTAGGTCTACACCTAATAGCCATCTCAATTCGAAATTATTGACAGATACCTTATTAAAATGTTTCATAATTATGTATTTTTAACATTATCTAATGTCTAATTTAATCTACATTTATCTAAATTTTCGCAATAAAACACACCTCGTTTTATTTACGTCCCTGAAAATATGGACTACATTTAGAAATAAAAAAATATCCTAATACTTCTACTTCCCTATCTAAACAGCCGTATGTCACGCACCGATCAAGCCCTTTTGCGGTCACCGACTATGCACGAGTCTGCACGACACACTCCCACTAAATGCAAAGTTTGTTTTACAGTTCACAGACAATCAACTGAGTGTTTTGAATTTCAAACTGTTTATTGAGATTGATGATATTGTAATTGTGTTTCGTGTAATGGAATTATAATGTAACTTGTTAGGTAACGTCGTATGTCTTAGATTACGAAATGAATTTCCAGATATTAACTTGGCTTCAAGACATTGAATTAAGACATATAATTTGACTCCGTCTTGAATATGTTTTTAAAACAGTGTGTAAAATATAAAAATGTGTCTATCTATCCACATATATTTATATATGTGGTCAGATAGGCAGTCGCTCCATGTAAAATTCTGGTGGGGTAAAACCAGGATAGTTGCCCCAGGGGTATAGTTGCCCCGATTGTAATTACTTTAGTTTCGCGGATGAATCGCATGCTATTTTATTAAGGCGAAGATTTCTTGAAAATGATCAAAAAGGTGGTTTTTAAAACCAGTGTATCTCTTTAACCATACATAATTTTGAAAGCAAAAACGTACGTTACGGGGAAAAGGTATTTAAGGTGGAGATTTCTGAAAAACGCTCAAAAAGGTGTTCTTTTAAAGCAGTCTCTAGAGTATCTCTTTAGCTGTAAATAGTTTTGAAAGCAAAAAAAATATATGATATATTCAAGTTTATTTTGCATACAGTGATGGAACTCAAAACATAATAAAACACACTTTAATGCATCAAAAAAATCATCAAAGTCACCTCTTAATCATCTTTAAAATCGGTTTATACCTTCAATAAGAATTATAATTATAATTAAAAATATACCGTATAATTCCAAATACCAAACTACATCCAGTGATGGATTATTATATTATTAAATAGTTACTATCTAATTTTATACGATTTTATTTGCACTTTTACGACGTACGTTTGCTCATTAATTATTCGAATTCATTATAACAGATTTTAACCCGTATCGGATTGCAATAAGAACTATTATCGGTCATAACGACATTATTTAAAGTTACTAGGGCCTTAACCGATCGAAAGACTCTCTAAGTGTTGGACCTCATCTGGCAGCACGGAATCGCCTTTTTCCGTCGCCCTTTCTCTTTCTTTCGCTTAGAACTGCCATTTGCTAGACCGAGACAGAAAGCATAATGCGATAGCACGCGGCGGAATCCTCGAGGCGATCGGCATCACGGACAAAATGCAATGGTCGGCAGGGAGACTCCGGAACGCTGAAGCGCGCGATAGCATGCTAACGCATCCTTTCACCGCCGATCACTTGCTATCGCATGCTGTCTCACTCTGTCGTACAATGGCGCACGCGGCCGCTCGTCAGCTCAGTGCAGCCCACAGAGTACTTTTTTATACATGGAAGTGCAGCCTATCACTAAGTTGACTGTGTCGCATGTCTCTGTGCGATTGCATGGGAAGACAAAATGTGATCAAAGTTTTTGCAGGATAGATGTCCCGTTTCTCGGCGGGGCATCTATCTTAAACGTAATTTATATGGATTAGGCGACTATCCCCTATGCGAGATAGATGCCCCAAAATAAAGAGGTACGCAAAAATCGCTAATACCCTGGAAATATTAAAGACAATGTTGGTTACTTTTTATAAATTTGTTGTTTAAAAACCAAAGTATCGGCCAGTTTTACAAATAAAGTATTTTGTTATTTTTTGTATTGAGAGATATAGCGTGATTTGCTAGAGTGTGGCAACTATCCGGCTTTTACCCTATTTATCTGCAGTCAGTTAGACTGGAAGCCGAACCCAAAAAGTTGGAAAAAGGCTGGGCAGATGATGAGTGTGTAAAATATAAACAAAACTGGTGAAACGTGGGTGTACTGTACGTACTGCAAAACCCTTCAGGGAAGTAAGGCGTGATGTTATATTGTTGTTGTATGTGTGTGTGTGTGTAAAAATACTTTTTTTTTTCCATATCCGACCAACCAACCACGGCCAACTCACAAGTACTATCGAGGAAACTAACATCTATACACCGTAAGGACTATTATTGCTTGCAGCGTTCAGTCGCTATAGTAACGCTTGCTAACAGATGTGGTCATTGTGTGCACGGGATTTTGTTTTCAAATTGGTCAGATGTAAGTTTCCTCGATTACCAGCTCATGGCTCATTGGTCCATATTTTTAAATGGACGGTTATTGTTCGCAGTGGTGGCCCAGTATCGGCGTCGACTTAAGTGTTGTAGGTCGTGGGTTTAAATCACTACATCACCACTGCTCTTAAGGAAAACGTCGTTAGGAAACCGGCCATGTCCTAGAACCAGATATTCTACACACACAATCTACCAACCCGTACTGGGCCGCGTGGTGGATTACGGCCCACTCCCTCTCACAGAGAGGAGGCTTGTGTCCCAGCAGTGGGAACGTTAAAGGCTGATTATGATATCAGCAAGCCCCGATGTCATTATATAGATTCAAACAAACAACAACAACAAACAAACCACCAACCATCAACAACAACCAACCAACAACAAAATAAAGTGCACGCCCCTCCTCTGCTTGCTGCATACACATTTCAAATGCTTTTTTAGACATTTTAGTGGACGGGCGTGTAGTTTTACGAGTAAATAAGTGTATCTGTATACATGTTATTTTACTTATGTAGGAGATTTCTCAGGGTGTGTTGGGTATTAAATTATTGGAACGCGTTTAAATGTGTAAAGTGTATATTAATTAGAACAAAACTTATTATAGGAGCACAAACAGGTAAAAATGGAAAAAACAATCAAAAATTATCAGAGCGGCCCGTACTAACTCCCGAGCCGTCATCAATTGTCGGTTAGCGCGGGAGTGCCGGCGGGGGTGTATGCTGCCTGTCGCCGTGCTGAAGGCACATCCACACACAGTTGCTAAAAGCCCTGCTACACTTATCTTTTCTTCATCTTATTTTTATCAAACATTTCACAATACAATATTCAATATTTGTCAGATCTTGATACCGGGAAGCAACACTCCAAAACTTGCAACGCCAGCTTACTTCCTCTCAAGTCAAACACTTAACATTTACATTTTAGATTTCCGCGAAAATTTTCCGCTTGGATTGTTTCATTTCTGTTTACAATCCAAATTTTAATCACCAAACACAACAATAACTGAAAGCGTTTATAATAATTAACAATGGAGCCGTACAGCAAACGGCTGAATCTAGGAGTTGGAAATTTACGGGTAAGGATAAGGAACGGGCTCGTTACCACTCTTCTCTATACGAACCTACCTTTTCGAAGGGGCAACTAGAATCAATTTTATTTTCTTGTAAAAAGTTTGAAGTTTAAAAGTACTTTAGACTTTGTTTTCGTCTTTGTTTTTTGGCGAGATTGTGTAAGAATGGTAGGTAAAAACTTGCAGCAGTATCTTCTATAGTCTACTAGCTGACCCAGCAAACGTTGTTTTGCCTTATAATTTTTTAAGGGTGGACTACCCCTAACATTTAGGGGGATGAAAAATAGATGTTGGCCGATTCTCATAGATACCGGATAAGCACAAAAAATTTCATCAAAATCGGTCAAGCCGTTTCGGAGGAGTATGGCAACGAAAACTGTGACACGAGAATTTTATATATTAGATACTAGCAGGATGAAATTATAATTTACATTGAACATAATCAAGAGTGCAAAGGAGGATTTTTTTGTATTATTTTGTTTTAACATAAACTTTCTTTACCTTTATAAACGTTCGGAGTGATTGAAACATGAAGTCAATCTAACCGTAAATTTATAGAAAGTTCTGTAATGGAAAATTGGAAACCTCAATAGTCTGCCAATCGTACATCATAATTATCCATCATTTCAGTCTGCTACAATTGACTTTCCGCAAATCGTTTAATTGCTAACAAAGGCCAATTTTTTTAATTACGCGTCCCTCCCGGTATTTAAAAATACAATCGGAACGAAAAATAACAGAGTACGAATTGATATTGAATTTCAGTCCACGCAACAAAAAGTGAAAAAATTCAATGTTTCGCGTTTTTCAGCACAAACGGGTGGAAAAAACCACTGCGTAAAGCCTTCCCAGAACAAATAAAAATAGTTTCCCTACATCGCGAAAATACAAGTCAAATGTTGACCTCTCATTAAAATATATTTTTACTGAATTAAAATGATGCCTTTGATATTTATTTTGTGTATTGCAATTGTTCCTAGCATTTCTCTAAATACATATATTGCTTGATATGTGTTGCACATTCCCAAAAAAACAAAATAAACTTTTACAGAAAACAAAACAACTGCAACAGACAAAGTTATTTTAGTTACAAAAACTTTGGTGTCAGATCGATGATTTCTTTTTTTTAGTGTACCTATCCGTCAAAAATCTACGAGTTTCATTTTTTTTAATTCAAACAGCAGCGGTGTAATTGCATATGTGCAGTAAAAGAGTGCACATTTTTAGTACACAAACTTACCTGCAAACTCCTGCCACTTTGCCTCACGCTCTTATGGTCTCGGTGTCATGGTCAGACGTCCTAAATCCAGCTAAACTTCACTGCACATTTATTTCCACAGGTGCTGCTGTTCATCTTCGTGTCCTCAAGGGGGTGTAGCACAAAATCACAGAAGGACAGGACCATCTAGTATGGCAAAAAAGGGGTTTTATACGCGGTCGCCTCGTGTAGTTCGAGAGCGATCAGTTGAAGTGAGAAAAACACGCGGACGTGAGGCGCCATTGTCGCCCGTCGTTGACCAATTGGATTGCTTGAGGTAAGCGAGAAGCAAGCCTGCAACTTAATCAAATCAAACCCTTTCTACTACGTTGTGGGGGTGAAAAACTATCCAAAATTCCTAAGATTAAATGCGGCAGGTAATACCTATTTTAAAGAGAATGGTACGTAACAGCGTATCACACATGAAATGGTAATCGACCTCAATGCCTTTCATTTTGACAGTTCAGCCAAGTTCATTGTGTTATTTACGTTGCTGAGCAGACTATTTTTTTTAAACTTAAAGTTTTAGTTAAGTTAGGACATACATATTTTTTTATAATGAATCTAACCAATATTTTAGATGTGAAAGTTTGAATATTTAAATGTTTGGATGTTTGTTACTCAATCACACAAAAACAGACGAACAGATTTGGATGAAATTTCGCACACAGATAGCTCCTAACCTGGATTAACATATAGGGTTCTTTTTATCTCGGCAGTATGTTCCTGTGGGATAATTTCCTACCTCAACATGGGCGAAGCCGCTGGCTAAAGCTAGTTAGCGTATGTTTTTGGAACAATTTCAGAATGAGCGTCATTTTATTTGTATCACCTACGAAAACGCTTCGCTCGTAGTCGTGCACGCCACACCTTCCTTACGCTCCTCTCCCTGTGTTTCCACTGAGTCAACACTACGCGGCTCGCGATTAACAATAAGATATTAAATTGCAACCCACCCCCTGAGTAAACAGGAATCAATCATCGCTCCATCACGGGCCGGAAGAGGGTTAACTCTATTCAAATAGCTCGCAATCGCCGAATATTCGCCTCGCCACGGAAATAGGACACGCGTGTTTACGCGTGACTTTCGCGTAGTTTGTATAAGGGTCTATGTGATCGGTTTATGGGCCCTGTAGGTATATGTGGATAAAAACAAAATGATTTCAACATCAAATTATCATTTACTTATGACCCATCTCAGCTACGTACGGTTTTTATGACTTGACAATGCATTGAGATTTCTTAATTTTATGATAAACTAGCTTCAAAGTCAAAGTCAAAGCATTTATTTCAAATAGGCACTTAAAAGGCACTTTTGAACGTCAACATTTACATTAAAATAGAATTGATTCTAGTCGCCCCTTCCAAAATGTAGTTTCGTATGGAGAAGAATGGGCAAGAAACTCCACCGTTACTCTTTTAAAAATGATTTAACTACAATATTTAACATACATTCATTGTATAATTATGTGTGAAAACGATGCATCCAGAACAAAATTACTGTACCAAAATTGGTAAAAAGAATGAAATTGAAGCAATTACAGATAAATTAACTTTATGATAGATACATGGTGCCCACACATTTACAAACATTGTAAAAGTAAATATACAATTTTCCTAGAATATTAACAAGTTTGTAATCAGTCAGTGTGTGAGTTAAAGTAATCACTGAGTGTAATCAATGTCATAGATATAATTAATTACATACTTCAATTAGCAACCAGTTTGATTTTGTCTAGACTCTAGATTGTCCTATGGAGCAGGACCAGCATGTTTCCAAGCATTCTTATCTTGGATATAATCCTCTAATTTGTAATATGCTTGTTTACAAAGTGTACTTTTCATATGAGTTTTAAATTTCCTTTCATTTAATTGCAATATATCATAAGGTATTTTGTTATAACATTTAACACAGTACCCCATAAAAGATGTATGTACTTTAGCTAATCTGGAAAATGGTTGATCTAATTTGTCTTTGTTTCTAGTATTAAAATTATGTCTATCACTTATTTTATTAAAAAGATGTAGATGTTTTTTTTTTTTTTCCTCCACCCGCGCTATTAGGTATATCGTTTACGCTTTGCGTTCTTTCAGACATTTTTCATTTTTCTCGGCTCTTAAAGGTCGCAGCGTGATGTTAAATAGCCTATTTACCTTTCTCGAAAATTGAGGTACCAAATGCAAAATGAATTTTACAGATCGGACTGGTGGTTCCAGAGATTATTTCCTACAAATAAACTTACAAACTGTACCTCTTTATAATATTAGTGTAGATGATATTTTTGTTATTTCTGTAAGTAGGTTTGTACAAACACTTTCACACGTCAATCATATTTTAAAAACTAGATGATGTCGGCGTTTCCTATCTGACTGCTCTGAGACAAAAGGCCGAAACCAACTCAGAGGTCACCGTCTCTTTTAAAGTTCAGGCATAATCTTGGTCAGATCATGTGAAGACTTTAAAGATTGTTGTCTGAAATGGTCTATGTACTCGAAACTTTAATATTAATATAGGTATTATAAAACATACCTTTCGATATCATCATAATCATTTCAGCCGAAGACGTCCACTGCTGGACAAAGGCCTCCTCCAAACGGGGAGGGGATTGCCATAATCACCACGCTTGGCAGGTGGGCTGGCGATCGCAGTATGGTGGTAAAATGCATAAAGAACGCTGCTGCCCATTTGCTAGTAAGTCCCTGAGTCGCCTTCTACGACACCCACGGGAAGAATTGGGATGGTGCTATTCTTTTACGTCCGGCACCACACGGAACGGACCGAACCTTTCGGTATAAATTATCTAAATGATTATGGAAACCATTTCAAAATCTGTCGAGTCGTTTAGGTACGTCGTTACACGACGAGTTACCCTTTTGAAGGATGGAAACTAACTCGGCAAAATGATTGTACTTAATTGAATCCATCTTTCATGATGAAATCTTCATGAGTATTCTATCTGGGAATAGTCGTAGTCACCCACCTTTGTACGTTACCCACCATGGCCTCCAGGTTTCCCCGAAATTATGGGCAGAGGTGTTCCTATAGTACACCCAGTTTTTGCCAATTTTGTTTAAGTCTCATGTAATAGGAGACCAGCCTATTGCCATCATCATTTCAGCCTAAAGATGTACACTGCTGGACCTAGACCTCCCCCAGGTTCCTCTACTTTCACCGGTCTTGTCCTTCCCACATCCAGCGTATTCCCGCAGCCTTCACAAGGTCATCAGTCCACCTTGTGGGAGGCTTTCCCACACTACGTCTCTCTATTGCCATCAACCGGGTAAAAATCGGGACTAGTGGCTGCTACGGAATTAATCTAGATAAACAACGCAATCACACTTTGCCCGACCAGGGAAACGAACGACCTCACTCAGCAGTAGCGCTTACGACGACTAAAATTCACTAGATCAACGATAATAATAATACACATGACTTCCTCAACACTTGAAAATAGAGAAACAGATTCCGAGCAGAAAGGCAAGTTAAATCTCAAACAGAGCTTCAACTCTTACATGCCGACGAAGTAATTACCACTTCAAATTCACCTCCATCATCAAGAGAACTTTATTACTAACAATTACAAACTTACGTAATAGTTTAATGCATTTCCTTCTAGAAATTTCCCTACGTAGTTGCTTACTTATTCTACTCCCTCCCTACTAATTTTGTATTGTGAAAGTCTGTGAGTTTGTATGTCTGTGGATCATGCATCAGATCATCACACAGATATTTAAAAAAAAACCAAAAAGAAAAACAACCGACTTCCGAAAAAACACTAAGTACAAGCTGAAAAATAACTTTAATTTCGGAAGTTGGTGTCTTTGGATATGTTTTTTAGTTTTTGTCACCGACTTCCGAAATTAAAGTTATTATTCAGCTTGTATTGATTTTTCGGAAGTCGGTGGTTTTTCTTTTTTGGAAAAAGTTTTTATTTTCCACTTTTTAGTTATGGTACCTACCCCACACCAATTCGTATATCACTACAGTTAGAAAATCTAGGCATACCGTGATATACAAAACCATTTCGACAGGCGTGGTGTTATGTTGAGTGATTGCGTAAATAATGCATATTTATGCGATAGTAGCAATCGCGGTGGATTTGCTGTCATTTTTTTAAGAGTTCCGTTTCTGGCTACGAAACTCATCATCAAATCTATATGAAATTTTAATAGGACCATTTCGGAATAAATCCCTTTCGGACAAAAAAAGAAATTTTACGAATCCGTCTATTTAAGACGGAGTTATGCCCGAACATACATTTTTTAGTAAACTTGTCGTATTGATAACCTCCTCCTTTTTGAAGTCGGTTAATAAACTCACGCCTTCTTCCAACGGTGGTAGACCCAGAGGTGCGGGTTGTTCGAAAGAGATACCGTGGCACCTGGCACACAGGTAACTGAAGGTACACGGGTGAGTTTTAGTCAGTAAAAGTCTGACACGCCCTCCTGCTCCACCCAGAGCGGGAAAAGTTATTTGGTGATTCCCCACCCAAAAAAAAAAAACGGTGGTAGACGGAAACAATGGAACGCAACCTGCTTCGATCTTCACATAGAAATCCATATTTTGTTTCATTTACGTTCATGCATCAAAAGCAGTGGGGGGTGGAATCAGTTGGTTGGGTTGTTTCGAGCCCTGACAGGCCCAATACATTATTTTTATTTTTATTTGTAATGCAATTATTTTAATGTGTAATGTTTTATTGTACTTACAAACAATAATTTCCTGAAATAAATTATTATTTAATTAATTTCATATAAATAAATTTACATTGTATTAATTATTTCATCAACACTGCTCTCAAAACGGTGTAGAAAAACATCGCGATAAAATCGGCATGTCTTAGGACCAAAACTTCGAAGACATATGACATCTACCAACACGCACTGGCCCCACTCCCTCCCGCAGAAGCCTATGTCCCAACAGTGGGAACATTATAGGTGGCTTATTACGTTCATACATCTAGTCATACATGCACGCCAGTTGCAAGTATTACCTGACCTTTAGAACATCACCAGTAAGGTCTCTATATGTCCATCATGGATTAAACGGATTTGGCACACGTATATTTTTATGGGCACACGGGTACAACATAAATGACCTGGATTAAGATAAAGGGTTCTTTTTAATCCCGGATGTATAGCCGACCACCTAATGAGGGTTTTCATGATTATTCAAGCCACCAGTTGGCGCCACTTTGACAAGAGGTCCGCCAGTTCGACAATGAACTTAAAATATTTGATGTCATTCGTTTCATTCTTTCGTTCACCATTCAGTCCGTAGGCGCTTTGACACTTTTGACAGGTGCCCGGACCTGACGTCTCAGTGCTGCCACCTAGTGAACGGCATTTCAGAAAACCCGCATTGCATTACAGTCTTGAGATAGAATGTCACTTGCTCGTCATAAAACCACAAGGTCTATTTTCTATGAGACAGCCAGATATTTTTCTTTTTTTTTTGGGAATCATACATAACAGGTTAACCTAGGAGGTTGTCAGCTGCTTAACCCGACTTGTCTATGGCTGCCTCAATAAATTAAGACTTCCAGCCAGGGCTTAGATATTTTTTTTTTATCACAATCCGAGATTTTCAAGGACATTCCATTGCTTCAAAGGTTTGAAAAATTCGCAACTGTCAAAGTGAAAGCAATTGCGAACTATTGCCATTTTATGTGTGTAACGGAATTACCATGCAAGAATTATGGTAAAGCAATTGATAAAGTCGACATTCTCTTGAGATATTTATAACGTTATTTTTGTTGCATGCGGGCGAAGCCGCAAGCAAAAGCTAGTCTTATATAAATTCACTAAGTGCTTGTAACTCTTCAACTATCAGTTCGCATAGAATTTCTTAACTCTGTAATTACTTTGCGTTGAAGTGTACGGAGTTCGCATCTTATAGTAAACTTTAGAGGCTTATTCTAATGGGCTTATTTCGGTATATCGGGAATTTTGGGAAACACTTGCAGTTACTTAAGAGTCTGCTAGTTGAATTTATTAGTAGGAAGGTTGTTTTTGTTGAAACTTTGAGAGGAACAAAACGTTGTTTGGAACTACTATTGGGAATTGTGTTACTAAGAACATAACTTCATGTTTTTAAATAATGTAAACTATGTATTGTGTGTAGGTATGTTAGCTGGCCCAGTAGTAACAGCCGCGACTTACGAGTTGTAGTTGGTAGGTTTGAACCCAGAAAGGCGCTGTACTTTGTGTCAATTATTTCATCGCCACTGCTCTCGAAAACGGTTAAGAGCGTTCATTCCACGCGGGCTGGCAATGGCGCATTTATAGCGGTTTTTCGTGATTATTTCATTAAATACAAACAAAAGTAAACATTTTTTTCAGCCATGCACTAGATCATTGGTATTTTCAAGTTTGTGTGCTATTAAAAAAAAAAAAAAATTGGTATTTGCTTATAAAAATCGACGCACCCTCAATTATTTTCTATTTGCATTAATTATGGCGATTAAATGTTTTTATTAAAGAGCAAATTGGCAATACTTTTGTTTGTATTTAATGAAATAATCACGAAAAACGACTATAAAGGCGTTGTTGCTAGCACGCGTGGAATGAATGCTCTTAAGCAAAATATCGTGAAGAAACCGGCATGTCCTGGAACCAAAAATTCGAAAACATGTGACATCTACCAACCCGCATTGGGGCGCGTGTTATAATAATACGTCATCATAATCAGCCTAGAATGTTCCCATTGCTGGGACACAGGCCTCCTTTCTGTGAGAGGGAGTGGGCCGTAATCCACCACGCTGGCCCAGTGCGGGTTGGTAGATGCCACAATATGTCTTAGAATTTTTGGTTTTAGGACATGCGGTTTACACGCCTGCCACCTGCTACGATCCTTATGCTGGTGCTCTTACACGGGCAATTTTTAAACAATTATTGCTCGGCAACACTGATGCATAAATCTGGATCAATTAAGTGGAGCAATCTGAAGAAACAACAACAAATTGCGGTTATGTTTCGGCAATATTGCTTCTGATTGCGCTATATATTTCATGAGTTGCCGGACATCCAATCGATTTGGAATTTTTTAGTAAATTTTCTTTCTTTCTCGTTTGTACATATAACTATGTCTCGTTTTTGCGAGAGGAACCAGCCGGCGGCGAAGGCTACTGGGGAGGCGCATTGTCTACTTTTTTAAGTTGCTCCATATTGCTCCATATGGTGTGGCTGTATCTCTGGCAACAGGTTGCTACATGTTGCCACTGCCCTAAATTGCTGGATGTAGTCGTGACGTCATAGTTGACGAGAAGTGCCCAAGATGGAGCAATTTTAGTTGCTCGTGTAAGGGCACCTTTACATACTCCTTTTGCCTCGTTTACGTTGGTAAATCTGGACATACAATCACGCCGAGAGACAATTATAATTATATTTCCTATCTAATGAATTATCTCCACAGTCATACATAGCTGTAACTGATAGACACAAATTAGTGCGGTAAACGTTTGAAACCGCTAGTCCGTGGCATTGCGTGCACTCGACGTGTGTTGCGGGATGCGCCCTAAATGCGGTCTGCACGTGTAAATGCTTCATACCCAGGTATTTTGAAAATACTATCGGAAATCTATCGTCATGGCAGAGTGTTTTGTTTATGAAAGTAGAACGTTGTTCTGATAAACTAGCTTTTGCTAACGGCTTCGCCCGCGTAATGGTCGAAAAACATCCCACGAGAACGTACTACCAGGATGAAAAGTATCCCAAATGTGTTAATTCAGGCTATAAACTATATGTGTGCCATACTTCATTCAAATCCCTTCAGCCGGTTTAGCATGATTGAGTACCAAACACATTATGGCAAAACCCCCCCTAATGGGAGAGGCCTATGTCCAGCAGTGGACGCCTTTCGGCTGGAATGATGAGTACCAAACACCCAAATCTAAACATTCAAACATCCACATTTATTATTCCAGTAACTGAGTCAGATAGGCATATAAAAAACTGGTATTTGGCTGCATCTGATTGGACTGGAAGCCTACGCTAACATAAGGGAGAACCTCGGGAACAGGCTACGCAAATTTATGTGCCCTCAGCTTTTCTAGGCATATTATTCTTTCACCTAAGCATTGTCTGGAAAGGCGTAAGGTACTGGGTCTGGTAGAAAGAAAACGTGCTGACGGCAGAGCACCAGCAAGATGTTTAGACGCAATCAAGATGGCTGTTGGAAGCAGCAGTTATTGAGCGGCCCCATTCCTTCGGCAATGGGGTCTTCTGACCGCATGACTTGGAGACACTTCTTACGTGTTCGTAATTGGAGCGACGAAGAAGAGAAGAGATGAATGTGAGTATTGGTCGATAATACCTAATAACAGATAGGTCAAAATATCCATTACGTAACAAAAAGGTTATCTTATGAAAAGGATTTTTGATGAATGATGGATAAATTAACCAAACGAAGCAAAGAGCAATGATCACTCAATCCCTTAACAAACGAAGAGATTACGCTGGATTTCCATTCGATTGATTCTGTGAACTGTTGCTCCAAATTTATGACATAATAAAGTACCTATAAATTAATATTCCAGGAATAAATCTGCACTGTAGGTACCGTAGAAATCGTGTTGATGATTTCGCTATAAATTCTATTAATAACTGCTGTTATACAGGGTGTCCGGTAATTAATGGATAACCTTGATATGGTTCCTGGTAGAACTAATGGCCATTAAGAAAAAACATTTTTTAATTGTATTTTTCTGTATCAAAATCCAAATAAAAACAACCGGATTCGACGACGACGAAAAAACAGTACAAAGTGAAAAATAACTTTAATTTCAGAAGGCGGTGACTAAAAATTTAAATACATTTTTTACAGAAAAAATACAAAAAAAAATGTTTTTTCTTAAATTAAGGCACACTAGACAGTAAAAAAGTAAACAAATCCACTCAACAAGAAAAAAAAATCACTTCTTTGCTTTTCTTCATCAAAGTGACCTCAGAATAGAAATTAAAATCGGCATGTATCAACAAAAAAGCCAACAAATAAATGCTATGTTGGGACCGTTCAGCGTGATGAAGCGATGCTTAAGCGCTTTAAAGCGATTTAAGCCAAAGGATTTTACGGCCGACAGATTTCAGATATCCACGCCTGCGGACAAGCTGACGGGGGTTATTACGTGTAGGGTTGGGCGATGAAAATTGGGATGGACATTTCATATCCAATATTGTCCCTGGCAATATTTTTAAGTTGACTCTCAGAAACTCTGGATTTCAACACCTAGCTTCTTCTTAGCTCGTTGATGGAAAACAAGTACGCATAGTTCGGAAAGAGCAATTTTATTTTGTTGGTTAACCTGATCCCGAGGTTACATATGGGGGATAACATGTAACATTAAAAAGTTAAAGCCGTTAGTTATAGGTAACTGGCGTCTGCTCATGGGGTCATCATCTACCTGGCCTTTTTGGCTAACTGTGTAAGGGTCGGCTTCCAGTAACAGGATGCAGCTGAATATGAATTACTACTCACAAATAAACTTCTTTGGAGAAGGAATAACCAACCAATAAAATCCCTACATATTTACAGCTTGAGAAGCAAAACGAAGTTTCAGAGAATACAGGGTTCCTATTACCTGTCTTGTGTTCATGATGGTTGTGAAAGATCTTCCTGTGAACAATGGAATTAGAGTACCATTTCAAGCAATAGCATCACCATACGTAATCTGCGCCCTGTCGTCGCCTGTGGACAGCGCGGACTGTTAGTCCGAAATTGCAAAACCGCGTGCGGTGGGCGCGCGCCACACCCTGGCGCCAATATTGGCACCAACGTATGCAAAGCGGGGCTTTAAGTATCTTTGTAGGTGTGTTATTGCGAATAGATTAAATTTTTTAGATGCTTTGGCTGATTAAAAAAAGGACGTGAAGGAAATATTTTTATTGTGATCTGCTTTTGTAGCAGTAAGATTTTTTTGAAAAATACGAACATTGTTTGAATGCATCGCCAGTAGAACGAGATTTTATTGTATTCCTGATATTATATTAGAAAAAGGACTTATACAGGCGATCATGACATGTTATATTTAGCCGTAGCTTAGAAGTTGCATATTTATACCTTTTGATCTACACACTATAACAAATACAACAGCAACAACATAAAAAAATCGAAAGCAAACTTCAAATACTTCAAGCATTTGAAGTTTGCGTTCGCAACAATAAAAAAATAATAAACAAAACAATCTGGCATCCCGCGGCATAAAAGCAATCCAGAGGTAACACTGCTCACCCCAGTGGTTGATAGCGCGTTTATACCGTGTAACGCGAGCTAAGTGAATCAAACTGTCGTTCTAGCCGCGTTACTAGGAGCTTGTTGAAAGAATAGGACGGATAAGATGTAAGATTGCTTCTCTTGACAAAAGCTATCTAAGCTAAAGAAATTGCTTTCTTGAAATAAAAAAATAAAAAAATTAATCTAAAAACCCGACAGCCTAAAAAGTGAACTTTAATTATTATTATTTTCTTAATTATAATAACTGGTTCTGGCCAGAATAATGGCTTTAATTTCAGTATTTTTTTAGTAAAATGTTTAAAATCGTTTAAACAGTCGACTCTGATAAAAAAAAAATCCTTTTGAAAGAATAACCACCTCAGTCTAAATTACTAAAATAACTTTTTTTTTTACTTTTCGTGTTTAAGACTACTCAAGGATGCATATATCCGTTACGGCTCAGAAAGCCTACCCTATCCTAAAGACACGTCTTCCCTAATATTACGGCGTCCCCAGGTCATCTCCTTGATATGCAATGGTCTCTGTAGGACCATCGAGCACGAGGCTTCATGGACTAGTGCAAATCCTGGGGTTCATTCGATAAATCGAGTCAGCAGGCTTAGCATGACGCTTTTTATTTCTACTCTACCGTAAAATAGATCCCGTCTGTCTACATTTCTCGGTACAAAACTGTCAAGTGTCTACACGGAAACATAATTTTTGTCTACTCTTCCGTCTACAAAAAGCTTCTCTATGGTTCTCGTGCTAAGCCTGGTCGTCAAACCACGATGAGGTCCGTTCATTTTATTCATTGTTTTCTTGTCGACGGTACTTTGTTTTTATGTTATTTGAGCCCGTACCGTCACGTTAGTTGCACTTGCAGCATCAGTAGCATTCCTTAGGCCATCCATTGTACTTGAAATAATTTAAATAAAAAAACCACGATCCATGTTAATCCTTTCGTAGGTATGCAACCTGTGCTTACTCTTTGCTTAATATCATCCCTTGCAGACGAGGGTGCAACTCCCTCCCTTTACAAAATCACTTTCACTTTTAATGTTCCTACACCTTTAATTTTTTTTTTTATATTCTACAGATTGTCTGTGAGCCTCTTTGTAAAAGTAATCTCATTATAGTACAATTTATTACAGTGTTTTGGATTAAAGTGGCAAAATTAAAAAATAATGTGTTTTAATGGGGTAGGCCGTGGGTTAGAACCCAGGCAGGTGCTTTAGTTTGTGATAATAATTTAATCACCACTGCTCTCAATACGGTGAAGGAAAACATCGTGAAGAAACTGGGGATGTCCTGGAACAAAAAATTCTAAGTCATGTGACATCTACTAACCCGCACAGGCCCATGTGGTAGATTAAAGCTCCAAGAATATTAAGAATATTCCAATCGCAACTAACTTAAGCCTAAGTTGCCAGTTATCATAAAACACTAACTTAGTTTGACTTTTACAAGGCCTTTGAAGTCTGAGTATCTTCTAAGTATACAAAACTAAAATAAAAGAAAAAGGGTTTTCTTCACAATCCTACATCATTTTTCAATCGCAAACTTTAAGGAAAATTAAATAATATCTCACACTCTAACAAAATTAAAATAACTTGGGAAAGATAAGAACACTATAAATTTTCTTTAAAATCCTTACCTACAGTTATATCTTGGGCACCGAGTCAGTTTAAGTGACTTAATTTTCAAAGGTAAAAAAAATGTTTATTAATTTTATTTAACTTTTTAGTATTTACTTAATAACTACCTAGTTTAGTAATTTCTATCAAATTTACATTTAATATTTTTGTAAAATAATATTTTATGATAGCAATTCTGAAAGCCGTGTCCAATTCCACATATGTATATGTATTCGACTGGGCTGTTTAGTTTTCATAGCAATGTGTGACCTGAATTCGCAATTAAGTCACGCTTTTCTGTGACTTAAGTAGTCGATTTTCACACTACAGTCACAGAAAAGCGTGACTCAAGTGCGATAAAGTAGTACATGATACTCGTAACTTAAGTAAGTAAGTCTATTAGCACCTTTGCACACTGACAAGTCGTTATTAACTGCACAGTGTTTATAACACGCATTTGTATATTAAGAAATTGTATATCTTAATGTATAGTTCCTCTCACATCCCTCGAAACAACTTCCCAGCTATTTTCTCAGACGTAAGTAGTACGTGCATACATAAACATACTCGTCCACTGGTCAGTGATTGATGACGCGTCTCCGACAAGACTGATGCAGTGTGCCGCTGACCTTACGTGGAACATCCTCCATCACGGCATTAGATTATTACTGGATCTAATAATGTTTTGTGTAGTTTATGTATTTAGTTTTATACATGAAAATTAGGAAAGAAAGAATGTAATTTTTGCTTCTCTTGTGTACTTTTTACAAGTTTGTAAACCTCATCGTCTCAGCCCGGAATTACGCACTGCTGGGGCTTCCCCCTTTTTGCGCCATACTTCTCGGTTCCGTGCGTCTCTCATCCATGTGTTTCCCGCAACTTTGACGATATCATCCTGGGTGGATGATATCGTCAAAGTTGCGGCAAACCTAGCTAGCTAGCTTTTTGTAAAGGGTAACTATGAAGCTAGCTATAGCTAGCTTCATAGTTACTTTTTCATTTATTTCAAAATTATTGTGAACTTCGGTAATGCTCGTCTAGTGGCAACCACTGATCTCTAAATATGTCTTATCTGCGGATAATGCAGTGGACTGCAACATTATTACTTAAGTTTTGTTAACCTTAATGTATTACATATATGTTGTAGTTGTAAATTATCCCTTAATAAATACAATTTAAAAAAAAACGCGCCTTTGGAAGGCCTTGGTTTCTTTGGCCTGACCTTGGCCACAGCTTTACTCCATCGGCCATTTCTTCGTCTAACAAGATGTCCTGCCCAACTCCACTTAAGGCGCATCGCCCTGTCCCCGGCGTCGAACACTTTCGACCAACGACAGCTTTCGGTGTCACGCATTCGATCTAGTAGAGTTATGCCAAGCATGGATTGGTCCATGACCCTTTATGCTAGTCGTATGCGATGGACAATTTCCTTTGTGAGCGTGACAGGTCATATAAGTTACTTCATATCATTGTTTATTTTATTTGACTGTAAAAACCTGATATTTTTTAATTTTTATTAATGAAACTTTCATTTATTGTTGAATGTTAATTACTTACCCATTATTGTATTGAATCAAGTTCTTCCAACTTAACAGACAGCTGTGCTGCTGAGGAGTTTATTGCGCCACTTTTTCTTCCCAGCTAAAGCACTAGGAATTGGTGAAGGACGGGCGTTTTGGGGGACTGTCTTATGTAATTTTGACGTACAAAATGTGCTGACTCTCAGTTTGAATAATTGACTTTTGATTTTGATTTGATTATGTCCATGTCTCGGTACCGTAGGTAATTGTTGGCAGGACACAAGAAAACCTGAGTAATGTTCAGAAACCTGTAAATAAAAGGAAACAAAACTGTTCTACAAATTGCGTAGCATTTCTGAATGATGGTATTAAATATAGATCTATATCAAAATTATAGTAAAGTTTATGAAGTCTGACATAAAAAATATTTTATTCTGCTTCTGAATGACCTGGCTTTATGAAAATGAACATAACTATTTGGAAATGTATGTGTCATCATCATCTATCTAGCCTTTTCCCAACTATGTTGTGGTCGGCTTCCAGTCTAACCGAAGGCAGCTGAATACTACTATTTTACATGGAGCGACTGCCAATCTGACCTCCACAACCCAGTTAATGGGTAACACAATACCCCATACTAAGACTGGTTGTCAGATTTTCGGGCTTCTGACGACCCGCAACGACTGTGAAAGATCCACGAATAACAGCCGATACCAACGGCTTAACTTTCTTTTCGAGGCACGAAGGGGTCTTGGTATGTAAAGATGTCACCCATCTACGACCAACCGCGGCAAGTGTAGCTTAACCTGTGATCGATCGACCAGCTTAACCTGTGATCGAGCGACCCGTACGGCTGGTATTACTTAGCGACAAGCCCCACCACATTCTAAATGTACGTGTGACCTCAGTAAAAGCTTTGATTCCCTCCAAAACATTCGACCTACGTCTATATAGTCATATATATAGTCGTATATATATAGTCTATGTTGTTAAAAAGTGTAATTATTATATCAACACAGCGTCTACTAATCTTGTAAGGCCTAATGAAGTTAAAAAATTATGATGCGTGCCCCAAATTGTATACTTTGCCTTTTAATTATTTCACGAGGCTACACCCTTTGGTATCAACCCTACAAATAATGAGGCAGCGTAGGTAAATGTAAACATGCAGCCCTGGTTATGTGTCTATGGTTACCGTATCCAAATGAGGCAATTCCGGAAGCAACATCAAGTTAATTTATATTATATTAATTTTCCTCCATCACTCCTTGCTTTTTACGTAACACTACTTATGAAAGGGTTAAGTTGAAATTCCACGTTGCCCCACACTAGGAATTTCTCCTGTATCGTGGGTGCGTTCACAAACATTTAAACCCACATACACAAATAGCCAGACCCGGAACAATTACTTGTAGGTCATACCAATATTTGTTCCGTGCGGGAATCGAACCCACGACACGCAGCGCAGCAGACAATCGCTTAACCGCTGCGCCAACCGTGCCGTTATTGTCCATATTTGGCACATAAAGAGTTTTTCATGACTTTCGGCGGAACGCATTGATGCCCCTCCCTGGATACGTCTTTCAAACGTCCTGGGATCCGTAGTAGCCGGATGCCAACAGTAACTTTGTTTTCTGAAACAAAATGGCCGCTAATGACCTAGTGGGTAATTTTTCAAATTTCCCTGCTATATATCGTGTTAAAAAATGTATGTTCCGAATTTAGTATACTTGCTCGGTATCAAAAAACTAACATTTTGCAAAAAAATAAGAAAATTTGAAAGATTTTAATTTTAGGTAAGTTCGATAAATTGCCAGTCCAAAGTCTGAGAAATGTGATGGAAAAGCTAACTTTGTCAATTACCTACGTAAACAGCTGATTCTAAAATCAGCTGTTTACGTAGGTAATTGACAAACCGCTCGTCTCGCTTGAGCGGCTGTTTGTGCCTACACGGTGTATGTAGGTATGGTGCGCATGTGCATATTTAATCATTAGTGCGTGGGGAAAATATTGCTTTTGCTCTTTGAAACGGATTGTTGTGTATAAATATTTTTTTTATGATTATGTTTTGTATGTCATTTTAAACAACTCCTTAAATTTCTAAACATATTTTTTTTTACATCTTTTTATAAGTTTTGCCATAAAGTTAAAACTTGAGGTAATGTTCACAATAATGAAAAGAGACAATCAACGACTCCTACAATTTTCCAAAACAAAAACTCTCATTGGTTTATAATAGATACCACGGTATAAATATTAACCAGCCAACAAGATAGCAGCAGGGTTTTAACTGCCAAGTCTCTGCCAGACAAGCACCACCACTTGTAGAGGCTCTATCCCACCCTAAATTTCCCACGAAAAACATGGAATAAACAAAACAAACTCTAAATATAATTGACTTAAACATAGATTTATTTAGCAACGGGTTGGTCGTTAATTTAAGCTTACACTAACTTGGGTGGAGCATCGTATCAAAGTTAATCTTTATCATGTTAAGTTTCGACCTTTGACCATTTCAGGAGTTTTTATACTATGCGACTTTTGCTGTTTCATTGGTTTAGTAGTCGCAAGGGTAACTGCTGAGCATGTCATCCAGGGTTCGATGCCGAGGTCGGGCAAAGTGTTATTGGGATTTTCTATCTAGAATTTGTCAGCAGGAACCCGGATTTGTGTCCAACCGGACCATAAGCTCGCCCCTTGGAAATCAAAATGATAGTAAAGCCCTTTTATTTCCTTAACATACAAATAAGTAACATTAGATCTATATAAGGTGAAAAAAAAATTATGTTTAGTAATTTAAACAGTTGTTTAAAATTACATTCAAAACATAATCACGAAAAAAATATTTATACACAACAATCCGTTTCAAAGATATGCAATATTTTCCCCACGCACTAATTATTAAATATGCACATGTGCACCGTATCTACACCGTGTAGGCACAGAGAGCCGCGCGAGCGAGACGAGCGCGTTGTCAAATACCGTAAACAGTTGATTCTAATTTTCCCATCATATTTCTTTGGCCTGGCAAATTTATCGAACTCACCTAAAATTAAAATCGCTCAATTTTTTTTGCAATATGTTATTTTTTGACACCCAGCAAGTACACGAAATTCGGAACATTAATTTTTTACCACCAATTATATATTTACAAAGTTTTTTTTACTCCTCCAACATTTTCCATGTCTTCGCTTTTTCGTCCAGTCTTTCCAGGTTTTTTTTTTATATTTTATTTATCCATCATTCTCTTGGGCATCCTCTAGAACGCTTGCCTCTTGGACAGAACCGATTAGTGACCAATTTTGTCCACCTTCCATCTGTCGATCTTGCCGCCCGCCCCTTATTACATTGAAGTTAAACATAATAGGCGAAATGTGGGTGCACTACCTCTGCCCATCCGTCTGGGGAAACAAGGTGTGATGTTATGTTACGCATGCGCCATTTTATAACTTTTGTTTCGCGACTTTTTGTTTCTGCGTGACCATGACGAAGCTAAAAGGGTTATGAAATGACGAGCGCTTTTGAGTGTGTTTTATTATTTTTCGTGGGGTCACTGTTTTTTCGGGTTGGTATCACATTTGAAGTAGGAAAGGAGGTAAAATTAATGTCATGTTTGCCTACCTTCTGCTAGCTTATGGCGGAATTTGATGAAAGTTCCTCAATAAAAGTAACGAATGTAGCCTTACTGAAAACACGGTTAGGTTTCGCTTTATAAGAAGACTGCAATTCTTTTTCTGCTTATTTTAGTAGTTTAGCTAACCGGTTAAGTGGGCGTCTAACTCGCTAACTAAGGGTTCGTACAAAAAACGAATAGTTTCCTTCTTTTTATAACTTGCCGTGGTTAAGCCATAGTAAAGCGCATTCCGTGAACATTTTCAACTGGGTACCTATTACTAACGCTGTAGGCTCGGCGATAATGAATTTATATGTACTTTAAAACTTTCATCATCAGGTTTTCTATAATCGCCACGCTTGGCAGGCGGGTTGGCGATCGCCATATGGTGGTAAAATATTTAGAGAACGCTGCTGCCCATCCTCTAGTAAGTCCCGTAGTCGCCTCTCACGACACCCACGGGAAGAAATGGGATGGTGATTGGTGCTACTCTTTACGTCCGGCATCTCAATTAACAAAACACTTTAATAACCTCCAAAGCAACCTTACCATCGTGTCGTACCCGTACCGTCCCACTAAAACCGCTTCCGACGGTAATTTAAAATGCATAAATCTCCTTGGCTCAGTCGGTCCGCTAACTGGATTCCCCCGAGTTTCAACTTTCCGTTTTATGAATAGGTAATCGTTTGCGATGCGATATCTAGTGGACAGGGATGTTATTTATCTACGTCCAGAATATGATCCCTGTTAGGGTATGTGCGCACTAGTTATGATGAGTTATGTATGGCATTATGTTATGTTCTCCGTGTTTTTTTTTGTCATAATAATGGTGTTACATGAAACCATGGCAAACGTATTTTTGGAACGTTTAAAATCTCCGTAAAAACACACATAAACTCACGCCTTCTTCACACGTGGTAGGCCGAAACTTTAGAACCCACTACAGAATCTTTAAATAATCCTTATTCCTTGTTTACGTTCACACATCGTTGACTATGCTGTGCTCTGGCCCTAGTGTGAGTTTCATTTAACCATCTCAATCAAACGCATCGAGCGCGTTCAGCGCTCCGATTGGTCTGTCACCAACCCAGAGCCAATCGGAGCGCCAAACGCGCTCGATGCGTTTGATCGAGATGGTTAAGGCGGAGATTTCTGGAAAACGCTCATAAAGGTGTTTTTTTAAAGCTGTGTATCTCTTTAACCGTAAATAATTTTGAAAGCAAAAAAAATATATGAAATATTCAAGTTATTTTTGCATACAGTGATGGAACTCAAAACATAATTAAACATACTTTAATGCATGAAGAAAATCATCAAAGTCACCTCTTAATTATCTTTAAAATCGTTTATCCCTTCAATAACAGTTAGAAACAAAATTAAAAATATAGCATAAAATTCCAAATGCCAAACTGCATCCAGTGATGGATTATTTATTATTAAATAGTTAATATCTAATGTTATACGATTTTATTTGCATTTTTACGACATACGCTTGCTCATTTGTTATTCAAGGCTTGTGGCTAAGTAACAATAGCTGCACGGGTCGATCGCTCAGGTTAAGCTACGCTTGCCGCGGTTGGTCCGTGGATGGGTGACCATCTTTACATACCAATACTCCTCCGTGTCTCGGAAAGCACGCTAAGCCGTTGGGCCCGGCTGTCATTTGTGGATCTTTGGCAGTCGTTACGGGTCGTCGGAAGCCCGAAACTCTGACAACCAGTCTTACCAAGGAGTATCGTGTTACCCAGTAACTGGGTTGAGTTTGGAGGTCAGATAGGCAGTCACTCCATGTAAAATACTGGTATTCAGCTGCATCCGGTTAGACTGGAAGCCGACCCCAACATAGTTGGGAAAAGGCTAGGCAGATGATGATGACCAGGGCCTTAAAAGAAACTCACACTAAGGCCTCTGGTGCGTACGCTTAGGTATGCTTGGAACAGAGTGTGGAGTGCGGCAAAAGAAGCATGATAGTAGAATATAGTAGAATAAATGCTGTGAAAATGCGTTCCTTGCGAAGAATGTGTGATGTGACTATGGTTCTATGATTGATAGATAGGCTGAGGAATGCTGTGATAATGCATACGGTTTAAAATAAGAAAAGTAACAAAAATTGTAAAGCTTAGATGGTTTAGTCATGTTGTGAGAATGAATTAAGGGCGATTATTAAACGGTTACAACGCAGATGTGAATGAAAACGTTGGGAGGGGACGCCCTAGGAGGACATAATAGAGTGACCTTAGTGATGATGTTCTTCAAAAAGGCGTGCGTGTAGGACCATAATATGTTCAAAATCTAGTCTCAGTCTAATCTCAGTTTCAATCACAGGTGAAGAGCGTACGTTTTTGCCAGGGGTGCGGGTTGTTTGAAAGAGATACCGTCGCCCCTGGCACACAGGCAACTGAGGGAACATGGGTGGGTTTTAGTCAGTAAAAGTTTGACACGCCCTCCTGCTTCACCCAGAGCGGGAGAAGTTATTTGATGATTTCCCAACTACAAAAATAATAAAAGGGAACGTTTTAGGGAACAGTCTTATGTAATTTTTACGTTCAAAAAGTGCTGTTTCTTTGCCCAATTTAAAAATTAGGAAATCTCGAAGTGGCTGGTTGACACTTCCCGTGACCCAAGGGCTGGTTTTTACCTCGGCCAGAGGCTGAGCATTGCTATACAACGTGGCAATGCCGCCAGTCTCTAAGGTACTTTACCAGTCGACAGCGATGCGGATGAGTTTTTCGACGCTTTGTTTTAGTTTGTTCGTTTTAGTTAAGTTAGGATATAGTAAATTTGTATTTTTTTTTTAAATTTGAATAGACTACTTTTGTTTTTCATTTTTAAACATGTCAAAAATACCTTTAAATTCCCTGACAGATAGAAACTGATATTAGATTGCGACTTGATTTTGACCGTTTTTAATTACGAGAATTGGCTTTCAGGTAGGTCAACAACTATTAATATAGACTGATTTTCACCATTTTCTGTTTAATATTCTTTCATTCTAAAAAGCAGGGTACCTTATACTTTTAATATCTTTGTGTCTTCAGATGACCATGAATGGAATAATATACGTTGAACATTTTGCCATCTGCGTTGACAATAATGCGAACACTGCTCCTAAATGAATTAAATGCGAAACACTTGACAACAATTTCTGCGAAATTAGAAAAACGTAGGTACCTATCCACTTTAAACAAGAGGGTTTTTCAAATCTTAATCAACTTCTTCAAATAAAACTGAGACGTAAACAATCCTCCCTCCCTTAATTTTAAAGGCAAAACACTCTATAAAATAGCTGCAAACAAATCTAAAAAATCACTTTAAAAAGAAATGGACTGACACCTATCTGCCCCATTCGTCACGCCGTGTCAACAGTCATGTGAAACACCCCTATTTTACATTTAATTGCATTTCTTTGTCGATCTCCCTGTTAATCTGGATGCACCCTTATCCTTTGCAAACTCCAATTCACGATGACCTTCCTCATTCTTCTTCATACATCAGCTTTACATTCATTTGCGGGGTAAATGGTCGATAGGCGAGAGGGCCACATAAACTGGTTGTGTCTAGACGATGTTTGATATCTAAAAGTATGTGTTAGGCAATGTTTGTGGATACACTCAGTTCGATTTCGTGTGCTTAATATTTTGTGAAGTAGTGTGGATATTGAATCTGGTGATGCTGGGAGTTATCTATATTTTTTTCGTAATATTCTTATTGATTTTTTTGGAATTTGTCTTTGCAACGTTGTAATAGGATCGACTTCTAAAAAATCCAACTACATTAAGGGTGGCAGGGAGACATCGACGCGTAACCTTGAATTCAACATTATTCTTCGGGTATAAAAAATTATATTCTATTTCATAGAAAAGTGCAAAACCTACGATGACAGAGTAAAAATAATCATCTGTAAAGAATTCCAAGGGGGCTCAGAACCATGAACTGAATTGATGGTAACAGCTTGTGCGTCCATGGGTGCGGGTTGTTCGAAAGAAATACCGCGGCCCCTGGGACACAGGCAACTGGAGGAACACGGGGCAGGTTTTAGTCAATAAAATTCTGACACACCTCTCCCGTTCCGCCCAGAGCGCGATCAGTTATTTGAAGATTTGCCACCCCAAAAATAAACAAAAAATAAAAAAACTATTTGTGCGTCGATGTCCCTGCCACCCTATATGTGTGTTGATGGCAGGCGAATCATTTATTTTTTATTTTATTTTTATTACCAAATGGGCCTGCTCTTGACCTCTCTCCTCAAAACGTTACCGCAGCAAAATCTTAAATAACTGAAGGACCATAACACACAAATTTTGCTATAAGCAAACATTTACTACGCAACAAAAGCTGTTTTTGGTTCCGGGCTGAACTAAATTTTTGAAAACGTTTAAACCGTTACTCAAATAAAATCTGTTTTTCTCAAATAACTTTAAAACTAAAATTAAAACAAATTTTGCTATTAGTAAACAAATTGCTCCTCATGATACACTAATTATTTGTTACAGTTCTCAACTCTCTGAAGTACAACATTTTGCCAGGGTAATGCACACCCCGCGTGGTGGGCTACGGCCCGCTCCCTCTCACAGAGAGGACGGCTATGTCCCAGCAGTGGGAACGTTATATGCTGATTATGCTATTATACTTATGCTATAACAATTAATAGTTACAATGCATCTCACTAATGCACAATAAATTAATTTAATTTATCCTAATATGTAAATCCGTGTGGTGCCGGACGTAAAAGAATAGCGCCATCCAATTCTTCCCGTGGGTGTCGTAGAAGGGACTAAGGGACTTACTAGAGAATGGGCAGCAGCGTTCTCTAAGCATTGTACCACCATACTGCGATCGCCAACCCTCCTGCCAAGCGTGGCGATTATGGCAAACCCCCCACCAAAAAACCGGTTGAGGTGGCCGTGTTTGGGGGAGGCCTGTGTCCAGCAGTGGACGTCTTTCGGCTGAAATGATGATGATAATTATACCAATATGTTTAATCGAATCCGTCGAAAAACAATCGTTAAAACAATTTAAATATCCAATACAACCTAAAGTCCTTCGTTTGTAATTATTTTAATGAAACGATCCGAGTCAATCGGTTTTTTATTAATAATTTAATTTCGCCCGAAGCTAGAGCTTGTTAACGATGCCCACTCGAATGAATCCGCTTGTTATTTATAAAGTTTTAATCGAATCATTCATGGCAGACGAGGTACCTATGTGATTGATTCGTTCATTATATTATATTTTTCTCTATTAATTTTGACAAGTTATTTTCAGACTCAATCAAGGTTGAGTCTGAAAATAACTTGTCAAAATTGCCCAAAGCCCGAAGAATTGCCAAACTTAAGTGGCAGTGCACATCACACATTGCTCGCAGAACAGACGGCCGATAGGACCAAAAGGTTCTGGAGTGATGCCCGCTTGCTGGAAGACGTAGCGTTGGAAGGCCTCCCACTAGGTGGACCTATGACCTGGTGAAGGCCGCAGGAATGCACGGGATGCGAGAAGCACAGAACCGGTCGAAGTAGCGGTGTTTGGGGGAGGTCCAGGTTCAGCAGTGTACAAACGTTTTTCGGCTGAAGTGATGATAATGATGATGAACCTAGAAGGTTTTTCCAAGAACCTGTGACCAACCATTTTTTCGGAAAATTTGTCTGTATTTTACATAGTAACATAATATACGCATGCATTATAAATATGTAGTTTTAACTATTTTTATGGTGTGGTACAAGACAATCAAACCGAACAACTTTCTCCATGGAACCAATATCGTAATCGGTTTTCTAGTTTTGTGTGGTTCGGTAATGAAATTTTGTATCGGACAGTTGTCTGTTGTTTGACTACATTCTTTAATATAACCACATCTTTCTGATACAACTCCTTGTCAGACAGCGACCTGAACTGTCCATTCTCCAATGGACAGGTCAGGTCGCTGTCTAGCTGGACAGGTCCACTCAATCTGTGTGGTTCTTACCTCAAAAGACCATTTCAGACAGCAATCTTCATGTTCTTCACATGATCTCACCAAGATTAATTCTAGCTTTTCAAAAAGACTGTGACCTCTGACTTGTTACGGCCTTCTCAGAGTAGTCATGTAGGAAACGCCGACCTCGTCTAGTTTTAAAAATATGATAGACGTGTAAAAGTGTTTGTGCAAACCTACTTTCATAAATAAAAACATTTATCATTTGAATCAACACTAATGGAAAACCTCTGTTTTAATTAATAGAAAATTCCAAACAGATTTCTCAGAATAACATAGCAGAGTACTTTGAGAAATATGCTGATATTACAAATAAGTGCTCATTTTTTTGCAATACATCAGTTCAATTAGTTAAATATCCGTATTACTTTTGTGTTGCTGTACAGCACATCTATTTACCCGACTGCTCCAGAAGGAGGGTTATGTTTTGCGAGAGTATGTATGTATGTATATGTTACGGCTAATACCCGAAGTGCGGCTACACCTAGTTTTAGCCGGTTAGAACTAGGTGTAGCCACGTACTCTTGGTTAAACCTAGTACGAGCCGATTGTTTTCGGGTAAAACTAGGTCTAGCCTTCATCATGCCGGCTACAACTAGGTCCAGCCATTCCCTGTTGGATAAAACTAGGTCTATCCGATATCATTCCGGCTAGAACTAGGTCCAGACAATCCCTGTTGGATAAAACTTAGATGCGTGTCCCGCCAAGCCTTCCGCCCCGCGTCACACTCATGACTCACAGCATCTGCAGCAGCGGCGCGGGGTGGAGGGCATAGCGAGGCACGCGCCTCTGCAGGTTGTGAGCGCCAGGTGCTGCTGATCTACTGCAGGTCTACTAGCGAGTGTGACTCACAGCGTCTGCAGCAGCAGCGCGTGTCTTAGTTTTATCTAACAGGGATTGGCTGTACATAGTTGTAGCTGGCATGCTATCGGCAGAGCTTTTTTAGATATTAAAAAAACATCCAATAAAAAGAAACGTAGAGAGTTTTTTTATTCTTATAAATCACATTGTAATAATTAACACAAATTATTAGGAGTACAATTTTTTATATAATAGGAACAATCAGGAACATTTTTTTAACAACAGACAATAAGTAGTTGCATATTATAATTTAAAGAATGTTATTATAATTATAAATCACACTTTTATAAAGTAACATAAACTATTTATTAGAACAACTTAAACTTGAGTGACATTTTGAGTTGCACAAAATACCAGCAGCTTTGCAGAGGCACTTTTTGTTGCCACATTTGGTTTTGCAGTGGCATCTTTTATAGCCTTGCCCACCAGAGGTCAGGCCAGGCGCCTGTTACTTGTTTCAACTTGTTTGCATCTAGTTTTATCCAACAGGGAATGGCTGGACCTAGTTGTAGCCGGCATGATGAAGGCTAGACCTAGTTTTACCCGAAAACAATCGGCTCGTACTAGGTTTAACCAAGAGTAAGTGGCTACACCTAGTTCTAACCGGCTAAAACTAGGTGTAGCCGCACTTCGGGTATTAGCCGTAACATATATATGTATGTATAATTGTTTGGCACGCTCTGCAGCCTGAACGGCTCGATGGATTTTAGCTTGAGAGGTGTCGTTAGATTCGTATTTACTGTGAGAGTGACACTGAGTATATCAAAATAAAGAAAAAAAATGGCGGATTTTTGGCACCAAATTCATTTGGTATGAAGACTTTACCTACCTACGTGCAGAGACCTGTCAATAGTGTCCATCCCTAGCAGTAAAAGGACTACAGTGCCATTCTGTAAAATTCTCGTCGTGATAACTTAGGTGAAGTGAGCTTAAAGTAAGCTGTTATGAGTATCATCAATGCCTAGTGACAGATGGAATGACAGCTCACCTCTACGTTCTCACGGTGAGATTTTAACAGAATAGATCGGCAGCTCACTTCACCTAAGTTTTCACGTTGAGATTTTTACTGAATAGACTGAATGTATGTGTAGGTATATCACACCCATAACCTAAACAATCATCCACACACACACACACTTCCCTGCCATCTAGCGTACGGCAGTCGTGGATTGCAGCTGAAAACCAGCGTCAGGTGGCACTCCTGGTATTGTGATCTGACATTATGCTGAGCTAAGGCCTTTTTGACATTTTAATCATTGTTTTCTTTTCGTTTGCTGTAATGTCAAATGCGGTGACATTTCAATTATTTTCTTCATCCACTTGAAATCATTGTTGCACCTTTTTAAATCATCTTCATTACCGTCCTGTGCCTCAAAAAAAGACACAAAAATCTTCAAAAACCTATGCCTTCAATCTATTTAACCCGTCGCCCGCCTCCCCGACACAATCACTCACGGATGGCGACACAACCCTATCGCGCCTGCACACGCACTGCATTCACTGAGTTTTAATTGTATTTAATCGTTCTGCTGTTTTTATTGCTAAGAATAGGAGAGGGTTATGATTTACACATACATTTACATTTTGACAGATTGCATGTGGATGGAGCGGGCTTAGATACTAGGAGTTTATGTAGCTCTTTGCTGTCTTTTCTCGTTGCCCTTAAGTTCTCCCACTAGAAAGAAACTGTATCTGTGTAAAATAGCAGAGTCACTTTTGATGATTGAACTCGTTCATTTTTATTCTCAATCCAATAATTGCAACAATTCAAAAAATCGAAAGGAGAATTGTCGCTACCTATATACCTGTCGCAATCTCTAAACAACTATAATAATCTATAAGTATTCAATCATAAGGTACCTACTGACTTCTTTTCACCGTTCAGTATCCTTTTTAGGGTTCCGTACCCAAAGGGTAACCAACGGAACTCTTTGCCTAAGTCTCCGCTGTCCGTCTGTCCATCAGCGGGCTGTATCTCATAATACGTAATAAGTAGACAGTTGAAATTTTCACAGAATGTGTATTTCTGTTGCCGCTATAACAACAAAAATAAAAATTGAAATAAATTTAAAAATTAAAGGGTCTCCATACAATAATCGTGATTTTTTCGGCGTATTTTGTCTTGTGGTACGAAAACTTTCGTGTGCGACTCCGACTCGCATTTGGCCGATTTAAAAAAAAAAATCCAAACTCAATAATTGTCAAAAACATTGTTTGTTTGTATTTGAACCAATGCGCAGCGTCCAAAACTTAACCCAAAAAAGCTTCCACAACTTGTCAATATTTCAAACCTCCACACTATCGTTCAAGCTAAACCAACATGACCTAACTCCTTTTCCAATTTACGTGTAAACACGGTTATTCGGTTATTTGGTTCATTCGCCGACACCCAGGAATTCGTCAATGAAGGTAATCATCGGACGTCGACCTCAGGGGGACTGACTGATCAATATTTTCGGTCTTCGGTTCGGTTTGACAGTTCTCGATAGGTCATTTGTGTGACAGGTGAAATGGAAGACAATTATTTTCCAGAATACGGAAGTTTGGAATAAAATTATATTTAAAATTTTGCGTTACTTTTAATCACCTTGAAAACAGTTTATTTGCTGTTTGAAATTAGTTTTACGGAATACTTATTTCTCAAGTTTCTTCAATCTTGTCAAGTTAATCGTTTACCGATATTTTAACACAGTGAGCCAAGCACGAAAGCTCGGAGTATACGTAACCCAAAAATCGAACCCAATTTAAATTAAATTAAGAAGAAACACTCGTTTCGAACAAACGATTTAGTTGTTTATATCCAATACCTTGAAACGAGCAATTCTTGTTTATATGTATATTTATAATCTGAATCTCGAAAACAGCTCGAACGATTTTCATGAAATTTAGTATGCAGGGGATTTCGGGGGAGATACATCGATCTAGCTAGGTTTCATTTTTATAAAACGACAAACCAAAAAAAAAACGAGCTCAGCTCGGTCATCCAAATATTATTACTATAATCAGACTAAGTAATTGTGTTTGTGCATTTTTTATAACCTTAAATGCCATAGGATAGTTGTATTTCCGATTAAAAAATCGTTCGAATTTACGTTCGTGCCAGCTCTAGTCAACAATTTTTGGCCGTGAGAAGTGCTACCTATCTAAACAAACGTGGTGTGTATCCCAGAAAAAGCCAAGTCACACAGCACTCCACATAATTTCAACTATCACGCATCCTGTCAGCTGAAAGACGTCCACTGCTGGACAAGAGCCTCCCCCAAAACGGGGGGATTTGCCATAATCGTTACGCTTGGCAGGCGGGTTGGCGATCGCAGTAAGGTCGTCAAATGCATAGAGAACGCTGCTGCCCATTCTCTAGTAAGTCCCTTAGTCGCCTTCTACGACACCCACGGGAAGAAATGGGATGGTGCTATTCTTTTACGTCCGGCACCACACGGATCACGCATAATAAGCTTAAAATGTTCCCACTTCTGGGAAACAAGCCTCTTCTGTGTAAGAGGGAGGAGGCCGTAATCCACTAGGCGGGCAGTGCGGGTTGGTAGATGTCACATGTCTTCGAATGATTGGTTCTAGGACATGCTGGTTTCCTCACGATGTTTTCCTTCACCGCTTAGGAAGCAGTGGCGATGAAATAATTTACACAAAGTAAAGTGTCTCTAAGGGTACGAACCTACGACTTACAACGTGTAAGTCGGCAGTTACCAAAATTTAAAAAAGAACTATTAATACTAATTACATTTAATCGAAAGTGTTCTAAAAGCTATTAAGTAATTAAATCATTATCTATGATTGCTTTCATTAAAGCCGAGTCATCTATTACTGTATTACTACACTCGTGACCCATTTTAACGCGTAAATAATGCAGTGAATAGACTTAGTGGGTCATGTGAGTATTATTATTATGGGCTTTTGAATAAGTATTTTAACATAGTAATTACTATGAAATAGCTGAAAAGAAGTAGAACTCGAAAAAGATTTAAAAAATTGTTAAAACGTTCAATTTAATCTTTTTTTATTAGTCCATCCCGCTCCCGGGCAGAGACCTCCCTCCTCGCCTTCCATCTTTCGCGAGCACGTGCGTCCTCCTTCCAGTTTTAACGGAACCTATCCAGCTCGTCACGTCATCTCCTAGGTGGACTGTCGCGACCCCGCATCACTGTTTCAAGGCCCCTCAGCATTTCAGTTGAAACACGTCCACTACTGGACATAGGCCTCCCCCAAGCTCCGCCACTTCGACCGGTTCTGTGCTTCCCGCATGACTCTTGCGGCCCTCACAAGATCATCGGTCCACCTTGTGGGAGGCCTTCCAACTTTACGTCTTCCAGTACGCGGTTGCCACTCCAGAACTTTTCAGCCCCATCGGCCATCTGTTCTGCGAGCAATGTGCCTTGGCCACTGCCACTTAAATTTGACAATTCTTCGGGCTATGTCGGTACCTTGGTTCTCCAGCGGATCTCTTAATTCCTGATTTGATCACGTAGGGAAACTTCAAGCATAACCTTCTCTATTGCCCTTTGTGTGACTTTAAGCCTTCTTATGAGGCCCATTGTGAGCGACCACGTTTCTGTTCCATATGTTATCACTGGCAACACGCACTGGTCAAAGACTTTCGTCTTGAGATACTGTGGTATGTCGGATGAGAAGATATTGCGAAACTTCTAGAACGCTGCCCAGCCGAGTCGGATTCGACGATTGATCTCTTTCTTGAAATTGGACATACCTAACTGAGCTGTTTGTCCTAGGTAAACGTACTCGTCCACAACTTCGAGTGCACCGCCTCCGACCGTTATGAGAGTGGGTGTTACATGGGCATTGGACATGAGCAACGCACCGCATGAGCAGGGCACCTCTTCTGTGCCATTAGGGCCCACAGTTTGTTTAGCATACGGCAGACATATCGTGCCCAGTCCCATTAAAATTGGGCAGCCTTTTGAGCCACGTCAGTTATCATTGTTTTGGAGTGCAGTATCGTGCTTCAAGCAAGATCCATTAATTTAACGACTAGTATACTTCGCTCCATTGCTCGTTGGCAGACCTTGAGTTTGGACTTCTGGATGTTAGTCATAGCCCAAGTCTGTGCACCATAGGTAAAGACGGAAAGAACACACATGTCTATGAGCCCGCGTTTTAGTGCCATAGGTAACTCAACCTTGAATAGTTCCTTTAAGGATTTAAGGACCAGTAGTTATTCCGGTTGATTTCTGTTCGTATTGTGATTTCTTTATCTTGGAAATAAACTAATTTAATGTTACTCATCTACTTTTCAATTATTTTAGCTTTAAGGTAGCTATTTACCTATTTAAAAAGTCTCCATGAGTAACAAAACCTCACTGAGTTAGGCTCTTGAGCTATTCTTGTATCAAAGCTTGTCTACAGGATGGCAGGGATATCGACACACAATCTGAAACCATGGATTCTGCACTGATTCTAGACGTAGCATAGAAAGTGAGTAGTTATAAAAAAACATCAGCTCTCACCTCATTATCTTTCAGCCGAAAGACGTCCACTGCTGGACTTAGGCCTCCCTCAAGCTCCGCCACTTCGACCGGTTCTGTGCTTCCTGCATCCAAATGACTCCTGCGGCCCTCACAAGGTCAGCTGTCCACCTGGTGGGAGGCCTTCCAACTTTACGTCTTCCGGTGCGCGGTCGCCACTCCAGAACTTTTCGGCTCCATCGGCCATCTGTTCTGCGAGCAATGTGCGCTGCCCACTGCCACTTAAGTCAATTCTTCGGGCTATGTCGGTTACCTTGGTTCTCCTACGGATCTCTTCATTCCTAATTCGATCACGAAGGGAAACTCCAAGCATAGCCCTCTCCATTGCCCTTTGGGTGACTTTAAGCCATCTTATGAGGCCCATTGTGAACGAGCACGTTTCGGTTCCATAGAGAGTAAAATGTTTTTTGTTGAGGACGATATTCTTGTAGCATGTATATTCCTTTTTCCTTTTTATATATTTTTTATTTTTGATATTCCTGTGTTCTGTCACATTTACATTAAATTATATTATTTTCTATAAGTTCGCTGTACCAGTATAGTGTCCTAATAATTGTTTGATGCACTGGGCGACGTTATTACGTCAAAGCCGGCTGTCGCTGAAAACCAGCGCTAGAGCTCTGTCTTGCATAGGGTCGCAGCATAATGCTGAGCGACAGCCGTTTTGCGTGGATGTGACGCATGTTTCCCTCAACCTTTTTTTATTTTTGTGTGTTCCTATTCTTTTATGCGTCATAATTACCGCAAATAAACGTATTTTTTTCTTTCTTTCTATATGTCACCACCGACAACACGCACTGGTCGAAGACTTTCGTCTTGAGACACTTCGGCATCTGTGACAAGAAGATATTGCGAAGCTTCCCGAACGCTGTCCAAACGAGTTGGATTCGACGATTGTCCTCTTTCTCGAAGTTGGATCTATCTAACTGGACAGTTTGTCCAAGGTAAACGTACTCGTCCAAGACTTCGAGTGCAGCGCCTCCGACCGTTATGAGAGTGTTTTCACCTATAAGAGTGCAATACCTACGCGGTCAAAATGTATGGAACAGCAATGTTTTTTAAAACCGATAAAAACTTTCAACGCTTGGGGATTCAGAATCATGTACTCTGTATAGCTTTTCAAACGTCTTTGTTGAATAAACTTCTTTTCTGAACAACATTTTGTTCAACATGATCCGATTATGAACTTAAAATCGTAAGGTATATTTAACAACGTCTACCACCTCAAGATATTAATGTATTTCCACGCAAAGGTCAGTTCATCCACACGTTGTATATCAAACCATTAAATATGCAACAAATAAAAATGGACGCAATAGGTACATTGGCGTTCGACCACCAACATTGGTCATAATAAATTATTCAAATGTTACACAAGTCGAATTCGTGTCAATTTTCCTGTAATTTGCCTAATCGCCTGTAAATTGTCATCGTGGTAATATGCTACTTTTAATAGACTTATAACTACAGTTGTTTCAAGCTGTTAGTTCAGGAAACTTCGTAGATAGGTACTTTGACTCAATTAAAGGAACGAAATTAACTAGATTATAGCATAATTTTGTATTGTTAACAATTTCACATGTGGGTGATTAAATACTTCTATGTACTGTAGTTACTTCTCCTTTGGTGATTTCTCAAAAATTGAAATGAAATGTTAATTTATGTAACCTAGATCTCTAAGGGTTGATTTTTCAATAGTCAGATAACTTTTCTCTGAGGAGTAAATGTCGATTTGACAGCTTTTGTACCTATAGAAAATATGGCAAATTGTCAGATTTATTATTCAGATAAAAGTTATCTGACTATTGAAAAACCAGCCATAAGACACTTTTACACGTCAATATTTTGTGGGTCAATAATTTAAAACTAGATGGCGCCGCCATTTCCTAGCTGACTGATTCCTAAGAAAAAAATCCGAATCAAAACATGTCAGGTCATGGTCTCTTATATAGTCCAAACATTATTATTATTAGAATTTATATAAGTCTAGCAATGCAGAGCAATAATGTTGCGTGGAAGTTTATATGGCGTCATTGCAATCATCTTCTTTCCATTCAATCAAAGGATTCTGCAAGAGTTTTCTTTAATGTATAATGTACGGTGATGGCTCCTTGAGCACCCATTTTAAAATATTTCTACAGGTACAAGGTTTATTAAAACTTATACTATAAGAAAAAAAATGCTGGTCCAATGTTTATACTAGCTTTTACCCGCGACTTTTTCTGCGATCCATAGTAAAAAGTAGCCTGTGTCCTTACCCAGGTCATAGTTTATCTTTACATAAACTTACTTTCGCACAATATTGGTTAGAATAACACTCGTAACAAAAGTCGTTCATGCTAATGAGTGCAATGACCTTCTAAGAGGCTTTCAGTTATTTCAATTACAACTTGTTATTTCCAATGTAGATACATTCTAATCTAGAACCCAACATTTTCCTTCAAAATCGTGTAAGCAAACACTTGGACCGTTCAATCTTCGCAAGGGTCCCCGTGCCTCGGGGCCGTTGTCAGGGAAATTGCATTCTGGACCCGGGGCCCCTACAAGGGTTCCTCACTACAACGAGGATCCCAATCCTACAATGGAACTGCTTAAACTAGGAATAGGGTACAAAAGTTTTATTTGTGTAAATTGTTAATGGGATTTGCATTTTTAAATTGTTGAAAGCCTTTCTGAATTGTGTTACTTTTAGATTGTTTATTAGGTACAGTTACCAAAAGAGACAAGGAACCAAAGTCGTTGGAAGTCGGAGGAGTTGAAGTTTATTAAGAAACTGATTAATGTTTATGAATTAATTTAAATTAAATTAATAGAAAACAAACACATCATTTATCAAATTATATTTCATTCGGTTTATTACTAAACTTCATTTATGTCCGACGACCCTGTTTAATTATCTCTTTTGGTGACTGTACTACACCTACCACAATCAAAATACAATAAAAAATCTTTCCAAATCAAGTCGAAATAAAATTCATAATTTATGAACTCCATAGTCTCCGTAGTCATATCAAAAACTTACGAAACTCTTAGTTAATGTGATGCATGATTTGTACAGCAAACTTAGTAATTTGCTATCGATTCTAAGCACCGTACTTGATACTTCGACATTAATTTCATACAATATAGTGAACTAGGCCAATCTTGAGCGATTCCCAATTCTGCTCCAATAGAAATCCGGGAAATGTTATTGGAAAGGCAACGTTTTGAGAGGGAACGGTCACTTCGTCAATTTGCTAATAACTTTAACTACGTCTTGTATTTCCTAATCGATCGGGTAAATTTTACAGTAATATCAATCATAAATATGGTACCAATCACGTTCATTTTACATTTTAGTTGCGAAAACATGCTCCAGTAATTTATATGTAGGTATAGTTACCTAGACAAAAAATTGTTTCAAGCGTGTTTATGTGGGAAGTAGCTAAGTAACCCAAAATAGGTAGGTAGGTAGGTAGGTAACCCAAAATTTGTTACGTTTATTGCAATTGCAGGCCAGGCTGTAAGTTGACCAAAACTGTAATTCGCGACGGTAACACGTATATTTACAGAATTATAATCATGAAAATCAGCAATACAACGCTCTAAGTTCATTTAATCCCATTGAATGAATATTTCATGAAAAAGTCATGAATTTCGCGGGAAAAGAAGTAGCGCAAAAAAATCCCCAGCAGAACGCAGCTCTTTAGCATTAAACGCAATAAGTGCAAGATGGCCTAAATGTTTTTAATAGGATAAAATCCGGATAGTTGCCACACTTTTCGAAATCACTCTATATCTCTTAGAACAAAAACCAAAAATACTTCACTTGAAAAACTGGCCGATATGTTGGTTTTTTAGCTTCAAATTGGTGAAAGTAAAAACAAAAATCTTTAATATTTCTAGAGTATTATCGATTTTTGCAGGCTTCTGTATTTTCAGACATCTATCCCACATAGGTAGGGGATAGTTGCCTAATCGATATAAATTACGTTTCGGATAGATGCCCCGCCGAGCAACAGGACATCTATCCGCAAAAACTTTGATCGCATTTTGCCTTCCGATGCAATCACATACAGACATGCGACACGGTCAACTTAGTGGTAGTTGGAGAGTATTTCGATATATTAACAAAATAGCATGCAATTCATCCGCGAAACTAGAGTTATTAAAATCGGAGCAACTATTATATGTATACCCCTGGGCCAACTATTCTGGTTTTACCCTATCCAAAAATCTATCACATTTTAAGTCAAAAACATTGATTTATACAAATAAATATAGGCCAATCCTCTCTCTGTCGAGTCCAACACCCCAATCATATAAGGAACGAATAAATGAATAATAACCCAAGCAAAAGATGACAAAACCGTATATAAGTAAAGGATTTAGAAATACAATTTTCTACACGGGAAGCCACGATCACTGCTTACCGAAGAATTTCGTGTGACATCCCCATTTTGAAATAGAAATAAAATTGATTTGTGTCAATGGAATTGTGACAGCATTAGATTTACAGTGAGGAGTACGAGGAATGTGTGCTTTGCTGGCATTTCTAGGATGATTTTGCGTTTTATTGTCACATATTTTCTTTAAACAGTTGAATTTCTAGGTATGTTTAGACTGTAGCCATAAGTTTAATACTGCTTCATTGGTCGGGATAATGTTTTAGTATTAGAATTAGTAATAACAGAAGTTCTTCCATCTTTAACAAAGTGCATACTAACGTTTTAACGGCTCCCGCAGATAGGCGCGATACCACTCTAATAGAACAATTTATTTGAAAGCTTCAAAGAAATTAATCAGAGGGGCGTTGCACCAGTTTGCGGCCTTTAGGATTTAAATGCTGATCTGGACAGTTTAATAAATTCTTGATTTTAGGAAAGGCAAGAAGCTGGATAGTTATGTTAAGCAAATTCAAGATTTGTTTCTAAAAGGTTACTTGTAATAACTATAGAAATGGTACAGGACACTGTAAGGATAAAGCACAAAAATTATTTAACCAATGCACTTCATCCCAACATTCGCAACATTGCTTTCAGAAACCCCAGCCACACGATAAAACCGCGGGAAGTAACCAATAAAAATGCATTTCAAAAGCCAAACGTTACGAAGCTGAGTAGGTACAGTTAACAGCGCAATCAGAACCAGTTGAACCACGAAAACCAGCCGTACTGGTACCACTTGAAGGCGATTTTAATGTTGCCATGGTCGTGCGGTTCACGTTACTAGCGGAAATGGAACTGACTCTGAGATTCCCGCCTTGCGGTGCCGGGAAGAATTGCTAATTAGCAGAAAATAAACTGTTGGAGCCGGCGTGAACATAAAATGGGGGGAATGTTAGGAATTTTTTAATGGAGAGAATGATGAAGGTGAATAATAAAATTGTTATTTTTGGTATAAAATATGTTTTTTTTTTTCTGGATGGGAAATCATCAAATGACTTCTTCCGCTCTGGGTGGACTAGGAGGGCGTGTCAGACTTTTACTGACTAAAACCCACCCGTGTTCCGTCAGTTGCCTGTGTGCCAGGGGCCGCGGTATCTCTTTCCAACAACCCGCACCCCTGGCAGGCATCGGCCCTTGTGGGCCCCATCAGTTGTTGCTGACATCTCTTTGAGGCGCGCGTGGAACACAACGCGCCGTCGACCCGGGCTTGGTCCTTACCGGACATGATAATATGGTTAGATGATGTTTTGGCATAACTGTGTTTGTGATCAAACTATCGTAGGACACGATCAAAAGATAACCTTGAAAGATGACCTTCGACACAATAAAAATTGTGAAGTTTTTCTGTCAACTAAGTTTGCTTAAACTTTTAGTCCAAAAAATGTAACGTTTTACTTTAAGGGCATGTGTTTTTTTTTTTGTGTGTGGGAAATTGTCAAATCATTTCTCCCGCTCTGGGTGGAGCAGGAGGGCGTATCAGACTTTTACTGACTATAACCCACCCGTGTTCCTTCAGTTGTCGGTGTGCCAGGAGCTACGGTATCTCTTTCGAACAACCCGCATCCCCGGCAGAAGGGCAAGTGTTGGAATTCTGTATATCGTTCCTTGTAAACGTAAAAGTTGTTATGTAATACAATAGTATTGTCCTATTTGGTATCTGTCTTTACAAACGCAATCAATCAGTGACAGCGATGACATGTGTCAACGGTGTCAGTGTCATGTATATTCTAAAAAGAAGTGTGTTTAATGTCCTGTTCCCTTTTTGCTGCCCTGATGATGTGTAATGCCGGTCTGTTTCCATCTTAGATAATTAATTCCTTTAAATCACGCAATTAGTTTGATTGATTGCCCAATTTGTAACAGAATTCAAAAAGTACTAAAATAAATGAAAAAAATGCGCGGAAATTCTAAATAGCTACTAGCCCGGAGTCTGGATTGGTGGCCAGTTAATGATAAAAGGCTCTTAATGATAAAGGCCTCTATTACACATACCTGGCTAGGTACATATTATTATTATTTACTAGCTGACCCGGCGAACTTCATACCGCCATATTTAAGTCCATTTTTTCGTCAAAGATCTGTCAAAGTCTTCTGTCACATACCGTCGATCACTTTTTGTATTATATTTTTAAAATTAATTCTGATCAAATCTATACATTTTTAATAAATTTTCTCATATACAAACCTTGCCGCGGTTGGTCCGTGGATGGGTGACCATCTTTACATACCAAGACCCCTCCGTGCCTCAGAAAGCACGTTAAGCCGTTGGTCCCGGCTGTCATTTGTGGATCTTTGACAGTCGTTACGGGTCGTCAGAAGCCCGAAAGTCTGACAACCAGTCTTACCAAGGGGTATCGTATTACCCAGTAACTGGGTTGTGGAGGTCAGATAGGCAGTCGCTCCATGTAAAATACTGGTATTCAGCTGCATCCGGTTAGACTGGAAGCCGACCCCAACATAGTTGGGAAGCACGGGCTTGCGGACGGCGAGTAATGGGTAGCTCGCTGTCCGGTAAGAACCAAGCCCGGGTCGACGGCGCGTTGTGTTCCACGCGCGCCTCAAAGAGATGTCAGCAGCAACAGAGGAACGATATACAGAATTCCAACACTTGCCCTTCTGCCGGGGATGCGGGTTGTTCGAAAGAGATACCGCCGCCCCTGGCACACAGGCAACTGAGGGAACACGGGTGGGTTTTAGTCAGTAAAAGTCTGACACGCCCTCCCGCTCCACCCAGAGCGGGAGAAGTTATTTGATGATTTCCCACCCAGAAAAAAAAAAAAAAAAAAAAAACATCGTTGGGAAAAGGCTAGGCAGATGATGATGATGATATACAAACCTTTGCCTTACAATAAGGAACACAAAAAAAAAGAATCATCCAATTTGGTGCAGTCGTTCCGAAGTTATGCGTATACGTATGTATATTTCGGCGATTCATTTATATATATATACCGATTTAAATCGAACACGAATTATTCATACAGTGGTTAGTAACACTTATAAAACTATGTTAGTAACATTTCTCATTGAAATAAGTAAAATAAGACTAAAAACAAAGTATACAACTAATTCATAAACCTATAATTACTATGTTCGTTTCCCGCTGCACCAGACCTGCAGCTTTCCATACTGGTCCAGTGCCCCTAGAACGGGCAATCAGGCTTATTCACTATCACCTTTAAAATGCTGTTGGTGATCCCGCGAATCCTTCGCATCAGGGATGCGACTTATGACATTATGTTATACCTACATACACGCCTCCAAACAGGCGCCTTACCCATTTCCATACAAGCGCCTTATCTTTATTTCAAGCGGTAAAAAGCACAAGAATATCTAGCCATAGATATTCTCCCGTAATTGAGTTGCAAGAGATACTAGATGTAAAGCTTCCTTGTACATATGTAGCTACGTTTAGATACATGGGGCTTCACTCCACGTAGGTATGTAGGGAATTAATCCCGATCTATCCGACTGTTCAACGCACTCAAAACACACTGCAAAAGCAAACTCGAGACACGCCAGAGCAAATATTTTGACACACAAGGACTGCAGTTAGGCCGAGCTGTGTGGCTTGTGTCAACCTGTGTACGACTGTGTACGGATGTCTTGTAAACATGGTGTTGAAATTTTACACCTAAACCTGTGTATCCTATTATCTTACTAGTCCTAGTAACCTACTAATCCTTGCATAGTTTAAAACAAAGTTGCTTTTAGTGTTGTACACTTAGATCCTTTAAATTCGGCAACGGATTTTGATGTGGTTTTCATCAATAGACAGGGATTCAAGAGGAAGGTTTATATGTATATTACGCCGACCTACACGCGGGCGAGGCCGCTGGCAAAAACTAGTATATTATAAATGTGAATGTTTGTATGTTTAGATGTTTGGATGTTTGTTACTCAATCACGCAAACATGGATGAACGGATTTAGATGAATTTTGACACAGGTAGTGTATAAACTGGATTAACACAAAGGTTATCTTTTTATCCCGGTAGTACGTTCTTGTGGGATAATTTCCGAACTGCACGAGGACGAAGCCGCTGGCAACAGATAGTATTTTTATAAAAAACTATGTTTTTTTTTTTCAAAAAAAAAATACTCCAAATCCGTTCAGCCGTATTTGCGTGATTGAACAACAATATCTTCAGAAACTTTCACATTTATGTTATTAGTAGGATAGGATACATAAAAATATTAGTGATTAATTAATTAGTATTTATTCCAAATTTCTGTATTAAATCTCTGACGCTTCAACATCATCATTTCAGCCGAAAGACGTCCACTACCGGACATAGGCCTCCCTAAGCACCGCCTTGGCGACCGCTTCTATGCTATTTGTATCCAGCGTATTCCTGCGGCCTTCAACCAGGTCATCGGTCCACCCTGAGGGAGGCTTTCCAACGCTACGCCTGCCAGTAAGCGGTCGCCACTCCACAGACGCTTCCTGACTTGTAATTAAAATATAAATAACTATGTAGTTATCTCTAAACCTGACATATACCTACATTACTGGCAATTGCTTTTAAATTAATAATTTCAGATATTTGACAAAACCAAGAACTCTCATTCAAAAACTAATCACTACTTCCCAACTGTAATTAAAATAAAACTACGAAGAAAAATCAACTAAAATATTCAACGTTTTAATGAAATTCAATTTACCAGTGGAAGTTGGGTTATTTTAACGCTTCGAGAAAGTTCATAACTCCAGGTGACGTTTTTCCCACACCACTACATAGCTCTAGTGATGTGGCTTCGCACAGTTCGTACAATTCACACAGTTCGCACTAATTCCAAGTTATGGAGGCGGTATTCGCTGTATGAAAATTATAGTGTGGGGAATCGATTGTAGTCTACACCTGTGTTTGAATCGATTAGCGTTCCATGCATGTTGTGGTGTCAATATCGGATAGTTATTAGTGGGTAGGAATAGCTAATGAAGGGATTATATTGAATACGCTGCATATGTTAACGCTGCAAATTATAATTGTATTCATGACAAACGAAACGTCTCAAATCACCTTGTTTTTTTACGAATGGTTAAGTAGAGGTATACCTGTAGTGTACACTCACGTTTCGCCAGTTATGTTGAAGTCCATGTTACAGAGGGCAAGCCTTTTGCTAGCAACCGGGCACAAATATAGACGTCGGGCTTCTAGTGAGAAATTTCTGATTGTATAACCAAATAACACTTTTATTATAGCTAGGGCCTCATGCTCTACAGTAGTGTTAAGGATCACTAGACTAACATGTGCAGTCAAACAGCAATTATATTTACCATACAGTCTTTCCTGTCTTGAGAATTCTTTTGCAAGTTTTAAGTTATTTTTCTAAAATGACCAAAACGATGATTTTTTGTTTGTACAACAAAAAATTGTTTATTTAACTTAATAAGTAAGTACAATGTAGTTTTTATTGCCAAAAGAATGTTGAGTTAATATTAATTTGATCCTTCCCACATTGCCTTTAATTTTACATCATACAAACAAGCTTCAGCACGCCACTACGTCTGCGTAAAATTAATATATTAATTAAATCCTATAACACTTGGCAATACTGTAGCAGCCCATTAGTGAAATAATTTTTGTGTTCGGATCAATAGTTTCGAAGATTACCCTCTACACACGAACTCACAAATTTTACTTTTATAGAGCGTTTATGGCGCATTCGTGATATTCCCAGGCCTCAACATGATCTGCAAATATACCATGTCCATATCACAAAACTTATCATACTCCATATTAAAAGAACATTCTCACTGGACAAGTTCCCAGTGCGTTATTTAATGAAGTTAGTTTAATAAACTAACTTCATTAAATAACGTTGACGCTAGTTTCACCAACGATTTCAGCGTCCACGGTACTTATATAATTATAGCAGTTATTAGTAACTTTAATTACATGGGATATTGTGGTCCCTGAAGACAGACGGTGGGGAATAGTGTGGTGATTTTGACCCTAGTTTTAGATGTAATTGGAAGAAATATTTGTGAGAATAAACAAAACACATCGTGGTATAATTAAAGATCGTCTATGAAGCTCTTTGTAAACAGTTTCTTTAGGTATAGTTCTGAGAAAAATTTTGTATTTAGGTTAAGAGTTTGACAGCTATCCTGTAGAAAACTTGAACCCTTTTACTAATAAACACGAAATAAATTTATACCAGGAATAACCACACATTTTCATAACTTGGAATAACTTTATTCTGTGGTTATTAGTAACGGGGTAAGAACATTATATACCTAGTGGAGTTGCCTAGCCATCGGTTCAGGGTTGTCTGATATAACCGGAATATAATTACTTGCTAGAGTCGTTTTTTTTTTTGGTTGGGAAATCATCAAATAACTTCTCCCACTCTGAGTGGAGCGGGAGGGAATGTCAGACTTTTACTGACTCTGGCAAGCATCGGCCCTTGCGGGCCCCACCAGTTGGTGCTGAAATCTATTTGAGGCGCGCGTGGAACACAACGCACCGTCGACCCGGGCTTGGTCCTTACCGGACAGCGAGCTACCCATTACTCGCCGTCCGCAAGGGGGATTCCCGACGACCAAGGCGTCTCCTGCGAAGGCTACGGCCGTAAAGGCGCATGTACTGCCTCTCCCACACGTGCGCCGCCTCCCTCTTTGCGAGCATCACTGCTTCGCTGCAGGAGGTGACGGCTAACTATGCACTCTCGCTCCGTACCATGGCCTGGACCAGGGCCGGACGCGAGAGATCGCCGCCACCGATCGCCTCCACGAGGACACGGCGGTACTCCGCCCAAGCCGGGCAGACTTCCACCGTAGGCTCCACCGTGTCCTCAGGACGATCTTCGCAGTGGAAACACCCGGGCGTTTCCTCCCGCCTTATGCGAAACAGGAACCTCCCGAAACATTAGTAAAGGCGTCGAATACAGGATAGACATCGACGTGAAACCTGACTGTATAATAAACTGAGCACCTGATTCTAGACCACCTGTAGAAATTTTTCATCGGTTATCAAAAAAACTACTGTCTCATAGATAAATACAATTTAAAAAAACATAATTCAAAATCATTTATTTCAATCCATTTTAGATCATATTTAATTTAAATTATAATAATAACAAATATATATAAAATGATTAATAATATTATTGTTCCGTGTGGTCCCGGACGTAAAAGAATAGCACCATCCCATTTCTTCCCGTGGGTGTCGTAGAAGGCGACTAAGGGACTTACTAGAGAATGGGCAGGAGCGTTCTCTAGTAGCGTTCTCTAGCGTTCTCTACTGCGATCGCCAAGCGTGGCGATTATGGCAAATCCCCCCTTTTGGGGGAGACTTATGTCCAGCAGTGGACGTTTTGCGGCTGATATGATGATGATATAAAATAATTAATTCAACAATATAAATAAAATCAAAATTAAAATTAATAAAATTAAAGTAAAATCATAAAATTAAATTGATTAATAATACGCCTGCCTCTGAGTTATTTGTTTGTTTGTCATTACATTAACCATGTAACAATGGACTTGTAACCTTGGATGTAGAAACCTTGAAAGTAACAACCTACGTGGACAAAATGTACGGAACTGCTAATATATTTTTTTATATCCGATGAAAAAATTTATAACAGAGGGTTCAGAATTAGGTTCTGAATCCAAGGTAACGAGTTGCGCGTCGCTGTCCCTGCCACCTTGTATGATGGAGGTTGTACTTTACCTGTAAAACTGTTTAAAATCTGTCACTACAAACTGTTCCATCAAGGATAAAAACTCGTGGTGTATTATATTAAATGTGTATTATCCAAATAGTCTCTTAATTCCAATAGTACTTATTTTTTTTCGGTGGTAGATGTTAAACTTAACCTAGACTTGTAGTAAAGTCTAGATTTTTGCTAAAAGGATTATCTAAGAAAAAAAAATGAGCTGAGCTGAGGTCCTTTTGGCATTATTGTCATTGTTTTCTGTTTCTGTTTTTTTTAAATAGTATTTTTTTACTGATATAATGCCAATAAACGCATTTTTTTTCGTATTCGCTATTCAGTGATGTTCGAAATGATAAGACTTTAAAAAATCAACTACATACTTTTACGATACCAATCGATATTGCAACAATCAAAGCCGGCGTCAATTCGCCCCCTCAGTCCCGCTCACGTCCTGCCGGACGGTGAGAAGATAAGAGCTTCTGGCTAGCCAGTTTGTGTCTGACTGAAAATATCTATGTATTTTCAAAGAAATAGCATGGGAATACATAACACATACCAGCTTTTCTCCGAAAGGCTAGGCAAAAGTGTACTTATAGTAGTAGTGTATACCGAGCACTAATATGTATACGCTTACCAACTTTTAAAAGTGATTTTTTCCTCTGATTGTAATTTTATGTTATTATGAAAATAATATTTTTGAATCCATACTATAATTAAATACCTAGGTTATCTCAAGGTTGCAATCATTATTTAAGGCCCTGGTAACTTTAAATATTGTCGTTATGAGCGATTATAGTTCTTATTGCAATCTGTTACGGGTTAAAATCTGTTGTAATAAATTCGAATAACAAATGAGCAAGCGTATGTCGTAAAAATGCAAATAAAATCGTATAAAATTAGATATTAACTATTTAATAATAAATAATCCATTACTGGATGCAGTTTGGCATTTGAAATTTTATGGTATATTTTCAAATATGTTTATAACTGTTATTGAAGGGATAAACTAATTTTAAAGATAATTAAGAGGTGACTTAGATCATTTTTTGAGGCATTAAAGTATGTTTAATTATGTTTTGAGTGCCATCACTGTATGCAAAAAAGTCTTGAATATATCATATTTTTTTTTGCTTCCAAAATTATTTACGGTTAAAGAGATACACAGCTCTAAAAACCACCTTTTTGAGCGTTTTCCAGAAATCTCCGCCTTAAGAGAAAATCACTTTTGAATTTGGGTATGTGTATACAAATTAATGTTCGTGACTGTGACATTTCGCCAGTTGGGTATGTTTAAGTCCCTTTTAATACTTTGCGGGACACTTAAACGCCCCCAGACGTGATAACAATAAAACCTCTATTGTGTCTCGTTCAGTGTCCTTCAATGGGATAGCGGACGAGCCTATTTCCATTCACCGGGTACAAATCCACACTCCTTACTTTCAAAAGAATGTACCCATGTGAATAGAATTAAATGATAATACTTTTTATCATGTAATCAGTCGCTCCATGTAAAATACTGTCATTCAGCTGCATCCGGTTAGACTGGACGCTGACCCCAACATAGTTGGGAAAAGATTAGGCAGATGAGGCAGATGATGATTGTTTATTGGTTTAAACAAAAACCTTTGTCCGTCAAAAATATAATATAATATTTTTACCAGATGAGGGAAACACCGGAGTAAAGTTATCTTGGTCAGAATATATGAATACCATATAGACTAGTTTGTCAAACGGTGTTTATTGTTTTTTTGCAATGAATTTGTAGGTAATACAAGTTATTATCTCCTAAATTGGTCCTGCAGAGCCTTAGAACATTATGGTTCTTATCAACGTTAGTTAACAACTACTTGAAGATATCTTCTCATCCGATAGATACCCCGTGGTAACAATAAATGCAAGATTTTTTTTAACTTTATTTGCGATACTCCCGAAATTACGTACGTTAGGTAAAAACCAACCTTACCATTCTAACTGTTTCTGAAATATCTTAGCGATACCTTGCAGTATCTCAAGAAATACATTACAAGATAAGCTTGGCTAATCTGCTACTGAATAATACAACAACTTACGATAATATCTCGTACATTTATATTTAAAAAACAAACAGCAACAATTTCCGTAGCAAACATTTTTTCATGTTAAAAAAATATTCGATTTCACTTAGCTGGCTCACTGACCAACTTGGGCTGTGCTCCCGAAAATTTTCAAACATCCTTGATTGGTACACGTAAGAATCAATTTCGATTGGCAGTGGTTTTAAGTTAAGTTGGTTACTGATCATCCACAAAGATTTTGCAAGCAAAATATGAAGATGAAAGTTGGCTGGTTGGCTGTTTCGTTTTTGTCGAGTTTCTGAACGAAATTGCCGAAGACAGCGTTGTTTCGGTAGTAGGAAACATGGTGTTTTTCCGATGATGGATACGATTAATCACGTAATATGGCGCTGAAGGGGAAACTCTTGATGCTCTGTTGTTTTTGGTAGCATAATATTGGAATACTGTTGCATGGAGAATCAACATGCAACCTTATCGTCGCACTGGCAGGCAATGAAATGGTTTTATCACATTCGAACTATCAAGGAGATCTAGAACAATCCTTCAAATATTTTAGCTTAGTTTTTTGTTTCGGAAGAAAATAGGTGATTAACAGGCGCGGAGCTGTATAGACCTAAAACTTGGAATAAACGACATAATTTATATTTATACGCATACAAGCGTTTTATTTATAAAGCCCCGGTGCCGGGGAACCTTCAGACAGTACATAGGTGAGTGATACGTGTGTGTAAATTTACGAGTTGGAAAACAGTTCTTGCGTAATGCTGCGTAAAAAGTTGTGTAGCGAAATGCTTAAAATTTGTGGTAAGTTTTCAAAAGACTTGAATTGTTTCTTTAGAAAATGTACCTTTAACACAATTCGATAACTTTCTTTTTACATGTTTAAAATTATTTATTTTGCTATGTGAACTTGAAACCATCATTTATTCTGTGTCTAGTCTTCACGTGTAAGTTACAATTCAGACCACTATTACAAAGCCTTTTATAAGAATACATAATATTCAATGGTACTGTAAAATGAAAGCACTTAATAAAACTTATGTAAGTAGAGGGGGTTGGCGCTGTAAGCCAACATACAGGTTCCTCCTAACTCGGCTCCAGGTGTTAAAACTTTTTGTGTAGTATTTATTTGTAAATTTTAATAAGTACTTTTTGTGAAAAATAATAAAGTGAAATTATTATTGTTATAGGCACCTACCTACTAATGTGAACTTGTTGTAAACTACTTTTACTGCTCGACACACATTTCACTCCAATATCTTTGACCTACACATCACTCAATTTAAATAAAACATCTTAATCTCTAAAAAATCCTTACCAAAAACTATTTCATATTATAACCGGTTACACCCCACGTATTTATCTAGAGTAATTCGCACCCAACGATCAACATCAGTCGTTCGAGAGCCCTCAAGAGCTGTAACAACCCCCACAGTTCCAAGGACTTTACCAGATTTCAGAGGGTAGGTAGTTTTTTGCGAAAGCAAACAGTTTATCGAGATTTGTTCAGGCTTACAGGATTTGCAGACGAATGTAGATTTAAGATGAAATATATTTACGGTTTTTTTTTTATCGTATTGCTTTTGTTTAGAGATCTGTTGAAGTGTTTGCGGGCTTTTATTGTTGTGTTGCTACGCAAAATTGTTTTTCCTTATGTGGTGGAGTTATTTTCTTTTGAGGTATTTGGGTTGCTTTTTGTATATCACATATTGAATACAAATGAATTAGATACATAATATTATCTGTGAAACATATTTTAGGTGGTACTGAAAGGAATCTTTTTCTTGATTGATAGTATTCATACTTATTTCTGTAACATTAAATAAGTAGAACAATTTGTTTAGTCTTGGAAAATGATCTTTTATAAGAGCAACGAACTCTTTCTGGATTAAGTACAGAGAAGAATCCATTTGAGTGTCTAAAATATTTGGTCCTTTTATTTGTCTTAACTAAAATTATTAACAAGAATTAGGAACATTCTAGGCTGACTAGTGTTGGCCGCGACTTTTTCTGCGATCTAAGATGAAGATTAGCCTATGTCCTTACCTAGATCATGGTCAATCTGCGTGTCAAATTTAATCCTAATCCAGTCAACCGTTGTAGCGTGAAAGCGTAACAAACAAACTCACTTTCGCATTTATATTATTAGTTAGCATTATGATGTTATAGAAGTGCCATAGAAAATTGCTAGAATTTATTAGTACACTAGGCTTTAACTGAGCAATATTAATCATAGTTATAAAACAGATATTATAACTACCTCCGATGTTATAAATAGATATTCGAGTCTGTACGGTGTCTCCGAAGTGATCTATGGCGGTCGGCGGCTATAAATTATAGCCGAGAACATTATTAGGAGTTTGCAGACATGCCACTTCTTTGGTCAGGCACCGAGGCTAATTTGTAGATAAATATATTATGTTGTTTGTATACAAGCATGATGGTAATATAATAACATATAAGTTTTGGTGGGTTATTTTAGTATTTCAATTTCTTAACATTGATATGGAAAAAATACCTGTGACGGTTTAAAGAGTAAAATGTACCTAGTGATTTTTTTAAAGAGTAACTGTAGAGTTTCTTGCCCTTCTTCGCCACATAAAACTACCGCATCGAAGCGCACCTTAAATCAATTTCATTTTCTTGTCATTTGTAAGGTTTAAAAGTGCCTTTTGATAGCCTATTTTAACCCTGTTACCGACAGATAGACAGACAGTACGTACGGAACCCTAAAAGCGGCTAGAGACAAAAGACGGCCAGTCTAAAGCTAATTGGAGGAGCTTCACCTAATTCATTTTTTATATCCAAACATTTTTCGATTGCAAAATCAGTAAAAAAATATACCTCATACCAAACTAGCCCCCTGATTCATATAAAAAATACAATAAAACTATAAACATTAACAATGAAACATAACTATGCTAATAAAACTCATATCCCATGAACAGTTAACCTGCATCATCAGTTTATGGTGGCATTAACTTAATGGTTTTACGACGCGTTTAGTGAAGTATAAAAACTGTTAACAAGCTGAATTAAGGTAATGTTTATATGGGTTTGGAAAATTAATAGGTTTTTGCAAGCTGGGAATTAAGGATAGAGGCATTTAAATCGATTTCACTCTGTTGTTATCTTGCCGCTGTACAAGTATGATTTATTTAATGTATCTACAAAAGTTTTCCAATGTCATGTTATAATCTTTATTTAAAAATGAGAATTGGATAAGTATAATTACGGAACCGTACATTACCGACTTACGCACCGTGCATTCTGCACACACAGCATTTGTTGTGCCTATTATTGAAAACAATATAAAAATATATATTTCAATAAATTAGTATTTTACGAACATTCACAGTGGTTGGTTTTATTTCATCATATCAGTAAGTGTAGGGATCCCCTACATTTATGTTTGGTCCTTCGAGCCGGATTATTTTTATCATTATGGTCTTACGTTAGTTTTATTTAGGTACCAAAAGACAGCCCGTTCCGTAAGCAGTACCTAAGTAGATACCTATTTAAAACATATCTTGTTTTTGCATCTGGAATTTCTCAGTACCAGCCCAGAGCCTGGATTTGTGCCCTTTCTGATGGCTATAGGCTCGCCCCTTATTACATGGGACTTAAAACATAACTGGCGAAATGTGGGTGTACTATGGGTAAGTACTGCTCAACCCGTCGGGGAATATAGGCATGCGATAAAGCCAGTTTATTCTATAAAGAACTTCATCATTCTTCATCTTCTTTGTACTGGCGTTCAATGTTGAATATACAAGGTGAATTTTTAGTCACCGTTTAAATTTTTCAGGGTGATAGCACCCGTGAAATTGAACAACTTTCTTCAATTAACATGGGTCGAAATATGAAAAAAGAAATCGGATCTCCCATGCAAATTCGATCAGCTGACTGTTGATTTTGCATGAGGGGTCCGATTTTATTTTTACATATTTCGACCCCTGTTTCTTGGAGAAACTTGTTCAATTTCACGGGTGCTATCACCCTGAAAAATGTAAACGGTGACTAAAAACTCACCTTGTATATTTCAATCTTAACGTTCCACTGTTATGAAAAAAGTACCCCTGTATATTTTCATCACTATCCACGTGCAAGCTAACCAATTAGCGCATTAATAAACAAACGAAAAGAAAAAACAAGAAAAACAACAGAATGAAAAAAAAACTAATTAGCTCTCCACGTGCAATAACAGAAACAAACTATTAAAAAAACAAATAAAGTAATTTCAACGTAAGTAGGTCACAGTTTTCCGATACAGCAATTCTTCCAAATGGTTATATAATCACTATATACGAACAATAACGTAATGGATACTAATAGTCGAGAAACAAAGTGTTACACTTTAATATTACAAAGTGTAAGTTGTAATTAGCCCAAATTTTGTAATGGGATAATATATGAGTTCTGTTTTTGGGGTTCAGGAATAAAAGTTATGTTTCATAGCTAACGAGTTCATGTATTTTTTGTACGCTCTCAGGTTTTGGATATCATCCCAAGCAACGATAGGAATCGTTAAATTGGAATGAAGATTAGCAACTGAAAACCCTTGAATATTTTTCTAACGTAACGTAATTAACTGTATAACATCATGCCTGGAATCCCCGATGGATTAGGCAGAGGCGTACCCACAATTTTCCAGTAATGTTTGAGTTCCATGAAGATATCCACATTAAAGGTCAGCTATGCACGATGCATGCGCGTAACTTCAGCTTTTTGCGGCGTAGCACGTGCCTACGCAGATTCGTAGCTCAGGCCTACGGTCGTAGAGGTGCTACGCTACAAGCGCTATGTAACAAAAACCTTATAGTACAGAATACAACGTTGAATTTTGAACAACTATCAACACGTTCTAGCTTCTACAATGAAAACTAGAAGTAGAACTGTGTCGCTGTACTCATTCTAATACTGTTAAAGTTATTTAGTTTTCAAATGTAGTTTACAGACTACGTCAGTCTACGATACAAGCTTTGAAACTCCATTTTGAATACATATTCATGTTTGTTTGAAACGTTCATTCGTGCGGTCGGAAGTTCTAGAAAGGCGACGTCACACGTTGGAAGTTCTTTCACAAGGTGAACCGATGACTGTGAAGGCCACAGTAATAGGCTGGAAACGTGAAGCACATGACGCCTATGTCCAGCAGTGGACGTCCTGCGGTAGAAATGATAATGATTATGATGTTGATAGATTTTACCAGCAGTGCCCTGTCATGGAGCCTCTTCATCTAACGAGGGTCCGATAAAGTGGGTAGTCCCATAGCCTCCTGATATCCGAGCATTTACTGAAATCACTTGCCAATGTACTTCACAAAGCATTAAACTGTTTTTGTTGCAAAGGCCGAGACTTTGCTTTTTTGTATTTTATAAAGGTCATTAAGGCATAAAAAATTTAACATAATTTAATGTAATGTCATAAAATGCCACAAACACTCGGGAAGTGATGCTACCTGAAGGTCGGTCGTCCGTTGTCGAAATAAGAAGTTCAAAAATAAAGTACGGTTTATTTAGCACTTTGTAAAGGACGCCAGATGTCAGGAACATAGCAGGAGGTTAAAAAGGAACACAGCAAGTTTACCTGGCGGCAGTAATAGGTTTAGGGATAGTGCAAGTATAAGGTTTTTTTCACAGAAAGCTATATGCCTATAGTTACAGAGAGCCTTAGCTTTTGTAAAAGTTAATAAATTGCTTTTGCTGTCGCTGAAAACCAGCGCTGGGGTTCTGTCTCGTATGAAAGAACGATTGGTGCGACGACACGGTTGGTGCAGCGGTTAAGCGATTGACTGCTGCGCTGCGTGTCGCGGGTTCGATTCCCGCACGGAACAAATATTGGTATGACCTACAAGAAGTTGTTCCGGGTCTGGCTGTTTGTGTATGTGAGTTTAAATGTTTGTGAACGCGCCCACAATACAGGAGAAATTCCTAGTGTGGGGCAACGTTTTTTTTAAAAAAAAAAAAAAAAAAAAAAAGAAAAGGAGAAAGAAAATTTGTTTATTCTGCTCAAACAAGCCCACATACAAGGTCGTAGCATTATGCTGAGCGATGGCTGTTTGCATGGATATGACGCATATTTTCCCCAAAGTTGTTCTTTTTTGTGATTGTGTTCTTTCTCTGCCTCATGTTTACCGCAAAACACGTATATTCTTTCTAATATTGAAATCACAAATTAATGTTCAAAATAGAAATATATGAAAAGCACAATATTCACCGATGCCCGACTTATTTATCATTTAGAATGGTTCATAAAATACCTGACAGTTGTAGGGCGTATACCTACATTATGAGGTGCCTATTGTTATACGCAATTGTATTGAAACTCGGCAGACGGAAAGCGTCATGCAAATAATGAAAGTTCTGCGACGTCACCGCGTTCGACACTCCCTATCACTGTTAAGGGTAGGTTAACAGCTTAATATTATTTAATTTTTAAAAACATATATGGCCTTCTCGGTATACCAAAATAGCTGAGGAATGATCGAGAAGCCGCAACACTTAATACAGTTTACTCAAAATGTAATGGAGTTTTTACTTTCTCTTTTTTTTTATCTATTTTTTTGCGAAAATACTTCGTAAACATGGCGTTAGCTCAAAAGACTTAGCTTTAATTTTACTCAACTTAAATCACAGGACAATGAGTTAGAATATATGTAACTAGCTGCGCTTCGCGGTTTCACCCGCATAAGTGTCAATCCCGTGAGAATATCGGGATGAAAAGTATCCTATGTCAACTCCAGATACAGCATTAAAAAGAGTTTCTATGGAGTTTCTTGCCCGTTCTTCTCCATAGGTACCTACGCTTTGGAATGGGCAACTAGCTTCATCTTTCCGACTCTTTGACAATTCAAAAGTGCCTGTAATTGATTTATTTGAAATAAATGCTATGAGTCTGAGTTGAGTTTGAGTAACATAAAATCAAAATCAAAAAAAAAAAAAAAAAAATGTATTTCACATAAACCTGCAAGGGCACTTATGAAACGTCAGAAGCTAGGTGCACGGTTCCAATTTGTCGTGAAACCAAACTGTCGACTATGTAAAATCCCATTTGATTTAAAATGTGACAACATCTGGTCTAGCATGATTTTTTCATAAATCAATTTTAATCAAATCTTTTGTCTTTATACTATTAAGATGAAGAAGATTTAGCCGACTTCAAAAAGAAGGAGGTTATCAATTCGGTATGTTAACATTTTTTTTGTATGTATTTTCGGGTTACCATTATATAAAGACGGATTTGCAAAAAACTTTTTTGTTCGAAAGGGGTTTATTCCGAATAGTCACGTTTAAATTTCCTTATAGATCTGATGATGCGTTTCGCAGACCGACAACGGAATTCTTCAAAAAATGACAGCATATCAACCGCGATTGCTGCTATCGAATAAATATGCATTGTTTTGACCCCAAGGATGATGAAATTTCGAAATGGTGTGGGGTAGGCACTATAACTAAAAAGTGGAAAAATTTTAAACTTATTTCTAAAAAACAACCGACTTCCGAAAAACACTGCAAAGTGAACAATAACTTTAATTTCGGAAGACGGAGACAAAAAATTCAAATACATATCTAAAGTCACCAACTTCCGAAGTTTTTATCTTTAGAAAAGACGACATCGAATAACCTATCTTAACCTAACTAGGCAAGATAGGTTATTCGATGTCGTCTTTTGGTAATGATAAACACTCGATAGTTCTACAAATGCATCCCTCGATCTGCTGGACTACAATTTAATTCATACTAGCTTCTACTCGCGGCTTCTCCCAGACACAATTATCCCACGGGAATGCGCCGCCGGGACAAAAAGGAGCCTATGTCCTTCCCTAGTAAGCCATCTATCTCCTTGCCAAATTTTATCGAAATCTGTTAAGTGGCTGAAGCGTCAAGACGTAACGTACATTTCGTTTCATGAGAACGTCACTCAAATTCGCTCGCACGAAGCTCATCTCATGTCGTTTGTTGAGCGTCACTAAAACTCCGTCACGCGCTAAAGTGCGGGTCGATTATAATCTAATAACAGTAACATCAGATAAATAAACAAACGGAACTTTAAGCTGTTTCTATAAATAAATTATTGAACATGGAGGGGTTTGGTGTAACTTAACTAACTGCCTACAAAAATACCTATCACTGGTATGCTGGAAGAGATTTCTTTAGAAATAAGCATCACCTTTGTACCAATTTTTCTGTTCTTTTCTTCTTGTCTGTTTATGTACATATTATCATCATCATCATCATTTCAGCCGAAAGACGTCCACTGCTGGACATAGGCCTCCCCCAAAAGGGGGCATTTTGCCATAATCGCCACGCTTGACGGGCGGGTTGGCGATCGCAGTATGGTGGTCAAATGCATAGAGAACGCTTCCGCCCATTCTCTAGTAAGTCCCTTAGTCGCCTTCTACGACACCCACGGGACGAAATGGGATGGTGCTATTCTTTTAAGTCCGGCACCACGCGGAACGCCTACATACATACATATTATGTGTGTACATAAATGGTTAAATAAATAAACCAAATAATTAATCTATAATTAACTCTATCTGCATAGACAGATTTATTTTCGAATTTATAATATACCTAATGAAATGGATGATTTTTCACTCGGCCCTTAGTCTACTCATAATCCAAAATATTTGGCATCAACCTTCCCTTTAACCCTTTGTCTGCAGCACAGCGGCTAATTAAAGTTAGCCACACACGGCGCGACCGCGACGCTGGTGTTTGACTACAACTGCGTTTGTGTCGCACAGTCGCACTTGACACGTGCGACAATAAACAATGGTTATTTAATGTAGTGGCTTTTTGGATGGAAGAATTCGCTGGAAAAGACAAAATACATTTAATTGCCAACAAATTGACTTATCGTAATTTACAGTATTTAACCAAACTACATGTATCTACTGCTAATAGGTACCTACTTAGTTCTGTAAGTCATAATACATTGTAAAGAAATATAGTAATAAATAAACATAATTTATAAGTAAATTGTTCGTAACGTTTTGAGTCCATTTTATTCCAAATAATTGTTTAATTATTATTACAACATCTTTCTTAATTTTTCTCACCATTCTTATATATGTATTTACTAATATGAAGTAACTGCAACTTTTGTACTAAAAATATACATTGCCTATATTGGCCCTTGAAAAGATCCATAATTTCTTGTTGTACTATGAATTAATTGCTTGATTCCGAACCAACGAGGTTTGTGTGTTAAATGTAAGCCCTAATTTTGTCAATAAATGTTTTTTTATTGGCTGTGAATCAGCAAATTATGAACTTCGTCTTTCCAAACGTCCTCCGTCCACCCTTCACCACACCGAGTACTTTAGCTGGGAAGAAAAAGTTACACAACAAATTCCCCAGGGGCACAGCTCTCTTAAGTCAGAAGAAGTGGTAGTGATGACATTTATCTGTGAAAACGTATATTTTCATTGCTAAGTACTCATATATAATATTTTATTCAGTGTCATTTCAGACTGTAGGCATCTCTTTTTGCAGCTGAACAAACCAGCCGTTTGCAAGACAAATAAATTGCATTTAAAATTAATTATTTACCTCGCTGTCCAATTGATACAAGTAATAACTGTGCCCCTGTTCCAAGCCAATCCTCTCACAACAATACTATCAATATTGAAAACAAACCGAGTTCTAGAATAATCCAAACAAAATTAATATGGCAATCACAGAGTGAATAAAATTAATCAACGCGATTGACATTGGAGTTTGGGTCATTAGCAGTATTATTGATGGCTTATAAATTGCATCGGTCTGCACCTGCAATAAAGACGGAGTAAATTATAAGTACATGGAGTGCTAACTTGTAGGCGAATGTAGTCGCTTAACGTGTTGACAGCTATTCTACATGTAGCTAATGTTAATCGTCAAACAAGTTGCTTGAAATGAGACAAGATTTATGTAAAAAAAAAATATTGTTTTATTACCTTCCTTTTCGATGACCCAAACGGGCAAAAGTTAATTTTAAATGTGCTTTAATATCGATGTTGCATGTAATCAATTGCAGTAGATTGGCCTCGACTTACGAGCTTGTCCTAGAAGCAATTTTTTGACGTGTGACATCCACCAACCCACACTGAGCATGCTTTGTGGATTATGATCCACTCACTCTCACAGAGAAAAGGCCTGTGTATCAGCAGTGGGAACATTAAGGGCTAGTTATGCTATGTAATTAATTAATTTATAGAGATGGATCCATCCAGCTGAATTGGTTTACCTACTAATGGTATTGTTGTAAAATATAATCAAAATTAACGAAAGATACCACAATATCCTATTTATAATACTTAAGTCAATCGAATCGAGAGTATTCAAAAGAAGTTCTTCGTACATTCAGTTTAGATCCAAAACCTATTTTCCTAATTATTACAGCCGCTGCAGGAAGTTTCACATTCTTCCACTAATTGAGCGGAGAAAAATTGCTGACATGGTATTCTTGTTCAATTTGGCAAATGGTTCAACCGACTGTTCCGAATTGATGAGCAAAGTTGGGCTGCGTGTTCCATCCTTCACCTTAAGGAATCATCAACCTCTGTATGTTCCCTCTGTGCGGTGCATATATCGACAAAGCTCTTATATGATAAGAGCTAGCAAGGCATACAACTCAATGTGTCAGGGTGTTGATGATCTTGACTTATTCTCCACCAGTGTTCCTATACTTAAAAAAATTATGTGTAAAAACTTATTTCAAGATCACTAAACCTACCAACCTGTTTAGTCTTTTCTTAATTCTCGCCGAGTATTATTTTATTATGAGTTTATTTTTACTTTCGCTTGCCTGTCTGCTGTTTCTTGTGTTTCTACTCTAATATTGTCAGTGAAAACTTTTAATTGGCCCTCTTTCACTAACGGTCAACTATCTGTATCCTAGCTGTAAGTTTTCTTAAGAAATAAAATAAAATAAATAAAATAAAATACTTCATTTCCATTCCGTTAGGCCGTTAACACATATTGTATTTTAATTTTTGATACAGATTGAAATAAACACTAACCACTCCATTGGCTCATTATTCCAAGTCAGAGACATGGGCTGTGATTATGAACTCTATTGATAGATGCTACTTTGTGAAGGCAATTTAATTTCTCTTGTCTTTATTTGAATACCAATAACAGGGAGATAAAAGGGCAATACATGGTTTATTTTTAATTATTAAAAGCTTGATTGTGATGGTTGTATAGGTTGAAATTACTACGCAGATTGTAATGAAAACTCCTATCTACGTTCACACGGTGACATATCGAGCTATTTATTTCCAGTTTTAGCTGACCTCGCCTTATATAGGCTTTTCGTACAAAGAGAATTCAGCTTATACTGGATATGTCAACCTTGATAATTCGCCGTACGTATGAGGAATTTCACTCTTTATATTTTGCAGAAAACTATTGCAAGAACATGAGGAAACAAAGTTTCTAGCATCGATCGCGACATACATTGATTGTTACAGCAATCGCCGCCTTTCACGAAATGTTTGTCGAGTATCTATATATTGATATTTGTATCGCTTCCCTTACAATTTAATTTGTATATCAATACACGTATACGGATCCAAAATTATATTATTTACCTCACAAACAAGCACCCATCCATAACAACTCACAATAATGAGATTACTCCAATATTTGCGTACCCCATCAAAGGGGTGCACACATTTGAGAAATTTAAGCGGATTTGTCAAGTTTTCGGCGTCCGACGGACTGCTGAAATTATGTGCACCCTTGTTAGCCGAGCTGCGAGTGACACCACGTGATGGGCGCTTTGAAAAATTGTTCCCGGACAGAAACATGGACGAGGGCAAAAAATCAAGGGTTTTGTGTGTTAGGTGACGGTCTAGAAGGGCATGTGTGGAGCCCGACGTCATCTGAATATGTTGTCAGGTTTTACTGAAAATATATAAATTGTTCGTAGGACAGTGAGTTATTTTTTTAATGTTACTGGAATAAAAATCGGTGATGCTATTGTTCAGAAATATCCTGATGTTGGCATTATAAATATTGATAGGATGAAAAGCCAGTCTGTCAATCCGTCTGTTGTATTGCTGATCAATAGCGATCGGGAATTGAAACTGTGAAGGAAGCTTGTAGATTTTGTTGGTTTAACCCGTATATTCCAAAGTTCCAAACTATTCAAGTGCATTTAATAATATATCATTAGATACTTTAAAAGATCCTGCTATCTGGGATAGTTTTCAACTCTACGCGGGCGAAGCCGCTGGCGAAAGCTAGTAATATTATAAATGTGAAAGTTTAGATGTTTTGATGTTTGTTACTCAATCACGCTGAAACAGCTGAACAGATTTGGGTGAATTTTCGCATAAATTTAGTTTATAATCTGGATTAACATATATAACATAGGATACTTTTTATCCCGGTAGTACGTTCCCGTGGGACAATTTCTGATTTCCACGCGGGCGAAGCCGCTGGTAAAACTAGGACCTTATTAGGAACTAGTTTTTGCCAGCAGCTGGGCACTAATCCAGATCCCCCGGGCTACTATTGAAAAACCATGCCCATGCAGTAGCGCTATTAGAAATCGGGGCAGTCTTAATAATAATTAAAACCGCCCCGTTGTTCCAGTGGCCATTGTTCTAGGATTAAGACTGCTCCGTTGTTCTAAGGGCATTCTTAATAATAATTAAGACTGCCCCGTTGTTTTAGTGGTCGTGGTTCTAGGATTAAGACTGCCCCGTTGTTCTAGTGACCGTTGTTCTAGGGGCAGTCTTAATAATAATTAAAACTACCCCGTTGTTCTAGTGGCCGTTGTTCTAGGATTAAGACCGCCCCGTTGTTCTAGTGGCCGTTGTTATAGAATTAAGACCACCCCGTTGTTCTAGGCGCAGTTTTAATAATAATTAAGACTGCCCCGTTGTTCTAGTGGCGCTACTGCCAAGCATGGTTTCTCAGTAGTAGCCCAGGGTCTGGATTAATTCCCGACTTATGGCAATAAGCTCGTCCCATATTACATGGTACTTAAACATAACTGGCAAAATGTGGGTGTACTATAGGTAATTAGGTAAACCTCTGCCCCTCGCGGCGGGGAAACAAGGCGTGATGTTATGCTATGCCCTAATAAGCTCAAACGAATAAATCCTAAGTGAGAGAGTAAATTCATTCTCGATATTTCAATATGTAAGTATTCATCTAGCAGTAAAACAAAATTGCCAATAATAAATTAAATTCATACTACATTGATTACATAAGATACGTAAAATCGTATTTTAAAAGAAATCGTGCAATGTATTGCGTTTCGTAGCCATGGGTAGATTTATTCAAGTAAAAGCGGTAAGCGTTTTTTTGCCGTTCTAATTCTTGGTGATTCTAAAAACCTTTAATACTAAAAATATAATTAGAAACAACAAGCGTGTCAAGCTAATTACTATCACCTAACCATTTAATAGACCTACCAATAGACCATTATAGTAAATACCATCATTGACCTCATCAATCGCTTTCCATCAAGGCCCTAATTCACTATGAACACTTAACGATGCCTTACTTCGAAACCACGTCAATTTCTTAGATCACACACGATGTCGTGTGTGATCCGCTAATAAATATCGACAAATTCAGTTGGAACATATAGAATATGACATTTCAATTCCTTACCGTTACATTGGTTTCTACAAAACACGGTATTGACGTAGTTTGAACGTAGTAAGATTTCAAGGGGAATCAATATAACCATACATAATTGGGGCCCTGGCGTGATCGAGGTCAAGAGCAGGCGCATTTAACAATTTAAAAAAAATTAAAGAAAAATTGTGGAGGTCACCTTTTCTGCAGTATGATGCAGTTGGTGGTAGTTAATTTAGGGCAATCTCAGATTGGATGCAACCTGCATTAGACTAAAAGTTTTTTCATCATTTATCCAAATTTTTTTCAAGACATTATTATCGTCTTCTAAAATCGGCCATTTTGATTGAATGCTACGTGTCGATAGACATCTCATGCATTAAAATCCGTCTAGCCTTTCGTTAAGATGACCTTAAGGGATATAAAAATCCACATACGAAGATACAAAAATACAAAGATTGACATATAAAGGTACTCGTACAAAGATATGAAAACAAAACCCTGTCTTTGCTATCGCACAGTCGGATGGAAAAACACAAAGTATCTACTATATGTTTTTTTTAACACAGTTACTACTAATGTGTTTTTTTTTATACACGACTCATCTCATGACTTAAACCACCCAAAAAATCTCAGTCGGCCCTTTCCCGGGGAATCGGGATCAACCTCGAATCGAGATCGTAACTCGATCATATTGTAACATGATTACCAGGGCTCCAAGTACTCTCGATGGAAGCTTTTATCTATAATGGTGTGTTATATTGTGTATCGGAAAGTATACGGTTTAATATACCTCCTGGTAAAGGTAAGGGGTTTCTCTTCTACTCTTGCACACGTGTAGGTCTACGTCTCGTTTCCTATCACAGTTATGCTGAAAGAGATTTCTTAGGAAATAAGCTTAGCTGCCTTAGTTAATTTTTTCCTGTTCTTTTGTTCTTATCTGTTTGTAGTAGTGTACATAAATGAAATTGTTGTATGGCAAACAATAAGAAAAACCTACTTAAGAATAGTCATAAAAAAAAAATATGTTTTGTCTGATTTAAAAAAATCGATAGTAATTATTGAGATTTTTATTTTCAAATTTTTTTGTCGATGAATATTGGTCTACTTTCACCCATTCTCGTTTTTGCACTTTATCCAGGAACACACTCTCTTTCAAATAATAATGTGAGCTGCACACGATGCTTTCCGGTAATTTAACCACTTCTCTTTACACTTAGGAAACGACCAATTCAAACCGTGCACCTAGTTTCTGACGTTGCAAACGTACCCATGTAGGTTTAAACAAAATATTTAAAAAAAAAATATTTTTTCTGGAATTGTTTTTTTTTTCAATATTGCCAAGATAGGTAATTGCAGTAGTTAATTTAAAACTATGGATAGCAAATACAAGTCACAATTTAACATTCGTCAGTCTAATGCTGCCTCTCGTAAGTACATGTAGGCTTTTCTAAGTAGGCTAGTTTGGTATCAACTGGGATTATTTGATGTCTTAAACTTAATCAGCTGCCTTAGCTGCCTAGCTATTCACGCTTGACATCCCAGCTACATGCTTTGGGCTTATCCGCGGTTGATTGCATCTCTTCAAGCGTTAGGCGTACAACGCAGCTCGTATAAAGGTATTAAGTAGGTACTTTGATCATTTAGGTAGGTATATTAACAATTAAACCAGCAGTGGTACTGTATAGTGGCACCTGTAACAACTTCAAATTACAAAAATATAGCAAATCTATTTAATCTATACATATATTTACATAAAACATATGTATGTTTTTTAAAAACAGCAGCTTTTTACTAAGTGTAAGTACATACGGCACACATAACAAAAAAAAAACAATTACTAATTTTGTTGTCTGTGTGTCTGTCTGTTTATTCGAGCTAATCTCGGCTAATACGGCTGGACCGATTTTGGCGAGACTTTAATTGAAAGATAGCTGATGTTTTAAGGAATAACATAGGCTACTTTGTGTACCTTTGTGTTTGTATGAAATTATCCGGAAAAGAACCGCAGTTACCGACATAGCTTGTAGAGTGAGTAAGCTGAAGTGGCAGTGGGCTGACATGTTTGTCGAAGGACCGATGGACGGTGGAGCAGACGAGTCCTGGAGTGGAGACCGTACGAGGTGCATTCAATAAGTACCTAGCCTCATCGCCAGAGGGCGCTGTAGTTTCAAAAGAGTTTTACCACAGTGTAGCACATTCTTTTTTAATTCATTTTTCAAATTTTCATTCCAATCCCTTCATTTGTTTTAATTTGACAACTTATGGAAGCGAACGTGTCGATCGGTTTTACAAAAATGGAAAAAGAGCAATATCGTTCGGTGATTCGATTCCTATTTTTGGAAGGGAAAACGCGCTTCGAAATCAAAGAGCGCTTGGATGCTGTGTACGGTGACTCTTCTCCATTGATGGCCACCGTCAAGAATTGGTTCAACGAGTTTGCACGTGGCCGTACGTCAGTTTTTGATGAACCACGTCCAGGTGCACCGAAAACAGCTGCTACGGAGGAAAACATTTAAAAAATCCATGATCTCGTATTGGCAGATCGCCGATTGAAGGTTCGGGAGCTAGCTGAGACTGTAGGCATTTCAGAAGGAACAGTGCATCATATTCTTCACGAGGAACTCGGCATGAGAAAGCTGTCGGCGCGATGGGTGCCGCGTTTACTCACACCAGAAAACAAACGCAACCGTGAGACCACATCGGAGACGTGTTTGGCGCTGTTTAAGCGGAATCCAGCGGAGTTTTTGCGTCGTTTTGTGACCGTCAATGAAACTTGGATCCACTGGTACACACCAGAGACCAAGGAGCAATCAAAACAATAGATCCAGACCGGGAACGTGCTCCAAAGAAGGCGAAAACTGTAAAATCGGCCGGAAAAGTTATGGCCACCGTTTTCTGGGATTCACAAGGTGTGATCTACATCGATTACCTTGAGAAGGGTAAAACAATTACAGGGCTTTACTATGCCGATTTATTGGGCCGATTCGACGCCGAATTAAAGAAAAAACGACCCCATCAGGCGAAGAAAAAAGTGCTGTTTCACCACGACAACGCACCGGTTCACACGTCTGCCGTTGCCATGGCCAAATTGGTCGAATTACGCTACGAATTGCTGCCCCATCCACCGTATTCTCCAGATTTGGCCCCTTGTGACTTCTTTCTGTTTCCTAATCTGAAAAAATCACTCGCCGGGAATAGATATGGATCGAATGAGGAGGTCATCGCCGCCACGGAGGCCTATTTTGCAGAGTTTGACAAAAACTATTTTTCGGACGGATTAAAAAAGTTGGAGCATCGCTGGGCTAAGTGTATCGAACTAAAAGGAGACTATGTTGAAAAATAAATTCCCACTTTTCCAAAATTTTCGTTTACTTTTTGTAGGCTAAGTATTTATTAAATGACCCTCGTATATCGGCAAACGTAGTGTGGAACGCCCCCCAGCTAGATGGACCGACGACCTTAAAAAGATGGGTGGGACAGACTGGATGCAGAAGGCGGAGGATAGCGTGTTGTGGCGCAGCCTGGGAGAGGCCTATGTCCAGCAGTGGACTGCGATAGGCTGAGTTGATTGACTTTGTGTACCCGTTGGCACGTTTCTGTGGGAAAATTTCTTACATCCACGCTGGTCAAACCACGGGCACATCGAGTCAATTATAAATTTCAGCGTACTCAGTATGGCATCTATTTTAGCAGTCAGGAAATTCATAAAAAATCATGCACACGTCACAACTTACAGTGCCGTCATATTAGATCATTATCATCTACCTATCCTTGTCGCACCTATGTTGGGGTATGCTTCCAGCTGAACCTGATGCATCAGAATACCAGTATTTTATATGCAGCGACTGCCTATCTGACCTCCATAACCCAGTTACTAGTTAATACGAAACTCATTGGTAAGACCGGTTGTCAGTCTTTCGGGCTTCTGACGACACGTAACGACTGTCAAATATCTGCGAATGACAGTGCCATCCAGTAGGGACTAGCAGATATTCAGTTTCGGTAAGTACAATTGCTGTGGCCCCGTGGTAACGGCCCCGACTTACAAGTTGTAGGCCGTGGGTTCAAACCCTGACAGACGCTTTAGTTTGTGTAAATAACTTCATCACCACTGCTCTCAAAAAAGTGAAGGAAACCTAACTATAAAATCAAAGTCGTGTGACATCTACTAACCTGTACTGGGTTCTCCGCGGTAGATTATAGCCCACTCCCTCTCGAAGAGAGTGGGCATGTGTCCTAGCAGTGGCTACATTATAGACTGACTAGATTATGCCAACGCCTTCGCACGCGTGTACCTTATGTGTTAATCCAGGTTAGGAACTATCTGTGTACCAAATTTCATCCAAATCTGTTCAGTCGTTTTTACGTTAAAGAGTAACAAACATCTCTCCATTCATCTTTATAAACTTTCACATTTATAATATTAATAGGATTATGCAAGAACAATTGCAGTAGGCTTAGCACGAGAACCGTAGACAAGCGTTTTGTCGTCGGAAGAGTTCACAAAAATGACGTTTCCGTGTAGACAGTTGACAGTTTTTCACCGATAAGACAAGCGATTTCTATTCTACAGTATAAATAGAAACAGAAAGCGTCATGCGAAGCCCAGGTAAGCGTAAAGCCTGTACCAATATTTCGGCTTCCTATTCATATAGATAATTTAATTAAAAATGACCTGATCACCAATACATTCATGTTATAATTAATGAAAGCGGATTACTCAACAATACACATGTTTTGTTCAGAATTACTGGTAAAGTATTAATCATTGTCATCACGATTTATTTTGTTCATGAAAAGCAAATACATTTCGTTTGAAATTGACAATAATTGAATATGAGGATCATTATTTAATAATTACGCGTTTTGTATACAAAATCCGCCAGTAGGAAAATGGTGTTTAAATGTGTGATGATGTCTCTTTGATATTAGGTTGTTAAAAAGAAAACAACCGACTTCCAAAAAAAAGCACTACAAAGTAAAAAATAACTTTAGTTTCATAAGTCGGTGACTTTGCTTTTATATTTTCGTTGTTTTGTACTTCCGCAATTAAAGTTATTTTTCACTTTGTAGTTGTTTATTTTAGAATTCGGTTGGTTTATTTTAAATATTTTTCACTTCTTAGTTGTGGTACCCCTCACAAATTCGAAAAGCTTCACTTAGTACGTTAATTACAGTGACAGGAAGTTTTATCACATCATCAACATAAACTGAGTGGACAAAATACGTAAGCTAACTAAAAACCTACTAATCAGAACTTGACTAAGTTTAGGTATGTGAGATTAATCTATACTTAAGTATACTCCAACAAACTAAATACGAATTTTTCGTTTTATAAATGATGGAGTTCTGAGGTAATGAATATTAACATAAAATACAACCGAAGAGACTTGAAGTCAGTTAAAAATTATAAAAAAGAGACATTTTACCCATTTAAGCATTTTATTTTATCGATAAATAATAAATGATTTTATTTCTGTAAGTAGGTTTGTACAAACACTGTTACACGTCAATCATATTTTTAAAACTAGATGAGGTCGGCTATTCCTATCTGACTACTCTGAGAAGAAAGGCCGAAACAAACTCAGAGGTCACAGTCTCTTTTAAAGTCCAGACATGATCTTGGTCAGATCATGTGAAGACCATGTGCATCGGTGTCTGAAATGGTCTTTTGAGGAAAGAACCACACAGGTTGAGTGGACCTGTCCATTTCCCTATCCAACCTCAGATGAGTTTCAGGATAATGAACAACCCGTATTCGGTTTCTCTAACTCTTATTATATTTCTAAATATCATAAAATACTTAAAGCAAAACAATGAGTAATACGGAGAACTAGAAGAATTCTTCTGATTTTTGTTGAAGTTGAATAGTATCTTCCAATCGGCAGACGTATTCATTTCCTCTAAACGTCTCGTTCGTATGTTGCGAACAGAAATATACTACACAGGTACTGCACGGCAGAAGGTCAAGTGATCATCTGCCTAGCCTTAACTACGTTGGGGTCGGCTGTCTAACTGGATGCAGCAAAATACCAGTATTTCACATGGAGCGACTGCCTATCTGACCTCCACAACCCAGTGATTGGGTAATACAATACCCCTTTATAAGACTGGTTGTAAGACTTTCGGGATTCTGACGACCCGTAACGACTGTCAAAGATCCACGAGTGACAGCCGGGACCAACGGCTTAACGTGCTTTTCAAGGCACGGAGAAGTCTTGGTATGGTAACCGTGGCAAACGTGGCTTAACCTGATCGATCGAAACATACGGCTGTTATGATTTAACCACAAGCCCCTCTTTAAGGGATAATTATTATCTTTTAAAAGGATAGTAGTGAGCCTTCTGGTTTTAACCTACATCGCACCGGAAGCTGTGAATATTCGGCGCGACGGTTGCAGCACCCCTGCAGCAGACTGCTACATCCGGTTTCAACTTCCCGCTCTTTCCAAATCACGGTTTTTAGTTCGAAAACGTTCTACTGGTTTTATTTATACTTTCCTTTTTAATACAAAAAGTTAGCGTATGCTTGAAACTGTTTACCTTGTCGGGTTTTTTTATGTTTGTTCGAGCTTAACTCCGTCATATTTAGACGGATTTGAAAAAATATTTTTTTTGTTTCGGAGACAGACAACGGAACTCTTCAAAAAATGACAGCATATCAACCGCGATTGCTGTAATCGCATAACTAGGCATTGTTTTGACCCCAAGGATGATGACATTTCGAATTGGTGTGGGGTAGGTACTATAACTAAAAAAAGAAAAATAAAAACTTTTTCCAAAAAAGAAACAACCTACTTCCGGAAAAACACTACAAAGTGAAAAATAACTTTATTTTCGGAAAGCGGTGACAAAAAATTAAAATACATATCCAAAGTCACCTACTTCCGAAATTAAAGTTATTTTTCACTTTGTAGTGTTTTTGGGAAGTCGGTTGTTTTTAGAAACTTGATATAACGATAATAATTACTGTGACACTTCAATATTTTTATTACCAGCTTATTTCATAACAATCTTGCCTTGTACCCCCGAAGGATTGAGCGGAGGTGTACCGAATAGTACACCCAAATTCCGCCAATTAAGTCTCATGGAATAGGGCGATGGGCAACAAACCCAACGCGTCATACTTATCAGTAGCGCTTGCGACAAAATAGACCAACGAGGCAGGCACCACAACAACAAGGCATGATGTTTTGTTATGTTTTATTTCATAATTATTTCTTCCTGGTGTCCCAGTGGTATCGGCCTCGACTCGACCTGATAACTGTGTAAATAATTTAATCACCTCTGCTCTCAAAACGGTGAAGGAATAAATAGATCGTGAGGAAACCGGCATGTCGTTCTAGAACCAAAAAATTTAAGACATGTGGCATCTACCAACCCGCACTGGCCCCGCGAGGTGGATTACAACCCACTCTCGCTCGTCGAGAGGAGGCCTGAGTCCTGGCAGTGAGAAAATTATAAGCTGATTATGGATTATGGATATTATGGACGGCACTCAGTAATAAAGGAATATAAGATTACATTTTCAACATAGTGTAGATGTAATCTACCTTCTCGTCAATAAAGATACTTAAGTTAAAAATACTGAACTTAGAACTGATACTTCAAATTAAATCAAATCAAAATATTTTATTTCACATAAACCTGCAAGGGCACTTATGAAACGTCAGAAGCTAGGTGCACGGTTCCAATTTGTCGCTTCCTATGGAGAAGAGCCGACAAGAAACTCCACGGTTACTCTTTTAAAAATAATTGGGTTTTACAATGTTTTCAAATTACAGTGATAATAGGTATGGGAGGACAGAGCAGGCCTGTCAATAAGTACCAAGTACTTAGAGGAATGAAAATAAAGAATAGAAAATCGTCTATAAATCTAGTCTGTAAGGCCTACAATGTTCTCCCATTCACAATATGTAAAAGAATCTACATTAGTAAGAGCAACCTATTTAAACAAAGTGACATGATTTTCATGAGAATCACTAATAAATAGTTGATATTTGAAGCGATGTATAATGTCAAAAATGACGAGAATATGTCAGAGTACTTATTATACCTTTGTCTAAGTATGTAGAATATGCTTAGCTATAGTTAAATATTCCATAGTATACACACTTTACTACACAGTAGCGAGCGTTTCAACCGATCCAATAACAAGGTTTCAATTTCAGAGGTCGGCGACATCTGCAGACGTGTCCGAGCCAATATCTAAACACCTGGACAATAGACACAAATATAATACGTATATCTCTACACTTACACATAAGTACTTACAGTGTGGAGAATCAGCTATAAATAAGCGCCTATGGCTAAAGGCATAATAAGAATAGTGTACCAATAAATAAAAGGCAAAAATGTACATCTGTCACTAAAAAGTTAAAGAAACTAGCGGCTTCGAAAAACAACACAACCATGTGAAAAATTATTTAAATTTCGGAAGTTGGCGGCAAAAAAACGAATATACAAAACCAAAGACACTGACTTCCGAAATTATAATTATTTTTCTTTTTGTAGTGTTTTCTTAGAACCCGGTTGTTTTTTTTTAAAGCTTTTTTTTCGACATGCATAGTTAATATCTCCCACACTACTTTATAATTAAAGTTTTTTAGTTAACAAAGTAAATTATTATGAGTGACCCGAGTATTTTTTAATTTAAAAAATCGTCAAATTATGGTTACGTTTTTCTCACGCATTCGAGCTAGAGCCTCAGAATTTGTAAAAAAAAAAACATTTTCAATAAATCTAGATTACTATACTCCGTAATCGCTAAAACCGATGCTTATTTCTACGAACAAAAAAAATTTAATTTTTCTTGCAGGAGGAATGTGATTAAGTAGCTAGTCTGATTTGAAAAATACTAACACCTACTGATTAGAAAAGTCCTTTGAATTTAAACAAATAATCTTGAAGGTTCTACAATTTCCCTGTTTATTAAATCCGTTGAGCATTTATTTTCCGTCGAGATGTCACGAGGCAGCTTGACACCAGAGCTGGACGCCCAGGCAATATCAAGTAAGGAAAATAATATTGTAAGAAGTCTGAGCATATTTCACGTAGACATTTACATTTTTGTGACGAGTGATACAAAGCTTAAACTAGCATAGTTATTTCTTAAAATAGACACATACATATACATGATGGTCAATTGTATTTTTTATTATCTGGGAAGCAAAGCCGGTGTCGACTATTCTGCCACTGTCTAGAATTAATTTCTATTATGTTGCTTTAAATAAAAATTAAAACCGTGACTAGTTTTGATAGTTCTTAAATGCTTACCTGTTGTCTGGTCCTTTATGATCTGATAAGGACCATGCAGACGTCAGGTAATTAGAAAACGTCAAAACTAGCTTGACATAACATCTTACCCGTTGAAGTCTTCGAAACTTGAACATGTCAGCTGCCAAAATCATGAATCGGTTACACAAAGCTGTGCCGGTACTAGCTACTGAAATTAGTAGCTCTAAGCGAGGTCAACTAAATAATCGTACCAACAGGAGAACCCTCGTCAATGGTTGCTGTTCCTGACAGTTCCTGACTGGAAACTTTGGGGTGTAAACAAGTGTTCCTATACAACTTATTTAGTGCTTAATTGGTGCTTAAGCGGCTTTACTCGCTTTCAAGTTTAGATAGATTTATAATGGAGTTGGTTGAGCTGGTATGGAACAAAACCGCTGTGCTGTGATAGGCAAATAGATTGAATTGTTTGTCAATGGCTGTGAGTAGCAACGATAACAACTTGAGAGATCAAATAAAAATTTAAAAACAATTTCTGTGACACATACTTCTATAATGAAGGACGTTAGTTAACATACAAACCAATTTAATAATATTAATATGAAAGCAGAGTCGACTTACAATTTTTCTCTTTTCATGTATTTGAGTAGGTAATAACTATTTTAGTCTTGAATGACCATCTAACTACTTTGCTATTTAAAATTTTCAAGTCTAAAAATAAGTTCACTCCGAACAGCCTGCCTCACTTTGTTTCTACACATTTGTATGCCAATAGAGAATTATTATTTTAGAAGTAGTAAAACAAAATATTAATTAAAATGTGCCATCCACTGTTTCCAAGACTAATCCTATGCACACATATTTTTCACACCTCTAAAGAGTCACCTCAACTCTATATTGGAGCAATAACACGGCACACCAAATTCCACCAGTAATCACGACGAACCACAAAAAATATTCCGGCCCGAAAGACCAGATAAGGACCAAACCGAAACGGTCATTGCGCCCCCAAAGAAACTGTTGACGACCCCTAATCCATTGGACAATACAATATATGCCTGTATTGCAGCCTTAACACCAATACCGAAAACCCTTTTGTTAAAAAAGGAGGAAAGTATCCTTCTAATATAAAATTATGTGACAGGGTGTATGTTTGTCAGTTTTTTTTTTTGGGTGGGAAATCATCAAATAACTTCTCCCGCTCTGGGTGGAGCGGGAGGGCGTGTCAGACTTTTACTGACTAAAACCCACCCGTGTTCCCTCAGTTGCCTGTATGCCAGGGGCCGCGGTATCTCTTTCGAACAACCCGCACCCCTGGCACGCATCGGCCCTTGCGGGCCCCATCAGTTGTTGGTGACATCTCTTTGAGGCGCGCGTGGAACACAACGCGCCGTCGACCCGGGCTTGGTCCTTACCGGACAGCGAGCTACCCATTACTCGCCGTCCGCAAGCCCGTGCCTACGGTGGCCGGGAACCAGCCTGGGATTCCCGACGCCCAGGGCGTTTCCTGCGAAGGCCACGGCTGTGAGGGCGCATGTACTGCATCTCCCTCACGTGCGCCGCCTCCCTCTTTGCGAGCATAACTGCTTCGCTGAAGGTGGCGACTGCTAGCCATGCACTCTCGCTCCGTACCATGGCCTGGACCAGGGTCGGGCGCGAGAGATCGCCGCTGCCGATCACCTCCACGAGGACACGGTGGTGCTCGCGCCCAAGCCGGACAGACATCCACCGTATGCTCCACCGTGTCCTCAGGGCGATCTTTGCAATGGAAACACCCGGGCGTTTCCTCCCGTCCTATCCGAAACAGGAACCTCCCGAAACAGCCATGTCCAGAGAGGACCTGTATCAGACGGAAGGTGAGGACGCCATGCCGCCTCTCAAGCCACTCTTCAAAGAGGGGACTTACCGCTGCAATCGTGGCGTGCCCAGCACTGGGTTGTGACAATCGCACTCTCCACGTCGCCATGAGATCCTGCCGGAGCTCTGTCCGCCGTGCCGCGATTTCCCGCGGCAGTGGAGTTACGCCCCGGCATTTGGCCTCCTCGCGCCACTCCCAAGTGTGCGCGAGGAACTTTGCCTCCAGATCCCATGACGGCAATCCGGCAAGGAAGCCAGCCGCCTCACCGGAGATCGTGCGATATCCCCGGATCGTCCGGATGGCCATGACCCTATGGGCCGCCTTCAACCGGCGTGCTGGTTGGCGCCTCAATGTAGGCGCCCACACCGGTGCCCCGTATAGGGCCATGTCCCGCACGACCCCCACGTAGAGCCTCCGGCAGGAGGCGTTTGGCCCCCTTACATTGGGCAGGAGCCGCTTCAAGGCAGCCCCGGCCCGCTCCAGTCTGAGAGCCAAACGTTGGAAGTGCTCCGCGAAGTTCCACTGGCTGTCGATGACAAGTCCGACGCCGATGTGAACCCCTCCCACCGTTGGGCACGCCACGATCGCGGCGGTAAGTCCCCTTTTTGAGGAGTGGTTTGAGAGGTGGCATGGCGTCCTCACCTTCCGCCTGACACAGGTCCTCACCGGACATGGTTGTTTCGGGAGGTTCTTGTTTCGGATAGGGCGGGAGGAAACGCCCGGGTGTTTCCATTGCGAAGATCGCCCTGAGGACACGGTGGAGCATACGGTGGAGGTCTGCCCGGCTTGGGTGGAGCATCGCCGTGTCCTCGTGGAGGTGATCGGCGGCGGCGATGTCTCGCGTCCGACCCTGGTCCAGGCCATGGTACGGAGCGAGAGGGCATGGCTAGCAGTCGCCTCCTTCAGCGAAGCAGTTATGCTCGCAAAGAGGGAGGCGGCGCACGTGAGGGAGATGCAGTACATGCGCCCTCACAGCCGTGGCCTTCACAGGAGACGCCCTGGGCGTCGGGAATCCCAGGCTGATTCCCGGCCACCGTAGGCGCGGGCTTGCGGACGGCGAGTAATGGGTAGCTCGCTGTCCGGTAAGGACCAAGCCCGGGTCGACGGCGCGTTGTGTTCCACGCGCGCCTCAAAGAGATGTCATCAGCAACTGATGGGGCCCCAAGGGCCGATGCCTGCCAGGGGTGCGGGTTGTTCGAAAGAGATAACGCCGCCCCTGGCACACAGGCAACTGAGGGAACATGGGTGGGTTTTAGTCAGTAAAAGTCTGACACGCCCTCCCGCTCCGCCCAGAGCGGGAGAAGTTATTTGATGATTTCCCACCCAAAAAAAAAAAAAACCCTCCCATCGTTATCCGGGATCCCGTCGGTGGCGCATTCCGAGGACCATGAAACCACATGGCCTCGGACTTATGCAAGGCCACCTCGAGTCCTAGTTGCTGGATCCTATCCACGATTGTCGCAACCCCGTGTGCTGCTAAGTCGGCCGCCGCCTGGTACGACCTCCCGTGCGCCAGGACCAGCGTGTCGTTAACGTAGCAAACTACGCTGACGCCGCAAAGGAGGTCGGCGAGCAGCACCTAGTCGTACCCGATGTCCCACAGATGCGGCCCCAGGACGGAACCCTGTGGGACACCGCACGACATCTCTCGCCGGTTTCACTCTCCTTGGTGACCGGGGTAGATGATGGCCCTTTCCGTCAAGTAGGCCTCGACCACACGACAGAGGTAGGTCTGGACACAATGAACGCCATATTGCTCGGTGGGTATGACGTCAGTTTGCTATTTAAACAAATGCGCCGGCATCCGGTGATACCGGAGTGCCTCCCTAATGCAACTCCAGGGCAGGGTGTTGAACGCATTGGCGATGTTTAGAGACACCGCCAAGACTACCCCACCCCGGGCGTGAGGGCTCCCACGCGCATGATGGCGTCCACCGTGGATGTTTGTCAGTTTAGATATGTTTTTACTGCTGAACGGATTTGGATGAAGTTTGGCATAGTTACGACTGCTTTGACTATAACCCGGTGCCTATTTAATAAAACCGAAAGGTCGACAATCGGGCAGTTACACAAAAGCAAAATGTACGAGAGGAACTGACTTTCATACGTTTTCCATTTTTAAGTACTTGTTGTGAATAAGTGACAATAATATCGTACAATAGTATTGACAAATGCCCTGGGCTATGTGGGTAGGACATATATTACTTTTACACGTACAGTCACCAAAAACGCTCAAGTCAAAGTCAAGTTCATAAGATGTAGTAGTAGTAGTTAGATGTAGTTGTAGTAAGAAACCGATCGTGTGTTTTCGAATGAAATTTAATTTATCCTACTAATATTATAAATGTGGAAGTTTGTGAGGATGTTTGGATGTTAGTTACTCAATCACGCAAAAACGGCTGAACGGATTTGGATGAAATTTGGCACACAGATAGATTATGGATTTGTTTCCGTGAGATAATTTTCGAGACCCACGCGTTAACTTATCCACTAACAGAAACATAAACTATACCACAAACAGTTAATTTATCACATACAATTTCATTCAAAACGTTATTTGGTTTCTTACTAAACTTCAATTATTTCCGAAGACCCTGATTACTTATATCTTTTAATGACTATACGTACGTTCCATGTGATAATTTTAAAGTTCTATAGCTCGTTTTCCGACTTCATCAAAGCCACGGGCAAAAGTTAGTAAAGAAAATATATCCGAAATTGTGAAACCGCGTTTACAGTAACGCTGTCATTCAATATCCAGTGATATCTCATTTTGCCGCGCGAATAGACCTGAAGAGAATGGATAGCGATTCAGAGACCCTTACGATCTGGTTTAAGTTATAGAAGCGTGATTTTGGATGGTAACACAATAGAAGAGGGAACAATAAATCTTTCTTTCCATTGCTATTCTTTTGGTAAGTATGGTTTGGGATAGATAAATATTGTAGGTAATTTAGGGTAGGTAAGGCTTAATAAAAGAGGTGTCGTATTTTTTTAGGATTTCCATTGTTGTTGTTAAAAAACACAGTTTACTGTCAGCCTGCATGCAGAATCCTAATGCTGGGCAAATACCCAATTACTTCCAGCACTGAACGTTTGTTACGTCCATAAGAACTAGCTCATTCAAATAAAAATTAATCGCATTAATTTCTAAAATGAAAGAACCCGAACGAATGAGATTTTAATTTAATGCATCAAAACAGAATTTTCGCACATACGAGTAATTTGGAAACTCAACAAAGTTTTCACTGTTGAAGTGCGGCCTTTTGATTTTATTTACATGTTGGATCTTAGTCCTGTCAAATTCTGAATAAACACTTTTTCAAATATCAGCGTAATTTTTAGATTAAAGTCTGTCCTGTTTCCACCTTCTCATTTCCTATAACCTTGCACCAAACGCGTGTGATCTCGCCAGAGGCACGGCCTCTCCTGGTTGAACATTGAATTTTGTGTCGCGACACATTTTGTGGAAAATATTACTTCGTCGAAACGTCCCTGTATTATGTTAGCAAGTAATACCTTTGACAGGATACAATTATGGGGTTATAGGAAGCTGTGTGAGTATGTGAATGCTCATTATTGTTCTGATCGAGGGTTACAATGAGGCGATAATGTGACAGGTAAGCAAAATCGAAAATGGTTGACAAGAATTACGTTATTCACGTGAATTATAATTAACGTAAATAACACAGTTCTTGTAAACCAACATCGATTTTGCTTATGAACTAATAATTATTTACTGGTTTATCGTTAATTACGTTCATTAACACTGTAAGTTTTTAAACTTATAGCATAGCAACATTATTGTAACTGTTTGTCTTATTTCATATAATAGTGATGCCATTCGATAGGGCGCACTTAATTACGTTAGTTGGCACTCTCTTAAGGCGGAAATTTCTTGAAAATGGTCAAAATAGTTGTTTTTTAAACCAGTGTATCTCTTTAACCGTAAATATTTTGAAAACAAAAAAAAAAGGATTTTCAAGTCTTTTTTGCATACAGTGATAAAGTGGAACTTAAAACATGATCAAACATACTTTAATGTATCAAAAAAATCATCAGTCATCTTTTAATTATCTTTAAAAACAGTTTATCTCTTCAATAACAATTATAATTACGAATATACCATAAAATTTCAACTGCCAAACTGCAATCAGTGATGGATTATTTAATATTAAATAGTTAATATTTAATTTAATTTGCACTTTTATGACATAAGCTTGCTCATTAATTATTCGAATTCATTACCACAGATTTTATCCTGTATCGGATTTCAATAAGAACTATTATCGACACTATTAAAAGTTATCAGGGCCTTAAATAACAAAGCGACTATGAAGTTTTTAGCATAAAGCCACATAGCCGTTAAGCCGCTGCTTTCGTATTTGACGATATAAATGGTTACTTCAGCAAGTATGTCTAGAACATGCTCTATTTTGATAAAAATAAATTTTAAAGTGAACTTTACAATAAAATAAACAAGATTTTTTAAACCAATTCAAAAGACTCAATAATTTAACAGATCAAATAAACAGCTTCTTGAAGATCAGCTGAAGCAGAAACATAAAGAAAATATTAGACAAACAACTGACTTCTCTTTTAGAAATACACATAAAATACCTAAATTAAGAAAACAGTAGCTATTGTAAACGATATCATAACTCACTGATGAGCGTTTTGTGACCAAAATACCGTTACTGACACGTTTCAAAACGGTATTGAAGCCAATAATGTTATTGACGGAATACGATACGTTTATGTAGGAAGCTTTATTTATGTGTTGCAAGGCTTTTTAAGTTTTTGATGAGTTGCAGGTTTTAAAAAAAGAATGTAACTTGGGCTTATTAGATGCAGTGGTTTAGCACAGGACTTTTTTGAAGTGAAAAGTTCTTAAGGCACGTTGGGTATTTTTTGAGACGGGAAAAAACAATTGAACTCGCGACACTGTTACCGTTACCAACACCTCTGTATATAAGTATGTGTATATATTGTGTATGTAGTGACGTACATAGATACACATGCACGTACAATAGCGCATTAAATGAACATTTTAAGTTTAATAAGTGTAATTACAATTAGTTCCTAATAAGTTTTCACTTCTGTCGGCACTCCCGGAATGCCACGGTTTTATTTTATTTCTACCTACATTTTTTTCAACTAAATTGATAGATAGTCTAAAAATTGGAAGGTCAGCATGGAGGAATACGACCCTTTCCCTCTCTAAGTGAAGAGGCCTATGTCCCAGCAGTGAGGACATTATAGGCTACTTTATGTTATGTTATATAAATTAGTTTAACATGTTTAAGTTACTTTTTAAAGGAAGATTTTATAATAACTTTTAATAAGAGGAGTTCTACCTTACCGTTTAATCATACTACTAAAACAATCTACTCTACTGGAAGGGTTACCTATTGTTGATCGAAGATTTTATAATCATTATCTTGTAGGTCCTTTCCGTTTTTTATACCTATGCAATAATTTAACAAAATCGATATTTCTTTACTTACTTAAATTCCTTTACCCCGTAACGTAAATCACTAAAAAGCGCCAGAAGTGAGGTTGCATGGTATAAAAAGCCCGTTCTACACTGTCACCTCCAATCCGTTTTCAATTAACGTGTCCAGAGGAGCGTTAACGCCCGGCGTACACACCCCGCGTTAGGGTTAGTACACATGATGAGACCGGATTTGAATGATGCGAGTTGTGTAAGCTGGGGACCAGGATGGGTTTACACTGTTGTGTAGTTTCACGTGGATGTCTCTGTAAACTTAACCTATTTTTACTCAACTACAGCGCAGCAAAAAGCAGAATTTTGATTTTGACCTGTATGTATGTATGTTCATCATCTGTTCCCTCATAAGTTCTAAACTACGTATCATAATTTGACAGGTGAGGTGTCGTTGGAAGCGTCTTTATCGTCCGTTATATGCTATGACGTTGTTTAGGTGGCATAATGACCTCAGCTTTTAGGTGAAAATATTTTCTTGTTTATTACTTTCTAGAGCGTGATTTTGCAGTAGTCGAGTTTTAGTTTTTGAACTTACGTAGTAACGTGTTTTTGTTTAATCTAGAATTTGGAGAAGAACGTAATATTTTTTTTTTTTAGATTAGATTATTATTGACAAAATAAATAAATAATGTCTATAATACTCCCGAGGCCAGAACAAAAGCCTCTTCTCATTCAAAGAAGGTACGAGCATTGGTCACCATGCGTTCGTAATAAATACTTATTATGAAATATTATATTTTGTAATTCAACAGCGGCCTCGTTCGTTTCTTTGCTATTGTATAACGAACACAAACAAAACAATAGTTTGCTTATGTTTTTAAATGTCAAAGATGTGTTACACGTTAAACAATCATGCATTTCTTCTTATCTCGTATCGGCACAGTTTTATCTCAGTAAAATATTGGCTATTTAGCAAACTGGCAACTGTTGACTAGTGATTACTTCTAAGCTGTTACTTAATACTGTAACTGTTAATCCGCGTCATCCCTCTGCTGGGCAAATACTTCTCGCCATGACTTCCAACTCTTTCGATCCAGGGCTAAAGTGGACCACTGGTCGTGTGCTTTCTCCAAGTCGTCCTGCCGTCTTCTATGGGGACTGCCGTGACGTCTTCTGGCTGTGTCACCACCACTTAGTGGTTATTTTGGCCCACAGCTCATTGGCAAATAATTTAATTTAATGTTTTTGTGTTTCGTAATGTTACTTACTTACCTACCAATGTATAGAATCAAATTCTTTTAACTTAACAGACAGCTGTGCTGCTGGGGAGTTTTTTGCGCCACTTCTTCCCAGCTAAAGCACTAGGAAGTGCTGAAGAGCGGGCGCTTTGGGAAACTGTCTCATGTAATTTTGACGTTCAAGAAGCGCTGATGCCCAATCAAAATCAAAACTCATATTGGGCATACGGCAGACGCCCGAGTGCTTGATAACGAGCAGTTAGTTCCAGCACCAAAAAAAAATAGCCACTGTTTGGTTAAATTATAATAAAATACAAAAAAATCATTGGTCTCCATAAAAAAGTGAGTTAATTGAGATCGGTAATAGAATTTTCAATTGCATTAAGCACAACATTGTACACCCACCCTAACCCATGACGCCCGCCCCTTATTCAAATATCTCCCAGACGTGGTAGGATGCTAATTACGTAGACTAGGGTGCCTACAGCCCCATTGAATGATGCTCCCGGTATAATACAGACGAGATTTGACTTAGAGTTCATTGTGTGTGACTTTGTTAAAGTAAAATATAAGAGATTAATGAGATATGAAGGTAATTGAGTGCGGATTTCACCAACAACGATTTCAGCACTTTTAAACCGTATTCAAGAGCTGTCAGTGTCAAAATTTCGTAACAATTCTGACACTGATGGCTCTTGAATCCTGTTCTAAATGGGCTGAATGCGTTTAGTTCCATTGGTTTTTTTTAGGTTGGAAATCATCAAATAACTTCTCCCGCTCTAGGTGGAGCGGGAGGGCGTGTCAGACTTTTACTGACTTAAAACCCACCCGTGTTCCCTCAGTTGCCGGTGTGCCAGGGGCCGCGGTATCTCTTTTGAACAACCCGCACCCCTGACAGGCATCGGGCCTTGCGGGCCCCACCAGTTGGTGCTGACATCTCTTTGAGGCGCGCGTGGAACACAAAGCGCCGTCGCGTCGACCCGGGTTTGGTCCTTACCAGACAGCGAGCTACCCATTACTCGCCGTCCGCAAGCCCACGCCTACGGTGGCCGGGAATCAGCCTGGGATTCCCGACGCCCAGGGCGTCTCCTGCGAAGTCTACGGCCGTGAGGGCGCATGTACAGCCTCTCCCTCACGTGCCCCGCCTCCCTCTTTGTAGTTCCATTGGTGAAATTGGCTCTTAGCGGTTTAGGTGGTAACTGCTAACGTGCAATGCATATCTAGGTAACATTTTTTTCAATTGAGTACTGTTTTGGAATTTCTGAGGTAGTTCGGTAACTTCTTGTATAGGCATAGAGTTCTTTCAAGAATTAAGGTAACCAGAAAATGTTCCCACCTAAGTACTAGGAAATCATGGCACAAAAGAGATGAGGCGTATACTCAGTGGTGGGTAGAACAAGGCTGCCAATGATGATGATTATTTTAACGAAATGTTCACGAATACATAGCAGCTGGGTTGGCTCTCCAATCACCAGAACATTTTATCCAATCAATTTTCGCTTTCGTTTTTATTATTATTAGATGCTTAGAGCTGCGCTGATGTGTGACAGAAAACACTGAAAAGTAAATCAAAAAACTTTTGAGATCCATCATAAATGATCCAAACTAATTGATGGAATGCCTTTTTTGGTCAAACATAACGTTGTAAATTTGTTTATTTTTTCCATGACCGAAAACTTAGGTCAAGTGAGCTTAAATTGAGCTCTTATTAGTGATCTATAGTACCCACCCACATAGTATGCACCCGTTTTTTTTTTTTTTGTCTTGTTTTTTGTTTCACTTTTTGGGTTTTGTTTTGTTGTAGGTTAAGTATGTTTGTGTTTTATTTTTAAACAGTGTCTGCGATTGGATACGGACACTGTCTTTTTGTTGAGGTTTTTCGCATAAAGGGGTTACCTTTCCTTGTTAGCCGCATAAGTTTTTGTACAGTTGTACAGTACGCGTGTCCGCCCCCCACGTAGCCAGGTGTTCAGCTTGGACGTAAGGTAGGATTTTAGGGGGCAGTATGCACCCGTTAGGTTAGGATTAGGGTAAAGGCAGATGATGAAATTGATGCTCACAACGGAAATTATCACCAAACCTTATTTCACACCAACAGCCAAAACAAAAAGACCACAACAAACACATACCTTGCTGTTTATTTGTAATAAACAAATAAAACAGAGATCAAAAGCAGAGAACGTTTGGGCGGCACCCAGTTTCTATTAAACGACGCAGGCAAGCGTTAACTCCTGTGAACAACAAACATGCTAGTATTGAAATGTTTCGTGCAATTGTACAAGATACGATGTTTTGCGTGTGGGGTTATTAGGATGTGGAAGGCAATGCTAAAGGCAAAAGGCAACGAAGATATAATCAGTCAGTGTAATCATTGTTGTGGAATAATGACACCAAACGCAGTTTAGATCTGCTGATCACGTTCAGTTTCATGGCACCCAAAAAGGAATCTTTGTCCGAGCAAATTTTCAAATACTCGAGCTAAAATTAATTGTCGTCATTCGTCATTCTCCTGCCCTTATTCCAATTTATTTGTGGTCGGCGCAACATGTATTTTTCTTACACACTTCTCTATTAGTCGTCATCTCCGTAGTCACACCCTTTCTAACCATATCATCATTCACACAGTCCATCCATCGTTTCTTCGGTCTCCCCCTACTCTTATAGCTATCGACATTCATACTCAAAACTTTCTTCACGACGTTTTCCTCATTCCTCCGTATCACATGGCTATACCATGACAACCGATTTCGACATCGGTGCCACCTTCAGGCTTCCTCTCGGGCTAAAATTAATCGTAGGTAACAAAAGTTGAGATGATCTAGAGATACCTTAGTACCAACATAGTTTTCGGCTCGTCTTTCTTATTTTATGAAGGTGCTATACAAGCCAGTTAAGATTGAAATTTCAAGAACAAATTCTGTCTACAAATATACATACATAAAATCTCAATTGCAGACAATGTCTGTCTCAAAAGATAAAACTTCTGGGAAAAAAATCTTTAAGAAAACCTACCCACAATCTAGATTTCATAACAACATCCAATTCACAGACACTTAAATTGAAACCTCTCTAAAACTCATCCCGCAAAGTACTTAACCACCGAATATTGGATTCTGAAGAACGAGCACCATTCTAAAATAAACACAGACCTTTTAAATTTTTGTTTAAATATTAAAAAGCGTCTGAGTGTAGGTAAATCTATTTGGCGTTTCGCAACGTTTTTAATACAATTACGTAGGAGTCCGTTGCCTAAAAGCTCGTATATAATATCATTACTTTCGTTTTCGCCAGAGAGTCGGAGAGCGCGACACTAAACCAATTATGGGGAGTTTGAACGTAGTTTTTGGTATAACCGGCCTATCGCGTTTCAAAGGGCTACGTTTTGTATTACGCTTTATGTAGGTGTATTTTCTTTCGTAGGACAGTGGAACATTGTTTAGGCTTCAATTCTGTGAGAACGATTTTTGAGAAACATTAGGAAAGTATTGGGCAACTGAGAATTTATTAATGTTGTTATCAGTTTATGTGTGTTTTTGCAATGTTTTCGTATTGTCAGACATACTTACCGAAAAGAAGGTTGGCCTCACGAGTATGAATAGCTACTCGCATTCTCAATCGTTTACGATACGCGACTGAATGAATGTATGAAGATAAAAATCGTTGCGAAACGGCACTTTTGTAAGATATTTTACTATATTAGCGAATCGGCAAGTAGTATAAACTTTGCTTTAAGGCGGAGATTTCTGGAAACCGTTCAAAAGGTATTTTTTTTAGAGTGGTGTATCTCTTTAATCGTAAATAATTTTGAAAGCAAAAAATATATATGATATTTTTAAGTCTTTTTTTGCATACAGTTATGGAACTCAAAATATAATTAAACATACTTTAATTCATCAAAAAAATCATCAAAATCACCTCTTAATTATCTTTAAAGCAGTTTATCACTTCAATAACAATTATAATTAAAATTAAAAATATACCATAAAATTCCAAATGCCAAACTGCATTCAGTGATCGATTATTTATTATTAAATAGTAAATATCTAATTTTATACGATTTTATTTTCATTTTTACGACATACGCTTGCTCATTTGTTATTCGAATTTGTTACAACAGACTTTAACCCGTATCGGATCGCAATAAGAACTATTATCGCTCATAACGACAATATTTAAAGTAAATGATGGTGGATGGTGGTGAGTTTGACTCTTTGTCTATGTATATGAATATAAGGAAGTGGGTAGAATAAGACTGAAGTATATGTATCTCGCTAGACTGTCTAAGCTAAACTGAGAGCACGTTATCATCTGCCTGACCTTTTCTCAATTATATATTGGGATCGGCTTCAGTCTTACTGGTTGAATACCAGAAGTTTACATGGAGCGACTACCTGTCTGAACTCTATAACCCAGTGTCTGGGTCACACGATACTGATAATACTTGTTGTCAGACTTACGGTTTTCTGACTACCTGTAACGACTAGGGATGTGCCGAGTACGGCTTGACTCGAGTCAGACTCGATTCCTGCTTTGGACTCGCCTACTCGAATACCAATTTATTTTAATTTGAGTTCTCGAATCAGGAAGAATCGATTTTGTAATCGCTGACTCGATGCTATTATGCGAGTCCGACTGTTAGTTTATTTGAGTTAGGTTGACTCGCGCGTACTCGATCTCCGCTTACTGATACAATGAAGAATGCCTCATAATACAAGATTGAACCAGCAACTTTTTTACTAGTAGTGAATTGATTTTATTTATTGTGATCAACTTTATTACAAAATGGCCCCGAAAAAAGCCTCAGGTGTATGGACTGGACTTGAATTTTCAGACTAGAGTTCTGGACTCAAATTTCTAGACTCGAGTCCTGGAATTGAGTCAACATTCGAATACCAAACATAGAACTCGAGTACCGGGCTCGAATCGCAGAATCGAGTCATGATTCGAATACCGTATAAACCCACTCGAGTCGACTCAATCCACCAAAACAGCGAATCGTCACATCACTAGTAACGACTGTCAAAAATCCACGAATGGTAACCGGGGTCAACTGCTTAACGTGCTTTCCGAAGCGCGGAGGGGTCTTGGTATGTAAAGACGGTCACCCATCTACGGATCACGGATCAACTGTGCGGCTAGTATTACTAAGTCACAATCCCCAGAAGTTCTCGGCACGTATATACTTAAAATCCCTAACCACTCTATCGCTCACGACTTTAATCTTCAATCACATAATAATACGTCTTAATAACCAAAATACACTTTCCTAATTACACTCACCACAAGACAATGCAATATTTATTCTGTATCAACTATACAGATGTTCAGCGGGAGCATCCAAAAAGTCTTTCCCTGTTCCTACCATTAAGTTAACGTTTCCTATAAATCTTTCGAGAAGGTTCCTCGCGATTCTTTTGTTTTCCTTGGCTGTGGCTAGATACGGAACCGTAAATATTAACTTTGGTGAGTAAGGAGTTCTCTGAGTGGTCAGGTTTTGGTATTGAAGCTCTTCGTCTGTATTAGGCTCCTGGTAGTTTGGTGGCTTTAGTTAGAAGAAAGGGTCGGGTATTTGCATGTGAATGCAATTATGAGAGTTGCAATTGTTTCGTTCAGAGACGAGAAAGCCTGAGTACGTTCTAAAGAACGATGGATAGATGATTTTTTTTTTGTAAATGCTGGAGAATACTCGGCAAAGAAAGCAAAGACAAGGACAAGTCTAGCGTAGTAGGTATTTTGTCTATATTGGTCTGTTTTGACTGTGCGGGAGGATCGATTGTTTAGGTTCAAGAGAGCCAGAGGACGCCCTAGAGAACGATTGGTAGATGAAAATAAAAAAAATGGCTGGAGAAGACTGGATAAAGTAAGCGAAAACAAGGACTACCTGGAAATGTTGGAGCTATACCCGCTAAGTGGCGCATCTAAAAAAAAAAACGCAACAACATCACGCTTTGTTTCCCCGAAGGGTTTGGCAGAAGTAAAACATGAAGCATGTACATGAAGCTAGCTAAGCTATAGTACTGCAACACAAAAAATGCACTTTTTTTCTTGTAAGTAGATACTTCCTGTGACCTATTTTTTAAATTCCATAAAATTCAAAACGTGTCGATTGTCTAATACGAATTTCTGAAGTTGTCGATTCGCTCAAAAATAAAATGAATTCGTGCGAATCGCCTCATCGTCAGCATCATCATTACAGCCGATAGACGTCCACTGCTGGACATAGGCCTCCCCCAAATGGGAGGTTTTGCCATACTCGCCACGCTTGGCGCGGGTTGGCGATCGCAGTATGGTGGTAAAATGCATAGAGAACGCAGCTGCCCATTCTCTAGTAAGTCCTTTAGTCGCCTTCTACGATACCCACGGAAAGAAATGGGATGGTGTCATTCTTTTACGTCCGGAACCACATGGAACGCGAATCGCCTATAGAAAATAAAATATTATTTAAAGGTGTCAATTCGCCTGATTTGGTGAGTGAAGTTGCGAGAATCGACTAATAAGCCGTTTTCGCTGATGGCCGGGTTGGCTATACTTTCGCACATCTGAATAAGAAACTGTGGAGTTTATTAATGTCATTCCAGCCATTCAAACAAACAATCCATTTTGTTTATTATTTCGCTCTGCAGACGACAACTAAAAATGATTTATTAATTGCATATTGTTATAACATTCATTACGACACGTGTGAGCACGTAATATTGTTTTGTTTACTAAAGTCAACTGGTACAAATATTATGGTAATAAATACCAATTGCACAGCAATATTAACAATAATTTATTTGTTTGATCATTATTCGAATATATATCGAATTTACCGATTGTTTAGGAGTTATTATTGTATGAATAAGTTAACTGTTCTCTGGAGCTTTATGATCGAATTGGTCGTTTAATACGAGTAGATAATGTATGGTTATTTTACTCGCATTAAATAAATACAGATAGGCACGACTGCCGCATTGGTCTAGGGTCGCAAGCGCTACTGCTTGATTCCAAGGTCGAGCAAAGTATTATTGGATTTTTAAAGCTGGAATTTCTCAGTTGCAACCCGGAGTCTGGAGTTGTATTCGGTTGGTGGCAATAGGCTCGCCCCCTGTTGCATGGAACTTCAATTTAACTGGCAAAATGTGGGTGTGGTATAGACACACCTCTGCAGCACTTCGGGGAAACGAGGCGTTATGTTATGCACACCGTGAAATTTTAGTCGTCTTACAAAGGTGGTCCACTCAAAGTATCCGACATAAAATACCTACAGGCGCGATAAAAAAATTGTTGTAATAAATAATGCTTTAGAATTATGAAACACCGCCCCTGTTAATAATGTTTACGTATCAAACGGTAGAAGATTTCTATCTACTTACCATAATACCATTACATTTCATCATTCATTCCATCTCCATAACAGGGTGTTCAAAACTACATCATGCGTCTTTGTGAATGATATTTTTTTAATTATTATTATTCATACGTCCAAAAATATATATTTTTTTATAAATGATTAGTAGTCATTGGATACATGAAGTGGGCTGCCGTTGTAAGTCGACTAAAATGTCGCGGTGTAAATGGGTAGGAGATAAGTTTATAACGTTTTACAAAGAGGATGCAGAGGGTGTTAGTTAGGTACAGTGGTGTTTTTGTTTCGCAACTTAAGTACGAATAAACTGCTTTTAATTATCTCTCATTCGTCTACCTCATTTATTATTATTTCTACATTTACGGCTATATCTGTAACTAGCTTCTGCGCGCAACTTGGTTTTCACTTAGCCTTCTTCCTAACCTTTTTTTTACTTTGCTCCTAAGGTCCCTAACGTTAAATAGATTATCTTAAGAATCGAGCTATCAAATGTTAATTTTTTTTTCTAATCCGACCGGTAATTAGAGATTAGCACATTGAAACAAGCAAGCAAAAATAAACAAACATACTCTTTAGTATTCTATTCTATAGTACGCCAAGTGTATGATTAAAAAATATATTAATACGAGAGGCAGTAAGCAACTTTGTACTTACCCATTTTTACGAAAATAACGGGATTTGAAATTTGGCAAAGTTGAAGTTTATATGGAGAACAATTTCAGAAAGGTAATATATTTATGTATTAAATAATGCATTAGAAACACTTTAAAATTTAAATTAATTATGGTCGAATTTTGACCACTGGCGATCACTAGTAGGTACCTACTTACCTACATCTAATTGGTTGTTTCCTAAATTTACCGAATATAACAGAACCTATTAGCTTAACTCCCAACTTTTTAATCTAATAAATTACAATTTGGGTAATCAGCTTAAGTATATAAATTATTGTTATCAGATAGATATCACTAATGTAGAATGGCACTGATAACATAACCAATACGGTGATAAATTATTTGAGGTCCATAAATCAATGAGATAACGATTTTGATAACATACGCTATACTTTCGATAGTTTAAACGTATTCATGATATTATATTGATATCCCCAATATCAATATAATATCATGAATTGTTAATATTTACTATTAACTAATTAATGATACATTAAATATGTTGATGACGTATGAATACAAAGAAAATTTAATGTTTAAATGCAAACATTTAGGTATTCACTGAATTATTAGCTACAGTTTTTGAATCAGCTTGATATTAGTAGTCCTAATTAATATTCATTTATACCACTTGCGTAACATTTATCGGACTGCGATCGGTATGTGAGTGAAAGGTAACGTTACTTTATAAATATCCACGCGTGTGTCGCTAGACTACCGGTCAAAAAATTGAGCACAATGTCTATCGTTTCCGTGGTGTAGCGGTTATCACATCTGCCTAACACGCAGAAGGCCCCCGGTTCGATCCCGGGCGGAAACATAGCTTTTTGTTGAAGATTGAGAATTATTATTCCAAGACACGTGTTTATCCCAATTTTATTTACATACAGGTATTTTTTTTTTTTCAGAAATCTTTCTTATGTCTGATTAATGTACTAAAGGCTGCCTTTATCCTTTTGAGCTTCGCCGCAATTGTTAATATTTTTTTTAAATTATTATTTACTTTATAATTTCATGTCTCTTGTTCATAAATTGTAATTTTTCCATATTTACGTAGCTTCCAATTATTGCTAGATTATGGCAAAAATGTCATTATCTACCTAGCCTGTTCCAATTTAATTTCATGTCCCTTAAAACCTAACAAGTTTCGACCAAACATGTGGGTAGATAATATTTTAAGAGCTCCTGTCATCGGACATCCGAAACTCAATTACTTGTTATAGGGAGGGCGATTTCAGGCGCCGTATTTTGTAACCATGTTGTTAGCCACATGGTTACAAAAATTGAAATTTGGTTAAATTTCCAATAAAACCTACAAAGTGAAGTTATTTTTCAATATGTAGAATTTTTTTAGTTTGTAGTAAGTATTTGGATGTTTTTTTGTTAGTTAACTTACATATTTTTCACTTTTTAGTTGTGGTTTCTACCTCACGTAAATTCGTATACCTCCACTTGCTAAATACATAATACTGACAGGAAGTTATTATACATAACATCATCAAACATACACAAAGTGGGAAAAATGCGTATTATTGAAGCTAACCCAAAAACCACTTATCACAATTAGACCAAATTTATAAGGGACCACTCTATAGTAAGACCTTTAAAAAAAATCAAATCGGTTCATAAAGGACTGGAGTTCTGAAGTAACCTCCTCCTTCTCCTTTGAAGTCGATTAAAAATAGCACCTATTTTAAGCTATGATTATAATACTGACTTAAAGCAAATATTTTTGTCAAATTTTAAACAAAAAAAATAGCTTGAGCTTGACATACATAACTCAATCTGTAGGTAGAGGTGCACAAGAAGCCCCTCAACTTTAAACATTTCTACAGACCATACCAACCCAACTTTTTACTCTTAAAATACATAAATACAGGTACCCCAAAAATATTTTTCCAGCTCCAATAAGCAATAAATACATACCAAAGAGGTCTGCATAGGCAATCAAGCATCAAAGCAAACAAATTTCTCCAAATTGGGGTACGCAACTACAATATGGAAAATCTATTGAAGCGGAAGGGACAGACGGAAATAGGCGGAAATACTCGAGAGTAGCCGAGAATAGCCGAAGTCTGAAGTTGTTTATTTTTTGACGGTACATTACATTTTGTGCGTAGAATATAAATATTTGTGATTGAAAATCGGTTGGTCAAGTTTTGTAGGGGTTTAATAAAATTGTTTATTGGCTTATGTTGATTGATATTGTTTCTGGGGCTTGAAACTAACTAAAAATAGCCGCAAGGGTCGATCGATTACGTTAAGCTACGTTTATCGCAGTTGGTCTGTGGATGGGTGACCGTCTTGGCATACCAAGAACCCTCCGTGCCTTTAAAAGCACGTTAAGGCGGTCCCGGCTGTCATTCATAGATCTTTGACAGTCGTCCCGGGTCGCCAGAAGCACGAATGTCTGACCACCAGTCTTACCAAAGGATATTATATACACGGTGACTTGGTTGTGGAGGTCAGATAGGTAGTCGCTCCATATAAAATTCTGGTATTCAGCTGCATCCGGTAAGACTAGAAGCCGACCCCAATATAAAAGGGTCGGGATAAGGCTAGGCAGATGATGATGTTGATTGATATTGTTTTGTCTTGTGGAAAAGTGCTTTGATAGTTGTGCTTTATGTTGGTTTCATCTCGCTCAGACTAATAACCCTCTAGTGGTAAACATAACATCAGCAAAAATGCCTTAAGAAATGACCTTTTCTTTCTTAGTAAGTAGGTTTATATTTCTTTGACAGAAAATCGCCGGAACCATTAAAAATGCAAAAACAAGCGAACTCCAATCTCATAGAACCCAGAAACTTCATTAACAAATTTTGATCCAACTCATACTAAAACCAAAAACACTAAACGCCTCCATTAAAACGAGGAACCGCTTCTAAAAACAATGCGAGCCCACTAATTACCCCACCTGAACACACATTCCAACCAACAAAACCTAGAAAGCTACGGCAAACGACTTTTTTATTAACCCGTAAGGAGAAATAAACAAAGACTTATCCGACTTATCCACATCACCACGCAATTAGTTGGCCACAAAACTTCGTAGAAATGGCCTCTAAAATGGGGCAGTTGACCCACTGACCCTATGGTCACTTTGGTCACCAGTTAAGGCTCTATGACAGATGTTTTCACGGCAAAAATTGCCACAGGACACGCATACACGCGAATCGCTAATAAATTGTCCAGTAACATTAAAAATATTCAGATGGCATACGCTGAAAAAGTTTGTAGAAGTAAATAAGGAAAAAATACAGTGGGTATTTTTTTCTGTTGGTATTTTGTTAGGCTGTGGTGTCGACAATGGGAATGACCTTGCGTTGCGTGACAGAATGAAATTGTACTCAGCCAGCGAAAATAACTTAATTAAAAGGGTAAGATATCGAGTTACTTCCTTAGTATTTATACTCACACACAATTATTTACTCGTATTTTTTTATTTTCCCACGGGGTGTAATAAATTAAGTTTTTGTATCGCGTACGCTTTTCCCTAAAATAGGCAACGGCATGGTTTCCCTTTGAAGGTTTTCCTTATAGAGTAGGTGCTTAGCAATTCAAACGATATTAACACGAAGAGAATGATCACAGCGCATTCAATAATGTCCCTGTACGTTTTTGTGGGTGAATTTGTTTATTGACTGACAAAATATTATTAGGTATATTTTTTAATTGTGCGTAAAGCAAAAAATAATAATAACTGGGCTACGATCACAAATGTTTTGGAATGACGTTAATAATTTGTCTCATATTTCTAAGGAAATTAGGCTAAGAATTACCAAATGTCCATCCTAAACAGGACAAAAGTACCTTTTATAACGATTTATTTTTCTTAATTTTTTTGGTTACACCTATGTTTCGTTCTAACAAGTTTTAAATAAATGTTCTACGTGGTTATCGTTGGCTACAAAACTCAATGCTCCAAACCACAAAAAATTTCAGCTACCCCACAAATAATAAAAGCCGGACCACATGGCCTATCTCACGCAATGCACCCCATCTGGGGCTTCTTTATTGATAAAAATGTTGCCTATCGAAGCATTTCGGGGCTGAATGCAGCGATTGCAACCAGCTGATATGGAAGTTGGTATTTTGATTTTTTTCCACTTGAATTGACGAAGGGAGGCTATGATAAGGAGTGGTCGAAGTGATGAACATAGGGCGGGATCGTTTATATTTTAAACACGTTATAACTTTTAGTGAACAGACAGCTGTGCTGCTGAGGAGTTTTTTGTGCCACTTCTTCCTCCCAGCTATAGCACTCATAAGATCCTGTGTTCATTCATCGTAAGCTAGCCATTTCGCAATGAGAATTTCAATACCGCTTGGATTGGAACTTCTTAGTTGTAATAGTTCTACCGTCACGCTAGAGTTTCTTGCTTGTACCAAAGCCGAGGACGAATTTTCATAAGCCAAGGGAAACAGCCGGAAACTTTATGTTCGATTCGATGTCCAATAAATAGCTTGTTAGAAATCAGCCCTATTTGACGAGTGGTATGTCACAGGGTGAGTTTTGGGGCGGGTTTGCTGTGTAGGGGCTAGAAAGCGATTTAGAAAATAGTTGTACAAAGGAAATTGGTTGGTAATAGTTTTTTTAAGAAATTATAATTTGAGTTTATCCACATTTTTAAGCAAGCCCCAATTCTAAGGTAGATTCAAATATCTTTTAAAATTCTCTGATCATTTAATTTTAATTAGTGGTCGCCCGGTGATCGTAGTTCGACCATAATTCAATTTTTTTTAAATCCGCGCACCTCCACATAAACTTTACCTTAACCGCGCATTTTTTGTAAAAAGGGGTACAAGTTTTGGTTGCATTTATTAATATATAGATAGAATTACTCATTTACTAACGTAGGTTAGTCCATACTTACCTGCTCGTGTTAATTCACATATCAATATTTTAAGCCAAGCCTATCCAATTACACACGTTAGTACCCAATTAATTTGAGCGCGACGGCGAAACATAAAAAATCTATGATATTTCAATAATTACCTATTCATTATTGACATTAGTCCAGAAAGAGATGGCGAGATGACTTAAGACGCATTACCGCGAGGGTTGATTCGAGGTGGCCCGGGACAAGGATTTCTGGAAGGACTTGGGGCTGGCCTTGTGGGCCAGTACAACCACCTACCCATGTTTTTACAAATAATCTCAAGGCTTTAAGACAAAACCTCCACTGAATAAGGCCGTCAGACCCAATAAGTCGACTATACAGAATATGAATAAAAAGGTGAATTATTATCTGGTGTAAGTTAAGTATTGGTATGGTCAGTAAATATTCCCCCAGAATTTAAATATGAAAACCTTACAGAAAAATAACCTGTTCAACTAACAGAGACCTCTCCCGGCGAATGGAAAGGATAAAAAGACTAGCACTACCTTTCTCACAGCGTTAACGAGCATAGCCGCGGGCGCTGCTAATACCGTAATTGAATTTTATGCTCAATAACCTGCTCTTGAACGAGGTTTTAGCTTCATTACCACTGCTCCCAACTCTTTATTAGCTCAGTAGAAATGTTAACGGTGTTATAACTCATAGTTTATTGCTGTTTAGGTGGGTAGCTAGAGATTAGCTTAATTAATTACAGCCAGCAAGGATTACTGAAGGGGACCCTATTTAATTAATTTTAATTTGTATTTAGTAAACAAGTAACAAAGACGCATATGTTAATAGGTAACAATATTTCTTTACAACCGTGTTAGTAGTAATCTTAACCTACACACTTAACCTACACTACTGTATGGTAAATGCGAGTCCCTGCTACAAGCTCAGCACCGATGTGGAAAGCTTTCATCAGCGATTCACACACAAGCAGTCCAGTCTGCTCGCGATACAACGCAGTATAAAGTATATTCTATTGTAGTGACAACTTCATTTCAGTTTTAGGAGTGCGTACGAAAGAAGAAATGAAATGTCAAAGAATTTATTTCAAATAGGCACATAAAAGGCACTTTTGAACGTCAACAAATCGTTTTGAACATCAATTGTTAAGAACTGGTAAAAGGAAATAGGATTATGATCTACTAGAAAATAAGTTGATACAACAATAAGTAGATGACTTGGGTCTCGTCATTGTAGTAACAGACGACCAGATTTCTGACTTACTTTGGTTAGGGAAACATCGTGAGGGAACCAGCATGACCTAGAACCAAAAAATATCGATGATATATGACATCTGTCAACTGACTATCGAGCAGAGAAAGCCTATGTCTAAACATTGGTCGAACACTATTGGCTGTGGGGGGGTTATGATGATAAGTATTGTCAATGCTATCCACCGTCTGCTAAAACCCATCAAACTTTAACAACCCTTTCCCATTAAATCTTAAACCAACCTATTAATTTTAACACGACCCCATCACTTTCCGATCATCGTAAAAATATCAATAGAGCACTAAGGCTGCCATTAACCGGGTTAGTGCCCGGACGTAAATCAGTTGAAGGTCGTACAACATACGACCGGGTTGATACATCGCCGATACAGGCGGGCACGTGATTTGTGTGGTAACTGCTTTAGGGCAAAGATGAGGGTGCAGAAGAGACGGTTCATGTCAGAGAAGGTAGTTGGGTTTAAAGTTGATATGGAGCCGTAATATATGTGTGTCGTAATATATTCCATTGTTATTTACCATCTTTCCTGTCATGTCCAAATGTGTGAGGGTGTAACTACCAAAAATACAGCGTGTGATCTACGGAGCACAGAGAGATAGATAGATACATCGTTTTCCACAAAAGACATGATAGCATAACATACAAAAACACAATGAAATAATAACTCTAACAAAATACAAGGAGCCAAAATACAAAAAAAAAAGAAAACAAGACATTACTGTGATGACACTTTTGGCTGTGACACACTTTTAAGTTCAAATAAAATAACGAACATACAAAGTGCGGTGTACGACACTAGGTTGCATCAAATGGGAGTCCAGCTCATGTGTCAAGCAAATATAGCTGACGCTCATGGTCTGCTGGATCCTTGCAGTGACATACGGACCTCGAGGGCCCAGGGCCAAATAGCTAAACTGACTGCTTAGACTAACTTTCCATAGGTAGAAAAAGAATCCAACGTAACATACTTTCCCGCACTCTTTCTAATAAGTACCGAAATAAATAAATAAAGTGTTTATGCCTATTATTAACATGGCGAAGAGAATCTTCTTTACATAATATAAATCAATGTTGCTTTTTGTGTCTGTACACTTAAATCTTTTATACTACGCAACGGATTTTGATGCGGTTTTCATCAATAGACAGAGTGATACAAGACGAAGGTTTATATGTATAATAGGTACATCGACCTCCACGCGGGCGAAGCCGCTGGCAAAAGCTAGTTTTACGTAAAGTACATAAAGAAAGTATGAGTCAATTTCACGCAAAATGGCCACCGCTCAGCACAATGCTGCGATTCACGTGCAAAACAGAGCCACATCGCAGGTCCTTAGCGACAACTAGCATTGACGTTATGACGTCGACGTCGACCAACACTCCAATTCTCTAAGGATACGGTCTTACGCATAGTGCTGATGCAGCAGCGAAATAACAGTGTGGTATTCACCATGCTGCGAGTAGCTACACTAGCGCTCAAGGCTGCGAGAACTGTGAGTTAGAACTACACAACTCAAATATTTTAAACCCATAAAATTCTCAGTTGAGATTGATCGATTGTGATTTGTTGCAAGGCCTAATTCGTCTACGAAGCAGCGTCGGTTGGTTACGGCCTAGAGTTCGTTGATGACCATAACTGCGTTAGTGAATAGGTACCGTTTGGATAAGCGCTGCACACTCGGCCGATCTCAAGGCTGTCTCGACAACGAGCTCGTCACAGAGTGCAGCCAAAACATTGTCTTTTAGAGAATAGCACAGCAGTGTAGATGAGCTATAAGTTTTGAAACAACGAAGAAACTGTTTTGTAAACACAAAAATTAATGTGGTATAAGAACAGAAAAAACTTTGAAGTACACGGTACAAGATACATGCCAGAGCCAAGCTGACATACGAAAAGTTCACTAGGGCTTCACAGGTTTACTCAAGTATAATTTGAAAAGGTAGAATATTTCAAACAGAACCTTTTACGTAATTGATGTTCTTTGACCTTCAGTGGGTATTCCCAAAATGTCGAACGTCGTAAAATAATATCATTCTATATTTCTTTCTTATCTTAGCAACGTACTAGGAATTGATTCTGGGAGAATTTCCCTGAGGGCAATCATTGGCGGATATCTACGTTGGTATGAAGGTAACAATTGGGTAAATTGGGTTGTGTCTCTCTTTTTGATATCTATGTAATCGTTTTTTCGGCTTGTAATAAATTATTTGAAGTGGTGATTCCTAAATTCATTTAACATTGAAAAAAACAAAGAAACAACCACTGGTCTATTACACAGCCACCAGTTACATAGAGCACATGTGATCTACGTAATAAGTTCCTTTAACAATGGCATCCTAAGTAACTGCACTCATCAGCTGGCATGACTGGAATGGATAGTTTGGTGATGGATAGTCAGTAAAGAGGGTGGCAGGGACATAGACGCGAAAACTGTTACCAAGGTACCATAATATTTAAAAAAATTGCTATGACATACATTTTGGCCGCGTAGGTATTACACTTATCTATGAAACAGCAGATTTTGTTTTTAATAACAGACGATTTTTTTTACGCCTCTGAAATGATTTTGTGATGACTTCATGGTTTCAATTTGCGCGTTAAGTTCCCAGCCACCCTGTAATAGAAGGTAAACTATGTGCTACTCCCCCACTTACAGTCAACACTTGGTGATCTTTGACCCGCACTTTACTTTAAAACATAGTTTAATGGTGGCAACTCGATTTAGGTTTATGCCCCCTGAGAAAAATCTATAAATATTTAGCATATGTTGCATTCCCGAATATAAATAACTACGACCCATTACATTGCATTGCATCGCCTGCCCGAGCTGTTAAATACCTCGTTTTCGCATAGCGTTCTTTCTGATTTTTTTCTTTTTCCTCGGCTCCTCGGGCTTGTTGCGTGATGTTAAACAGCCGATAACCGTCCTCAAGAATTGAGCTCAACGGCAAAAATATTTTTTCAAATCCAACTGTTAGGTCCAGAGAGTACCACCTACTTATATAAATATTATGCAGTGTGTAGATTTGGCTGGCCAGTGGAGAGTCATTGTTATCTTCCTGTCCTTGTCTATGTTACATGGGGTTGATGCAACACGTTTTCCTCAGTGAATAGTATGGAGGCTTATGGAGGCTAAAAACCTGTGCAACTATAACATTTAAAAGTCTTCTAATTCTAAGCCTTTTGTGATTGGAAAACGCATGGGCCACTTCAAAGGGCAAGGCACTCCTTGAGGTTTCCAAGAGTTCTACTTTGAATGGGTCATTCACAAAGCTATTGGGTCACGTGATGAGGGCTCGAGAAGAACGTGGAAACAGGCCGGTCGTCGTTTCATAACTATATAGAGGCGTAAGTGTCTAAATCTGAATGTGGATGTTTTTTTTTATCCCAAATTGTACTCTTTAACATTATACGTACACCAGGGGTGCAGGTTGTTCGAAAGAAATACCGAGGCCCCCGGCAAACAGGCAACTGAGGGAAACACGGGTGGGTTATCGCCAATAAAAAACTGACACACCCTCCTGCTCCACCCAAAGCGGGAGAAGTTATTTGATGATGTCCCACCCAAAAAAAAAATATACCTATATACCTACAACGAATTTTCATTTTAATAAAAACTGTGTGATCAAAACTCTTAATGTTTTTCAAGAAACAGTGTTCTAAGAACATTTTTAACATTTACATCTAGAAATAGGCCATTTTATTCAGTTTTCCCAGCCGTTACCACTCGCGCCCAAATCACGTAGTAGGCTTCAAACATAAATGTGTGAGCGTCATGTATCAAATAAAATGATGGGCGATTTTGCTTCGGAATCACGCCACGGATATTTATTTGAAAAATAAGATATATTTACGACACTATTTGGTTTGTTTTCTTGAATGTTTTTGTGAGAGAGGTACCTATTGGAGATATTTTATGTTTTGTAGAATAAAAACTGCTGCCCAAACTATAATTGAACCTATTATTGACACTCTATAGATCACCCTGAGGTCACGGTTAGCCCGGCTTGGGCTGAGCACCGCTGTGTCCTTGTGGAGGCGATCGGCGGCGGCGATTTCTCGCGTCCGGCCCTGGGGGCCTACTCTCTAACTCCGTCAACGAAGATACGGGCCCGTCCGAAAGTAGTTCGAAACTTCTTAGTGAATCCTACAGCCAATTAAGGCTAGGTTGTTCCGGCCTGTGGGCCTTTGAAACGCTACCTCCGCCTCCCCCAAATGCAGCGCGACGTATTTATTTACGATGAACTGTCAACCATTTAGCAGAAAATCCATGCCATAGTATAACATATTGCAGTTGATCAAAGGAATTATTTTTGCTTATGTTCGATATTTTTTCCTTAGTTTTAGATACATTTTATGGTAGAACTAAAATCTATACATCTATACATCTATACATATAAATAAAATTGGAGTGTCTGTTTGTAATATTAAAATAACCGCTTTTTGCTACATGCATATGAATATATAAACGGTACATATACCAAAATAACATTTTTTACAATTTTTGTCTGTCTGTCTGTCTGTTTGTTCCCGCTAATCTCTGAAATGGCTTGACCGTTTTTGACGGGACTTTCACTGGCAGGTAGCGGATGTAATAAGGAGTAACTTAGGCTACTTTTATTTTAGAATCTTTATTTGTTTTTATTGATTCCATATCCTGTAAGTTACCTTCCGATTCCGATAAGTTAGCAGCTACACACAAACCGATATAATTATTTTCGGCCCGATGATATTGGTGAATATCGATAACCATCGCGAGTCACCAAACGACTACAATACAGTAATTACCGACGTCTCGAAGGCGGCAGCGCGAATAAGCGTGTTCAAGTGAAAGAATGGCTGGTTCTCTCACCCCGCACTGCGTCTTCGCCGGTAGAAATTGTCCGACATCGGTGTCAGACACTGTCTGCGACGATATAATTAACAATAACAACTAAGTATGTAAAAGCGTTTAGTAGATATTAAAAGTATGCGAAAATCTGACCGCTGATAATGTGGTGTTGTCGGAATCGGCAGTGCTGTGTTTTAATTTAATGTAATTGTTAATGTGATGTAATCAACTAATTTTATTAATGAAACAAAAGCAAAAATGTATTTTCATTCAAAACTAGCTTTGCCTGAGGCTGGTAGTTCCAGAGATAGAGATTTCAAACATATAGAAAAAAACCGGACAAGTGCAAGTCGGAATCGCCCACTGAGGGTTCCGTACAAATTTGTAGGTACCATATTGTAATAAAAAACATTTGAGAGGTGTCAAGGGACACCCGGATGGAACGAAGTTTCTTTAGTGAAGGAATTGTAACAAAATTTTAAAAATTGTACATATACATACACACGCACACACACACAATGCACTCTGCCTGTGTCTCTGCCTGCAGAGAAACACGCGCACGCCGCACGGCTTACAACAATGTAGCAAAAAGTGTCGTTACAACTTTTGGTCTTAATTTTTTCCGTCTAGCCCCCTTTCGCAACGCAACAAGGAACTTCGTTCCAAAACTTCGTTCCAAAAGCTGAACTACTTAATGCAATGTTCTACTTAGATGTTTGATTAAATTGTTTAATACGAGCGCTAATCCTGCCGGTAAACTGTCACGCAGTTTGGCAGGTTTATGGGATTTGTACAAGTTTAGGTCCAAATAAATGTTATTTATTAACTCAATTTATAAGTTAAGGTAAGTTTATCAATCGAACAATCGATCAATCGATCAATCGGCCAACCAATCGGCCAACCAATCGGCCAACCAATCAGCCAACCAATCGGTCAAGCAATCGGTCAATCAATCGGCCAACCAATCGGTCAACCAATCGGCCAACCAATCAGCCAACCAATCGGCGAACCAATCGGCCAACGAATCGGCCAACCAATCGGTCAACCAATCGGTCTATCAATCGGTCAATCAATCGGCCAATCAATCGGCCAATCAATCGGCCGATCAATCGGCCCATCAATCGGCCGACGAATCGGCCAACCAATCGGTCAACCAATCGGCCAATCAATCGGCCAATCAATCGGCCGATCAATCGGCCAATCAATCGGCCAACCAATCAGCCAACCAATCGGCCAACCAATCGGTCAATCACTCGGTCAATAAATCGGTCAATCAATTGGTCAATCAATCGGTCAATCAATCGGTCAATCAATCGGTCAACCAATCGGCCAAACCAATTGGCCAACGAATCGGCCAACCAATCGGCCAACCAATCGGCCAACCAATCAGCCAACCAATCGGCCAACCAATCGGCCAACCAATCGGCCAACCAATCGTCGAACCAATCGGCCAACGAATCGGCCAACCAATCGGCCAACCAATCGGCCAACCAATCAGCCAACCAATCGGCCAACCAATCGGTCTATCAATCGGTCAATCAATCGGTCAATCAATCGGTCAATCAATCGGTCAATCACTCGGTCAATAAATCGGTCAATAACTCGGTCAATAAATCGGTCAATCAATCGGTCAACCGATCGGCCAACCAATCGGCCAACCAATCGGCCAACCAATCGGCCAACCAATCGGCCAATCAATCGGCCAATCAATCGGCCAACCGATTGGTCAACCAATCGGCCAACCGATCGGCCAACCAATCGGCCAACCAATCGGTCTATCAATCGGTCAATCAATCGGTCAATCAATCGGTCAATCACTCGGTCAATAAATCGGTCAATCACTCGGTCAATCAATCGGCCAATCAATCGGCCAATCAATTGGCCAATCAATCGGCCAACCAATCGGCCAACCAATCGGCCAACCAATCGGCCAACCAACCGGCCAATCAATCGGCCAATCAATCGGCCAACCGATTGGTCAACCAATCGGCCAACCAATCGGCCAACCAATCGGCCAACCAATTGGTCAATCAATCGGCCAATCAAACGGCCAATCAATCGACCAATCAATCGGCCAGTCAATCGGCCAATCAATCGGCCAATCGGTCAATCGGTCAATCAACTCTGTCTGTGTCTCTGTCTGCAGAGAAACACGCGCACGCCGCACAGCTTACAACAATGTAGCAAAAAGTGTCGTTACAACTGTTGGTCTTAATTAAAAGTGTCGTTACAACTTTTGGTCTTAATTTTTTCCGTCTAGCAACGCAACGCGCGATAAGGAACTTATTTTACTCACACGAAGGTACGCAAATATAGTAACATTACGATAATTCATTTTCTAATACATTATACATTTATACACTTCTGGACACATCTATTGGCCCACCTTGTATTTTCAGTTTCGTTTGGTCCTAGCTAAAATTTTATATTAAGTCGAGCAAAAAGTTTTTATGCAGTTTTGAACCTGGCACATTCACAATTTCATTCAATAGTCTTTTTTTGAATTTCGAACACAGAATTTAAAGAAACAAAAGACAATTTGGAGCCTGTTTGTTGATATCAAACAATCGAATACTAAGAAAACTTGGTTTTATTGGTTTACTTGGATTTAATTCTTGAAAAAGTGATTGATATCTTTGGTTTTGCAACAAACATTACTTATTCTTAACATTAAGGTGAGGTTCTATCAATAATCTATGGATACTTCACCTGAAGTCGCCGCCCAAGCTGTGGCACTTATTCAGGCCGGACACAGCCAAAGAAACGTGAGTGCTCAACTTAGTTTAAGTCGATCTGCGGTCCGAAATGTTTATCGGAGGTACCTAGAGACTGGCGGCTTTGTTCGTCGCCAAGGAAGGCCACGATCTCGGGTCACAACTGAAAGGCAGGATCGATTCATCGTGACGACCAGCTTGAGAAATCGTCACCTTACCTCCATTGAGATACAAAACCAACTTCGCGACTTCCACGGAGTATCTGTGAGCGCTCGAACTGTTCGGAGAAGGTTAAAAGAACGCGATATGGTACCACACAAGCCAGCTAATGGGCCCAAACTAATGCGAGCCCACCGAACAGCGCGCCTTCATTTCGCACGCAGTCATTTAAATTGGACACAGCAAGATTGGAGCCGTGTACTCTTTTCTGATGAGTCTAAAATTGTGTAACATGGCAATGATGGAAGGAAGAAGGTCTACCGACGTAAGGGAGAGCGTTTCGCACAATGCTGCTTTGAAGAGAGGGTTGCTTATGGTGGTGGCTCATGGACTGTCTGGGGCGGTATATCCGCGAGCGGCAAAACTCAACTTGAGGTTGTTACAGGACCACGGCTGCCAACATTAAATGCTGAAAGGTACATTCGTGAGTGCTTAGAACCTCACGTGATACCATACGCTGACTATGTGGGCCCAAATTTCCTTTTTATGCATGATAATGCAAGAGCCCATGCGGCCGGCATCGTCAGGGAATATCTTCGGGATGTGAACATCACAGTTATGGACTGGCCAGCCAGAAGCCCAGACATGAACCCCATTGAGCACATGTGGGACGAGCTAAAAAGACGTATTAGGGCTCGTCAGCCAGTTGCCCAGACGATGCAGGAGTTGAAAACTGCCATAGAAGAGGAATGGGAGATGATCCCTCAAAATTTCATAGAGCGGTTGATAAACTCTATGCCTAATCGTATGAGAGCTGTGGTAGATGCCCATGGAGGCAACACGCGTTATTAAATTAAACCTTTATTTGATAAAACATGTTTTTTATTCAAAAATCAATTGCCTTTAATAAGGCGCATATCCGACTTGTTAGGCGTAGCTCCATGTCGTATGGTATTCTGAATTCAAATTTAAAACAATACGATCGAAAAAGATGGTAAAATGTATCAGGTTTAAAACTGCATCAATAGTTTTTGTTCAATCTAGCAATCATATTTCGGTAGGGGCCATCGAAACCTAAACTCTAAGGTGGGCCAATAGATGTGTCCAGAAGTGTATATTTAACCCATCAAGTAATCGAATACACAAACATCAACAAGAATGCTTCCAAATACTAAACTTTACTTTACTAAACATTACTTAAACATTGCGGGTACTTAGGTACTTACATAATTTTACTCCGCACATTCCACTTTTCACAACACCAATAATAATTACTCGCGTAGTAACCTCATCTGCTCGACGTCCGTAGGTCACTGCAGGGATCCAGCAGAATATCAGTGTCAGGTACATTTGCCTGACACATGCTGAGCTGGACTCCCATTTGGTGCAACTTTGAGACGCACACCTCACTTTTGCACTCCACCGCACGTTATTTAATTTGAATGTTAACGTGTCATAGCCTAAAGTGTCATCACTACACTTATGTCATCCCATTTTCATGTAATTAGTTTTAATCTCATCGTGCTTTGTTTGTTGTGTTATATCTTTTTTTATGCACCAAATAAACGATTTATCTATCTATCTATCTAACTTCGTTCCAAAAAGTTATGGGCAAATTTATATTTTCGCGAAAACTTGTAAGGATCAAAATTTACTTTATTTGTGCTGTAAGATCTTACTTTTTGCCAAATTTCGTGATTCTAGGTCAACGGGAATATGATAGATAGATAGATAGATAAATCGTTTATTTGGTGCATAAAAAAAGACATAACACAACAAACAAAGCACGATGAGATTAAAACTAATTACATGAAAATGGGATGACATAAGTGTAGTGATGACACTTTAGGCTATGACACAAGTTAACATTCAAAATAAATAACGTGCGGTGGAGTGCAAAAGTGAGGTGTGCGTCTCAAAGTTGCACCAAATGGGAGTCCAGCTCAGCATGTGTCAGGCAAATGTACCTGACGCTGATATTCTGCTGGATCCCTGCAGTGACCTACGGACGTCGAGCAGATGAGGTTACTACGCGAGTAATTATTATTGGTGTTGTGAAAAGTGGAACGTGCGGAGTAAAATTATGTAAGTACCTAAGTACCCACAATGTTTAAGTAATGTATTCTACAGTAAAGTTTAGTATTTGGAAGCATTCTTGTTGATGTTTGTGTATTCGATTACTTGATGGGTTAAATATATAAATGTATAATGTATAAGAAAATGAGTAATCGTAATGTTACTATATTTGCGTACCTTCGTGTGAGTATAATAATGTTTGCAATAAATAAAAATAGGCATGTGTTAACTACTATCCAACAGTAAACTCATAAATTATTCAATCATTATTGCATTTGTTTACAGATTTGTGACGATAAGTTGCGCGAAGAAAACGGAACAAATCGAGAAGAACACGACAGCCAGTTATATTATGGACGTATTCGAAATCGCCATACCCAGTTTTTTCTGCGAGGCGATAAGAAACTGTCGCAGTCGAATTCTGAAGGTGCCAATAGATTTAAGATTCCTTATCGGCGGGGGAATATTGTTCCAGCATTTGGATGCGGCATATCTAAAACTTCCCCTGAAGGCAGCTGTCTTGTGCGATTGAGTGGTGAGTTGTTGCGAGCACTGTCTACTTGCGCATTCTCTTTTACTAGCGATCCAGCTCAGTTTATTGTACAGGTAGGATGGCTGCTTGTACTTTACAACTCCAAATAGAAGGCATGCTAAGTGCAACTTACGACGTGACTTCATCTTGAGGATTGAGTGCTTATTTAAAAATGGTGTAACATGACTTCTTGGTGGGATTGAGAAGCAGAACCGAGCGCAGGCATTTTGCACCCTCTGGATCAGTCGATCAGTTCTTGCCAGTAGCCGAGGACCAATAATTGCGTCCGCATAGTTTAGATTGGATAGCACGAGTGACTCAACCAGCTGGATCCGAAGCTCCTCTGATAGATAAGGCCTTATTTTATAAAGGACCTTAAGCCGGTAAAAACAAGTGCGCACTGACTCTGCCACGTGCGCTTCATATCTCAACCCAACGTCCATGTTCAGACCCAGATTACGTGCCTCACTGACTCGACAGACCGACTCACCCAGCAGGGTAACGTTGAGTGTTGCCGGGACCGCACTGATTTGGTTCTTGGTTCCAAATAACAAATATTTGGTTTTAGTGGGGTTAAGTACCAAACCATTATCTTCAGCCCAACATGCTATCCTGTCAAGATCATCGTTAAGATCCTTCAGCGCGATATCATATTCACTTGGCTTAAAGGAGATATAAACTTGTACGTCATCAGCGTAAATATGGTACCTACATCGCTTCAAGGTATTTATGATATCCGCACAATACAAAATGAAGATGATGGGGCCAAGTATTGAACCTTGCGGGACCCCCCTGTAAACAGAAGTAAGTGACGATACAAGAGATGAGCCATTGCTTAGTCGTAGTTCCACACGCTGCTGACGATTGGTAAGATAGCTTTGGAACCACTTTATAGTATTTTGGTCAAATCCATAGTAGTTAAGCTTTGACAGAAACAAATCTATATTTATGCAGTCAAAAGCTCGCGAAAAATCGAGTAGAACAAGAAGTGTGCAAAAGCCCTTATCCTGTGCTACGAGAATGTTATCTGTCACATCCAAAAGAGCCGTAGAAGTACCACGCTGTTTGCGAAAACCCGACTGAAGCTCAGGCAGAATGTGTTTATCTTCTAGGTATTTTGACAGCTGCTGGCATACCGCCTTTTCAGCAATTTTAGAAAGGCAAGGCAGAATACTAATAGGCCTAAGGTCTTTTAATTCAGTCGGATTTGTGTTTTTAGGCAATGGCCTAACAATGGCAATTTTCCAGATGTCAGGGAATGTTGCTGAGACAATTGAGCTGTTCACAATGTCAGTTATGGCTTTTAGTGTATATGGGAGTGTCAGCAAAAGCATATTCAGAGTCACCTTGTCACAGCCTTCAGCGTCAGATTTCAGCTGGCGAAAATATTTTAGAATTTGATCAGAAGTTACTGCTTGTAATGCAAATGTGAAGCTATCATCACCATAACGATGAGACTCAAAGAAAGTACGTTGCGATATATTGCAGACAGGGTTACCAGGAACATTCAGAAAGTGATTATTGATCTCGTTTGGATCTCTGAAGTGAGAAGGAAGGTCATCAATTTGTTTCGTGTTTGGTAATACAGTGTTTTTTAAATTTTTCCACAATGCTTTAGGCTCTTTGATTTGGTTATTTATTTTAAATTTAAAATATGCAACTTTTTCTCGGAATGTGGAGATTAGCACCAGAGATTTAAGCTGCTTGTAGTATGCCTTTTTGGAATCTGATTTCGTTTTACGGTAATCGGTCAGAGCGCCATTCCGCAGGTGCATCATCAATTTAATTGTATCTGTTATCCAGGGATATGACGGTTCCTTAATTAAACATTTCTTGACCGGAGCGTGCGCATCACAAATTTTTAAAATGTTTTTATTCAATTCCTCAACCATGACATTGACATCATAGAAGCTGCAAATGTTGTCCCAGTCTATGTGCGATAAATCACTATCTAGTATTTCTGTATTTATTGCCTTAATGGGTCTGTAGATAACTGTGTGGGGCTTATATTTGCTGCGCCTGATATTAAATTCGCATACAACAAGTGAGTGACCATTTATTGAGCCATGGGGCTCAACAGATATTCCCTTGTGGTTGAGGTTCGTACAGACAAGGTCGATTAATGTTTCGCTATGGTCTGTGAAATGGGTGGGCGAACTTACTAGTTGTTTTAGGCTCAAACTATTCAAAAACTCACAAACTTTCTTAGTTTGCGCGTTAGCACTCAGTAAGTTAACATTAAAATCGCCAAGCAGTATGTAGTAATCACATTTTACTAAGGAACTAATGGAGTCGGTTATGGCGTCGAGGAAGAGATCCAAGTCTAAGCGAGGGGGGCGATACGCTGTGCCTATTGCAATCTTATTTCCATTTAGGGTAAGGGTAATCCACATTTGTTCGATAGTGTCGTGTCTAGGGTCAGTTGGGGCGGGCCAAGAGCGAGCAGCCAGGCCGCGCTTAAGATAAAAACCGACACCACCTCCACGACCCCCGTGTACAGACAAAGGTCGGGGTACGTGGCGCAGGCGGTAACCTGGCACAGTGGGCGCTTTCCCCTCTTCACCCGGTCTTAGCCAAGTCTCGTTAACTGCCAATACGTCGAACGAATGCCTTTCCACAGCAGCTATAAAATCATCGTGGTTAGTGCCAAGGGATCCCACGTTTAGAAAACCTACTTTAAGGTATTTTTCAAGCATTTATGTAATGAAATATGCAACAAAAAATAAAAGCACTGTCGCAGACGTAGAATGTTGATGTTTTCGCACATGTCAAGGGAGACAAAATGAAATGATACTGTTTAATCTTAGAGAAACATTGCAAATAAGTGTCAAAAGCGACCAAGAATAGAAACTGATAAGAACAACCATCAACAAAACAAAACAATGCAAAAACAACATTGTATAAATAAAAATCATAAAAAAATTGGTTTATATAATATGTGATTTTAGATAATAATTTCAAATAAATAATCGTATATAAAAATTGTATATTAGGCTTTGCAAATAATTTAAAAGTCATATTCGACTTTATCATCGAGCTGTGTCTATGAATACGTGTATTAAAAGTGTAAATAACAGTAATGTGTTTGTAAATGATATCTGCATAATAACATGTTTTAAAATTCAAGTAATCTGTGCTTGAAAACACTACTAACTTGCTGTAAACTGACTGTAGTTGATAAAATAACATAAAAGTCCGCAATTGACCGAAATGATCACCATTCTTAGAGTAAATTTTGCGTAATGTTGTTGACCAATGTCGTTGAGAGAAAAATAGACTCCCACTTGGTACCCCAGGAAACACACACCGCTTTGTGGCGTCTCTTAAATAGAACAAAATATAAAAAAATCGTCTACGTGCAAGACAAAATGATAAACAAAATAACAAAGAGATCAAACTGGGAGTTATGAGAAAATGAAACAAGTTAAAACGCGTTCGGATGTGGTACAAACCGATCATTGCCCAAAAATCTTACATATATCGTCCTCACACCTTATTCGTTCGGCTTTTTCGTGATCTCCTCTGCGAGCTAGGATTCTCCCTTCCCTTGTCCAGACGTACTTCCATTTATTTTGACTCCCCGCCTGACGAGCTTGGTAAAATAACTGGCGGTTTGTTCGAGTTAGACGTTCGTTAACGTAAACTCGGTGCGGCGTCGGCCCAATGATATCAAGGTCACCTGTACTCAAACCGCGGCGAACCCGAGCAGCGCGCAGCAGTGCGTCGCGCGTGGCGCGCCTTGCGAAGCGCACGGATATACACCTCGGTCGCTGCGTGGCGAGATCGGCAGAGATCGAGCCGTCTGAAGTCTCAATGCGATTACGGCGCGTGGATCCAACTCGCTCTGCATGAACTACGTCCCTCTCATCGATGACGACACCAAGCTTTATGGCAAGAACCTTAACGAGGTGAAGGGCGCTTTCGTCCTTGCTCTCCGGTATTCCGGTCACCTCAATGTCGTTGAGCAGTAGCTCCTGATCGCGCTCGTTCAACTGGCATTTCAGTTCAGCAATGGTGTTTCCTAATGGATCCCTATCCGGCTGCACTTTTTGCTCCAGTTTGTATTCGAGCGCGCCTACTCGCGCTTCTAGGCTATCCATTCGCTCATCAGAGGTCTTAAGGGAATCCTTTAGCTGAGCCATCTCTGTGCGCAGATCTTTAAATTCTTGATGCATCAGGCGAAACTCTGCACGCAGCTCCTCCTTAAATAACCGCAGCTCGTCCGCTAAGTCTGGGGAGAAATTAACAGTGGCATCCAGGGCAGTGCTGTTTAATGGACTGTCCATGTCCATGAGCTCCTCAGGGCTACTGTGCTCCTCTGCCTGGGCAGGATCCACCCGACCTCGAACTGGTGTCTCCGTCTTGTTGTCTCTGACTACATTCTTTATACACTCAGGGCAGCGCCAGATGGGAGCAATAATACCCGTCCCAGGCAATCCGACGCAAGCTCGATGATAAAAAGCTGTGCACTGACTGCATTTAGCGGCCTCTATCGGCGATAAGAATTTAGCGCAGCCACCGCACTTTGCTGCCGGCATGGTTAGTTTGGCTTGTTCGTAAGTCACAATTGAGATTATCGATCCCGTGTAGTAGTTCCGCACAGTATTAACAGATGGCGCTGTTATGAAAATATGCGAGTAATGGTTTGATGGGAGTGTTATGGTTTGTTAACACCATATAACGACACCGGGATAAACAGAGTTGAAACACACTCTCGGGCGACACTTCACGGCTAGCTTTTAAGTATTTTCACTAAATTATTTTATTATTTTTAATGTAAAGGGTAGTTTTTGGTCATTGGCGTATAGATTTAAGTTTACACAGGAATTACTTTTAATACACTGCACTTGCACACGAGATAACGTTTCTTGTTTAGAGTTATTGTATGGAGAAACTTTCTGTATTACAATTTTTCTTATTAAATGAGTTATTTTATTTAAACCACTTAAAACAGCTGCAAGGAGTACTGACCAACTCGACGTCCGTGACGTCACCTTCCTATATATATATATATAATATGGTATTACCATATAGGTTTTCGCCCCAAAACCTATAGGGTACTTCTGGTTGACCTAGAATTGTGAACTTTGACTAAAAGCAAGGTCTTACAGCACAAGTAAAGGGTAAATTCCGAAAAATAAAAAAAGTTGAATATTATGGTAAATTTTGGTACCTGCTTACAAGTTTTCGCAAAAATTTAAATTTGCCCATATCTTTTTATCGTGTTGACTCAGGACCTTGATTTTTATACACCTAATAGGGACTATAGATTTCAGTATCTGGAATAAATTTCAACTTGCTAGAGCCACCCGTTTCTGAGAAAACCGGAGGTGACACACGGACAGACAGATGGACAGACGGGAAGGGTTCCTTTTTTACCTTTTGAGGTTCGGAACCCTAAAAACAAACTCTTCAGCTTTATTATTATTATGATTGCTACGGGTTCCGACCTCAGGACTAGCTGCTTCTCACACGGATAACTGTACGTCCATTGCTCCCGCGTCACCAATCCTCCACGAACGAAGTCGCAAGCAACACATGGTTTTTTGGTAGTAAGGTGAAAATAAATAATTGCACCATTGCAATAAGAATCCTTGTGCAATTCATTCTATGAGAAAATAAATGTCTTTAAACCGAAATCATGCTTCCAGACCTTTCAACCAGCGACTTTCCAACACAAGTGTTAGTTGTCAGTGAATTTGAGAATTTGAATTTGAACTGGAGGAACACGGGTGGGTTTTAGACTGTAAAAGTCTGTCACGCTTTCCAGAACGGGAGAAATCATTTGATGATTTCCCATCCAAAACAAAAAAAAACCATTGTGCTATTTGTTCTTTGAGAAAATAAATATCTCAAAACCGAATTCATGCTTCTCAGACCCAGAGGTTAAGGCTAAGCGTTAGTAATCAGTAACTTTAAAAAAATGATTTAATAGACAAGCCGTGTGCCCGATGGTATTTCTCTGCGACAAAAATGGTAGATTTTCTTACAAATTTTCATCCACTATTTAACTTCTTTAGTGGCAGAATTTTCAAAGATCCTGAATTTCAGATTTTTATAAAGTAGAATCGGCTAAAAATCGTCGTACCGTTTCGCTTATACTGTAACCAAGTTCTTTTGTTTTTGATGTTTGCCACCGCTCATAAAGAACCGTAAATATTGTAAGCAATATGAAGAAACAATTGCCGTACTTTATTGTCTAGTGACGTAGGTACTTACTGCTCCAGCTATAATTTATCGAATCTATTATTTTAAGACATCAAAATTAAATTTGTATATATTTTTTATCCGTCTCCGGTCTTGTCGGATTACCGACCCATTGGACCATTTACCAAGACAAAAGTGGCATAGATCCATTTATATGGCATAGATACGATACGATACGTCTTTGACGAACTTGATTGGGAACATGAGCACCAAGTTATACTGTTAGCGCTTAACCACTGCCTTCACACGGCGCTATTTTTCAAGCACGTTATAATATTGTATCGTATAGTGACAGTGACTTTTGGTATTCAAAACTGAAAGTTGTTCACTCAGAGCCAATGTGATAAAATCACCGATCCTAGAAAAAACCTTGTGTTGCTACACACTGCGGACAAATTGTTTACCGTGTGATATTAATGTAGGATGATAGTAGCGAAAACAGGTCGTTGGAGAGTAAATATCATAGTTGATATGGATGAATCTGATTTTAAAAACCTTAGAAAAATGTTTTTTGTACAAACTTCTTCATAAACGACGATAAAACATTACATACGACTCTCACTTGACTATTATTTTATCGATATTAATTTGTAATGTGTCAACACTATTTTAAGATGACAATTAAACGTCATCATATTTACTAGAAATAATCACATTTTCGAAAACAATTTTATGAATTAAACCTATAATATAATTACAAGATATTTTTTGTGAGTTATCCCGATTTCATGATTTAATTTTTTATTTTATTCGATTTTTTTGTACAGGCGCAGGGTGAGCGAATTTTTGAAAATTTTTACACAGGTCCACCCTCTATGACGTCCCGCAGGACTCTGAGCGCGAGCCGATTTAGCCCGATTTACTGTTTTTGAGCTTGCTCAAAAAAAAAATTATGAAGCTAAAAATTTCAACCTTTAATTTCCCTCCTAAATACGATTCCCTTATTGCACATGCAATTTCTACACAATTTTGTGCTGTTATTAGGAAATGAGACGGAAAATGGTTTCGAAATCGACCCTGCTTCGGATTTTTTTTTCATCGAGCAAATTGCAATTAATCGTGTTTTGAACCTTTAATTTCCCTCAAACAAGGATCTATCTATGACATATATTTTTTTCAGGGCCTAACTACACGAATTTGATCATTTAATCTTGATTCTGAAACAGGCAATTTCGGATAACCCCCCGTTAACTAACTTTTTTGGACGGGCAAAAACACATCGGCAGTAGGGGCCAGCTGTCAAATCGTATTGTCATTCATTCTTAGTTCGGGCTCCAAACTAATCTTCTGTCCGTAAGTGATACGGAGTTGGATACGTCCGTTACTTCGACTGAAACGACGGACTTCGTGCTTAGGGAGTAGGCCACCTGGTCCAGGCCAAGGTACGGAGCGAGAGTGCATGGGTAGCCGTCGCCTCCTTCTGCGAAGCAGTGATGCTCGCGAAGAGGGAGGCGGCGCACGTGAGGGAGAGGCAGTAGCGGTCGACGGCGCGTTGTGTTCCACAGGCGCCTCAAAAGATATGTCAGCATTAACTGGGGCGGCCGATGCTTGCCAGGGGTGCGGGTTGCTCGAAAGAGATACCGTCGCCCCTGGCACACAGGCAACTGAAGAAACACGGGTGGGTTTTAGTCAGTAAAAGTCTGACACGCCCTCCTGCTCCACCCAGAGCGGGAGAAGTTATTTGATCATTTAAAAAAATACCTATTATTGACCCACTACAGGGCAAAGGCCTCTTCTGATACAGAGAAGGCATGAGTAGTGATCACCACGCTTGCTCAAGACAGGTTGGCGATTTCAGACCTATCTTTACTACGATACTAATTGTATGTACCTACCTACTTGCTAGGAAATATCAGGTGACCGCATATACATTTATTGGTACGATTTCCACTGCCGGGGATAATTTTACGTAACACACAATGGCAACGCCGTTTGATTCATTCTGATTATTTATAAACATTGCTTAAAGTTAAGTAATGATTAGCGACTGTTTAACCATACATTTTTGACGTCCAGCGTTTATAAATATGGGGGTCAGTGCAGTATCCTTTAATATGTGGTCGAGCAGACAAATTGAAGCAATGTATTACGAATTTTCTTTCAACATCGAGATACCGTCGCCCCTGGCACATAGGCAACTGAAGGAACACGGGTGGGTTTTAGTCAGTAAAAGTCTGACACGCCCTCTTGCTCCACCCAGAGCGGGAGAAGTTATTTGATGATTTCACCCAGAAAAAAAAGGAATGTGTGGCCGGCTTTGGGTTCCACCTCGATGGGTCTTTTAATGTCCCAGTGGGGTGTAGCAGTGCCTGGTTATCAATTTTCTCGGCTCTGAGTCATCGCAGCCCGGAAAAAATGGAACAAAATTATGCATGTATGTCTGATGTTTTGCGAGAGTAATGCTAGGTTGTCCCCTCAATTATATGATAGTATTTGTAATATTTTTGCTAACCATACCTATGTACCTGTTTCAATCTCTATGTTAATTAATGTCATTTGTGTTTGTAAAATCATAAAAGAAAGGTTTACCAGTCCATTATAAAATAAACCTCCGCTTGAGACCTTTTTTTTGAGTCAGCAGAAAAAGGCTTGACATCAGCCTCTAATACACAGGGTCAAATTAAATTTGCTGGCAATGCTCTAAACAAATGTTGAGGATCGATATCGAAAACTAATGGAACAAAAAAAATTCATTCGATGGCCGAAGGTCAATGCACCCCGTAATTACATTACATGTCAGTGTCATTTACAGTTTTGGACAAAATTGGTAGCCGTGATGATTTTTTTTTACTCAAAACGTAGGTAAATTAAATATTACTAGCTGATTTTATTTCACCCTGTATACTTTAGGCATAATGCTATTTTCCTACAGGAAAAATTAAAACATGCATGTCTAACCAGAGACACCAAAGTAGGTACCTACCTAATGTCCAAGAAAATGCAGCGGAATAGGTTCCAGAATCCAGACACAAATAAATACCTTTGTGTCATCTCAAATTGGCCTTATTGTGACAGATCATGCTACCATGGCCCCCTGCTGGCTGGTCGCCGCCGTCAATTTATATTGCTAAACGGAACTCCTCTTAGGGAGGGGACGTCGTAAGTAGTTTACATAGTTGACGGAATATCTAACTTTATTACTACAACATGATACTTCCATTATAAAGAATGCTGTAGACATTTTGATATAGATATGTAGTTCTATCTTCTTGTGTTGCTTAGTTACATTCACGGGTAAATAACTTATCTACTTGGTAGGTAGTTACCCTTTCCATCAAAACACAACCCCCATAATTAAACGCGTTGCATAAGGATAAGAGACGCTTTTTTTTTTTTTTTTGGTTGGGAAGTCATCAAATATCTTCTCCCGCTCTGGGCGGAGCGGGAGGGCGTGTCAGACTTTTACTGACTAAAACCCACCCGTGTTCCCTCAGTTGCCTGTGTGCCAGGGGCGGCGGTATCTCTTTCGAACAACCCGCACCCCTGGCAGGCATCGGCCCTTGCGGGCCCCATCAGTTGCTGCTGACATATCTTTGAGGCGCGCGTGGAACACAACGCGCCGTCGACCCGGGCTTGGTCCTTACCGGACAGCGAGCTACCCATTACTCGCCGTCCGCAAGCCCGTGCCTACGGTGGCCGGGAATCAGAGGATAAGAGACGCTTAAACTTTAAAAATGTATGGCTAATCAGACGCTACTCATTGCTTCACTTTAAGAAACGTTTCTAAATATGGGGCCTACAATTTTTAATGAATACCTCATCGACTTTTTTGTCGCTTAGGTAAATAGGAAATAGGAAGCAAGAAACAAATCTATGAAGGCTTCAGTAAAAACACTCTGGAAGACATGCAGAACAAACCTCATATCTCAAAATCAAAACGGCATTGAATTTGTGGTAACTAGTGTCATCTACCAGTGGTAAACGATTACTTGAAACGAAATAGTACGATCATTTTCTACTAGGTAGCGTTACTGGTTTTCCCATTGAGCGTGAAATTAAATAATTATAGCTTTTTGTGAGCATCTACATTTCACGAAGTGCATGGAGCTTAAGTTCAATTTACTACTGTATACATGTAAAAAGAAATAAATAATCAATAACAGGCAACGTTCGTTTTTAAACGGTTTTCGCAACGTCTTAACAAATTCAGAACGAAGTAGTGATACTACTCACAGAAATATATTTCCTGGTTTTGGTTTATTTCTGTTTGAAACCAGTGGCTAATTTGAGATTATTTTAAATGTGCGAACCCAAAAAATAGCACAAAGTAGATTGAGGATTCAATTAATATAATGAAACCATTATTTTTAATTATTTCACATACGAAATTGACGTAGCAAAATCCCCGTTAAAAGAAAAAAGACTAAAGTCTGGCAACATAGTTGTGACGTTAGTAAACTTGCTCCAGTATTGATCGGTTTTATTTGCGAAATTATTTATACAAACACTTGTCGCTTCTCGGCACACTCAAACATTATCATACATCATTATTGGAGCAACGCGGCAGTCTAACAAACGTTTATCATTTAATTTAAAAAAAAACATTCTATTGTAATTTGTCAAGTGATAAAATCGTGAAAGTTCGTAATTCGCATCTTGTTGAATTATTGTGCGCCAGTGACTTTATTTAAAAAAAATCATTCCAATTTTAAATGATGAATAAAAAAATTGTTTTCGTTGTTTTTGCCACGCTCGGCTGTTTTTTATTGGCATCTGCACTTGAAGTCGATACTTATGATTTTCTGATGCCTAATGTTTGGCCCCACAAGGTACGTACACCCAATTTATATTCAGTTTATTCGCCACAATCACAATTGATTAAATACACGTTTTTTGCTAACTTCTGTTGTGTACTTCTACATTGTTTTACACAACATTTATTTCACTGAACTTACATTTAGTAATTCTTCAACCAATTTATTTGAAAGTTTTATTTGTTGTATGAGCTCATCAGAGATGTATATTTCACACCAAAATTTTAAAAATATATTAGCTTCCTAATGGTTTTCAAATATTTTCCAATTTAAGTTGTACGGAATGTAATAATATATCTCAAATAACATCTACCTCTCTATCTATAATTATTTAGGCAATGTACAAAAAATAAAGTCAGGTACACCCTGACTTTTTTTTTTAAAAGCAAGAGAAGATCTTCAACAATAATAATAATTATAATGATTTTATATCAGAGGCCCTAGTGTGAGTTTCATTTAACCATCTCCACCAAACGCAGTGAGCGCGTTCGGCATTCCCATTGGCCCTGGATTGGGGACGGACCAATCGGAGCCCCAAACGCGCTCACTGCGTTTGGTGTAGATGGTTAAATGAAACTCACACTAGGGCCTCTGATCAATAAATTGTAAATATCTTCAAGAACACATAGGTACTTAATAATTCTAGAAATGAAAATAATTTAAAATATGTTTTTAACACTAAAGTTGAAAGGAGAAAGTTGTTCTTAATACTATTTTGCAAATTACAACTCATACTTTCACTGTGCAATACAGCTATTAAAAAAGCATAAAAACATATGCACCATAATTATCAAACTTATGATTATCAAAATAATGTTTTTATAGATTTGTTGACCAAACAAACAATGTTAACACTTTTTGTAGATTGTTAGTTACTGCAAGCAAGTTTTTTTTTTGTGTTTCACCTCTTTATCACCGGATGGTAAGAAATGCAGTTCGTTCCTCGGAAAGCCTATTAAGCCTTTGGTTTTGGTTTTTCACTCGTTGTAGGTAGTCAAAAGCTCAAAAGTCTGATGACCAGTCTTACCAAGGGGATTGTGTGACCCAGTTACTGGGTTTTGACGGTCAGATAGGCAGTCGCACCTTGTAAAATACTGGTATTCAGCTGCATTCGGTTAGACTGGAAGCTAACCCTGACATAGTTTGAAAAGGGCTGAACAGATTGATTGGTAAGAAATGGGGCTGATTTTTAGTAGACTTTAACGGACTTTGTGTTACTACAGCAAAAAAAATCTTCTAAATTAATGCGACGTCTGCCAGGGGTACGGGTTGTTCGAAAGAGATACTGTGGCCCCTGGCACACAGGCAACTGAAGGAACACGGTATGGTTTTAGTCAGTAAAAGTCTGACACTCCGCCACTCCGCCCAGAGCGGGAGAAATGATTTGATGATTTTCCATACTTAAAAAAAATACCCGGCGCCAAAACGTCTTAATCGGGAGCTAAAAATTCATACAACAGCGATCCTGTAATTATTTCACTTTAGATCACGTGGCACCGTTTGACATTGGATGAGAGCAAGACGCTGTACAACAGGTTACGATAAAGACAGATATAGAAAAAATGCGTTAGCGAGAACCAAATGGAGGAATATTGCACATTGTATTTGTTTTTAAGCTGTTCAATTTTATTACATTTAATTCTTTATATTCATAGTACCTAAGTAATATTTTTTTGAAATCGCGCCGGCTTCTCTTAGAAAAATTGACACCTCGCCCCTGGTGGATAAATATAGATGACATTTTGTTTAAAAGGTCAGAAAAGTAGTATCGACCACAGAAATTATGACTAATCTATTCACTAATACTTGTTTGTAGGCTTCTAAAAAAGTTGATATACTATGATTGTGATTACTTAACATATTTACTAAACTTGAAGTTAAATGCTTTTTCATTAAACATATGAAATTGTTTGTTGTTTTGGACTGTCTAACATTGTCATTAAATAATAGCTATTAATTATTCTAATTTTACAGCCAGACTATGATTCTGTACAAAGCCGTCTCTCATAAATTTTATTGATTTCATCTTTAAACCATTGGCAAAGCTCACCCTTAAGTATTACCCCTTAGGACTTGCCAGCATATTCGGAAGGGCGTTTCAAGCTGCTTGCAGCGGGGCTTACATGGGCAATTCAATTAAACGCCCCAACTGCACGGTGCAAGAAACGCTGCTCCAAACTTGCTGCCTTATATGACTACTATATGATTTGTATTAACAGCACTGCAGCATATCCGGAGGGGTAGACCTCCCTAAGCACGAAATCCGTAGTTTCGGCCGAAGTTACTAGCGATGCCTACTCCGAATCACGGACATAAGATTAGTTTAGGGCCCGATCTAGGAATGAATGTTACCACGATTTGACAACCGTCGTTACACCTGCTGTGTTTTTGCCCGCCCAAAAAAGTTCATTAATCGGGTGTTGGTTTCACTTTGGAGTTTTGAGCCTACTTTAGGATGGGCCTGCATCTTTGTTGACGGACTTAGAGAGTAGGCCGAGGTAGGGGTGAGGTTGTTTTTTTTATATATGTATAAGAGTTCAATATCACCAGTCCCACTAAATCATGATAAATTATATCAGCCACTTCAGCTTTATCACGGTAATATGAAATCCTCATTTGTTGATATGGAAAAGGCCAATACGTGCGTAGGTTGTTCCAAGTGCCTACGTAGAATTGGTTGTTAGGTTTACCATGGTCCATTTACCGCTGTAATCAAATGGCTAGTAGGTATCAACAATATTACTTAGCTTTAGTACCTTTTCTGCGCGATAGTGTAAAATCGCGCTGGATCTAGCCTATAAAGTACCTACTTAAAGCAAGATGAGACTTCAGTTACTAAGCTGTGGCTACTTCTGCTTTACGTAAGATACTTAAAAAAAAAAAAAACTGCTTATTAATCGAAAATAAATTTCTTATTATAAGACCACGTTCGCAACTTCACATGGAGGTAAAAATATCGCGACGGGTTTTCATCGCGCACTGGATTATTAACTTTCGGTGTGGAAAACAACATTGAAAATCCAACAGGGTGCATCCCAGCGCGTTGAAAAACACTTTACGATTTTCAACTTTCGGCACTGAATGCACGCAGTGCGTTGAAGATCCAAGGCGCGATAAAATCCGCCGCCATATTTTTACGTAGTCGCTTTTGAGGATTTTCTGACTACTCACTCTTGTTTCATTTCGGGTACCCTATTATGAACTTGCTTACCTCAAGATAGGTAAGTCCTGCTTGACAAAAGATGGAGAGCATTCGGGACTCCAAGAGAACTCACGATCCAAATCAGCGCCTAATCTCAGGGTCGAATCCGTACGGTTGTAGCAAATTGGGACGTCCGTACTAAATATTAACGACGACTTCATACGTTAGAAGGTTAGGTGTTAGGTCCGATCTGCTGAATTTTTAACCATCCTGCAGATATCGGCAAAATGGCGCATTTTTTTGTAGATAAGATGCCCTTATTTTTGGTTTTTCCTAAGTTAGTTGTTGTTCGAAGTGCTTTTTAATGGGGCTATCTACTTTTGGAATAACGAAGAAAGATGCACATTGCATGTGCTATGGCATCGCTTTCTTTAATTGTGTAGCTGGTACATCCTGAATTAGCAATTTTACCATGACATAAGCTTTTCCCATAGTTCGTGCCTATAACATGAGTGAAGCTCCCTTATAAAAACTTAATAGGTAAGTAGTGAGATAATTTTGAGCGCCGGGAACCCCAAGAAACGCCTTGCTACAGCATTTGAGCGTTCAAAAACTGCTAGGAATCCATTTTCAAAAGGTTTTGCTGGCTGGTTTAAGGTTGGTCCACTATTGTATCCCCAAAGATTTTTGAGCCAAATTTCCCAAGATTCGCATTAGAAGTAAATCTCAAAGTTATGTCTTTATCGGCCCGGCCGCAATACGAAAGAATTTTCAAAGGTTTTACACTGAAGTGCTGCCATATACGATCAGTTATTTTATTACGTTAACGAGTGAAAATGAAAGCCCAATCAGGATCAATAATTTCCAATCGTTGATAACATTGAACATTGATTGGAGCACTCCGCTGGGTCTATTTATAGACTCGACCTGGTTTTATCCAATATCCGATCGACTTCAGCCTGTGATAGTAACTATTAATAGTTATGTTTTTTATTAAGGGTTTTTCATTTGAAAGTTGATGTTTAATAAAACATAACATTGGGCCTACGGTAAAACCCCATGCAGTTCAGAAATGTCCAGTTTGTCTTTATAAAAGCGACGGTAACCAAATGTCATAGGTTTTTCCGAATTCCACGTTATACAGATCATGTCATTTGTAAATTTCCCTTCACTCGGATTAACTTATGCTGTATAGCTTACATTTTTAACATCTTTAGGAAACTATTGGCTTCTTTGTTTGTTAAATTGGGTAAAATAAGTACTCAAGCTTTTTAATTTTCGGAGAGCATGACTTTCCCCTTATCTCATTTATTTATTATAACAGTAATGGAGCTTCTAGTTCTGGTACCTATTCATATATACGGTGGCAAGGACATTGACGCTCAAACTGCCATGGATTCAGTGGTTTCAGATAATTTTTATTTAAATTTTCGTCGGTTAATCTTTCGTTTAAATTTTCGTCGGTTATTTAAAAAAAGAGATTGCTATTCCATACATTTTTATCGCGTATATATTGCACTTTTCTATGAAACATCACTTTTATTTTTTGATAATTCACGAAACCGTTCTACGCTAGGGGTCTAGAATCATATAGGTATAAGTATGCTGAATTCATGGTTACAGTTTGCGCCCCCTGTATACATTTAAAGGTAAATTAGGTAGGTACTGCCCGCATGTCAAAATCTAATCGACAATATCGTCTGTCCGTGAAAGTAGAATTCGATTGGTAAACAGTTTACATACAAGATTGTTATCACGAGGTACCTACGTACCTGTCTATGAGGTAGCTGTATCTATACAGCTTTAGGTAAGTGGCATTAAAATTCCGTGAGAATTCCAAACATTGTGAACGTTGAATGATGAGTAATGTAATGACATTCTTAGCCAATTCTTGTTCAGAAAAGTCCAGGGTTTGGCCTTTGCTTTTCAAGTGTTCAATACCTATATGTAGAATCAAAATCTTTACGAAGTGTGTGTTTGCTGCTTTTTACTAAATGCATATGAAAGCATATCGGTACTTATCTACAACAAAAATACACTTATTTTTTGTCTGCCTGTCTGTTGGTTTGTTCCGGCTAATCTCTAAAATGGCTGGACCGATTTTGACTGGATTTTCACTGGCAGATAGTTAATGTTATAAGGAGTAACATGTGCTACTTTTTGTCCCAGTACCCCGATTCCGTTGGTTAATTTCCGACATACCCGCGGGCGAAGCCGCGGGCACAGGTAGTCTAATATATTTTTCTTTACAAACAGCCCCATTGTTACTGGAAAGCAAGTTTCTATCGAATTTTATCCTCAGTTCTCTCGGAAACTTACTACAATATCTACATTTGACCTTTTATTATTTCTTCCGAAGCGAACCGCATCCCACCTGCATTTTTCTAAAGGTCATGCCGTGTGGCCTTTGCTCTCCCTGCGCCATTTTGAATCTAGTTTTATCTTTGTTTCATGATTAGCTTAGAGTCCCTGTGTGTTTTTTTTATATTTAGTTGTAGGTTTTTACCTATTATAAAAAATAATAATAAGCCTATTATTCCGAAAAAATATTTACAATAATGGTTACAACAAAAATCACAAAATGCCTCGTATTTCGGTGTGCCTCATGGCATATAGGCCTGCCTCCTCTAACAATTTCCATTGTCGTCTGTCGCGAGGTACCCACCCTCCTCCAGTTCGGACTTGTTTTTTTTTTGTTTTTAGGGTTCCGTACGTCCGAATAAAAAAACGGAACCCTTATAGGATCACTCGTTGGTCCGTCTGTCCGTCCGTCACAGTCAATTATCTCCGAATCTACTAGACCGATTAAGTTGAAATTTGGTACACATATCAATTTCTGTGACCCAAACGCAGAGGTGTGACGTGAATAGACGAAATCTGTATATGGGGGTCACTTTCGGCAAGACGCAAAATAAAAAAAAATCTTGTAAACTGCATCCTGTGACATATCAAATGATTGTTGTGAGGATCTCAAATATATATTTTTTGTAATTTTAAAATAAATAGTTTCCAAGTTATTCAAGAAAATAGACGAAAATTGACCATTCCCCCATCTCCGAAACAACTGAACCTAAAATTTTGAAAAAAATACAGAAATTAGTTTTCTACTTATAGATTATGGGAAAACCTATAAGAAGTCCACGATATTAAAATAAAATGGTAAATCACTCAATCTTGTGCGTACCAACTTATTTATATGTAAGAGTACGGAACCCTTCATGCGCGAGTCCGAGTCGCACTTGGCCGGTTTTTTTTTTTTTCATGTTCGGTTAAACAGTCGCTAATTAATTATTACTTAACTTTAAGCAACGTTTATAAATAAGGGGGTATATGTCAAAATTAATCAAACGGCGTTGCCATTGTGTGTTACGCAAAATTATCCCTAGAAGTGGAAACCGTACCTATACATTTAAATGCGTTCACCTGATATTGCCTAGCAAGTAGGTACATACGAGTATTAAGTCTGAAATCGCCAACCTGTCTTGAGCAAGCGTGGTGATCACTACTCATGCCTTCTCTGTCAGAAGAGGCCTTTGCCCTTGAGTGGGTCAATTATAGGCTTTTTTTTTGGAAATCATCAAATAACTTCTCCCGCTCTGCGTGAAGCGGGAGGGCGTTTCAGACTTTTACTGACTAAAACCCACCCGTGTTCCTTCAGTTGCCTGTGTGCCAGGGGCCACGGTATCTCTTTCGAACAACCCGCACCCCTGGCAAGTCCTCCTATCGGGTGAGCTGTCCTTCCCCATTTCTTTTGCCATCCCTTGGATACCACTCCTTCACTACCTTGCTCTACTTTCCTTTAGTGTCTAGCATCATGTAACCAGTCCACATCCACGTTTACCTCTTATTATTTATTTATTTAAATTACATTTATAACACCTATGTTTGTTTATGTTGAACTATGCATCATCAGTTATGAATGCAGCGTTCAAATAACTATTGCCGCTTTGGGTGGAGCGGGAGGGCGTTTCAGACTTTTACTGACTAAAACCCACCCGTGTTCCTTCAGTTGCCTGTGTGCCAGGGGCCACGGTATCTCTTTCGAACAACCCGTACCCCTGGCAGATGAATATACCGTTACTCCACGTTCGCACGGACGTAAAAATATCGCGGCAGGAATTTTTCGCTCACTGGATCTTCAACGCACTGCATAGCGCCGAGAGTTGAAAATCGAAGAGTGTTATTTCGACGCCCTGGGATGCCCTCTGTTAGATTCTCAATGCTTGGTTCAACACCTAAAGTAGAAAATGCAGTGCGCGATGAAATCCCGCAGCGATATTTTTACGTCTTTGCGGACGTGGTACTGTAATAGGAAGGAAAAACACTATTACATTACCAGAACTAAGGATGGTTCTGGTAATTCAAGCGGAATATTTACATAACAAACATTGTGAGTATTCTGTTATCTAAACTAGGTTTTTAGATGAGTGTGACGATAAAAATATGATGAAACAACTGCCCATTGCTAGTTCAAGAGATAGAAGTATTAACCTAATTAGCACGTAGGTGCAACATACGTGAGACAAGATACTAAATACTTACTAGTCAGTTTTCTAGCCTTGTGAGAATTTCTCGGCGGGACCAATAATTATAATTTTATTGTTTATTGGGAACAAAAACATTCCAAGACAAACAACGTTAATCGACGATAGCTGGGTAAGGCCGTAGATTTTGCCACTTTTTGAATAAAAAATTTGTCCCAAATTTTGACTGCTCATAAAAAATAAAATGCTTGGTAAATTGCAATGAAAAAATCATATTTTGCTTACGCAATTCTTAAACTCATACGATGTATTCTTAAAGTGAATGTAAGTCATACATTTTATAAAATACAATGAGTTAAAGCTGTCTAGACCCCCAAATTTCGTCAAAAACACGGTGTCTTTTCGGTTCGGCCACACATGTAAAACTACAAAACTTAGTTTTTTTCTAGTAAAAGTCTTATTATTTGTGACTATCTTAAATGTCTCAATGTTATGCTGCTGTATCGTGGTTTTCATATCTTTAATAATGCGATTTTCATTGAGTTATCACTACTCAAACATTTGTCTCCATATTTTTACTTGTATGTTACTATTTTCTATGTTACCAAAGTTTGGCTTCTAGTTATATAAAACAGATAGTGGTAGTTTTTAGTCATTTTACTGGCAACCCTGACAGTATAGGCAACGCATTAAATTAAAAAAAGACGCTATTTTGTCGTCTCTGGAGTGTTGTCAAACTATACACTTGTGTTTCGGCAGTGGATTTTTATTGTGAATTTTGGCGATTTCGAAGGTAATTATCAGTTTTTATTACACACCTCTTACATATTACTATGCGCGAGTGACTAAGAAGTGCGTGATTATGTGTCTTTGTTTCAAATTCGGCTTGGTTTTGAAATTATGCCTATTTATAATCTTGAAAATTGCGCTTATACGTTACTTCTATGTAGCTTCTATGTTACAAGTAACGTTGATTGTATGTTACGGTAACGTTGAAGTGTTGTAAAGGTTTGTGCATATCGTAGATTATTATATTTTTCCTTTTACACGGCAAGGTAAACCTTGTAAAAAAACTTCCTTACTAAGTGTTATCCTATTTGCTCGAGGTTTTTACCAAGTAGCGTTTGAAAAGTTTAGGATGGCTAAAAATTCACTTACTGGCACATAAAATACATAATCACTTAACGGTTTCTTTTTTGGGTGGGGATCATCAAATAACTTCTCCCGCTCTAGGTGGAGCAGGAGGGCGTGTCAGACTTTTACTGACTAAAACCCACCCATGTTCCCTCAGTTGCCTGTGTGGGACTGCGGTATCTCTGTCGAACAGTTGATGCTGACATCTCTGAGGCGCGCTTGGAACACAACGCGTCGTCGACATGGGCTTGATCCTTACCGAGCTACCCATTACTCGCCGTCCGCAAGACCGCGCCTACGGTGGCCGGGAATCAGCCTGGGATTCCCGACGCCCAGGGCGTCTCCTGCGGCGACTAAGGCCGTCAGGGCGCATATACTGCCTCTCCCTCAAGTACACCGCCTCCCTCTTCGCAAGCATTACTGCTTCGCAGAAGGAGGTGACGGCTACCCATGCACTCTCGCTCCGTACCATGGCCTAGACCAGGGCCGGACTCGAGAGATCGCCGCCGCCGATCGCCTCCACGAGGACCCGGCGGTGCTCCGCCCAAGCCGGGCAGACCTCCACCGAACGCTCCACCGTTTCCTCAGGGCGATCTTCGCAGTGAAAACACCTGGACGTTTTTTCCCACCTTATCCGAAACATTACCTCCCGAAACAACCATGTCCGGTGAGGACTTGCGTTAGGCGGAAGGTGAGGACGCCGTGCCGCCTTTGAAGCTACTCCTCAAAGAAGGGGCTTCCCGCCGCAATACTGGCGTGCCCAGCACTGGATTGCGACAATCGCACTCTCCACGTCGCCATGAGATCCCGCCGGAGCTGTGCCCGCTGTGCCGCGATTTCCCGCGGCTTGATTTTACTGAATACCATTGATCTCATTGTGTGTACTTTGTCATTGTATTTTCTAGGTTGAAAACATAGTATCTATAATGAATGTTATTTAGTGCCTTTAATAAAAGAAGACTTTTTGATAAATTTATCACAATAAATATATCTTGTTATTTCATTTACTTTTATCGTAGTTATTGTTTTCCTGATAATGTTCCCTTAATTTGGTAAGTGGTCAAATTGTGATTATATACAGTTCTAAACCTTTTTCTGATCACGCGCATTTAGCAGGTTTTTCTGCTATCTTTGAAACTTTCACAGTTGTCTAAATGCAAATATCGGGCTGAAGCCTTTGGTCTTAGCACATCGTAGAACTTACTCCTTTTTTTAAGTCGGTTAAAAATACCATATTATGCAATTAGCCTTACAAATATTATGTGTTACTTTCGCGTTGCTTCTATGTTACTGTAACATAGAAGTTCTATGTTACAAAGTGGCAAAATCCGCGGCCTTACCCAGCTGCAAAAGTAAAACTGTGGCGCAACTACCAACGCCCGACTCCTAGTGTGAGCGTAGGTTGTCCCAAGACATACATAACAAAGGTAAAATTCTATAAAAATACATTTTGGTATAAGTAACGTGTGTGTGAAGACTGTATTTAGTTTCGCTTGTACCTGAAGATAGCCATAATAACACTGTATTCTTTGTTCTAGGATGAACTCTACCTATGCACGCCCATCAGGATCTCACCTCACAGCAACTATTACATAGGTTTGTAATTCGTTTTTTCGTCTACCCATTTGAAACCTCCGTAGTCTGTCTTCTGACAATGTCAGCCCCATAGATATTTTTCGATGGTCAGTCCCATCTGCACAATTTATTGTCGACGAGGAGGCTCTAATGATAACCAATGAAGTAATAATCATTTAACTGAATATCTTCTACACAATAAGAATCTTATAGAGTTCCGGAAGCTCCCGGTTCTAATGAGGACAAAGGAAGGAATTTTCAAAATTCCCTAAAGGGGTTAGATAGGGCAAGGAAGTTAGTAAGGAACTTCGTAGGTTTCCTCGAATCCCCTCGGCCGCACGGCTTGTCGTTTATAGGCATAAAGATCCTTGATGCAAATTGAAGATGAACTCTGTAGTTTAACAAGGTAAAAAAGACCTTCCACTTGACTATGGAAGGTCTCTAGTCACCACTACAGTACGACCGATTTTTGGATACGTCAACTAACAAGGAAACATCTATACTCCATAGGTTTAGGTAGTTAAATAAAGGTAAACAAATCGTAAAAAGGGTTCTTTATAGTTGACACTTTCTTGTTTAAAAATAAGGTGTAACAAAATCATATTTATTTTCGATTTATATTATACGATAGTTTCCTCTTTTATTAATAAATATTAAACTTTATCATTTATTCGTGAACTACTTTTTCCTAGATGTAACTAGGTACTTGAGCACAATTTTTTTGTTAGATTAATTACAATAATATACTTAATATTTTGTAATCTGCCTATTGTAAAGAGCCCAAAATGTCAGGCTCCCTAAAACTTATAGAAAATTCAACGAATTTGCTAAATTGAAAAGTTAAACTGTATGTGATGTAGGTACCTAGTATGGCAACTGAAGTGGCAGGTATTATGTTAAGTCGGTTAACCAGACTTTGACAGTGCTCTCAATAATCGACATTTACGATATTGCGAGTGCGTTTCGATTTTGTTAAATTGGGTTATTATAGCTAGGAAAATAATTGATGATACAACGGAACGATTTATTATTAATGTGGTAGATAGTTCATCAGATTCTGATTCAGATTCCGAAAAGAGCCTATGATTATATGACAATAAATAATATGATCTTAACATTTGAAATAAAAGGTTTCGCATCTATGAGTCACGTGGTTTTTTTTATTTACCTTTATTTAACTACCTAAACCTATGGAGTATAAATAAGAGCATTTTTATTTTTTTAAATCTTGTAGACTTGTGCACAAAGCTGTTCGTGATTGTAGCTGTTTACTAAGTAATTCCCGGAGCTTCGTCGCAATTTATAAGTTTATCAGCCGATTCCATGTTTATGTACGAGACTCATTAGCTTCTAAGTGCTAAAGGTTCTAAAAATATAACCTGATGTTGCAAGTTAGAGAGGATCTTACAAGAAAATATATTTTGTATTTTGTTTACCAACCTTGGTAAACAATTTTTTTTCTAGCTTTTGCCAGCGACTGCGCCGGCGTGGGGTTCGAAATTTATCCCACGGGAACGTACAACCCAGATAAAAATGTGTTAATCCAGGTTATAATAATCTATCGGTGTGCCAAATTTCATCAATATCCATTCAGCCGTTTTTACGTGATAAGTAGAGTAAGAAACATCTAAACATACAACTTTCACATTTATAATATTAGTGGGATAGCAGGATAGAGACCATCGTTTTTGACCCAAAAAGGCTCAGAAAAAGTTCTTTAGAAAGCGTACTTAAGTTAGTAGATGTTGCCAAAGTTTTGTGTTGTGGTCTGGTTGAGGGTTCCGAAAGTCGTTTTTGTAGAGAGTTTCCTCTACTTCTATTAGTAGATTGTAATAAAGCTGAAGAGTTTGTTTGTTTGCTTTAACGCGCTAATTTCTAGAACGAGCAGTTGAATTTCAATAATTCTTTTTGAATTCGATAGCACAATTCTAAGGAAGGCTTTTAGGCTATCTAAGAGCCGAGCAAAAAGAAAAGAGTCAGAAAGAACGCTAACCGAAACGAATTAATAGCACGGGCAGGCGATGTGATGCGACGGGGTGGGTCGGGGGAACAAGAAATTTGACACGAACCAAATCGCGGGAGCGGGCTGAACATATAAATGTAACATATAGATACAACATATAAATAAAAAAACAGAGAAGCTAGTAGGTACTTATACAGGATAAAATTCAATTTTACCGCGCCCCCGGTCTACTTCTTGATATGCAATGGCCACTGCAGCACCATGAAGCATAAAGGCTCGTGCAGACTAGCGCGACGCGAACAATTTCTATGAAAACTTCATGGAAATTGTTCTACAAGTGTCGCGACGCGCTGTCGCGTCGCGCCTGTTTGATGAAGCCTTAAGGCTCCAGGGGCTAGTGCAAATCTTGGGGTTCATTCGATTAATCGAGTCTGGTCAAGCCACGCAGGGATCGGTGCTATTCATTTTCATTTTCATTTTCATTCATTCATTCATTCAATTCAAGTCATTTTAGACACGCCAGCGCAGAAATTTTTCGTCGGTTATAAAAAATCAGCTGTTTTATACACCAAAATCAGTTGTTTTAGCTGTTTTTTTGTTTTTTTTTGTTTTTAGTTGTTTTATGTTTTGTTTTACCGCGTAGGTATAGTAAATTTTCTATGAAACTGCTGATGTTTTTATATAACCGACGAAAAATTTCTGCGCTGGCGGGTTTAGAATGATATGCTGAATTCATGGTTACAGTTTGCGCACTAGTTAAAAATGTACCCTGTATAATATGCAGTTTGCATGTCCCACTGTTGTCTTTTAAAAACCTAATTATAGAAAGAAAATCTACGCGCCTAAATGAAACTACGCCGCACCTTAGGCTCTCAGTCCTGCTCCCAGCTGGCTAAATGGCTCAATTTCTGCTACGATACGATTTCTTATCAAATAGTTTCTGAGATTCCAGCCCCCTCCCTCTCAAAGAAAGGAGGCCTGTGTCTAACCAGTGAAAACATTAAAGGCTGATTGTGCTTATAATACAATTCTAATGTCAACTCTTTATTAGTGATTATAATGGAAATCATGTCATTTGGTATTTGGATTTTATCGAATCCTATGCATTTTGGACTAGGCTTTATGGGCTGCTTAATTGTTGCGAATGGGTCGACTATCACGTTCTGGAAGGACAGGACAGGATAGGTACGTCAAATTGCAAGTCACCTTATAGAAAACGACCAATTGGAACTGTGCATCTAGTAGATTCTGACTTTTCTTAACTGTCCATGTAGGTTAATTCCCTACTAATATTATAAATGCGAAAGTAACTCTGTCGGTCTGTTTGTCACGGTTTCACGCCTTAACCGCAGAACCGATCGTCATAAAATTTGGCAGAGATATAGCCTGGGATATGGAGAAGGACATAGGCTACTTTTTTAAGCGATAACCGACATCCACGCAGGCGGAGCCGCGAGCAAAAGCTAGTATGAATTAAAATAGTTTGGTTTTAATTACAGTTTGTAAAATAAGACCTCCGCAGAGGTTATATAGACTATACCTCCCTACTATACTTAAATGTTTGTTACAGTGGGATTTGAACCTAATGCCACTATGCATACTGCTCATCATATGCTGCTGTATGGATGCTCGGAGCCAGGCTCGAATGAATCTGTTTGGTAAGTAGAAGGGGAACTCACTTAACTTATTTTTTTTCCGTTACGGGCCCAACATTTGTTTTGATTTTACGTATATTTAGAGTTGATATTTTTTGTTGTAGGTGGTTTTGTACGTATATTTAGAGTCGATATTTTGTTTTGTTGTAGGTACCCTGGTATTTTCTAAGCCAGAAAAGGTCTAGGTATTTTAGAAATGGGATGGTTTCTTATACCTGTCAACAATATTCATTGCGTTATCTACGTTGTTGAGCAGATACATTTTTCGAACATATGGACCAATGGATTAGCAATATCCTTCAAAGTCAGATTCAGATTGGGAAAGAAAGTGTCACGCAATTAGAATAAGTAGCAGATTTGCAGAACGTAAAATTGATAAGTATTTGAATTCGTTCGCGTTATTTCTACTTATAGCATTTAATAAACATTTCATCAGTTTCTTATTAAACACCAGTTACAACGATAAGGAAACATCAGAATAAATTAAATTAGGTACAATATCTTTTACCTCAGCACGTGGCTGGCGTATAAGATTTATAACCTACTAGCTGACCCGTGCCCACTTCGTTGGGCGGTAAACATTTTTACTTGTGGTGTGGTTCGGTTGGTACTGAGTGCTATGATTTATTTCCTGACTGCCAAAATGAAGGGTCATATTTTTATTGCATTGTATGTATTTGAAAAAAAAAACCGTCAACTAATAGAAACATCACTCAATAGATTACGACACGGTCGCGGTTCCATACTTATGTCGTATTATCTCTTTAACCATTCGTCCAAATTATATGCAGTAAAAGGGAAAAGTCTTTTGTTTTAAACACGTGAGACGATAAATTTACCTATTTTGATAAGAATTCATAATTGTTGATAATATGACCAATCAACATGGCCTAACGATTTCAATTATTTTTTTAATACAAAAACTACTTTTTGTGACTTAAATATTAAAGTTAGACATATGCTGTCGCTGCCTTTTTTGTAGGTATTATTAAGCTCTACAACTTTTCACGAGAACTTAATCATATATCTCTCACCGTTAAGGCAGCGTTTGTAAGAAACGTTTTCGTTCGACCGTTTTTTCTCCGACTTACTTTGCAAATCCGATTACCACTAAAAAGTCTTTACATTTTTCGGGTTAATATTTAGCCTACTCTCACAAATAACGTGGCTTTCTATTGGTAAAAGAATTTTCAAAATCCGTTCAGTAGATCCAGAGATTACCCTCTACAACCTCACAAACTCACAAACTTTACATCTTTATATTACTTACTAGGTTTTGTCAGCAGCTTCGCCCGCGTGGAGGTCGGTGTATTATACATATAAACCTTCCTCTTGAATCACTCTATCTATTAAAAAACCCGCATCAAAATCCGTTGCGTAGTTTTAAAGATTTAAGCATACATAGGGATATAGGGACAGAGAAAGCGACTTTGTTTTATACTATGTAGTGATTAGTATATGATTATACTTATTTTCTATGTATAGTTTTGCTAACATATAACAACCAGTCATAACAAGGGGTATCGTGTTACTCAGTAACTGGGTCGTGGAGGTCGCTCCATGTAAAACACTGGTATTCAGCTGCATCAGGTTAGACTGAAGCCGACTGAAGATAGTTCCTTAAGCTACTCTTACCGCGGTTAGTCCATGGATGGGTGACCATCTTTACATACTAAGACCCCTCCGTGCCTCGAAAAGTACGTTAAGAAATAGCTCGAAAAGGCTAGGCAGATATTTTTTTTTTGGGTGGGAAACCATCAAATAACTTCTCCCACTCTGGGTGGAGCGGGAGCGGGAGGGCGTGTCAGACTTTTACTGAGTAAAACCCACCCGTGTTCCCTCAGTTGCCTGTGTGCCAGGGCCACGGTATCTCTTTCGAACAACCCGCACCCCTGGCAGGCATCAGCCCTTGCGGGCCCCATCAGTTGGTGCTGACATCTCTTTGAGGCGCGTGTGGAACACGACGCGCCGTCGACCCGGGCTTGGTCCTTACCGGATAGCGAGCTACCCATTACTCGCCGACCGCAAGCCCGCGCCTACGGTGGCCGAGAATCAGCCTGAGATTCCCGACGCCCAGGGCGTCTCCTGTGAAGGTTGCGGCCGTGAGGGCGCATGTACTGCCTCTCTCTCACGTGCGCCGCCGATCTCTTTGCGAGCATCACTGCTTCGCTGAAGGAGGTGACGGCTAACCATGCACTCTCGCTCCGTACCATGGCCTGGACCAGGGCCGGACGCGAGAGATCGCCGCCGCCGATCGCCTCCACCAGGACACGGCAGTGCTCCGCCCAAGACGGGCAGACCTCCACCGTATGCTCCACCATGTCCTCAGGGCGATCTTCGCAATGGAAACACCCGGGCGTTTCCTCCCGCCCTATCCGAAACAGGAACCTCCCGAAACAACCGTGTCTGGTGAGGACCTGTGTCAGGTGGAAGGTGAGGACGCTATGCCGCCTCTCAAGCCACTCCTCAAAGAGGGGACTTACCGCCGCAATCGTGGCGTGCCCAAAGGCTAGGCAGATTGATTTACTTATGTAGTTTCAATTATATTGTTCCAATCGAGGTGGTTAAGAAACATGATGCGTCTTAAATTATCCTTATCAGTCCAGCAGGCTTAGCCTGACGTTTTCTATTTCTACGAAGAATAGACAGTCCTTTTTCTAAACAAAGTGACATTTCGTTTCTTCATTTTTGACATCGCACCGTAGTGTTATCCTTCTACAATCTGTCGTTCTCTTTCGTTTCTAACGATCTTTGTCTAGGTCCTTTTATATGTAGACTATTTCAGAAGAATATTTCTACCCAAACTGTCAAAATCACGCTGACAACAAACTTTCTACTCAACGGCCACAAAGTATATACGTTTATCTACAAAATCATGATTAATTTAGAACGCATAACTGTGATAACTGATAATTAATCAAAAACATAAGTAGCTATCTTCTCCTATGGTACTTACATCATTTAGTTAATATCCCATCCATATCTATTCTTCCGTCGACAAATTGGTGCTCGTGCTAAGCCTGCAGGAAAGACTAAACGAACAACTGCACACTATTCAATTATTTCTAGGTATTGTCAGATGACAATTGCCGGAAACATAATAGCAATATTCTTTTTAGGCTTGCCTTAACTGTCCTTGGGTTTTCGCACGATAGCGTAACCATGACGTCAAACTAGGTGTTGACAAAACACAACACTATGGTAGTTACATAGAATCATAATATCATGCCTTGTTTCTCAGAAGGGGTAGGCAGTAATGTAGGTACCTATCATCATCATCATCATCATCATCATCATTTCAGCGGAAAGACGTCCACTGCTGGACATAGGCCTCCTCCACTCCACTTCTCCACTTCGACCGGTCTTGTGCTTCCCACATCCAGCGGATTCCCGCGGCCTTCACAGAGTCATCGGTCCACCTTGTGGGAGGCCTTCCCGCTCTACGTCTTCCGGTACGCGGTCGCCACTCCAGAACCTTTCAGCCCCATCGGCCATCTGTTCTGCGAGCAGTGTGCCCTGTCCACTGCCACTTAAGTTGTACAATTCTTCGGGCTATGTCGGTTACCTTGGTTCTCCTGCGGATTTCTTCATTCCTGATTCGATCGCGTAGGGAAACTCCGAGCATAGCCCTCTGCATTGCTCTTTGGGTGACTTATCTATAGTACACCAAAATTTTGCCTGTTGTCCTTAATTCCCAGTAAAAGGGGGCGAGCTTATTGCCATCAACCGAGCACACATCCAGGCTGCTACTGAGAAATTCCAGATACAAAAACCCAACAATGGACCATGGAGGCAGTCTTTGCAACCTTTAATACAACACAACAACCCTTAATAATACGTTAAAAAAGCACACTGTTGTATTCAAACATTCAGCCTAAGTCCTAGAGTTGAAAATTTATTGTGCGGCAGAATAAAGTCAACTTAAAAAACACCCATGCGTACGTGGGCTTACATTCGCCGTACGATGACGTCACTATATGCCAAATTAATAGACCCAGCCATGTGATGCGAAAATCGATGAATGGTTGATGCTAATGTAACCTTTTATGCGTAATCCAAATCTCGTGATAAAGCAATGTATGGCCATGATAATATTCCATTTAACATAGAATATGTGTTAGTATATTGTGTTGTTTTTTTTAATAATAGTGCAATCTAAACTGGGTATATCATCATCATATCAGCCGAAAGACGTCCACTGCTGGACATAAGCCTCCCCAAAAGGGGGGATTTGCCATAATCGCCACGCTTGGCAGGCGGGTTGGAGATCGTATTATGGTGGTCCAATGCATAGAGAACGCTGCTGCCCATTCTCTAGTAAGTGCCTTAGTCGCCTTCTACGACACCCATGGGAAGAAATGGGATGGTGCTATTCTTTTACGTCCGGCACCACACGGAATTGGGTACATACGTCAGTACTATTTTCAATGAGTGTGTTAAAAATAACTATGCTTCTTCTTTACATTAATTACCCTTAATTAACGAAAACGACTTTCGTGAGGCAAGTTCATGGTCATAGTCGTGATTCCACGACTAGTTTATGTGAAATAAAGAATTGAAATTTAGCTTTTATTCGAACTAAATTCTTTAATTTTTCATCGGTCAAAATGAAAACCCGAAATGGCAACTGCGAAAGTTTCCAAAATTTTCACGATGGCTGCCTTTTTCATGGTTTTCGAGGGTACTGAAACCGATAGTGAGGTAAAAACTAAATTTGAGTATTTTAAAGTTACGCTAAACGACGCTACAGTTCAGAGTTGAAAAAAACTTATGGGGTACCCCCCGTCAGGAACGAAGTTCCTTACGACCGACCCCATACTTCTTTTTAAAGAGGAAAGCCGTAGAACGTTAGGTACATGATACCGACTTCACAAAGTTTGTCATTCGGTAACATTATTCAATAATTACAGAAGAACTATGCTCAAAGATTTCTCTTATTCTTCGTCATTGGGATGCTTTCCGCACTTAGTCCTTCAAGTGGACCATTGTACGGGACCTTGGTGGCGATCGTTGGTCATTCTAACTAGCCTATCTTCCACCAGAAGCAGCTTGGATACCTAAGCTGCTTTTTCTGGTATTCTAGTCTGTTGAGAACATCTGCAAAAGATCTGGGTCACCTGAGGGTTTCTGATCTAATTTGGGTGACGCCTATGCATTCAAAGAGCACACGCGCAACGGTTTCCTCAGCCTCCATGCATGCTCTGCACAGAGGACTGTCTGTTATGCCTATTGTGTGGAAATGTTTGAGTAGCGAGCAGTGTAGGGTCCGTTATGGTCACCGTCACCAGGCATTTGTCATGTTTTCGATTAACCCAGCCTGTCGCAGTCCACTGGTGGACTTAAGCCCAGACTGCGCAACAACACCCTGTCCTCCGTCTTCCGCATCCATGTCCCAGGGTCTTCGTTCCAACTAGCTGTGGGGCGTCCCACGCTATGCTTGCTTACACGCGTTGTATAGAGATCGTCATGTTTTAATTCATGTTTATTATTTTTAGGAGCTGTGGCGAGATGCAGAGTAATGAGATAGATAAATTATACAGCACCGCTAGTCCCTGCCGCTCCGGATCTCAGGTAAGATTCATACATTTTGCATTCTTCATTACAATGAAAGGGGATGGTATATATTATGCAAACTCCAAATGAACCCGAACTTTTTACCCTACTACGGTGAGGGTTATGATTTTGACCACTATGTATGTTTATGTATGTTCATCTGTTTCCTCCATAACTTCAAAACTTCATAAACAGTAAGTAATGAAAAATCGTTGGAAGCGTCTTGATCGTCTGGTGGTAAGACTGTCAAGTGTCAAGTAATTAGCACAATTACTTTTCTATTGTTATCAAACTCAATGAGTCTGCCTAATAGACGAGGGGGCGCATTGTTAATACCTCGTCTTCACATTAACTTGAATTTGGCGCCCTCTAGAGGACATACAATCATGAAATTTAATGAAGCCGTGTTGGGTATCAGCTGAAAGGGCTTCATTAGCACATGTCTGCTAACTCCAAAAATCTAAATAAAAATAAGTTCAAAGACTAAAACCCGACTAGGTACTGATAAATCACGTTCTAAAAAGTATGAAAGTAGAAAATATTCTCATCCGAAAGCAGTGGTCGTCACCTACCCTTACAAAACAATACATTCTAACAATCGTAAGCGATCATAAGTTTCAGGGCAGGGGCATACGACCACGCGCGCCTCAAAGAGATATCAGCACCAACTGGTGGGATCCACTGGCACACAGGCAACTAAGGGAACGCGGGTGGGTTTTAGTCAGTAAAAGTCTGACACGCCCTCCCGCTCCACCCAGAGCGGGAGAAGTTATTTAATAATTTTCCACCCTCAAATAAATAAAGCCCACAGACCGCGTCTTAAATACGACTATACGAGGCATACGACCACAGCTTACAGATGAGAATATTTACTTCATCATTTCATCCGGAAGACGTCCACTGTTGGACATAGGCCTCTCCCAGTTTGGGGGGTTTGCCATAATCGCCACGCTTGGCAGGGAGGGGGATTGGCGTTCGCAGTATGGTGGTCAAAGGCATTAGTATAGAACGCTGCTGCCCATTCTCTAGTAAGTACCTTTGTCGCCCTTTATGACACCCACGGGAAGAGATGGGATGGTGCTATTCTTTACGTCCGGCACCACAAAATTTTTTGTTTCGTAGGTACTTCTTAGAGCGTGTTTTTTTGCTGTCGAGTTTTAGTTTTTTCGTATATATCGCTTTCGTCGAGATAAGAAACAAATTATGTTGGTACTTAATGTGTCACGGTTTTCGCATTACATTAGTACATTCCTTCTATTAAAGTGTCGATGTTATATTTAATAGCACAGTCATAACTTTACCACATCTATGCTAATATTATAAAGAGGTAAAGTTTGTGAGTTTCTGAGGTTGTTACCCATACAACCTCAATCTCTGAATCTATTGAACCGATTTTGACCAATAGAAATATATACCAATATAATATAGGCCATATATTAACCCGATAAATGAAAAGACTTTTTCGTGGTAGTCGGATTTGCAAAGTAAGTTGGAGAAAAAACGGTCGAATGAAAACGTTTCTTACGAACGCTGCCTTATCGATGAGAGATATATGATTGAGTTCTAGAGAAAAGTTGTAGAACTTGATAATGCCTACGAAAAAGACAGCGACAGACAACTTTTATATTCGAGTCCCAAAAATTAGTTCTTTTTTATAAGTATTAAAAAAATATTTGAATCGTTAGATCATATTTAATGGTCATATCATCAACAATTGGCTAGTTGAGAGCAGAAGTAATCCAAGTGACCTTTTTGTCAAAACAGAGTTAAGTCACTTTTTGCCCTCCATGGGACTAAACTTAGTTAGTGCAGAAGTCATCCAAGTGGTATGAGCTATTTTTCCGAACAAATCCCTATGTTTGACATTTCTGCATAGCCATTAAAAACATAATTTGTTAGTGGAGTATACATATAATAAAAACTCGTTTTGATTAATATCTCAAAAGTCACAAACGGTCACTTGGATTACTTCTGCTCTCAACTAGCCAATGATGTGTTCTTATCAAAATAAGTAAAAGATAATATAACATAGGTATGGAACCGCGGCCGTGTCGTAATCTATTGAATAGCACTCAGTACTTACCAAACCACAGTCCACACTCATAATTTCATCACTAGTAAAAAAAATGTTTACCGCCCCAGGAAGTGGGCACGGGTCAGCTAGTTATTTATAAAATGCTTTAAAGTTAACTGTTTGTAGGGCGGATTCCACTGGCTGGCGTAGACTGCCTTGATTATTACGAATAAGTGAGGCATCTTATGACATCTTAAACTAAAGTGTACCAGCAGCAGGGCAGGGACAATTTGAAAAATAAATACATACTAAAGAAAGCTAGTACACAGGCCTCTGTTTGACAGGGAGTGGGCTATACTCCACGACGCGGGCCCAGTGCGGGTGGTGGATGTCACGTATTCGAATTTTTGGTTCTAGGGCATCCCGGTTTTCTCACGATGTTTTTCTTAACCGTTTTGAGAGCAGTGGTGATGAAATTAAATATAACGTCAAATAAAAACTTTGTAGGTAGTTACCCCTTTTTACGAAAGTTATGCGCACGGAATAAGTTTATATGCAGGAGTGCAGAAAGGTAATATTTTTATATAATTCAAACATACAATTTAAATGAAATTCCGTCGTATTTCGACCACTGAGCGGACACTACTGAAATTAAATACACAAAGTAAATAAATTGTCTACCTTGATTCGAACTCACAGCCTCACACTCGTAAGTCGCCCCACTACTAGAAATCCAAACTTAATAATAATTAGCTAAGTGAGGAGATTCCGTATTTATAGCAACAGATTTTTTGGTCACCAAAAATACCCATCACCAGACCTCCAGACTTCCAGAGACTTCCTATTTTTTACAAAAGTAATTCATTTTATTATATACACGACCATACTTACTTGATAAAATATCAAAAGTATGTATTTATATACTTATATTATTACTTTAACGCGTGTTGATACCACAATATTATTATTGAAAATAGCTTGTTTAATAATAATATTGTGAAACAGGGAATTACCGCGCCCCGTGGTCATTATAGGTCACGTTTGTTTGTATTATGTAATCAATCTCAGCTGTTTTACTCTTTATATTGTTTTCCGAATAGTCTACAATCCACTTTCCCCAGTATAATTGAGTTGAAATTTTGTAAATACGGAAAAGGTACTTATAGCTAGCCGATCGGATGATGGAGATGAAATAAGAACGTTAAATCGTTTTAAATAAAATGTTCTTGTATCTGAAGCTTAAGGAAAATTCTCGTATTTTTTTAACATACGTCATAACATCACGCCTTGCTTTCCGGAAGGTTTAGGCAGAGGTTTACCTATAGTATACCCAAATGTCCCCAGTAATGTTTAAGTCCCATGTAATAGGGGGGGGAAGCCTTTTGACATTAACTGGGCACAAATCACAAACACAATTTTTAAACGATTGCATTCTAATCTTTGTCTCAATCTGTCAACAATATCTGTAATTCACCTGTAAGTTTTAGACATTGGCATTGCAACTAGATTTTGAACGTTTTAAATGAGAGATGAAACCGATAGTAGTTTAGCCGGATACCGGATTTTTGGCCAACCTTGTAGTCGGATAGCCGGATATTCGGCCGCCGAATATCCGGCGGAACGTTGCCCCTTATTCTTGGTGGGCAGCTAATGCTAAACAATACCCAAATTTAACGAAGTTTGTCGAAATCTATCGTTCAGCACCTTGCAGCCGTGTGAACAGCGAAAGACTTATTTCTGAAGCTAGCCTCATTTACGAAGACAAGCGGAACCGCTTGCTACCTCTTAAGGAGAATCTGGTCGACTTTTTTTCCATACAAACTTCGGGAGTGTATTACTCCACTGTTCGACAATGTACATCAAAAATTAAACATGCTATGATTTTGTCTTATTATTAATATCGTCTGAACGGAAATAGAATAGGTACTAAAATAAAAAAAGCCATTCAAAAGTTATGAGCCAACAAACATTCGTTTGTCTTGTTAATTAATAAGGTTAGGTTAAACTTAATGTAACCTAACTTTGGGCGTCTTTAAGTAATAAAAGAAGTGTAAAACCTTCAAAACCACTTCAGTACCGATAAAGTTCAATTATCGAAAAGTTCAATAAACTTTATTAGTAATTGATTTATGCAGTAGTTTTTTCATAAACCCCGATCATCCGAAGGACTTTTCTTATTTTTTGACGCGCCTGTCTTACTATAAATGATCCTGCATCTCACTCAATAACGATTTGCGTGTAGACTAGCCTCTAACTGCTCATCACTGATACTACGTCTGTTGGACAGGAAGCCTGGTGAGTCAGCGTGCTTTTTAGCCAGGCCCGAGCCGAGACTGTGCCAGCGACTAGATTCCCCTTAATGCAGAGTATTCATTCACCATAATTTGCTCTTAGTGTAGTATGAGCACAAATTTATTTTCTAAGTTGTAAAATTATCTTTAGATTACTAAACTAAATAAAGCAATTAATTACCTAATTTTTTTTTAAATCCAGTTTTCGGCCGGATAGGCGCTAGTTATCCGTTATTCAGCCGGTATCCGGGCTATCCGGCGGCCTAAATACTAATTTAGGCCGCCGGATAGCCCGGATACCGGATAGTTACCGGATATTCGTTTCATCTCTATTTTTAAATGTGGGATTTGGCCTTCAGATCTGTTGATAGAGATTAGAACGTAAATCGTTTCGATCTTTCGTTTCTAACCATCTTCATAAAGAGGACTATGCCACTCAATCCTTGTAGGTAGGTAGATCTACGGTCCACGAGGCCGTGACGTAGGCGTTTTATCAATTACATTACGTAGACATCGATCAGAATTTATACGGCTTAGTGCCGCCTCATGGCTTCATGGTTAATCTTTATGGATCTACCTACTCGTTTCTAGTCCACCCACTATAATTCCTGATCAGAAATTGAGAATCACTCTGATTTGTAGAGTGATTCTCAATTTATTGGCATGATTCTTTTATATAGTAAAAATAAAACAAATCATTTCAAACGGGGAATCCTCAATATGCAGTGACTAAGCATTTAGAGTCATGCTGTCATAGTAAGCAAAAAACGATGCTCACCACAGAAAAGTCTTATTTTAATTAATTATTTTGAAATGAATTTCGTGGTATATTTGTTACTCCTCATCATGCGTTCGTTAATTGAAGATTTTATTGAAATAAAGACTACTCGGCTAATGTATCTAAACAAATAAAAAATAAAACAATGAAAATGACGACAGATGTTGGTCTGGAGCCAGGGCACAGTATAAATCAGGACAGTATGGAACCTAGGCCTATTTTTTTTTCAAAATATATCACATACTCTCCATGGAGCGTTAGGGTTGTCACTCTTAATGTTAGTAATATTGAAAAGTGTTTTATTGGAACGAAGTTTTTTAACGCGGCTTGTCGTAGTAGTTGACTGATAGAAATCGTCACATGAAAAAGCGTTCAAACATGTTATGCCCCTTCCATGCGACTTTCTAAGCTCAAAATGGTGGCTGTTAAAATTCTATTTTTGTTTAAAATCATACATGAGAAGCAACTGCACCAAACTGAGAGCATCAGAGCACCGCGACTACCGCTTGGGGTCTCGTAAAAGTGCGTCCGTGTGAGTGTGCCGTTTCGAACGTATGTTCGTAGTTTCTGTACTGTCCATATTTAAATTGTGGCCAGGGTGGTTTTTTTTCTATAACCTGTTTATGACAATAAAGAATTTATTATTATTTATTCATTAATACTTTTATTATATCTTGCTTTTATGTACCCAGGTATATCTATTGATTTATGTTTACGTATGTATATTACGTGTATGAAGACTTTCACGAAAGGTTTTTTTAAAAACGATTGTTTAGATAGAAAAAAAGCCGACAGACCGTGGTCTGTCGGCTTTTTTTTGGCTGGAAAATCATCAAATAACTTCTCCCGCTCTGGGTGGAGCGGGAGGGCGTATAAGACTTTTACTGACTAAAACCCACACGTGTTCCTTCAGTTGCCTGTGTGCCAAGGGCCACGGTATCTCTTTCGAACAACCCGCACCCCTGGCAGGCATCGGCCCTTGCAGACCCCACCAGTTTGTGCTGACATCTGTTAGAGGCGCGCATGGAACACAACGCGCAGTCGACCCGGGCTTGGTCCTTACCGGACGGCGAGCTACCCATTACTCGCCGTCCGCACGGTTGGTCGGCTCAGCTAGTTAATAATAATTTTCTAATTATTGCAGATCGTATACGCCTGGGCTCGCGATGCACCCAGTCTTCATCTTCCTAAGGACGTCGGCTTCCTCATAGGCAAGGATTCGCCCATCAAGTACTTGGTCCTGCAAGTACATTACATGCATCGCTTCCCAGGTAAATGTAATTTACTATATTATGTTATTCTGCTTGTCGATTTCGTATCCATGGTACCATGCCCTGATACGGGGTCAAATTAAATTAGCTTAACAAAAAAGACATTAATTTGATGACATTTTGTGTGACCCCGGTGGTCAGGTCGGGTTTTTCCGACCACGATAAACCTCAGTTTAAAATAAGTTTCTTTTTTGTGTATTTAGCTAAACTACAGGGACGTGATTTGTATCATATTTAAACACGATAACAATATCAACTCAGCCTATCGCAGTCCAGTGCTGGACCTAGGTCTCTCCCATGCTTATGCCACAGCACCCTGTCCTCACCAAACACCTTTTTGAGGTCGTCGGTCCATCTAGCTGGCGGGCGTCCCACACTACTCTTGGTTCAACACCGAGAGTTGAATATCCGCCACGATTTATTACTTACACAGACTTAGACATAGACTTAGGTCCGTATTACAGAGGAAAACTCAAGCATTGATCTCCGTTTAAAACTAGTTTTGAGTCTGGTTTTAATTTTAGAACATTCCTCAAGCATAGATTCATTGGTAATAGTTTAGCTGAGTTTGGCTTTATTTTAGATCGTTACTCAGTTCGTAAATTGAACCCAAATAGTGATTGGATCTGTAATCATCCGAGTGTGGTCGAGACCGCGCTTGAGCATAGATTTTTACATATTATGTCATTTCCTGTTTTATTTATCGAATTTTTTAATGTTGTTGTATTGATTTAAAACTATCGAAATGGATATACCTATTTGAATAATCATTGATCATAATTTATTCAACGATCACGTGTTTAAAATCTTTTAGAATTTCTAAAAGCAGGGTTTTTTCTAATGTATTAAAAATTTTCTTTCGTCCTGCCTTATCTTAAATTAGAAAATTAAATTAAATCAGCAAAACAAATAAACGATAAACAAAGTGATGATATTTATTTTAGTACCGGTACATTTAATTGACATTCTAACCTTTTAAATAGCATACCTACTTATTTATGGACATAGTTACAAGTCTTTTAAGCTAAACATTTTTGCATACAAAATGACCATAATTTACTTCATTAAATGGGGCATTGCATTGTACTATTCGGGACCGGAAAAAATAACGCTGATTTCCTAAATAATTAGGTACCTACTTATAGTATATTTTATATTTCTGATCCAGTGAAGAGACAGAACAAACTTGGTAAATTTAATAAATCGTAAACGAAAATAAGCTGATGCGTAGATAACATCTGCTTGAGGCTCGATTTGAGTCTCGATTTCGCTGAGTATAGATTGATTACCGTTCTGGAATAAGAACGGTGCTCAAGTATTGATTCTATACTTAAACTGTGATCAACTGATTGAAGATCAAACTGTACTTGTTGAACGTTCTGTAATACAGACCTTAAGGTGAATCTAGTCCACATTTTTCCATACAAACTTCGAGAGTATATTACTCCACTGTTCGACAATGTACATCAAAAATTAAACATGGTATGGTATGGTTTTGTCTCATTATTAATATTGTCTGTACGGAAACAGAATACTAAAATAAAAAGCCATTAAAAAGTTAGGAGCCAACAAAGATTCGTTTTTCTTGCTAATTTAACCTAACTTTGGGCGTGTTTAAGTAATAAAAGAAGGATAAAATCTAAAAAACCAAGTCGGCACCGACCAAGCTCAAATATCGAAAAGTTCAATAAACTTTATTGGTTATTGATTTATGCAGTGGTTTTTTCATAAAACCCGATCTTTCGAAGAACTGTTCTTAATTTTTTACCTGTTGTACTATAAATGATCCTGCATCTCACTTAATAATGCTGTGCGTGTAGACTAGCTTCTAACTACTCATCACTGATACTACCTCTGTCGGACACGATACCTGGTGAGAAAGCGTGCTTTTTAGCCAGGCCCATCAGTGAGTTCGAGCCCGCGACTAGGTTCCCCTTAAGAGTTGTTTTGTGATTTTAATGAATCATTATACAGGGTGGCAGAGAAATCAACGCACAACCACCATGGTTTCTATACATCATAGTTCATGGATTCTGTTATGACTAAGGAAGATCGAAACAGAAACTTGAACCTGAAACATAAAACAGATACTGAAAATTGCTGTGACATTACTTATGTCAAAGATCCACGAATGACAGCCAGGATCAACGGCATAACGTGCTTTCCGAGGCACGGAATTTTCTATCGTATTTGTAAACAAATGTAAAATATGAATAAACACAGACAATGTTTGTTATCAACATCATCGATCTTATTGGATGAGATATTCAAATCAAATCAAATCAAAATATTTGATTTCACATAAATCTGCATGGGCACTTACGAGACGTCAAAAGCTAGGTGCACGGTTCCAGTTTGTCGCTTCCTATGGAGAAGAGCAGGCAAAGAAACTCTACGGTTACTCTTTTAAAAATAAATGGTTTTTCAATGATTTAAAATTACAGTGGTCGGTATGGGAGGACAGTGCAGGCCTATCAATAAGTACCAGGTACTATTGAGCAATTGAGCCGAATACAAGTGTATTTTAATTGACACAATTTGTTTATAACGACGATCACACATACTGATGTGGTCTAGGTAACTGTTAGCTTACAATTATCATAATAATCAATGTTTTGTTTTGTCGCATGAGGAAAACGTAATGTCTATGCCATAGACGTTACGTTTACTCAGTAATATAATACCATATACTCCATACCATTGTGGTAATTGTGTGAGTAAGTAACTTTGCTATTCTGTATTGACAATACTGAGCTGGTACTATTGTTAAGTTAATGAAGCTGCTATGTGAATGCTATTTCCTGCATCATTTAAGAGGAAGGAAGTAATTTGTGAGGTGATGGCTTATCGTATGAAAGAAAAAAGCACGTGAATGTAGGTCTTTGAGGTGGGAGTACCAGAGTAACCCGCGAAGTTCTTAAGTTTTTCCTTGCAAATTGCAGGTCATTGCCAGGTTACTATTTCATGATAAAATGATTCAATGGGACTACATGAACTTAGGAATTGATTGATGAGTTTAATGATTATAATTCTGTAAATACTTGTCACAGTCGCGAATCACTGAGTATGAGAAATCGGTCAAGTATCGAATAGCCGTAGCATAATTTTTTAACATTTTCTATATCAACCTAACGGCTCGATCGATCAGCACCCTAATTGCGAACGCACGATCACTCATAATCTGAATCATTTTGAAACAGAGTGATAATCCATTGCTTCATATGTTCGAAAAATGTATCTGCTCAACAACGTAAATAACGCAATGAATATTGTTGAACTGTCAAAATGAAACCGATTATGATTGCTCGTTTGTTACGCTTACCGCGGTTGGTCCGCGGATGTGTGGCCATCTTTACATAGTAAGACTTCTCCGTGCTTCGGGAAGCACGTTAAGCCGTTGGGCCCGGCTGATATCCGTGGCTCTTTGACAGTCGATACGCGTCCTGTTACCCAGTAACTGAGTTGTAGGGGTCAGGTCATGTAAAATCGTTCCATGTAAAATGCTGGTATTCAATTAGATCCGGTTAGACTGGAAGCCGACCCCAACATAGTTGGAAAAACCGTCGGCAGATACGCCAATACCTCAATACCTCATCATCAGATTTAAATTGTATTGTGTTAGATAGGCCTTCACATCCTAAGACTGCCCTAATGGTAAGCGATGATGTGATCAATAATGACTGAACACACAGCTATGCTGCTGGACAGTTTGTTGCGCCACTGCTTCTTCCCAGCTAAAGCACTTGGAAGTGGTACAGGGCTGGCATTTTACGGGACCGTCTTATGTAATTACGACGTTCAAAAAGTGCTGTTCCTCAGCGTATTTTGATTAATTTACTTACTTTGATTTTACATAGTGCAGCACGCTTGCTCTGTTCACTATGAAATATGACATTGAAAACGTTCTCCAAAGACAATAAGTAGTGACCTTACTCCATTCTTCAAAGCAGGTAGGTACTGAAAGAACAAGCATTTAGTCGCATTTAGTGCGACAATAAAGGCACTATTGTCGCTAAACAAGCATTTAATTTTGAAATGTAATAACGGAAGTCTTATGTGTTTTTTTTTTTTTTCAGAAAACCAACTCGACAACTCCGGAGTTTTCCTCAAATACACGAAGGAAAGGTAAATATCTGCATTCATTATTAATATCCATACCGCGCATGGAAGACGGATAGTGGGTACTTAAGAGATGCCGCGAATAGTTATAGCGAATTATCGAATAACGATTAATCGCCATTCCCTATGGCGAGTAGTTAAATATTATTCGCCATTATTAATCGACGATATTTATCGATGTACAAAGGAATTTAAAACTTAATTTAAATGTTAACAAATAATAAAATCACGCTTGTAGTACAACTGAAAGTAGTCTTGAACTTACCAATAATTTATATTTTTAATTTATAAACTAGATTTGTTGCACCACAATCTGCCCCTTTTCGACTTAAATATTAATAAAAAACCGTAAAAAGTACTAGCACGTTTTTTACTCAGAATTTATTTTTTTCTTGATCTCTCTCTATTCTTATTTTAAACTTATTGAAGATTATTTTTAGACACTTTTTCGTTTAGTTTTATATTAAAGCTTGTGTTGTGTTTTAGTTTTTAAACTATAGTAAAACTACAGTACCTATGTATTTACAAAATTTAATCGGACGAACTGCGAAAGAATAACGACCTGTTTATTTGTCCTCGAATAAATAAGGATAAAAATTACCGATTTATTTATTTATTTATATATACTTCATTGTACACCACAAAAATACGTAACAAAAAACTAGGTACACTACAAAATACACAATAGGCGGCCTTATCACTTTTCGCGATCTCTTCCTGGCACCCTTGGCATGGACAGTGATTAGTCTGGACATAAAATGGGGATATTGTTGGCGCAAATAACAAACATACAATATAATAATAATAATAATAATAATAATGGCAACACCGTGTCAACAAGACGTCACGTTTTCGAATTTCTGCATAATTAAATCAGCGAAAGCAATTTTAACCCAAGTTTACAATAGTTTTTTATAATACCCAAAAACAATAATCTTCAAAATCACTGGAAAAAGTAAAAAGAGACCATATTATACCAAAATGTAATAAATTAAATCAAAAACTGCCGAGTCGGAGGTGACATGACAGATGTCACCTCCGAACATTATAACGAAATAGGAAACCCAAGAAATGTTGACCAGAGCCGCCGCACGTAATGCACGCCTACCACCACCGGACTCTTCGCTCAGCTCCGCCTCGCCGCCGCACACTGGTCCCAAATTAAAAAAAAGTGGACATTGATAGTAGACCGCTGATATTTTTTTTTATTGTTGATACAATGATAACAGATAAGGCAAAAAAATATTATTGTCCTACTTCAAATACTTTTCTGTAAAAAAAATATTTCTTTTTTTTTTGTATGGGAGCGATTACATTTTACTCAATTTCTCAAAAACTTTAAGCGATGTCGAGATGGCAATCACATATGTTAGAAAACTAATAATTCTGAGTATTTGGCTCGAAGAAACTTATTGCTTATCTCTGCGTACTTTCGAGATAATAGTGACAGAAAATAACATTTTTTTTTAATGTTAATTTTTTGCTTTTTTTTAATCATAGCCTTACTTTAGCACATAATTATAATGTATGCGTAATGTCAAATAAGTAAAAAGAGACTTCTCTGTAAAAGAGGTTATGGGGGCTCACTAATGACTGAAAAGCTATGACCTTTCTGAAGGAGTACTTTCATCAGTTCTAAAAAACAATCAAAATGAAGACATATTAAGCTGCAAACATAAAGTTGAATATTCAAACACAAACGATTCTGAAAAAATATTATGGTGAAAGATTAATATTTGGGTCTATATTCTCTTGAGAAATCTCTATTTCCTCGTTTTCCAACGAAAGCAATTCATTGTTCAAGATCAAAGCACTAGCCTCTGGAAACAACTGTTTATGTAAACGAGCAAACTTTGGTTTGATATGGCTGATGTAAGGATCTGAGCTAATTAGAAAGCTGTGGATAATGTCTAAATTAGTCTGAACTCTACCGATTTTTCTTGTATGTGCCATTCTAACATTCCGGAAATCTTTATTCCTCGCTTCGGAAGCTTCTTCGGAAAGCATGCCTATCGGAATAAAGGAGAAATTTTCACAAATATCAGCACCGTGTATCAACAATTTATGGACACTTGAAGGCATGTAATACCATGGATATAAGTTTACATATAGCATTGCTGTTTCTTTACAATATTCCCTAAACAAGTTGGTATTAATAAGTTGACCAGATGAAATTGTTTGTAAAATGACTGCAAATCTCTTGATTTAATCAGGGTGGATACCCGTTATTTCAGCAGATACTTCATAATTTTCAAAAAACCTTCTTGCCGTGTTACCGTCATTGGTTGTACCAAATCCCTGTTTTACTATGTCAATTAACAAACCAGTTCTTTCCCGGAATTCTTGTGTCAAATTCTTTTTAATTTCTTTTAACAATTTATCTTCTTTTCGTGCAGCCCACTTTTTGAAGTCTAAGTTGTACGAAATGTGTAAAATACATTCCATACATCTTATCCACATATGAAGCGAAGACAGACCATATTTATACATATCTTCTCTGATGAGTCTTTTGGATACAAAGTCCAAGTCATTCATTTTGCTAGGTGGGGTATTGCAAATATTACAAACAGCTGCAGAAGAAGTATTGGAAATCACAGTAGAAATTTTCCCATCAATCATAGTCATGTACAAATCATGTTTAATATCAAAATTATCTACAATTGTGGGAACAAGATTACGAATTTCTTCCTCTAAGGATGCACTTTCCTTCTTTATCAATTCATTTGTTTCTTTTGCAAATATAAAGCCAATTGGACGACAATAGTTTGTTGAAGAGGGAGCAGGATTTTGCCACAAGATAGTACCACTCTCTTCTTCCAAACGAAGCGGAACCAAACTAATCATGAAAACTGAAGAATCGTCAATTTTAGTGTCGGAGTGTGACTTTTGTTTATAATTACTTTGAGAAGATGACCCGTCAAAACCCCATTTGCTTATTAGTTTTAGCGATTTTTTGTCGGCAGAGTTGTGCTGAATTGTTTTTAATATCCTATTAGTTGTCAAATCTAGAAGCGATTGAAGTCTTATCTTAGCATCAGATTCAGTTACAGTTATGTCTGACTCTGGAGGATAACAAGTTTTTTTAGCTTCCAGGAGCTTTTGATAGGATGGAAGACCATACATTTTCTCTGAAGCAAGAATAGTTCTTAAATTTCGATATTGCCATTTTGACAAATTTGTTGAGGTGTAAAGCGCTAACGTTTTATCATCTGGTAAACACGGTTTGTCAGTCTTTTTAGCGAATAGTACATCATATACCATCTCACATTTTTCCTTGTTTTGGCTGAGTTCGTTTAATATAGCTGCTAATTTTGTTTTTTAGACTCTTTTAATTTGGCACATAAAGCATAAACTAATTCCTCCTCTGTGTGATCTAGAAGTGTTAGAGAACGCCTTTTCTTCTGTTTATCAGATATATCAACAAATGGTTTTTTACTTGTACCATAACTTAATTGATGAGTATCCACTTGCGTTTCGAAATTTGGAATTACTTCCTCGGCAACTTTAAAAATGCTGCTTAAATCGATATTTTGACATTTTGGCCAAACTATTTGGGATTGTAACCAGTCTGAATTTTTGTTAAGAAAGGTCTTTTGAGCTCTACTGGAAGCAGACCATCTTTTTGAGATATTACTTGAAAAATTACGACAAAATAATTTAATATTACTCAAATCTTCGGAAGACAATTCAACACCAATACGTTCAATAAGGGCATTAAATAAAAATTCGACATTTTTAAAACCACCTCCTGATTTAAGAACAACGTATAAGTCTAAGTTGGTGACAAATGCGGACATATTATAATTTTAAGGAAAATTGAAAACAAATTAGAATCAAAGATATCAAAGACAAAGTGACTTTGATTTTAACAAAAAAAATTACGAAAACAAATTCGACGAAAGAAAGACAAACAAAAATTATTTGATTTTAAAATCCAAAGATTCAAAATACAACAATAACAAAACAAACAAACAACAAGCATTTCTTCAAGCGCACAGAAAAAATAAGGACACGTCTTATCGCAACCACATTTAGTTGTACACTGAGTGAGGTGTACGCGCGCGATTCGTGACCGTATTACGTTACGTCATGAGAGGCGGCCATCTTGTTATCCCGGCAAACTCGCGTCGAAGCTCCATTTTGCTGGCCAGCGGACCTATTGCGATATGAGTAAGGCTATGATTAAAAAAAAGCGAACAATTAACATTAAAAAAAATTGTTATTTTCTGTCACTATTATCTCGAAAGTACGCAGAGATAAGCAATAAGTTTCTTCGAGCCAAATACTCAGAATTATTAGTTTTCTAACATATGTGAATGCCATCTCGACATCGCTTAAGGTTTTTGAGAAATTGAGTAAAATGTAATCACTCCCATACAAAAAAAAAGAAATATTTTTTATAGAGAAAAGTATTTGAAGTAGGACAATAATATTTTTTTGCCTTATCTGTTATCATTATATCAACAATAAAAAAAAATATCAGCGGTCTACTATCAATGTCCACTTTTTTTTAATTTGGGACCAGTGTGCGCCGCCGGTACCCAGCCCCACTGCGGGCGCTGTGACGACACCGGCCGCGGTAGTTGCGTCGAGCTCGAGCGACGAGTATTTCTCCCCGCCTACGACGCCACCACCTGCTCGTCGACGGAGAGGACGCCGGCCGCCGGACGGTTTAGGACCTCGAGGCCCACCGGCCTCTGATAGGGTCCCAGCTCCCGGCGGAAGTGTGCAGCGCATGAGATGGACACGATCCATCAATGAAAATGTCATGCGCTCATACTATGGGGCTACAGAAGGAGGAAACAATCTGACCGCGTACCGTGTTCGGATGCTCTCTCTGTTTCAGGTGCTGGAGCCAGCTGTCAACGTTTCGGCACAACGACTGTCGGATCAGGTGCGGGTCATCCAGCGTAACCATATGTTGGATGACACAGTACTTGATCGCCTACGAAATGAAATACAGAGTAGCCATGTCATCGCTCCCTCGTTACAGAATGTTGTGGTACCACCACAGCTCAACACGACACTGACGAGGGGACTGATGATAGGGCTACAAACGTAAGTACCCAGTGCAGTGAGGAATTGAGGAGTGCTTTGGATGGTGCGATTCGGGAATATCGGTTCATGTCACCCGAACTAAGACCACGCTTACCTCGTTTACCCATGCATAACAAAAATAGGGTGCTGGTGGCGACTCTGGATTCGCAGTTGTCAAACTATTTTGATGACTGCGAAGACCTCACCGATACTCACTCGATTCTGTACTGTGCGGCTGTAGCGGCATGTCGTGTAGCTCACGTCAAATTCGCAAATGATTCAAGAGCTACACGACCGAAACCAGCCGCACCAGCTTGGCAGTGCAGAATTGAACGCCGTATTGGTGGGGCCAGAGCGCTCATCGGCAAACTAATCTGCTTCAGGGAGGGCAATACTCGCCCTCGAGTGATGCGCTTTGTGAGACGGGCGTTCTCGGGGACTGATATCAGTCCTCAAGACTATATGTCCTGTGTCACAGAGCGCATCGACTTCCTGAAGCAGAAAGTGTATGCATGGGCGAACCGTATTCGTAGGTACAAGCGGCGAGTGGACCGAAACACCCAGAACCGCACTTTCCAAAGTGATGAAAGGTGGGTATATAGAGCTTGGGAGCGACCAGACCAAGGTGTGGCTGACACGCGCCTACAGGATGATGATGCCATGTGTTCTTTTTGGCGTAGTATCTGGTCGGTGCCTGTCAGTCACACCGAAGGTGATTGGGCTCGGGAAGTCGAGCGAGCCTGCGATCCAATACCAGAAATGGGGGCTATTACCATCTGCCCCCAAGATGTAGCTCGTGCAGTCCGTCCGTTGCCAAACTGGAAATCTCCAGGGCCGGACGGGCTGCACAACTTCTGGATTAAATGGTTCCAAAGGTCGCACGCTCGCTTGGCGGCTCAGTATCAGGTTGCTTTAGAGTCTGGTTCGCTACCCCAGTTTCTAACAACAGGAATAACCCACCTGCTCCATAAATCAGGTAGTACCACGGAACCCAAAAATTATAGGCCGATCACGTGTTTACCGACGGTCTATAAAGTTCTTACATCCATTTTGAGAGCTAAGATTTACAATCATATAGACGGTAACTCCATCATGTCTGTCTCTCAAAATGGATGTCGGAACGGGTCCCGCGGTACTAAGGAGCTGCTCCTCATTGATATGGCCATTAGCCAACAGGTTCGTCGTTCCCGAAAGGATCTTTCGACATGTTGGATAGATTACAAGAAGGCCTATGACTCGGTGCCACATACATGGCTCATGAGGGTGCTGGAGTTGTATAAAGTAGATACAACTCTACGCACCTTCCTGATGTCATGTATGAGGCAATGGAGTACGGTCCTTCGATATCCAGGATGTCGAAACATCCAGAGGCATAGCGAACCGATAAGGATCGAGCGAGGCATATTTCAGGGCGACAGTTTGAGTCCGCTTTGGTTCTGCCTAGCCTTGAATCCTTTAAGCACACTGCTAGAGGATTCAGGTATAGGCTATCGGCTGAGGAGAGGTGGTCAGGTTATATCTCACCTCCTTTACATGGATGACCTAAAACTCTTTGCCCCCAACAATTCGCAACTGATGGAGCTACTGAAAGTAACTGAAACTTTCAGTAGCGCCATCAGGATGGAATTTGGTGTGGACAAATGTGCGGTCATGCATGTAAAGCGAGGGGAGATTGTGGAATCCGTGGGAACCCAACTCTCGGATTCCATAAACCTTCGAGCCCTCTCCACAGCCGAAACCTATAAGTATTTGGGTATCTCGGAAGCGTTGGGCATCAACGTTACTGACATGAAGCGATCGTTGAAGGAGCGCTTCTTTGGCCGCCTGAAGAAAGTATTTAATAGTCTTTTATCAGGCGGAAACAAGGTGCGCGCCTTCAACGGTTGGGTCATGCCGGTTTTGATGTACTCTTTCGGCATACTCAAATGGACTCAGACCGAACTCGACGCCCTGGACAGGAGGGTCCGTACGCTGCTGACTGCATATCGAATGCATCACCCACGGTCATCGGTAATGAGACTGTATATCCCGCGAAAGTGTGGAGGTAGAGGGTTTTTAAACGCTAAGACCCTCCACAATCGCGAGATATGCAGTCTCAGGGAATATTTCCTGGGAGCCCACGTGGGGATGCATCGAGATGTGGTCGCGGTAGACAAGGGCCTCACCCCGCTCTCCTTGGCTAAAGAGAACTGGCGCAAGCCTGTAGTGCTTGACACTAAAGACCGCATGGAAGTATGGCAGAGTAAGGAGCTTCACGGACGCTTTTTCCGGGCCCTACATGGACCCGATGTAGACTTACTAGCGTCCGTAGCCTGGCTGCGTTTCGGTGACCTCTTTGGAGAAACCGAAGGTTTTATCTGTGCAATTATGGACGAAGTTATGATGACGAACAACTACCGGAGATTTATTGTGAAAGACGGCACGGTTGACATCTGTCGGGCATGCCACCGTCCGGGTGAATCAATCAGACACATTATCTCCGGGTGTTCTCGTCTAGCTAACGAGGAGTACTTGCATAGACACAACCTTGTAGCCAGGGTTATCCACCAGCAACTGGCTCTGAAATACAGCCTTGTGGAATCAGAAGTGCCGTACTACAGGTATGTGCCCGACCCAGTTCTCGAAAATGGACATGTCACACTGTATTGGGATCGATCCATCATCACTGACAGGACTATTGTTGCCAATAAGCCTGATATAGTGGTGGTGGATCGACTAGAGCGGCGTGCAATGATCGTTGATATAACGGTCCCGCATGACGAGAACCTCGTGAAAGCCGAGAAAGATAAACAAATCAAGTATCTTGACTTGGCTCGCGAGGTTGTCGACATGTGGGATGTTGACTCAGCGAACATTGTACCGATAGTCGTCACAGCCAATGGCTTGATAGCCAAGAGCCTCGACCAACACCTGAGGAGGCTCTCGTTGGGCAGCTGGGTCAAGGGCTTGATCCAGAAAGCGGTACTCCTGGACACGGCTCGCATTGTTAGGAGGTTCCTCTCTCTGGAGCCCTGACCGCCGGTAGCTTGGACCCTGTTCCCGATGCCGGTGGGCTACTATTTTTTATATTTTTAAATGTTTTTATATATTTTATATTCTAATATTTAAAAATGTAATTGATATGTGTATATTCTGAAATAAAGGAAAATAATAATAATAAATAATTTATTTCGCTCTCAAAGTACAACAAGATTTTACAATTACAATTATATAAAGAGTTGTTTGTCGGTTGTACAGCAGCACATAATAAATGATCTACCAACTCCCTAACTAATATACTAAAAACTTAAAAAAAAAAACAACCGACTTCCAAAAAAAACACTAAAATCTGAAAAATAACTTTAATTTCGGAAGGCGGTGACTTTGGATAAGTATGTATTTGAATTTTTTGTCACCGCTTTCCGAAATTAAAGTTATTTTTCACATTTTAGTGTTTTTTTTGGAAGTCGGTTGTTTTTTTTTGAAAATAATAATTTATTTTTCACTTTTTAGTGGTTCACATGTGCTTACCCCTTCACAGCGTCCCCGCGTGATGTTATGTTATGAACTGATGTAAACAATAGACAGACATGAGATCAGTCCATTTGCTATAATTTATTGAGGAGTTCCGTTGCCTATCTCCGAAGTTCTTCATCAGATCTTCACCAAATTGAAATGGGACCACTCCGAGAAAATACTCTTCCAAAAACTACCCAAATCGCTTCAAATGTGCCTATAAAATTTGAAGAGTTCTCTCTATTTCTCCAGGATCTCATCATCAGATCCTGACTTGATGATCATGGGACCACCTGGGAAGTATACCCTTTGAACAAAAAAAAAATCCAAATCGGTCCAGCCATCTTCGAGTAATCGGAGAACATACATTATACCCTTTGAACAAAAAAAAAATCCAAATCGGTCCAGCCATCTTCGAGTAATCGGGGAACATACATAAAAAAAAGGTTCCGACGAATTGAGAACCTCCTCCTTTTGGAAGTCGGTTAAAAATAGATACACAGATATATACATATCCTATATATTAGATACATCAATTCATACATACTAAATATATAAGGAAAGAAAACAAATGATGACTTCACATAGAAAATTACAGTTAGGTATGAGAACCAGATCACAACGACAGGTAATGATCCTTTACGAGTATTTTAAACACTTAACGACTGCGCGCCACCTATGATAATCATAGTGTCATAACTACCTTAATATTTGCAAATTCTGCTTAAGTACAAGTAAGTCAGTTTCGCGTTAATTTAGCTCAGTACCTAAGTAAATTAGTAGAACAGCTAACAATGAGAATCAAACACGCAAACGCAGGAGGATCGTTTGAGGGTCAGGTGTATACCGTTCATACGTGTTATGCTATAATAGACATCTTCCGGTATCTTACAACAATATAATCAGTTTAAATATCATGAATTCTTTGTGGTTTTGCATCTGGATAACTAGAATTAGTGGCGTGTAGGTACGCACGGGGTTTTCCCGCGGCGATATTTTGGCGCGTATTGGATTTTCAACGCACTGGTTAAGCGCCTGTAAATCCAGCAACGTGTTTCTTTGACGCGTTGGGATGCGTTCTGTTGGATTCTCAATGCTCAGCTCGACACCGAAAGTTTAAAATCCAATGCGCGATAAATCCCGCCGCAATATTTTTACGTCATGGGCTAATAGAAACAAATCTATGTTCATAACTTTATCGTAACGTGTTTCTCGATAGCCAGGTTCTGTTATACACATGCTGCCTTCGTCAAGAATAATATTCTTGATGTCAATTCTTATACGATATATTTGTTCTTGATTTCGATAATGCTTAGTTCCAAATACAGTAAGTAACAACATAGGATAATAGGGTATTTTCAAATTTAAAAAAAAAACTATTTTAATTTGAAGATTGGGACGATTTATTGAACAGAAAAATAAAAATAAATAAATTAATATCCATTTTCTCAATTAAAAACAAAATTATTTTTCGTTGTTTTGAATTTACCGCCAAAACGCTCCTTCCGATGACATTTTTATCACGTGACATCGTGACGTCAGCTTTGTGTAAACGGCACTGGAACAAATACTTAGTTTGGCGCAGTTTTAGAAGTATTTGTGCACAGAGGCACCGCACACCAGAAATATCACTTTCTATCCCTAAAAATCTGGTTAAGTATAAACTCGACATTCATTTGTTACTAACTAATTTAGTTTACACAAAGTTGACATCACGTGTGGTCATGTGATAAAAAGTAATCGTAAGGAGCGTTTTGGCGGCAAATTCAAAACAACGAAAAATAAATTTGATTTAAATCGTTTTTAATTGAGAAAATGGATACTTATATCAATTTACTTTTATTTTTCTGTTACATATTTGGTCCCAATCTTCAAATTAGAAGAGTCTTTGACACCCTGTACTTATAGGTGTCAGGGACATCCACGCACAACCTGTTCAGTACCATAGATGAAAGTACATGATTCTGAAACCCACTGCACTGAAAAATGTCGTAGGTTATTTAAAAAATAAATCTGCTGTTCCACGCATTTTGACCGCGTAGCTGCTTTTCGATGTCGACATGATCTCTTAATTTGAATTACTCTTAAAAAAATCTATTAATGACAAAAAAATCTTTGTTAATTTGCAGAATGCGCCGTCAAGCCGGAGTGATTCTGCTGGGTACCAGCGGCGTCATCCCGCCACACCGCGTCGAGCACATGGAAACAGCTTGCACCATCACCGAGAACAAGGTCATACATCCCTTCGCGTTCCGCACTCACACTCACGCCCTGGGTAAGTTGTCTACTATCAAGCTATCACTGTATCTACTAGGGAGGTCCCCAAATCCAGCAGATATCAGTTAGTAGTTTACAACTTAACTTGATTAAATAACTGATTAGATTTGTACAAACTACAACACCCACTTCAAATCATATTTAAAAACTATATGAGGTCGGCGTTTTCTATCTGACTACTCGGAAAAAGAAGAACGAAACAAACTCAAAGGTCACAGTCTTTTAAAGGTCAGACATAATCTTGGTCAGATCATGTGAAGAGCACGTAGATTGTTGTCTGAAATTGTTTTTTGATGAAAGAACCACACAGATTGGGTGTACCTCTCGAATCAGTGCACGCATTTATAAGTACTCATGCAGCTCAACTCAACTCGGGGAGCTCAACGATTTGACGAACAATACCAAAAAAAAAGGACATTTGGGTAGGCCGCATAAATTACTTAAACTGCTAGACCATGATTAAAATAAACGAGAAAAAAAAACAATACAAAAAAAAACCCACACAGTCATCTCATTCACAATAATTAAAGCAATATAATACTTTACTAAATAAATACTCATGTCATTGTTTAAATAATTTTATTTCTGTAAGTAGATTAGTACAAACACTTACACGTCAAATCATATTTTAAAAACAACATGAGGTCGGCTTTTCCTATCTGACTACTCTGAGGAGAAAACCCCAAACAAATTTAGAGGTAACTGTCTTAATGTCCAGATATAATCTTAGTCAGATCATGTGAAGAGAACGTAGATTGGTGTCGGAAATTGTCTTTTGAGGAAAGAACCACACAGAATGAGTGGACCTGTCCACTCAGTGCACGCATTTGTCAGTAATCGTGCAGCTCGTGCTTATCTGTGTGGTTCTGTCCGCAAAAGACCATTTCGAGCACCAATCCGCATGGCTTTTACATGATCAGATCAAGATTATGTGTGAACTTGAAAGAGACTGCGTTGGTTTTGGCGTTTGTTTCTTCTCAGAGTAGTCATATAGTAAACGCCAACCTCATCTAGTTTTTAAATATCATAATCAGCCTATAATGTTCCCATTGCTGGGATGGGCCCAGGTGAATTACAGAATCCACCACGCTGGCCCAGTAGGGGGTTGATAGATGTCACATATCTTCGAACTTTTGGTTCTAGGACATGCTGGTTTCCTCACGATGATTTCCTTCACCGTTTTGAGAGCTCTGGTGATTAAATATTTTACACAAAGTAAAGCACCTGTCTGGGTTCGTACCTACGACCTACATCTCGTAAGAGGCGTCAGCTACCACTGAGCCACCACTGCAGGCTTAGCACGTCGCTTTCTAGAATAGGCAGTGCTTTTTCAATACAAAGTGACGTTTCGTTTCTCCATTTTTGACATCACACCGTAGTTATCCTTCTACAATCTGTCATTTTATCTTTCATTTCTAACCATCTTTGTCTAGGTCCATAAAAATGTAGACTATTTCAGAAGAATATTTCTTCTCAAACTGTCAAAATCACACTGACAACAGACTTTCTACTCGACGGCCACAAAGTATATATGATTATCTACAAAATCATGATTCGTTTAGTACGCATAACTGTGATAATTAATAGAAAACATATCTATCTTCTCATATTGTACATCATTTAGTTAATAGTCATGTCTATTCTTCCGTCGACAAATCGGTGCTCGTGCTAAGCCTGCAGCTCTCTGCTCTCTCTCTCTCACTGCTCTTTTAAATATAATAAAATATAACATACATATACAACATTTCTTCGTCATCCTAATGCAATCCTACAATTATTCTGTAATAAAATTCCAGGCCAACTTGTAACCGGTTACGTGGTCCGTCAAGATGAAAACGGTGACGTATGGACCCTCCTCGGCAAGAAGAACCCGCAGCTGCCTCAGATGTTCTACCCGGTAGTCAATAACAAGCCCATAGAGAGAGATGATGTGTTGGCTGCAAGGTGCATCATGAATAATACCAATGATCATGCTGTGAGGATTGGGTACGTACCTACTTCTTCAGTTATTTTTTGTGTGTCGATTTTAATCTATACAATATGTAACATTATTAACGCAAGACCTCATTTAAAATAATAATACAATGAAGAACTTTTTTTAAAGCTTACTAATAATTAACAATTTTTTTAAAAGCTAACTAAGTGTGATTATAAAGAGGATTGTGTTGACCCTGGCAATACTTTATACATTGAAAATTGAGTCTTATTGCCTTAGTATAAGATTTAATTTTCTTTGCCTTAATCAGCAGTCAGTATGCTTGTATTTTAGCATACTGACCGATGATTATACCGATAAGATAATAAAAAAAAACCTTAAAAGTTACTGAAATCGAATCAAGAGCCGTTAATTTAAAAAAATAATTGTGATAGATGACGAAGTGCGTCCAAAGAAGGTAACCCGACAAAGTAAACTTCACACATACACACAATGATAGGTGTACTACTACAAAGCGCGGCAGTACAGCACGTAGAATCTCCGATTCTGTGGCGTGATTTCAGGCTAATACGGAAACACGAAAATTACCAAAGCGCATACCTACTTTTTTTTGGTTAAACTGTATATTATTAATTTATTTGATTGTTGGCTTCAACAAAACAAACAAAACTATAACAAAAATGTTTTTTTTCTACAATATTCTCACCTAAACACCATAAACAACATACTGTGTATAATGTAGATAAAGTCTATTGTATTTTACAATAAAAATTATGACAATAAGGGCTGATTTTTCAATAGTCAGATATTTTTTTATCGGAAGAATAAATCTGACAGTTTAACATATTTTCTATACAAAATCTGTTAAACTGCAATATTTATTCCATCCATATCTGAATATTGAAAAATCAGCACAAAGTTGCCGTAGATATAATGCATACAGGTGTTATGTATGTAGAATAATCAAATTGTTAACCATAACTCATTACAAAAAAGAACCCTGAGCTTAATTTTGTATGCAACTTAAACGAACTCGGTCATTACTGCAACAAAAAAACGTCCTTTATTGACCAGTTGTATTCACTGATTGTTGATAAGGATTAAGGAAATTAAAAAATATGAAGAACGAAAACTCTAGATTGCTACAGAACACAGATTCGCGTAGGTAGGACAGAGGTCCAAATGCTGTATAGTTTAATGACATAACACTATTTTTATTTTCTTTAATATTCATGCAAATATACAAAGGCACTACATACTCTAAAATAAAATACTCTCTAAAAACAAACTAGGTACTCCAAAATCCTGACCATGGCTTAGATATTAGATGTGATTTTGCTGTTGATTACATGCCATTAGTATGTTTTGTTTTCGTAATGTCTTGCAAAAGTAAAAACTAGATGGTCTAAATTTCTTACCACAGAGCAACGAACAAAGATGAGATGTGCAACTTCTACCTGATGTACTGGGTTGAGAACGACACACCATTGGACCAAAAGTACTGTTTCTCTGCCGGCCCCCCCTACTACTACTGGAACCGAGCGCGAGAGGGTCTCGTCAACATTCCACTCAGCGAGATCTGAATTCCATTGAAGGTTTAATACGAAGACTGGGTCAAAAGAATGCTTGTAAAACGGTAATGGATTATGAGATTAGAAATGCTGTCGTAATTTTTGGGTTATAATCATTTTAGTATCTACTCTACTATTGTAGCGTTTGTGTATTGATTTTCGTTTTGACAAGTGACAGTTGATTGTCGTAATGTTCTTAGTTCAATTATCAGGCCGTTATTTTGAAATTGATTATCCGATTCTTTTGTTTTTAAAACAAAAGGTTTTGATGCGTGTTTATTTACTTTGTAAAACAAAATTGAATCGACCACTAAAATATTTCTTGTGGGATCTAAAAAAAGGTAATGGGCTATGAACTTGCCGACTTTAGATAGGAATAAAGAATAAATGGGTGTCATAAGTTGTAATCCTTATTTTTTAAGCTCAATGTATTAGTTTAAATATTGAAGCAGCTACTAAAATAATTATTTATAATCATTACAGACATAGATCATTTATGCTAATAATTGTCTGTTACCCTTTCCAGTTTTTCAAAGACAATGACAAATTAAATTGTCGATTTTGTTAATAGGTGTCAGGGTTCCATACGTATCTAAAAGCTAAATTCTAATTAGCTAAAATTACAAGATCTGAAAAATAACAAATACATTCCATTCTAAAGACTATTTTTAATTTTGTTTACATTAATTTTAGGTTTAGGTTTAAATAAAGACATGCATTGTATTTTTACAATTTATTTATTATTTAAAAAAAAGTTAGATCAGAAAATTGTGGAAAGATCTGAGAAAATGACATTTTGATGAAATTATATCATTTTTATTAGAATATCTTAAATATAGGAGTCATCTCATATTCTCTTTTAAATTAATTATTTTATTTGACTGGAAAGGGTATGTTTTAAAAACTGTAATGAACAATTCCAAATAACAATATTTTACACACAGGTCATGTTTTCCCGACATAAACATTATAATTATATTTTAAGTTAATAAGATGTGACATTATTACATTTATGTAAGTATTTAAACTTTACAGATCTGGGTGTATCTAATTTAAGGATAAGAAAAATATATATTTACCTATTACAAAAAAATCTATACTTCTAGTCAAAATCAGTATGAAAGACTTGACATTGTAAAGATTAATTAAGATCTTTAAAGAAATTAAACTATATTTCTACAAAACTGATAAAGTAAGTACGAATACAGGTCTTAGCAGGCAGCAGCTTAGGATTTAAGTTAATTTTGGCTACAGCATTACTGACATTTTTTTTTTGTGTATTGCAACTTCAAAAATTATATGTATAATAATTTTGGAGTTGCACTCCAAAAATTATAATTGTTGGTAACATTCAACACTGGCTCAATATTTCGGAACGCTGGCTTGTTTAAAATGGTGACCTATAAGTGCTTTATTACAAAACAAGTATTATCTTTAGACTTAGCTAACCATCGAGCTATTATTTAAAACAACTTTATTTCGACATTGGTAAAAGAATTACAAGAAACTGACTTTAAAACGGAGTCGTCATTTTTGTATTATAAACTGTATTTAACGGTTGGAATAAGGTTCGAAATACAAAAACCAGCGCGCACGTTTAAAGTTGGAAGTCGTTTTGTAACGAGACGGTAACAGTTTATAATCATATCAATGTATTATGATGACTTACACAGGAAGCTATTTTATCTTTACATAAACCTATAGTTCGAAACATTATATTTTGCCAAACACAAATGACATTACATTTAATTTAATTAAAGCTCTCCTACAAAATAATGCTTATTGTAAATAGTAAGACCTACAGTATTCTTAAGTATAATCTGCTGTATACTTACTATAATAATAATAATGTGTAACAAATGACTTCGGCTTCGAATAATGGACTTTGATAGATTGCATGCGGTTGATATTTAAGAAAGTACCGTCACCAAAAGAGTTCAGTAACCAGGGTCGTCGGATATGGTTGAAGTTTAATAAGAAACCGATTGATGTTTTCGGATAAAATTTAATTTAATAAATAGATTATTAGATATAAACAAACAGATTATTTTAAAAAAATGGCTCTGAGGAGAAATTATAAATCCAGATTTGAGTAGACCTGTCACTACACAGGCGTGTTTGAATGAGTCATCGTATAGCTAATCTGCGTTCTAAATCTATCTAATTTAGTTTCCAAACATGCAAACAAAGATGTATGTTTTATGTAACTTCATTGCGCCACACATAAAGTTCAGTTTTGCTGCAACTAAATATTTTAATGTCTTTTTAATGGAATGCATCATTCCGAAATCAATCTAATCTGCAGTTGAATAAAGTTTATATTTCTTTAATTGAAAATTTAGAAATCACATCTAAAAATATTTATTCCTAAATATATAATCCGAATAAATATTTTTTTTAGTCCGGACTCCGGAGATCCGGGTTTTTTTAGACTGGACAGCCTTGCAATTCGTCATTAATTACTCACATTAAATTGAATATCAAGTGCATGCAATTGACTTTGTAAATATCATTAGTTTAGGGTTAATTAAATAATTAATAAGCTCACTTATTCAGGTGCTTTTGTAAAGTATTGTTGTTTAACAAAAGTCTCTGAATGACAATTATTTTTTTATGACAAATTCTGTTTTTGTGTCCGGTTGTACTTATTTGAAGCTCACACTATTTAACGTTTTAATTCCATTTGCACATTAGTTTATTTTATACGTCCACTTTTAGCTTTCTTTCTCACTTTTCATACAGCATTTGTTTTTTTTTTTTCGAATATTAATTTTATGCTACTTTTGTAACATTTTCTACTATATATGACTTTATTTTTTTGTAAAAATCCCAAATATCTTTTGATAATCTTTGATGGTGTTAAGCATTTAATCATATAATGAAGACATATTTATACACAAACTGTTGGATGAAGAATAAAAAGGCTTTGGACTAAAACTAAAGCACAAAAAAAAAATCTGGTAGATATCATATTTATAAAACATATTGTGTATCATAGTTACTTAAAAAGATACGTTAACGATTTTTTTCTTATTTAAAAAGTATTGAAAATTTTACAGCGATAATTTTACGTATAAACTTTCATTCCTTTGACTTTGAAGTTTTATTGCACAAAATTCGGTGAAATATTATAAATATTATTATTAGTTTTCTCTTTGATGTTTAAATTAGATAATATAATCATAATAAATTACGAATTACTATCCTGTTAAAATGTGTTACTGTTCATTTTCTTCTAGTGATAAACCCCTGATTGTCAAAGTTTTAATTGCTTTAAAGGGCATTTAGAATTACTTAAACATTCCAATAACCAAAATTATGTATTTCATATCGATTTTTGCATGTAACTTTATTTTTTATAGGATCTTCCTATGTATATGTATGATTCGATAGTCTGGAACCTATAACCTATATTTTTGTATAAATAAAATTTCCCAATGCACATAATTATTGTTTTAGAAAGAGGTAGAAAAAATCGAGTCAAGTTTTAATAAAAGGGAATCGACAATGACCGGTTAATTTCCTTTTTTTTGGAACAATGCTTCTGAAACCCCCATTCTTCAACTGTGAGAGAGAGATGGAGCTAGTCAGGACGAATAGCACTATCACTTTATGACATTAACACGTCATGGTACGGCCCCTAAAAGTTATAAAAATGCTTGTTGACGTTATGTATCATTAGTTCATTTCCCAATTAATTTGATGAAAACGCTCTTTAAAGGAACACATTTTAGTATTGATGTACGTGTTAAACACGTTGGTCCCGTTTAAATGTAAGTTATTATATTAGAATAATATTAATAATATTAAATGTTTAAATCATATCTCTGTGTTATCTATGCTGCAAGCGTTTATTGTTAAGATTGGAAACGAAATGTGCGATTTTGAGACGAACTATGTGTTGAATGGAAAAAAACATGTAACATCACGGAAGGCTTAAGCAGAGATGTACGTAGTACACCAACATTTCGCCAGTTGTTTGTGATGTCATAAAAAAATCGAAGATATCTAAGTTTCTCTGATTGAGACCTTGTCGTTAACACTTTTTGGAATTACTGTATTTTGTTTAGACACGAAAAGTTTATTTTAAAGCGACAAAAAAATAGTACATTTCGATCCAATCTTACAACACTATTCTTATTAGAAACTGGACTCAACGTAGATATACATTGACCGGAAAAATCTTTGACTTTCAAACTGTTATTCAAAAAAACCGTCAATGAACATCACTTGCGTGCCGTTTCTCAAAGTAATCTCTACTACTAGGCCTATATACGTGTCTATTAAAATGAAATTTTAATTCCAGTATTGTATTTATGTCTGTAGACACGGCTTAAGCCTGAATCGATGTGCCCTGGATTCCTATGTGTAAACCTCACTAGTATGTGGTATAAATAATACTTATCGGAAAAGTGCAAATAAAAACTATTATATTTTATGTAGCCGTGTTTTATTTTTGAAGATTGCTTCCCGAAGACGCTTAGTCACCTACTGGAGTCATCTACAGCGTGTACCAGTAATGTGTCGCGAAAAAATAAACGGCTGTCCCATAACAAACTTCAATAAGTACCTACTAGATCCAAATGTATGGGGCGGCTGATTTGTTTTCGCCATTACGGTGTTGCTCCCCATGGAGAAAGTGGTTCAGTTTGATTGTCTGTACCACACCTATAAATATGACCATGCAAACCATACCTATGTGTTTCAGGTTATAAAGTATCTGTGTGCCATATTGAGAAACAAACATCCAACTGTTACTCAATCAAGTGCAAAATTTCACATTTATAACATCAGTAGAACAACAACCCTACAAGGCCCTCAGTACTTTTTATGCGGGAAAACCATTTTTATTGTTCCTACAACTATATACAAGTAGCGACATCTGGTTTTCCAGGGATACACCGCAAGTATAGCTTTGATATAACGCAAACAATTACATATAGGTGTCGTCACTGATCCTCTTACTATCAATTTAACGAAATCAGTGGCGGATTTACACATTTGCCGCCAGTAGGCTATTCAATTTTTGCCGCCTCTACTAACTCTGCAATTCAATACCCTAGTTTACAATCATATTAAAGTAATTACATTTTCTTCGTCAATGAAATGGCAATTTTATGATTTGTGCTATACCGTCATCATTACATCCCATGATTAGTTTGATTTTGAACTAAGAGATTGTTGTGTCAGTTCCTAGATTATTCTTACAACTTACCTAAGTACTATTTAGTGAAAACCCAAGAAATAGTCTTTGGGTATATTCCTGAGCTAAGAAAAGCTCAATCTTGTACTTATTATAAGCTGGGGTTATAAGCTACAATCAAGATTTTGCAAAAAAATGGAAAGTTGATTCCCAAAACCTTACATTTGTCAAAGTTATGGTTAAAAAGATATAAGGGTTTGAACGTGACCCTGCCATTGAAACGCGAATAACCGCGCGGCCACGTAGATCTTTCAAACTGAGCGTTGCAGAGAGAGCTGAAATTTAGGTAAATGATAGATTGAATTTGTAAAAAGAAAGAAAAAATCCTAGGTTTATATTTAGGAGCTGTAAAACTATAACCCCATGGCCGCGCCATTGAAACGGTGAAAAACACGTTATCGCCGATATCTCGCTGAAAAAGCATCGCAGAGGTCTGAAGTTTTTTGTAAAACCTAGATTTAAATTTATCAAAATTAGCAAACATACTCAAAAAATCCTAGGTTTATATTAAAATACGTTATGAATTTTCAAATTTTGAAAAAATTCGTTATATAATTATAACGAACTTTTTTACATAATATCGGTGGTTCTACGTATTAATAATTGTTGTTTACAAAAAAAATCTCGCTAATACTTACTTTCTTCGATAGATAATCACGGCTTATTTCAACGCAATACCGTAGGTACTACAAGCTCTTGAAATATAAACCTAGGATCTTTTTGTGTATTTTAATAAATAATAATAAATTCAAATCTAGCTTTTACAAAACTTCAGACCTCTGCGATGCTTTTTCAGCTAGATATCGGCGATAACGTGTTTTTCACCTTTTCAATCAAATCAAACCGTCTCGCGAGCAGGTTTGACGAATTCCATCCTCCCGAACAAGCCGGATTCCGAAAAAGCATTAGCACCGTGGGCCACATTCATACGCTGCGGCAGGTTAAATACAGAACACCGAAGAGTATATAACCTGCCTCTAAGCTTAGCGTTTGTGGACTACGAGAAAGCCTTCGATTCGATCGAGACGTGGGCTGTATTGCAGTCTCTCCAACGGTGCCAGATTGACTATCGGTACATCGAGGTGCTAAAAAGTTTTTATGAAAACGCCACTATGTCATTTCGGCTCCAGGACCGGACCTCGAAACCAATTCTTCTGCAGCGAGGGGTGAGACAGGGAGACGTAATCTCTCCGAAACCCTTCACCGGTGCACTGGAGGATGTCTTCAAAGTTCTGGACTGTAGAGGGGTCGACATCGACATCAATGGCGAGTACATCACTCACCTTCGGTTTGCCGACGATAATATAGTAGTCATGGCTGAGACTATGGAGGACCTCAGTACAACGCTCGATGACCTCAGTAGAGCTTCCGAAAGAGAGGGTCTTAAAATGAACATGGACAAAAAGAAAGTTACGTCGAATGCCCATGTAACACCCACCCTCATGAAGATCGGAGGCTCTGCACTCGAAGTTATAGAAGATTATGTTTACCTAGGGCAAACTGTCCAGTTAGGGTAGATACAACTTCGAGAAAGAGGTCAATCGTCGAATCCGACTCGGCTGGGCATGGCTCGGGAAGCCACGCAATGTCTTCTCGTCCAACTGGCTCTTTCATGAACACTCTCCCTTACTTTTTTATGTTATTTAATTTTGTTATAATTATGTTGTATTAAGTATATTTCTTATTTTATTCATCAACAATCCAAAATAATTGAAATGGTAACACGTTCTTAAAATAATTCAAATGTTCTACATAGTTCAATGCCAAAAAAATATAGTTATGGTAAGCCATAACTGGAACATATATAGCGTACACAAATGGAACTGAAACAAAAAACTAATTTTCTAGTCAAATATTCTGTTTTGTTTTATTTTTTTCTTATGTAGGTAACCAATCACTTACCTACTACATCACATGATATATTTAAAAGCCACAGAAAAAAAATTAGCCATACTTGCAGGATTAAATGCATCCTAGTGAAACAAGATTTAAGTAAACTTTTACTTTCATGAATGCAAAATAACATGACGCAAGTATTCCCTGAAGGGCAAACGTATAGATGTGTTATATAATAGTTACGGTGCACGCCTCTTCATTTCAGCCGAAAGACGCCCACTGCTGGACATAGGCGTCCCCCAAGCTCCGCCACTTCGACCAGTTCCGTGCTTCCCGCATCCAGCGGACTCCTGCGGCCCTCACAAGGTCATCGGGCCTTCCAACTTTACGTCTTCCGGTACGGGGTCGCCACTCCAGAATCTTCCGGCCCTATCGGCCATCTGTTCTGCGAGCAATGCGCCCTGCCCACTGCCATTTAATTTTGGCAATTCTTCGGGATATGTCGGTTACCTTGGTTCTCCTACGGATAACTTCATTCCTGTGGTGCACGCCTATTGGCAGCGAAATATTTTTAAATAAGTCGACGTCCACACGGACGTAATAATATCACGACGGGATTTTATCGAGCAATGGATTGTCAACTCTTGGTGTTCAGCCGAGCGTTGAAAATCCAACATAGTGCATCTCAGCGCGTCGAAAAAACACACTGTTCGATTTTGAACTCTTTGTTTAGCAGCAGTGCGTTGAAGATCCAGTGCGCGATATTGTACGTATTTCACGGTTAACTACCAACGACCAATGTGTGCGTTGGTAGTGGGTGTACATGGGATATAAAATAACTTCCTTTCTCGTACACTTTGTCCTTTAATTATCGTCCAAGAAGTTCATTTAATACACTTGACTTACTGTCGGAGCGGATGCGCTCTATTTCTATTTTTTATTTCGAGATGTTCATTACTCGACTCCTACATCCTCATAACCTAGTTATACTAAAATAATGGCAGGAAATCCGGTCCGTCTAGAGGAAAATTCGCTCATTTTCACGGCAGCAGGAGCTACAAGTGTGTTGCCACAATGGCGCATGAGGCAGAAGGCTCATTCAAAACTATCAAATAGGTAGATAAGTAAAGCTTTAGCAAATTGTTTTTCAGTTGTTAGTTGGACTTGTTCATAGTTCTTACCAAACTTAGAAGACTTAATTTAGACCCATAAAATGAATATTTAATGAAATAATCATTCAATGGAATTAAATGAACTTAGAAGGATGTGTCAAGATTTTAATGATTATATAGTGATCGGATATTCGTATGCATATTTACCTAAGGTTAATTTTTGTTTATGAAAGTATGGAAGCGGCTTTTAAAAACATATTTTTATGCCAGGAACACCGGGAATGCGTAACTAGTCAGGTGTGTAGTATGGAAGCGACTTCTTAATTATTAGCATTGCAAAACTATTCAGATACATACTTATTTAGAATTAATGTTTAAGCCCCGATACCAATATATGTATGTAGGGTGTAAGGGTGGTGTGTTTAGTAAAAAAAAAAAAAAAAAATGAAGATTATTTCGATACAAAAGCGCATTCCATATTAGCCAACATCCCAACTTTAGGTAAATATGGATCCGAATATCCGATCTCTAATTATAATTCTGTAAAGTCATATTGTAACTGTCGCGGATCATATTTTAATCTACATACAATCTGATACTATTTTGTAAATTGCAATAAAACTTGTGTTTATTATTTTGCATACTTACTATTGTATACAATCAAGTTTATCTAACTGAACAGACGGCTGTACTGCTGAATATTTTGTTGCGCCACTTCTTCAAAGGTAAAACACTGGGAAGTGATGAAGGGCGAGCGTTTTCGGGAAAGATGTAATTTTGACGTCCGAAAAGTGCTGATTCTCAGCCATAGTTAAATGGATTTTGTTTTTTTATTTTCTATTAATAAGTAAAACACATTATAATTTTCCGACATCCTCAAACGAAGTCGCGGGCACAGCTATTATAATAATATGAATATCTGGATGACCGAGCTTCCCTCGATTTTTTTTTTTTGTTTGACGCTTTCTAAAAATGAAACCTAACTAGATCGATGTACCGCCCCCGAAACCCCCTGCATACTAAATTTCATGAAAATCGTTGGAGGCGTTGTCGAAATTCAGCTTATGTATGTATATACAAGAATTGCTCGTTTAAAGGTATTCGATTATATCAGAAACACTGCTGTTGCGGTAACAACACAAAATCAACGCTTCAAATTGGAAAAATTACTATTCATTTTGGTTTTGATTGATAGGTAGTGTGTTACACAATAAGGGTGCTGGCAGTTGCTGTACAAAGTGGATTTTCTTTACCATCACTTTCTGCTCGGCCCACACAAGGGTGCGGCTCCGAGGTAAGTAAAGGCAGGGGAGGGGGGAGTGCGCACGTTTTCTCTACATCTGCCGAGTTCCCCCGCCGAGGCAGCGCGTGGGTCCTTTATACGAGCTACCGAGGAGATCCGTAAGTGGGTTAGTGTGCGTACATTGTGCTTAATTCTGCGGTTAGCCTTGAACTCAGTTTGGGGTTGGCTTTTGGCTCCGTTTACTGATATGCAATGTTGCCTGTTTCGTCTAGCTGTATGTTCGCGAGGATAGGTCGCGGTGGGGCAAAATGAGAGTAGATAGTGGACTGTATAGTAAGCCAAGATTAAATTACAACGGTACATGATTGGTCTATATGTGAACAAAAAATTTGAATGTTATTAAAACGAGCACTGTATGTAAAAACTTTAAAAAAAAAACATCCGACTACCGGAAAAACAATACAAAGTGAAAAATTACTTTAATTTCGGAAGGAGAGAGAGGAGAATTTCGAAAAATAAAAAAATAAAAAATTGTCACCGCCTTCCGATATTAAAGTTATTTTTCACTTTGTAGTGGTTTTCCGGTAGTCAGTTGTTTTTTTTTTGGAATAAATTCTTGTTTTTTACTTTTTAGTTATAGTAGGTACCTTCCACACCAGTCCGAAATTTCATCATCCTTGGGGTCAAAACAATGCATATTTATGCGATAGGAGGAATCGTGGTTCGCGTCGGAATCGCATCATCTAGATCTATATGAAATTTAAATGGTACCATTTCGAAATAAACCCCTTTCGAAAAAAATAAAAATTAAGTTGATGTTTTGACTGTGCAAAGTCAAAACAATAACTTATAAATTTAAAAGTACAAAAGGAATATAGTTTGGGTACGAATTAATTGTAAGCCAATTAGCTGAATCCTGAATTATTTTCTTTTTTCACATTTTTGTCAGTGAGAAAATGGAGAGCTTATAAAGTAATTTGGAGCCAATTAGGCACTGTGAAAGTTTTAGTGTGGGTGTTTTATTTTGGATAAGTCTAAGACGAAAATGGAATAGCTTGTAAGTGATTATATCGTACCATTAAGTACCTAAGTTATAGCTACGCCAACAAAAGAAAGGCATAGGTAGGTATAGATCAACTAATTATAATTGCACGCCCCTCCACTTTTTCCGTACAAGCATTTGAAATGTGAATTCTACAAGCAGTGGAGGGGCGTGCAGTTTTAAATTAGTTAATCTCTACCTACATAGGAAAGTAACCAATTACCTATTAACCTATTCAGGTAGTAAAGCTAGGTAACTGGCTGATTCCAATAATTTCCAGACCGTTAATCGTTAAAATTAAGACTCTTGTATCTTTACTAAAAATGAAGCATCGACCTTATTATACCTTTGTATAGAAGACCCTGCCATAAGGAAGTTGCTATCTATTTAGTAATGCCTAGTTCGGCACTAAAACTGGTACAATTGCCAAGCAAACCGATTTGTTTTTGTTTATAGGAACCGAGCATACGTTTACGATGATGAATTTCCAAGGTCGAATTTTCTGATGACATGAGAGGGTTACCGAAATTCTTATCGAATTTATCTCATTTCCCTGAAATATTCAGCGAGAGGTCATACAACTTCCCTATACTTTGGGCAGTTTGTACCAACCGCAACGAAAGTCCCCAAGGGATCTCGTTAGAAGATTTTTTTTTTAAATGATCTTGGCAATGTGTCATTGTGGTCGTAAAGGTACTCCAGTAGAAAAAAATCCATAAAACTTTAAGAAAATTATGCTTGTAGAGTCGCGTCCCTAGCCACGGTTTCTCTAACAGAGAAATATGCAACCATCCTGCTACCTAATAGATTTTTTGTATATTTCCCTAAGTCAACAGTCAACAGTGTAGCAGTAACAATTTTACATTCAGAGCTCCTGGAGGACCTTAACGCCTTAGAAATAAGGGATAGGCTTAGAATAGATTCTAAGCCTATCCCTTATTTCTAAACTTTTAACTGCTGCTTATGAATCAATAAATAAACCAGAACACATTGAAAAATGCATGTACCAACCGATGTTTACGTGAGCATTGGGCGTTAATAATTGCAATAAATCTACTTACGTAATACCTGAATGTCACACAATTTCTTACACAAAAATTATCGCTTACACATGCAGAACGGACGTCATAAAATTAAAAATAGCCAACACTACCTACCATAAGTATGTAGTGTTGGCTATTTAATTTTTAATGTTTTACGCAACCATCGTGGGTTTAAAGTGAATACTTATAGTAGTTACCAACTTACTGACCTACGTACAGTCCATTTGGAGGAGTGCAGGGAACACACCTGCGGAAGAAGACCGTAAATAAAAGTTACTTGACATCACCGTGTTTCCAGTTGTAACGTATGACTTTAACTGTATACTTCTAGGTGACCAGGTCATGGAGGTGGGAAGGAAAAATGTAAACATGTCGCAGAAACTACTTACGTAATAAAAAATCTCAACAAGTACGTAAGTATTAACATATAAAGGTAGCGCCAGCTGGGGCTACTTAAACCTTTTTATTGACTTTCAGCTTTCGAGGCCTATAGCAATGAGATGACGTATCAAGAAGAACTATGTAGAAAAATATATGTTGTTTTATATATTTTCTTGAAAAAATGCAAATGAGTTCAAAGTCAGCTGGTAAAGAAGTATGTTCAAAAACTAACACCCCACTACTGAAAAATCACGTTCTATAAAGTACGGGATAGGCTGTATTTTCGAAGTCCACGCGGACGAAGTCGCCGGCGAACTGCTAGTAAAGTATGAAACAAGAAAACATATCTCATCTTAAAGCCGTGGTAGTATGCCACTTGAGCAACACATTTTAACATAAGTAATTAAGCCCCCGTCAATCTATATCCTATAGAGGCCCCATATCAATTTAATTTGACGTCACATATGCTATAAACAGCAAATCAAGAATTCAAGACGCTTCTAACTATACCTCATTTGTCAAATTATGATTAGTAGTTAAGAAGTTGTGAGGAAACAGATGAACACACACACATACCGGTCATCAATCATAGCTCTTATTTTTCCTTCGCCATAGTCATGCAATAAAAAGTACTGGCAAGCTACAACTACCAAATATTTCCATTTTCCAAATACGAAAGTCGGCGTTGCGTCAGAAGGTACGAACTTAAGAGAGTTCATCCCACGCGGGCTGGCAACGGCGCATTTATAGCGGTTTTGCGTGATTATTTCATTAAATACAAACAAAAGTACACATTTTTTTCAGCAACGCACTAGATCATTGGTATTTTCAGGTTTGTATGGTAATCTTTTTACTGTTATTTTGGTATTTACTTATAAAAATCGACATACAGTCAATTATTTTCTATTTGCATTACTTAGTACGATTAAATGTTTTTATTAAAGAGTAAATATTAAAAAATAATTATAAATACCAACGATCTAGTGCTTGGCTGAAAAAAATTGTACTTTAGTTTGTATTTAATGAAATAATCACGAAAAACTAATATAAATGCGTTGTTGCCAGCCCACGTGGAATGAATGCTCTTAAAAAAAGCCTTCTCCATTCAAATTCAAAATAACCCTATTTCCTGGTACCGTCAACATAATACTAGATATGCATACCTACCCTCATTTGTTTCACAAGACATCGCGTGTAGGTACGCTAGTCGCTGACGGGTGTAAGGTCGCGTGGCACCGCATGCTGATCATAATTGGCTTCGGGAGGATTATGTGCGAAAGTGTTGTTCCGAAGGCGATTGTTTTCAGTGACGTCATAGCACCAACGTGGTTACGTGAACTTTAGTTTAGAATTATGATTTGTTGGTCAATGTGTTGTGGTAGGGCTATGTTTGTGAGAGCCATGTGAATACCTATGAACACCATTCATCTGTGGTGATTACTATAATTTAAATTTATGTTGCCAAGGGAAGCGTTTGCAATGGTAATCATATAAAATTATCTTCGAATAACTGCAAGTGATCAACGTTCTGAATCCGTTACAAAAATATTGGGTGTTGAACCATTCATGATTCTATCACAAAAAAAAATAACTTAGCACTGGACTAAGTTCTCAGTTTTGTAAAAAGAAATATATTTCTGTCAGGTCCTTATAGAAAAAACAGGCTCGATGGCAAAAAAAGAACTAATACCTGAAGAGAAAACTTTATTTTGTAATAAGATCGTATTTGTCTGCGCGTTAGAAGAAGTTTCACTAGTTCGTTGCCCCGAAAGCATTTTTTTAATTTGCATAGTAGGTATGCATTGAATATATTTAGACAGGTACCACGGAAATAAAAGTCGTTTTTTTTAAAAAAAAAACAGTGGCACTCCGGAAGTGCCAACGAGAAGTGAAAACTTGAACAATTACGTGTGTATTTTTTTAACAGTGTCACGAGCTCAATTGTTTTTTCCCATCTCAAAAAATGCTCAACGCGCCTAAAGAAGTTTTCACTTCAAGGTGTCGGTAACGGTAAAGGTGTTAGTGTCGCGAGTTTAATGGTTTTTCCTATCTCAAAAAATGCCAACATGCATGTGTATCAACGTACGTACATACACAATATATGCACATACTTATTTACAGAGGTGACGGTAACGGTGTCGCGAGTTCAATTGTTTTTTCCCATCTCAAAAAATGCCCAACGCGTTTAAAGAAGTTTTCACTTCAAAAAATCATGAAAAAACATGGTAGTATCTTCTGTGACCAGATTATCATACATACATACACACACTCACGCCTTCTTCTCATAGATCGGGGCAGGCAGAAACTACAGAACGCCACCTGCTACGATGCTTACATAACTTTTGCCTCGTAGGTATACGTTCATACATCAGGGGGCCCAAAAACGCCACATTAAGCAATTCCTCTAAAAGCAATTCATTTCCTAAATTCCCCTATGATTCTATTTGACATGTTACTTTAATGAAGCAATTCATAATTTGGTGACCATTTTACGAATTTCCATACAAAACTGTCAAACAGATGAATTGCGTGCTGTCTAAGCAGATAATATTATGAATTGTCAGTTTGTGACCATTTTTAACCGACTTCCAAAAGGAGGAGGTTCTCAATTCGTCGGAACTTTTTTTTTTATTTTATTTTTTATTGTTTATTCCCCGATTACTCGAAGATGGCTGGACCGATTTGGATAAATTTTGTTTTGTTTGAAAGGGTATACTTCCCAAGTGGTCCCATGATCATCAAGTCAGGATCTGATGATGGGATCCTGGAGAAATAGAGAGAAGTCTTCAAATTTTATAGGCACACTTGAAGCAGTTTGTGTAGTTTTTGGAAGAGTACTTTCTCGGAGTGGTTCCATTTCAATTTGGTGAAGATCTGATGAAGAACTTCGGAGATAGACAACGGAACTCCTCAATAAATGATAGCAAATGGACAGGGATTGCTGAAATCTCATGTCTGTCAATTGTTTACACCAGTTAAAAACATAACATCACGCCGGTACGCTGTGAAGGGGTAAGCACATGTGAACCACTAAAAAGTGAAAAATAAAAATCTTTTTTCAAAAAAATAAACAACCGACTTCCAAAAAAAGCACTAAAAAGTGAAAAATTACTTTAATTTCGGAAGGCGGTGACAAAAAATTAAAATACATATCCAAAGTCACCAACTTCCGAAATTAAAGTTATTTTTCACTTTTTAGTGTTTTTTTGGAAGTCGGTTGTTTATTTTTTTTGAAAAAAGATTTTTATAAGATTTGAATATGATTCATAATATTACCTTATTATGATTCTGCCAATGCGACCTTTTTAGACACCTTTGAGAGCTACTCGCTAACTCCGTCAACGAAAATACGGAACCGTCCGAAAAAAGTTCGAAACTTCGAAGTGACTCCTACAGCTGATTAATTAACTTTTTTGAACCATATAGGGTAGGGAAAGCTGTCAAATCCTGTATTAATTCAATCTTAGTTTGGGCCCCAAACTAATCATAGGTCCGTAAGTGATACGGAGTAGGAAACGCCCGTAGCTTCGACCGAAATTACGGATTTCGTGCTTAGAGAGTAGGCCCCTGGTTATACACGCACACTGGTTGCCAGTACTACGTATCTGACCATTCTGTAGAACATCACCCATAAGGTCACACTGAGTCCTCCAAGGGCGTCCGCTCCCGACGGTATCACTCACATCACCAGATTTTCAATTTATATTAAAAACAATCACATGATTCGATCCTCATAGCCGATGATATTAAATCACTCCCTAAACCTTCAAACCATATCAACATTTCCACACACACAATAAGAGAATTCTTCAGCAAATATTACCCTGAGATCCCGCCTCACCCACGCATTATTCCTGAAATTTAATTTGTAACACCACGTGTCTGATTCGTCTCGTTTCAATGCTGTCACTTTCAGCCCAAGCAATTCCACGTTAGCCGAATATTTTTGGATTTATATCAAAGGTTAAACCCGCATTCCATTTAAGGGCTCCACCGACTGAATAAATGCTTTTAAAAGGATATCCGGGTCGCTAGTTTAGATTTTGCAGAAACGTTATGCGGGCGAAGATTTACGTTTTATTTTGCAGACTGATATGCTGTTAAAGACGTGTTTAAAAAGGGTAAAGAAGTAAAACAAAGGACGAGTTTTTTTTTGCTTCGATATCGTAATGTTCCTTGAGGTGCCGGTCGACGTAAAAGAATAGCACCATCCCGTTTCTTCCCGTGGGTGTCGTAGAAGGCGACTAAGGGACTTACTACAGAATGGGCAGCATCGTTCTCTATGCATTTTACCACCATACTGCGATCGCCAACCCGCCTGCCAAGCGTGGCGATTATGGCAAATCCTCCCCCTTTGGGGAGGCTTATGTCCAGCAGTGGACGTCTTTCGGCTGATATGATGATGATGATATTACTTACTTCCACTTACTGGCACATGGATAGGACTGGAAACGGACGCTATATCTAATGACTATACGAAATTGTGGTATATCGATGCTATGGAATTTCCGCAAATCGGACGTTCGATCTGATGACTTCGGAGAATTAACCATCGGGCATATGAATCAAAATCAAAATCAAAAGTCATTTAATCAAATTAGGCTGAGAATCAGCACTTTTCGAATGTCAAGACAGTCTCCCAAAACGCCCGCCCTTCACCACTTCCTAGTGCTTTAGCTGTGAAGAAGAAGTGGCGCAACAAACTCCCCAGCAGCACAGCTGTCTGTTTAGTTAGATAGACTTGATTCTATACGACATTCGAAATCAAGCAGTAAACCCAAAAAGAAAGACTCGTACAATTATATACTACCTATTTACTTGTCAGCTTAGCCTTTTCCCAGCTATGTTAGGGTAAAACCAGATGCAGCTATATATCAGTATTTTAAATGGAGCGACTGCCTATCTGATAGAACCTAGTTACTGTAGTTCAAATTAATTCAATTATTGATTATTTTCAAAGATTTAATTTATTATAGTTAATATAAAAATAATTTTATTGAAAGTAAAAATTTAAATAAATGAATTATTTGATTTAAATTTATTTGTTATCCAGCCTGACCAAGAGGTACGTACCCCTTAACCCCAGTAACAGATTTCTGGGCTTCTGACGACCCGTAACGACTGTCAAAGATCCACGAATGACAACCAGGACCAATGGCTTAAAGTGCTTTTCGGGGCACGTAGAGGTCTTGTTATGTAAGATGGACACCCAACCAGGAGTCAACCGCGGCAAGTGTAGCTTAACCTAATCGATCGATCCGTGCGGCTGTTATTACTTACAATACCCTCTACTCTCGTCACTGCCCATTTATATTCACACTACAACACTATTTTTAATTCCCCACCTTTGAACTTCAGGTCTGAATAACTGAACCGCTCGATACTTTCCTACACATGAAGTCTATACTCAAAATTTCTAAAAGTAGTTTTCTATTTGAATATTCAGTGTTATAAGTAGGTTTTCATGCTGTCCGGAAATACTTAATAGTGAATGAAGAAAAGTTGACCGGAGTGAATTGCTGGTAGATTATTGAATTACTAGTGGGGTAGGTCAGTACTTAAACTGTATCACGTGTTGGCATGTGACTACGCGGTAACAATATTCTATTCTTAGTCCATTTTATGTAGGTTAAATGAATTGTGAGGAAATTCAAAATAGTTTTATAAAACCTACTTGTAGGGCGAATTCGATAAAACATTTTATACGGGCACGCTGATTGCGCTTCATTATAAATCAGAATCTGAATCATTTGGAAAGATCTTGCTAATCTATTGCTTCATTACTTCCTGCTCATCAATGTTAATAACGCAATGAATGTCATTGAAATGTGAAAATGAAAAGCATCTCATTTAAAAAAACCATTCATAAACACAATCGGCCTATAACATTCCCACTGCTGGGAAACAGGCCTCCTCTCTGTGAGAGGGAGTGGGCCGTAATCTAACACGCGGGCCCAATGCGTGATGGTAGATGTCTGTATCTTCAAATTGTTGGTTCTAGAACATGCCGGTTTCCTCACGATTTTCCTTCACCGTTTTAAGAGCAGGGGTGATGAAATAATTTACACAAAGTAAAGCGCCTTGAACCTACGACCTACAACTCGTATATCGCGGCCGTTACCACTGGCCCAACCACTGCCCCCTTCTTCATAAACATTCCGCAATCATTTTCTTTGTTTCTTTAAAACTGCTGGAAACGCCTCTTCAATCGCACTCTTTAACTACCTCTGCTACCCGCCCCAAAAACCAAACCAATATAAACCCTTTCTTACCATATGGTCCTCAAATGATCTGACAATTATTTCCGTTTCTTTTTTATATATATACACTTTGACATTGATGAGTTTTATTTAAACAATGACATGAATGTTTACTTTGTAAAGTATTATATTGCTTTAATTATTGTGATTGTGATGACTGTGTTTTTGTTTGGTTTCTTTTTTTCCTCGTTTAGTCATGGTCTGGCAGTTTGAGTAATTTATGCGGCCTACCCAAATGTCCTCTCTTTGGTATTGTTCCTCAAATCATTGAGCTCCTCAAGTTCTGAGTTGAGCTGCATGTTTACTGATAAATGCGTGCACTGATTGGACGGGTCCACTCAATCTGTGTGGTTTTTTTCTCAAAAGACCATTTCTGCAATCCACATTGTCTTCACGTGATCTGACCATATGTCTGGAGTTTAAGAGAGACTGTGACCTCTGAGTTTGTTTCGGCCTTTCTTCTCAGAGTAGACAGATAGGAAACTCCGACCTCATATACCTTATAAAATATGATTGACGTGTAAGAGTTTGTACAAACCTATTTACAGAAATAAAATTATTTATTATTATATTATTATTATCTCCTTTATTCCAACATAAACACATATAAATTACATTTTTAAATATTAGAATATAAAATATATAAAAACATTTAAAAATATAAAAAATAGTAGCCCACCGGTATCGGGAACAGGGTCCAAGCTACCGGCGGTCAGGGCTCCAGAGAGAGGAACCTCCTAACAATACGGGCCGTGTCCAGGAGTACCGCTTTCTGGATCAAGCCCTTGACCCAGCTGCCCAACGAGAGCCTCCTCAGGTGTTGGTCGAGGCTCTTAGCTATCAAGCCATTGGCTGTGACGACTATCGGTACAATGATCGCAGAGTCCACATCCCACATGTCGACAAACTCGCGAGCCAAGTCAAGATACTTGATTTGTTTATCTTTCTCGGCTTTCACGAGGTTCTCGTCATGCGGGACCGTAATATCAACGATCATTGAACGCCGCTCCAGTCGATCCACCACCACTATATCAGGCTTATTGGCAACAATAGTCCTGTCAGTGATGATGGATCGATCCCAGTACAGTGTGACATGTCCATTTTCGAGAACTGGGTCGGGCACATACCTGTAGTACGGCACTTCTGATTCCACAAGGCTGTATTTCAGAGCCAGTTGCTGGTGGATAATCCTGGCTACAAGGTTGTGTCTATGCAAGTACTCCTCGTTCGCTAGACGAGAACACCCGGAGATAATGTGTCTGATTGATTCACCCGGACGGTGGCATGCCCGACAGATGTCAACCGTGCCGTCTTTCACAATAAATCTCCGGTAGTTGTTCGTCATCATAACTTCGTCCATAATTGCACAGACAAAACCTTCGGTTTCTCCAAAGAGGTCACCGAAACGCAGCCAGGCTACGGACGCTAGTAGGTCTACATCGGGTCCATGTAGGGCCCGGAAAAAGCGTCCGTGAAGCTCCTTACTCTGCCATACTTCCATGCGATCTTTAGTGTCAAGCACTACAGGTTTGCGCCAGTTCTCTTTAGCCAAGGAGAACGGGGTAAGGCCCTTGTCCACCGCGACCACATCTCGATGCATCTCCACGTCGGCTCCCAGGAAATATTCCCTGAGACTGCATATCTCGCGATTGTGGAGAGTCTTAGCGCTTAAGAACCCTCGACCTCCACACTTTCGCGGGATATACAGTCTCATTACCGATGACCGTGGGTGATGCATTCGATATGTGGTCAGCAGCGTACGGACCCTCCTATCCAGGGCGTCGAGTTCGGTCTGAGTCCATTTGAGTATGCCGAAAGAGTACATCAAAACCGGCATAACCCATCCGTTGAAGGCGCGCACCTTGTTCCCGCCTGATAAAAGACTATTAAATACTTTCTTCAGGCGGCCAAAGAAGCGCTCCTTCAACGATTGCTTCATGTCAGTTACATTGATGCCCAACGCTTCCGACATACCCAAATACTTATAGGTTTCGGCTGCAGAGAGGGCTCGAAGGTTTATGGAATCCGAGAGTTGGGTTCCCGCGGATTCCACAATCTCCCCTCGCTTTACATGCATGACCGCACATTTGTCCACACCAAAATCCATCCTGATGGCGCTACTGAAGGTTTCAGTTACTTTCAGTAGCTCCATCAGTTGCAAATTGTTGGGGGCAAAGAGTTTTAGGTCATCCATGTAAAGGAGGTGAGATATAACCTGACCATCTCTCTTCAGCCGATAGCCTATACCTGAATCCTCCAGCAGTGTGCTTAGAGGATTCAGGGCTAGGCAGAACCAAAGCGGACTCAAACTGTCGCCCTGAAATATACCTCGCTCGATCCTTATCGGCTCGCTATTCCTCTGGATATTTCGACATCCTGGATATCGAAGAACCGTCCTCCATTGCCCCATACATGACATCAGGAAGGTGCGCAGAGTTGTATCTACTTTATACAACTCCAGCACCCTCATGAGCCATGTATGTGGCACCGAGTCATAGGCCTTCTTATAATCTATCCAACATGTCGAAAGATCCTTTCGGGAACGACGAACCTGTTGGCTAATGGCCATATCAATGAGGAGTAGCTCCTTAGTACCGCGGGACCCGTTCCGACATCCATTTTGAGAGACAGACATAATGGAGTTACCGTCTATATGATTGTAAATCTTAGCTCTCAAAATGGATGTAAGAACTTTATAGACCGTCGGTAAACACGTGATCGGCCTATAATTTTTGGGTTCCGCGGTACTACCTGATTTATGGAGCAGGTGGGTTATTCCTGTCGTTAGAAACTGGGGTAGCGAACCAGACTCCAAAGCAGTCTGGTACTGAGCCGCCAAGCGAGCGTGCGATCCTATGAACCATTTGATCCAGAAATTGTGCAGCCCGTCCGGCCCTGGAGACTTCCAGTTGGGCAGTGGCCGGACTGCACGAGCTACATCTTGGGGGCAGATGGTAATAACCCCCATTTCTGGAATCGGATCGCAGGCTCGCTCGACTTTTCTAGTCCAATCACCTTTGATGTGACTGACAGGCACCGACCAGATATTGCGCCAAAAAGAGCACATGGCATCATCATCTGGTAGGCGCGTATCAGCCACACCTTGGTACGGTCGCTCCCAAGCCCTATAAACCCACCTTTCATCACTCTGGAAGGTGCGGTTCTGGGTGTATCGGTCTACTCGCCGCTTATACCTACGAATACGGTTTGCCCATGCATACACTTTCTGCTTCAGGAAGTCTATGCGCTCTGTGACACGGGACATATAATCCTGAGGGCTGGTATCAGTCCCTGAGAATGCCCGCCTCACAAAGCGCATCACTCTAGGGCGAGTGTTGCCCTCCCTGAAGCAGATTAGTTTGCCGATGAGGGCTCTGGCCCCACCAATACGACGTTCAATTCTGTACTGCCAAGCTGGTACGACTGGTTTCGGTCGTGTAGCTCTAGAGTCACTAGCGAATTTGACGTGAGCTACACGACATGCCGCTACAGCCGCGCAGTACAAAATCGAATGAGTATCGGTGAGGTCTTCGCAGTCATCAAAATAGTTTGACAACTGCGAATCCAGAGCCGCCACCAGCACCCTATTTTTGTTATGCATGGGCAAACGAGGTAAGCGTGGCCTAAGTTCGGGCGACATGAACCGATATTCCCGAATCGCACCCTCCAAAGCACTCCTCAATTCCTCACTGCACTGAGTACTTACGTTTGTAGCCCTGTCAACACTACCCTCGTCAGCTTGAAGCGCCTGACTTGTGTGGGTGAGTCGTGGTGGTTCCACAACTGTCTGCGACGGGGGTACGATGACATGGCTACTCTGCATTTCATTTCGTAGGCGATCAAGTACTGTGTCATCCAACATATGGTTACGCTGGATGACCCGCACCTGATCCGACAGTCGTTGAGCCGAAACGTTGACAGCTGGTTCAAGCACCTGAAACAGAGAGAGCATCCGAACACGGTACGCGGTCAGATTGTTCCCCCCCTCTGTAGCCCCATAGTATGAGCGCATGACATTCTCATTAATGGATCGTGTCCATCTCATGCGCTGCACACTTCCGCCGGGAGCTGGGACCCTATCAGAGGCCGGTGGGCCTCGAGGTCCTAAACCGTCCGGCGGCCGGCGTCCTCCCCGTCGACGAGCAGGTGGTGGCGTCGTGGGCGGTGAGAAATACTCGTCGCTCGAGCTCGACGCAACTACCGCGGCCAGTGTCGTCACAGCGCCCGCAGTGGGGCTGGGTACCGGCGGCGGTGAGGCGGAGCTGAGCGACGAGTCCGGAGGTGGTAGGCGTGCTCGACGTGTAGCTGACCTTGTCAACATAACTTAGTATTTCAATCTTCGTTTCATAATAAAATCGTTTTCTTGTTGTTTTATCGGAGGTGACAGATGTCTGTCATGTCACCTCCGATACGGCAGTTTTAATATATAGCTTTTTACATTTTCGGATATTTTGGTCTGTTAATTAAATTTTTGATATTTTTCCGGTGTCTGGTTTGGTTATTAATGAAAATTGCTTTAATAAATTGGTCAAAATTATGAATACATAAGAAATTTGAAAAACAAGACGTCTTGTTGACACGGTGTTGCCAGTTATATTATTATTATTATTTTTGTTTTTCATTTAATTATCTCAGGTTAGTACCTGGCATTTTTAGAATCTCACGGGTATAAACCAAGGTGATATTCTAGTTATTATTCTAAGAAGGTAAATTGCTCTGTACTGCAGTGAAATTATTATCTAAGTCTAGTTGTAGGAATTTTCTAACTATGCGGCAAGTGTTTAATATGGCAGCTTTTTGTAGTGTTATGTATGTGTATTTGGATAGATTTAGTGCATTAAAACTATTGAATATTTGTTTCGGGATAACCCCCGTCGTAGATATAACTATTGGGACTATAGTGACTGTATTCATTTTCCAAACTCTGGTAATTTCTTCTTGTAATTCTGTATACTTCCTGATTTTTTCTGTGATAGTTTTTTGTATATTATTAGTATTTGGGACTGCTATGTCTATTATAAATGTGTGTTTCTTTACTTTATCAACTAGTGTTATATCAGGTCTGTTGTTATATATGGTGTGGTCTGTAATTATAGTGCGGTCATAATATATTTTGTATAATTGGTTTTCTAATACAGCTCTAGGCGTGTACTTGTAATAGGGTGTGTAGGGATCCTGCATTAGTTTGAGTTTAGTTGCGAGTTTTTGGTGTATAATATTAACAAGTTGATTATGTCTATGTGTATAGTCATTTTGGGTAAGTGTGATACAAGCTCCTGTAATATGTTGTATTGTTTCAGGTTTGCTGTGACATTTCCTACATAAATCATTTCTTACTGTAATATCTTTTATTATGTATTTTCTGTAATTTTTTGTATTAATGACTTGATCTTGAATGGCTAACATAAACCCTTCTGTTTCTGGAAACAGCTCACTTAAGTCTAACCATTTGTTAGAAGCCTCTTTGTCTATGTATGTTTGGTATAAATCGTTGGGATGTCTTCCATGTAGCTCTTTTTGTCTCCACTTCCTGTGTATCTCTTCTGTATGTCTCGCTTTATCTACTGTCTCAATATTGCTATCATCGCTAAGGTTTAGTGGTGTATACTGTTTGTCTATTTCTATAATTGTTATTATTTTTTTTTTTTTTTTTTTTTTTTTTATTATTATTTTTTTACATTTTTTTTTTTTATTTTTTTTTTTAGGGGATAGGGCGAATCAGTCCGAAGACAACCAAGCTATTGTTACATCTAGCATCTCACATTCTCCAACTGTTGTATAAACTTTATCTTCGAAATAATTTTAAGCGATTCTTGTTTATTTTGTTTTTATTATTATGTTACTCTGTATGGTTGTCTCTTATTCGTGAATAAAGATTATTATGATTATTATGATTATGATTATTTATCATAAAAAATCATAGTTGTACATAATAAAGATACTATTGTATTCTAAAAAGTCTCGGGTAATACGTATCGATTGTAGTTACTTTGTGTCTGAATAAAATATTGGAGACAATCAGAGCCGGCCACTCCTTGAGTGCATGTCACTCATGGCACATGACACACTGTATAAGGCAAAAGCGTTGCCCGCGTAAGAGCTCCTTTAGGCATAAGCGTTTCACGCTGTAAGGAAAAAGGTTTTATATGTTTCTACTGCGTCAGAGGGAGATGCTTATTATATTTACAAAAAAATATGGATAAGGGAAGGAGAATACTAATAGGCCTATCCCTTAGGTCCCTTTAGTTAGATTTTCAGCCGAAAACGAAAAAGAATCTTCAGCTTTAGTCTCATTTTGGACCGAAAACAAAAATGATTCAGACTTATAACATATTAATATTTGCGCTGTACCTATGCGTGTAAGCGCGTGATGAAAAATACCACAAAACCTCGCTTTACAACTTCAAAACGAAAATTCGTCCGTGTCAGTCAGGTGAGTCAAATCCCGAGTGGACGTCGACCCGCCCCGAAGTTATTCGAACGTCAACTGATTTGATTTTGATTTTGAAATAAAAGTAAATAGCTCATCATCGCAGCCTGCGCTGCGTAGCTTTTTCTCAACTATGATTGGGTCTGCTTAGAGTCTAACCGGATGTAGCTGAATAGCACTACATATTTTACATGGAACGACTACCTATGTGATCTCCACAACCCAGTTACTGGGTAATACAATACCCCTTGGTCTACAAATAACAGCTGGGAGCAACGATTTAACGGGCTTTTCGAGGCACGGAGGTATCTCGGTTATGTAATGGATGGTCACCCATCCACAAAACAGCCTTGCTATGCGTAGCTTAACCTTCGATCGACCCGCGCAGCTATTATTATTGAGCCACGAGACTCTATGTAAAAGTAAGTAGCTATACAGCAAAATTTCAATCACTTGTTGATTAAAAAGTGACAGGACATTTATTTTAGCAATAAGTTAATGCATTATCAACAAAGATTCGAATCTTTGTGATTTTGATAGCATTGATCTCGCCATTCGTAACATTCTGAAAATCGGTACTAACTAAAGAGTATAAAACATAGCCCTTGTCGTGTAAGCGTATAACTTACGCCCCTAAGCCAACATGACATAATTTACCTACTTGTATTAAAGATTAGTAATAATTTAACATACCGAGCTCAGTGCGGAAGAATGAATAATGAGCATCGATGAAGAAGAGTTTCCAGTGTCACAAAATGAAGTCTTTTGTCTTGGATTGATGTAGGGAATTAAAGTAAAATGGACGCCTAGACAAGTGGCAATCGCTTTCATAAAGCTTTCATAACGTTTTGCATTTCTATAACGAGTTTCAAAATGGTTGACATAAAGGGGACGCGCTAAAGTAGTCCGCGAAATTAAAATTTTCATACGTTGTTAATTAAAATATGATTCGCGACAATAACAATAACAAGCACAATGTATTTACAGAATTATAATCATCAAAGCCATCATAAAAATAATAAAGTCCCGTTGAATGACCTTTTCATGAAATCGTCATTAAATGGGAAAAAAGCTCATGGCCGTTTACTATAATTTACGGACAGTTGTAGGTTAAAATAAAGACTTGTATCTTTACCAATAATGAAGCTAAGACCTAATACCGTCACATAGTAGACCCCCTATTTAGAAGTAGCTATCACAGGTAAAATTTGCTTTCGAAACTATTTATTTGCTCAGTTTGGAAATAAATAATGTTTTGTCATCGCCTTCCGAAATTAAAGTTATTTTTCACTTTGAAAAAGTTTTTATTTAACACTTTTTAGTGATAGTACCTACCCCACACCAATTCGAAATTTCATCATCCTTGGGGTCAAAACATTGCATATTTATGCGATAGCAGCAATCGCGGTTGATCTGCTGTCATTTCTTGAAGAGTCCCGTTGTCTATCTCCGAAACGCATCATCAGATCCTTATGAAATTTAAATGGGACCATTTCGGAATAAACCCCTTTCGAACAAAAAAAATATTTTGCAAATCTGTCGTGATACATGACGGAGTTATGGCCGGCAATATTTTTTTTTAAACATGTCGAGTTGATAACCTCCTTCTTTTTGAAGTCAGTTAAAAATGCTCCCATTGGTAAGCAAAACGATTAGTTTTTTCTTATAGGAACCGAGCTTTAGAGGGTTGTATTATTACAATTCTGTAAATACATGTACTTCTTATCGTCGCGAATGATTATTTCCGCGAATCCTGCACGAATCATATTCCCTTAAGTTATTCAGTAGCTTATGTCCGTCCCACACGTATTTGACGTTTCCGTACATCGTTACCGCTGATAAAATGTCACTTTGTTAGGCCCTCTGACTGGGTACAAATCTGGGTTGAAATTTTTATAACTTATTCTTTGCAATAGTTAAGATTTAAAAACAATGCGAAATGGGCCAGCTCCTGACCTCGATGGACTACCGATGATATTCCGAAAATTTACTTAACTTAGTCCTTTTTAACCCCCTGGTCAACTTCATTAGATGGTGAGTTACTAATCAATTCTATTTTAGTGAAAATCTACAGCAACGTATTTGCCAAATATGGAAAATTGTAGCCTTTACAGAATACGTCGTATAGAGTTAGAAAATGGTATTTGGCTTATATGTAGCTAGAATTGTACATATTTGTTTTTGTCCAAAACCATGGAATACCTGCCTATACTTATTAAATTATGTCATTTTTTTAATTAGAGATCATCCCATAATCACCTTTTTCTAAATTTATGATAGAAATCAGGTTCTATTCTCAGAATTAAATCGACTTATTCAACATTTTGGAACAAAGGTACGACTTAAGGCTCGCGCAGACTAGCGCGACGCGACGGTCGCGTCGCGACACTCGTAGAACAATTTCTATGAAAACTTAATGGAAATTGTTCTACGAGTGTCGCGCTAGTGTGAACGAGCCTTTACGGTAAGAGTAAAAGGGAAGACATCGTCACGTAAAAAAAGCGTTTTGCCCCGTCCATACTTTTTTTAATAATATATATAATAGAAGGAGGCAGAGAGAGAGATAGTTTTTATGGTTTTGGAGGGTGCTGAAGCCTAGTTGGATTAACATGAAAATCCAAGATAGCAGCTACGAAGTTTTTTTAATTTTTCATCGTGGTTGTCATTTTCATGTCCCACGACCCCAGACGTTTTTTTATTTATTTATTTACTTACATCTACCATTAGAATTTCTGGAATTTCTCAGTAGCAGCCTGGAATTTATGCCCGATATTGGTAACAGGCTTACCCCCTATTCCATGGGACTTAAACATAACTGGCGAAATTTGGGGGTACTATAGATACATCTCTGCCAAACCTTTGGGGGAAACAGGGCGTATTTTATGTTATCTACCGTTACAGTATGACACCAATACGATAAAAGCCCTCATACTAACAACACCTATAACTAGTTATAAATAATTACTTATGAATTTACTTAGAAAACAACATTATAAGTCCGTCTCACTCGCTATGAGGTTGAGCGTGTGGAGTCCCCGCGTCAATGGTGCTTAACAGGTGCAGCAATTAGTGACATCAACAAAGACTTAAAACTAGACTACGGTAAAAACGAACTCAAAAGTATCTTTTTTTGAGTTCGTTTGTTTTCAACGTTACTGTTAGCACCTATCATTCCACTGTTGGACAAAAGGCTCTTCCCATGACAGATAACTCTTTTGATCGGAGTCACGGTGGAGTTTCTTGCCCATTCTTCTCCATACGAAACTACATTTTGGAAGGAGCGACTAGAATCAATCCTATTTTAATGTAAATATTGATGTTCAAAAGTTGACTTCGATTTTGATCCAGGGCTAACAGTGGACCACTGGTTGTGCGTTTTCTCCAGCTCGTCCCGCCATCTTCTACGGAGTCAGCTGCGACGCCTTCCCTCTCTGTTTATTTCATGAAAATATATATTCCTACCTAAACTCAAAGCCGTGTCCGGTAAAACGGATGAAATAAAAGGAAAAAATATGAAACAAATAATGTAGCTAGAAAATAATTTATCCTTGGATGGGATACTAATTACCGGACGTGACGTCGCCGGTGCGTGTTTCCTTAGTTCCAGATTTAATCCTGTTCTTGACGTCATGGAATCTCTTGTATTATTTCTGCCATCTTGTTTTTTATTTGTCTAATTATTAGATTAATTATTTTTGGATGGATTCTGCAAAGGTGTTTGAAACAGTAGTTTGTACTTACATTGTGTTTTTATCTGTTTCAGTAATTTCTTTCTTACTTAAAATAGATTATGTGTTTTTAACAGGTAACGTTTGTTTACTTGGGTTATTTTTTTAAATTAGAGCTTTGGCATTATTTACAAACTTCGAAAGAAACTTCTTAATTCATTCCTCGTTGTTTGTTCCGTGGGGAAATCCTCATGGATATCTACCCTCTGTCTGGGAAGAACGGAGGGTTATGTCGGACTCCTACCGACTGTTCCTTCTAGTACCATGTGTTGGGTGCCTGGGAGATATTCATATAGTTATGAGCACAAATATGTATACCTACACATAGCCAATTTCAAAAGCGATTGTCTCTTAAATAACGATTGCAACCTTGAGATAACCTAGTTATTCATTATAGTGTGGGTTCAAAAATATTAGTTTCTTAATAACATAAAATTACAATCAGTACAAGAGGAGAAATTCACTTTTAAAAGTTGTTAAGCGTTTACATATTAGTTTTAGTGTCTGTACATTATCCACGCCCTGGACTGATATGAGCCCGCTATGCATGGCCAGCTCTATCACTAAGGGCGGCCAATCCTATGACCACACATCCTCCCATTAGGGCGCACAAACTGCGGGCCAGCCTAATTCATACCTAACCAAAAAAAATGTTTCAAAAGGAGACAATGAAGAGTGACAGGCGCTATTTTATAATGTAAATTCGTGGGTATTTAACAAATTCTCTGAACTGAGCAGCACACAAAAATGTTTTACATTATTTATTTACGTATTCCTAAAATTTTTTTTACTAATTACTAATTTTCAAGTATGTATCTATTTTATTTACCTACGTCTGTGTGTCACTGCGGGGTGCCCACTGAAAACCAGCGCTGGGTGTCTGACACCCAGCAAATGCTGAGATGGTAACCTTTTCGGTATGGGCACGCTCGGCACATTTTTACTGCAATTTTATTGTCATGTTTATTGTTCTTTTTTTTAAGTGTTCGTTGCTGTTGTGCAGTGTCTGTGTCGAATAAATGCGTTCTATTCTATTATATTCTATTCTACAATGCCTTATTTGGCAAACAATTTGTTTGTTGTTTTTTGTTTCGTTTCTACATTTAAACTCATTCTATCAACGTAAACTTTTCATTCGCACCTATACTTAAGATCGCTCTTAGTACTTCAAGGCCCCGAAAGGCTTAAGGAAGGCGCTGAAAATACCATGCATATGGGTACATTACTGCCCACCCGTTTGATACAATAACTAACTACCCTCGTTCACCTACACACGTTTATTTATTGTTAGCACCAGGCATTATACACCATTTGAATCTCGGCTATTTTTAGAGATAGGAATTAAATAAACCATCATTTATTACGTCATAGTTCAGTTTGGTTTTGAGAATTTAATCTAGAGCTGTTTTCTACGTCATGTTTTCTATCGCTAAGGATGCTTGTTCTACGTCACCTTTAATTTATCCTTATATTTCCTTTAAGGGGGTATAGACGCGCAACCTGTTATTATGCTATCTGTACATGATTTTGAAAGCCCCTGCCTAGAAAATGTCGTAGATTTTTTTTTAAATCGCTGTTCCAAACATTTTGACCGCGTAAATATTGCATTTTTTTTAAAAACAGATGATTTTTTTTGACAACCGACGATAAAATTATACGCTGGGTGGCCTAAAATAAAGTTCTGAATTCTTGGTTACAGTTTGTGCATCGATTTCCCTGCAAGATAATTTGATATTAATAATGCAAAAGTAACTCTGTTGATCTCTCTGCCTGTTACGTTTTCACGCCTTAATGTCTGAACGGGTTTCGATGAAGTTTGGCACATAAGAAGACCATGGAAAAAAATAACTTTAAATATCGGTAACTTACGAGTGATAGCGAAACCGCTGGCGAAAACTAGTGTAGGTAATGGATATAATATTTTTGCGGAAAAGCCGCTTGTCTTGTGCCGAGCAAACCCGGACATGATTCAGCGAGGGTAGATGCCGATCGGCACGAGACGAATGAAGTTCGAATATGTGTATCTAGTAATTGATTCGGCTCGGCTTTTTTGCGCTGACCTGAACAAGTGTGTGGCATCCCTATAAAAGGATGCTTTAAAAGTCGACATTTTGCTTGTTTTATATTTCCTGGTAGTTAGTTGTGAAACTGCGTGGGTTCTGCATTCTAATGCAGTGAGCATAGTTTCAGCTATGAATAGATGCTAACGATAGGAACTGTTTTCTTAAAATAAATAAAATAATTTAAATTCAGTCGAGGAAAATAAGAGAAAAAAATACAAGCGGCTTTTATTGCAATAACATAGGTATGCCAACAAACCAAATTATCGCTACTGATAATTGTCATGAAGTATTAAAAAAAAATGTTTTATTACATAGTTATTTCTAGAAATCCAGAACATATTATGTGAAAACGTCACTTACACACTTTTCATATTTTCAGGAATCTGACGGTGAATCAAACATTTTGGTGTATTTTGAACTTCGTTCCCGGAACAACTTAAGTCTGCTCCTTGAAGCTCCCCATTGTGCAAATGTGCATTGAACTGCTTCTTAACGCGAAGGTATTTTGAAGTTCCTTGGCAATCTTTGAATTCCGTGAAAAGTTTCATGCAATACTAATGTTCATTGTGAATACACACGTGTGACGGAGAAGTTCTCAAGTCGCCGCGTATACATGGTGTAACAGAAACCCTATTGCTATCCTTAAGCACTAAAGATAACAGCTGGTATAGAATCACTATACATAGTTTCAGCTCAAAATAAAATACTCTAAGAATTGACACCAAATTTTTCCCGGTTTCTTATGTTTCTTCAATTCAAATCATAACAAATGTGTCACCGCACTACGTAGATCAATAACTTTCAACGTTTCTTGCCAATATGACGATAAATCTCTTCCGATTGATTTATTTATTTCAATTTGAAAAGTTCGGTTTCTGGTTTCAATGTATTAAAAAATCTCATAACTTTCGAACGTGTAGAAATAGGATTAAAAATACCTTCCAATATCGTTTGATATCATCCAAAGAAGCCATGTCCTTGGTATGTATATACCCTTTCCGTTACACGTTGTATATTTTTATGTATGACCACGCATAACTTTGTACAGAGTAGTACAGATTATAAGATTTTTTTTTATCGGAAAGGGATACTTCGAAGTTGGTGCTATTAAAGTGAAAAACAAAATCCACCCCTAAGTTTAGAAAAACAATCGGTTTATTCTTGTGTTAAAAAGTTTATAACTATTTAGACCTTTACCGTCTTATTACAAAACGCGATCTAACATTAGTTCTAGCCTAAAACTCTCAATCAGTTTTTGAATTACCAACTTATCTTCTATTTGGGTCTGCCCAAATATCGATACACAAAAATATCGATTTAGCACTGGACTAACTTGTCAGTTTTGTAGAGCTGTATTTCGATTCTATTTTTTTTTCTGGGTGGGAAATCATCAAATGAATTCTCCCGCTCTGGGTGGAGCACAAAACCCACCCCTGTTCCCTTAGTTGCTTGTGTGCCAGGGGCCGCGGTATCTCTTTCGAACAACCCGCACCCCTGGCAGGCATCGGCTCTTGCGGGTCCCATCAGTTGGTGCTGACATCTCTTTGAGGCGCGCGTGGGACACAGCGCGCCGTCGACCCGGGCTTGGTCCTTACCGGACAGCGAGCTACCCATTACTCGCCGTCCGCAATCCCGCGCCTACGGTGGCCGGGAATCAGCTTGGGACTACTAAGCGCTTAACGTGCTTGTCGAGGATGAGAGTGGATAACTAATTGATGGTCTACCACCCAATAACAGACTACGGTAGGCCCTTATTTAAAAAACAGGCTCGATAGTTTAAACCATACCTAAAGAAAACCCTTGTTTTGTAATATGACGGAGAAAGTTTATTACTACTTAGACTACAGTATGTTATACATAGCACATAGTTACCTATGTTCTTATACAGCCGGAACGATAGTTGTTGCTACTGCCTTATTAACTGCCTTCTAAAAAAATAGGGTCTCAATTCGAATTTATTATAATTTTTATGTTTGTCACCTCAGAACTCCATAACTTATGAACCGATAAGAAATCCGGTTTGAAAAAATATTTTGTTTGAAAAGGCATATCAAAAGAAGCCATATTTCAATGAGTAGTTTTTGAGTTACGTTCAATAATACCTACGTATTTTTACTACTTAGCGAATGTTGATGATATTCTCATAATAATAACAACTTATTGTCAGTTCTTTACTTAGCTAGTCAAGTTATACGAATTTGTGTGGAGTAGGTACCACAACACAACGGTGAAAATTTTATTCTAAAAAAGAAAAACAACCAACCTCCAAAAAAACTCTACCTACAATGTGAAAAAAAAACTGTAATTTTGGAAGTCTGTGGCAAAAAACAATAGTGCAAAACCAAAGACTTTTTCACTTTGTTTTTTTTTTAGGAGTCAGTTGTACATTTTTTATTGAAGTTTTTTCTTGACATAATCTTGTTCCATATGATGAGGTGGCAGTATTATCATTGCCAGAAACTCAAACTAACTTACATATCATACACACGTACAAACGTTCAATCATTTTCAGTAACAGTACTCATTATTTTCACAGGCAGTTTAGTTTTCAGGTAAACAAAGCGGTTTCAAACAAAAATAAATAAGAACCTACCTCATATGCATGTGACGTACACTCGTGCCCGATCGCATGTCGTCTGACGTCAGTGAGAACCACCCTTAAATAAGGGAGGCGGGCGACGTATGAGCAGGAAAAATACTACCATTTTGTTTTGTTTTTGTACATTTTAATGTTTTATATGATATTTATATGACTTATATGATTATTGCTTTTAAATGAAGGGCTAATTTTGCAATAATCAGATAACTTTTAGCTGAAGAATAAATCTGACAGTTTGTCATATTTTCTACAAAAGCTGTGAAACCGACATATTTATACCTCTGATAAAACTTATCTGACCATTGAAAAATCAGCCCTCAGTGGTATTATTAAATTTGTAAATATTTTTCAATTTAAAAAATCCTCATAAACAAAATTAAGATTAGTTTAAAGATTCTCTGGTAATTTCAAACATATTTGTTCTAACAACAGCTAATATAGCCAATAATTTCTATATTATAAATTCTATACTTACCGTCAAACCACCTCAAAATTCAAACATTAATCTTCAAACCGATCCTTCCAAAATGCTCAAACGGACCTCAATTCAAAGTCGAAAGATATCAAAGGTACCTCATGAAACCGGCACGCGCCGATCAGCTGGTAGCTAAGTTCAAGGTTCCCCGGGTCAATGTTGCGCGGTACGGGGGCAGGGAGGAGGGAGGACGAGGGAAAGCGTGGGCGTTGCCATGGCAACCGGCCTACGCCACCCTCAAGCCACCAGGCCCAGGTAGTCAATCAATTACGGTGAGAGCACATTTCTTGTACATAATGACGCCCATAGCATGATATATTGCAGTTTCTTTTTTGTTTTATTTATAATTAAGTTATAAAAGTAGTTATTAGTAAATTTTTGTGGGGTGTGAATAAAAATTCTTAAAGAAAGACGAATCAATTTTTACTGAATAAATACTTAGCGATTCGTCTCAAAGGAGTTTTGTCCTCTAACAAAAATTAACAGTTATTTGTTTTACGTGTGGGTCACCCATTAGACTCTAGTGGTCGCAAGCGCTACTTCTGAATATGAGATTCTAGGTTCTATACCCAGGTCGGGCAAAGTGTTACTAGGTTTTCTATCTGGAATTCCTCAGTAGCAGCCCGGAGCCTGGATTTGTGCCCGATTGATGGCAATAGGCTCACTCCTATTATGTGGGACTAAAATATATCTGGCGATATGTGGGTGTACTGTAAGTACACCTCTGCCCAAGCCTTCGGGAAAATAAGGCGTGATGTATATGTATGGGTCACCAAGATATTCTTGTAAGTAGTCTAGCCAGTATTTATTTTGACTTACCCACTTCCTAGCTCACGACGGTAACGTGGTAGATATACCTACGTCCGGCCTAGCCCTCACAGACAACCCCCGCTAAGTCTCAACCTTGCTAACTGGCTTATCTTTTCACCCCGACATGCACTAAAGGTCATCCCAACTCGAGAAAGGCAACATTATTCACAGTAGTATGCGGCCGTTGATGAGTCAACAGCCGCATACTTTCTGGGTCTGGTACCGGTCTTTGTAGGTAACTAAACGCCAAGTAAACGCAGACAAAGAACAAAGCTTACAATTATTTATTTATCTTCACTTTAAGTCACAAACATCAGTGTAGCCCTGGCTCGTGTACTATGAGCAGTAGGAGGTATGTATAAAAAGTAATCGGCCAAATCAGCTAACCAACTTAAGGTTGGTTACACCAGTAAATTTGAACCTAATAAGCACCTTTAAACTGAGTTCAAGATCTGCCAGTGACAATATTTCAGAACAATAAGGACACTGACAGCGTTAGAACTCGGTTTAGATGTGCTTTTCGCGTTCAGTTTTACTGGTGAAATTCGGCTCTAGTCAAGGAGTGACGAGAAGCAAACCTGCCGAGTGCAAGTCGCACACGAAGGCTTCCGTACTACAAGGCAAAAAACACGTTTCTTGTATCGAGACAGGGGTTGCTGCAGAGGTACGGATAGCAATCCAGCACTGTTTTCAATCCAGCTAGATTTTTGCTGGATTGACTTCAATACAGCGGGATCCCGCAAAACTAATAGTTTCTTTTTTACTGGAATTTTAATAAATTCACTTAAATAAGTTAAAATTAAATATTCATAAAAAAATACAAAAATCAACAATACACCGTGACATTTTAGTCGTCTTACAATGGCAGCCCACTTCATGTATCCATTGACTACTAATCATTTATTTAAAAAATATGATATTTTTGTACGTTTGCATAATAAAAAATAAAAATATATTCACTAAGACGCATGACGTAGTTTGAAACACCCTGTTATGTTATGGAGATGGAATTAATGATGGAATGTTATGGTAGGTAGGTAGATCTTCTACCGTTTGATACGTAAACATTTTTAACAGGGAGGGTGTTTCATAACTCTAAAGCATTATTTATTTTTCTTTGTGCCTATTATCTTAACTAATGGTAACAATATTTTAATCGCGCCTAGAGGTATTTTATGACGGTTACATTAAGTGAACCACCTTTGTAAGACGACTAAAATGTCACGGTGTATATAACCACCTAATTGACTAATTTACTAATTATTTATAAGGATTATTTCCGAGGTCAGATAGGCAGTCGCTCTATGTGAAATAGTGATATTCAGTTGCGGTTACACTGGAAGTCGGCTCCAACATAGTTGGGAAAATGCGAGACAGATTGAATTTATACAGTGCTCAGCACAGATATTTCCACAGTTCGTCAGTTATGGTTTAGTTTCGCATTAAGGCGAGCCTATCGTCACTAAATGGACACATGTTTCGGTGGATGTGGGAAGCACAAGACCAGTCGAAGTGGAGGAACCTAGGGGAGGCCTATGTCCAGCAGTGGACGTCTTTCGGCTGAAACGATGATGATGATGATGATGGGCACAAGTTCAGACTCCGGCATCAGCAGTTGCTCTGTCGAAGTCATTGTCCTGCCTTTATTTTTCACGTGAAATTTCTTGTTTAAACATAAAATATATCTTACTAGCAGCGCTCCGCGGTTTCACCCGCGTAGTTCCCGTACCCGTAAGAATACGGGGATAAAACATAGCCTATAGTTACTCGGTAAAGATGTAGCTTTCTAACGGTGAAAGAATTTTTAAAATCGGTCCAGCAGATTTTAAGTTTATTCGTTACATACAAAAATACAAAAATACAAATCTTTCCTCTTTATAATATTATATATTATATAGTGTAGATTAGTGTAGATAATATTGCATGGCCCGGCCGCTATATTACTTCGTTTCTTGTTCTACGTTTTGCTTTTTTTCTGACTTTTTAACCCCCTACTCAAAAAGAGGGGTGTTATAAGTTTGACCGCTATGTGTGTCTGTCTGTGGCACCGTAGCTCTTTAACGGGTGAACCGGTTTCGGTGCGGTTTTCTTAATTTAAAAGTAGGTTTTCTAACAGTGGTTCTTAGACATGTTTCATCAAAATTGGTTGAGCCGTTTCAAGGTCATCAGCTGTTTTGTAACCTGCAGTTAGGTTCTTAGACGCATAATGTGTATTTACTTTACTTTCAAACATACGTGTGACCTAAAATTTGAAACACCCATGTTGTATGATATTACAACTATGCAAGATTATGGAATTCTTAGTCTGATGCTGCAGCTAGGATACCCAGCACACTAGTACGCTTTTGAAAAAAATATAGCAGATATGTCGTGTTGGATTCATTTTGATAAGTATTTGTTATTGTTTTGTCTGTAAGGTGACTTACCAAATCGAGAGTGTTATTCTTAGCTATGATTAAAGAAAATTGATTCAGCCACTTGAAGATTATCAGCTCTTTTCTGGTTGACGAAGGGATTTGTGTATCTTCCTCGGTTCTGATCAAGTCGAAATTTGGTATACTACGTAAACTTTAATGATATTAGACGAATTAAGTAACCTTGAACTGATGCTGCAGCATCATCTGGAATTTTCAGGATATCCCACTACCTCACCAACATCAGAAGTATCGTGTTTGGGCTCATTGAAATGGTCTCAATGAATAGGTTATAGATAAATAGTGATCACGGTCTGATGATGAAATAGCAACGAGGAATGAGGATTAATTAGCAACAAACTTTAATGTAGGAATTATACGTAACGCTGAACGACTTAATGTCTCGCTTAAATCTAAGCGAGACATTAAGTTTAAAAAGTAGGAGATAAAAGTTAAACGAAAAATTAAAAAAACCCCTGAATAAAACACAAACCTCTAAACAAGTTAAATTTAAAATTAAAAAAACCCTCGACCCAAACAAAACCTCTAAAAAGTATAAAAAATATATTGGCCTTTAAAGTTGTAGATAATATTTTGATCAAAGCATTGTCACGTCGGGGGACGGCTAATGAAAACGCCAAACAGACGAGGCCCAGCAATAATAAATGTAACTGTGCTATTGTAGAAAGGATAATGTTTTCATAAGCCACCCGACGTGACAATGCTTTGATTAAAATATTACCTACAAATAAAAGGCCAATAAATGTTATTTTTAAATTTTTGTAGAGGTTTTTGTTTGGGTCGGGGTTTTAAAATTTTTTTACTTAACTTTTCTTCTTTGAACTTTTCCAGAATTGGGCTATCAAATGCAAACGGGTTTTTTCAAATCCGTCTGGTAGTTTCAAAGAATACCCCCTACCCTACATACAAACACATTTTACCTCTATATGTTATTATCATCATCATCACCATTATCATCATCATCACATCACCACCACCACCACCACCATCATCACCACCAACATCACCAAAATCACCATCACCATCATCATCATCTCAGACCGGAATCACCCACTGCCGGGTACAGGCCTTCCCCTTTTTGCGCCATACTTCTCGGTTCCGTACATAATTATTAGTATAAAAAACAAAAAAAAGTTAAAAACAATTTAAAAATTATTGTTTTATTGTGTTCATATTATAACTGTGTCATCAAAATCATAATATCTTTACATTTACTCCCGAATTTGATGGTCCTGGTAGACAAATTATATCCTGTCACGTAATTTGAACAAGTAATTGCCATTCTCAAATCGAAGGGTACTTGAAGATGCTTCGAATTAATTTGATCTTTTATACGATACAATATATATAGGTACCTATTGTGAAATATATATTTCAAAATTCTTTGCATGATATTTATTTCATGTCGTTAACTCGTAATGAGCAAATGTGGTTTTATTTTTTGGGTGGGAAATCATCTAATGACTACTTCCGCTCTGGGTGGAGCAGGAGGGCGTGTCAGACTTTTAGTGACTAAAGTCCACCCGTGTGCCCTCAGTTGCCTGTGTGCCAGGGACGCGGTATCTTTTTCGAACAACCCGCACTTTTGACAGGCATCGGCCCTTCCCGGCCCCATCAGTTGGTGCAGACATATCTTGGAGGCGCGCGTGGAACACAACGCGCCGTCGACCCGGGCTTGGTCCTTACCGGACAGTGAGCTACGCATTACTCGCCGTCCGCAAGCCCGCGCCTACGGTGGCCGGGAATCAGCCTGGGATTTCCGACGCCCAGGGCGTCTCCTGCGAAGGCTACGGCCATGAGGACGCATGTACTGCCTCTCCCTTACGTGCGCCGCCTCCCTCTTTGCGAGCATCACTGCTTCGCTAAAGGAAGCGACCCAGGCACTCTCTTTCCGTACCATGGCCTGGACCAGGGCCGGACGCGAGAGATCGCCGCTACCGATCGCCTCCACGAGGACACAGTGGTGCTCCGCCCAAGTCGAGCAGACCTCCACCGTATGCTCCACCGTGTGCTCAAGGCGATTTTCGCAATGGAAACACCCGGGCGTTTCCTCCCATCTTATCCGAAACAGGAACCTCTCGAAACAACCGTGTCCGGTGAGGACCTGCGTCAGGCGGAAGGTGAGGACACCGTGTCGCTTTTCAAGCCACTCCTCAAAGAGGGGACTTACCTCCTGGCGTGTCCAGTACTGGGTTGCGACAATCGCATTCTTCACGTCGCCATGAGATCCCGCCGGAGCTCTGTCCGCTGTGCCGCGATTTCCCGTGGCAGCGGAGTTACGCCCCGGCGTTTGGCCTCCTCGCGCGATTCCCAAGTGTGTGCGAGGACTTTTGCCTCTAGATCCCACGGCGGCAATCCGGTAAGAAGGCCTGCTGCCTCATCGGAGATCGAGCCGTATCCCCGGACCATCCGGATGGCCATGACCCTATGGGATGCCTTCAACTTGCGGGCTGGTTGGCGCCTCAAGGTAGGCGCCCACACCGGTGCCCCGTATAGGGTCATGGACCGTACGATCCCCGCGTAGAGCCTCCGGCAGGAGGCGTTTGGCGCCCTAGATTGGGTAGGAGTCGCTTCAAGGCAGCCCCGGCCCGCTCTTCCAGGAGCTAAACGTTGAAAATGCTCTGCGAAGTTCCACCGGTTGTCGAGGACGAGTCCTAGGTACTACATCGTTGACCCAACGCTGATGTGAACCCCGCCTGCCGTTATCTGGGAACCCGTCAGTGGCGCATTCCGAGGACCTTGTCTAGGCAAGCCATCTGGTCCTGGGGCGGTATTCTTGGTAGTCAGTCTACGTACCGCCACTCTCATGAGCAAGTGTGGTTATCAAGGCTTTTTTTTAAATCTTGCATACAGAGGAGTCGAAGGCTGGGTTTCTGACGTTTGTAATTGTGGCGTTGGTATTGGGGGATTTTATTACGATATAAGTACTTAATTAAAGTACAAATAGTGCCATAAAATACCGATCACGGCATCACCATAACGATTTAAAAACGTAGCCCGGTATTTTACAATAGAATTTAGGTGGTTAAAATTTTCCAAAAATAATTTATAATGGACTGAGTTAATTGGGATAGTGACAAAATAAAGGTTCTAGTTATATATTCAAATTAACATAAAAAATAACATAAACCCTCAAACAATATCCTCCAACGCAAATCCTTTTTGCCTACGTGATCTCGTAGCACGTAGGCGCTCGTAGCAAGCTACGGCCTTTAAACCGTAGACACCTGCTACAAGCCTGCTACGAATTACATTGACTACGAGAACAAAAAATAAAGGAATCATAATACATGACAATTTTTTTTCTGAAAGTAGTTTTATACAAACACTTTTACGGCCAGTTTCTTCATCAAAAGTAACAGCCAAAGTAACGTCACAAAGTCAAAGTAACGCTTAAATTTGTTTTTTCACAAGTTTAGCTGTTGCTTTAACTGTTACTTTTGCCTCAAACTTTTACTGCTCATTAAGCTGGTGTGAAAGCTAAAGCAATTGTCATTTCATCAAAGTTGTACTGTTGTAGGTTCGATTTATTCAGGGTCTGTTTGAGATTTTAGCTAACATAAATCACCGTGCATTTATCTGTATACTGTATTTATAATAAAATGACATCAAGATCGCCCAGTGAAAGTTCCAGTTTATCAGACGATGAACTTATCGTGCGTGATAACGCATAGGTGTAAAAGATTACATAATCGCAAGTATCCTGCAGTATTATTATGCATCGCATTATTTATAGGGCATTAAAGTATTAAAATGGTAAATAATAAAACAATATTTGAATTGAATGTCGTGGAAGTCATAGTAAATAGCTGTACACGCTAAGCTACCCAGATAAAAATTAGTTTAGGCATCTTTTGTTATAAATATTACTATAATGAAAATGAAAATGCATTATGCACATAAACTTTTACCAAACATTATAATATTAATTTTATGCGACCGCGTCAAGTTTATGTCTACATTTTCCACATGAACCAATATACTGCATATTCATTAAAATATATTTCAGATTAAATATTATATTACTTACTTGTCTTTTGTTTTTCCAATATTTCCATAATTTAAAAGCTAAGTCTTAAAATAATAATATGTACAAGTATATCAAAAAATATTATTACATATTCATTGTTATAGTGTATTTCAATAAAAACAGTACTTACAGACGTTCGAATTTACAAAGCATTGTTACAGCCCCTTCACACTAGCGTTTGTCCAGCGTAGGCGTTCGATGAACGTATGCGCGGTGTTTTGCTCTTGAGTACGCAACGCTACTGTCGCAGGTGCGCGACGCATGCGCCGCGTTACTGCGATGTCACATACAATCGAGTTTCCTCCTCGGAATCCATTTTGTTAATGATAATACCTACCGGTCCGACATCTAAATTGTGTGAAATCTGCGCCACGCTAGCACAGCGTTCAATTAGCTGCAAAAGAAACGCCGCGACAACGCGACGCACGCGTGGCGCTGTCGCGGCGTCTGCACTGCGCATACGTTCTTCGAACACCTACGTTGGACAGACGCTAGTGTGAAGGGGTCTTACAACGGAACTCATAGAAGAACTTTCACTTTGATATCTGGCACCCCTTGACGGTGATATTATGGCTGGCATTGCCATGTGTATAAAAAGCTCCCCACGCTTCACTTTTTTGGGGAAATTACGACGTTTATCTAATGGCAACTATTTTGACTTTTACTTTAGCTGTTACTTGAATGAAGAAACACATTCGCCGTAGTATCAGTAAATTTCAAGTTAAAGTCAATGCTTTTACTGATTACATTAGTTGTTGATGAAGAAACTGGCCGTTAGACGTAAAAATTAATAATGTTTTAAAGACTAGATGAGTTCGGTAGTTTCCGATATCCGAATACTCTGAGAAGAAAGACCGAAGCAAACTCAGAGGTCGCACTTTCTTTTTATTAAAGTCCATACATAAACTTGGTCAGATCAATTATCTTATACTTGTTCTGACAAAGGGTGCGTCTTTAACAGTGAAGTGGGTACGTACGGTAGAATAAATGAAAGCTGGTAAGTATATAGTCACAAGCTGTGTATATTGTTCAAAGTTCACAGTCACGTAGGTACACACAAGTTTGAAGAACAGAAAGGTGAAAGAGTATACAGAGAAGCAGAGAGATGTTCACAAGCACAAGAGAAGTAGAAGGCAGATAGGCAGAGTACATTTATCTGCTTAGGTAACAAGCGCGCGAGATGCATTCATAGATTTGCGTATGAGAAATAACGTGTCGTCAGCCCAGCGGCATACAACGGACTGGCGAGCGGGTGGTGAGGCGCGAGGGAGCGGGAGGTGTGCCGCTCGCTCGCTGCGTGGCCGCCGCCAGCGGTCGATGACTCACGCGCTTGTTATTTACATATTTAAGATAAACTATTAAATATATGCTAACCGTGATGCTACAACAGTAATGGATACTATTTGATTCTGCTAGTAATTAGTGAATTTAACGTAGTTATTATTAAAAATCTTCATCGTAGCGTTTTTCGGAATATTGTTAAGGTCCATTACGTTGTATTAATTGGTTTGCGCATTCATTAACAAGGGATAGGATATAATTTGTGTTATTGTTTTGTATGTTAACTCTGTTAATTGTGTGGTTAACTAGGGTCGATTTTTTTAACGTGCCATTAAGAGGCACGGCGGGTATGTAAAGATGGCCACCCATCCACGGACCAACTGTGGCAAGCGTAGCTTAACCTGATCGATCGACCCATGCAGCTACTAATACTTTGCCACGAGCCCCTCTAAAAAGGTCATTGCAATGGATTATCAAAATATTTACTGCCATATTTGGTACACAATAATACACATAGCAGAACTTTTTATGATGTCAGTTCCTTACCACCAAGAATCCGACTACCTACTTCCCATAAGCGATTACACAACGACCCCAGGCAGGAGTTAAAAGTCATGAGAACTGCTTACGTTCTACGCAGGCCGTCCAGGAGAAACGTGACGACACTCGACGGACAATGTGAGAAGCGAATTGTGAAAAGATAAGCATCTACCAGCAGTGATGGCCGTAACAGCCGCGACTTACAAGTCGTAGGTCGTAGATTTGAACCCAGCGAACAGGCGCTTTACTTTGTGTAAATTATTTCATCAATACTGCTCTCAAGGAATACATCGTGAGGAAACCCCGGCATGTCCTGGAACCAAAAATTCTAAGACATGTGACATCTACCAACCCATATTGGGCCCGCGTGGTAGTTAACAGCCCACTCCCGCTAACAGAGAGGAGGCCTGTGTCCCAGCAGTGGGAACATAATTGGCTGATGAAGCTAAGCATCCACCACCATCTTTGTTAAGTCCCAGGAACATTTGCCTCCCGAACGTGGCCTATACGGAAAGCTTTCAGTCGAATGCCTATCAAGTAGACCGCTGCAGACACAATTTGTCGATGTGGGGGATAACTGACCCATCTAACACCCAGTGCGACTGTGGTGCTTCTGATCAGACCATGCCCCACTTGCTGGAGTGTCCTAAGTGCCCGTTCACCTGCACCTCAGAAGATCTAAAGATCCAGATTTAGATCCAGAGATTCCACTGATGCCGCAATTAAAGTAGCTACCTACTGAGCTCAAACTACAAAAAAATCTGTACGAGTACCATCGACAAGAAAAGAAGAAGATCCTCACCAGAAAAATTAAGAACTCGTCCGCTCCTTTAACATTATACCTTTTTTTAATCATCCATCCTTAAATAACACACCTGCACATTACATCATAACAGTATATAGTATATAACACGTTATATACCTGTAGATGGGTATATAACGATGTCGAAGGCCCAGGCTCTCACGCGCATTGAACATCCGCGTTGACCCATGAAGATTCATGCCGAGCCCGTCCTGTAGGCACTTGAAATGCTATTTATATTTACACTTCTTATACGTTTTATAGGTTTTTTGTTGATAAAAAGGGGTGATGGAAATGTGTGGGATAAATCATGTGTAGTTTTCTTAGTGTTAGTGTTTTCGTTGAAATTAAAAAAAAAAATTAGGAACTGGCGGTTTCAGAAAGACTTTGTGTTTTTGAGTCATTTTATGAAAAATAGGTATAGGTATTCTAAAAACTAACTTAACGCGGAAAAATTCTTTTTCACAAAAAAAATATATATATTCCGACTTCCAAAAAACACACTTCTGAAATTAAAGTGATTTTTCACTTTCTAGTGCTTTTTTTGGAAATTGGATGTGTTATTGTAAAAAAATATGATTATTTTTCTGTTTTAGTTATGGTACTTACCAAGAACCTTTTCGTATCCCACTACTTGCTATGTAAACAACAGTGACAGGAAGTATTATAACATCATCAAGTTACACCAAGTAGATTAAATACATTTATTTATTTATTTATTTATTTATTTACATACATACGCTACCATTACATATTATGGAAGCTAACGCAAAAACCTCCCAAGCAAAGTTAATAAAATTTATATGGGACCAACACTAATATAAGTAAAAATAAAGAATTTTTGCAATGGAACCGCAATTCACACAATTGAACATCCATGTAAAAATATATAAAGTAAACGAATGAGATCCTCCGCCTTTTCGAAGTCAGTTCATCAACATCATCATCATTTCAGCCGAAATACGTCCACTGCTAGACATAGGCCTACCCCAAACTCCGCCACTTCGACCGGTCTTGTGCTTTCCACATCCAGCGGAATCCTGCGGCCCTCACAAGGTCATCGGTCCGCCGTCCAACTTTACGTCTTCCGGTACGCGGTCGCCACTCCAGAACTTTTCGGCTCCATCGGCCATCTGTTCTGCGAGCAATGTATCCTGCCCACTGCCACTTAAGTTTGGCAATTCTTCGGGCTATGTCGGTTACCTTGGTTCTCCTACGGATCTCTTTAGACGGTTAAAACCTACTAAATAGTTTTTAATCTACTATTATGGTATCTTGAGGTCAAGCATGGTGATCGATTTATCTAATTATTTTAATTCTTTGTAAGGCTGTTGCAAAAAAAAAAATACAAAATCGATTCAGATATTCGCTAAGAAGGTTTCTCATTTGCATTTAGAAATATTTGCAGTCAATTTTTTCTCTATTCCTGATGACCACTTTATTATTCCTAAGATCCACGAGGCTACTCAAAAGTAAAGTGTTACACCGTCATTAGCGTGCGAGTCTCATAGCGCAGCATTATGCTGAGTGGAAGCCTTCTTGTCACAGTCACGGCGTGCAGCTAAATAAGTTATATATTTACAAGCTTTTATAATTATCTGTTTTGTTTTCATGTTTATATAATCTTAAATAATTTTTGGGTCCCGTACCCGACGAGTAACCAACGGGACCCGATTACTACGCCTCCGCTGTCCGTCCGTCCGCCCTTCCGTCCAACCGTCTATCTATCAGCGGGGTTTATCTCATGATCCGTAATAGGTAGACAGTTGAATTTTTCACAGAATTTGTATTTCTGTTGCTGCTATAATAACAAAAAACGAAAATAAAATAAAGTTAAAAATTAAGGAGGAGACCACCTTTAATTTCATAAAATATAAGAAACGTTTTTTTTCCTTGTGATACGGAACCCTACGTGTCCGACTTGCACTTGGTCGTTTTTTTGTATGCACGTGTTCCTGTGAATAAATACATTTATTTTTCTTTCTTTCTTTCCTTTAATTAACATACTAGTGCGTTATTGAAATTCTGGCTACCTACTTGGTTATCTCAGTTTGTACTTAGCTGGTTACTTTTCGTCGAGAGTCGTACAAGTACACGACGAACCTCATTCTCACAATATCTAATTCGTCATCCTATTTAAAAAATTAAACACAAATAAGGTAAAATCAATTTGCCATAATCGCCCCCACCTTTCACCTAAATAACGCCTTGACGGTGCAAAAAAAGTACACAAAATCCGCAAAAACAGTATCGGTAACATCGGTAATGGCAGAGGACTGGCTCTGAATATTTGAGGGCAATCGCTTCGAGTGCCTTCATTTCAATTTAATCGCGTCAATATTTTATTTGAGAGAGACACGGAAGGTTCCAGAAGATTCGTCGTGTGATTGACTTTTATATACTTAGGTTAGGAGATTACCTACCTTTATGAGATTTTGTTTATTCTGAACTAGGGATTATTTTTGATCATTAGCCGAAGAATTTTAGGTAGAAATGGAACTTTCATAGTTTTCTTTCAGGCTTTTCGTTAACGTCCGATTTTTATTTTATTATTCGCACGTTTTACTTATAACTGTTTTTATTTATTTTGTTTGACGAAAGTGTAAAGTTATGCGGAAAAAACTGATATTACATTATCTATACGTAATTTTTTTATTCAATATCTCGATTTTACTGTAAACCGTATCGTTTGATTACCTCGTTAATCTAGTAGTCGCAAACGACTGCTGAGTATTAGGTTCGAGTCCCGGGTCGGGCAAACTGATAATGGGTTTTTCTATCTATGATTTCTCAGTAGCAGCCTGGAGTTAGGATTTGTGACCGGTTGATGGTAGTAGGCTGGGAGGGGTTCACATCGGCGTCGAGTCGACGATGTGAAAGTACCTGGGACGTTGAAGTATCGTCCTCGACAGCCGGTGGAACTTCGCGGAGCATTTCCGACGTTTGGCTCCCAGACTGGAGTGGTCCGGGACCGCCCTGAAGCGGCTCCTGCCCAATCTAGGAGGCCAAACACCTCCTGCCGGAGGCTATACGCGGGGATCGTGCGGTCCATGGCCCTATTCGGGGCACCGGTGTGGGGCGCCTACATTGAGGCGATAACCATTCCGCAAGTTGGAGGCGTCCCATAGGGTCATGGGCATCCAGATGGTCCGGGGATACCGCACACTTGGGAGTGGCGCCCTCCTCGCGCCACTCCCAAACGCCGTGGCGTAACTCCGCTGCCGCGGGAAATCGCGGCACAGCGGACAGAGCTCCGGCGGGATCTCATGGCGACGTGGAGAGTGCGATTGTCGCAACCCAGTGCTGGACACGCCACGATTGCGGCAGTAAGTCCCCTCTTTGAGGAGTGGCTTGAGAGGTGGCATGGCGTCCTCAACTTCCACCTGACGCAGGGCCTCACCGGACACGGTTGTTTCGGAGGTTCCTGTTTCGGATAAGGCGGGACGAAACGCCCGGGTGTTTCCATTGCAAAGATCGCCCTGAGGACACGGTGGAGCATACGGTGGAGGTCTGCCCGGCTTGGGCGGAGCACCGCCGTGTCTTCGTGGAGGCGATCGGCCGCGGCGATCTCTCGCGTCCGGCCCTGGTCCAGGCCATGGTACGGAGCGAAAATGCATGGCTAGCCGTCGCTTTCTTCAGCGAAGCAGTGATGCTCGTGGAGAGGGAGACGGCGCACGTGAGGGAGAGGCAGTACTTGCGCCCTCACGGCCGTAGCCTCCGCAGGAGACGCCCTGACCGTCGGAAATCCCAGGCTGATTCCCGGCCACCGTAGGCGCGAGCTTGCGGACGGTGAGGAATGGGTAGCTCACTGTCCGGTGAAAACCAAGTCCGGGTCGACGCCGCGTTGTGTTCCACGCGCGCCTCAAAGATATGTCAGCACCAACTGATGGGGCCGGGAAGGGCCGATGCCTGCCAAAAGTGCGGGTTGTTCGAAAAAGATACCGCGTCCCCTGGCACACAGGCAACTGAGGGAACACGGGTGGGTTTTAGTCAGTAAAAGTCTGATACGGGGCTCCTGCTCCACCCAGAGCGGGAGAAGTTATTTGATGATATCCCACCCAAAAAAAAATGGTAGTAGGCTCGCCCCTCATTACATGGGAATTAAACATAACTGGCGAAACGTGGGTGTGGGTGTGGGTTTGTTATTAATGACATAATGTCAATAAACGAAATGTTCTTTCTTACTTTCTTTGTGTACAATAGGTACATCTCTGCCCAACCATTCGGGATAATTATATATTTTTGGAATAACATAATATGGTATACCAAATATTGGTATTTTATGTTTCGTAGCAAACCCATGAAAATGTCAAAGAATGCTAATATAGTCCTAAATATTAGTCTGACTTTTGTTTTAATTCATTTCTTAAAATTAGTTGCGTCTCAAACTTATTGTTACACATAAGTATAGTAACATGCAAAAAGGGGCTCGTGGCTAAATAATAACAGCTGCAAGGGTCGATCGGTGGTTGTGCTATGCTTGCCGCAGTCGGTTCGTGGTTCGGTGATCATCCATTAGGTAGGTATGGTAGATATGTTCACGTAGGTACGTCAACCCCTCGTGTCTACGCTGCTATTGTCGCCACCGGCAAATCTGATGCGTCGCAGCCTAAGCGACAAATCGGAAAAGGGGACAAACTGAAAAAGGGTACTCAACCTGCCTGCGGTCCGTAGGTCCTCGCCAAGAATGGGCTTAGTTGATGAGGAGGGTTTCACTAAAGTAGAAAAGAAGAAGAAGAAGAAGAAGCCCTTCTCTCGTAACTTGTGCAGTACCGCACCGAGTGAAACCAGCATGTTCCTGCGCCCTGCTGTGCCTACGACGCAGCTGTACATTTCGCGTCTGCATAATTCCACGAAGATTGAGGAAATCGTGCAGTACTTGAAAGTGAAGACCAACTGGACTCGAGGGTCGAAAGGTTGGAATCGCGCCATGACATTAACTTTAAGTCATTCATGGTACGAGTCCCAACCCACCATCTACAGCACTGCATGAAAGAAGACTTTTGGCCGAAAGGTGTCGTATATCGACGTTTCCGAGGATGGTTACGCGACACCTCGCAGCAAAACACGACGCCGACAAGTTTACGTGTATAGTTATAGTTTTAATAAGGTCCTTAATATGTATTCGTTTTTTATTATGTTTTAAGATCATTTTGTGTATTTTATCTATGAGCCTTAGTTGCCTGACAATAAAATTATTATTATTAGGTACACATCGAGACCCCTCCGTGCTTTGTCCGGGTTGTCTTTCATAGATCTTTGGTTGTCATCACGGGTAGTCAGAAGCCTGAAAGTCTGACAAGCGGTCATACCAAGTGCTACCCAGTAACCAGGTTAAGGTGGTTAGATAGGCAGTCCCTCCATGTAAAATACTAATATTTAGCTGCATTCGGTTAGACTCAAAGCCGACCCCTTTACATATAGTTAGAAAAGGGCTAGGCAGATTGATTGTAAGTACAGATCGGTGAATTCAAGTAGGCAGGCGCTATTCGAATTCAACGATCCAGGACCAGTTGATGCAGTAGGAGCTTCATTCAGATACAGTAATTGCTTCACAGTTCTTACTCATCTTAATGCCAATTGCCAATGATTAACCGACTTCAAAAAAAGGAGGAGGTTCTCAATTCGACTGTATTTATTTTAAATGTTTGTTACCTCATAACTTTCGACTGGGTGACCCGATTTTGATGATTCTTTTTTATTTGAAAGCTGGTGCTTCCCTTTTAATTTCATATAGATCTGATGATGCGTTTCGGAGAGAGACAACGGATCTCTTAAAAAAATAACAGTAAATAAACCGCGATTGCTGCTATCGCATAAATATGCATTGTATTGACCCCAAGGATGATGAAATTTCGAATTAGTGGGGTAGGTACTATAAATGAAAAGTGAAAAATAAAAACTTTTTCCAAAAAATTAAAATACATATCCAAAGTCACCGATTTCCGAAATTAAAGTTATTTTTCACTTTGTAGTGTCTTTTCGGAAGTCGGTTGGTTTTTTTTGGATTTTGTTTTAACATTCATCCCTGTAAGAACATCTATGTACCTACGTATAAATACCAGCAACACAATCATAATAAAGCTATGGAAGGGGCTTTTATTCCTGTCCTTTGAGCTACCTTCAAAGGAAGCTGCAATTATAGCAATTCCATGAATTCACTATAAACTGCCATGGTTGTCTGTGAAGATACGGCTAAATGTCAAAGGATGTTATGAGTTGGTAGTTAATAGGAAACTATATTAAATGTATCAACGCTGGTACTGGGCCTGTCTGAGAGCAGAGGTGGCGAAGTGGTAAAGAGCCCGACTTACGAATTGTAAGGTCGTGGGTTCGAATCCATCTAGACGCTTTATTTTGTGTAGATAATTTCATCACCACTGCTCTCAAAACGGTTAAAAAAATATCGTGAGAAACACGGATGCATGTTACAGAAATTAAAATTCAAAAACATGTGACATCCACCAAACCGCACTGGGTGAGTGTGGTAGATTATAGCTCACTCCCTCTCGAAGGCTTATATCCCAACAATGGGAACATTATAGGCTGATTATTATGATTAAATGCACCAAAGCTGCTAAGTAATCACTCACACACACATTTACTCACACTGCACTCTTCACTGTACTATACCTCAACATACTCACCTTTACTCACATCCAGTGACGTCCGAACTGGCCCTCCTCCAAGCATGCGCTTAGGAGCCCTCTTAGTCGAGGCCCGAGAGCCTCCAAGGCCAGGACCCAGGCTGAACTCCTTTGCACTCCTCACTGCACCACACCTCAACAAACATACCATTACTCACACTGCACTCTTCACTGCACCACACCTCAACACACACACCTTTCCTCACACTGCACTCCTCACTGCACCACACCTCAACAAACATACCTTTACTCACACTGCACTCTTCACTGCACCACACCTCAACAAACATACCTTTACTCATACTGCACTCCTCACTGCACCACACCACAACATACATAACTTTACTCACACTGCACTCCTCACTGCACTACACTTCAACACACACACCTTTACTCACACTGAACTCCTCACTGCACCACACCTCAACACGCACACCTTTACTCACACTGCACTCCTCACTGCACCACACCTCAACAAACATACCTTTACTCACACTGCACTCCTCACTGCGCCACACCTCAACATAAATACCTTTACTCACACTGCACTCCTCACTGCACCACACCTCAACACACACACCTTTACTCATACTGCACTCCTCACTGCACCACACCTCAACAAACACACCTTTACTCACATTGCACTACTCACTGCACCACACCCCAATACACACACCTTTACTCACACTGCACTCCTCACTGCACCACACCTCAACAAACATACCTTTACTCACACTGCACTCCTCACTGCACCACACCTCAACACACACACCTTTACTCACACTGCACTCCTCACTACACCACACCTCAACAAACACACCTTTACTCATACTGTACTCCTCACTGCACCACACCTCAATACACACACCTTTACTCACACTGCACTCCTCACTGCACCACACCTCAACAAACACACCTTTACTCATACTGTACTCCTCACTGCACCACACCTCAATACACACACCTTTACTCACACTGCACTCCTCACTACACCACACCTCAACAAACACACCTTTACTCATACTGTACTCCTCACTGCACCACACCTCAATACACACACCTTTACTCACACTGCACTCCTCACTGCACCACACCTCAACACACATACCTTTACTCACACTGCACTCCTCACTGCACCACACCTCAACACACACACCTTTACTCACACTGCACTCCTCACTACACCACACCTCAACAAACACACCTTTACTCATACTGTACTCCTTACTGCACCACACCTCAACAAACACACCTTTACTCACACTGCACTCCTCACTGCACCACACTAAAACATACATATGTTGCTTTTTTTATTTTTGCACGTTTGCGATCTTTATTTTAGCTAAACTGTACCTACCTATGTCATAGTTAATTTTGGAACTTTGTTTTCCATATTGTTTAAACGGGCTCTGTTAGCTGCGACAAAGTTTTTAACTTTTGTAGCTATCATAGTTTCGATTGTAAGTTATCTCAATTTTGTTTTAGTTCCAATTTTTTTTTTTTAACGTTTACTTTAATCATGCACAGTCGGCTGTGATTTCATTTTGTTGGATCAAGTAATTCGATTTTTTGTTTTATTACATGCCGATATCTTCAGGATGTTTTTCTGCACCGTTTAGAGAGTAGTAGTGATGAAATTTGAGTGAAATACATTACACAAAGGTTCAAACCTTCGAACTTACGACCTACAACTTTTATGTCGGGACCGTTACCACTCGGCCATTACTGCTCCTCCAAGTGAATGCTCAGAACAAGGGAAATAAGATTTCATTGCAACTGTATGGACAAGCTGTTATATTCTAATGTAACACAGCTTGCGTTGACATGTGAGGTCACACGCAGCACTTACCTATGTTTTCCTTACACGTGTTTGTCGGGTTTCAGATTACCTAACGTGTTAATTAAGAACAGGGTAAAATAGTACTGCATGCTTGATGACGTCATTTCGTATTTACGGAATTGCTGCTTAATCTGATGACGTAAATTTTGATAAAAATAAATTGCGTAGCCATTACCTATACAAAAACATCCGCTATTTGTACTTATCATAATTATAATAATACTATTATCGGCCGAAACATCCGCTGTTGGACATAATTACAATAGGCCCCACGTCACTGCATACAAAATGAGTAAACCTCTGATTCTATAAAAAATTGTACGACTCTAGGCAAATTGGCCTCAGAATAAGGCTGAAAGTGACCCAAATGGACAATGGAAAAGGCAATGTTTGGAGTTTCCCTACGCGATCGAATCAGAAATGAAGAGATCCGCAAAAGAACCAAGGTAATCGATCATATCCCAAAGAATTGCCAAACTTAGGTGGCAGTGTGCAGGACACATTGCTCGCAGAACAGATGGCAGATGGGGCCGAAAGCTTCTGGAGTGGTGACCACGTACTGGAAAAGGAAGCGTTGGAAGACCGCCCACAAGGTGGACCGATGACCTGGTGAAAGGCGCAGGATGTGGCTGGATGCGAGAAGTACAGAACTGGTCAAACTGGCGGAGCTCGGGGGAGGCCTATGTCTAGCAGTGGACGTCTTCCGGCGGAAATTATGATGACTATTTGAGTTCAGCCCTTTTCATTTACAAAAGCAAACATTCAGAAATCTCAGTATTAGTGTGAATTTTGCCTATTTAAATATCCTTACATAATATCAAAGAAGTAGATTGTACTTAAAAAATCAGGTCATAAACCCCCACTTACGTATCGCCTCTCGTGTTTGCTCGGTAATCTTCGGCAGCCGACAAAGACGCCGGTGCGGCGCCGGCGCACCTGAACCTCTTGACTTATAAGTGGTCCATTTGAAACGTGAATGAGACGGTGTTATCGTTAAATATCCTGTAGCTTCAAACGAGATAACAGGAATATTATTGTTAGGAAAACAGAAGTATCTACATTAAATATTTTTTTTTGTCAAAGTAATATTTAAGGAAAAATTTCATTGTTTTGGAGGGTCTTCAAAAACAATGAAAACGACACTCATGATGAAAACTTTGAAAATGGGTGCAGCCGCCATCTTAGATTTTCATTTTTACCTCACTGTCGGCTTCAGTACCCTCAATAACCATGAAAACGAAATCGCTCTCTATAGAAATTTAGTCAAGCAAAATTAAAAAAACTTAGTTCCACAAAACTTCTGTGACGGATAGAGTGATCTTGTAATGGTCTCTTTTTTACGGAATTGTTACGGAAACGAAAGCCATTTAGGCTTTAGAACTGAATTTTATTACAAAATTAAAAACTCAGTTTTCACTTAGTTGGACTTCTTTTAACCTACAATTTTTCAGCAAGAAAGTAATTCTAACAAGCTAATCAGCAGAATATTTTTCAACGATATTTTTACCGTGAAAACCAGTAGAATCTTGCCGACTAAATAAGAATAACGAGATAGAAGAATAACTAAAAAAAAATAGTTTGTTTTGTTTTCGAGTTAAATATTAATCCGGGGGAGCAGTGGTGGCCCACTGCTAACGGCTGCGATTTACGAGTTCTCGGTCGTAGGTATGAACTTAGACAGGCGATTTGCTTCTATAAATTATTTCCTCTCAAACCTTTGAAGGAAGGAAATACATCGTATGGAAACCGGCACGTCTTAGAACCAAAACTTCGAAGACATATGACATCTACCTACTGGGCCCTCGTGGTAGGTAACGGCCCACGTGAAATCCTGTGTCCCAGCAGTGAGATGATGATGATGATGATGATAGGTCTCCCTTTTCCGCACGTAGACTCCCATTCGGTCCGTTGTGCGTGGGGATTCTGGCTAACAGAGCCAGCCTAGCTCCGCCCAAAAGTACAGAAGCCTACTTGGAACTTTATAGGCTTCGCGGTGCGACCTCACTGTTCCGAGGATTTCTTCACGTTGAGTAGCCACGGCCTCGCATTCCAGGATAACGTAGGTTGCTGATTCCTCGGCGTCCAGGCAGCTCCTGCAAAGCGGGCTGTCTGTGGCGCCTATGTTATAAAGATGTTTGTAAAGGTGGTTGTGGCCCGTAATTGTTCCTATGATTAGTCTAAGGTTATTTCTACTCAGGCTAAGAAGTTTTTTGGTTAATCGCGGGTGTATAGTTGGTAAAGCCAATTTTGACTGTCTACAGTCTGTTGACCGTGACCATCTGTTGTTATGAAGTTCGAAGTTCGCAGCAGTGGGAATATTATATGCTGATTATGCTATTAATCCGCTTTAAGTGGTTATATTGATCCAATTTGCTTAAAAAGATAAGTTACCAATTAAAAGCGATTTTACAAGAAAATACTTTTTTAAATCCTTTTAGAAGATCGAGAAGAGGTATTGGTATAAATGGAAAGAGTTATGCTTAAGTACGTCAAACAAGGCATAACTGAACGCGTGTGGGCGGCCCTTGAGCGGCTTAAGATTTTATTCAAAGAGTATTTTGTTACTAGCATAAGAAATCTTTGAGCTCTTCGTGTTTATAGATACTTGGAGAATATGTAAAACTTTTTTCTTCAAAGTTTCAGTAGCTACACGTTTAAGGACTCCTTTCTTAAAGAACAGCATATTTAAGTCATTAAATTCTCATAACGCCTGGTGATGATGCACTTTCATTAAAAATCTAAGTTATGCATCGCCTTAATAGTGCAGTTGAACTGTCCCATTTATCAAGCACTTAAACTCTACTTTATAGGTTATTTTGGTTACTTACAGATTTTAATTTTGGATCTCTATAATCGACCAAAATGGAATAATAGTTCTCCATACCGAATTTCAACCTGGCGGTCGATCTCAGCGGAGACTATCAATCGACGAGGGAGATATCATAGTGCACAAGTGTATGAGATACAGGAGTATTTCAATTTCCTCACTCCCATAGACTAATGGCACTCTGACACGACTGGAAAGAGATCAAGCGCAGGATGAGGCAATGGATACGCACCCCTTGCGTCATCCATCCATCATGGCGCCACCTTCCAAACTTCGGACTGTATTATTCCCATTAAATAAGTTCCTAGAAGCAGTGCAGCAGCAGAGCAGTGGTGGCCCAGTAGTAGCCCTGCTAATTTTATCTGCAGTAATCGACACATATGGGTTTTCGCTTTTTTGCAGAAATGGCATCCTTAGGGGCAAACCTATATGGGAAAACAAAAATATTTGGGAACTAGAATTATGTTTTTTTGATAACAAGATTCACAGTACTTGCATGAAAATTTTACTTATAGATTTCCGCGTTTTTCTCGAAACCGCTTTTTTGCAAGTACTGCATTTACAATTAGGAGGGCAGAGTAACGGCCGCGACTTACTAGTTGATGGTCATAAGTACGAACTCAGACAGGCACTTCTTTGCGTAAATTATTTCACCACGACTGTACTCAAAACGGTCCAGGGAAACATCGTGAGGAAACCAGCATGTCCACGTACCAAAAATTCGAACACACATGTGACATCTACTAACACGCACTGGGCCCACGTGGTGGATTACAGCCCAGTCACTCTCACTGAGAATATTTATTTACTATCACCAATAAGTACAACTATTTAGAGTTTCCCAAGATGACGTAATACACACTATATGAAACTATTATATCTATAAAATACACTTTAACATAAAATTAAACAATAAGCATAAAACCAAAAATAAAATAAAAATTACAATTTCAAATTTGTACGCCTTCTTCAATGCACCTTTATGTTCCTGATGCAAATTTCGGCAGGCCATCGAAAACGTCTTCCATCGGCATATTATTATAAGAGCAACCCTTGACAAAGGGGCAAAGGTGAATGCCAAAAAATGCCTGTAATGGACAGAAACTACTGATAGTCCTTGATTCTATTTAGAATAAAATATATATCATTAAATAATTCTTAAGTTTCTATACCTAGGGTGAAAATATAAGGATCATTAAAATATTTAACTTCATATCCGTCTAATTAATTCATATTTTATTGGAGGTCAGTGATTATTTGACACGAGTAATCAACATTCAGCCAAACAGGAATTGTCAAATAATATTTTTTTTGCGTTTACGACTTGAGTTACATACATATTGCTTTATAGGATACTAGCTTTTGCCAGCGGCTTCGCCCGCGTGGAGGTCGGTGTATTATACATATAAACCTTCCTCTTGAATCACTCTATCTATAAAAAAAACCCGCATCAAAATCTGTTGCGTAGTTTTAAAGATTTAAGCATACATAGGGATATAGGGACAGAGAAAGCGACTTAGTTTTATAGTATGTAGTGATTTATCGACCACTGTCGCCATTTTTTAAGGATTTTGTTTTCACTTCATAGATAGCAACGTACATTGCGTTAACTGCTATCTCGATGTTGCATCAATTAAAACATTTAAATGATGTTTTGTTGCTTAACCTTGACTTAATCTATAGTTTATAAAACATGGTTGGAACTCGCGTCTACCTAGGTTTTTGATAACGATTGAAATTGTAATGGGTTCCCTACGATTTGTAGTGCAATTTGGCGTATATTTCATTTTTGTTCATTTCAGGCATTTTTATCCTTGGCTGATGGGCATTCCCCTTTAATAAATTTTTCCTAGCCCATGGCACCTCTAACAAAGCGGGGCGGTGGCGCACCCCCACATTATAGACCTGTGTCCCAGCAAGGATTTTACAAACAATACAAATTTTTCAATTTGAAGTTGTAGGTTACTTTGGTTTGAAAGTTACTTCATTAATGAACTGTTTGGTAACTCTGTTAGTTAGCAATATAGGGACATACCAATTTGTTGTACAGTTAATACCTACTGGTGTACAGCGAAAAACTTGTGTAACTTATTTAGTGAATAGAAATGTCGGGTATGAATTATGATTTATTTATTTATTTAAATTGCATTCCATATTGTAAAATGATGTTACATAGGGCTTAAATCTAGGTACAGTAACTATGGACCCTGTATAGTAAAATGATAAAGATAAAATTAAGATTACCTTCTAAGAATAAATTAAATTGAATGAATGATTAAATTATATAATATAATAATGATTATAATTATTACAATAACATTATTAATAAACAAAATCTATTTATAAATCTATTAATTTTATGATGCACTATATCACCATAGGTATTTAAGTGCTGTAGCATCCTAGAAAGCCAAGTTGGAAAAGTTTAAAAATCATGTCGTCATAATCATCTTTTCCGAATTTATTTGGGGTCGCCGCAACATATCTTCTGCCATACTTCTCTATTATCTAGTCATTGTAGCCATTTCATCGTCACACAGTCCATCCATCGTTTCTTTGGGTTTTTTAGTCTTCGATATTCATATTCACTAATGTCCTTACGACAGTTGTCCTGAGTCCTCATTCTCAGTTTTAAAAAAGTTTTTTTTTTTTACAAAATAATAGATACATTACTTATAACATTAGAAATTAATATTATAATTATAACAGTATTTGTTATGATCAAAATTATTATTTATTTTCAAATTATTAAACTTTTTGATTCGAAGTCAAATATACTAAATGGATTATATTAATAATTAAAACAGTACCTGCTCACCTATTTAATTTCTTCAGTTCCGCATAGATGATCAACGCAAAAAGAATAGCAATATAAAATTGTTTTAATAAAAGTAACTTAGCTTTTAAATACGGGATATTCTGCAAGTCTGTTTATTTTTACGAGGAAAAGGTAGGTGTTTTATGATGGATAAATGTCACGCCACGTGGATACTAGTTTTAAAAGTTTATTTGGCTTTACTTAGAAGTGTACTTTATTGGATTCTTGTAAATTAATTTCCTTTTCCTTATTTTAAATTAATATTAACCCCTCTTACTTTTTTTCCCACTTTTTTATCCCTAAAATTATTTGAACACATGAGGTTTTTTTTACAAGAGTGCACATGGTTGTTTAAATCAAGGTTTTTAATTGAAGGGTTTCTTGTTTCCTCATATTCAGCCAATAGCAGTCCACTGCTGGACATAAGCGTCTCCAATTGCACGCCATTCACCTCAATTCTCGGTAACTCTCATCCAGCTGCTACTAGCCACCTTGCGAACATCACCGCTCCACCAAGCCTGAGGGCGTCCTAATTCACGTTTGGCACGATCGACAAACGTAAGTTGAATTGCTGATCGCGGTCTCTCCTAAAGAACATGTCTACCCCAACGGTCATCTTTTCTACGGCTAATATGGCCGGCCCATTGCCACTTCGACTTGTTTATTGGGTAAGTTATGTCAACAACTTTGGTTCTTTTGCCGGATCACTTCATTCCAGATTCTATCCCTCAGAGCAACTCCAAGCGTAGTTCGTTTCATAGCTCGCTGAGCGATCTTGAATTTATGGACCAGCCGCACCGTAAGTGTGCACATCTCGGCTCCATAGGTCATTCAAGGCAGGACGCACTGATTGACAGTAATATTCACGAAGAGGGAGGTGGCGCACGTGAGGGAGAGGCAATCTATACGCCCAGCAACACCTGTCTTCGTGCACGACAGTACTTTATTCCAAGTTATTAACAAATGTAACAATTATTTCGTTAACTTCGTGATTCCAATAATTAATTTAGTTAAATTAAATGTGCTTCAACCAGAACTCGGCCACTATGACAGATGGGAGATAAGAGGAGAGGTCCCTTAGACTGCAGGTGGAATTACATAGTGAGCAGGACAGAACTTGGGACCGCGTTTGTGATATGGCTAAATATTGTGGACCAAAATTATTATATTTGTGAAGTGTAACAGTAATCTACAACCTACTAGGTTTTGACTGCGGTTTCGCCCATGTGGAGGCCGGAAATATCCTATGGAAACGCGAAAGCTGTCTGTGTGCCATGTTTTATACAAACATCGAAACTTTCACGTTTATTATATTAGTAGAATTGATATAGATATAAACATTGTATATTAGTATATTAATGATTTCAAAGACAAGTAAACTAAGTGATATCAATCATGTTTGGCCTGGACACCAATCTTAAGGCTTCTCCAGACAGCCGCGACGCGACAGCGCGACGCGACACTAGTAGAACAATTTCCATTAATTTTTCATAGAAATTGTTCTACGAGTGTCGCGACGCGACCGTCGCGTCGCGCTAGTCTGCACGAGCCTTTATCCTGCTTCCAGGGACTTACTTGTTTTATACCTACACATAACATCTCATTCGTGCTGTCATTAGTCACGTTCGTATGCGGAGTGATATCATGGAGCATTATTAAGAAATTTCGTAATTTCACAAACTATATGTATCTTGACACTATTTTAGCAAATGCCTTACTGTATTTAGTTTCAACTTTAATCATGTACAAGTTTCACGACGAAACTGCTGTCGCAAAAAGCATTATTAATACAGAGCAACTAAAAATAAGTTTCATCGTATTTACTTACCTATTAACAGCAAGAAACCACTGGTTCTTGGTCATATTACATAATGTACACAAAGCTTTCAATGGGTATACTCAAAGAAAATATCTAAAACGCAGCCTTTTTGGTTGGGGTGTGGCTTTCGTAACGACCCTAATTTGGATTTTTGTTATTTATTTTAGCGATACATCAAATAATTTAGGAATATTGGCTCTCATTATTTTAGGAAGTGGAGTATTACCTTTTTTATATAATTTTATCTTATACATTATGTTTTTCCGTAAATTTTACTGGTGTAAAGTACATTGCTAATTTATCACCAATTTTTATATTTATGTTTATGGTATTCTTTCTGGCATCTAATTACGCTGGATTGCTGCTTATAACAGAAAATATTTCAGGGACATTTCTGTACTTTATTGCAATTGCATTGGATATTGTTTTAATCGTTGTAAATGTATTACCTAAAAGGGTTCGTTCAGATGATCACGATGACGGTGAGCATGAAGTATATAATAGGGATGATCTGCGGGTCTAAAAAGGCCACATTAAACAATTCCTCTAAAAGTGATTCATTTCCTGAATTCCCGATGATTCTGCTATTTGACATTTAACTTTATTATAGCAATTCAGAATTTGGTGACCATTTTACGAATTTCCATACAAAACTGTCAAATAGATGAATTGCGGGCTGTCTACGCAGATAATATTATGAATTGTCAGTTTGTGACATTTTACGATTTTAAATATGATTTGATCATATTATGATTCTGCCAAAGTGGCCTTTTTAGACCCCCTGATCAAGTTAGCACGAGCTTGGGGACCACTGTTAACATAGTTAATTAATCAATTAATTACATTGCATTATTTCAAATTAATTAATATTGTTTTAAAACTTGCGACAGTAAAGCGCGATTTTTGAGGTTCATTTATTGACTTCTCAACCGGAGTTCATCGATTTGATGGTGCTGTTGGGTCAATATCTTGGCACATTTTATTGTTTATTTTATTCTTAGGAATCAGAAGCCTAATTATTTTTTTAAAACGAAAACACGAAACGACCTACGACTATTTATTTAAATTATGAAAACCGTTACAAGAAAATAGTTCAATATGATCACTAGTACGCGTCTGTCCCATCCGAGCTCCGCCGCAAAAGTGATCGAGGCGAGAGAGTACAGGGCTCATGGTGTGTCACCCCCTCCACTGACAGCGTCATCGCAGCGACGTGATGTACCTGCCCTGTCAGCTGTCAAATCCTCTAAGATTATTTAATATTCTTTATGAGTCCACTAAAACCATGTTCGCACGGACGTAAAAATATCGTGGCCGGATTTTATAGCTCACTAGATTTTCAACTCTCGGTGATGACCCGAGCATTGAGAATCCAAGAAAGTGCAGTCCAGCGCGTCGAAAAAATGGACTGTTCGATTTGATGGTCTGTTGTGTTCCTATAAAAATTTCTAACGTCAGTAAAACTGTAAAATTTACTGTTCGTAGTTGGTTTATACACCGTGAAATTTCAATGTTGTTTTCCCGCGGCAGAACAACTTGCAATAAGGAGTACTTTCGAAGCATAGAGTAAAAATTAAAAAAAAAAATAGATTTTTTTGTTTCAAAATAATTTAAAAAATATTCATCAACTCGATAAAATACTACTCAATAGTAACACTAGGGATAACTTGTAGGTACTACTCGAAACGCTCGCACCTCCGACCAAAGGGAACAGCGATGCATAAATGTTTAAAGCAAAATAAACTCTCGCACGTGATGATTTTTCACAATGGTTAATCTGCCATTTTTTGTTTCTAGTATTTAATTTATTTATAAAACGATTGTATTACCAAGACAAAACCATTTCGCTGCGGGAAAACAACCATTAAAATTTCACGGTGTATACTGGCCGCTTTAGGTCGGTTTCAATAAAGTTTTGTGGTATTTTTCAAGTCATCATCATTATCATTTCAGGCAAAAGACGTCCACTGCTGGACATAAGGTCATCGGTCCACCTTGTGGGAGGCCTTCCCACTCTACGTCTTCCGATATGCGGTCGCCACTCCAGAACCTTTCGGCCCCATCGGCCATCTGTTTTGCGAGCAATGTGTCCTACCAACTGCCACTTAAATTTGTCAATTCTTCGGGCTATGTCGGTTGCCTTGGTGTTCCTGCGGATCTCTTCATTAATGATTCGATCACGTAGGGACACTCTGAGCATAGCCCTCTCCATTGCCCTTTGGGTGACTTTTAAGCCTTCTGATAAGGCCCATTGAGTGACCACGTTTCTGTGCCATAGGTCATCACTGGCAACACACACTGGTCAAAGACTTTCGTCTTGAGACACTGCGCTATTTAGGACGAGAAGATATTGCAAAGCGTCCCGAACACTGCCCAGGCAATTTTAAGTTTTTCAATTGTAAACTTAAAATTATTTTATCCTTAGAAAAGTATGCTTTTAATGTAACCTAGTATGGTAGGCGCTGGTGTCCGTGATAACATCATAATTTTTTATTTTTATACCTACAAAATAGTTTTTTGTGAACCATGACTGTGCTTTTTCTGAAACAAAATATGTCAATTAATATGTTAGCAGATAGTTAGTCAGAGTAACCGAAAAAAATACGATTTAAACAGTCGTGTTCATACAATCAAGAACGATTTGAAGTTCCATATTTTTTTATCTAAATCATGTCATGTGTAGTTATGTGTTCCTTCTTAAAACTATTAGTAATGCTATGAAAAAGCCACATGAATAGAGAAAACCGGGTTATGAATATAGAATAAAATCGCTAACAATTTTTTTTTTTCAAATTTTATTTACCTTAGAGGTAAATAAAATTTGAAAAAAAAAATACTATAGTAGTAACAAATTCAAATAGTAATGAATCTGGACAAATAAATTATGAACGATTTATTAAACTGCTGGAGAGTTGTTTTTTTTAAGTATGCTTTAAAAGTAACCTAGTATGGAACGCGCTGGTGTCTGTGATACAATCATTTATTTCATATTTTACTTATAGAACGGTTTTAGCGAACCATAACTGTGTTTTTCCTGAAACAAAATGTACCTATTATTTATTATTTTAAATTAGAAACCGAGCTTGCGCCACTTAGTATTGTTTAGAAAATGGTTGTAGCAATCGACGTACCTTTTGATATTTCAGTTTTCTTCAGAAATTTTAATGCAGTATACTTTTTTGTTTTTTAGTTTCCCCTGTCTCTCCTTGTCTGTTGTACATTATTAGTTATTAACTAAATAAGATTATTATTTACATTTTTTGACAAAATAAGTCAATCATCAGCCTTAGCCTACAGCAACCTCTCCAATTACACGCCATTCAGCTCAATTCTCGGCAACTCTCATCCAGCTGCTACCTGCCACCCCGCGAAGGACGTCGCTCCACCTAGCCTGAGCGCGTCCTACCTTACGTTTGCCGATTCGCGGTCCCCACTCAAGAACTCGTCTACCCCAATGGTCATCGGTTCTACGGCTAATATGGCCAGCCCATTGCCACTTCTGCTTAGGTTTTTTTTTGTTTTGGTGGGAAATCATCAAATAACAGAGAGAGGAGGTCTGCGTCCCAAAACTTCCCCACTTCATTATAGGCTGGTTTTGCTATCCTACAAAAAGAAAACATAGAAGACATTTTACGTTACGAACCTTCTTTTTCTTCATAGCACTCTTTTCAAAGCCTTCTTGGTCTTCATGTAGTTTCTTTGTTCATGGGCCTGATATTTATTTATTTATTTATTTCAGGCAACTAAGGCCCATAAAACACAATAAATATATTATAAGTATAAAAACAGTAACTACAAACTAATACATATTTTTTAAAGAAATTTTAAAACTACTGCACACGAAGGGACGGCGTCGTGTTACGCTGCGAGGTGTCGCGTAGCTGGCCGCGGAAACGCCAATACAGCACACCTTTCGGCCAAAACATATGATATGATTCGTTTCGATTTACTCCGATTGCGAACGTAACTTCTATACAAATAAATTGAACTGATATCTCTATTTCTTCCCATCCCACAATCGACGGCTCTAAAGGAAGCCAAAGAAGCAAAAGTACTTTGTACATTTTGCTTCTTTGGCTTTTAGAAATCAGAAATAGGTACCTGGGAACTTACACTAAGAAATTTATAAAAAGAAAAGTTTGATCTGAGTTTGAGTATGAATGTGGATATAAGAGTGGAAAGACTACAGGAACGATGGATGAACTGTGTCAAGGATGACTTGGTAAAAACCCCTTCTAACCATGTCATCGTCGACTACCGAAATGAAGACTAAAAGAGAAGTATGGATGAAGAAGACATGTTGCGCCAATCTCAAATAAATTGGGCAGGAGACTGATATAAAACAATGTCGCCCGGCAAAGAGGTGTTTTTTTTTTGGGTAGGAAATCATCAAATAACTTCTCCCGCTCTGAATGGAGCAGGAGAGCGTGTTAGACTTTTATTGACTATAACCCACCCGTGTTCCCTCAGTTGCCTGTGTGCCAGGGGCTGCGGTATCTCTTTCGAACAACCCGCACCCCTGGCAGACATCGTCCCTTCCGGGCCCCATCAGTTGGTGCTGACATCTCTTTGAGGCGCGCGTGGAACAAAATGCGCCGTCGACCCGAGCTTGGTCCTTACCGGACAGCGAGCTACCCATTACTCACCGTCCGCAAGCCCACGCCTACGGTGGCCGGGAATCAGCCTGGGATTCCCGACGCCCAGGGCTTCTCTTGTGGAGGCTACGCCCGTGAGGTCGCATCTACTGCCTCTCCCTCACGTGCACCGCCTCCCTCTTGGCGAGCATCACTGCTTCGCTGAAGGAAGCGACGGCTACCCATGCACTCTCGCTCCATACCATGGCCTGGACCAGGGCCAGATGCGAGAGACCGCCGCCGCCGATCGCCTCCACGAGGACACGGCGGTGCTCCGCCCAAGCCGGGTAGACCTCCACCGTATGCTCCACCGTGTCCTCAGGGCGATCTTCACAATGGAAACACTCGGGCGTTTCCTCCCGCCTTATCCGAAACAGCCGGTAAAGCGATTCTAGTCGTTTTTCGTACCAATGCAATCAAGTTGTAAGAAAACTTTAAAATAACACCTGATTCATTGAGATTGTCTTCGAGGCAAGGTAAAGAAGTTTTTGGATATAATAGAGAGCTTGTAAAGTTTATTTCCTTTAAAAATCAACGAAAATGTTTCTTAGTTCAAACTCAACAAACCTATTGCCATTAAAAACGGGCTCAAATCTAAACGTCGAAGCTATCAACTTTCACACACAAATAAAAAATACAAACATTTCGAGCGCCGAAACGTGTTTATTGAATTTGTGTCACTCAAACGCAAAATCTATTACATACTAGCTGTTCGTGTCGTCGCTTCGCCCGCGTGTATGTCCGAAAATATCCCACAGGAACGTATTACCGCGATGAAAGTACCGTATGTGTTTTAAGTCCAAGTTATAAAATAAAAATAACACCTGAAACACACCAAAAAAAAAAAAAATTGTGGCAAATTAAATTTTCAGCATCGGACTCATTCCCACACCTCGGAACAATTAAGTAAATACTTTTTTTTTTCAAATTATTCATTGTACTCTCTTTCCACCTCTCTCTGTCCAAAGCTGTCATGGACCAATCTTTATTACGAGGTGAAAAGGGACGCCTTTGCGTAACAGTGGCACGTTAATGGCCAACAAAAAAGAATCATTGTACGGTTTTAACTTCGTTACCATTTTATTGATGTATAGATAACATTTCTCATCAGCCAGCAACGTAGAAAATCGATAAAATAAGTTCGAGTCAATGAGTTTCGACCTTGTGATGAATATTTCAGGGCAAGTGCTTGGGATTACGGGGGCCCGGACACATCTAAATTTTTGGGGGTACTCTCCAAGGATTATGCCGGCTATGTGGGTAGTTGAATATTTTGTTGTTTAATTGTTTAGTTTCGGTACAAAGTTGTGTGGGCGTTTTGACGGTTTTCCTTACGATCTTGTGAAACGGTTTGGCGTTTGGTAGTTATATTTTACGATTAAAAAGCTAACTATTTGTTTGATTTGAGTTCAGTTGGGATCGGTTTTAGTCTAGTTCAGATGTGGTTTCATATCAATTTGGTAGATCATTGATTTATTATAAATTGAGCTCCTGCTATTTGTTAAATTAATATTATTAGAATAACCGAATTTTCAAGCATGATTGAAATACTATAATGTAGAATTATTGGCTATTGGGTATTAGCTGAAAGCCAGAGTGCCTGAATGTAAAGATTTTTTTTTTAGTTTTTAAGACGGCCAATACCAAAATAAAAATGTGCTCTATGACAGACTGTATTTTAAAATGTTTTTTTTTTTAATAATGTAATTTTGTAATGTATTACCTATACTAACCTCAAAAGCATAGTTTACCTTTGCAGATCAACCAACACAGGTAGCAAGAATTTAAAGATAATCCCCTCGCTGTTGACAGCCATCTTGTAAAAATTACCTACTTCTATGTATTGATCGCGATGCGATCTTGAAACTAAAGTACTTATGTATCTTCTGAGTAGTGGGCGTATTTATACACAATACTTCTAATAAGAAAACAGACAGGGCTTAAGATATAGCGATAATCAACCCGGGGGCGACAAGGAGGCGATATCAAGAGAAAATGCGGTAGATTTTCTCAATGACTGAATTTTGTGACCTTGGCGGTTGGCATTGCAAAGAATTATTTTACTGTTTTTAATTAATTTTGATACAGGATAAATTTGGGATAATTATCGTCATATTGCATAAACATTGATTGTCTTAGGAGGCATTTGATAAACAGAGCATTCTCTAAAGTTAGCCTGATGAGCTTTTGAACTTTGTCAGAACTGCGTCATGGTTTCAGAAATCTTTTGAATAAATTTGAAATTAATTCCATAACATTATTTAAACACTAGTTTTTCGCTGATAAAATAAAAAAATACATGTAAATAATTTTCAGAAATTAAACGAACGGTTTAATTCCATAAAATTATTATTAATTTGCCCGCGTGGAGGTCGGCCGCATGGATCCCGCGGGTACTTTTTCCAGGCTATAAAATATGTGTGTGCCAAATTTCGTGAAAATCCGTTCAGTAGTTTTTGCGTCAAAGAGTAACAAACATCCATCCATTCATTTGCACAAACTTTCACGTTTATATTTATTAGTAGGATTATTGTGCTAGTTCTACATATATTTTTATTTAGTTTAAATGTGTGTTAAATTCAAAATACAAAAATAATAACAAAAACCTTTATCATATCCTGACATTTTTTAACAAGAACTACCCTAAAACTCTATTGTTCAAACCGATTCTTTTACTTTCAAAGACAAAGACAAACATCTCTTTCTAATTTCCTCTCCAATTTCCGAATGTCAAGTTCAGAGTTCACGTACAAATTACGAAGTATCTTTTAAGACAATATTCGCGAAACTAATGTCTATGTTAAATATTAATTTTAATATATAAGAAAAATGTGTTTTATAAGATTTAATAAAGGCTTTATTATTATTATTTAAGACTAGACGCTTCTACTCATCATCATCTGCCAAGCCGTTTCGCAACTATTTTGGGGTTGGCTTCCTATCTAACCGAATGCAGCTGAATACCAGTATTATACATGGAGTGACTGCCGATCTGACCTCCACAACCCAGTTACTGGGTAACACGATACCCCTTGGTAAGACTGGTTGTCAAACTTTCGGGCTTCTGACGACCCGTAACGACTGTCAAAGATCCACAAATGACAGCCGGGACCAACGGCTTATGGTGCTTTCTGAGGGGTCTTGATATGTAATTATGGTCACCCATCTACGGACCAACCGCAGCAAGCGTAGCTTAACCTGATCCATCGAGCCCTGCGGCTGTTACTAGACGGTTCTACTCCTACGTTTTAATAAATCCTTTGTTTACAAGTTTTTCCCGCTCATTTTCCCGGGTGATCAACAAGTGGCTACCCCGGGATGGAGCTCTGGCTGGATTCCGAGGGGAATGAGGGTCGAAGGGGTGTGTAATCCGTTGCTACGCAACTAAGCCTCTAGAGTAGGGTAACTCGAGTTTCGTTAAGAATTTATGGTTATTCGATCTTGGTTCTATTGCATTGGATTTTGAATTTGGTGAAATGTGGTTTCTGATTGCTTAATTTAGTTCTGTTTGCAATCTGCTTCAGCTGTTGTAATTGGTTATACTTAGTAACGACAGCCTATTACAAAAAATCTATTTGATCAAGGGCTAATTTCAATAAAGCAACTGGACGTCATCAGTACATCTAAACTTCATTTTAGACCTGTTATTATCAATATTCCCCAACAATGATGTCACTGACAGCTCTTGAACGCGATTTAGATGTATTGATCGGCTTATTAGTCAGTTCGAACGTATAAAACCCGATTCGGGCTAATAGTCATTTTTAAATGTAATAATATTTTCTTTAGGCGACTCGCACGAAGTTAATTTATTTATGGCAACTGTCTAATACCTACGTATTTCTGGAATTGTTGATTCACTCACAAACAAATTAACTTAACTTAGGCGTTTAGTTTAATTGGTGAAATTCGCCCTAAATAGTGTTTCAGAAATCGAAGGCTACTGCAGCCAGAGTATTTTATAGAATCAACTTAAGTTCTAGCCCTAGTACCTTTTTAATGCCCAAATAACGTTCTACTGCTTAGCACGATATGTCGTAATTCAGCATACATTTTCAAGGTGACGTCCCAAATGATGGAAGATAAAACACAGCTACCCTACTCTCAAGGCAACCGGTCGTAGTCACGTTCTTAATGTTGGATTTTATTGAAATCGTGTTTTCGTGTTGAAAGTTTTTTTTTTCCTGCGACTATAAAATAGGTTTTGTAAAATATTCAGCAAATGATTATTCTTTAGATGACATTGATAGTCATGCTTGTAAAATAATCTACGTTGATCTGGAAAAGAAAATAAAATCAATATCTCAACAAAACAATTAGTATTTCGTTTTACTTAGTAATTAGTACTTACGTGTCTACACAATCCGGAAAAATCAACATTGCCAGATACTTATAGACTTTTCTGCTGGCATTTCCCTAACTAAGTATGGAGGCCGGCTTTCAGTTTCACCTAATACTTTCGAGTATTTTTTTTACTTAGAGCGCCTTGTTGTCCTCCACAACCCAGTTTTTGGGTCTCACGATACCCCTTGGTAAGACGGGTTGTCATACTTTCGGGCTTCTGAAGACCCATCACGTCTGTCAAATATGGTTTGCGAGGATCAGGTCACAGTTACAGTGCAATACACTACTGAAAAGATTTTCCTACTACAGGTTAAGGGTCTCTGATACGAAACGGGAAAAAGCATTGATTTCTTTGTCAACGTACTTGAACTGGGAACATCTCTCGTCCTGCAAATAAATTAAGGAGCTGTCAATGTGAAATTGCTACCTCAATGTGTATTTATTTTTTGTGTGAAACATCATCAAATAACTTCGCCCACTCTTGGTGGAGCAGGAGGACGTGTCAGACGTTTACTGACTAAGGTCCGTATTACAGAACGTTCCTCAAGTACAGTTTGATCTTCAATCAGTTGATCACAGTTTAAGTATAGAATCAATACTTGAGCATCGTTCTTATTCCAGAACGGTAATCAATCTATATTCAGTTAAATCGAGACTCACTCAAGCAGAGATGTGTATTGTCTATGCATCAGCCTGTTTTCATTTACGATTTATTTATTTACCAAGTTTGTTCTGTCTCTTCAGTGGATCAAAAATAATAAAATAAACTGTAAGTACCCAATTATTGAGTAAATCAGCGTTATTTTTGCCGGTCCCGAATAGAACAATGCAATGCCCCATTTATTGAAATAAATTATGGTCATTTTGTATGCAAAAATGTTTAGCTTAAAAGACTTGTAACTACGTCCATAAATAGGTCTGCTGTTTAAAATGTTAGTATGTCAATTAAATGCACCGCTACTAAAATAAATACCAGCAGTGTGTTTATCGTTTATTTGTTTTGCCGATTTAATTTAATTTTCTCATTTAGAAATGGCACGACGAAAGAAAAATTTTAATACCTACATTAGAAAAAAACCTGCTTTTAAAAATTCTGAAAGATTTTAAACACGTGATCGTTGAATAAATTATTGTAATGATCTACTTCTTCAAGTTTATCCATTTCGATAGTTCTAAATCAAAACAACAATATTTAAAAACTCGATAACGAAACAGAAAATGACATAATATGTAAAAATCTACACTCAAGCGCGGTCTCGACCACACTTGGGTGATTACAGATCCAATCGCTGCTTGGGTTCGATTCACGAACTGAGTAACGATCTAAAATAAAGCCAAACTCAGCTAAACTATGATCAACGAATCTATGCTTGAGGAACGTTCTAAAATTAAAACCAGACTCAAAACTAGTTTTAAACAGAGATCACTGCTTAAGTTTTCTTCTGTAATACGGACCTAAAACCCACCCGTGTTCCTTCAGTTGCTTGTGTGCCAGGGGCCACGGTATTTCTTTCGAATAACCCGCACCCCTGGCAGGCATCGGTCCTTGCGGAACATCTCTTTGAGGCGCGCGTGGAACACAACGCGCCGTCGCACTATGGGAAAGCCTACTCTCGATCAGTCTTCGTACAAACAATACCTTTTGTGCCTATTTCACGGTTTCTAGAGAAAATTGAGTGGTCTGTATTGTTATTCAAATAGTATAATAGGTAATAATACTAACACACATTATACATCGTGTTATGTTAAACGAGGATTTTAAGGTAGTGTAGTTCTCATGATAATGAAAAACTTTTACTAAAGGACTAACACTGAAATCGCGAAATAAAACCAGCCGCTCTATACATTTATGTTTGCATAACTGGACAAAATTTAGGGAACAGCTGATTATTTCTTTGTATTTTGGTGTCCACTCCATATTAAAAGTTGATTATTTTCATGAGTACCACACCTAAAGTATGTCCCTCGTTTAAACTAACATACTCTATTTTTATGTCATTGTACGGGTAAGGTACATTTAAATTATACCTACGTGTGATTTGAGTTCACCTGGTCTATTGAAAACTCATAAATAATCGACCCGCAGCGAAAACTATGCAACTACTATTTCTAACTTACTTAAATATGTAAATATTTTATTCATTCGCTTCGCGTCAATGTCAGCATAAAATCGACAAAATTGATTTTCTCGTACAACACACCATGGCATTTTAATCGTCTCACAACGGCAGCCCACTTCATGTATCCAATGACTACTAATCATTTATTGAAAAACAAAAACATATATGAACATAATGAAATAAGAAAAAATGAAAATATCGTTCACTCAGGCGCATGACGTAGTTTGAAACACCCTGTTACTGAGATGGAATGGTCTGACTGACTCGTGGGCTGGGTAGATATTATCTTCTACCGTTTGATACGTACAAATGAATAACAGGGTATTTCATAATGCTAAAACATTATTTATATTTCTTTGGGCCTATTAGCATACTTATTTATTTAATCATTCCTAGAGGTATTTCATGTCGGATACATTGAGTGGACCACCTTTGTAAGACGATGAAAATGTCACGGTGTATTTGTAAAGCAACTAGTGCTGTTTTTGAAACACATAGGGGCAAGTTGCCAGCCTGTAACTAACTAGGACAATATAGAAAAACTAAGCGGAACTTTTTGTCTATAATCTTGTTTCTCGATTAGATCTTTCTTATGAAACAGGATGAAATAAAAAATGTAATCAGAATCAGAATCAGAATCTTTATTTGTTAAACACAGGTATTTACTTAATGGTGTTAGGTTTACATATTTGAGCGCTATGTTTTGCCGCGAAGGCATACAAATTTTAATTAAAATGTTATTAAAGAATCTAAAATACTTAAAAAAACTAAATAAAATAAACAATAAAAACAAAATATTAAAAATTATCATTTATAAAATCTTGAACAGAATAATAACATAACCATGTAACCATGCAGATCTGCCTAAGGAATGCCTATACATTAATTGGATAGCCTACCGAAGGGTATTGTAAAGACAATATCTTATTCAATTTAAGGCAAACGACTCATCTGCCTAGCTTTTTCAGAACTCTGTTGTGATTGGCTTCCAGTTGCAGCTGAATACCAGTATTTTACATAGCGCGACTATCTATCTGACCTCCACTGCCCAGTCACTGGATGACACGATAGCCCTTGGTAAGACTGGTTGTCTTGGCTTCCGATGACCCGTAACGACTGTCCCGACTAGTCCCTACATACAACACATTAATCTATTGTATATGCAGCGCTCTAAAGTCGTTTCCAAATGAGTCATTTAGCTTGTACAGTTCCACTCATGCCCTGTACAAGCAGAGATGTTACATACATACATATAAAATACCAACTCCAAAGGATCATCTAATATCAAAATCAATACCCAATACCTAATCATATTTAAAAATAGAACTGAAATTATTACATAGAGCAAAGTATAAGCATTACACAACAATGTGGTAGGCGAGACGACGACGCCTCTGATTGGTCGACGGCGGCCATTACAACCGTATACGGAAAGCGCGCGCGTATCGTATTACATTGCGCTTACGCAGATTTGATAGGGTTGGTGCGTCTAGTTTTTGTTGCTGATTGGAAAATTCTGGAATTTAGCGCAAATTTTTATGTTTGACATTTCAAAGAATTAACTGCTGTCAAGACTGAATGCTTCAACGACATTTAAATTTAGAATAACATAAACACAAAATATTCGACCTCCCTATATCTTTATTTGTTTACCTTACACGTGGATAATTTATGCGCGTGTCCGCTAAATTAATTATTTAAGTACTCATACATTTGTGCTGTGTGAGTTGTATATGTATAAGCTATTAATGTAATACACATGCATGTATTGTAAAAAGACACACAAAACTAAGCATATTCATTAAAACAGTTTGTTCACTCAAAACTCTGAACATTTCGTTTTTCTGAGAAATCACTCACATTTTTTTTCTTTTCATCCTCAGCTCACGTGTTGTCATGAATGAAGTTTCCGTTCCAGCATCACACCCACAAACACAAACTTAGCCTACGTCATAAGTATTAAAAGTGAAATTGATATGGCACGTTTCGCAAATTTTCCCGCCTGTTAACAATTTCGCAACACTCTCTCAAACTTTTTGTAAGATTGCCGCAAAAGTATACAACTTTCAATTTGTTGTTTGCTAACGTCAATTTGCGTAACAGGCGTAGGGTCCGGCGCCGGAAGGGTTAACTGCAGGTTTCTTAAGGAAAAGTGGTTTAGAAATTCGTGCAAAATTGGTTTTGTTTTCCCCCTATTAAAACAATTTTGCACATAAAAGGCATCGTGTTATTTCGCCACTGGAACTTTAGTCAAAATAATGGGGTTGAGGGGGACCCCCGTCAGGAGCGAAGTTCTATACGCTTTTATTTCAATTCCGAATGTAACGTTGTACAATCTATATTTTAAACTTTTGAACCCCACACCATAACGGCATCCCGATAATCCCGCCAGGCACGATAATCGACATAAATACCTGCGTAAAAATATGGATTTCTAAATTATATCTTATTTTGTACTTTTCTGTGACCTGTTAATTTATATTGTCCAGTATAAACGTCATTGGTACACAGGGCACGCTTGTGCTTGTCGAGTATAGCTGACGTTGGCGTTCAGAAGGTTAAATACTCAAACTTATTTTAGACCTCACTATCGTCTTTAGCACCCTAGAAAACTATGAAATCGACACCCAAGATGAAAATTTTGAAAACTTTCTCAGCCGCCATTTTGGATGTTCATTTTGTCCTCACTATCGACTTCAGCACTCTCGTAAAAAATGAAAACTATGTCACTCTCTCTGCCTCTTCCTATTATATATGTTACCGGCCAAACCCGATTTCAGGCCAAACCAGTTTGTCCTTGGCCAAACTGGTTTATTATACTAGTTTATATAACCCGATTAAATGGGTGAGGTTAGGTTAGGTTAGAACTGTGACGACACGGCGTGGCACACGCTGGCAGAGTGTGCCGCTTGGGAGGAGCCGCACCGTGCCCTCATCTCAGGAGTAGGCAGTGACCTGTCACTGCCGGCCGTTGTCGACTCGATGGTCGGCAGCGAGGAGTCCTGGGACGCGGTGGTATCCTTCTGCGAAACAGTCATGTCGCAGAAGGAGGCTGCGCAGAGGGAGCGGGAGATTGCTTCCGCTAACCCGATCCGCAGCAGACGCACCGAGCGTCGGCGGAGGGCGGACAACGCCCTCTTCCAGCCCCCCTAAATGGGTCCAGGGGCGACAGATCCGGGGAAATCTGTCGCCCTCTACTGGTTAGGACCCGAGATGGCGGCGCGTAGTGTTCCACGCGCGCCTCTCTATGACGTAAGGGGGGAGTTTAACACCTCACTCCCCCCCTATCGCGAGGTGGCCCGCGGAGGCGGGCCGGCACTAGCCGGGGATCGCGGAAGTCACACTATTTCCCGTGATCCCCGGTGCAAGTGAGAGACGGAACACCGGGGTGGTTTTAGTCAGTAAAATTCTGACATACCCCTCCGCCCTCCCCGGGGCGGAGGACATCCATGAGGATTTCCCCCCGTAATCAAAAAAAAAAATCAAAAAAAAAAAAAAAAAAAAAGGTTAGAACTGTGACCAACTACTTCCAACGGCTGTTAACGAAATGGCTAATTAAGCTATTGGCTGAGACATATCACGCGTAGGATAAATCTGTTTGGCCTAGTACAAGCTAGTTTGGCCTGAAATTGGGTTTGGCCGGTAACATTAATAAAAGTCGTATGGAGGGGGCATAACGCTTTGTCGTTACGTAACGTTTTTTCGTGGCATGACGATTTCTACAATTTTACTTCTACCGTAAGCTGCGCTACAGAACTTTGTTCAATCAATCAATCAATCATTTATTTGCAACGAATGTAGGTAGGTTACATTGAAATACAGGTGGAGTAGATAAGAGAGTGCCATGTACATTCTGCCTGGAAATAGGCACGAAAAAATTATAAGAAGCTAATTACAAATTAAAATGTCAAAGTTAGAATGATTACAATTATACATACATATTGAAAAATGTCAAATTTCAATGTTGCTATGGATATAAAATAAAATAAAAAATAAATGTATATTAGGTCCATATTTTCAAGATAACATTAATTATATTTATTATACACATCGCTGATTAAAAAGTTTTGTCTATTAAAAAATCATTAATCGAGTAATAACATTTTTCTATTAGGAAGGCCACCAATTTCTTTTTAAAGTTTTTAATTGTATCATTTTTCCTTACATCTGGCAATTTATTGTATATAGTAGGACCCATACAAATAACGCTTTTTCTCAATAGCGCTGTGTTACAGGACTCGATTTTTAATAAATTTTTGTACTGGTTTCGGACAGGTCGTTTTCTAGTTTCTGCCATAGTAGGAAATAGGTTTTTATTGGTCTTCACAAACATGGCCATTTCAAGAACATACAATGACGGAAACGTAAGCACTTTTAGGGACCATGTTCCAAAAAATATATTTTCAAATGAAATGTCATTAACCTTCTTTGGAAAGGGACCTATTTTTAGATATATCTATAGGTAGCATATATCCCAACCTAAGAAAATACTCAGAAAAATACTACTTTCAATTAGTAAATAACATGTGGATTTAATCTTGTTTCAAGGCGTAGGACAAAAGAAAAATGACACCTCACTCATTGCTACCAATGTTTCTTCTAGAAACGGATTTCAGCTCCAGTAATTATTATTAATCAGGCTATGAAAAGGATATCCTGTCTGGTATCGAGTATTGATTATTATTTCTGGTCGAGTAACTAAGAGCGATAGGATAAGAATCGTAGATTCATTCGTATCAGCCGAAAGACGTCCACTGATGGACATAAGCCTCCCCCAAAAGGAAGGATTTGCCATAATCGCCACGCTTGGCAGGCGGGTTGGCGATCGCAATATGGTGGTCATAAGCGTAGAGAACAATCTGAGATACTCGAGGTAAATAGTGATATCAAACTTCAGTCTAATTCATCTAGCATTTTTTTTTATGTTCTCAGTTTAATTTCAGTCTTTTGACAAGTTTGGCATTGATTGTCACCGAGATAAGATTGCGACTAGTCTTTGCACGTTTTTAACTACGAGTTTTGGTCTTCAGATTATACAGTTGGGGAGGGACAGTGACGCACAAACTGTAACCAAGAATTCAGCATATTATTCTAGTCCCCTAGCATATAATTTTTTTCATCGGTTACCAAAAAAGAAAATTGGCTGTTTCATAGAAAAGTGCAATACTACTCGGTCAGAACATATAAAACCAAAAAATCACAAATCTAAATGATGTACTGAATCCATAGTAACGGGTTGCGCGTCGATATACTTGCCACTCTGTATTGTTAAACAATATATCTTTCGCAGCCATCTGGTTAAATTAGCCAGCTAATTAGTTGCCTAGGCCGTTTATTAACGCCGGCATCCAATTAAATAGCTGAAGGACAACTAGCCAAGTCATTGAACGTAACGTTTAACCAGATGGCTGAATGTCCTGTAGTCATTTAGTGTTTGAGTGAGAGCTTCCTCAAAGCTCGATAGATGGCGTTGTTCATTTTTTTTAAATCTCACCGTTAAGATTTTCCACAAATGTGATGAGTTGAATCGTTTTTTTAATATATATTGTACTCGCAGGAAACGTTGTTTCATTTGGATTTATTGGGCAGTTATCGGATGCATTAACATTTAGTTAAATTGGATATTAATGAATTTGTGATGTATATTTATTTATTTAAACTTCTCGCACACAAAAAGGTACAAAGGCGGACTTAATGCCTTAGGCATTCTCTACCAGTCAACCAAGGGTGGTGAAGAGACTGGATGGTCAGTCCTTAGGTTGAGAGGAACAATGGTTACACATGGATTGGCTTTCAATACGCCAAGTTGTTAAACGTTGAATGATTCTAGTTCAACGAACTATAGGCCTGGGCATCCAATTGGACGCCGGCATTGAATGAACGGCCTAGGCGTCCAATTAGCTGGCTAATTTAACCAGATGGCTGAGACATATCCATGACCTCGTCCGTTAAATGGGAAAGTGCCTTTTTCAGCAGAGGACATGGCTGCACTGTATGACTTTTTCTTAAATGGTAAAGATAATCCCACTTGTGGTTAGTTCCAGCAATCTTATTTAAGTACTGTGTTTTTTTTTATTTCTGATTTATTCTACTCAAGTTGGCAGACCGTGCGATAAATTAAACTGATAGTTAAAGGTTACTTATATTTTAGACATAAAAAAACTGCTAGAATATATCTGAGGATTAGTCTTCCTCACGAATTCTTTGTTACGAAGTTTTTGAACATTTATAAGTGCTGTTTTTGTAACTTCTATAGTAATTTAATCTTAGCTACACAAATGACCTCTACATCATAATATGTACCCATTATATAACTAACAAAGTAACTCAGAACAATAACTGCTAGTTCTAAACTGTCTACAGTGCAACGAACGGTAGTAACAACGGTTTCAACGCCAAACAATGTACAGATATTTGTTGAATGGGTATAATTGAGATATTGTTGAGGTCGGCTTTTAGATGGGTGGCTGTTTTGTGGATACCGATTATGGAGATGTGAGTTATTAAACATGCTGACTTTAAATTCTACCGCAAGTGAACTCGCACCTTTAAAAATTATAATATTTTCTACAGACGACTCGCACGAAGTGAATTTATTTATGGGCGAATCGAAAATTATAAAAAAAAAACGCATGAAGCAATTTACGTTTTTATGAAAAGGTTAAGGAAATAACGAAAACTTAAGAAAAATGTACCTACACTAACTTATTACATAAAATACAAAACGTGCTATTTGCCAAATACGTATATCTAGAATTATTGTCGATAAATTGTCGCCTATAAAGAATGTAAATTTATTCAAATATGAATTCGCCCGATTTATTACGTGCGAATCAACTAATAAGCCTTAAATTCATTAGTAATCTTGTAGGTCCATGACGATTTCAATTTCTTGTATGTACTTACAGATTGTTTCCGTAATTATAGTGATATGGTGACTGCGTCATAATGTTAAGTAGATGTACATGTATAACTGTGACCGAATCATTATTAATAATTTTGTTGTGCCGCAAAGCCTTTGTTGAAGGGTTGTGATCAAATAAGGAAACACGCCTTATACAATATGTAACAAACACCCTGTTGTTCCTTCTACCCACGTTTTCAGAATCGGTATACATACGTAATAAAACTAATAAAACAAGTCATCTAGTAAAACTGTTCAATAAAAATAATTGAAATAAATATTTAATTATAAATATTTGTAAAGTTTAACTGATTTTGATTAGATCAAAGAAAGCCGCCCAGCTCGTAGTCTATTGTGCGAAATAAGGATACTTGTAAAATCAGATACTGTAAACATTTTTTTGAATGTGTCGATTTTAATAGTTATTTGATATTGAACTCTCGACTAGTTAATGCTTATTTTTAAATTATAACTTTATCAATGTTGTGCTTGTAGGTAAGTGCGTCCCTAAAAGGAACAACAGGGTTTTTGTTATATATTGTATAACTGTGACCTAGTCATTATTAATAATTTTGTTGTGTCGCAAAGCCCTTGTTGAAAGGGTTGGGATCAAATAAGGAAACACGCCTTACATATATGAGGAGTAAAACGGAAATTAAGTTCTAATTTAGCATCAGTGCGTGAAGCTTTATAATACTCACCTACCTACTTAGTCATACATTCGAAATACATAATTATGTACATATGTATTCATCTTCATTTATCTGCAGGTCTTAAAAGGCCACATTAAGCAATTCCTCTAAAAGTGATTCATTTCCTGAATTTGACATTTTACTTTATTAAAGCAATTCATAATTTGGTGACTATTTTACGAATTTCCATACAAAACTGTCGCGTGCTGTCATCGCAGATAATATTATGAATAGTCAGTTTGGGACAATTTCACGATTTTGAATATGATTCATTACATGATTTTTTTTTTTTTTTTGGGTGGGAAATCATCAAATAACTTCTCCCGCTCTGGGCGGAGCGGGAGGGCGTGTCAGACTTTTACTGACTAAAACCCACCCGTGTTCCCTCGGTTGCCTGTGTGCCAGGGGCCGCGGTATCTCTTTCGAACAACCCGCACCCCTGGCAGGCATCGGCCCTTGCGGGCCCCATCAGTTGCTGCTGACATCTCTTTGAGGCGCGCGCGGAACACAACGCGCCGTCGACCCGGGCTTGGTCCTTACCGTACAGCGAGCTACCCATTACTCGCCGTCCGCAAGCCCGTGCCTACGGTGGCCGGGAATCAGCCTGGGATTCCCGACGGCCAGGGCGTCTCCTGCGAAGGCCACGGCTGTGAGGGCGCATGTACTGCATCTCCCTCACGTGCGCCGCCTCCCTCTTTGCGAGCATAACTGCTTCACTCAAGGAGGCGACTGCTATTCATTACATGATCATATTATGATTCTGCCAAAGTGGCCGTTTTAGACCCCCTGGGCTCTATTATTAATAATGACGGCAGCTGCGTCCCAGAAGTAAAAAGACGTATAGCTATGGCTAAAGATGCTATGACACATCTGCAGAACATCTGGAAACACCGTGGTATAAGCTACAAAACTAAAGCCCGATTGGTCAGGGCACTAGTTTTCCCGATTTTCTTCTATCGAGTTGAGACTTGGACAATCCGAGCAACAGAAAGACAGAAGATAGACGTATTTGAAATGTGGTGCTGGAGACGAATGCTCCGAATACCATGGACAGCCAAACGCACAAATGTATCTGTCCTATCTCAGCTCGATATCAAGACCCGATTGTCTACAATTTGCTTACAGAGTATTTTGAGCTACTTCGGCCACATAATGCGAAAGGGAGATAGCAGCCTTGAAAAGCTGGTCATTGTTGGCAATACCGAAGGAAAGAGAGCACGGGGCCGGGTGATGGCAACTTCAGACCGGCGTCGATGGAGGCAGATTGTCCGCTTAAAGGCGTCCAGTGACCACGACCCTTAGTAATGGGGGACCTATTAAAGAAGAGAAGTATTCATCTTTGACCCATTATGTTCCCACTGCTGGGACACTGCCCTCGTCACTATGAGAGGATGTTTGCCATAATCCACCATGCGGGCCCAGTTCGAATCTTCGGTTCAAAGACAAGCCAGTTTCCTCACGATGTTTTCCTTAACCGTTTTGAGAACAGTGGTGATAATATTAAACACACAAAGTAAAGTGTCTGCCGGGGTTTGAACTCCCGACCTACAACTCGTAAGTCGGGTTCGATATCACTGGACCACTACTGCTTACCTCATACATAAGTATTAAAGAAAAATAAAAAAAATATTAATGTACTGACAACTGTTTGATTTTACTCAAAAACTTGGCAACAGTCCGAACACAGTCTAGAATGACTTAGATCATAAGTCATAAATCATTTTCGAAGCTTAAAAAACATCTCAACTATCTGAAACTTCTTCAAATTATCTTTGTCCTTCAGAATAATGTGTGGAAACCTCGATGTACTCAACTATATGATGCGAGCCAAGTCACTACACCGCGTTGAGAAAAAACAAATGCAACGCGGCTGCCGTGTAAACAAACATGCGCGGGCGCAACTCAGAGGAGGTGGCGGTAGATGCGACAGTAGGTAGAAACTAGGCGTGTTGTTTTATTTGACTTTATTTATTGTTTTTGCGTACATAACCCACTAGGAATCGATGAAGTAAGGAAAGTTTTGTCATGGTATGAACTTAAACGCGATACACGACAATATTAATGGAAATTGGTCTACCAGAATCGCGTCGCACCTGTCTCCGGGAGCCTTGAGATGTAGAGAAATGAAAAGCCTATGAAATTAAATGTGTTAAGTTTCTGGTTGAATTATGAAAAGGCATAGTCAGAAAAGATGGATTGCGATTTTTAGAAATTGTACATTGAAAAGCACAATTGTAATGTCTTACAGCTAAAATAATTTCGTAATGATAGATTTGTGTCACTTATAACCATAATTATTATTGCACTACTGAGCTTAAATCATTTCAAAGTCTATACCAATAGATTTGTGTAAAAAGATCAAAAGATAATTATCAAAATACAACTCGCGAGAGAGCAGATCCACAACAAATACTTAGTTAATAAAAAATGTCGCATCTGAAGTTCACTCTATGTCGAAACGTGAGCCAAACGGTGTTGGAGGGCGGGCGGCGCGGATAGGGGCTCGGAGGGGGGAGGCGCCCCGTATATGGCGTGCGTTGGCGCAGTTACTATACAGTGGAGAGCAAAAATTTTAACGTGTTTCATTGTTATTAATTTGATTAATTTTTAAGTAACACAATTCGTTTTTTTTTAGTTAGGTAATCGTTGTGCATTGTTTCTAAGCTTTTGTTTTGGTCATTAAAAAAATATTTGTAAAGTTTCAATATAAAATAATAATAAAGTAGGCAGTGGCAATGATTGGACAGTCAATACATTTCACCACGCGTAAAAAATATTGACATGATATTGATCAATTCAACCACGTCTTTAAAGTTTCGCCAATGCTGTATACAGTGAATAAAGCTTTAAACTTCACTATCTAAATTAATCGAACATCATTTCACTTTTATTATTTCACTTTGGATATACATTTAAATTGTTGTCACCGCCTTCCGATATTAAAGTTATTTTTCACTTTTGTAGTGTTTTTCCGGAAGTAGTTTTTTTATGGTAAAAGTTTTCATTTTTCACTTTTTAGTTATAGTACCTACCCCACTCGAAATTTCATCATCCTTGAGGTCAAAATAATGCATGCTTTTGCGATAGCAGCAATCGCGGTTGATTTGCTCTCATTTTTTGAAGAGTTCCGTTGTCTTTCTCCGAAACTCATCATTAGATCTATATGAAATTTAAATGGAACCATTACGAAATAAATCCCTTTCCAACAAAAATAATTTTGCAAATCCGGCTATATATGACGGAGTTATACCCGAACTTACATAAAAATATATATGTCGAATTGATAACCTCCTCCTTTTTGAAGTCGGTTAAAAATACCCAAATCGATCCAGACGTTCTCAATTGATGCAAGCGCATCACTTGAGAACGTCTGCATCGATTTGGCTACTCTTCATTTTAAAATGTTGGTAATAAACCGCGTTACGTTCTAATGGAAAGAAACAAACATTGCCCTGAAAGTTGAAAAAACCGGGAAAACTGAAAGTATCTATGGGAATCTCGATGATTGGAAGAAGATGGAATTTTGTTTGAATTATTGAAATTACGAGTATAGACAGGAGAATGTCTGTCGGGTCAATTAGTTGTTATACTATCCTACTTCCTACTAATGTTATAAATGTGAAAGTTTGTGAGTATGGATGTATGTATGGATATTTGTTACTCTTTCACGCAAAAACGGCTGAACGGATTTGGATGAAATTTGGGTCACAGATAGTTTGAAACCTGGAATAACACATAGGATACTTTTATCTCGGTACTACGTTCTCCTGGGATAGTTTTCGACCTCCACGCGGGCGAAGCCGCTGGCAAAAGCTAGTTTAAAATAAAATAAAGAATGTGACGCACACTCACGTTAGCGGATCTATTAAGACTTAGTTAAAGTGAGCTGTCATTCTCTTTGTCAACTGATCCTAGAGATTGACACTAGAAAGAAAGAAAAAAGGTTTATTCTTAACCAACAAGACGGACATTATAAAAAAGACAGGGTATCTAAGAGGTATTCTAAACCTTAACAGTTTGACAATTTTGTCCATTGCTTGACGTCAGGGTAAGTCACAATTTACTGGTCTATACCAGAGACATCACACATTGTTCTATGCGTTGCAACACTAGCAAATGACAACGAACAAAGAACACAAAACATAATGCCGATTGCAGAGTGGAAATGAAGCAGATTGAATTAAGATTAAGCCGCTCTGCATCGTATCTGGGCAAAAAAAAAAATCGTTGCTCAGCAAAATGCTGTAACTTCTGATGAACCTATCGTCAACAGCGCCGATTTTTAGCAATTACCTCTCAAGTAATATAATGTTCCCTTTTATGACATAACAATACAGGTCAGTAAGTTTTTTCACAGAAATTCACTGACAGTTCGCTTCACCTGAGTCTTCACGGTGAGATTGTTACATTACAGATCGGCAGCTCTCTATGATAATAAAAAAAACGATGGCTGATATTTAACTTTCCTTCAGCATACAAGCATTACGAAACCATCTTTTCTTCACGACCGTTCTCGTCGACTGTACTCCGGGGCGCCGGCTGTTGTCGGGTGCTGCGCGTGCGACGCGACGCCCCGCCCACACGCCTTTGTGTGCGTGCCTATGACGCCGAAGAGTCTTTCACACTCGCATCGGACTCATTCCCTCAGCTACTAGCAGTCTGACACCACTGAAATTCAATACAATTTTTCCTGCCAAAGGTTTTAAGCAAAATGTTGCGTGTTTTTCTTGCTTTTTGGACGATGGAAACAAAAGAAAATAATTCATGAACGATATGGGTAAATGCAATGTTAAAAAATATCATTTTGTTCATGAATGTACACATGCTTATTGATTATATTTCTTTGGAAAACATCACATACCTACCTACTTCCAGCAAGAAACATTAAAGGAATTATTTCCAATCCAATCCTCCAGTCTTTTACTTGAAATTTGTCGTTATTTATTAGGGATTTTCTTTTAGTTCGTGAAAATGGATTGAAAAATCCCATACATACCGATGTAGGTGTAGTGTGTTCTATTGACTTATAAGGGCTTCTTTTTCCAGACTGACTTTTTTGAGCATTGTCATCATAAAATTCGGTATTCACGTCTGAAGTCACACAAAAATAACATAGATGAGCATGAGTAATACCTGTCTACTGTCCGTTTGGCAAATAGACCAAACTTTGATTTCCAATCATTAGTAACAGCTAACATTATATTGGCGAGATACCCAAGTCTTCCTGTCATGACCTAGATAAATCACCAGTTAACCTGGCAACACAACACTAGGTGTGACCTGGAATTGTCATTGAACTCTAAGAAACGTTGCTCATTTATTTTCATTTTTGTTCGAGGAGTTTTGTGCCAGCTGTCAGTAGTTTGATAGGTGTCTTTAGAATATAGGGAGCGTCTAATTAGGTTGTAATGCTTTGTTCGTTTTGGTCTGTAAGTTGACTAACACTTTCATGGGAATGGCTTTTATACTTCCTTAAACGACCTTCGAAGGGATTTTTTTATGTTTGTTTAGGATTTTTTTCCACAGGATCGTTGGCCTACTAAGAACAGATTATTTTTAATAAGCCAGTCCGTGTTTCTTCTCTTGTCTCGATGTTGACCTTTTTATCACCAATAATTGAGGAAGAAAAGCAAAGCGTCCCGCAATCATCATTCGCCTACTTGAAAAGATTATTATTTATTTTAATAATTGATGGTTACTTGCCAAGGATGTACATTAACTAGTTCTTACTCATTCAATCACGTAATTAAAAAAATTATAAAGATGTTCCCGTTCCTACAGTCTAATTTTAAACCAAGACCTACCACATCATTGGCCAACAACACCCTACCTTTCCATATAAAGCGATGAAATAAAAATCATAACCTAATTAGTTTGACCGGTGGCCGGGAGTACTAGTAGGAAGACTTGAGGCGAGTATATAGGTCGAGTTACTGGCTCGTTGCCAAGGAATTAGTCACCCAGTGTGTAGCCAACGCATGACGATAGCGTTAAAGGTTACTCTGATACGTGAGATGGGGACTTTTGGGATTATGTTGTGAATCTCTTTCCAGTGCTGCAGTGGTCTGAATGGGTCATCATTATGTTGAAATTTATACGGTATCAATCAAGAAATAAATATGTTAAGAACCTTAATAGGCAATCACCAGGATAGTCCGCCAAATTCAAATTCACTGACCTGCAAATTGCCAAAGAATTTTGAATTTTGCGGGCTTCCTTAGTTCTTCCCCCTTAGGGTTCCTTTTTACTTGCACCTTATTATTTTTGAATGGCGAAACTAGAGAAGAACCCTTCTCTAGGAACCGCTCAAGATAGGCAACAGTGGAAATCGTTGGAGGAGGCCTTTGCTAATGGGCACGGAGGGACGTTATAAAGTTTTTTGTTTTTATATCTGAAGTTAAGTGGGAAGGTCAGTATTTCGGTATAAAGGGTTTATTTTTAGTCTACATTAATGCTAAGATTTTGAATGAACTTGAGTTTGAAAAGGTCACATGCACTCGCTAAGAGAGAGAAAAAATTGTTGGTAATTTGCTAAACATTATTGCTCCATGACCGTACTCGTTTTGTTAAATGGCTTGATGATATTTCTTCAGAAGAGAATTTTCTCGTGAACTCATCTCGCAATTAGTACCATGGAACTTATAAAGCTTCTTTAACTTAAGAAATGTAATAGTTTTTCCAAGAAAGATATCCTGTTCCAGCAAATTGAGTGAGTTTAACAAAAACTAGAAAATAATTTTCAAAAGTAGTTATTATGGGTACCCTGAAAGTTATGAGTGATTCTGTGAGAACTCAGTGCAATTAGCGCGAACTAATTTACAATTAATCCGTAGGTAATGTTTCCTGTGAAAAAGTTTTATCATGAGAACATCTTAGCTTAAAAAATACCATGTCGAATTAAGTCTAGAGATTCGAGCGACAGAAATAATAATTAATACTAGCACATGAAGCGGATAAATTACAATTAAATCAAGTTATGCGAATCAACGTGAATAGCTGTTGATTAAGAGTCTACGGTTTCACTAATTTATTCCGAATAATGATTAGATACCTACTGATGTGAGTAGTACTCTGTACAAACATTTCGGTTAGTATATCCAATGTGGTGAATTGTTTTGTCGGCAAATGTTACCTATTTCATTATTTTCATTGCGTTTCAATTTCAATAGTGCTGTATTTCTCGTTCCGGTATGCAAAAAGATTAGAAACGCCTCTTAATTTTTCCATTTTATAAAAAAGATCCCAAAATCACAAAGTACTGGGTATATTTCGAAATCCACAAAATGGATGATAAAACAAGAAATTAAATTACTTTTAACTTGTTTAATGGCGTCTGTTAAAACCGTTAAGTTTCATTGTTAGAAAATAGAGAAAATCTGAAAAACGACATTCATAGGAGCTTGAGAAAAATATATCTGCAATAAAAATAAAAAATTAGCTCTGCAATACATTTTGTCGCCATAGCGTATGTATAGCTTTTCTATGAAACAACAGATATATTTTTTGCAGATGAAAAATTTCCACGCTATGGGCTCTAGGATCATGTGCTGAATTCATTATTTCAGTTTGCACGATGTTGCCTCTGCCAGCTTGTTTTGTTTGTTCGCCACGCACGATAATAGACGAGCCAACTTGCATAACACTGCCAGGTCATTATGCTGCCATTCACCTATCAGATACCCTTAAAATCGCTCCTAAAACCTATAAAATAGTATAAAATATCGAATGAGGTCAGTGAATCTGGCTGCTGTATGTCTCTCAGTGGCTACGTTACGCTTTCCGCGAGTGATCGGCTAAATATTTACCACGTGGTATTTACTATGAATGGATCAATTCTTCGATTCGAGGAACTGGAGGTAAACATTATTTTTTTATAGCTTCGGTAGGAAGTTCAGCATCAATTTGTTTTGCTGATGCTATAAAGATATAAGTCAACATATTCAATCAATCAACTCAGCCTATCGTAGTCCACTGCTCGACATAGACCTCCCCCAGACTGCACCATAACACCTTGACCTCTAAATTCCGCATCCAGTCCGTCCCATTCACCTTTTTAAAGTCTTCTGTCTATCCAGCTGGGTCTCTAGACACCTTTTTAGAGGATTGTATTATCAAATTTATGGATATGCAGAGATTAAACCTTGAAGACAGGGATGTAAACAGGAAGACTGTAAGCATATCTATCTATCTTCAGCCAGTAATCTACCTAAATGGCATTTCATAGTTGGCTTACTAAATTATCTCATGAATATTGCCAGAATCACCTTAGTGATAATGGGAATCAAAATCAAAGGTCATTTATTCAAACTATGCTGAGAGTCAGCACTTTTTGAACGTCAAAATTATATAAGACAGTCCCCCAAAACGCCCGCCCTTCACCAATTCCTAGTGCTTTAGCTGGGAAGATGAATTGGCGCAACAAACTCCCCAGCAGCACAGCTGTCTGTTAAGTTGGAGGAACTTGATTCTTTACAATACATAATAGCATATAATTAACATTAAAAAATAAATGAAAGTTAAATTAATAAAAATTTGAAAAAAAAAATGGTTTATACAGTCAAATAAAATAAATAATGATATGAAGTAACTCATATGACCTGTCACAATGTTTACGAGGACATCTGATCTCATAGAGATCTGATCTCACCAGAAGCAGTCTTGAAGGTACAAAATGTTGAGAACTAGCGTAACACTCGGTTGGAACGAAGATCCTGTTTTTATTTGGGTGGGAAATCATCAAATGACTTTTCCCGCTCTGGGTGGAGCAGTAGGGCGTGTCAGACTTTTACCCGCACCCGCGCCCCTGGCAGGAACGAAGATCCTTCAATGTATATTTTGTATTAAATAACAGGCACAATGAAATAAATTAGCAACTTTTGAGAGTAACTAAATGAAAAACAAATAACAATGCAAAAGTGTCGTAAAGCTCAAAATGTTGACACTTTTTTCAGTATAATAGCTCACATTGGATAAGTGTGCACAGTACAACGTGCGATAAGAACTTCATCCTACTTGTATTATAAATATGAAAGATTGTATCTTTAGATGTTTGGATGTTTGTTACTCAATCATGCAAACACGGATGAACGGATTTGGATGAAATTTAACACACAGATCGTATATAACCTATAATGACATTCGCTGACCTGCAAGAATACTTTCATCCTGGTATTAATTATTTATTAAAACTTAATGCACAAGTAAAAAATACTGTACAAAGCCGGCCTTAATGCCTGATTTTCTACCAGTCAACCTTAGGGTATTACGCTCCCGTGGGATAATTTCTGAATACCACGCAGGCGAAGCCGCTAGCAAAAGCTAGTTATAAATAAAGTCTGATTATTTTTACGTGTCGTTAAAACAAATGACGCTTTATTTTCGCCTCGTCTGGCAAAACTAAACCTGAAGATTTTCACTCAACCGATGGCCTTGACAAAAACCACGAGAAGCATAAAGCAGAAACTTCAACAAAGAAATTTAAGTGAACAAGTTTTCAGCACGAGAATAAAATTAAATCAATAAACTAGCGGAGTGGAGGAAGTACGCAGGAAAGTAAGCGGAGGAAGCATCGAAGATAAAATAAAAAAAATAAAGTTGAAGATTTTATCTAGAGAAATCGAAAGGGAAGAACTCTGTCTTGAAGACTTAGTAACGTTCACTGAAAATGAGGAAATTCATGTTTGAGAGTTTCCTCTGATCATCGTTCTGACCCCAGTAACTTCAATTTGGAAGTATGTTAATATGCTGCTGAGTTGGACTCCTTCAACAGGAACTAGGTATTCGCAGCTATAATTGGAGAGAAGTGGAACGTAGAGAGGGAATAAAGGGCATTTGCCTTGCAGTAGGATATCACAGGCTTTTAATAATCCCAAACCGTTCACACTGTCCCTATTGTCCTTTCATCTATTGCTCTAATACGAAAATCGCTCAAAAAAGGCTTAACATCCTATACATATATGCCTACGCATACACTTACAGAAAGCCACCATCCTTAACACCTGTCGCATCACCCGAAAGTTCTTGACTTCTTCAATACTGTCATCTACATTATCTGTCTAAATTTCGTCTGACATAGTTGGTCCCGACCCGTGTGTAAGGTTTCTTAACCTCTCTTAATGACCCAGACTGGAGCGGGCCAGGGCTGCCTTGAAGCGGCTCCTGCCTAATCTTGGGGCCAAACGCCTCCTGCCAGAGGCTCTACGCGGGAGTCGTGGGGTCCATGGCCCTATACGGGGCACTGGTGTGGGTGCCTACACTGAGGCGCCAACCAGCACGCCGGTCCAAGGCGTCCCATAGGGTCATGGCCATCTGGATAGCCCGGGGATACCGCACGATCTCCGGTAAGGCGGCGGGCCTCCTTGCCGGATTGCCGCCATTTGACCTGGAGGCAAATTTCCTCGCGCATACTTGAGAGTGACGCGAGGACGTCAAACGCCGGGGCGTAACTCCGCTGCAGCGGGAAATCACGGCACAGCGGACAGAGCTCCGGTGGGATCTCATGGCGACGTGGAGAGTGCGATTATCGCAACCCAATGCTGGGCACGCCACGATTGCGGCGGTAAGTCCCCTCTTTAAGGAGTGGCTTGAGAGGTGGCATGGCGACCTCAGCTTCCACCTGACGCAGGTCTCACCGGGCATGGTTGTTTCGGGAGGTTCCTGTTTCGGATAAGGCGGGAGGAAACGCCCGGGTGTTTCCATTGGGAAGATCGCTCTGAGGACACGGTGAAGCATACGATGGAGGTCAGCCCGGCTTGGGCGGAGCACCGCCGTGTCCTCGTGGAGGCGATTGGCGGCGGTGATCTCTCACGTCCGGCTCTGGTCCAGGCCATGTTACGGAGCGAGAGTGCATGGGTAGCCGTCGCTTCCTTCAGCGAAGCAGTGATGCTCGCAAAGAGGGAGGCGGCGCACATGAGGGAGAGACAGTACATGCACCCTCACGGCCGTAGCCTTCGCAGGAGACGCCCTGGGCGTCGGAAATCCCAGGCTGATTCCCGGCCACCGTAAGCGCGGGCTTGCGGACGGCGAGTCATGGGTAGCTCGCTGTTCGGTAAGGACCAAGCCCGGCAACGGCGCGTTGTGTTCCACGCGCGCCTCAAAGAGATGTCAGCACCAATTGATGGGGTCCGCAACGGCGGATGCCTGCCAGGGGTGCGGGTTGTTCGAAAGAGATACCGCGGCCCCTGGCACACAGGCAACTGAAGGAACACGGGTGGGTTTTAGTCAGTAAAAGTCTGACACGCCCTCCTGCTCCACCCAGAGCGGGAGAAGTTATGTGATGATTTCCCACCCAAAAAAGAAAAAACCTCTCTTAATGAAAATGAAAATGAGATGAATCATCAGCTGCCTACATACGAGAAGCAATTTCATGGAGTTATCTTAAGTATTGTCACCATCTGCCTAATCTTTTCCCAACGATGTTGGGGTCAGCATTCAGTCTAACCGGATGCAGCTGTGTTCCAGTATTTTACATAGAGCGACTGCCTATCTGACCTCCACAAGCCAGTTACTAGGTAACACGATACCCCTTGGTAAGACTGGAAGTCAGCGTGCTTTACGGGACATGGAGATCTTGCTATGTAAACATGGTCACCCATCCATGAACTTACCGCGGCAAGCGTAGCTTAATCTGACCGATTGACCGTGCGGCTGTAATTACTGAGCCACAAGCCCCTCCAATTTGAAATATCTAATGAGCTCTTCATGAAGCTTTTCGGAAGAAGTAGGGAAAGGAATACGGTCAAGCCATTTGGCCTTTCCACAACGTGCTCTACAATTCACTGTTTACTGAACCAACCACAAAAGTACTAAACGTCAATTAAAATTAACGAATCAGGCCACTACGATGCACATGGTGCAAAACACACAAACACCATGGATGGCCAAAGTTTACAAAACAAGTCAGATTGGAACTGACTACTAATTTATCACCATCAAATGCTTCGCTTACTTTATTATTAACATCTCTAAATTATGTTTTCACTGTTTTGTTTACGTAAACACCTTTTGTGTTTAGATTTTGACCTATTTTGTAACAGAATCTGAGACAAGCAAGGGTCTTCAAGAACCATCTTTAGTAAATTTTCCAATTACCCACTATGCCATAAAAAGTTGAAGAAGTTTCGACGTTGAATTTTTCTATCGGTAACATTTTATCATTAAATAGAGACACGCCCCTACTACACAGGGTTTATGTAACTTGACAAGACATGGAGATTTCTTTACTAGGTGCAAGTTTTATTATTATGTATTAAGCTTAAACCTTCCGGAATAGCATAATCAACCCATAATTTATTTATTTATTTATTTATTGTTCAGAAAGCTTACAGTCTAATATCTACTTAACTAATATACATTTAGCGCTTACAGTTGCCATTTACAAGCTTCCACAATAATGTTCCCGGTGCTGGGACACAGGCCTCCTCTCTGTGAGCCCTAGGCCGTGTTCCAACACGGAGCCACTGCGCCACTAGTGCGGGTTGGTAGAAGTCACATGTCTTCGATTTTAAGTCATGCCGGTTTCCTCACGATGTTTTTCTTCACCGTTTTTGAGAGTAGTGGTGATGGAGTAATTTACAAAAAGTAAAGCACCTTTCAGGGTCCAAACCCACGACTTGTAAGTCACGATCGATACCACTGAGCTTTCTGGAAAAAATTCTCTAAATGATGATGAAAACCACATCAAAACTCATTGCATAGTTAAGGGAAATCTAGTCGCGGGCTCGAACTCATTGGGCATAGCTAAAAAGCACGTTATCTCAGCAGGCATCATGTCTGACAGAGGTAGTATCAACGATGAGCAGTTATTTAGACGCTAGTCTACACGCACAATGTTATTGAGTGAAATGCCGGATCATTTATAGTAAAACGGGCGCGTAAAAAAATAAGAAAAGTCCTTCGGAAGATCGCCTTTTATGAAAAAAAAAACCACTGAATAAATCAATGACCAATAAAGTTTATTGAATTTTTCGATAATTAAGTTTTGTCAGTACCGACTGGGTTTTTGAAGATTTTATACTTCTTGTATTACTTAAACACGCCGAAAGTTAGGTTAAATTAGCAAGACTAACGAATCTTTGTTGGCTCCTCACTTATAAATGGCATTTTATTTTAGTATTCTTTTTCGGCACAGATAATATTAATAATGAGACAAAACCATACAATGTTTAATTTTTTATGTACATTGTCAAACAGTGGAGTAATAATCTCCTGAAGTTTGGATGGAAAAATTTCGACTAGATTCACCTTAAGAAAAGCAACGCGGTGACACGAACATACAAGTGGCTTAAATGTATGATATGCCTAGAAAATAAATATTATCCTTCGCTGTTCCTTTTCCTTTTAAGGTTTTCAATTAATTGATTTAAAAGAGCACTCTTATAAAAAGGAATCAGTTAATTTCATCTAAAACAACTTTTAGAATATATTTTCGCGGCATGTTTTTCGTCCCCATTAATTTGTGTTATGTCGACATTCAAAATTACATTAATTTTGTTTTCGCTTACTAGCTCTGTCTTCTTTCGTCATCTAGTTTAGGTGGGCCACCTTGCAGATAGGAAAAACGGGATAATATGCTAAATTATAGAGTAACGATATCGCCACATGAGTAACTAAAGTGATATCGCCAAGCAAACTGTAACCATGAATTCTGCACGTGATTCTAGTAGAAATTTTGTCGTTTCATAAAAATATCTACTGTTTCGTAGATAAGTCCAATACCTATGTGGTTAAAAATGAATGAAACAGCACATTTTATTTTTAATCACTGACCTAAAAATTCAACGGTGGGTCTAGGAATCATGTGCCCTACCACCCTGTATGTGGTAATCGATGATCATAGACGTATGGCTGAGTGTTATAATTTATCCTGTTTCGAATAACTGTATGTACTGTGGGTGGACCTTTAAGTAATAAATAAACTGTTAAAGATCATTTTCTGTAGTTTAGTTGAGTCTAACTTTAAGCAAGATTGTTAAAAAGTAAATTACAATGCGCCCAGTAAAATGGTTAAATTTTCTCTTACACATTGGGGAGTACCTATCTAAAATCCACAGAATGTATAACGCAATAAATAAAATGATAGATGCTCTGATCCACATAGTTATTATAAAAAAGAAAGTCAGCATACTTGAAAAAACAACACATAAGTGAATATTGGCAAAATATTGATCACGGACTTCCCCAATAAATCAATACATCCAGTAAATCTATAATCATTATAATTATGAAATGAATAACAGAGCTACAAAATCAATTAGTTACCTACTAAAATAAATTAGCACAGACACTAGCATATTTCCGAAACACAATTTTAATGGGACAGTCCACGTTAAAATTCAAAGATGGTGGCAGGAGTCTACGCCCACATAGCTCGGACTTGGCTGAGGAAACATAAATATTGCTGAAACAGTCATAGGTGTGTCAGAATATTGTCACTAGTGCGATTTTTCGTTGCGTTTTTGTTTTATAAATAAACTTTTTTCAGATTTTTATTGCGTTTTTATACGAAGTAATGCGTAGCTAATCGAAATAAGAAACTGTTCATTTTTTTATGTTTTTTTTTTGCATTTTCACACTCTCCTCTTGATGCTTTTTGCATACCAAAACATTAAAAAAAATCCATGAATTTTTCATCTTAAACAAGGAACTGCGTTCTCTTAAAATATTTTTTTTCTCTTTTGCCAAACCCAATTTTCTTCACCATAAAATTAATACATGCCTTGACAACGATTCATTACATTATAATCAGTCAATCTTTATTACTGCGCATCTGTTACAGATTTGAATATAATAACAAGAACTTACTAAGAATTCATCAAAAGATAATCCCAAGCTTAGGAAGTTGGTCGCCCCAAGTAGGGACGAAAAAATATGAATTGTTTAAAATAAAAGGTTGATTTACTGAATACAATTCTTAAATTCATTGACAGATAGTGCACAGCCTAAACTCAGATCTAGAACCATACAATTTTTCACAAGAGTTCCTTAGTTTAGTTGGTGAGCAAGGATTTTTGAGCTGAGGAAGGATTTTTGAAAAGTTAAGTTTCTCATAATTAGGTGAACTATGTATGTTTTTTTGAGAGATAAATAATAATTTTCCGATTGCGAAATCCCATCATGCACATAGCTAGTGGAAAATATCTAAATCGATAAATGTAAATACATGCACGATGCTTCTCAATTTATTATTCCAATTTCATCGCTTTTTATTTCGGTGTCTCCTACCTAAAGTTTTTCCAGTGAATAAATCTAGTTCTTACACTTGTAAAAATAAAATTATGATAGATCTAGCACCTACGTACCTTATTAATTTAAATTATAATAAATCTAATAATTCCTAAACTACGCATAAATCTCTTACGCTCCACTATAACAACTAAATTAATAAAACTTTTTATTTTTAATGACGGGAAACGTCTACGCGTAAATTCCTGCGTTGTAATAAAACTTATGGTTGTATAAAACGAAAATATTCTAAAAAACTTTTATTGAGACACGTATTATTTTATTAGAACCATTTTAAAGTGGCCGAAGAAAATTAGGGTTAGGAAAATATAGGTATTCGTACTACTTTCTTGGTAAGACGCTTTTTTAAATAATTTAATGATTGAATTCGTGTTTTACAATCTTTACTGTTATTTAATTTGTACTTTGGACATTTCGATTTATTACCTAGGTAACTTAGATAATTACAAAAAAAAATTGTCTGAGGAAAATGAGAAAACAGTTAAAATATGTGCTGTGTATTAAAAACAAGGCACGAAATTACAATGATAATTTAATCACTTCCACGTTCATAATTTCAGTATTTTTTTTTTTCCAAGTTCGGAAAAAAACATCGGAAACATCCGTATGGTGCCGGACCTAAAGAATAACACCATCCTATTTCTTCCCGTGGGTGTTATAGAAGGCGACTAAGTGACTTACTAGAGAATGGGCAGAAGCGTTCTATATGCATTTACCATCATACTGCGATCGCCAACCCGCCTGCCAAGCGTGACGATTATGGCAAACCCCCCCATTTTTTGTAGGAGGCCTATGTCCAGCAGTGGACGTCTATCGGCTGAAATGATGATGATGAAGTTTGGAAAGCATTGTTTTCAGCTACCTCGTTGTTCTAGTGGTCGCAAGCGCTACGTGAGCATAAAAATAACCCCGCGTAATATGGCTGTACTATAGGTACGCGTCTGTCTTACCCTTCAGGGTTTACAGGCATGATGTTTTACTATGTTTTCATAGACTTATTAAATGTCCATTTAGATTGATTTATCAAGTCTAAGATTTACACTGGAGACTGATTAAAACCCGAATGCATGCAATAAACCTCCTTATTGACACATGGTATTTATTATTGGAATCCAACTTACACCACCCAAATGATTCGTGGCAGTCTGTTAGACTTATAATTGAAACCAGCTGGTATTGGAACCAAGTCCCGTCTGGTCAGGGATCCTTTGAACCGTATTAATTGTGTTGACATTGATTAATTAATCAGCTTAAACTGGTGAAATTCGCAGCCACCCATTGTCTCTCTTATTATTTACAGACAAAAGAGGATTTCGCTGTTGAAAATTTGAGTCTTTTAATATTTCTGTTAAGTCTACTTACTCAAAAATTATATTTTCATGGACTTAAAAAAGGAAGACTCTCAATTTGATGTAGTTATTTAAAGTAATCTTTCCAACTCACTGTTCTTTTTTACAGAGGAGATGAGGGGCTTGTGGCTAAGAAATAACAGCCGTACAGGTTAAGCTATGCTTGCCGCGGCTGGTGTATGGATGGATAACCATACCAACACCCCTGCGTGCCTCGGAAAGTACGTTAAGCCGTTGGTCCCGGCTGTCATTCGTGGATCTTTGACAGTCGTTACGAGTCGTCAGAAGCCTGAAATTCTGACAACCAGTCTTACCAAGGGGTGTCGATCAGATAGGCAGTCGCTCCATGTGAAATACTGGTATTCAGCTGCATCTGGTTAGACTGGAAGCCGACCCCAACATTGATGGGAATACGCTAGACAGATGATGATATTAGTTTTTAGAGAATGACTACAGGTTCACAGCAAGCTGTTTCACCGTCATTGCCTTGAGTATTTTTTCGTTATTTACAACGTTCTCAAAGCCTATATTTTTCATACTTTCTTTTTCAAACATTTAGGCTTATTTCGTAGCCGAGCATCTGAGAGTTTGATTTAGCAAATCTACGAAGGACAACAAAAGAAATCTGACTCACTTAGTCTTACTTTTTCCTCCAACTTATTACCTGACTGACTTTTTGATCTAGAGGTAACAAGCTCTACTGCTGACAATGTAGTCCTTAGTTCGATTCCCGGGTCGGGCAAAATGTTTTTGGGTTTTTCCATCCGGAATTTTGGATTTGTGCCTGGTTGATGGCAATAAGCTCACCCCCTATTATGGCGAAATGTGTGTTGTACTATAGGTATCTATATAATCTGCCTTACCTATCGGGGAATACAAGCGTGATAGTGTTATTACGCGACTAAAATTAATTAGGTCCGAGGTACATAATCTCGGATATTTTTTCAGTTTTTCAGTAACCTACGCAATCATTGCGTGTATATTTTATGCATAAATCGTTCTCGGTTGTTTATCTGTTAGGGACGTAACGCAAGATCGGCACGCCGACATTTGGCTAGACGAGCATTCGAGGTCATCGTCTCTTGGCGGGTAGGGTCGGGAAAACAGTTTTCTTTGAAGAAATAAATACTCAACCGACCTGAAAAAGGCTTAGCTTTAGAAATTAATAAAAAAGTAACTCTTTAATTTGCTGCATTCATTTTATGGCAAGCGACATGCTTATCTTTCCCCGTTTGATCAAAGTAAAATGCATTATTTTATCGCAATAAAATGAAAATGCTGTAGTGTAGTGAATTGTGTCTAAGGATTTTAAGGTACCCGTCAATATTAACGGATTTTATCTTGATGAATGTGATTGTAATTGCTGTAAAATGTATAGGTATCTATATTAATATTATAAAGACTTGTTTGTATTTTCGGGGCAATACTTGAAACTACCAATCGAATTTGAAGCGACTGCTTGAGGAAGGTTATAGGCTATTTAACCTCACGGTACGACTCTTATGACCTGAGCAAAAAGAAAAAAGTCGGGAAAAACGCTAAGTGAAAAGATGTAATAGCGTAGGTAGGCGATGCGATGCGATGCGATTCGGTGGGTTGGGGGCCAAGATTTCACGCAGATAAAGTTCCAGGCAAAGTGCTAGTACGTTAACAAAAGGAGGCGTATCTTCGTAAATATACACCATGATCATTTTTAAATGGAAAACCTTCCCAATAATTAGTTAAAATTACGCTTTTTACTCTAGAGCAGTGGTGGCCCAGTGGTAACGACCGCGACTTACGAGTTGTAGGTCGTAGGTTTGAACCCAGACTAGCGCTTAACTTTGTGTAAATAACTTCTTCACCACTGCTCTCAAAACGGTGAAAAAATACATCGTGAGGAAACTATTCTAGAACCAAAAATTCCAAGATATCAACCCGCACTGGGCCCGCGTGGTGGATTACGGCCCACTCCCTCTCACAGAGAGGAGGCCTGTGTCCCAGCAGTGGGAACGTTATAGACTGATTATAATGACGCTTTCTACTACATTATCCTGTAAGCTCGAATCTAACACATACCAAATCACGCTAATTTACCACCAACGCGAGTAATAAACGTACCTATGACGTCAACAAAATCTAGGCTGAACTAAATTTCTTCTGCCGACCGTACTACTTTGGTACACACATATAAATTTTCACCACTACAACTTTCAATGCTGGCGCTTAGCCAAGAACTCCTGTACTTATCTGTGATTCGCTTTTATATTCGAGTTCTATAGGAAAATATATCATTGTGTTCGACGTTTTCAAGCAATTAATGTAATAATGAAACATATGATCAGAATCAGCAATTTTTTTATTAAATTTATTTATTTAAAAAATTGTCAGGATAAAATGCCTAAATTAGGCATTTTATCCTGACAATTTTTAATTTCTAATGGTTTATTTACATATTTTCTCTGATGATTTTAATTAAGATTTCTATGACAGTATGGGTCATAATAATATTATGGTGAAATTGTTACGCCGTTTGATATTATTTTAGAAATCCCATATATTGTTATGTTATTCACCCATAAGGCCATCAATATGTTTCAAGCACCATTTAAATCTCACTGCGTGTAAGGATTCTATCTTGTTTTTACGAAAAAACCAAGATGCATAAATCTTAGAATAATACTAACGAACTACACAGCTTTCGAAGAAAATGCGTCCCAAATGAGAATGTTTAAAATCTCAAGCGTTCCTTGAATTGTCTGCGAAGCTCAGAAGTGTTTGAGTGGCAGCATGGAACTATGAGTGCTGAGATGCACTAATTTAAATTGGATAACATTCTTCTGTTCGTATGCTAGCTTGTAAGTGTTTTATTTGAATCTGTATTGCTGCTTATAAGATCCTGAAAAGGTAGTGATGATAATTTGGTAAAACATGGTTTAAATGCATTAGCAGTTTATTTTTTTTTACAGACGTGCCAACTTGTCCAAATCTGCTCTGTGCCAGCTGCGGCTTAAAAGACTAATTTTGTTTTTGTTTTCTTCATTTATGTAAGTACATTAAAACGGTAAGTCTTGATACAGTCACCATAAGAGATTAGTAGCCAAGGTCGTCGGATATTTTCGAAGTATAGTAAGAAACCGATGGCTGTTTTCGAATACAAATTTATTTTAATTTATAGACACCAAAAACTTCATTAGGTTTCTTACATCGGTTTAAAGACATTTATTTCTCAAAAAAAGGAACGTTACAGTTCACTTAACAATATTAAGAACCGAAAGATTATAATTAAAAGTTAGTGCGATTCTCCGTGTTCACAAAAAAAAATTAGGAGTTCAAGGCGACAATCGGTATTGTTAGTGTTGTTTTCTAACATATTCTTCTAGGGCTTTTTTAAATATATACATGGTGTGACTATTGGTTACATCACCAGGTAGTTTATTATACAGTTTGCTTAATACTTAACTTCAACTATATTCGGCGAAGCTGGTTACTTATCTGTTATGGTCTCTGTTTCTTTTGGTGTACACAAGTGGAAGAATGCTGTACCTAATGTAGCAATCCAGGCAGCTGCATAAGAAATGAACCTGCCTGAACTGAATATTTACATCGACTGCATTTTGAGATACAATTTAGCAGTACCTAATACAGTCTTGAAGAAACAAGTTGTTCCCTAGATTACTTTCCCAAGCATGATAGTGGCTATATTCTCTCACTTCCATTCCTAGTAGCAATTAGGGATGTTCCGATCAAACAAACAAACATATTCTTAGTACACAAACTACTCAGTACTTTGTTTATCATTAAGGCTCCCGCAGACAGGCGCAACGAGATCTTGCGTCGCGATTTTATTAGAACAATTTCCATTAAGTTTTCATAGAGATTGTTCTAATAAACTCACGTGGCGTTGTCTCGTCGCGCCTGTCTGCGGGAGCCTGTAGTCAGTAATCTTTGAACCCCATACATAACAGTGCCAACGTCACGGATAACAAGAACTTCTGGTACGTGATTTATTTTGTTCGGAGCTCTCTTCGATTTGTAAACGATGAATTTGATGACGTAATAACCTCCTCTTATATACAACGTCTTGTTCTGAAACACTATTAGCGTTGATACCACTAAAGACTAAAATAAATGTCTGTTCCTGAACCAGTTGCCTCAATAATTCTTCAATTTCGGAATCTTTTGGTTACTAACTGTTAGTTAGAAGTAGTAAGAGATATTACTATTTTCAAAGAAAAACTACACTTTATTCAACGGTTGGTTTAATCATAACCCTCAAGGCTAGCCATAATCCTGCTGTATGGCAAAGGAACTTCTCCAACCAATTTTAGTTTATTATTTTCCTTCTCTCTTTCTCACACGGAGAATGCGTGAGTGTTGAAATGAAATGTTTATTTATGTGAGTAGATCTTAACAGACACTTTTACACGTCAATATTTTGTTGGTCAATATTTTAAAAACTATATGGCGTCGGGATTTCCTAGCTGACTGTTCCCTGAAAAGAAAAGCCGAAACAAACTCAGAAGTCATGGTCTCTTTTAAAGTCCAAACATTATATAATTTGAATTTTATGTGAGTCTAACAATGCAGGGCAATGTCTGGAAGGGCCTTTTGAAGAAAGAGCCATTGCAGCTGTGAGCTGACCTGTCCCAACAGACGGCATGTATGTATCAGTCACCGTGTAGCTCAACCCTATTTTAGGGAGCTCAACGTCCCGTCACAAGATGCTACTAGATTTGCAGGACATTTGCGTAGGCCATTTACAAAATACTCAAAACCACCAGACGAGTTATAAAGTCATGTGTTTAATCTAGCCTGCATAGTAGCGTGTCGATTACGCTTTCTCGCTGTGTATTTGCAATATTCACAGAAAAACTTCGTGGCCTAACGTTGTCTTCGATCAATGTATTTACACCTTCTACTTGTCAACTTTGTCCACGTAAAACGAAAAATTCAAGCATAACTTGTTAACAGAACATTAAAACAATATTTATCCATAAATTTTTCGTGACACGAAATTCGTAGTAAGACAGGCCGCCTGTTGCTCCTGGACTATTGCCAACAGAACGCTGTGTGGTTCTTCACGACGGCTTGCTCCACTAGATAATGTCGTCTATAAAATTTTGGACATGTTTTAGAGTGTTTAAATCTTCTGCATAGGCTTGTAGCCATCGGTTTCTAACTGGTTATGAATTGGTTTGTTCTACTTTCCTGTCGTTTAGGACTGGTTGACGATTTTGTTTGGACTAGAGAAGCTAAGCTATGAATATCTAGCCGCAATCTTTAAACAAAATTGCAAAATGCTTCAAGCCTGTGCAAAAACTGCGCTACATTTTGTTCCAAATCATAAAGAATTTTTTAAAACAGTAATTTTTAATCGACTTAAAAAAAGAGAAGGTTCTCAATTCGGTTGTTTTTTTTTTAATGTTTGCTACCAGAGAACTCTGCCATATATTTAAAATAAAATGGTTTCAAAGGGTAAAGGTACTTGCCGTGTCTCATATAAATTTGGTCAACTTCTGATTTGTGGTTTTTGAGTTAGTTCCGATAATAGATATGTTTTCGTTTTTAAATAACCATTTTTTCTCTAACAGATCCATCGATAGATTTAATGATGATACCTGAAATATAAAATCGCAGAATTTCAATACATATTTTTATGAGTAAAAGTGAACGCTTTTCGATAGGCTATGATTCGTTGACTTTTAGAACACCCACGTCCCACAGATAGGTATGGATACGGCTATTTATATCTACTCCTCCACACCATAATTTGCATGACCTTAATCCTTACTATAATATTGTAAATGCGTGTCTATCTGTCTGTTTGTTACGCTTTCACACCTAAACCGCTGAACCGATCGTCATGAAATTTGGCAGAGATATAGCCCGGGGTATGGAGAGAGACATAGGCTACTTTTACTACGGAAACCGACATCCATGCGGGTGGGGCCGCGGGCAAAAGTTAGTTTTAAATAATAATCAAAATTATACACGATGACGTTCTTGGTATCTTCGTGTTACTTTTAACACAGTTTTTTTTAGATCAGCCGAAAGATCTCCTCTGCTGGACAAAACGGTGCCATAATCGCCACGCTTGGCAGGCAGGTTGGCGATCGCAGTATGGTGGTAAAATGCATAGAGAACGCTGCTGCCCGTTCTATAGTTAGTCCCTTAGTCGCCTTCTACGACATCCACGGGAAGAAATGGGATGGTGCTATTCTTTTACGTTACCTGTGAAGTGACCTATATTTATGTAAGTCACTTTAACAGTTACGGTTACTGCAAGGGTTGATGAAAATCTTTATTAGTTACTTTTTTTTTTCTTTATTATTCCGGTGGTGGCCCAATTGTAATGGCCCCGCGTTACAAGTTGTACGTCGTCGTACTCACAAAACTGTTAAGGAAAACATCGTGAGGAAACCGGCATATCCGAGAACCAAAAATTCAAAGGCATGTGACCAACCCGTACTTGGTCCGCGTGGTGGATTACGACCCACTCCCTCTCAAAAAGAGGGGAGGCCTATGTCCCAGTAGTCGGAATATTATTGGCTGATTATGTGTTATTCCAATTAATAATCTTTTTGTATGCACGTCTTTCAACCAAATGTAACAATGAAAAAGTGATGTAGGCTGCAGAATATTATAAACTAGATACGTTACGTTAGGACTCATGCGTTGAGGTGTAAGGTCGACCTGAACTCATTCAGGCAGCTGACGGCGATGGCCTGATTTCACTGCATAATACAGTAGAATACTCTTTATTATATTTCATACAAATTGTTTAATGGCTGACAGATTTTTCATTTAAAATTATCATCGTTTTGCTGGCTTTAAGGTTGTCCTATTGCAAAATAAACGGCCTCTTCTCATACTGAAAACAAAAGCGCATCGATCACCATTCACTTAATTCGTAATTATACAAGGTGTAATTTTAATCACCGTTAACCTCATAAGGGGTCATTGTACTAATCATTATGAGCAACTTTTACTATGAGCCCTAACCTGAAATCACGAAAATAAAATCAGCTGTTCCTTACATTTTGACGAGTTATGCGAACATAAATGTAGGGAACAGCTGATTTTATTTTCGTGATTTCAGGTTTGGTCCCATAGTAAAAGTTGTTCATAATGATGAGTACAATGACCCCTTATGAGGTTAACGGTGATTAAAATTACACCTTGTATTAGCGTAACCCAAAGTTAAACTCTGACTATAGCCGATAGCCACTTACGACACCCACGTGAACTAATTTATAGACTCCTACTCACGTCTAAGGGTAGTCAAAATAATAATCGTTCATATTCAGGCGCAGATACTTGTTGCTTTAATAAATAAGTAAGTTTGGTGTGAACATTGAACGTGTACCTATCGGTAGGTACATCAATCATCCACGGTTGAGTACTTCTCGTGATGTATCGGTGCCTTTTGTATAGCATTATCATATTGAATAACTAATTGAATATGCGAGAACGTATACTTGGTGTACTGAGGGTTCTTCAAGATTTGGTAAGGAAATCAGTGCGTCTGTTTTGTTATATTTGATCTTTCTATGTTAATGAAGTAGCAAAATCAACTCATAACGTTCCCGCTGCTGAGACACAAGCCCCCTCTGTGAGTGGAAATGGGCTGTAATCTACCTCCTGGCCCAATGCGGGTTGGTAGATGTCACATGTCTTCGAATTTTCTAGGACATGTTAATGAAGTATTCATTGTTTATTGATCTCTCGACTGTTTGCACGGTTTCTAGTATTTACATACGTACACCGTGCGATCAGCAAACTTAAATATTGTTTGTTATACTTTAACATAGGCAACTTAGAATGTTCCAACCGGTCGGACACAAGCTTTCTGTGTAAAGGAGCGGGTAATCTACAATTCGGGCCCAGTGTGTGTTGGTAGATGTAGCATGTCTTCGATTTTTTTAATTCTAGGACATGTTGGCTACCTCACGACGTTTTTCTTCACCGTTTTAAGAGCAGTGGTGATGAAATTAAATACACAAAGTAAATTACCTGCCTGGGTTCGAACTCACGACCTACAGCTCGCAAGTAGTAACCGATACCACTGGGCCACCACTGCACACATTTGCATCTGATGAGATTCTTCAGGAAAATCTTATGTTCTTGGAAATAATGGCCTATCGAGCATACGAGTATGTCCTAGAAATCTTTTAGCAAATAGTAACCTGACAACAAGCGTAGTACTAAACAGAAAAAAGACGTTTAAATGGTATTTTTTTCTGGGTGGGAAATCATCAAATGACTTCTCCCGCTCTGGATGGAACAAGAGGGCATGTCAGACTTTTACTGACTGAAACCCACCCGTGTTCCCTCAGTTGCCCGTGTGCCAGGGGCCGCGGTATCTCTTTCGAACAACCCGCACCTCTGGCAGACGTTTAAATGGTTAGGGCCGCGGTAGAATGCTAATCTTTCTACCAGCATCGTGCCAAGATACGCCAATAACCCTATCCCATTTAATTTTCCCATGAGACCTTGTGGAAATCCCGGCCTAGATAATAACAGTTGGAACAGTTACTTTCAATACAAATATTCAATGAATGAAGTTTATTATTGCCCCAGTTTCAATTAGAACGAATGTAGTAATTGTTAATTACAACACGAATGAGAATTTTTGTTGGAGTTTCTAAATTAATATTGGTTTTAAAAGTGTGGGCAGTGTTCGAAGCTTTCGTTATTTTTTTCTGCTGTGAAAATAGTGAAGGGAAAAATCGTGAGGAAGCCAGCATTTCCTAGAACCAAAAATTCGGAGACATGTGACATGTACCATTCCGCACTGAGCTCGCGTGGTAGATTACGACCCACTCTCTCTCGAAGAGAGGAGACCTGTGTCAGCAGAGGGAGGGAGAGGGGGGGAGAGAGGGAGGCTGATTATGTATTTATTTATACAAAAAAATACAAAATAGTTTATTTCTTTAACAAATTTATGTACTACATAGCTAGTGATAGAAGTATCCTTTTAAGCAAATAAATGCCTGTATTAGGATACTCCACTCTTCCGCAACTTAGATTAGCGTAATGTACATTCAAAAACAAAAGTTATGCCAGTATTAACTATTCACAATTATATAATTTTATAATTTTAAAGAAGCAAATTAAAAAAAAAGCAAAGAATTACAGAAGACTGATATTTTACATAAGATTATTTAAATGAGTGTGCATTTTGTGTAAGTTGTATGTGAGTTGGGTGGGTATGCGTGATATGTGTGTGTGGGGTGTATGCGTGGTGTGTAAGTGTACATATTGTATGTATATGTGAGTAAGTGTACGCGTGACTGAGTGACTTATGATGTGGTCTGCAGGAGGGCCTCTGTGTCCTCATATGCGAGTGGTTTTATCCATTTAATTATCAACTTCAGCTGCTTCTTTCGCATCTTAGGGGACACAAGACCACGTTGAGAGTTGAAAATCAAACAGTGTATTTTATCGACCAGCTAGGATGCACTATGTTGAATTCTGAACGCTCAGTTCACCACCGAGAATTGAAAGTGCAGTGCGCGATAAAATCCCGTCGCGATATATCTACGTCTTTACAAACGTGGTCTAACCCTACAAAAATCCTATTTCCTACTTTCCTACTACCTATTATTATGAATGTGAAAGTTTGTGAAGATGTTTGGATGTTTGTTACTCAATCACATAAATACGGCTGAACGGATTTGGATGGAATTAGGCACTTTATAACCTGGATTAACAAATAAGATACTTTTTATCCCGGTAGCGTTCTACCGTTCCCGTGGGATAATTTACGAGCTGCACGCGGGCGAAGCTGCTAGCAATAGCTAGTAATGCAATAAATGCATAAATCTGCCCCAGCCAAATCTGAACTCAAACTACTACCAATGTATCCTTTTAGTCGAAAATTAGGGGACAATGGAGCATTTTGTTTTCCGTAATTTCAACCAGTTTTTTGTTCCAGTTATTTATATAGATAAACACAGGTCATAAGCTTATTATAAGATAAAATGGGTGTTTTGCGCATTTTCTGTGATTTCCATCAGTTTTTTGTTGCGCATATTAGATAAAAACAGATCACAAGTTTATTATAAGATAAAATGGGTGCGTTGCAATATTGCGATGTATGACAATGCCATAGCTCACGGAAAAGCAACACATTTTTCTCTTTCATTTCTCCATTCACAAGCATTTAGTGTCTGGCCGTTTTCCAGCATTTCATGCGAAAGTTATGACATACGTTTTTCACGAAATGCAAACTATTATGCCTATATGTTATGTAGATATCTTCTTCTTGGCTATGCTGCCGCAACCGCAATCAAAGTTTTATTACTTTGTGGTTTTCAAAACATTTATATGGATGCGTCCGCGCCGATTGACGCATTCAAAGATCCGAATACCATTTCGAGACTTATAAGTATAACTGTTCAGATACCTACCTACGCTAGGGATTTGAGCATTATATTTTGTATTTGTGCAGCTTACTTTTTAACCGACTTCAAAACAAGGAGGAGGTGCTCTATTCGGTTGTATTCATTTTAATTTAACCGATTTGAAAAATTCTTCTATGTCTGAAAGGATATACTTATAGAGTGGTCCCTTATCAATTTGGTCAAGTTCTAATTAGCAGTTATTGAGTAAGCTTCAATAATAGATACGTATTTTTATTCCACTTATGTTAAAGATGTTATATTATTATTTTCTTCCTACCATTGTAATTCACTTAGCAAGCGAAAGTATACAAAGTGTGTGGTAGGTACCACTGCTAAAAAGTGAAAAATAAAAGTTTATTTAAAAAATAAACAACCGACTTCCAAACAAAACACAACAAAGTGAAAAATAACGGAAGTCGACGTCTTTGGCTTTGTATTTTCATTTTTTTTTGGCTTCCGAAACTAAAGTTGTTTTACACTTTGTAGTGTTTTTTTTTTGGAATTCGTTTGTTTTATTTTTAAACATTTAGTTCTACCTATTCGTCAACTCGCTGCAATGTGGGACCTACGCGTCCAGCAAGTTACGTCATAATCCACACATGATTGAAAGTAGAAATTCTGCACATAAAACGTAAACTGGAACCTCTGAAGGCGATCATACACCTTGTTAATTTCAACATAGGATTATATTTCTTCCCCCCCCCCTCCCTCCACCCACCTAGTCATTAACTACGTCCTCCTGAAACCCGTAACTAACGCCCATCATCTATCTAACACACAACGGCAATCAGTTTCATGGTCCAACCGCAATAAAACCTCTTTTATACATCATGAAAAACATGTAACCGGCGCGGCGGGCTGCGCGTACGCCTCTGACGCATATCAAAGATGCGCGACGCCATTTCTTTTCCACTGTGCGCTCCCAATTTGGCTCGTGGCCAAAGACGCCGCCTGGCGTTCGGCCAATACACCAAATCACCCCCTCTTGACGCTTAGCGGGAGAGCTTTCGATAGTGATGGCGAAAATCTGTTGATTGCTGAAAATTCGATAACTTTTTCCATGTTTGTGTCATTTTTGACAGATTTTAATCAAAACCTGTTAAAAAATTACCATTCTTGCGGCATATCAAAAAAACTCCTTTAATATGCTTTGCATTCAAGAAAGCGAATTCTATCTACAATTTAATTAACATAATTACAATAAATACTCGTGCACAAGATAAACTCCAGATGTCCAATAATATCGAAGCGCTAACTAATTAACGTAAACAAGGGACACGTGCGATATTACCCTCATTCTACGAACGTGATGATAGATAAATACTTACTTTGCAGGGGGGCTTTTCACCCATAATTCGCAAAATTTTTAATAACTTTCCGAGTAATAATTCAAGACTCTTCTTCTCTTTGAATCGATAGTAATTATCCTTTTTGAAAGTACGTACTTTAACCCCTTTGTTCTAGCCGTATCAAATTTTGAATATTGGAATATTCGTTTTCGACTCGATTCGATAATCGAATCTCATCTCGCGTCCCGTTAACAGCCGAAGCTTACGCGATCAACAACCTAAGGACATAGTTGAAACACATTCCTATCTCATTGGTGTAGACTTTACGACTGATACCGAGTCGATTCAACAAGCAGAGGTTTGATGCCATCATAACAGATTTATTGCTATTCATTTGGGTTGAACTCAATGGAACATCCACTTATTTCTTGAAGTGTTTTGGTTTTGGACGTCCGTTGTTTTTTGACACACGTAACAAACATCACGTATTCTCCGCAGGATTAGGCAGAGGTCTACCTATAGTACCTACACCCACATTTCGCCTGTCATGTTTCGGGGGGAGGCCTATTGCCATCAACGGGGCATAAATTCAGACTCCGAGCAACTGAAAAAAAAAACAGTTTTAATTTTTTAAGGGATTTTCCTTTCGTTTTCTAATTTCATTTATTAAGGTTCCGAATACTTTCAGTGGTTTCGGATTTTGTTTTTTCGTCAAAGTTGAGTAACTAGTACATATAATATTTATGTGCTATTTAAAATGCACTTATTAGTGCATAAAAGAAACTGTTAAAGACCAAGGCTCGTTTAGTGTTTATGTAGAATCAGACCGAATGCAACCTCGTCAGAGGCACTGATGAAAAATTGCATATTTTATTTTTAATTCAACTTTGATTTATTTCCTTCCCACTTCTAACCTACCAGGCGCTATTTATAGTTTACGTATATGCTTTTAGATAAATTCTAAAGTCAAAAACATACAATTTTGTCTTAATAGTTACGTAAGACCGTCACATGAAGAAAACATTGAAAATTATTGTAGAATGCATAATCCTGAAGATATGAAATAATTTTTTAAAGAAATAAAACATAGGAAGAAGACTAATATTTTATATGAATCACATTAAATGACGCAAACCATCATGACATCATTGGCTCTCTATATCATACAAAGAAATAGGAATTGGAGTATTTTTTCAATGACGTTCACTAATGTTCATTTGAGTTGCCTCGTTGTGCCATTAACACAATTTCTCGGAGCAATTCTGAAAGCTATTTGATTGGTTTAGATGTAAAATTACGTGGTTGAAGAATTCCGGCACTTGCTGAAATAATTCCGTGTGTACACACGCACACTTTAGACTAGTTACTTCGTTTCTGGGGTTTGTCTTTAAATGGACACTGTTCTGATTAATCTTCTCAGTCAATCAAGCTTGCTATCGTCAGTTAACTATATAACTTTTTGGAACGCAGTAGTGACCCAGTTGTAGGTTGTAGGTTTGAACCTAGGTAAGCGCGTTACTGTGTAAGTTATTTTATTACCGCTGCTCTCAAAATGGTGACGAAAATCATCGTGAGGAAACTGTCATATCCTAGAACCAAAAATTCGAAGCACCGCGCACTTATCCAGCGTAGTAGATTACAACCCACTGTCTTTCATCAAGAGGAGGCCTGTGTCTCAGCAGTATAGGCTGATTATTCTATGCGATATAATTTTATTTATGAGCTAAGTTTGCCAAGCAGATTCACTTCAAATCCGAGATAACTTCTTGTCTCTATAGTTCCTAAAGAGAAGTAGTTGGGTACCTACCTACTTGCACCAAGCAACCCTATTGCTGTAGCAGTTCTATTAATATCTACATAGATTAAAATATGTGTATATATTTGATTGATACTTCGGAAATGTATCATGAAAATTGAGATTTTTGAAAAGCTTCGCTGTTATTCGCCGCTTTCAAATTTTGGGTTCTTAATGATAAACAACTGTACCTTAACTGCACCTTTACAAGTATACACTTGTATACTATTTTCATTAAAATTACGTATGTTTTGAAGTAATTAAACAACGTTACAGAATGGCCCATTGCGTGTGAGTCACCAAGAGTAAAGCGTCACAATTGAGCCGCAGCTGCCAAAGGATCTCAGTTTACTTTGCGCACGGCGCACGTGTCGCTACAAACACCTCTATCAAAAACGACACATGTCACATTATTTGCATGAGCCAATATAATCGTAATGCCAAATTCAAAAGAGTGGCTCTCTCGTGGCAGCTTTGAGGGTTAGTTCAGGGAATTGAGAGCCCATTATTTATTTAGAAAGAATTGGTGTGCTTTTTAGCGATTGTTTTTTAATTAGGTGCTGCATTTTTTCATGATTATGTTTTATGAAATAAAAAACAGTGCCAACTAAGTCGGTGGAAATAACGGTTTTTATTTTTTCTTCAAAACAATTACAAGTTATTTAGCAGAAGCCCAGTTCAGTCAGTACTATTGTCAGTTTATTTTTTTCAAAACAAAATTTCAAGAAAAAAATTCTCCAACCGATACTTCAAAACCAAAAAAAACGGCTCATAGATTTAACATCATTAGATAAATCCCGTAAAACTAAAGTTACGATTCCTCACTTGAAGTGAATTTACGAGAGCAAGGCGCAAACGCAGCTGTCGTACAGTCAACCAGTGCTAACAAATTGACATTTACAGCGCTTGTATGTCGTAGCACTAAGAACGATTTTTGCAGCGAAAGTGTTACCACTGGCATGCGGTCGATTGTATGTACACGGGCGTTTGCGACAGCTGCTTTCTATAAACCTTGGAGATGTATGTAGAATTTCTTCAAGCTATTGTTTTAATACTGATTTGAGAAATAAGACCATTGTTTTATAAACAATAAACAATTCTACAGGCCAAACAGGCTCTTAACTTACTTGGCAGATAATTTGATACAAATTCTATTCCATTTTTTAATTTAATCAGTAAGGAGATAGTGGCTACGCGTTATTTAAAAAAAAAACTTAACAATCCTGAAGGAGGTCTGTTCACTTTTAATATAATGAACTGCTCCAATTCCAGGTTATTTCAATTGTCTGCACAACAGAAAGGCTCACAATGTCCTTGCGATCTTTAAATTTAAGCTGCATATTTCCTGGGATTAATGAGCCACCATGTATAGCAATTGCTCTACTAAACGAACTACCCACCTGGTGATTACTAAAATTTAACATGAACTGGTGGTTTCTAAGACAATGTTCTGCCATACAAAGAATATCTATATTGCTACAATTCAGGAATAATTCTACTTCTAAATCTATGTTCTAAAACCCATAAAAGAATATTTACAATCTAGTACAAGTTTGTTTACTGGCAACATTTATATTTTAAGCATTAAAACAACAACTTTAGATCAATATAACATTCTCCTATTAATGACATTTGTCTCAAGATTTTTTTTTTTCTTTATTTGTTTAGGGGTTTTTATCTAAACAGATACGCCAACCCCATCGTGCCTTTTAACATTATATACAATTAATACTAAAATTGAAATTAACACATAAATATGTATATACTTAATACATCTAAACAACCAATATACTAAACACAACTTTTAGTAGCACAGATGAGAGTCACAGATGAAGGACTGTTATTAAACGACTTAACTTTTTGGCACCTTCTGAAGTTGGTTGAGATAAAATTGATTGAATTAATCCTATGTTTAATTTGTTTAAGTCAAATTGCCTCAAAAATGACTCCCTCTCGCGCCTGTTCCGGACACAATCCATCAGCAAATGTTGCACGTCCTCAACCTGGTTACAAACTCTGCAATTCGGCGAATCAGCTTTTTTCATAAGGAATGCAAACTTCGCCGCTGGATAATGCCCAGAACGAAGTCTTAGTATTAATTTAATGTAATTCCTATCCAATTGTTCAACATCAAACCACGGCACACGAGAAGGCTCGCCCTGTATGGTCCTATACCAAATACCTTTTTGCTGACTGATATTAGCAAAGTGGTGTTTCCAGGAGTTATAACAAATTACTTTAAATTTAGATATGTATTCCCAATAATCGGGTAAGTAGTCAATTGTTGTACCCTCTACTGCTGCTAGTTTAGATAATCGGTCAGTTGTCTCAAGATATGGTTTAGTTTCTAAAACACTGTTCACCCATGACTTTCTATACAAAACGTCTACAATGACACTATGTGCTAGCCGTTTAGTTGCTTTAAAAGTTTTTGATTGCGACAACTTCGTAATACATTGTTCAGATTTGTAGCTATTGGCGGTAGCCTTTCGTACCTATATTTTCGTATTGCAATTCCATTATAACTGTGAAGTTTAGTCTATCTCGATATACAAATAAATAACATTGAACTATCTGTTGGTAATGTCAAAGTTTTTTTATAAAATGCATATAAGTATACGGTATGTACTTAGGGCAAAAAAAAAATCTGTCGGTTTGTTCCGGATTATCACCCAAACGGCTGGACCGATTTACACGGGGCATTCACTGGCAGATAACTGATGTTATAAGGAGCAATAAAGGCTTAGACTTTTTAGTACCCGGTAGCACGTCCCCGTGGTATAATTTCCAACATCCACGGTAGATAGATAAATGAACGGCAGCGTGACTGAGGTGCACATAGACAGACTATAGTGAAGAAGAACAAGAAAAAAAAATGCATTTATTGGCATTAAATCCTTAAAAAAAACCTTATAACTATAAAGGCCTCAGCTCAGCATAATGTCAGATGGTCTACCACCTGATTTTCAGCGGTAATCCACGAGTAGGTACCATATGCTACAATAATAAACACATAGGGAAGTGGATTGGAAGATGGATGAACACAGGTAACTATAACAAGGCTAACCGAAGCCGCTGCTACGGCAACATCGAAAAAAAAAGACAACTCAATCCCGTTCTAGATTATGCAATGTCTAGTCTTGACCATGCACCTTCTCAAAAACAGACACAATTATTCCTTCTCAGAAATTATGCCTAATTGATTTGTCATCCATTTGTCTTGGCACGCATATTGAATGTCGCTACATGTTCTTGAAACAGGTGGATCCTTCAGATTAAAATCTGTGAGTCACTTGCAACACCCACGGGAGGTCCCGGTGGAGACTATTTTTAGATCAGACTATTTATAGCAAAGTGGGGAGTCTTAATCTGGTATGGTTTTAATTTCTTACGGCTAATTGGTTTTAATTTAAAAAAAATACCTAAGAGGAAGGAATTATTTCTTAAAAAATGGCCCATGTATTTATGCTAGTTCGGGGGTTATCAGCAGGAACAGCTAACCAACTATTTAGGAAAATGAGCTACCTGACTTTTAATTAACTGCCTAAGATTTAAATTACCAATATTCCATATCTATATTTTTCTCTTAAAAAAATCTGGTGAAATACGCGTGAACTATAAGTTAGATACATCTCTGCCTTACTTTTAGCGGATTATAGGCGTAATGTTATTTATTAGTATGATTATTTCATTGTTGCATCGTAGAACTGTTGAGCGCACAGAAACAGCGTACCTTTAACCGGTATCTACATTACGAAACCAGTGTCGTCAAAATGTAGACAGACTATTCTGTTTCGGGCGTTAGCTAACTAGCACACAGATTTTTAAAGCTGATTAATAAAAAATAGAAATCCTAACTTCCTGATGATACCTGAAATATGCCTACTAAAAAAATCTTTTGAACATTTGCATAATAAAAAAAATTAAAATACCATTCACTAAGACGCATGACGTAGTTTGAAACACCCTGTTATGGAGATGGAATTAATGATGGAATGTTATGGTAGGAAGGTAGACATCTTCTACCGTTTGATACGTAAACATTATTAACAGGGAGGGTGTTTCATAATTCTAAAGCATTACTTATTTTTCTTTGTACCCATTATCTTAATTAATTGTAATAATGTTTTAATTGCACCTAGAGGTATTTTATGACTATGCACTATACGATAATGTATCCACATTGAGGAGACCGCCTTTGTAAGACGACTAAAATGTCACGGTGTATAAAACCGCAAAATTTCAATATTTATTTTTATGACTAAAGATGACCGCTTTTCGATAGGCTATGATTCGTTGACTTTTAGAACACCCACGTCCCACAGATAGGTATTGATACGGCTATTTATATCTACTACTCCACACCATAATTTGCGTGACCTTAATCCTTACTAATATTATAAATGCGAAAGTAACTCTGTCTATCTGTCTGTTTGTTACGCTTCACGCCTAAACCGCTTAACCGATCGTCATGAAATTTGGCAGAGATATAGCCTGGGATATGAAGAAAGACATGGGCTACTTTTTACGTGATAACGGACATCTACGCGGGCGGAGTCGTGGGCAAAACCTAGTTAGAAATAATTACAATTATTTCAGCCGCTGGGCAGTTAACATAAGATACGACGACAGCTTGTTACTTTAATTTGTTAGCTTTAAAAAAAACAGATATTAATGAGCTTATAGCTCGAAACAGAATAGTCAATCTACTATTTCATAAGAGTAGACAAGATAAGATAATGATTTACTTCTCGCCACAATATATAAGTACAAATATTTAGCTAAAACTATACATATTAATTGGCACTAGGCTTCATAATGTAAGCCCCGCTTAAATAGCAGCGCTTCAGGCATGTTTGCTGACGCAAGGGTCGACGATTTTTAAGCCATAATGCGTAAAAAACCGCATCTCGGCGTCTCTGACATGTAGGATCCGTGGGAGCTCCAACGGAATTCTGAAGATGATATCAGATAGGCCGGAGTCTACAGTGCTGAGGAGGCTTATTCGGCTTCAAGTGACGAAATGAAGTAATGTTTTATTTTGATTTTTATGAGAATATATTCTTCAATGCTACAATACTAACATAGTTTTTAAGAACTGTGTTACTAAAATTAAATGGACAACTTTAATTATGTCTGAAATAAAAGTATTTTTTTAAACCTACATCCGTAATAAAATTCATCATCATCAACAAATGATCTCAGTCCGGAATCACCCACTGCCGGGTACAGGTTCCCTCTTTTTTTTACCATACTTCTCGCTTCTATTCCTCCCTCATCCAGGTGTTTCCCGCGACTTTCACGATATCATCAACCCAACGCGGTTTTGGATCGCACTTTCATAAAATTACTCTTAATAAACGTATACAAGTTTACTTCAGTCTAGACATTTTTTATCTTCATCAAAAATGGGTAGGTAGTATAAGACATTCTCTGTTACGAAGATAATTGCCATAAATATACCATTATCTACTTAGTAATACCGTAATACCTACTATAGGTAAGCACATTAGGTAACATGAGTAGCTTTTAAAAGCACTGTCAAGTTCAGTTCATGACACAAAGGAAACTATCCTGACATTATACCATGTAAAAGCTGCACAGTGGATGGGAAATCTGATATTTTGAAAAAGAAACAATGCAGTAACGCTAGTCTTTTATATTTCATTATTAAGTACCTATTTTTGTTTTGATTTGAAACCAGTACCTAATCTCTCTAAGGGCGAATTTCATCAAACTTTTATACTTAGTCTTAACCTGAGCAAAAGTTTGGAATTTTTGACAGTATTTTCATACTAGAACTGACAGACGTCCGTTTAATTCAACGGATAATAGATATCTGACTTTGGTAAAATCAGCCCTAATTCTATTATTATTTATGATGTGGTCCTTAGATTTAGTGATGGATGCAAAAGAGCCCAAGTCCAGGCCCCACAAGTGACGATACTAAAGTACATCCATCAGACCCTGTGCAGTCACCCCGCATTTTGTTGTCTAGGTAACATTTTACTTTGACATATACATAATTATGTGGGAAAACCTACAGCAGTAGTAAACCTACGTTTATGCTAAAACTTACTTATTTTTAGCTAGAATTTCACGAGTGCTATGAAAAAAGAAGAGCGAGGAAGAAGAGCCTCATGAAATTCTCAATTTATATGTCAAACATTCCTCTTCTTGCTCGTCCTGACAAAATAGACGAAGTACAAACAATGGGAGGGAGGATCACAGTTTAATGATTTTATTTATGTAAGCAGGTTTGTATACACTTTTACTCGTCAATCATATTTAAAAAAACAAGATGAGGTCGGCGTTTTCTATCCGTCTACTCTGAGACGAAAGGCTGAAACAGACTCAGAGGTCCTAGTCTGAATTCTTTTAATCAATGAATGGCTATTCTATGTTATGACGATTTACATAACTCCAATATTTTTCTTAGTTTCTTTATACATGAGGCCAATACTGCGTACGCAGATTTCTACATTCAAATAATTCAGCACCAGGTGCCACTGACTAATCAAGCAAAATCGCAACCGAAGCTCACATATAAAACTGTTTGCCACCATTAATACTGGCAGCCATTAAACAGAAACAATTTACGATGAATCCTCATAGTATCGTAAACAACATTACGTAAACAAGCTTCCCTTTACAAGGTTAGCCGTGTTACCATATGTAAATGATGAGGTGTTGTACGTATGTTTGCTGATTTTCATATTTTGCTTTTTCGCTCTTTAGATTTATGGTATTTTCTCGAATCAGTCTGACGTAGGCACACAGGCAACTGAAGAAACACGGGTGGGTTTTAGTCAGTAAAAGTCTGACATGCCCTCCTGCTCCACTCAGAGCGGGAGAAGTTATTTGATGAGTTCCCTCCCAAAAAAAAAACGATCAGGTCAATTTATTCAAATACATTATTTCGCAGTTGTAGGCGCTCAGATCACCTTTACAAACTTTAATATTTATGCTTTAATTTTCATTGTTGTGTTGTTTTTAAAGTATTTTCGATCGTATTTGTGAACATAGCTATTTTTTTGTAACTCGACTAAGGATATCTTGTACGTTATATTAACTGCTCGGCTAGTGCTGTGCACTTCTGTGACTAACTAACAATTCCAAAAACAGTAAGTGAAGTCATTGGAGTGCCCGATCAAAAAATAAATAAACGAGAACTTGGTAAGCTTTTAGCACTTTTTAAGCAAATATAGACCTATAACTATACATGATTTGCCAACTGTAACTAGGCTTTTTATAACCTAATAGACCGGGATTTTAAATGTTACTCACAAGAAAATAAGGCTGCTGTTTGGTTTTTTATTTATTTATTTAAGGAAAAATAAACAATAGCACATTTAGAGATATACATAAATTATCTTAAATATTATATTTAAACAATTTTCTATTCCATTCACGTGAAAAACAAATGAATTTGTTACTTTTGGTAACTTGTTTTACTCGTACACAACGTTTACGATCCAAAAACAGCTAAATTACTACCAAGTGATCACAAATGTCGAATACCGCTGATGATTTATCATCTTCTGAGCTGAATAGCTACTTAAATATCAGCTCAGTTATTAGGTTTGATGCTACGTCATCACTCGGCTTAGAACTCATATTTCCCAAAATTCTCTTTAGTACCTAATTGTTAGTGTCGATTTTAGGAAAATTGATTTCAGGAATTCAATTATTATGTTGATTTTTTGTATAATTGATTCAGTTTTCACGTGTTATTCTTCATTAAACATAATCTTCAATCCAGCAAAACGTTAAAAATTCGAGGGTTTTTTCATACTGTTATGTTTCAAGGTAATAACTATTTCTTTTTTTTTCTGGCTTTGTTTCATTCTTGAAACGTAGGTATAGTTAACGGTTCTTAAACCCATCGGCAATTTTTTTTCGCATCCAATTCAAAATCTATCCGAAATGCCACCATTATTTCTAACACCCACAAATCTTATCACATAAATCTGGCAACATAACCTCGTGATCTCATCCTAAAGTTTATGTGATCGTCTCTTTGGTGTCTATACGTTGTCATCCACAAGACTTGAAACAAATAGGTCGAGACACAATCGCCATCCGGATTGTGACGTACTAAACAATTTTGTGGTAATTTGCCAAGCGATCCAAGCAATCGGGAGCGCAAGCTGATCTGACGATTAACGGTTTTTTGGCCGGATAGTCCATCCGAATGAATGAGTGTTTATTCATTAATTTAAAGTGAATTCCGTCAAGGTAACAGTTTGTGTTACGTGGATGTTTTCAAATTCATTCTTGAGCTAATTTTTTTTGGTCTAGTTTAAGATTTGATTGTGTGTGTTAACTTTGCTACTTCCTGTAGTAACATTTAAGCACGCTATTTAGCCTAGCACATTTTCGTTACTCCCAGTTTAATATCCCTGAAATGTCCACAAAAAGATATCCATAAAAGAAGAGACATTTAGAAGACATTTCCAACGAATAATTTAAAGTCACTGAAGTCTAAAAACACTCCATCAGTCCTCAGAAAATTATTTCTCCGTTCTACATCTAAACCATCATCAGGTTACCGTACAGTTAGAAAGAGAGAAAAAAAACAATAATTAAGGAATCTTCAAGATCTCCAGCGGTTGGTAACGTCGCTCGACGGGAGGCGCGGCTATATTTAGCTGCGCGCGCGCCGGTGCGCGTGCTTCACCGCGCATGCGCGACGCTAAAGATGTGTGCGTGAGACTTACGCAGTATGTACCTGGGAGAGCACTGAACTTACGATGCAGGTATATAAGAATTTAAATATTTGATTAAATGTATTTTTTTAAGTTACTGAGATAGAGGAAACTGAGATAGTCTTTCGTACGTGCCGTGAGGTACATAATGTTCAGTTATTGGAAGAAATAGGATCAGAACTAAAAATTATTGTGTAAATGATACTAAAGATTTTGTACTTTTTAGAAAATGTTCCAAATCCGGCGAAGGAGATAGGGAAGGAAAATATTTCAATTGCTAGTTTTTTATAATATTTATTAATTTTATATGTCATTTACGAGCTTGATCACCTACTTTATCAAATAATAAAAGGAAAAGAGTAATAAAAAATATCGAAGATAAAAGAAAATTCGAGATTGTTTTTCTCATGTTTTGACACTAAATTACGATAAAAATTTGCAATGATAACATTTACTATTGTAATAAGAATTTATTGTCGTCTGTCGTCGTCTTCTAACCTTGGAACACATAAGTACCTAATGACAAGTTTTAACGTATCAATTATTCATTGTAAGTCATTTGGCCCTACCAAGAGTAAGCCAAGCTTCACTCTGAAATGGGAGGAAGACGTGTAGTCTTCTTCTCATTTCAGAGCGAAAGCAGGTGCAGCATTCAGTTCTGCTAAGACAGTATAATATCTATATGAAATTGTGGTCTAATAAAGATTTAAAATACGAGCACAGTCACCAAATTACGGACGAAATATAGACAAACTGAGACTGACATTACACATGATGAGATCACGGGGTCATATTCGGTTGTTTAGCTTGGACATGTATAACTTGAACATGACGATGACATGACAATCAAGCGGGCCACACTAGTGACAATCGCTTTCAAAGCGTCTCGTATATCTACTATGACTTTTAGCTAGGTTGTCAATCAAATACATTTTTAACTTTTAATGATGAATGTTTTTATTTCTGTAAGCAGGTTTGTACGAAAACTTTAACACGTCAATCATATTTTAAAAACTAGATGAGGTTGGCGTTTCCTATCTGACTACTCTGCGAAGAAAGGCTAAAACAAGCTCAGAGGTCACAGTCTCTTTTAAAGTCCAGACATAATCCTGGCCAGATCATGTGAAGACCATGCATATTGTTGGCTGAAATAGTCTTTTGAGGAAAGAACCACACCGATTGAGTCGACCTGTCCAGTCAGTGCACACATTTGCCAGTACTTAAATTATGACCGAATGTCACTTTTTGTAGGCGGTAACAAAGGCTGGTTCTGCAGTATCATTGAGGAAAGCATGCTTCTCATTTAAAATATCTACAGATACTAAGTATTATCAATAATAATGTATCCTGAAGACATGTATTTGTTGATACTAACGGTACAAGGACAGGCGGTCGGCCCATCGTCTGCCAACGCTCCAATAATTCAATAAAACAAAAGCAATCCAGACAAGAAACATGCTACATTGCTTTATAAGACAGCGAGACAATAAGTTACCAGTATAATGAACGAACGGCTTGAAACTATAAGGCGGGAGGAAACGCCCAGGTGTGTCCACTGCGACAATCGCCCTGAGGACATGGTGGACCATACGGTGGAGGTCTGCCCGGCTTGGGGGGAGCAGCAACTGGTGGAGTCCGCAAGGACCGATACCTGCCAGGGGTGCCGCCGGTTGTTCGAAAGAGATACCATCGCCCCTGGCACACAGGCAACCGAGGGATCACGGGTGGGTTTTAGTCAGTAAAAGTCTGATAAGCCCTCCTGCTCCACCCACAGCGGGAGAAGTTATTTGATGATTTCCCAACATTAAAAAAAACGACTTGAAACTGAAGCTATTGAAACTATGGAAGAAGTATAAATGGAAGTATATACAGTAAAGAATGAGAGTGACGGTAAACTCCAGGTAACCAGAGCATACAGGGTAGCAGAGACTTCGACGCGCAACCTGCTACCATGAATTCAGTACAAAAAATTTGCTGGTCCATACGTTTTGATCGCGTAGGTATTGCACTTTTCTGTGAAATAGCTGTTTTTTGATAACCGACGAAAAATTTTTGCGCTTGGGATCTAGTATGATAGCTGAATTCATGGTTACAGTTTGCGCACTGGTTAAAAACTTATCCTCTTTAGCTGATTGATCATCTGCCTAGCTTTTTCCAACTATGTCGGGGGCGGCTCCCAGTCTAATAGTTGCAGGTGAATATCAGTATTTTTCCCGGCATGGCATGCGACTGCCTATCTGACGTGCAATTCCCGGTTACTGGGTAACACGATACCCTTTGGTAAGGCTGGTTGGCAGCATCCAGATACTAATGCTAGACACTTACTTTACATATACAAGAATGATTAAGATAGATAGATCTAGCCACGAGCAGACCTGGAGTAGCAATACGCGAAAATGAGTTGAAGAGACAAAGGCAAGAGAAAGAGATAAGGGAAGAAGAGAGACGGTGATATGACACAATAAGAGGTGTAAAACAAAGACTATAAAGCATAGTCGGCAATAGCGGACAATAATGACGTGCCTACTCGGCGTTCGTCCAAAACAGAAGTTATAATCCACATCAGCTTAATGTATCATATCATGGACAGAGTAAATCATCAGGAGATGCTTGTCAAATAATTTCTTATTAATACTTATTAAGATTTAATATGGGTAATTGTTATCGTTTCTTAAAAAAACATCGCTCATTTAAATGAAATGAAAACAGAGATAATCTTATCAAATAGTTTTTTTTACATAAAGTTTATTTGACGTAGCATTTTTGATTCGTTCACTTTAAAAATAATGATTTAAATTCAGTGTTGAAATTGAAACAGACCAGAATCTCCAGAAGCACTATCTTGTTTTCCAAACATGCTGTATTTACTCAAAACAAACAAAACACGATCGCTGTCTTTCACATCACTGTAATACTCTCAATCCAGAAACTGTCTAAAACATTATATTTAATTCCAAAGCCGCGTCAAACAGACATACTTTCTCATTAATAAGTATGCGCATGATTCACGAATCTTTCCTGAAACGTCGGTTGCGTCTGGTGGAATGGTGGCAGCATGTGCGAAGATTTGAGAGTTTGGAATACCTACAGGATGTGATGATAGGTTGATTCATAGCTTTCATTGCAGACTTTGTTTTGGGGCTTATAAAAACGTTTTGGAATGTCAAGTCTGTAAGTAGTCATATCAGTTAGATCGGTAGACGAATCTTTTTGTCGTCATTTATTTATTCCAACGATTAATAAGCCAAATTTTAGTTTGACTCCAGTATCGATGACGCTGGCGTTTAATAAATACCTGCTGTCTTTCATTAAAACTTCAAGTAATTTTCTTTCAGTGGAAACGAAAAATTTGAAACTACAATTTTCTGCCTACCTACCGTGCAAACTACCGTGTAAATACACAAAAACAAATCTCAACACCTAACAAAAATTTCCACACCACTGTTGAATCTGAGGCATCATAAACAGATTTTCCATGCATAACAATATAGCGCGCATTACGTGCCACAATCGCTTGCAGCGCACACGCACACATGCGTAGGCACGGCGGCCATCTTGCATGCGCGTGGGCAGCCGGCGGCGAGCGGCACGTGCGAGCTATTTTGGGCGGCGCCCGCCCTGCCCCGCACCGCCCGCCCCCCTAGCTCTCCACTGAATTGCGTAGACGCGACGATTGATTTGATTTCATTCTTTAGTGTGGGGTGGTTGAATTTGTAGTTGTTTTACTTAGATGTTTTATGAGATTTTTTAATGAATGCTGTATTTAATTAACTCATTTTAATTGTAGAACATAACTTGAAATGAAAAAAGCTAACTTTTTTCATATTATGCAATAAACATTCTGTTTGCATCACAGATGTTAGTCATCGCATGGCGACACGTAGCTCTGAGTGCAAGTGAATCTTTGCGGAATTTTTTAGAATATTCGAGACTCGTCATCACAACCACAGCAAAGCAAAGTCGCTTCTCCCGCCTTCTTCTATAATCTTTGCCACCATACCTAGCCGTGGTCACTGGCAGCCCGTCTCGCATTTTCCTTCTTGATGTCGTATTTAATGAGCCGTCCACAAGCCTACAGATTGTGTTGTGTAAACAACCATAAATTTGATGTTTTTTTCTTTGACAGTCATAGGTTACACTGGGGTTGTAAAATTTACGCGTTAATGACTTGAAATGCCGCGTTTAAAATCATCTGTCATAAATGTTACTAATCCATAAAATCATGTACCTATATCTAACATACTTAAGTTAGAAAAAGGAGTTTGAAAGTAGGCTAAGCATTGTTGTCAAATCAAGGAAAGCTGGCTTAAAAAGCGAAAATTTATGGTCTGAGTTTGTACCTAACTAGAAGATGACGATAACTTAGGAAATCTGATGCAATAATAGCGACCATGCGTTCTATCACCAACATTTCAATTTGTTTGCGCAAGCCCATCAAAACGCAGATCGAAGATGGCTTGATTGATATTTAATCCGATTTTCAAAGTAGGTTTTCAGAAACTTACTCAAATGCCATATTGGATCTTTTGATCTACCCTTGTCAGAAGTAATTAGATATTTGAAGCTGAGACACTCACAGAATTTAATATAATTATTACCCTTAACTGAATATGGGAAAGGAATTTTTGGCCAAACTCTGTCATAAATCAAAATACCTAATTCATGATTTTCAGAAGGATGGACGACGGAAATTTTCATCACTACATTGTTTTTTTATTTTTTTGAGTGAAAATATTTTAACATTGCACATGTAAGCTGTCACGCCCATTTTAATTGGAGGCTGTGTTTTTGGTATTAAGCTTAGTTTACATCTTTAGTTTTTGTTTTTTGCTTGAATACCTATAGTTTTCATTGTTTTTATTGGACATATTCTTTATGGAAAATGACTTCATTTTTGTTCTGTGTCTCGTACATTAATGTATACAATCATGTTTATCTAACTAAACAGACAGCTGTGTTGCTGGGGAGTTGGTTGGGCCATTTCTTCGTCCCAGCAAAATTACTAGGAAGTGGTGATGGGCGGGCATTTAAGGGAACTGCCTTATGTAATTTTTACGAACAGTGCTGATTCTCAGCCTAATTTAAATAAATGACTTTTGATTTTGATTTTTTTTTTGACAAACCGACGCTGCCGTACCGGACAAGGTTCTCTCCCAATTTCTTTCACGTATCCTTTTCCTGAGCCACCATATACCTGCCCCTGCGATACCTACAGTATTTATATATAATTAAACTGCACTATTATGATTACGATGACAAAAAATAATTAACTTTTGTTTCTATTCCCGATTGGCAGACGAAAGTACCCGCACTGCACATTGAACTCACTCAACAAACTAGAAGAGACATCACATATCTTTATAGCACCACACATACCTACCACAAATTTTAGTAGGCACATACATCACAAAACAGAGCGCAGTTCCCTTCTCGCGAACCCGAAACAATCAAACACTGTCTTGTCTAGAAACAGGAAATCCGCGGGAACTATCGGCTTTAGGCTGACACCGTACACTCGTAAAATCCTGAATAAATGATAAATGTTACTTCGTACTATTCACTTGTACCTGAGACGTGGAGCTACGAAAGTTAGTGTTTATTCAGTCTATCGTCTGTCTGGTAGGAGGAACTTGAATACTAAATGTTTGTTTTGTGCATTTGGAAGTTAGATCTTGAGAGCTGTTGTGGTTATTGTCCTTCATTCATTTCCGTACACATTATGCAGATTAATTTTAAATGCTCTTTAAAAGCAATGAAAGTCTAAGATCTTCGTTTCGTTCTGGTTAGTGCTACAGAAAGAGAGAAGTCATCTGAAAATTCGAACCGTGCCAAAAAAACTGTTTTCTGGTTCAAGAACTCTTGTTTGTTTATCAAGAGCGTCTTCCGAAGATGTCGAAACTTCCGCCTTTGTCTGTCTTTTCATCTCCTTGAGCTATCTAGTTGGGTAGATGGTTATGGGATATGTAGGTAAAGCTAAGGACCAAAACATAATAGCCACAATAAATTATTGACGGCGCCGATACCTACTGTATAGTGAGGAAAAAGTTCATTCCTCGAATCGCTAGACAAAACGCTAATCTTTTGAAAGATTTCTGTTCACTGGAAAACACACATAGCTTATGACGTCATCAGTAGGTATGAAAACTGTTGTGTGTTGTTTTAGTGATGTAAGCCTCATCTGTGAAATGTTTTTGCCCGTTACTACGCTGGGATTACGGATACGTACTCAATGTTTGAAAGCTTATAAATCATGGGTTCATGTAGGTATACAATGTGCTGTGTAGAGAAAAGTTTGTAATGTTTTTACTGGGTTCACACAAAAATAAGTTTGGTATCGTTATAATAATAGTTTGAAAGTGCACCACCGTTGGAGTCAAGGTTTCATGTCCGATAAATCAGGAACTAGCATCGATGATGAGAAATCCATAGCCAATATTTCTAACAACATGAACCTTTGACTTTCCTAGTTTTTATTAAGTTAGATGCTGAACAGTTAAAGCTAGAGTAGGAACCTAAGTGAAACACGGCCATACTTAATTATCTTTTTGTATGCACGTGTTGTTGTGACAATTTTTATCCAATTTTTCGTTCTTCCTTTATTATTAAAATCATCTGCTTCGCCTTTTCCCAACTATGTTGGGGTCGACTTCTAGTCAAGACGTATGCAGCTGAATACCAGTATTTGACATTTACATGGAGCGACTGCCTACCTGACCACCACAACCCAGTAACTGGGTAATACGATCTCCTTGGTAGGACTGGTTGTCAGACTTTCAAAGATCCACGATAACAGCCGGGACCAACGCCTTAGTGTGCTTTCAAGGAACTTTCCGACGGGACTTCGTATGGAAAAAGGGTCACTCCTCGGACCAACGTTGCTTAACCTGATCGATCGACACGTGCTGCAGTTATGACTAAGCTACAAGTACCTTCGTTTTTTCTAAGTATGTGTATGCTAAATATCATTATGCATTTAATTTTTAAAAACAAATGAAGATCTGACCTGTCCTGCTTCTGAATGCAGCTCATTAGGTACGTCTTCGTTAAAACATAAGCTCATTTATTCAAAATGTATTCTTCGTTTAAATATCCTACCTACGCTTTCTTTTAATGGCTATAAAAAGCTAGGCATAAGTGGGCACACAAGTAATTGTACCTTCGTGGTTGCGGTGATTGAAACGTAACCTATCGTGAGTTCTTCGAGAATATATTCTTTATGTTCGTGACTGTATACTGAAGTGAAGTGAATACGAAAGTAGTGTATCGTTGTAGACAATCAATAGTTGGCCATTGTGAACAAAAGTAATGGAGATTGTGGTTGCAAGAAGTTCTTATTGACAGTTTTAAATTTATGGAGTTAATTTTCGAACGATTGTATATTTTTTAAGCAAATCAAATGAAAGATGATCACCTATACGATAAAGTTTCAGAAAAGCAGTTATGGTAGACTGGTCCAAAGAAATAATGGGTGTCCACTTCCTGTTACTTTAGGTCTGATGGTTACCCTCAGGTTTTGGGCTTAACTTAAGTCATTGTAGGGCTAAAAAAATACTGTGGGCTTTGTAATGATTATGGGTGCAACACATCTACGTTCTGACGTTGTTGCTACAATTTGGTCCTTCGAGCCGGATTTATTAACCTAACTTCGCAACCATAAAAAGAAAACTTCTTAAACAGATAGTTCCTAAATCAATTACTTATTATATTAAAGGTCGATAACCTCCCGCCTCCACTAGGTAATCATAGAAGATAAATTGTAATTAATTAATCAAAAGGCATCAAGATAAACATTTTATGCTTGTCGACATGTTTTCAAAATTATACGTCAAGTTGACTGGAGCAGAGTTTGGCAACATTTTTCAAGTTTGTTTTAAAAGTTGGTTTTTTGTGTCACGTTTTACCCGAGGGTAAAGTTTTGAAGTCTTACAAATACTTTGAAAGCCGCAGGTCAGCGACTTGTTACTAGTTATGTAAAATATAGGCGGAAAAAGGTAGGGCACGTTTTTTTTTCAGTAAAGGAATACTTACTTAGATATGTGTGATGTTTAGATCAGAATTTGCAAATTCCAAAATGTCTAATGTTGGCTCGTTGTTATTTTTTTAAATTTTATTTATGAGAAACTTATGGAAAGACAAAATTTGCTCTTAGGAAGAACCGTTAAAGAGTCATCAACGTCTGTAATGAATGGAAAGAGACTGACTCAGTTGTTACCTGTTTGTGTGTTTTTCTGACCGATAATAGTTCTTATAACAATCCGATACGGGTTAAAATCTGTTGTAATGAATTCGAATAGTAAATGAGCAAACGTACGTCGTAAAAGTGCAAATAAAATCGTATAAAATTAGATATTAACTATTTAATAATAAATAATCCATCACTGGATGCAGTTTGGTATTTGAAATTTTATGGTATATTTTTAATTGTAATTATAATTGTTATTGAAGGGATAAACCGATTTTAAAGATAATTAAGAGGTGACTTTGATGATTTTTTTGATGCATTACAGTGTGTTTTATTATGTTTTGAGATCGATCACTGTATGCAAAATAAACTTGAAAGTACCATATCTTTTTTTGCTTTCAAATAAACGTACGGTTAAAGACATACACTGGTTTTAAAAACCACCTTTTTGATCGTTTTCAAAAAATCTCCGCCTTAAACCTAGCCTTTGTTTAGACACATGACACAATAATGGTTTCTGTACAATAACGAATTCCATATCACTTGCTTTCCGAAACGAGTCCATTTAAATCAATCAATAGACGTGGAAAATAGTATAGATATAACCAAATTGGAAATGATATGATAATTATTAAGAGTCTGTGATTTCTTGCAGGGCAAAGGGCTCCCTCTACTCTCTTTCTACTTCTCTCTATTTAGAGCTGCTAAAATGAAAAATTTTGGTTTTATTAATACTGGCACAGGTGTGTTCTTGGTAGCATCAAAAAATAATTGAAGTCTACATACATACTACATAACAGGCGCATTGAAAAATATTTTCGCATTAACAATCAATATAACTATCGAATTTTTCCTGGCGGATATAGATCTGTTATTATATGGTGTTTTAAAAGGCACTGAATTTCGATATGTGGAATAGAAAAAAAACAAACGACTTCCAAAAAAAAACACTAAAATGTGAAAAATAGCTTTAACTTCGGAACTTTGGATATGTATTTTAATTTTTTGTCACCGCCTTCTGAAATTAAAGTTATTTTTCAAATTTTAGTGTTTTTTTGGAAGTCGGTTGTTTTTTTTTTTAAGTTTTTATTTTTCACTTTTTAGTGGTTCACATGTGCTTACCCCTTCACAGCGTCCCGGCGTGATATTATGTTATGAACTGGTGTAAACAATAGACAGACATGAGATTTCAGCAATTCCAGTCCATTTGCTATCGTTTATTGAGGAGTTCCGTTGCCTATCTCCGAAGTTCTTCATCAGATCTTCACCAAATTGAAATGGGACCACTCCGAGAAAATACACTTCCAAAAACTACCCAAATCACTTCAAGTGTGCCTATAAAATTTGAAGAGTTCTCTCTATTTCTCCATGATCCCATCATCAGATCCTGATTTGATGATCATGGGACTACCTGGGAAGTATACCCTTTCAAACAAAAAAAAAATCCAAATCGGTCGAGCCATCTTGAGAAGCTCCTCCTTTTGGAAGTCCGTTAAAAATAGGAAATAATTATAATTTCTTTATTATAGCATCGCTGTTAGGTAGCGATGCTATAATAAAGAAATTATAATGATTTAGATTATACTTATACCTCTGTTAGGCTTGATTTCTTAAGTCAAAATAACTTTACCTAGCCCATTACATCGCTTTAGATAAAACTTTAACCACCATTGTCTCATAAGCCATCAGTGTGCCAAAATTTCTAGACGATCGGTTTAGGCGTCGGGGCGTGAATGCTGGATAAGCAAACAATGATATTAACACGTTAGTATTACAAACTCACGTTCATATTTATAATAGCCATAGGGAAAGTACTTTATCCATACTAATAATAATACTTCGTTGTTGTTATGTTGTTTTTTGTGTGTTGTTGTTGTTATTTTGTTTATTTGTTTGCGCTAATCTCTGGAACTTCCAGTCGGATTTGTTATTTTTTCTTCATTTCACAGCCCTATTCTTAAGGAGGGCTAAGGGTACTCAACATCACGCTAGAACCCTTAAGAGTCAAACAAAAAGTCAGAAAGAAAGTTGAGCATAAACGAACAAATAGCGCGGCGACGCGATGCGATGCCACGGGGTGGGTCGGGGAGCAAGGAATTTCACGTGGATGAAGTCGCGGACAGAATGCTACTGGTTAATATAATTCTCAAATCCCGACCCGTCTTGAGGAAGCATGGTGATCAATGGTCGTGCCTTCTCTTTATGAGAAAGGGTCTTTGTCCTTTGTAGAAGGATAATATAAAAACAATCGACTTCGGTGACAATAAACTAAAATACATACCCAAAGACACCGACTTCTGAAATTAAAGTTATTTTTCACTTTGTAGTGTTTTTCCGGAAGTCAGTTGTTTTATTGGAAAAAGTTTTTATTTTTCACTTTTTACACAACCATTTCGTATAAGTACCACTACATGCATATCATCGTGGTACATAAAGTGGATTAATAACGTATTATCGAAGTTAACGCAAAAACTACCGAAGCAAAGTTAATAAATATGGGACCACCCCTGAAGCATACCCTATCCATTAAAAAAAATATTTTCGAAATCCACAATTGACGGAGATATCGAGTAACAAACATAGAAAAAAAAACATACAGACGAATTGAGAACCACCTCCTTTTTGAAGTTGGTTGAAAATAGGCTCATGTTATTCTTTTGTAGCAGGGAAAGAATAAAATAATACCTATTAATTTCATCCATTCTCCGATTAGCAACAATGTAAAAAGACAGAGTTTACACAAGTTTTTTGACCGGCCCACCCAAATCTCATACATTTTATTAACATCACTCTATAGCTGGAAAGTTGCCAGTATTATTTATAGAAACGATTTCAAGGATTCAATAGCGTAAAAACACATATGAGTCGAACTGAACGATCATCATAATGCTAAGAATATTAGGAACTGAGAAACTGAAACAAAGATTTAATGTTTGTTTCTGTAATTTTCCTGAAATTTTCGAAGTTATTAATTTTAATCCCACTAAGTATTGAAGCTTAACAATAAATTTAATTTTCTTTGCATGAAATGTAGTAAGAGTATTGAAAAATTGAAATCGTTATTAAGTTAAAGTACCTAAATTATTCAAAGTAATACCTTAAGGTATTCCACTTCAGTTATAATTTATCCTTTAGATATTTTATTATTTGTGGAAGATGAAAATATCACATATTACACTCTCATATTATGAATTGTTGATAATTTCAGCTGTAATATCAAATACATTCAACAAAATTTCCACTTTAATTTTTTTGAAACATACTCTTCACACGGGTTGTAAGCCATTCAACCACAAAGAAATTAAGCGTGAGGTCAACTCAAACACAAAGTGACGTATAAAAAGGTCCACAAAAAATGGCAAAACTGTGGCCAGTGGACATTTCATATAATTATCCCGTCATTAATGGGCCGCTGAAAACAAAAGGCCCTGAAAAACCCTTTGATTTGCCGCTCCATCACATTTCCCCGGGTCAAAGGCTTCAAAACTCAATAGGGCCTGAAATTTGAGTGAATCTACTTTCACGTGTTGCTTTAATAAATTTCTATAAAATTTTCTGCATGTTTGGTGAAAATAATAAAAATTAAAATAAAAAATCTGAAAAAAAAAATCACTTTGTAGCGGCTATAAACTTTTATTTACGTAGTTAAGAAAGTTTTAGATACAGATTATTTACAATTTCAAAGTAAATGTTTTTTTATGAAAAATACTAAATACTTTCATAACCCGGAAACAAATTAAGGCATCAAGCATCTTTTTATGTTTATGACCACTCGTAAAATAAATTTTATTTGGAACAAAGATGGTTAGGTAGGAATAAATGACATGGTTCTGGTTATGATGGCTTTCCGAAAAAATAAAAAAATGTACGAAACGCAGGCAATTTTATTAAGAGCAATTTTCAACCAGTACAAACTTCATTTATGAAATAAAAAGTACAACCTTTCTAATTTATAAGTTTTATAACAATTTAAATAACAAATATAAGGCTGTTACTCGCATTATAAAGAAGACAGGAACTCGGCAGATTCAGCCAAAATGACAGCAAAAACGACTGTTACAATAGAGTTGGATGCACCACGTAAATCAGTGCATCACACCAAATTCATCAGTGGTGACTGCTACCGGATTATAAATGAGCGACAATAAGATGGCCTACCTGGCAACATGGCGGCCAATTCGTAAATGGAATGTCATAAGTTTGGCAGTTACTTACGTATCGGTCGCAATGGGTGGCGGGAGGTGAGTGAATGGACGCGAACGCTGCGCTGGCGTCATGAGGAGCAGCAGACGGCGTCTCACTAATTTTACCATCTGGCTCGCACGCACCACTAAGTTTAGCCGCCCCAAGATAGCCTCGGTCCACGACCCATCGCGCATAAACTTTTCACAATTAGACTATTATTTTTGGTAGCAAAGTCAGTCGGTCGATTATTAATAGAGGCTTTTCCGAGTTTATATTCGTTACGTGTGTTGTGGTGTTAACTTTTAGTGAATTTATACATAGACGCTTATAAATAGGATGTGCTGAAGTTTCGTCTGACGGACGGGGGAATACCTTCCTGAAATATCGTACTACGGCTGGTGGTTTGCGTGTTTTCGGACGCATTGGTAAACGATTATTTATACATTGATTGTGAGGATTTTGCTCGCGGGAGTAAGCGCACGCGGCGCGAGATACCGTCCACTCGCGCGCAGCGAGGCGGCGTAGCCGTAAGTCGTAGGGCCACCCTGATGCGTGACCTCTAAGTTACATCAATGATTGCTTGTATCTGTAAATTCTTATCTTTTAACAACCCTTCATACAAGGTGCCTAAAGGTTTCTCTTTATTATTATAACATGTTCTCAACGAATAATTCACCGTAATTTATCGAGCATTTTCTTATTCTCGTAGCACTCATGTTACGCTTCTATAAATGAATATAATTCAAGCAAATAATTCCAGTTGATAAATCTTGAAGCAGGGAATTAATTTTAATGAAAGGAAAACTTTCTAAAATTTATTAGTTGTTGATAAGGGTGTGTTTTTAACTTTTTATTCAGTTAAGAAGTATTACTTATGAACTCAAGCTAATTAAAGAAAAAAGTATAAAGAAATATAGAAGCTTTCCATATTTTGAGGATAATTCTGGCCTTATTTTCTATGTCCTGCGCGTGTAGACCAGTCCTGTCTCTTCTCAACGAAGAATATAAATATCTCCATCTGTGCAGTGACATTTTTATTAGTAGAAATATTTCAACAATCTATCTTTTTGTCTAACTTTTCGTCAGTTTCTACGATGGTCATGCTACGCATGCTGAAGTACCAATAGCGGGTCGTCTCCTCTTCATCATCATCATATAAGCCCAAAAACGTCCACTGTTGGACAAAGGCCACCCCCAAGCACCGCCGCTTCGACTGATCCTGTGCTTCTCTCATCCAGAGGATTCCTGCGGCCTTCACCTGGACATTGGTCCACCTTGTGGGAGGCCTTCCAACGCTACGTCTTCCAGTACGCGGTCGCCACTCTAGAACCTTTCGGCCCCATCGGCCATCTGTTCTGCGAGCAATGTGCCCTGCCCACTGCCACTTAAGTCCCCGTGGTTCTCCTACGGATCAATTTCTGATTCGATCGCGTTGGGAAACTCCAAGCATTGCCCTCTGCATGTCCCTTTGAGAGAGTTTCAGCTTTCTTATAACGCCCATTGTGAGCGATCACTTTGCAATACCATAGGTGTTAATCTATGGGACTGAAACGTTGTCACTGGCAAAGACTTTCGCGTTGACACACTGCGGTATGTGGGATGAGAAGATATGTGTTGTTGTTTTTTTGTGTCCTGTGGTTACCTGTTTTTAAGTTATGGCCTAGCTATTTCCAAGACTAATCCCATTACGTGGGATTCGCCTTTCTGTATGTATACTTACAATTTCAATTTAATTTTAATTCTTTCTCGACATTTACAAGAAACTGGCTACCTAGATACTGTAATAAGATACCTTTTAAGTTCCTGTTCATAGGTAACAGCTGTAAAAGACGGTGATTGTTACCCTATAGCCTTTAAGTAAGCCTTCTAATAACGAGTCACCGTCAGCCCTTACATTGTGTGCCTTCTAATTTCCACGACAACGCCCTATGATTTCCTTATCCTCGATAAATGATTTTGAAGAGCTTTCACAGCAGTAAGCCTTTTTTTAGATGATTATCTACTTTATGATGGTTTGTTATTAAATATATAATCGTTAAAGAAACCTTACCATATGGCAGCAGACGTTTAGGAAGTTCATTTGTTTTTCGCATTATATTAGGGAGAGAGGGAATCCCATATTTAATATGGGTATTGCTTATGATTTGCCATGAGATTGCGACAGTGTGTTTGGAAAACGGTATTTGGTATTTATAAAACTGCATTTTTCGATTAAAAAAAATTATAACTAATATAGCCTAAAGCCCTTAAAAATATCAGTAACTGTTCTTTACATACTGTACACGTTTTTAATGACGGAAATATCCTACAGATTTTTTTTTACATTTTTGGGATTCCGTACCAAAAAACGGAACCCTTATTGGATCACTTCGTTGTCCGTCTGCCTGTCTGTCAAGACCCTTTTTCTCAGGAACATGTGGAGGTATCAATTTGATATTATCAAATCTGTCCCTTGGAGCTGTGAAAAAATCAAACTTCTAAGCCAACGCAATCAAAAGATACAGCCGTTTATGCCGCAAATTTTCGACACTCGCAAGGGTATCAAAACCTACAGGGTACTTCCCGTGAACTCGGAATCATGAAATTTGATACGATGCAACGTCTTATAGCACAGATAAAGGAAAATTTCGAAAAGCATAAATTTTTAGTTACATCATATAATAAAAATATTTTTAATAATTTTAAACTTACTACCCCTTTCCTCATGAACGCGTAGAGGTATTCAATTGAAATTCATAACTTTTACTTATATACCTACAGGTTTGTACGGAACCTTCGGTGCGCGAGTCCAACTCGCACTGGGCCGGTTTTTTTAAAGTCAGAAACTTGTATTCACGGAAACATAGCAGCCATAGCAGAATGCATTTGAACAGAAAGTTCAACGACATAAAATAATAAAATACGCTCATACAGCCAAATTTAAAATCAACTCCGAATAACTGAAAAGAAACTAAAAAATACATAACATAAAAGCTGCACTGTCAAAAACCATTATGACAACAGTGAGCTGCAATAAACTGAAAACTAAAGGGGGTGCACACTTCCCACACCACGACCCGGCCCGCCAGACGGGTAAAGGTATTTTAGTCTGGCCTGATCTGTCAATTTGAATTAGCAAGTGCAGTAACAGCCGAATGGGTAATTGAGATGCGGAGTTAATGCTCAGTTGGCGATGTATACTGAATTGTGGTAGGTTGAGGTATCCATGAATTTGTATGGGAGTGAGGTTTTTTTGATTTTCGGGAAGGATGTTAAGGACCTACTTAGTTTTTTTTAGGTGTGTTCTGAAATGGAGTATCTTGTGCAAGGAGGTATTTTTTGCAAGGCAAGTGTGTAAGGGAATGACGCTGTGGCTACGTTTTAGTGGAATTCCTTGAAGTGGACTTATGTCAATACATACTAATAGATTACTAGTAATCTTCTACTTACTAACAGTGTCTAAAAGTAAAGGATAATCTTTATCTAAATACAAAACTTTTAAGCACTGTACACACTGTTCCGTGTGATGCCGGACGTTAAAGAACAGCACCACCCCATTTCTTCCCATGGGTATCGTAGAAGGCGACTAAGGGACTTACTAGAGAATGGGTAGCAGCGTTCTCTATGCATTTGCCACCATACTGCGATCGCCAACCCGCCTGCCAAACGTGGCGATTTCGGCAAAACCCCCCTTTTGGGGGAGGTTTATGTCCAGCAATGGACGTCTTTCGGCTGATATGATGACTGTACCAAATCTCTTCCAGACAGATTAATAATCGGTCTTCGATTACTTTTTTTTTTCATTTTACAAAACTTCTAGAAAAAACAAAATAGCTTTTTCACAACTGATGTGTGACGTCACAGTCATCTGCAAAACAATAACAACACCGTCCTCTAACGGTGTTCGAACAGAAAAAAAGAACTGTGACAGGAAGCGAACGCAGCCGGTAAGCACAAAAAATGCGGCCCGGTCATCGACCCGTGCGTTTGCGGTGCTGTGTGTAACTACCCTTAATACATCCGCCGTGAAATGGTCCCATTTTCCTAATTGACCTTAATTTTCAGGTTGACTTCAGCCTTGATTTAATTGATATGAGCGAGCCAGGAGCAATTTGTAACGTAAGTACGTAATATATTGAACGATTCATATTTTGGATTGATTGATTTGAATTTTAGTAAGCCAGTTAATTTAATGTTGGAGTAATATTTTGGAGAGCTTTTATAGATTTTCCAGGAATTTCTACGGGTGAGTGAGTGAGTTACAAAACTTTTTCAATATTTTACACCAATAGTGTATGTACAAAAGGTTTATACTGAGTTTAATAAAACATTTGAGTGATAGTGACGTAACAACTAAGCAATGTAGTACAATAAAAATATAAATATATAATAATAAAAAAATAAAAATATATAATAAAAATATGTTAAAGATGTAGTTTGAAATAATCTAAAATAATTATTTACAAAGCCATAAAATAGCGGTAAATTAATACCACTTATCATTTATCGCTTATCATTTAACGATAGGTACATACAGACTTTAGCGGAAAACGAAAGAAAAAAAGGTAAGGTATAGCACCCATTATCAAAAGAAATAAACCTATTGACAAAGCATAAAATTTCGTCAAATGTGTTTCAAATCAATTGTCATGGCGGGTTCATAATTTCGTCGTTGTCTCTCACCCTTCACGAACACCGGCGCCGGCGCATCAGACCACTGAAACACGTTTGTTAAAGTTCCGAGCTGTGTTTTCTGTGATTTTATTTTTTATTTTTTCAAGCTAAAAGAAATAGTCTTTATTTTTCTTGGAACACTAGTCTTCTTCATACTTAAGAAAATTAAAAATACAACAGACATTACTCTGATACAAAATGACTTTTAAGGATAACATCATTAAGTTTGAATTTTAATTAAACTGACCGCGTTCAGCACATCTAATCCGCGTCCAAGAGATGTCAGTTTCAGTTTAGCGTACTTAAATGATTTGTTGTAAAAAAACAATTGCTGCTTAGTTTAAGTGTCCAACTTTGATAAAACGGGTGTTTTTTTTTAGAGGCGGAGTACTTTAAAAAAACTCAAATAAAACCAATTTCATGCATATTATAAACATTTTTCTGTTTTTTTATTTCAAATTAAAGTTCTCCGCCTCTATAAAAAACACCCTTACTTACAATATTTACAAGTTTTTAACAATTGTTGTTAAATAAGTGAAATCTTTGTAATTTCTTATCCTACTATCCTACTTATTCGTCCTAATATTATAAATGTGAAAGTTTTTGTAGATGTTTGGATGTAACATACATCCAAACATCTACAAAAACTCAATCACGCAAAAACGACAGAACGGATTTGGATGAAATTTGGGGCACAGATAGTTTATAATCTGAATTAACATATGGAATACTTTTCATTCCGGTAGTACGTCCCCGTGGCATAATTCCCGACATCCACGCGGGCGAAGCCGCTGGCAAAATCTAGTTGGGAAATAAATTTCATTAACCATAATATTCCACAACAATGTTGACACTGACAGCTGATGATTCAGTTCCATTTATAAATTTCGCCCTAAATGTGCAAATCTTCTATAACATAAAATTTTCTCCATACACTTTCACGTACCGATATTATTATCGGGTAAGAATATATATTTTAAGAACAGATAACTGTATTTAACAGTACAAAGACAAGTGCAAAATGCATTAAAGACATCAAACGACTACAAATTGCACGTGTAAATTGTCACGAGAGTATAATCACGGATCTATATTAAAGTAAAACAGCATTTTAAATGGTCCTTCCAGTCGAAAATTATCATATTTGTTCACAGTCTGTAATTAGAGCGTTTGAATACACAAGTATGAGAGAGTTTCCTTCAGGTAATTGTCCCTAATAGCGTGGTTCATTATTTATTGAAGTTTTCCAAGTAAAGTTGTTATATCTTGCCTTGTAATATGGTGTGTATGTAATGGTCTTTTTTTAGGTGAAGAGAAATAGGATACTTTGTGAAATCCTTGATGGGGAGTTATCGCGAACGATGGTACACCACAAAGGGGTTGTGATCTAGAAGGATTTTACAAAAATAATTGAATTTGTTAACTCTGTTTCAGTGCTGCAGTAACGAAGTGGAGATGTTGTAAATGTCATTAGTAAAAACTTTTCAAATCCAGTGATTTTTATTTGTTTATAGCATAATTGTTATTTTTCCAACTGTGTATTAGGTACTTGTTTTAATTAATTGTGTGTTCTTATTATCTGCGGATGATGTAGTGCATGTCGTGCTTTTCTGTAAGTAATGCGGTCAATGTTTAAATTATATAGTATCAGTGTACACATTGTTGAGAAGCCTAAATAAATAAATAAATATTACTTAAAGTTAAGTAATGGTTAGCGACTGTTAAACCATACATTTTGGACGTTTAAAAGTCTCTGAACTTTAGGCTAAGTTTTCCAAGAAAGGGTCTTTGCTTTTGTTCTAGCCCTAGTGTACCCCAAATTTCTTCTCAGCATTTAAACAACACCAGTTTCATGAACCAACATAAAAATATAAGCCATATTAACAAAAATTTAAAACCCAAAACATTCAAGCAAGTACGTTAAACTCGAACAAATCTTTCGATACCCTACACTCTACAGGAAAGATAAAAAACATAATAAAATCCGACATGCGACACGGAGTGAGCACCCTCAGTTCCTCTGGGCCCCCCTCCCTTGCCACCTCCATTCCCCCCGTTTCAGCCGCATCCGGCGGGACACCTGCGCACACGCCGTCACGCATGCGCACTGAGTTATTAGTTTTTAATACTCTCCGCTACGGTTCTGAATAATGAACTTTTTAAGCGATGATTGAATAGAAAAATGGGTTTGTAATTATGGTAGTGGTGATATTTCGAGGGTCGTTGAGTTGGTTGATTAATAGTGAATTTTATTGTGAGGCTTTTTAAGCTAAAAATTAAGTGACACTATACTTAACTAAAATAGTGCCCACGTAGTTTTTCGAGACATTGCCAAGCAGTCGACTCTTCACGTCACCTATTTTTTGGCTAAGGAATCAGCATTGCCATTCAACGTGACAATGCTGCCAGCCTTTTGAGCACTTTTCGCGTTGACAACGATGCGGACGAAGTTCCTGATGCCCTATGATTTTATTTTCTTTTTTTATATAATTGTACCCACATATTATTATTTTAAGATCGAACGTTGTAAATATGTATACATTTAAATAAAATACTAAGATATCATTAATCTACAACGATAAAAATGACAGCAAAGATAGAATGACATGGTTGATTACTTTAGACCAGAGATAGGAGATCAGTGCCCCCTGAGGCTTAGCAAACCATAATGTATGGTGATTTAGATTCAATACGTAAAATGTTACACATAGCTACCGACTTTCTTAAAAAATATTCTGGCACAAATTCGTCCGCTGATCAAGTATCTAACAACTCTTAAAAGCTTAACATTTTTCCATATCTGCACAATTTCCCATAACCCTCTTCCACACAATTTCCACACCAGCTATGCAAACAGTGCCGTCTCCAAAGCTGCTGCATCCATTATTCAAGTACCGCTAAGTGGCAAAGCCATCCGGTTCGCTGCCCATATATTATTCAGTCCCTGACTTGACACGTCGGCACTGATGCTACCACCCCCCGAGGGGGGCGACGTCAGTTCCATTCCCAATTATGCACACGCTGAAATGTCACAGGCACTTAGCCCAGAATGACCCTTAAACCTATTGCCCTTTTATTTTAGTGTTTTGGGTTAGGGGTTCGGTTTAACGCAAGGTTGGGTAGGGTAACGTAGGTAGTAGGTTTTTTGCGATTTTTCTTGTCGTGTTAATACGTAATTTTGTCATTTAACGTATTTTTTTCCATTTTTGGGTTTTCAATGTTTTCTGCGTTTTATTTTGTGGCGTATTATCGTGTGGTAGGAATATAAAAGGGGATAGCTTTTGTTGTTTATTTTTACAAATGACTCTTAAAAGAATGACAAAGTTGCAATGTTGACAGAATCACCGTTTAATCAACTCTTATTTTAATATTTTAACAATGAAGAGAACATTAATTTGTGTTAATAAGAAAATGACGATTCCGTGCATTTTATAAGAAAGAAAGAAAAGAAAGAAAAATAGATTTATTTGTCACAGAAACACGTGCATATAAAAGATGACATACTTAACATAAAAAAAAACATGATACACACACAGATATTTATACATAGGCATAAAGAAGATAAATAATCGGCAGCTGCACGCCGTGACTGTGACAAGAAGGCTTCCACTCAGCATGATGCTATGCTATGGGATGGGGCCCACAGCACAGCGCTGATTTTCAGTGGCCACCCGTATCCGTATAACCTAATTTATGTACCTAAACATAAATTACCTAGTCGCAAAAACTGATCAAGCTTATAGCAAAACAAAGTTATTACAAAGTTCAAAACAAACCAGTTCTAAAAGCGTTGTTGAAAGTTACTACAATTTAAATGCAATTCGCGACACTTTTAATCATTACTGACGTCTGAACCATATTCAGCGCTGCATTCAGGAAATGCAGCGCTTATTTTCGGACCATGGAACACAGAAAACCGCTTAACCCAACCAAAGAGAATATTAATGAAAATTGAGCGACATCCATTGCAACACTCAGACTGTTTTAGACCAGGCCTTTTACGAATCTAGGACAAGATATTTCCGAACTAGCTGGTGTCCACTGCAAATTTGTGAAGTTGCTGGATTGTTGCCGGGAAAAGGGAAATTAGCACATTGTATTTCTGTTCTGTTTATGTGGGTCTTTAAAAATGCAGTGTTTATAGACAGTAGATAAATGTCGGGTGTTTTAGGACTTTTTTGCTTTGTTTCAACAATTCTTACAAAGGTTAATAAAACATGAAAAAATCCTGGGCTGGTTTGTTTAAAATCATCAACGCGCCGCGCCATGAGCAAGGCATAGTGGTCAATATTTGTTCATTTTCTGAAAGAGACCTTCAGAGAATAATAACTTAAGACTACATTTAAAATCATGATTGTTATACTTTGAAATTGACAGATAGAGATTTATGGAAGAAGATAACGTGATGCGCCGAAATCAACTCAATTGGGATGAGAGAAAGATGATAATTGTTTAAGAATTGTAGATAGGTAGGTACCTACATCTCAGTTACAATAGTGATTATGTAATATATACTTCTATACTAATATTATCTTCTATCTATCTTCTATAATTATGATAAACGTGAGAGTTTGTTTGTTTCTTTGCTTGAACGCGCTAATCTCAGGAACTACTCGTCCGATTTTAAAAATTATTTCAGTGTTAGATAGCCCATTTATCGAGGAATGCCCATTTATATATCATCAAGCTAAGGCCAATAGAAGAGCAGAGCAATGAAGCTTTGCACGGGCAGGCAAGGCGAGCGACGAGGTGGGTCGGAGAGCAAGAAATTTGACGCGAACGAAAGTCGCGGGCAGAAGCTAGTACGACTTATAAAATTCACACATCAAACCCTTTTTGAATATTGATTCTATTTTACTGTGTAAACGTCTATACAGGCTCTTTTGGTGTGTAGTCAGCGGAATTCCAGGAGCACGAGTAGCGTGGACTACCACTTCAAACCACATTCAACAATGTATGATACATATGCTATATACATTCAATTAGCCTTTTCAGACAGGCGTCTGTATGCATTCAATATTTAGTTTAATATAAATCGTAGTCTTTTCACCTGCAGGCTTAGCACAATGCTTTCTATTTCTACTCTACTGTAGAATAAAAATCGCTTGTCTACATTTCTCGGTGAAAAACTGTCAACAGTCAATACGGAAACATCATTTTAGTGTACTCTTCCGACGACAAAACGCTTGTCCACGGTTCTCGTGCTAAGTCTGCTGGAAGAAGCTCGTGGTTAAGTAATAACAACCGCACGGGTCGATCAATCAGGTTAAGCTACGCTAGCCGTGGTTGGTCCGTAGATCATCATTATCATCATGATTTCAGCCGAAAGACGTCCACTACTGGAAATAGGCCTCCCCAAAAGGGGGGCGGGGGGTCCGTAGATGGGTGACCATAATTACAGACCAAGACCCCTCCGTGCCTCGAAAAGCACGTTAAGCCTTTGGTCCCGGCTATGATTCGTAGATCTTTGACAGTCGTTACGGGTCGTCAGAAGCCCGGAAGTATGACAACCAGTCTTATCAAGGTATTCGTATTATCCAGTAACTGGGTTTTGGAGGTCAGATAGGCAGTCCCTCCTTACCTTCTTGCATTCAGCTGCAAACGGTTAGGGTGGAAGCCGACCCCAAAAAAGTTGGGAAGAAGGCTAGGCAGATCAGATCATGACCTTCATGCAGTGATATAACTTGGATGGGTCAGTAATAACCTACGTTGATACCCCAGAGACCAGATTGTTTACGGCCATAACTCCAATGCAGATAATAAACAGCCTAAATCCACAACACAATAATCCTAATGATTTATTATAAATCCACAGGATTTACTGACAGTCTGACATTTAATGAGTACACGTGTTGGCTCACCTAGCCGGCAATGTGACCTACCCACGGGACACCTATAGAGGTAATATTATTTTCATATTAACATACATATACGCTGGACAGATTGTGGCGACAGCGGTGAAGCGGTGCAGTGGATTTGTTGACTAGGGATTTTAATTGAATTAATTCTCGAATATGGTATTTTATTTCCTTTTAGGTATTATCTTATTAACATTCGAGTTTGTTCCGCCACTTCTTCCCAGCTAAAGCACTAGGAAGTGGTGAAGGGTGGGCGTTTTTGGGGACTGTCTCATGTACTTTGACGTTCGAAAAGTGTTGATTCTCAGCCTAATTTGAATAAATGACTTTTGATTTTGATTTTGATTCTTCTTTTTACTGGCCAACGGTGTCGATCCTGTTTTATCCATGTTTATACTGAGGTATAAAACCTGTATTATAAATGTTGTGTCACGGGTCACCCAGATCCAGTTGAAAACCAGCGTCAGGCAGTAGTTGTCTGGCATTTATGCTGAACTAGGCCTCTTTAGCGCAGCCGTGAGCCACACTTTGACGCAGTTTACACTTTTTGTTGGTTTTTTTTATTTTATTATTTTGCTGTACATTGTGTGCCTTTTTAGTCTGTGCTAAATAAATGTATTTTCTTTCAAATTTTTTATTATTATTTACATCTAAAATGAGTTGTTAAGACAGTTGTAAAAATGTTGTAGAAACCTTATAAAAATTTCAAAGATATGAAATGAATCGTAAACAATACAAGTCTGAAACAACCTCACTACATGTACGACTCATATATATTTTTCTACTAAGTCTTTTTTTAATCTGTGTACTTCTTTAAGTGACAAATTCACCATACTAATAGATATATGTATAAGTTCTTTTATGTCATATGTTATTAATAAATAAGTCGTTGGAGTACCTTATATAAATAAATAAATAAAAGTCTTAGTATTTTACAAGACTAACAGTAGACAAGTAGGTATCGCAACTTATATGTGGGTGTAAACCCGGGGTTAGCAAACAATTCATCAACAATTCGTCTGCAAATCTCTGTAGGATTCTGATTCCCGATCCCATTGATCAATTTACTAAAGTGCGTTTCAAGTTCACTTGATATTCGAACCCAGTTTGCGATTGAAATTCTAATTCACAAAATATATTGCTTTCCGCTTTACGTAAAAAAATTGGTTATAATTTGTCGAGAAGTTTAACTAGCCTCTTACATAATCATCAGCATTGACATTCAAAGTTTAATTGAAATAACTGAAAACCTCTTAAGGAGTCATCATAAGCGATCGCGGAAAAAAATCTGCTGCTCAATATATTTAATACCTATGCAGAATTCGACAAAAGCTATTATTTTGTCGCAATTTCAGTGTAGCTCCCATGGTAAAAGTTTTCACAACGATGAGCACAAAGACCCCTTATAAGCTCATCAGTAGTCTCACGACACTTCTTTTTTTATTGTTGGAAATCATCAAATAACTTCTCCCGCTCTGGGCGGTGCAAGAGGGCGTGTCAGACTTTTACTGACTGAAACCCAGTGTTCCCTCAGTTTCCTGTGTGCCAGGGCCGACGGTATATCTTTCGAACAACCCGCATCCCTGGCAGACATTGGTCCTTGCGAGCCACACCAGTTGGTGCTGACATGTCTTTGAGGCGCGCGGGGAACACAACGCGACCTGGACAGCGAGCTATCCATTACTCGTCCGCAAGCCCGCGCCTACGGTGGCCGGGAAACAGCCTAGTATTCCCGACGCCCAAGGCGTCTCCTGCAGAGGCTAGGGCCGTCAGGACGCATATACTGCGTCTCCGTCACGTGCGCCATCTCCCTCTTCGCGGGCAGACCTCCACCGTATGCTCCACCGTGTCCTGAGGACGATCTACGCAGTGGAAACACCCGGGCGTTTCCTCCCGCCTTATACGAAACAGGAACCTCCCAAAACACTCGTGTCCGGTGAGGACCTGCGTCTGGTGGAAGGTGAGGACCTGCGTCTGGTGGAAGGTGAGGACGCCGTGGTGCCTCTTAATGCACTCCTCAAAGAGAGAACTTACCGCCGCAATCGTGGCGTGCCCAAACGACACTTTGTTAAAGTTTACAAACACAAATAACTGACAATAAACAAAACATTGCCGGCGTAGTTACTGGCAACAATGCACACTCATCACCAATGCACGGTGCATGCAGGGTGTCTTATTAACTGAATAGTTGATGCAAGCTTTCCGTCGCCGTCCCCGTTTACTTAATCGCACCGATTAGCAAGACAGGTACCCAATAATTACATTGAATGCTATTTGTTTACTGTTCTGTCTGTTTTCTGTAAGGCCTGGATGGCTTTGGTGGTAAATAATTTAATACATTGATACCTACGTCTGTCGGTGGTTACATTGTGTTTTGAAATAAGCGAAGTATTTATCTGAGCTTCCAATGATGGCCTTTTTAATTTAACCTCAAAAAGTTTTTCTGCTTGTAACGATACACACTTTTTTAAATAATTGAGCTTATTTTTAACTGTTTGGTCTTTTCTTACAGTTAGTCGCAGTAACTAAGCTTGAGCACCCCGACCGAATGGGTTAAGTTAAGTGACCAAACGCGATAGATCTAAGTTTTTTTTCTATAACTCTCAGTCCTAACTCTTTTGTTGAGGTTCTCAAAAAGAGACACAATCACTATTCTAGAGTGTTCAATAATATTTTTAGGAACGCAAAATGAAAACATTTGAGGTTCAAATACATGCCTTTAAATAATATCGAATAGTTTCATCTTATTCGTTTGCTCGTAAGAAAACTTAAAAGACTTTCAATTAGGTACGTACTTATTAGTGTTCTAGCTGCTCAAGTTTATGAATAACTAAATACTAATGTTAGCTACGATAAGAAAGCGAAATGGTTTTGTCTTGGTAATACAATCGTTTTATACATAAATAAAATATTAGAAACAAAAAATGGTAGAGTAACCATTGTGAAAAATCACCACGTGCGAGAGTTTATTTTGCTTTTAACATTTATGCATCGCCGTTCCCTTTGGTCGGAGGTGCGTGCGTTTCGAGTAGTACCTACAAGTTACCTCTAGTGTTACTATTGAGTAGTGTTTTATCGAGTTGATGAATATTTTTAAATTATTTTGAAACAAAAAAATCTTAATTTTATTACTTTTACTCTATGCTTCGAAAGTACTCCTTATGGCAAGTTGTTCTGCCGCGGGAAAACAACCATTTAAATTTCACGGTGTATAGGTACATATATAACCATCAATATAACCAGGTCAGGTATTGGTATAATCATCAAATTAACCAGGTCAGATGGTCGGGTGAGTTGTCTGAGACGTATGGGCTGGAGTGTGGCGTAAGGCAGGGACGTCTAAGCTCCCCAGCACTGTTCAGCCTGTATGTCGATCAGTTGATCGGGGAACTCAGCAGCACAGGGGTTGGATGCTCGATAGATGGTAAAGTTGTAAACAGCATATCTTACGCGGACGACATGGTGCTGCTGAGTGTCTCGATTGAGGCACTCAGGCGATTGCTTGATATTTGTGGGAGATACGCCATGACACGGCCTCTTGTACAATGTGAAGAAGTGTGTGTTCATGGTGTTCGGGGTTAGTACAAAGAAGCATAGAGCAGTGCCGCCGGTGTACCTATATGGTGTAGCCCTAAACAGAATCCCTTGTTTTAAGTACCTTGGCTACTTAGTAGCTGATATTCTGAATGATGACCAGGATATGGAACGGGAACGAAGGGCGTTGTCGGTCCGGTGCAATATGTTGGCCGGCAGGTTTGCTAGATGTACGAGACCGGTTAAAATCACCCTTTTCAAGGTACACTGTCGGTCATTTTACACATGCAGCCTGTGGGTTAGACATACGCAGAGGGCCTACAACGCTCTTCGTGTCCAGTATAACAACGCCTTCCGAGTGCTGTTAGAGCTACCTCGATTCTGTAGTGCGTCAGGCATGTTTGCTGAATCGGCTACTGATGGGTTTTCAGCAATTATGCGAAAAAGAGCGGCATCATTGTTACGCAGGATTCGGGGGAGTGCCAATAGCATCCTGAAAGTGGGAATAGGCTAGACAGGGTTTTCCTGAAGTATTGGACCCGTTTGCATAACTGCGGGTCTGATGCTGCAGGAAGATATATGAATTAGAATAATTGTAATTAAGTGTAGGTACTAACATAGCAACGTAAGCTGTATTACTAACAAAGGTCTATGGAACAAGTGTCTGAAATAAATGTTTAAATAATAATAAAATAATAAATTATATTTTAAATAAGAATATAAAAATATTTGAAATATTAAATAAAATGTCATAATGTATATAGCTGAGCCACCAACGATTTGTCGCCTATGAGCGTTTTAGCTCTGCGTTCCACCGAGTTAAGGGCAGCAAGCTGGTATTTTGCGAGCCATCCCATAAGTGGCTGCAGTACTCCATGCAAGAACGGACTTGAGCTTTATACAGAGTCAAGAGCCGTCCAGATGTGAATTATTCATTTATTTAGTGACTTAATAATGAATGTTTTCATTGTTACGTCACTAAATAAATGAATAGTTACAATTTAAAACATAAAATATTTAATAAGTATAAATTGGTACTTCTGACCCGATTAAATTTTTATCTGAGAATCCAACTGAAAATGTCAACAGCCATACAAATACTAGAGTTTTTTTTAAATAAAACAAGTAAGTCAGCATAACAATAAAAACACTGTAAAATTACACACGTTTGAGAACTAAACGACGCATTTAAGGCCACCATAACTCAATGAGAACTTTGCACATGTCGCTAATAGTTATATAACACATGTCTTTCCCATCATAAAAATTAATAACATTATTATAATCATGATCATCGTATTAAAATGTCATTTTTTGCGAATGAACTGACATCTTCACAGATAAAAATATTTACGATAAATATGTTGAAACTTTTTATCTCGCTTGTAATATTAGTAAATAATTTAATTTCAAAGATTTTTTGATCACATGATCTCAACGCCAAATAACATCTGAATCGTTTTCGTTTATATTTTATAAGGTATTTACTGCTTGCTGAAATAAGTAAGCAAAATATGTGGAACTATTTACCAGTATATATTTATAAACCTTTTATGTACTAGGCCTACCATATTTTATGCAAATAAAGACATTATATTCTACAAAAGATCAATTGAATCGTAACCACATTTTTACAGTAAATTATAATTATTGATTGGTATTTTTTTAATTGCTAAATGGCCTGCTCTTGACCTCGATCACGCTTGACGAAAAGCGATGGCTGAGGTTTATTACGGATCGAGCTGGCCCAATTACATTTCAATTAAATTATTGATTTTCAAGTTAATTAACTTCCTTTCTTTAACAAAGACCTTAAAGAATGACCAAACCTGATCATAATGTTACAAGCTTAGCAAAGATCACTCCTCGAAAAGTCTTAAACTAAAACGATAAAAAAATATGACCGAAAGCATCTAAAAAACCACAGAATCATGCCATACTGCATTGATATGAAACTATAATAGTTCCGGATATAGGAGCAATTACTCTATCGTAGTCCGTGGCATCGAACATCATAAGTGTTGCCGAACTACCGTTTGTCTGTTCATTACTTTGAAAGCATATCGGAGAGACGCCGCGGCCGACTCCCCGTCTATAATTCAGAGCATCTCCGATATGTACCATTTTTGGGTGATGTTATTTTGTAGCGACTCTTTCGCTGGTTTATTGATTTTGATTTTGTTTTGATGATATTCTTTATTGGGTTTATTTTTAATGTTTGTGCTGTTTTAAAGTCAACTTTAATGAATGTTTTTTTAAATCGATGTTATGGGCGGTAATTTCTATGTCGTAAACAATTTAGCACAGCCTACATATAATTTCAACTCCAATGCAATACTGAGGGGCTATTCCCATTTTTTTGAGTACGTTCTCATTCTTATCTGTCACAATCTGTCAAAAATACCTTCAACCTATCTTATTTTTGACATTAATTGTCGGAGATGAGAATGTGACTAGATTTTAAACATTTTTAAATACGGAAACTGACACTCAGATTATAGGGCACGAATACAAAGCCGCAAAAACAAAACGTTATGAAGACCCAGTGTAAGAAAGTACTGAAATCCTAACCTATGTGTCAAAGTAATGTGCCCAAAGGAACATTTTAAAAATCCTTAGTTAAATCATCGACAAATATGCATCAAAATGGCCACCCATATATTCGTCTTTCAAATAAAAAAGAAACGGACAATATCACTTATATGTGGGTAATAAGCGGCAAACGACCAGTTTTCAATAGTTCTCTATAAGCGGTTTCAGTTAAATTGTCGGTGCATTTTCAGTGATTACAGACATCGAGACACGGAGGTATGTGAAAGAAAATCAATGGTTCTGTAGACTAAAATAACATTGCAATACAGCCTACTGATTCAGAAATTCTGACACGTGACGTTCAGGAATTCGTTACAAGAGTTATTAATTAAAATTCAAACTATAAGCTGTTGAAACTCAATAAGGATAAATATCAGCACAGGTTTTAATTAAGCGAAATAAAACCTGCGACTGTCACTCAGAATAATTTTCCATAAAGTTCCGTTTAACTGAGTAAAATTATGTTTGAACATCAATCAAAATATAAATAGAACGAAATATTTTAGCTTTTACAATATTAACACAATCCTAGTATTTTAGTCTTTCACGTTTTCAGTCAGTTGGTCAAGGATCCCTCGGCAGTCGTATTTACGGATATACGGAACTCCGAACCGATCGATAGTAGGATTTATAAATAAATACTAGCAACACACAGCTCGGCATCATTACAGTTGACAACTCGGACAGTTCCTAGCGTATGACTAAGTAGTTTAACTTGAAAAGTATAACACTGTAATTTTAACATAAGTATGCAGGGGAAGTAGGGATTTCAATCAGTAAAGTGGTAGTTTCATTACGTCTTGTACGGCTGGTAAGAGGACTAATTTACTTGAAATTTTCACACGTTTATTTTTTTGCAAGTATTTGTAGGAGTAACTGCTAACTGTTAGGAAATGTAGGTTCATTTTAACAAGAATGTTTTTTTTTTAGGGAACTGTTGATCATAAACTCACGACTTCTTGACAGGCAGAAACTACAGAACGCCACCTACTACGATCCTTACATACTCCTGCTTCGTTTACGTTCATATATCTGGGGCCTTAGTGCGAGTTTCATTTTACCATCTCGAACAAACGCTTCGAACGCGTTTGGCGCTCCGATTGTCTCTGGATTGGTGACGAACCAATCAGAGGCCTTACTGTGAGTTTCATCAAAATCGTGTATAAATCTATAGATTTATAAACGATTTTCTATTCTTTATTTTCATTCCTCTAAGTACCCGGTACTTACTGACAGGCCTGCACTGTCCTCCCATACCTAATATCACTGTAATTTGAAAACATTATAAAAGCCAATTCTTTAAAAAAAAGTAACCGTGGAGTTTAAGTGACAAATTGGAGCCGTGCACCTAGCTTCTGACGTTTCATAAGTGCCCTTGCAGGTTTATGTGAAATAAAATATTTTGATTTTGATTTTTATTTTGATTGAACGATCTCGATGAAACGCGCTCGATGCGTTTGATCGAGATGGTTAAATGAAACTCACACTAGGGCCACAGAGCGCCTCCGCGCTCGATGCGTTTTTTCGAGATCATTAAATGCAACTCACACTAGGACCTGGGTCATGAACGCACGCCGGGTTCAAGTAGGTACTACGCACTTGAACTTTCTCAAGAACATCACCAATAAGGTCACTATATGTCCTCCTAATACGTCCCCTCCTGGTATTTCCACTCCCGTCTGCCTTGTAAATACCTTTTGTTAGTCGCCCTTCATTAATCCATTCAACATAACCAAACCATACTAATACCACCATACTCTTTTCAACTGTTGATCAGTTTTTGAGAACCAGTCAAAGTTAGAATATCCATGCCTTATTTATTATACAGACGGCATTCTTAACATTTTGAGACTCGGTATACCCTTTGATAAGATTATCACTTCTTTTAATATCGTTTTCTGGAAGACGTCTACGTGTAAATACTTTATTATGACAAACAGTCGCATTAAGCATAATCAGCCTCTTCTCTTCGACAGGCCGTAATCCACCACGCGGTTCCAGTGCCGGTTGGTAGATGTCACATGACTTCGAATTTTCGGTTCTACGACATGCCCGTTTACTCACGATGTTTTCCATCACTGTTTTGAGAGCAGCGGTGATGTAATTATTTACACAAAGTAAAGCTTGTTAAACCAGAACCAACAACACGTAAGTCTGAGCAGATACCTGCACTGCCCCTTATTGTAGCTAGCCGCATTTGGTCAGACTTAAATCTGGCCCCAATATATTACGAAACCGGAACGATGCACTTAAAAAATCATTACATTTCATAGTAAAGGGAACGAGACGTGTGATTGATTTGTTTATGCAAGTCGGAATTAGGGTGGCCAACCTCTTGAATGAAAAATACATTACTGATGCCCAAAATACAACGGCATGGTTGAACTGAGTCCAATAGTATACAATTTCCGTCTTCAACAGGAACACATTGTTGCTGTTTTCGGCACAATGCCAGTAGCAAAATGAAAGGTAGTAAGCGCGCATGTTTCGAACAACGTACTCGAATTCCATCAGCGTCCGTCCACGTACTTACGAGTATGTAGGTAGATATGTGTCTACGCATTTGATGTTCTACTTTCAGGAATAAATCATTCTATCTAAGTTATCTTTGTAACTCAAAGTATTAAGATTGACAAGAATATGTATCTGACAGAGATAAGAATGTGAAAAACAAAACAACAAAACCAAGAGATTTCATTCCGTACTGTAAGATATTTCCTTATTTCAGCCTGTATTGTCTTACTGCTGCAATGCGTTTACACATCTAGGTCGTCACGCCAGCATTTCCTAGGTCATCCTCGATGAGGACACGTATATTCTGACACCCACTGCGACTCTAGCCGATCTGTCCCGATGGATCCTGTATGCCTACAAAGCCCGACCAATCCCACTTCAGGGCCAGAATTCACTGTGACCACTTAACGATTCCTTACTCGTAACCACGTCAATCACACACGAATTCTGCTAATATCGTATTAATAATATGATCAAATTGTCATGGAACATATAGAATATGACATTTCGATTCATTACCGTTACATTGGTTTCTAAAAAAAAAACGATGTTGACATAGTTTGAACGTAGTAAGATGTCACGGAGATTCATTTTAACGATACAGAATTGGGGCCCTGTATAGTAGACGAATTGCCCGCGTCGCGAAAGTTTTTACAAAAATTCATTTCAAAATCGTGTTTGTAAATCTCTAATTTATACCTCTAAAGGGATGAAGAAAACGAAATTCGCGTAACTCCGGACATATTTCGCAGAAAATTCTCCTTCTCGCACTGATTTCGTTCAAATCAACAATTTCGCGGAATTCAAACTTGGATTCCCAAAGACTGTTCACACACCAAAGTGAATTAAGTCTGTCTAGCGTAGAAATACAAAGCCTTCTTTCAAAACGGTTTTTAGGTAGACTTCAGACTATTATGACTATGTCATCATCTGCCTAGTCTTCCCAACTATGTTCAAAATCAAAATCAAAATATTTTATTTCACATAAACCTGCAAGGGCACTTATGAAACGTCAGAAGCTAGGTGCACGGTTCCAATTTGTCGCTTCCTATGGAGAAGAGCCGGCAAGAAACTCCACGGTTACTCTTTTAAAAATAATTGGTTTTTATAATGTTTTCAAATTACAGTGACATTAGGTATGGGCGGACAGTGCAGGCCTGTCAATATGTACCAGGTACTTAGAGGAATGAAAATAAAGAATAGAAACTGTAGGCCTACTACCTACTCTGTCGCCTACCTAAACTGTTGGGGTCGGCTTCCAGTCTAACCGGATGCAGCTGAATACCAGTATCTTACATGCAGCGACTGCCTATCTGACCTCCACAACCCAGTTACTGGGTAATACGATACCCCTAGACTGGTTGTCAAACTTTCGTGCTTCTGACGACCCGTAACGAATGTTCAAAGATCCACATATGACAGCCGGGACCAACGGTTTAACGTGCTTTTCGAAGCACGGTCTTGGTATGTAAAGATGGTCCCCCATCCACGGACCAACCGCGGTAAGCGTAGCTTAACCTGATCGATCGACCCGTGCAGCTATTGTTACTTAGCGATAAGCCCCTCATTATTCCATTATGACTATGTATGTATATTTTATTTCTTGCCTTAAAGCCTATGATTGCTTATTACTGTTAGAGTGATTTTTTACGTGGCATACGACCATGGCTTTCGGATGAGAATACTTTCTTGTTGCATACTGTTTAGACCTTTTTTTTTCAGCAGTCGGGTTTTAGTTTTTGAACTAACTTTTTATTATTTATATTATTTTGGGTTTAATTCAAAATAAATATTTTTGAAATGTGCTAATTCATTTGATACCAAACACGGATTCATTGATCTTGATCTGTTTATGTCCTCTAGAGGCCGCCATATTCAATTAAATCTGACGTCACATAGCGTATAACCAGCGATCGTCCGCTGACGAGACGAGACGAAGACGCTTCCAACAACGATAGCATTTTACATTAGTCAAATTCTGATAAGTAGTTATAAGGGAACAGATGAACATACATACATACTCACATACCGGTCAAAATGATAACCCTTCTTTTTGCTTCGCCGTAGTTCGGTAATAATGACGGATTTTTGAGACAGCCATCATTTTGCGGTATTTATGTGACGGCATTACTTTCCAAAGAAACCCAACCTTACAGAAACAAAATCCTATCTCGGTTTGGCCGCAGCCTTAGCTATGAAAATAACGCACGCAAAGGATATAAATGAACGGAAGGCGGGGGGGGGCAACGGACAAAACTGTTCTTACTTTAAAATGGCAATCGAATAGCGTAATTTTATATCACATCCCATATTAATAGAATTCTAATAAGAAATGGAATGAAACTAGAGGATACGGAAAGGAAAGAAGATATCAATTATATTGTTTTTGCTATTTCTGCTTTATCACTTCCCGTAATGGCGGATGTCGAAATAATAGTGGATAGTGGACTTCCTTCATATACGCGGTGTCCGGTAATTAATGGATAACCTTAAAACGCTTCATGGTAGAATAATTCGTATTTTTTCTGTAAAAAAAAACCCAAAAAAGAAACAACCGACTTTCGAAAAAACACTACAAACTGAAAAATAACTTTCATTTTGGAAGTCGGTCATTACCATTACCGGACACCCCGTATATATTCATGTCTATGGGGGATTTTAATTGAGATCATCGCAAAAGCTCAAAATAATCATTTCACATTCAATAGTTTTCTATGACCTGTCTTTTTTTAATCTTCAGTAAAAAAAAACAGGTCATAGAAAACTATTGAATATTAGGTTTTGTGGGTCAAAAATTATTATTATATAATTTATGACCCACAAAACCTAATATTTCTAGAATATTGCCAAATAATTAGTTTTCAGTAACTTTCTAACCAACTCTCCACGGAATAAATCGAATCTATATGTAAATATCGTTTGGCATTGACACCCAAGTTATTACCTCTGACAATTTCATAGGGCCTTCAAAACTTTAGTCGTTATGTAAAAATAACTATAGTTGAAATGCTATGGGGAAATGAAATGCCGATATGATAGTTAAGCATACATTGTTGTAAGAACTAGGTTATGTTTCAAAATGTATGTTTACTAGGTAATGGTTGACCCATTTTAAGTGAACCTATTAGTTTTTGCTCAACTTCAAAAAGGAAGAGAAAAACATTAAAACATTTTTACAAAATTACAATCGACTTCCAAAACCAAAACACTTCAAAATCGAGAATAACTTAAGTCGGAATTTCGAAAGTCAGTGGCAATTGGAAAGAATAAAATAAAAGCAAAAACCCCGACTTCCGACGCCAGCACTTTTTTTTACTACCTCGTGATTTCCAATGAATTAAGGATGTCTAAGAAAAGCCCCACTAGCGATGACAAAAATGGTGTCAGGCGCAACATGCTACCCCCATACCTGACTGGTTTATATTTTAACCACACACGAGATATAGGCTAGAAATAAAAACTGTGGATGGCTATAAGAATAGAGGAAGACTAAATAACGTTGAATGAATTTGTTTGAACGTAACATCGGGCTAGAGAGGTCGTAAATATTGAGACGATGGTTTACAGTAGGTACATATTCTGAAGAAGACGACACCCCCCGCATCCCGACACCTAGTCGATCTGGTAGTTCCAAACGCTACTGCTGAGCTTGAGGTCCTCGGTTCGATTCCCAGGTCGGGCAAAGTGTTTTTGGGTTTTTGCCATTTGGAATTTCTCAGTAGCAGCCAGCCAGCGGCAATAGGCTCGCCCCCTATTACATGAGCCTTAAACATAACTGGTGAATTGTGAGGTGTACCGCTGCCTAATCCTTCGGGGAAACAAGGCGTGATGTTATGTATGTAACTATGTGTGTACGATACAACACCAAATAACTTGAAGAAGACGTATGAAAAATCTGCCAGGGGTGGTTGTTCGAAAGAGATACCGCGGCCCCTGGCACACAGGCAACTGAGGGAACACGGGTGGGTTTTAGTCAGTAAAAGTCTGACACGCCCTCCTGCTCCATTCAGAGCGGGAGAAGTCATTTGATGATTTCCAACCCAGAAAATAAAAAAAGGTATGAAAGATATACGATTCGAAAGTTGAAGCTTGATCGATTTTACATCTTTATTTCATTAAATTCCTACTAAACACACCTGAATACAAGGAGACATCCCAAATTATTTAAATAAAAGTTCACAGACCTATTCACGGTTGTATTAACGACTCAGTAACTCAGCCGTTAATATTGTTAGTGTAACATTGTACGGTAGGAACTTTAAAAGTGTTTTATAACTATCATAAAATCGAACTATGGTGTCAAATCGTAAACTTTCACTCGCTCGTTAACAGTTCGTAAGAAAATTGTGAGAAAAAAAATTATCACCCATTATTTTGTTAATGTCTTCAGTAGTTTTTGTTCTAGTTTCTTGTTTACCTGTAATTTGGTGTCTAATTAAGTTTTTATGCAAATAAGTTCAACGGATTAGATACGATCGGATAGTTAATTACATCGCTATTTAAAAGGACGTACACGAAATTGTTCCGATTTCGCTGATTTATGCGATTTTACAGACGCGATAATACAGTTATAATACTGTTTTTCTATGAGTTTCAATGCAGCACATGAAAGATCATTTCAATCAATATCAAATGTATGAGCTACTTTTTTTAATTATTTGATTTTGATTTATTGACCTCAAACCGACGACTGTTTTGAGAATTTTGCTGTAAGAGGTTTAGAATATCACATTTTTAGGGATCGTATTAACGTCTATGTGGTATGAATAAATTACAGTGTAAAATAAAAATGGAGCTCATTCACCAGATACTAATTGAAACGATCTTTCGTAATGTGTATTAAAACTAAAGGAAATGTACTATTGTACTGTAAAAGTACGTTTTACAAATCAAGTAAATAAGCGTTATCGACAAAACTTCGAATACGGCCTCTTAATTCGAAATACATGTAATTAATTGTTGCTTGTTGGCAATCATTTTGGTTTGAAGAACTGAAAATGAATGGTTTGTTTCAAGGGCCAAAGCCACAGTCTACCATTTTTTTAGCACCCACAATCAATTAAATTAATATACAGGGTAATTTTTTATCCAGTGCGCAAAATGTAACCAGGAATTCAGCATATCATTCTAGACCCCCAGCGCAGAATTTTTTCGTCGGTAATACAGAAATAAATCAGCTGTTCCATACATTTTGACCGCGTAGGACTTTTCTATGAAACAGCTGATATTTTTTTTGTATGACCGACGAAAAATTTCTGCGCTAGAATGATATGCTGAATTCATGGTTAAAGTATGCGCACTGGATAAAAACTTTTCCTGTGTATGAAACAATAGCTTATTTTGATGAGTCGATAACTCGGTTGATATACAGCATGCGGGGACTCCCCGCAGGTGGTGTGGTGACTAATGAAAATCATAGTCGATAACGCGGTCGGTAGAACGACTCCGGGGAATTCCCGTAGCAGGTCTATCGACTCACACCCAATGAAAATGAGCAATCTACAACTGATAAACGTGAGTTGCAGGTTCTCAGTAGGTATAACTGAATCGTTTCTATCAACTAGTCAAAACGGTTCCCCGAATATGGGCCTTATGGCATACGTTACAGGAATCTCCCGCACCCTGCATACGAACCCAATCGACTAAAGAAAACGAGCTTATATGGGGTTGAATATTTCCTCTACGTCGATTCCTGTTATGTTGATTCTTAAAATAAAAGACACTAGTTAAAAGGGGCTCAGGCTTGACCTTAAATTTGGTCATTTAAGCGCTAATAAGGATGTGGTTAGATTGGCGAGCTATTGACTGGTGGACAGTAAACTATTAACAAATTGCCACCCTACTCATATCCATGCTTAATTTTAGAAAGAAGATAGTAAATGCTAGACTGGAAACAATCCCCGAGCGAGTAGATATTACACAGTTGAACTAGCTAAGCTGACATTTCGGTAGTTTACATTGTGAACCAGCAACTAGCACTAGTTTACATTGCCATACGCTCTAAAATCGTAAATCAAATTGAAAATCACTCATTATATAATCATAAACAGTGTACCTATAACATTTACTTGGGCCAACAAATTAGTACGATATTGGAGAGTTTTATGCTATCCTGGTTTGTCCTCTATCGGAACAAGCTGGGATACTATCTGTCCTTTTTTTGTTTTAAAGTAAGTGTTTACTGTTTTTAGGTTTATTTGATCGTACTGTGTTACAGGGCGACGTTATCACTTAGCGATAAAGCCCTTAAAATAAAGAAAGAAAGAAAACTACTAACAACTACTGTATAGCTCTCAATTTGACCGCACCCTAACAGAATTCCTTTACCAATTTTACGTGAAAATAATAGCAATGATCACATTTCATGATAACAGCAAAAGGTAAGCTAAAAGGTTCAGATAAAGATGCTAAAGATACGCTTAGCTATCGGCAATGACGCCAGAATTCTAGATCGGTACAAAATACAATCGTAAACTGATAAAATTTAACTGATAGGTTTTCGTAGTATTATTTTACTCGCAATCTTTGTCTGCCGTAAGAGGACAAAAAATCGAAGCGACTTTATGTCGTTATGTAATAAGACAGTTCCCTAAAACGCCCGCTCTTCACGACTTCCTAGTGCTTTAGCTGGGAAGAAGAAGTGACGCAACGAAGAACTTGATTGTATATGAATAAGAAGAAATTAACATTTCTAAACAAATCAAAAACCGGACTACGGTAGAGACCATAGTCCGGTTTTTGATTTGTTTGAGAGGGGCTGTTTCGAGACCACGTTTAGAGAGCTAAACGTGGTCTCGAAACAGCCCCTCTTTTTGTCATCTGTTAACAGAGATTATACAGTGTAGGGTCATAGAGGCCCAAAACTGTACCCATGGATTCAGTGCCTACATGAATCTGAAGTTCGCGTAGCATCTTTTCGTCGGTCATAAAAAATAAGCTGTTCCATACAATTTGACCGCGTAGGTCACTTTTCTATAAACCTGCAGTTGATTGTTTTTGAAATGAAAATTTCTTTAGGCGCGTTGGGCGTTTGTGAGATGGAAAAAAAGAATTGAACTCTCCACACTGTTACCGTTACCGACACCTCTGTAGATAAGTTAGTTTTAGTCGAGCTTGATCAGTTTCAATTACATGTAATAAAAGATTTTACCTGTTTGGTAAAATAGCTGCCAAAATTGACTCAAATTACTACTGTTTGTTTTATTTTGTACAATAAAATACAGGGTAATTTTTTTACCAGTGCGCAAACTGTAAGCATGAATTCAGCATACAATTCTAGAATCCCCTAGCGTAGAAATTTTTCGTACGTTTTACAAAAAAAATCTGCTGTTTCATAGTAAAATGTTCTATACATTTAGTATGTTAGTATGGAACAGCTGATTTTTTATTAAAATTTATCCTGTATTTCCTGACGATTCAAAAAATACACACGTAATTGTTCAAGTTTTCACTTCTGTCGGCACTCCCGGACTGCCACTGTTTTCTTTATTTCATTCCACGGCCAGCGGCCTAGAATTACTTGCTGAATTCGTAGTTACAGTTTGCGCGACGATGTCTTTGCTACCCTTTATTATGTGGTCATTTTACTTTGTTATGTATCAATTTTATTTTAATGCTAATATTGTAATGATTAAAACTTAATCGATTATTTGTTTACTTTTTTTTAACGAATGTTGTGCATATCTATTATTAAATGATATATTTACACAGTCACTGAGATGTGTGATTAGAGGGGCAATTCTCGTAATTTTAAGAACTTTCACTTCACAGAACTTAGTCTCAATCTGTCAAAAATACCTCGAGTTCCCATATATTGTTGAGAAGTTTTTGACATTTAATTGCCGCCGAGATGCGACTGCGACTAGATTTTGATAGTCTTTAATTACGAGAATAGGCCTTCAGTTGGTAACTTACTGTTTCTAAGTTTGTGAATATGGCGCTGAAGTGCCTTGATTAATAAATAAAGAAAGAAATATTATCCAGAAATCATTAGCACGCTGAAAGATCCCCACATCCCAAATAAATGTAATAAGAAACAATATTTATGACCACCTACCAAAGCATTAGGTGCGGCCACTCTTGCATTCATCTGAAATCGCTGCACACGTGCCCCAACGATTTTTAATGTTACTCACTGTTTCATTTGTATAGATTAGTATGGATACGACTCATCATCTGCCTAGCCTAGTAATATAGTTTGGAATAACCAAACTATATTACGATTTTACATGGGTTGACTGCCTATCTGACCACCACAGGGTGCATACGCTACCTCTTGGTAAGACTGTTTGTTGACGTTCAGGCTTCTGACAACCGGTAATGACTGCCAAAAACCTACGAATGAGAGCCAAGAGCAACGGCGGGGCCTCGGGATATAAAGATGGTCCACAAAGCAATCGCGGCAAGCATAGCTAACCTGAACGATTGACCCGTCTGGATGTTATTGTGGCCGCGAGTCCCTCACAATGGATGCGACTACAAAATATACTTAAATTCAAATTTAAAATAATAAATTTCTCATTATACATGGGCACTTATGCAACGTCCAACGTCAGACGCTAGGTACACGGTACCTATTGGTCGTTCTCTATGGAGAAGAGCCGGCAAGAAACTTAAATACTACTTTAATTTGATTGTTACCTAAAGTTATAGGCTCTCTTGCAACATATTACATAACAATAAGAGTTATCGCAAATATTCGCTAATTGTGATTGAATTCGATGTACATTAAAGTGTTTTTCTACATAATCATAACAATCATTAAAGAGGTTTGATTCTTTATCGGATACTTTTTATATTTTGATAAACGTTTTAGACTTCGATTTTTGACATACTTTTAACTTGTTATAGATTTGTGATAGGAAGGGAGAAGGGTAAGGGAATGGTGATGTAAAAGCGACGGAATTATAAAATCAGGTAGGAGTTCTAACACTACTTGAACTGAGTAAAGTTAGATATAGGTTCTGGCTAAGTTTATAGGAAATACTTGCAAAGTGCGCGCATGCTTGCAAAGATCCATTAATGTGGAAAAATTAACGAGCTTTGTAATTGTCGCACATGCGACCTCTGATCTATTTGAAACTGTGAAGTGCTTCAAGGAAAGGTATATCCTCTTGCAATAACGTGGAACATCTAGCAGAATTGCAATAGGCGCAGTTGGCGTAAAGGCTTGTTCAGGCAGGCACGCCGCGACGGCGTGACGCGACATTTGTAGAACAATTTCCATGAAGTTTTCATAGAAATTGTTCAACAAGAGTCGCGTCGCGCCTGTTTGTGGGAGCCTTAAATGGTAACCCAATGACCTTGAGCTAGTCTAGGGCTACACGGAGTTTCAATATAATATGAGGCCATTTTGTACTGATTTTGTACCGCCTCTGAGTTGGGCCTTTGTTTTTTGTTAAGGAGATAAAATGTCCCAAGTCCTAAAATCAAATCAAATCAAATCGTTTATTGCAATCCATAATGTACACTTACAGGTGGTAAATACAAAACATAGAAACAATTATGGACCCTGTCGGGCACAGCAAATTTTTAAATAACTAGAGCGAGGAAGAGCGCTTTATTAATTTTCGTTTGAACTATTTTATATCCTATTAAATATTTTATATTTCTATTCATTTACTTATTATATTAATATTATATCTGCAAGTATATCTATTAATTTATTAATTTTATTATATTAAAATAATGCTTATTTGTCCTAGACTGCGGTCAATCGAAGATACTGTCATAATATAATTATAAATATCAAATTCACAATTTGATGTTAATATCTTTACATAATATTAATTAACAAGTCGCGTTTCGTGTCTGTATGTATGATCACATTGTTCTTCTAAATTAGGCAACGAATTTGGATGCGGTTTTGACTATCATTTAAAGCATTCATTCCGAAAAATTTACGTTACGTGTAGGCATATTATAAATCGACTGGTGACGTCAATTGACCGCAATCTAAGTCCCTTTAGTGGAGAAATCTCAATAAAATCACCATACACTTAGCTAATTCTTTGCAATATTCATACGTTTTTGAATTCTCACGTCACAGTTAAGGTAGTTCCACAAGTTTCTATAGTGCGGGCGCGAGGCGTGCCGCAGCCGTCTCTTGTGGGCCATGTGGCCCCATATCCGACGCACCTTGTCCAGGTTACAGAGTGACGAGTGCCGCGCTGTTGTTCGAATGATTCAGATCCGCACATTATTATATACACTATTAGGAATTTTATTAATATTCAAGATCCTTTGGAAGAGGAAGTTTTCAAGAAGGAAGAATTTGATGTTAACTGATTCCAACTACCACTTCTTGGTGTACCAAAGTATAAAAAATATATACATATAAACGAAAACTGTAAGTGTACATGCTGTGTCTCCAGTTATCGTTTTTCGTTTAGCCCTCAAACAAGTTGTAAAGGATAGTTGTAAATGTAATTTAGCAAACATTTCATAAACGTGAACACACTGTCTGAACTTAAGCCATTCGAGCCTTTTTTTGTTAAAAAAACATAACTGACAAAATTGATCACTAGGCCCGGTATTGTATTAAGAACGTTGCATTAATTTAATATAAACTCCATAGTTTTTACCTGGGTCTGATGATATACCTTGTTCTGTAATAAGATGGGTTGATATTTAGATAGCGATGTACCAGAAAAATACTTCTTCTACCTACAATATAAAAACGCAATCTCTGCCAAACTGTGTTTACAGTTTACACCACGCACAATGCAGACACAGATGTGGGTACTCGGAGGCCTGCAAATCTGCATTTTATAGCTTCCACCATGTCTGATAAACAAACTTAACTGTAATGTTAATACAACAATCATGGATCGTAATGTTATTTATTAATAACTTTATGAATGTTATAACTTTTAAATAGTCTTGATTTATAGGTGATATTATTTTCTTTATTTCACTAAATTATTAATCACACTATTGTTTATTTTGTGATATTTGTTTTGGAATCATGTATGTTTGTATGTACATATGTGTGTAAGTATATTCTCATACTATTTGTTTAATTTTATAAAGTGAATTTTTATTTTTGATAAAAATGTATTTTATTTTCACTTTTACTCTTACACACGCTATCTACATCTCTTCTTTCATGGGCGAGAAGAGATGTAGCTGCAGGTATGCTGGAAGAGATTTCTTTAGAAATAAGCATCACCTTTATACCTATTTTTTTCTGTTCTTTTCTTCTTGTCTGTTTATATATGTGTGTACATTAATGGTTAAATAAATAAATACTTTTAGATAATATTTTAGATACTTGAATATAAAATTATGAAAACATTTAGAAATATAAAAAGCTTGTAAAAATAGTAGCCCACCGGTATCGGGAACAGGCTCCAGAGAGAGGAACCTCCTAAAAATGCGAAACATGTCCAGAAGTAGCGATACTTCTGATGATATTATTCTTATACAGGGTCAAATTGAATTAGCTGGCAATACTTAATCCACATGTTGTGTATGGATATCGAGAACAAATGAAACAAAAAAATGATCATCATTCGATGGGCGAAGGTAATCGTTACGGTCAGCTATTTTTGTATTTTTTCGTGGAACTTAGCTATATTCTATGAATTTCCAAAAACCGTAAAATAACAGTAGGTAATTTTGTTGATGTGATAGGTCCATTTAAAGTTTTGAACAAAATTGGAATGATGAACAATGTTTTTTTGTTTCGTTCGTTTTCTATTTCAATACTCAACGTGTGGGTAAAGTATTGCCAACTAATTTAATTTGACCCTGTTGTTTTATTTTGAAATCTTAGGAGAATATTCCATTTCGCTCACATATTTCCCCCTTGTTTTATTTGTTACCTTTGTGTTTCCATGAAAATTCTTTTCGGAGAGCTAACAGTTCCATTTAGAGCCAAACATGTCCTTCTGATATTATCAACCCACGTTTCTGCACATGACGTGACCTCGGAGTCGACACGGGTGTCTCGAACTTTGCACCTTTACGCGAGTTATAACGCCCTGGTACCTTGGTTTTCTATAAGAGGAAATTATGCGTTTAGCTCTTGGCAACAGTGCGTTCTAACTGTGAACCAACCTCACCTGCATACTTACATTCTTGCAATTAAACATTTTGTACTCTATTAAATTCAACAACATTTAATAAATGTAATTATAAAAACTAGGTTCCGCCCGCGGCTTCAAAAACAGTACCCTATGTCCTTCCCAAGGTTGAAAGTATCCCCATTCCAAATTTAATCAATATAAGACCAGCCGTTCTGGATATTACCCCCTCCTACACACAAAAAACATTACCTCTGTTTAATATTAGCACAGATTTAACCTAGTGAAGGCCGCTGGAAACCAGTGTATGCGAGATACACAGAACCGTCGTCTGTGGCGGTGCTTGGGTGAGGTTTATGTGTCCAGCAGGACGTCTTTCGGTTGGAATGATAATAATGATAGATTTAACAAGACATAATAGGTAGAAGATATAGGTACATTATGTATAGGTAGGTAAGTTTACAACTTGTGAATGTTTCAGTTAAAAAGCAGGCAACTCATTACATATCGTCCACTTGCGACGACAGTGTGACATCTCGAATTATACGATTTTTTGTTTTACTGATATTCTGAATCGCGATCTCGCGTTCTATTATCTCCAAAAACGGGATATTTTTTACTACAAAAACAACAAAGTAAATGAGAGAAAGAGACAAAATATCACAGTGTAGCGCTGTCTCGTTTGTTGATCTAGTTGGCTTCGACACAATGACAATTCAGTTGTCACTTGAGCTTCGAGGTGTGCAGTGCTCTCGGTTTTCATGAAAAACGTGACATCACGAAGATACCACGATTTAGGTGATAAAGGTGAGTCTCTTTTATTAATTTTCTTTTATTCGACAATGTGGCACGTCATACTTACCATAGTGTTCTTGTAAAACATCGAGCAAAGTGAAAGAGATAAGTTTTTGATGTCACGTTTTTCTTGTAAGAAATTCACAGTATCACCGCGTCATATTGAATTGTAACGTTGTAGATGATATACGTTTCTCTTAAACTGGAAATATGGTGTGGGTCATTTGTTGATGTTCTGTTGTTGCAGAGTACGTATTGATAAAATTTTATGGTATGTTCACTTGTCACGTTGTATATACTAAACAGCAATATAAAACTCCAGTTATCTTTACAGATGGGGACAAGGTCTAAACTAATATTGCAATTAGCACAAAAAAAAATGGACGAGGCTTTGCCCAGTAGCAACCTAGTGGGTCGTAACAACCCGAGTTCAAAAACTGCTTACCATGATGAAACAGTTGATGACCAAAAAACGATACAAACTCATCTCAGTTGTTCGTAATAACCCGGATTTAAAAACTTTTAACGACGATGAAACAGTAGATGATCAAAAAACGACACAAACTCATCACAGTGTATCGATGAGTTCATCTTCTTCAAGTAAATCGTGTAGCAGCTCATCAAGTTCTTCATCTTTCTCCGAGGACAGCGATGATTCCGTAAAAGACCCCGACTATAAAGAGATTCAAGAAAAACGCCGACCTGTATTTTCACTCAATGATGTGAGCGACAATGTTCCGACAGCTACGACTAGTCAGCAAACGACTAACCAAGAAGGAAGGTCAGGCATCGACTCAGTAATTTTTACTTCTAATGAAAATCCAATCGATGTACCTGATACTATGAGTACTGAAAATCAATCGCCTCCAATTGAACCTAGCGTCGTTGCCGCAACAGAATCTGAAAATCCTCCTACTACTGTTCAAACTCCTATTAAAAAAGGGAAAAAACGGCGAAGACAAGAAAAAAAATGGAAGAAGAATATTGCAAAGAAATTGAGAAATAGTGGGAAACCTTATAAATCAGCAAAAACTCAAAAGGATATTCCAGAGAGAAGAATTAAACCCCCCTGTAAAGAAACCTGTAAATTTAAATGTCACGCAAATATAACGGAAATTCAACGACAACAACTTTTGAAAGAGTACTGGGATTTGGGTGAAATTGAAAGACAGTGGTCATTTATAATTCAATCCTTAGAAGAGGTGAAACCAGCCCAGCGATATGTCAGAATTGATTCTGACGGAACAATAGCACCAAAGCGAGAAAACAACAATGCTTACTATTTTACAGTGTCTGGGGTTAAGATCAGAGTTTGTAAAACCTTTTTTAAAAACACTTTGGACATCAACAATAGACCTATAGAAACCGCACAAAAAAAAAAAGAATAAAAGTACAAACATTTCTTTGATCAAAGACAATCGTGGATGTCACAAAAATCATGCCCATGTTGATGAAACAATAAAAACTGGAGTTAAAGCTTTTATCGAAGCCATACCAAAAATAGAGTCTCATTACATCCGTGCGAATTCCAAGCGGCATTACATTGATGGGAGTAAAACTATTTCCGATATACACCGAGACTACGTTGAGCATTGCAAGACCCAAAATATTCCCTACGCAAATTACATCATGTTCTATCGCATCTTTACTCAAGACTTTAATAGATCTTTTTTTATTCCCAAAAAAGATATGTGCGAACTTTGTGAAGCTTATAAACTAAGTACAGATGAAGAAAAGGAAAATAAAAAGGAGCAATTTCTATCTCACCTAGAAGAAAAACGGATGTCGTGAATTGAGAAGGAGAAAGATAAAAAAGACAAGGACGTTTTTGTGGCCGTTTTCGATCTTCAAGCTGTGTTTCAGTGCCCGAAAGGAGACACGTCCGTTTTCTATTATAAATCAAAACTGAACGTATTGAACCTGACAATTTATGATCTCAAAACAAACTCTGTTGAAAGTTACGTGTGGGATGAAGCACAGGCCCATAGGGGTGTGAACGAGATTGCCACCTGCGTTTTCCAATACTTAAAGAAGATTTCTGAAGGGCAAAATTCAAAGGACATTGTTTTTTACTCTGACAACTGTGCTGGCCAGCAGAAGAATAAATTTATGATGGCTATGTATCTCTATGCTGCTCAGAACCTTCCAAACATAAACTCCATTACACACAAATTTCTCATTAAGGGACACACACAGAATGAGGGAGACTCGGTCCACTCCCAAATTGAACGCCAGGTAAAAAGGCAGTTGAGAAGTGGACCTATTTTTACCCCTGAAGGATTTATTGGGGCGATCAAAGCTGCAAGAAAAATGTCAGAGCCAATACATGTAAACGAGTTATGTTACAGTGACATTTATGATTGGAAGTCTGTTCTCAATCAAATGAATTTTGCAATTCACAAGGATGACGATCAAAACGTCGTTAAAACTTCTGAATTAAAAAGGATTCGAGTGCTAAAAGATGATCCCCATGCGATCTACAGCTATTGTACGTCTTACGCGGATGAAATGAAGAGAGCTGTGGTAATAAAAAAGAAGCCTGTTAATGCAATCCAACTAAAGAAGGCTTTCAATAGAAAACCGGGATTGGCCGAAAAGAAAAAACAGGATCTTTTTTCACTGCTAAATGGTAACCACATTCCTGGCTATTACAGGGCATTTTTCGAAAGTTTGTAGTTCTTTTAAATTTGATACATTGTTTAATAATATAACGTTACTTATAAGACTGATTTTATATGACTGATTAATCTCACTAATGTTCCTATATTTGTTATTGTGTATTGATAATGTTCCTATGAGTACCTAACTGTTATTTAGTTATTATCTATAAAGTCGCTAGTTCCTAAATCTCTACTTAGATAGGTCTTACGTTATATTTTGTTCTTGTAATAGTTTACGAAATTGTTTTTTGCAGTCTAGTATGTTACGTTTTCACGTGTGCTTTGATACGAATAATTTTTTAGAATATGTAAAAGAAATGTGAGCATAGTACAAAATACCTTCTACAGATCTAAGACAATACTAGTCAATCATGCCTAATAGTTTACATAAGTGCCTAATTAAATAGCTAATAATGCCTTTACTTACAGAAAACTTTATTTTTCCTGTCACTCTTTTGTTTTAATTTTATAAACTGTGAAAAAAACAGTAGTGGCGTGTGTGTGTGTAGTGTGTTTGTGTGTATGTGTGTGTGTGTGTGTGTGTGTGAAGTGTGTGTGTGTGTAGTGTGTGTGTGTATGTTTATAACTTTTTTATAAGTCAAAGTTCGATTTAACGCAACAAAATGGTATGATTAAAATAGTTACCACTATGTTGAATGATTCTATTACTCCTACAATTAAAAACTATTTTTCAAGAATAATGTTTTATTTTTAAATAACTTAGTTAGATGTCAATTTTTACGTCATCTTCAACGTGACAACTAAAATTACCACCTTGTAAACTTTATTTTTTTCTGGAACAACGTGATAAGTTTTCCTTTTTATTTTTCAATCTATAAATGAAGTTAATTAGGTCCCAAATGTGTTTTTTCTTTTTGATATTTCATTTCAGTATTAGTTATACTCTAATCACCTCATACATAATAAAGCTATCTTGACAACAATCTAAGAGTTATGATCATTTTAAAGTTCAAAAGTCGTTTTCTGTAAAATTACGGTTTTTGAGATGTCTCACTGTCGTCGCAAGTGGACGATATGTACACCACTTTTCTTAGTGGTTAAAGTTAAAGCTGAATAAAAAGACTACAATATTTACCATGGACAGTACGAATCTTAATGATAAGAATCTACGATGAAAATGGACTTATCATGAGTCGATAAGAAAACCATTCCTCTGTTTGTTACAATATAAGGCTTTATTTGAATACACCGATCTAACGACGATTTTCATAATATAAACTAAACGATCATTTCGAAAAATAACAAATAAGATTTCAGAGACGTATTGCAATTTTTAAGAATACCTGTTATTGTGTTTTTGGTTACTTTAATTAACCAGCTCAGCCTTTTATTAGCTATTTTATAACCAGATGCTGGTGAAAACCAGTATTTTACTTGAAGTGACTGCCTAACTGACCTCAACAACGCAGTAACTAAGTAACACAATATACCCCGGTAAGACTGGTTCTCAGACTGTTTTGGTCTTCAAAGATCTTGGAATGACACGCTGGACCTACGGCTCATCGTGCTTTTCGAGCGAGGAGTCTCGATATGGAATCGACCTATCCACGAACCGACCGCGGCAGGCGTAGTTTAACCTGTCGATCGACCAGTAGTTACTTATTATTTAGCAACGAACCCCAATGTGTGAGTGATTATTATTCCTAATAAATTGTGTATATGTGGCATACTTCCAGAATGTTCTGACTTGAGAGACCAAAGATGAGATTGAAAAATAAGCATAGAATTTGATAAGGTTTATAGATAATTCTATCTGACTCGATCAACTACCAGAATATCTCAAAGTTGATAACAACATCTCGACCTTGAAGACTGTTATCTTACAGGGCACATAAATAATGACGCATTTTAGTGTTTTTTTCTAGGTTTTATTAAATTTAGTTCCAATTTACAAAGATGTCCAAGTATGTTGTCAAGTAACACTTTAGAACACCATAAAACTGATACATACGTTTAATAATGTTTTTTTAAAATGATACTTTGGTAATGTGCACTATGAAAAATATCATCGTATTTTATTGTGTTATAACATAAACTTATATCTAAAATTATTATTAAAGTAAAGATAGAATGGAAGAAATAACTTAAAATTCCTTCAAATGGATTTCTGTGCGAAATCCAAAGAAGGTTCTGAAAATTCTTTGCAAAACAGCAACAGTAGCACTTTTGTCTACTAAGCAGTTTTTTATGACAATATCTGGGAGGAGTGGAGATGGCTCAGCAATGAAAATAGACTGACTATTAAGAAAGTATATCCAACTGCGGTGGATGCGGAGTTATCATCGTTATCGCCGGGAGCAGCCGTAGTCGTACTAGTAGTGGCATCCGGGTCGGAAGTTTCCGTAGTGGTTGATTCAGCACTGGGATCTACCGGAGTAGTGGGTTCGAGCCTATCAATTATCGACCAATTACTTTGGGCGTCCAGGAAATAAGAAGAATAAATATTTTCCCAGAAATTAACTGTCCCAAAATGAGGGTTTTGCAATGGAACTTCTAAGTTGCCACCTTCCTGAATTTCTGTATTAGAAAGCACGCGGAGGTAATTAAAATTAAGGCTTGTATACGGCAACCAAGGTATTAGTGATGTTGTACTTTCTGGATTCCTGTGAAAGAAATTTGAAAAATTAATTGTAAATTCGTATTTTTTTACAATATTTGTAGAAGTACCTAGTTAAGCATACCCCTTTCCATTGCCCTTTGTGTGAGTTTAAGCCTTCTAATAAGGCCCATTGTGAGAGACTACGTTTCTGTACCATAGGTCATGGCAACACACACTGGTCAACGACTTCCGTCTGGAGACACTGCGGTATTTGGGCGAGAAGATACAGAACGTTGCCCAGCCGAGTCAGATTCGACGATCAACCGCTTTCTCAAAGTTGGACCTACCTAACTGGACAGTTTGTCCTAGGTAAACGTACTCGACCACAACTACGAGCGTAGCGCCTCCGATCGTCATGAGAGTGGGTGTTACATGGGCATTTGATTGGCATCTTTGTCTTGTCCATGTCAATTTTAAGACCCACTCTTTCGGAAGCTCTACTGAGGTCATCGAGCATTGCACTGAGGTCGTCCATGGTCTCAGCCATAACAACTATATCATCGATAAACCGAAGGTGTGTGACGTATTTGCCATTAATGTTGATGGCAGCCCCTTTCCAGTCCAGCACCTGGAAGACATCCTCCAGTGCAGCGGTGAACAGTTTCGGAGAGATAACGTTTCCCTGTCTCACCGAGGTGTGAAGGATAGGTTTCGAGGTCCAGTCCTGGAGTTGGACTGACATAGTGGCGTTTTTGTACAGACAGAAGACATCCGCAGGAGAACCAAGGTAACCGACATAGCCCGAAGAATTTGCAAACTTAAGTGGCAGTGGACGGGGCACATTGCTCGCAGAACAGATGGCCGATGGGGCCGAAAGGTTCTGGAATGGCGGCCGTGTACCGGAAGACATAGAGTGGGAAGGCCTCCCACAAGGTGGACCGATGACCTTGTGAAGGCTGCGGGAATCCTCTGGATGTGGGAAGCACAAGACCGGTCAAAGAGGAGGAGCCTGGGGGAGGCCTATGTCCAGCAGTGGACGTCTTTCGGCTGAAATGATGATGATGATGACCTAGTTGAGTGTTTATCAGTGGAAACTTGTAAATGGCCTTTAATGTCATATTGTTTAAGAACACTGTGCTGCTTGTGGTGACTGGTCGTCTTGCTGACCATGATTTTGTTATTGTTGCTAATAATTACCTACTTGTTTATTTATTTTACGTCGATGGTCCTAGGTTATCATTTGTAAACATAATCCAGCATTGCTTATGTAGGTATATTTTTCATTTTATTTGTTGGTATATTGGCATGGCTAGCTGACATAAATGTGTCTCGTAATGTTGATTACTTTGCCTATGTATGTATAGAATCAAGTCTATCCGACTAAACAGACAGCTGTGCTGCTGGGGAGTTTGTTCCGCCACTTCTTCTTCCCAGCTAAAGCACTAGGAAGTGGTGAAGGATGAACGTTTTGGGGGACTGTCTCATGTACTTTGACGTTCGAAAAGTGCTGATTCTCAGCCTAATTTGAATAAATGACTTTTGATTTTCATTTTGATTTTGATTTTAAGTTTCCGAAATACTTAGAACAACAATACATTAAATAAAATGTTTCTATACTCACCCAGTTTTAGCAAAATTTGTCCATCTTTCTACAAGAATGTCTCCAATAGTAAGGTCTCTGGCAGATGTACCTGTAGCAGGAGTATTGTAGAACATATAAGCCAATTCTTCACTGTGAGCTGCAGAATCAACATCTATAGGACCCACAAATGGTTCTCCGAGAGTTCCTGAGTACGAAAATTGTAAAAGATAGACTGGTGAATTAGAAGCGAACATTCGATTTCTGACTTCTCTTATAGATGATACCACCATCATTGTGTCGCCATGATATTTTAAATAATCTTTAATTTGAGTCATATCAATAGGATTTTCCTCGAAGTAAAAGTCTCTTATTCGCTGAGTTACTGACGCCTGTTCAGCTACGGTATCGAATTTTAAGTCTGGTTGAATAAAGTCAGTGAAAGTTTCTTCCATTCGCTCTAGCCAATCATCATCAACCGCTTCTTCTGATCTAATGGTACCTTCGTTGTCTACAAAGCTAATTATGACAGGAATTTGTGAAAACTCAGCATCTCGGATGATTTGAGCGGGAGTTTTAATTAAGAAAGGTTCCACACCTTCCAATTCCTGTCTTTCCACACAAGGGGCAAAAGCTAGTGAATTATCAGTTAAATCTAAATCGTTAATAACACCCATCAATGCTGACACACTTGTCCTAGTAAAGACATCTGACAACTGTTGAATGGTTTCAATTTCATGACCAAGAGCTTCAGCCACTTGGAGGGCATATTCCAAGTTATCTCGAGATACAGCCCATGGAGCTAATGCATTTCCACTTTGAGCGATAGCTTTTTGAACCAAACCCTGACCCATCGGAGACAAAGTGACTAAGTCAACGGCAGCTGCTCCACTTCCGTGACCAAAGAGAGTAATATCTTCAGGGTTTCCTCCAAATTGAGCAATATTGGCTTGTACCCACTTTAATCCTGCAATAATATCTTTTAATCCAGCGTTTCCTGGTGCAGTTTCGGTTCCAAGGCATAAGAATCCTAGGATAGATTCGCGGTAATTCAGAGAAACGACAACGACGTCCTTTTCAACAAAGTTTTGAAAAGACAGCTCCCCTCCATTCACTCTGTCGAATTCCTTTCCTTTGATCCAAACCATGACAGGTAGTCTCCGAGTACTATCTAATGTTGGCGTGAAGACATTCGCTACCAAACAATCTTCGGTGCCTTCGTATCCTAGTCCCAATGCTCGAACACATTTTATGTCTTTTCGGTTCGCTACAAACGGAACTTCGAAGGATGGAGCTGGTAAGGGTGCCTGTAAATAAAATATTTGTTTTAAGAGCATTCTCCCCACGCGGACTGGCAATGGCGCATTTATGGCGGTTTTTCGTGATTACTTCATTAAAAACAAACAAAAGTAAACATTTTTTTCAGCCATGTACTAGATCGTTGGTATTTTCAAGTTTGTATGCTATTTTTTACAGTTATTTTGGTATTTGGTTATAAAAATCGACGTACCATCCATTATTTTCTATTTGCATTACTAAGTACGATTAAATGTTTTTATGAAAGAGTAAATATTTAAAATAATTATAAAAACCAACGATCTAGAGCTTGGCTGAAAAAAAAATTGTACTTTTGTTTGTATTTAATGAAATAATCATGGAAATCTACTAGGAAAGGATAAATGCGTTGTTACCAGCCCGCGTGAAATAAATGCCCTTAAACTTTGATGATAAAGTTAACATTATAATTATTCATTTAAGTCGTTCACCGTCCATCACTACAAGAGAATTTGCTCTATCAAGAGTGTGAGACTCTTCAAAAATATATTTATGTTACAATAGCACAAATATTTTCCAGTAACTTCTAGGCGTCACTATTAATTGCATATCCACGGTAATGTCGGGTATGAAGCTCCGCTTGTATGAACTTTGCTTCTTACAAAACGGTGTCTGCAGGTACTGGTATTGTTAAGATTATTATAAAGTTTTATGTGTTTTTTTTTTTAAACGTCTAAAAAAAACTTAAACTAACTAACTTAACTTAAACTTCTTAACTATTTTCTTTATTATGATTTACCTTGAATCTGTTGATGCCCGAAGTGGAGTCTGCGTATGGTATTCCATAGAACTCGTTGTAACCGGGAGAGCCCGTTACCACACTCCCCACCACAGTACCTTGCGCAATGTTAACCGAAGGCGCCTGTTGGCCTGCAGCCAATGCTGCTAGCACAGAACAAACGGAGAATAGTAATATCATGGTTTCTTTACAACTGCTGAATTAGAACTGGATATATAACTCGAGGAGAAAACGGAATCATCTCGATAAGATCAGTTCAAAGTTTTTTTTGTTTGATAATGTCATGATGTCAGATACTGTCATCGATACGAGGATAAGAAGAATCAGTAGATACGAAAATAATACGATGGCGAATTTGGACAAGCTGCCTATAAGATGACTAACAATTTTATGTCTTGATTTCAATACTGTTATAGATTGCTCAATGTTTTTAAAGTAATATCTATATTATTTACCAAATTAATTATTAATGTACAAAAAGCGTTCTTACTGCGTGAATTTAAAATGAGAGAGTAGTTATTTTATTCTAGTTGTAACCGGAGCTTGATTGCGTAACGCAATAACAGTAGGAATGGATTTAATTTTGTCAGTTCGACAACATTCATTACGGTATTTACATTGCTGAGCAGAACTTTTTTTGAACATAATGAGGCAAGATTAGCAATATCCTTCAAATGATTCCGTTGATTAATAGAGTGTTTAGGCGAATATAGTGCTGTTTTGAACTAAAAGTGGTGTGAGCCATTTAATGGCATGTGCCCTTCCTTGTGCCTTCCTGACATGTGCAAGGACTTGATTCCCGGCCACCGTAGGCGCGGGCTTGTGGGTGCTGAGTAATGGGTAGCTTGCTGTCCGGTAAGGACCAAGCCCGGGTCGACGACGCGTTGTGTTCCACGCGCAGATCAAAGAGATGTCAGCATCAACTGATGGGGTCTGCAAGGGTGCCTGCGATACCTGCCAGAGGTGCGGGTTGTTCGAAACATATACCGTGGCTCCTGGCACACAGGTAACTGAAGGAACACGGGGGATTTTAGTCAGTAAAAGTCTGGCACGCCCTCCTGCTCCACCCAGAGCGGGGGAGTTATTTGATGATTTCCCAACCAAAAAAAGGGTTCCGCCAGTTATAAAAATTTATTTAGGTAGATAATAATAATAATAATCAGCCTGGATTTTCCCACAGCTGGGCAGAGGCCTCCCTTTTCTTTTTTTACTCAACTCAATCCCAGGCCAATATGGACCAATCCCTCATGTAAACGTCAAGTTCATTAGGTAGATGTATTAATGTATTCTATTTTTGTGTTTTTCTTTGTTTCAGCGTTATATTTTGTCACGACTTTGTTGAAGCTTGAGCAGTAAGACGACAATCTTACTGAGTATTTACTTTCATAAAATCATTTTATTTTAAAACGTTGCTTGAAGTTATAAGTCGATTTAAACGTCGAAAAATGCGATATAGTTATACGTTAATCATTACTGAACTAGAAGCAACATTTATAAATAAGGAGAACAATCGCTAGGACTGTTTCATGATATATGAAGAGGAAATATTTTATTATTTAGTCAGTGTCATCGTAACCAATTCAATCATACCCTACAATATTATCTCAAACATAATAAAGCATCTCGCAAAAGGGAAGTAATCTTACTTCTGTATTATAATTATGACCATATTATTTACAGTGAAATATATACATACATATACAAACTAACTTGTAGGCACATAAATAGTAAGCACATGTACATGTATAATTATATAAATAAATCTTAAAAAACACAACAAATTTGTCTACGTTGTTAAAACTTTGTTTTATTTTACGACAAATGTACACATAATGATTTCTGAACACGCTATAAAACATCAATTTAGAATACCGTAAAACTAATATTGGCATTTCGTAAAAAAAATAATAATCAAATACTTTGGTAACATTGCACTGTCAAAAGATAACTTCTAATCTTTCATACGCTACACACTCACACTTAAGTTTATCTAAATTATTATATATCTATACATCCAATAAACAAATACATAAAATTTTCTGTTTTGAATGTCAAATTAACAGCTTTTCACTTTATGCATATGAAAGTATATACGGTACCTACTTATAGCAAAAAATCTGTCTGTCTGCTTGTCTATCTGTTTGTTCCGGCTAAGCACCGAAACGGCTGAGCCGATTTTGATGAAATGTAGTAGGTAGATACCTGAACCTATATTTGAACCGGAAGACTTTTTGTCGATGTACCAAGCGAGCGAAGCCGCGGGCGGAAGGTAGTAATACATATTAAACTACTAAGTCCATGGTATTTAAATTCTGTATGAAATTCAAAGGTTCCGAATATTATTTAAAAAGTACCATGTAATTTGAGAGAGTTTTTATGACAATATCTGTGAGGAAAGAAAATGGTTAAGCAATGAAAACAAACTGATTATTAAGAAAGTACTTGCAACTGCACTAGATGCGGAACTAGGATCTTCACCGCTTTCATCACTCCCGGGAGGATTTTCTGTAGTAGGATCTTCCGTAGAACCTCCATCTGTGCTACTGTCCTCCGTAGTATCTCCTTCCGTTATGATTGCATCAGTAGGTAGTGGTGCTGTAGTAACTCCTTCAGTACCGACTGTATCCGTAGGAGTAGACGCTATAGTAACTCCTTCGGTAGTGACTGTATCTGTGGAAGAAGACGTTGTAGTAACTCCTTCAGTACTAAATGTATCGGTCGAAGTAGACGCTGTAGTAACTCCTTCAGTACTGACTGTATCGGTAGACGTAGCCACTGTAGTAACTCCTTCAGTAGTAACTGAGTCCGTGGGAGAAGACGCTGTAGTAACTCCTTCAGTACTAACTGTATCGGTAGAAGTAGACGCTGTAGTAACTCCTTCAGTAGTGACTGTATTCATAGGAGTAGACACTGTTGTAACTCCTTCAGTAGTAACTGTATCCATAGAGGTAGACGCTGTTGTAACTCCTTCGGTAGTGACTGTATCTATGGGAGAAGACGTTGTAGTAACTCCTTCAGTACTAACTGTATCGGTAGAAGTAGACGCTGTAGTAACTCCTTCAGTACTGACTGTATCGGTAGACGTAGCCACTGTAGTAACTCCTTCAGTAGTAACTGACTCCGTGGGAGAAGACGCTGTAGTAAATCCTTCAGTACTAACTGTATCGGTAGAAGTAGACGCTGTAGTAACTCCTTCAGTAGTGACTGTATTGGTAGACGTAGCCACTGTAGTAACTCCTTCAGTAGTAACTGAGTCGGTGGGAGAAGACGCTGTAGTAACTCCTTCAGTACTGACTGTATCGGTAGATGTAGCCACTGTAATAACTCCTTCAGTAGGAACTGAGTCGGTGGGAGAAGACGCTGTAGTAACTCCTTCAGTACTAACTGTATCGGTAGAAGTAGACGCTGTAGTAACTCCTTCAGTACTAACTGTATCCGTAGAAGTAGACGCTGTAGTAACTCCTTCAGTAGTGACTGTATTGGTAGACGTAGCCACTGTAGTAACTCCTTCAGTAGTAACTGAGTCGGTGGGAGAAGACGCTGTAGTAACTCCTTCAGTACTAACTGTATCGGTAGAAGTAGACGCTGTAGTAACTCCTTCAGTAGTGACTGTATCCGTAGGAGTAGCCACTGTAGTAACTCCTTCAGTAGTAACTGAGTCGGTGGGAGAAGACGCTGTAGTAACTCCTTCAGTAGTAACTAAGTCGGTGGGAGTAGACACTGTAGCAAATCCTTCAGTAGTGACTGTATCCGTAAGAGTAGACGCAGTAGTAACTCCATCTGTAGTACTTCCCTGCGTAGGAAAGGGTACCGTGGGAAGAGGAGCCAAAGTACTTTCTTCTGTAGGAGGAGGTTCTGTAGTATCATTTATCTCCCAATTACTTTCTGCATCAAGGAAATGATCAGTATAAATGTGGTCCCAAAAGGTCATTTTGCTTGAATGTGGGTTTTGTAATGATACTTCCATGTTACCGTTCACATTTATTTCCATGTTGTTAAGCACGCGTATATAGTTAAAATCTTGTCTTGTTACCGGAAACCACGGAATTAATGAAGTTTCACTCATTGGGTTTCTGTAAAATAAATATTGCAATTAATTTCACGCAAATTCTTAAAATAATTATTAGGTGTCTTATTTTAAAGTACTTTCTTCTGTAGGAGGAGGTTCTGTAGTATCATTTATCTCCCAATTACTTTCTGCATCAAGGAAATGATCAGTATAAATGTGGTCCCAAAAGGTCATTGTGCTTGAATGTGGGTTTTGTAATGATACTTCCATGTTACCGTTCACATTTATTTCCATGTTGTTAAGCACGCGTATATAGTTAAAATCTTGTCTTGTTACCGGAAACCACGGAATTAATGAAGTTTCACTCATTGGGTTTCTGTAAAATAAATATTGCAATTAATTTCACGCAAATTCTTAAAATAATTATTAGGTGTCTTATTTTAAAGTACTTTCTTCTGTAGGAGGAGGTTCTGTAGTATCATGTATCTCCCAATTACTTTCTGCATCAAGGAAATGATCAGTATAAATGTGGTCCCAGAAGGTCATTGTGCTTGAATGTGGGTTTTGTAATGATACTTCCATGTTACCGTTCACATTTATTTCCATGTTGTTAAGCACGCGTATATAGTTAAAATCTTGTCTTGTTACCGGAAACCACGGAATTAATGAAGTTTCACTTATTGGTTTTCTGTAAAATAAATATTGCAATTAATTTCACGCAAATTCTTAAAATAATTATTAGGTGTCTTATTTTAAGTGTGGTAAAGTATTTTGTCCTTTACAAACTTCAACTTAATGTTTCAGAATATTTGGTCAGTATCTTTATCTACCTACATACACGCAAACCACATGCAATCACGTTTTAGTGTAAGTGGCATAATACTTTGTTACATGATAAACGTTATCAAAGACCTGGATGCAACGTCTGACTCTAAGTTGCTTTTAGATGCACACATCGAAAACGTTGTTAGTAAAGCTTGCAAAGCACCTGAGCTTATACTTAGGTTATCAGCTGATTTTTAAAAGCATTTTTAAATCAAGCCTTAAAAGGCTTCTTCACGGTAAAATAATCGTTTCCGCCTAAAAGTATTGTCGTATTTGTGACCCAATTTATGTTACAGGTATATTATACCGACATTTCTAATCTTTATTTAAGTATTTATCAGTGAAAACTTGTAAAGGGCCTTTAACGTCGGACACAGTAGCGTATGAGTTAGCCGTAATTTTCCCGAATAGAACGAAAGTAAAATGTGTCCTATACTCACCCAGTTTTAGCAAAGTTTGTCCACCTTTCTACAAGAATGTCTCCAACTGTATGGTCTCTATCACGCATTTCCATAGCAGAAGTATTATAGAACATATAAGCCAATTCTTCCCTGTGAGCCGCAGAATCAACACTTATAGGACCCGCAAATGGTTCTCCGAGCGTTCCGGAGTATGAAAACTGATATAAATAAATCGGCGATGGAAAAGCAAGAATGCGATTCCTAATTTCTCTTATAGATGATACTAGCATCATTGTATCGCCATGATATTTTAAATAGTCCCCAACGTTTGCCATATTAATTGGATTATCCCCAAAGTAAAAATCCCTTACTCGCTGAGCTACTGCCGACTTTTCAGCATCGGTTTCGAATTTTAAGTCAGCCTGTATAAAGTCACTGAAAGATATTTCCATTCTCTGAAGCCAGTTATCTTCTAATGCCTCTTTGGCTCTGATGGTTCCTTCGTTATCTACAAACCCAATTATAACAGGAATATGCAGAAACTCACCATCACGAATGATTTGTGAAGGAGTTTTAGTTAAAAAAGGTTCAACGCCTTCCAATTCGTGCCTTTCCACACAAGGAGCAAAAGCTAATGAATTATCAGTTAAATTTAGTTCGTTCATAACACTCATCAAAGCTGATACAGTACTTCTGGTAAAAACATTTGACAATTGTTCAGTAGAAGTTATTTCATGGCCAAAAGCTTCAGCTACTTGAAGGGGATATTCCAAGTTATCTCGAGTTACAGCCCAAGGGGCTAATGCGTTTCCACTTTGAGCGATCGCTTTTTGAACCAAACCTTGACCCATGGGGGACATAGTAACTAAGTCAACAGCAGCTGCCCCAGTTCCGTGACCAAAGAGAGTAATATCTTCAGGGTTTCCTCCAAATTGAGCAATATTTGCATGTACCCACTTTAATCCTGCAATAATATCTTTTATGAGTTTTAATCCAGCGTTGCCTGGTGCAGTTTCGGTTCCAAGGCACAAAAATCCTAGGATAGATTCGCGATAATTCAGAGAAACGACGGTAACGTCCTTTTCGACAAAATTTCTAAAAGACAGTACTGGTGCATTTCCTTGGTCAAACTCCTTTCCTTTAATCCATACCATGACAGGCAGTCTTCCGCCTGAAAATGAATATTTATTGAAAACTTCTATAATTTTCAAAATAATCTGCATACATTAGTTGGTACAACAGAAGTCTTATAGAAGCAGGCTCGGTATATTGCTACTTAATACAACTTTAATACAATACTCCGCTACTGGTCATATCAACTGATATCTATTCAATAGTGAAATGTATAAAAAATGCATGTTTTCTTGTGACCTGTCACAATATGAGTTACCTTGAACCTGTTGGTGCCTGAAGTGGAGCCTGCGTATGGTATTCCATGGAACTCGAAGTAATTTCCGTCAGTTGCCACACTGCCCACCACGGTACCTTGTTCGATGATAACCGTAGGCGCCGGTTGGCCTGCAGCAGATGCTGCCAACACAGAACAGACGAACAATACTAATATCATGCTACCTTTGCCACCGCGAAACTAGAACTGAATATCGGGGTTTAACGGATTTATATTTAATTTAGATAAGTTTAACTGTTTCTTTATTTGATAATGTCATCGATACAGTGATAAGAAGACTTAATTGATACGAGACTAAGGCCGCTTGTCCATCGCTACCGTCAACGGGACGTCAACAAGAAACGAGGTTTTTCGAACCGACCGTGACATCCCGGTGAGGGAGGGAGTAAGGGAGTAAGGGATTATTTGTCCACTGCGACTGAACTCGGCAGTGTTGTGTAATAAATTAATAATATTTTTTATTCATCAAAATTAGAACGCGTGTTACAAAATTGATTAATTACAATAAGCATTAATTAATAGTAATATACAGATTTGGGACTACCTGCATTTGAACTAGGTAGAAAACCTGTATCACGGAATACATTTGATCACCACAAAAAAAAAGTAGAGTGATATGAGATTGTGTGTGAATGGGATAATTATTCATTATGAGTGAGTTAAGTACTAGCTTGTCTATTTATGAATTTTGACGTATAAGTAAGAAGATTAAGACAAAGAAATTAAAATGAAGAATCTCTTAATAAAAGATGTTTTGGGATCAAATGTACGATTCGATACTTCATGTTTTCTTTAACTGATTACCGTGTTGCTTTATGACTAAACTGAAAATAAAAGTTGACGAACGGTGTGAACTTTGCATGATTGATACAATTATGTTGTAAGTTATAGAATAGGCCGAAAATTTAAAGTTTTTAAAATAGCTAGTTGAGTTATTTCTACTTTTTTCGGGATGGTTCGAAGCGCCTTCCCAAGACGAGATGCATTACGTAGTTATTGACTTGCAAAGCGCAAAATAACCTTGCTGAAGTAATATGGGGTCGGCGACATGTCTGAGATTTCTAAAACATAGATTAGTTTCCGATCATGTGCACTGTTTAATGTGTCCCTTGAAACTAAGGTTGCTATTAATCATGATACCCAGGTACCTGTTGTTGTTGATGCACTCTAAAGATCTGCACGTGCAACCCAAGCCAGACAAGCAATCAAAGGATATGATGTGATAATTATTAGTAGCTTCACCGAGACAGCGAGCACTAAACGTCAACTATTTTTTTTTCGACATTTACAGTTAAGATATTGGCCCTGAGCCATTTCTTTACCACATTGAATCCCTTTCGGGCAGCGCTGAATACCTCAGCTCAAGTATTGGTGGAGAAAAAGAGTACAGTGTCGTCTGCATATGAGGTCAATTTGCCTCGGAGTTTTTTTACTTTTATTTTGGGGATGGGAAATCATCAAATAACTTTTGCCGCTCTGGGTAGAGCGAGAGGGCGTGTCAGACTTTTACTGACTAAAACCCACCTGTGTTTTTTCAGTTCCCTCTGTGCCAGGGGCCACGATGTCTCCTCGAAGTAGATGGAGGTTATTGAGGTCGTTAATGTAGACGAAACATAGAGTCGGGCCCAAAATATTACCTTGTGGACCTGTCGTACCCCCTAGTCGACTACACGATCACTACTCGTGTGGTGACCTACTCGGACATACTGTTTTAGCCCAGTGAGATAACTCTTAAAAAGATTCAGTTGCGTGCGTCTGAATCCTAATCCTAAATCCTAAAAGAACACAAATACTGTCAAATTCTTTGCTTAAGCCGAGGAAGAATGGCATGGCTGGGACAGGCTTTTCCTTCAGTTGAGATATGCCCTGCGCCTTCAGTAGTCTTTCCTAAAGCCAAACTGTTTATCTGTAAGCAAGTCGTTCTGTTCCAGGTAATTAATTTACTAGCAGCTTTGTGTATAGGACGCAAATCCGATTTTTTTAAATGCTCGAGAACGATTGTGAAAGATGTGGTCTCGTGGCAAACACTAAAAATGTATGTGAGGGGAGGAACAAGTTCCCCCCCAGTGGGGTTCCCGCATTGTCGTTGCGGGGGGGCTCAGTAACCGTGGTCACCCTCCCACGGTGAAGCGAAGAGGAACCCCAAGGTGGGGCCGCTCGTCAGGGCTTGTGCCTCCAAGCCGACGACGTAGCGGCCAAAAAGTAGGTTGCAGTGAGGTGCATCGCAACTGAGGCGGGCCGCGATGTCGAATGGGAGGCATCGCGGCTGAGGGTTACAGGCTGCGGCAGAGGAGGAGTGCCGGTACTTGTGAGTAGCGCTCTTCCCTTCCGTAGCCTGGACGGGGCCGCCACCGTTTGATGGCGGACGCGGTGGGGCCGCAGGGGAAGAGGAGTGTCGGTATAGCTTTGGCCGCTCTCCCTATCCCCTGCGGCCGAAAAGTGGTTGGCGGCGGGGCCACTGTACTGACCCGTCGCAGGAGGACGTCAGCAGCAGCTGGTGGGGCCCGCAAGGGCCGATGCCTGCTAGGGGTGCGGGTTGTTCGAAAGAGATACCGCGGCCCCTGGCATACGGGCAGCTGAAGGAACATGGGTGGGTTTTAGTCAGTAAAAGTCTGACACACCCTCCTGCTCCAACCAGAGCGGGAGAAGTCATTTGATGATTTCCCACCCACAAAAAAAAAAAAAAAAAAAAAAAGGGGAGGAACAAGAGCGTCATTGTTGTTCTTTAATAATCTGTTTGAGATTTTGTTCTAGCTTACTGCAAAATCTGCCTGTCTCAGTCACGTTCATCATTACAAATGAATTGAGCTGGGAAGATCCGGAAGAAGCAATCGGGATATCAGCCAGAAACCCCCGTAGTGGATTGTGCTGCGACTGGACACAGGCAGTTGCCAAGTTTTTACCTACACCTGCAACATAATTATTGATGTAATTGACCGATAGTTCAGGAGTATAACGTAGATTGTATATGTAGTAGTATGTTATGGTACTCAAACAAAAACCGGGAGAACGGCGCTGTTGCGACGGCAGTGACTGGGCAAGATCAAATGTGGTTTGTATTGCTGGCACAGCAGCCCGTCACAATCACGGGAAAAGTCCGAGCCGACGCGCCGAACTACACGAACATTCAGGGGCCGGGATTTCGGCGATTAGGTGACAAACGTACGGTGGATACGCGGCCGTAGTAAATGTATACAGTATCGCTTCTTCGGCAGCGTCATCTCATTCTCGTTGACGTCCCGTCGATGGTGGCGGTGTACAAACGGCATAATATGTTTTATGTTTAAACTGCATTAAATCACTTAGCAATAATCACGGAGGCTCATGCGATAGTAAGTTACCAAAAAAATACCTTTTTGATGACAAGCAATAATTATTCTTAGTTATCATGAAGGAATTTTTAGATGTCCGTAGGTATATCAAAAAGAAAATATGGAACCCTAACAGGATTACTTGCCGGAGGAGGGTACCTAGCGACAGACGACAGTGGAAATTGTTAGAGGAGGCCTCTAAACATTTTGTGATTTTTGTTGTAACCATTATTGTAAATATTGTTTTCGGAATAAAAGGCATTATTATTAATATTATTTAATAGGATCACCTTATTGCCCGTCTGTCAAGACCTTTTTTGTCCCGAATGTGTGTATCAAGTTGTAATTAAAGACATTAAATTACAAAAAGAAAACGAATACTAAGGTCCATGTTTCATTATATGTGTAAATACTTCAATCTTCCCAGAAAACGCAATCTAAAGATACGGCCATTCATGTCACATTATTTTAATAGTCTCAAACTCGCTCATCTAAAAGTATGGGTACATAATTGTTTTCCGCGCCCCTAGAATGTGTTGCAAAGTGACGTCCCGCAGTCGCAGCTAAAGGAAAAAATCTCTAATTTTTACTTTACATCACGATAAATTTTTAAATATGCTTTTTCAGTTGAACTATAGTAGGTAGTTTTGGACGTGCGGACCCCTTTTTTTTGGGTGGGATATCATCAAATGACTTGTTCTGCTCTGAGCAGAGCGGGAGGGCGTGTCAGACTTTACTGACTAAAACCCACCCGTGCTCCTTCAGGTGCCTGTGCCAGGCCCACAGCAACTTTTTCGAACAAATTCGCGACCCTGGCAGGCATCGGCCCTAGCGGTCCTCGTCAAGTGGTACGGTAAATGCGTAAATGAGATATAGTACTCCTCGTCATCATTATCATTTCAGCCGAAAGACGTCGACTGCTGGACATAAACCTCTCCTAAGGTCCGCTACTTCGACCGGTTCTGTGCTTCCTGCATCCAGCGGATTCCTTCGGCCCCATCTGTTCTGCGAGGAATGTTACCTGCCCACTGCCACTTAAGTCTGGCAATTTTTTGAGAACCAAGGTAACCGGCACCACACCTGGCTTCTCCTGCGCATCTCTTAATTTCTGTTAAAAAAAGTGTCAAATGTCAAATATGCGGCAAGTAGACGTTAATTATAACAACGTTTAAAATAAGAGGGAAAATTACAGGGCTAGTTTCACACTAAAATTCATAGAATTTTTTTTTTTACTAGCTTCTGTCCATGAATTTTTCCGTGTGAAATTTCTTGTTCCCTGCGCTATTTTGATGCCACGGGCTAGCTGTTGCATATAAATTTTATTTATACATTTGCTATTTCTTTATTTTCTCTTAACGTTCTTTCAGAAAGAACGTTAAGCCTCCTAGCGTGTTGTTGAATGGCCTCTCCCTCAAGAATTGGCCTATCAAATTAAAAAACACCAAATTCTTCAGCTTTATTATTAGGTTAGATTTCGTCAATGTTAACCAAAGAATCAAACACTGCAATTTTATCTCAAACAATAAAAGCATCACGATTAAGGGAACATTCAATAATGGACTGTCTTTAGTTACATTAGTGTAATATAATTTTGACAATGTTATTTACAATGAAGATTAGTTGGAAAGATTTCACAAATTCAATGAAATAAATAATACCAACGACCTCATAGGCACTTAAATAGTAATAATGGTATTTTTTATATAATACTAGGGTAATATCGCACTATCAAAAGTCAGCATCTTATCTTTTATATCCTACATAAAGGCATTTAAAACATATAAGGTCGAAAAAAATGTAACTGTACTGATTCTTTGGGATGTTATTAATAGAAAAATAGCAATAGTGTAAAAAACAAGTTTGTAGCTTCGAAAGACCTAACTACGTGGTGCCCGAAAACCTAGAAATGTTGGGCCCTCTTTCAGTTTTTGGATAATAACTTCTTGGAGGTGCATCCTACGGAAGAAGTCATCATATATGTAGATTTTCAAGTAAACAACTCTTAAAACAATTTGAGCTCAACGGTTGGTCTCTCTTTCGGTCTAAAGAATAAACCCACTTCAAACATGGCCAATTTTTCACATAAAGTTTAAAATCATTTTAACTACTTTACAACCTTATCTGTCATGACTTTCCTCGTAGAACAATTATGTTATCCGATATACGGCTCGGAAAACGGTTAAACTATTTTAAACTTTTTAGGAAACATGGCCAACGTTTGTAGTGCTGCATCTCGGGGTCTATTAAGCCTACAGAGCTCCGATCAAATTGTAGCTTTTTCTGTACGGATTACCTTTTAGAAGTCAGAATTCAAAAGCAGTAAGAAAACCGAAGATTTTGACGTTTTTCGAGGACCACGCAGTTAGCACAGGACTTTTAAAACTGATGACTCGGTTTTTCATGTTGTATCCTAACATCCCAAAACTTAGTACAGTGCATTTTTCGTGACCTTACGCATTTTTTGTCTAATGTCACTAACATAACACAATAAAATTAAGTATATCTAAAATTATTATTATAGCATTAACTTGATGAAATAAATAATAAACTAACAACTTGTCCATAATTTTGATTACTGCGCGAAATTCAAAGGTGCCAATTTTTTTTGAGATAGAGTATATATTTTTCACTATACCTAGCAGTTTCTTATGACAAAATCTGCGAGGAATGGAAATGGCTGAGCATCGAAAATAGACTGACTATTAAGACAGTACTTGCGACTGCACTAGTTGCGGAACTAGGATCTTCACTGCTTTCACCACTCTCGGGAGGAACTTCTGTATCACTGCCATCCGCAGTAGAACCTTCCGTGATACTTCCATCTGTGGTAATGTCCTCCGTAGTATTTTCTTCAGAGGTGGTTCCAACAATTGGATGAGTTGCTCCAGTTTCGTTTTCTGTGGTACTTACCTCCGTAGGTGCCGGAGAAGGTCCTTCAGTAGTGATTGCATCGGTAGGTGGTGGTGCTGTAGTATCACCTTCAGTAGTGATTGCATCTGTGGTAGGTGGTGCTGTAGTCACTCCCTCAGTAGTGATTGCATCGGTAGGTGGTGGAGCTGTAGTAACACCATCAGTAGTGATTGCATCTGTGGGAGGTGGAACTGTTGTCACGCCTTCAGTAGTGATTGCATCAGTAGGTGGTGGTGCTGTTGTCACTCCCTCAGTAGTGATTGCATCGGTAGCTGGTGGTGCTGTAGTCACTCCCTCAGTAGTGATTGCATCGGTAGCTGGTGGTGCTGTAGTCACTCCCTCAGTAGTGATTGCATCTGTGGGAGGTGATACTGTTGTCACTCCCTCAGTAGTGATTGCATCGGTAGGTGGTGGAGCTGTAGTAACACCATCGGTAGTGATTGCATCTGTGGGAGGTGGTACTATTGTCACTCCGTCAGTAGTGATTGCATCGGTAGGTGGTGGTGCTGTAGTCACTCCCTCAGTAGTGATTGCATCGGTAGGTGGTGGAGCTGTAGTCACTCCCTCAGTAGTGATTGCATCGGTGGGTGGTAGAGCTGTAGAAACACCATCAGTAGTGATTGCATCTGTGGGAGGTGGTACTGTTGTCACTCCCTCAGTAGTGATTGCATCGGTAGGTGGTGGTGCTGTAGTCACTCCCTCAGTAGTGATTGCATCGGTAGGTGGTGGAGCTGTAGGCACTCCCTCAGTAGTGATTGCATCGGTAGGTGGTGGAGCTGTAGTAACACCATCAGTAGTGATTGCATCAGTAGGTGGTGGTGCTGTAGTCACTCCCTCAGTAGTGATTGCATCTGTGGGAGGTGGTGCTGTAGTCACTCCCTCAGTAGTGATTGCATCTGTGGGAGGTGGTACTGTTGTCACTCCCTCAGTAGTGATTGCATCTGTGGGAGGTGGTGCTGTAGTCACTCCCTCAGTAGTGATTGCATCAGTAGGTGGTGGTGCTGTAGTCACTCCCTCAGTAGTGATTGCATCGGTAGGTGGTGGTGCTGTAGTCACTCCCTCAGTAGTGATTGCATCAGTAGGTGGTGGTGCTGTAGTCACTCCCTCAGTAGTAATTGCATCGGTAGGTGGTGGTGCTGTAGTCACTCCCTCAGTAGTGATTGCATCTGTGGGAGGTGGTACTGTTGTCACTCCCTCAGTAGTGATTGCATCGGTAGGTGGTGGAGCTGTAGTCACTCCCTCAGTAGTGATTGCATCAGTAGGTGGTGGTGCTGTAGTCACTCCCTCAGTAGTGATTGCATCTGTGGGAGGTGGTACTGTTGTCACTCCCTCAGTAGTGATTGCATCGGTAGGTGGTGGAGCTGTAGTAACACCATCAGTAGTGATTGCATCTGTGGGAGGTGGAACTGTTGTCACGCCTTCAGTAGTGATTGCATCAGTAGGTGGTGGTGCTGTAGTCACTCCCTCAGTAGTGATTGCATCGGTAGCTGGTGGTGCTGTAGTCACTCCCTCAGTAGTGATTGCATCTGTGGGAGGTGGTACTGTTGTCACTCCCTCAGTAGTGATTGCATTGGTAGGTGGTGGAGCTGTAGTCACTCCCTCAGTAGTGATTGCATCTGTGGGAGGTGGTGCTGTAGTCACTCCCTCAGTAGTGATTGCATCAGTAGGTGGTGGTGCTGTAGTCACTCCCTCAGTAGTGATTGCATCGGTAGGTGGTGGTGCTGTAGTCACTCCCTCAGTAGTGATTGCATCAGTAGGTGGTGGTGCTGTAGTCACTCCCTCAGTAGTAATTGCATCGGTAGGTGGTGGTGCTGTAGTCACTCCCTCAGTAGTAATTGCATCTGTGGGAGGTGGAACTGTTGTCACGCCTTCAGTAGTGATTGCATCAGTAGGTGGTGGTGCTGTTGTCACTCCCTCAGTAGTGATTGCATCGGTAGCTGGTGGTGCTGTAGTCACTCCCTCAGTAGTGATTGCATCTGTGGGAGGTGGTACTGTTGTCACTCCCTCAGTAGTGATTGCATCGGTAGGTGGTGGAGCTGTAGTCACTCCCTCAGTAGTGATTGCATCTGTGGGAGGTGGTGCTGTAGTCACTCCCTCAGTAGTGATTGCATCAGTAGGTGGTGGTGCTGTAGTCACTCCCTCAGTAGTGATTGCATCGGTAGGTGGTGGTGCTGTAGTCACTCCCTCAGTAGTGATTGCATCAGTAGGTGGTGGTGCTGTAGTCACTCCCTCAGTAGTAATTGCATCGGTAGGTGGTGGTGCTGTAGTCACTCCCTCAGTAGTGATTGCATCAGTAGGTGGTGGTGCTGTAGTCACTCCCTCAGTAGTGATTGCATCTGTGGGAGGTGGTACTGTTGTCACTCCCTCAGTAGTGATTGCATCGGTAGGTGGTGGTGCTGTAGTCACTCCCTCAGTAGTGATTGCATCAGTAGGTGGTGGTGCTGTAGTCACTCCCTCAGTAGTGATTGCATCAGTAGGTGGTGGTGCTGTAGTCACTCCCTCAGTAGTAATTGCATCGGTAGGTGGTGGTGCTGTAGTCACTCCCTCAGTAGTGATTGCATCTGTGGGAGGTGGTACTGTTGTCACTCCCTCAGTAGTGATTGCATCGGTAGGTGGTGGAGCTGTAGTCACTCCCTCAGTAGTGATTGCATCAGTAGGTGGTGGTGCTGTAGTCACTCCCTCAGTAGTGATTGCATCTGTGGGAGGTGGTACTGTTGTCACTCCCTCAGTAGTGATTGCATCTGTGGGAGGTGGTACTGTTGTCACTCCCTCAGTAGTGATTGCATCGGTAGCTGGTGGTGCTGTAGTCACTCCCTCAGTAGTGATTGCATCTGTGGGTGGTGGTACTGTTGTCACTCCCTCAGTAGTGATTGCATCGGTAGGTGGTGGAGCTGTAGTAACACCATCAGTAGTGATTGCATCTGTGGGAGGTGGTACTGTAGTCACTCCCTCAGTAGTAATTGCATCGGTAGGTGGTGGAGCTGTAGTCACTCCCTCAGTAGTGATTGCATCAGTAGATGGTGGAGCTGTAGTCACTCTCTCAGTAGTGATTGCATCGGTAGGTGGTGGAGCTGTAGTAACACCATCAGTAGTGATTGCATCGGTAGGTGGTGGAGCTGTAGTAACACCATCAGTAGTGATTGCATCGGTAGGTGGTGGAGCTGTAGTAACACCATCGGTAGTGATTGCATCTGTGGGAGGTGGTACTATTGTCACTCCGTCAGTAGTGATTGCATCGGTAGGTGGTGGTGCTGTAGTCACTCCCTCAGTAGTGATTGCATCGGTGGGTGGTAGAGCTGTAGAAACACCATCAGTAGTGATTGCATCTGTGGGAGGTGGTACTGTTGTCACTCCCTCAGTTGTGATTGCATCGGTAGGTGGTGGTGCTGTAGTCACTCCCTCAGTAGTGATTGCATCGGTAGGTGGTGGAGCTGTAGGCACTCCCTCAGTAGTGATTGCATCGGTAGGTGGTGGTGCTGTAGTCACTCCCTCAGTAGTGATTGCATCTGTGGGAGGTGGTGCTGTAGTCACTCCCTCAGTAGTGATTGCATCAGTAGGTGGTGGTGCTGTAGTCACTCCCTCAGTAGTAATTGCATCGGTAGGTGGTGGAGCTGTAGTCACTCCCTCAGTAGTGATTGCATCGGTAGGTGGTGGAGCTGTAGTAACACCATCAGTAGTGATTGCATCGGTAGGTGGTGGAGCTGTAGTAACACCATCGGTAGTGATTGCATCTGTGGGAGGTGGTACTATTGTCACTCCGTCAGTAGTGATTGCATCGGTAGGTGGTGGTGCTGTAGTCACTCCCTCAGTAGTGATTGCATCGGTAGGTGGTGGAGCTGTAGTCACTCCCTCAGTAGTGATTGCATCGGTGGGTGGTAGAGCTGTAGAAACACCATCAGTAGTGATTGCATCTGTGGGAGGTGGTACTGTTGTCACTCCCTCAGTAGTGATTGCATCGGTAGGTGGTGGTGCTGTAGTCACTCCCTCAGTAGTGATTGCATCGGTAGGTGGTGGAGCTGTAGGCACTCCCTCAGTAGTAATTGCATCGGTAGGTGGTGGTGCTGTAGTCACTCCCTCAGTAGTGATTGCATCAGTAGGTGGTGGTGCTGTAGTCACTCCCTCAGTAGTAATTGCATCGGTAGCTGGTGGAGCTGTAGTCACTCCCTCAGTAGTGATTGCATCGGTAGGTGGTGGTGCTGTAGTCACTCCCTCAGTAGTGATTGCATCAGTAGGTGGTGGAGCTGTAGTCACTCCCTCAGTAGTGATTGCATCGGTAGGTGGTGGTGCTGTAGTCACTCCCTCAGTAGTAATTGCATCGGTAGGTGGTGGTGCTGTAGTCACTCCCTCAGTAGTAATTGCATCGGTAGCTGGTGGAGCTGTAGTCACTCCCTCAGTAGTGATTGCATCGGTAGGTGGTGGTGCTGTAGTCACTCCCTCAGTAGTGATGGCATCAGTAGGTGGTGGAGCTGTAGTCACTCCCTCAGTAGTGATTGCATCGGTAGGTGGTGGAGCTGTAGTCACTCCCTCAGTAGTGATTGCATCGGTAGGTGGTGGTGCTGTAGTCACTCCCTCAGTAGTGATTGCATCAGTAGGTGGTGGTGCTGTAGTCACTCCCTCAGTAGTGATTGCATCGATAGGTGGTGGAGCTGTAGTCACTCCCTCAGTAGTGATTGCATCGGTAGGTGGTGGTGCTGTAGTCACTCCCTCAGTAGTAATTGCATCGGTAGGTGGTGGTGCTGTAGTCACTCCCTCAGTAGTAATTGCATCGGTAGCTGGTGGAGCTGTAGTCACTCCCTCAGTAGTGATTGCATCGGTAGGTGGTGGTGCTGTAGTCACTCCCTCAGTAGTGATGGCATCAGTAGGTGGTGGAGCTGTAGTCACTCCCTCAGTAGTGATTGCATCGGTAGGTGGTGGAGCTGTAGTCACTCCCTCAGTAGTGATTGCATCGGTAGGTGGTGGTGCTGTAGTCACTCCCTCAGTAGTGATTGCATCAGTAGGTGGTGGTGCTGTAGTCACTCCCTCAGTAGTGATTGCATCGATAGGTGGTGGAGCTGTAGTCACTCCCTCAGTAGTGATTGCATCGGTAGGTGGTGGAGCTGTAGTCACTCCCTCAGTAGTAATTGCATCGGTAGGTGGTGGAGCTGTAGTCACTCCCTCAGTAGTAATTGCATCGGTAGGTGGTGGAGCTGTAGTCACTCCCTCAGTAGTGATTGCATCGATAGGTGGTGGAGCTGTAGTCACTCCCTCAGTAGTGATTGCATCGGTAGGTGGTGGAGCTGTAGTCACTCCCTCAGTAGTGATTGCATCGGTAGGTGGTGGTGCTGTAGTCACTCCCTCAGTAGTGATTGCATCAGTAGGTGGTGGTGCTGTAGTCACTCCCTCAGTAGTGATTGCATCGATAGGTGGTGGAGCTGTAGTCACTCCCTCAGTAGTGATTGCATCGGTAGGTGGTGGAGCTGTAGTCACTCCCTCAGTAGTAATTGCATCGGTAGGTGGTGGAGCTGTAGTCACTCCCTCAGTAGTAATTGCATCGGTAGGTGGTGGAGCTGTAGTCACTCCCTCAGTAGTGATTGCATCGATAGGTGGTGGAGCTGTAGTAACACCATCAGTAGTGATTGCATCGGTAGGTGGTGGTGCTGTAGTCACTCCCTCAGTAGTGATTGCATCGGTAGGTGGTGGTGCTGTAGTCTCTCCATCAATAGTACTTCCCTCCGTGGGAAGAGAGGCCGAAGTACTTCGTTGTGTAGTTGGAGATTCGGTTGTATCGTCTATCTCCCAATTACTTTCGGCATCAAGGAAATAACCCATATAAATTTGGTCCCAAAAGGTCACTGTGCTTACATGGGGATTTTGTAATGCTACTTCTAAGAACCCGCTATCATTTATTTCCACGTTTTCAAGCACGCGAATAAAGTTAAAATTTACCGTTGTTACTGGAAACCACGTAATTTGTGAAGTTTCACTTTTTGGGTTACTGTAAAAAGAAACATTACATATTATTTTCACACGAATTATTTAAACGATAAAAGGACAAGAAGTCTAATGTGTTTATACTCACCCAGTTTTAACAAAGTTTGTCCACCTCTCTACAAGAATGTCTCCAATAGTAAGGTCTCTATTGGCTGTATTCGTGGCAGGACTATTGTAGAACATATAAGCCAATTCTTCACTGTGAGCCGCAGAATCAACACTTATAGGACCCGCAAATGGTTCTCCGAGCGTTCCGGAGTATGAAAACTGGTATAAATAAATCGGTGACGGAAAAGCAAGAATTCGATTCCTGACTTCTCTTACAGATGATACCAGCATCATTGTATCGCCATGATATTTTAAATAGTTCCCAACGTTTGCCATATTAATTGAATTATCCCCAAAGTAAAAATCCCTTATTCGCTGAGCTACTGACGACTTTTCAGCATCGGTTTCGAATTTCAAGTCAGACTGTATAAAGTCACTGAAAGATGTTTCCATTCTCTGAAGCCAGTTATCTTCTAATGCCTCCTTTGCTCTGATGGTTCCTTCGTTATCTACAAACCCAATTATAACAGGAATGTGCAGAAACTCAGCATCACGAATAATTCGAGAGGGAGTTTTAGTTAAAAAAGGTTCCACGCCTTCCAATTCGTGCCTTTCCACGCAAGGAGCAAAAGCTAATGAATTATCAGTTAAATCTAATTCATTAATAACACCCATCAAAGCCGATACACTAGTTCTGGTAAAGACATTTGACAACTGTTCAGTAGAAGTTATTTCATGGCCAAGAGCTTCAGCTACTTGAAGGGCATATTTCAAATTATCTCGAGTTACAGCCCATGGGGCTAATGCGTTTCCACTTTGAACGATAGCTTTTTGAACCAAACCTTGACCCATGGGGGACAAAGTGACTAAGTCAACGGCAGCAGCTCCACTTCCATGACCAACGAGGGTAATATCTTCAGGGTTTCCTCCAAATTGAGCAATATTTGCATGTACCCACTTTAATCCTGCAATAATATCTTTTAATCCAGCATTGCCTGGTGCAGTTTCGGTTCCAAGGCACAAGAATCCTAGGATAGATTCGCGATAATTCAGAGAAACGACGATGACATCCTTTTCGACAAAATTTCCAAAAGACAGTACTGGTGCATTTCCTTGGTCAAACTCCTTTCCTTTAATCCATACCATGACAGGCAGTCTTCTAGTAGGAACTAAAGTTGGCGTGAAGACATTGACCACCAAACAATCTTCGGTGCCTTCGAATCCAACACCCAAGGCTCGAACACATTTTATGTCTCTTCGGTTTGCCACAAAGGGAGTTACGAAGAATGGAGTTGGTAACGGCGCCTGAAAATGATTAATTATTGAAACATCGATCATTTTCAAAATTATCTTAGATTACCACTAAACCAAGTGAATTTCACGTCGTGATGCATAAGGTTGTATATCAGAGGCGTCTATTGGAGCCGTACATTTTGTATAATGCCATACACACTAAGGCGCCATCAGGCATCAGTCTACATGACGTCCTTCGCGCGACTCCAATAGACGTGTGACGAACCTACATCAGTAAGCTCGTCACACCACACGACACGTAATTCTTTTGTGAATCATGCAGGTTCGTCACACCACACGACACGTAATTCTTTTGTGAATTCGACTTGAATCATTCATAAAGATTGTTATCATATTAAACATGATTTTTAATATTTATTTTCCACAAAAATAATAATTAGTGTATTCAAATCATTTATCTTATTTTTGTGAATTTGATTTAATTATAGTCACTGTTATTGAATTAAATAATTTCAGAATAGTCCATAACTTTTTCCATTGAAAACTTTTAATAGCAGCTGCATAATATCCATGGTAATTACCATGGATGTTACTTAGTCACAATAAAACTTAGGCGATTTCCGATAATAATAAAGTTTTCTTACCAATTGGTAAGAAAACCTTTATTATCGGAAATCGCCTAAGTTTTATTGTGACTTCATACAAGACTCTGGTTTTGGTCTTTTAACTGTTATACAAAATAAATGTGTAAAAATTGCATCAGATCTGCCTAGCTTTTTCCCAACTATGTCAGGGTCGACTTCCAGTTTGCCCAAATGAAGCTGGATACCAGTATTTTACCTATCTGACCTTTACAACCTAGTTAGCTGCCTACTAATTCTGTTTGTGCTCATGATTCTAGATTTTTATTTTACTTATTAAGTACTCGAATTAATTGTCTTTTTTAATGCACGTGTTTCTGTGATAAATAATTTTTTTTTTCTTCTTTTTCGATCAGTTAATGTGTAAGTAAAAAAACTATCTTAAGTACATGCAAAGAAATTCTTGCAATCTGTTTCAATATGATTTACCTTGAACCTGTTGGTGCCTGAAGTGGAGCCAGCGTATGGAATGCCATGGAACTCGAAGAAATTCCCGTCAGATGCAACACTGCCCACCACGGTACCTTGTTCGATGATAACCGTAGGCGCCTGTTGGCCTGCAGCAGATGCTGCAAGCACAGAACAGACGAACAATACTAATATCATGCTACTTTTGCAACCGCGGAAATAGAACTACATATCGGGGGGAAAACGGCATCATATTTAATTAGATAAATTTGAATGAGTGTTTTTTTTTGTTATCGTCATCGATATAATGATAAAAAGACTTAATTGATACGAGACTTAAGCCGCGTTTACATGAAGAGAGTATAGAGATAAGAAATAGGAGAATGACCATACGAGATGTGTAGGCAATAGTCGCCAGGAGATTTATTGCAGAACTTATTACCTTCAGTGAAACCCCGAAACAAAAATACATACGACAAGTTAGTATTTTGTTTTCGCCTTCTAACTGAAACTTGTTTCTTTATAATGTGTAAGATAAGTTCCATATTATTTAAACTGCATTTAACCACCTGGCTAGTATCGCCTCGTTTGTACAAACTACCCTTTTGACAGCGACAAACTATCCATGTATGTATAAACACGGCTTAATACAATAGTGACTGTGAGTATCCGTTAAATTCCTTTGTGATGACGAAGAATTAAAGGAATTTAAGTTTTACAACAAACACGTATTTTTTTTACCGACTTAAAAAAAAGGAGGAGGTTCTCAATTCGACTGTATGTTTTTTAATGTTTCTCTATAAGCAAAAGTGGAACCCTAATAAAACTACTTTACTGTCCATCTGGCAAGACCTTTTTTTGTTACGAATGGATGAACGTATCAAGTAAAAATTTATATCAAATACGTCTATTGCTTGTATTCCATTGCAATCGACAAGTTTTAAATGTTTCTAAAGCTGCTCAGTTACTGCTATCAAAAGATCGGCCACTATAGGGTACCGTCGACTGTGGCATCTTTACTTTCCATGAGCAACTTTACCTATGAGAACTATATGAAAATATCTCTCAATTACAAAGAATTTGTTACAAATAGTAGATTATTCTACTTCGGCATCCCTTCGATATCAAATTGCGGCAACAGATTTTTAGTTATCGAGAGAAATTTAAGTGCTGTACTCATACTCAAGTTGCTATGGAAAGTAAAGATGCCACTGTTGACCGTACTTTTGTCATTTCCTGATCACTGTCTCACAGCAGGAGTAAAGGGAAAAATTCGAAAATCGTTACTTTGTAGTTTTAATCATTTCTTTTCGCGATTATAAACTTGCTTTTGCAGTTTAACCATATTAGTTTCGGAGGTATGGAACCCTTAGTGTGCAGTTTATTTATTTTTTATTGACATTTGTTTTCAATTTCAATGCACTGTTCAATGTTGGTCAATGTTTTTGAGTTTCGACAAATTACCAAAAATACGTGTTGGTAACTATGTTGGTATCTACAAAAGCACAACTCTTAGCGAGTGTATACGTACAAACTCTGTTATTTGAGTTGTCATTTTGAATTTTCAGGGGCATGAAAAAACAGAACGTTCATAAAAACCATTTGACATTTACTACTCCATTTGAACATGGTAGTGAATTAAATAATGAAATTTCAAATATTTTAAGGCAAACCGACAACAACAACCGATTAAAACAGACACAAAGAAAAATATGTCAAAATGTGTGCCAAATAAGGAGGTCAATGACCTAATCCAAATGATATGAAGAAAAAAATTATGTCCCTTTGGATACCGTTACACGACACTCTCATATTATTGCAATATAAGCCGTACATTGATTGATATAAGGGTCACTTTTACAAAAGTTTCTTGTGGTCCATTTTTTCAGCGGTTCCCTTAGCGGGGGTGAATGCTACGTGTGCGAGGGGCGGGGGGATAGCGGGGAGGTTTCACAAAATGTGTGCAACACGTGTGTGCGCCCGCGCCGCTCAGAATTCATGAGAATTTCTGATTCATTGACTCTTGTCATATTTGAAGTGAATTTTGTTTTGTCATAATTAACTTTTTCTTCGTTATTCAGACGATGATGATTCATTTTATAGTGTGTATGATTATCAATATAAATAATAACTCGACAACGGTGTTTCCAAGCTCGTTATTAAAGCTATATCTATTTTTAGGAAATAATTATTACAATGTCAACTGTCAATACCATCGCCCGCTGTCTAGTGCATTTATGTAAAACGATTGACGTGTACTTAGACTAATCCTGAAATTTGAAATATTTGACAAAGTGTAAATCTGTTATGAAAAAACATTAACTAAATCTGTAATATGTAATATCTAAATGTATTACCCAAAACTGTTATAAAACAGAAAATTATTACAAAGCAAACTCTGACCTTTAAGTTCTAAAAGTAACGTTTGACGCAGCAACCTAAATAAACCACTAACCTGATATTATTCTCTAAAACAACCCAAGACTTGGAATTCAAAATCCATTTAGGAAAAGACAAATTTCCCCTAAATTGTATTATCTCCCGTCTCCCGGGCTGACTCGGGATGCGATGGTCCAAAACATGTGCCACACCACGTGGGTCTAACACTCGAAAATATTAAAACAAACAATCATAAGTGACGACTAAACATCGTTTAACAACCAACCTTAGCTGTCCACAAATTGGATCTCAATTTGAATGGTACAGATGCAGTTAATACGATAGCAGATGCAAATCAGTGTTACCTTGTGGGAGACTCGAATGAGACAGGCGAAAGGTTAAACGTTATGCGTAACACATTGAACAACGTGCAGCTCTGAGATAGGAAAAAAATGAGATTTGTAACAAAAACTGTTTTGGTCCACGGTTTGTAGGACTCTGTTACTTTTAATCACCAAAATGATGAGATGATACCTACATGATTACTTTGAAGTAATCATTTGAAAACTAACGGCTACCTAGACAATTTTTTTTCAACAGCTAAAGTTTTAGCTTTACTTTAGACTAGTGGCAATTACTTTCGAAGTGTTTTATATTTAAAAACGACTTTCAACAGAAGCCATGTTTTACTTTTCTAATATCGTTATCGCTGCTAGAATGTCATTTTGTGTAGGCCCTGAGACAAAACACATTTCTGTTAGCGTTCACGCCAAATGCTACGCCAAAATGTATGGGAATGACATTACCTGTGGAAAGGACACGACGTATTTTTCCGCAGGTAATGTCATTCCCGTACATACTGGCATAGCGTTTGGCGTGAACGATAGCAGAAATGTGATTTGTCTAGGCCTGCTGCTCTACTCTTATAATGAAGTTACATGAACTCAACAAATGCAGTCGATAAGTGGCTCAACCTATGAACATATTTTTAAGGTCCAATAAAATTTGTCTAATTTGAAAACTAAATCCAACACACACTCTGATTTTTTTTAAATCTATGGCAATTGAATGGCGGTGTAATTTGTTTTTAATTTGATTATAAACCGCATGGCATCAAGGCATTGAACGTGTAAGAAACGTTTCAGTTTTTTCATTAGACCGGTTTTATTTTACTTCTCTTCTCCCGTTTACTGTTTGTTAATTCAAGTCTAATAGCAGCCCCACATTGTTTTTAATTACAAATAAAACGTAAACCAATACTTTGTTTAATAACAATAATATTACGTTTCCTCCACCATTCGTGATGTTGTTCTGATTAGTTTACGTTTTTATTGTTCGGCCGCGAGAGGGCGCCTTGGTCACGTTCCGTTGGTTAATGTGTGGTGGGGATTGTTTTAGCGTTTTGTGTACACATACGTGCTAAATGTAATAGCGGAAACTGGTCATAAGCTGCCTTCTATAGGCAGGCAATTACTCTGAAAGTTTGCCGGTTACGGAAAGTTTAAGAGTTCATATACCTTATGCGTATGGTGTGGGCTTTCTTTTGTACTGTAATTTATAATATTTTTAGACTACTATTTAGCGTCCTAGCGGCCTATAGGCCAAATTTTAGCCTGAAAATCTATACATAAGATAAAATAGTAACGAAGAATTTTTGTCCGGATGTACAGACGCCAGCACATCAAGCTACCCCAAACTGTCAAATTTTCCCAATTTAACATGAACCTTATACTTATGGTATAAAGTTGAAAACCTATCAAAGAAATTTGACAGGTTAGGGTAGCTTGATGTGCTGGCGTCTGTACATAAGTTCCGGATAGGAAAAAAACTACTGAACGGGTTTTGCTGAAATTTAGTACACAGATAGTTTATAATTTGGATTAACACATACGATACCTTCATTGAGGAACATAAAAATAATTCAATATATTATTTGGGTAAGTTTGTGATTTTCCCAGATACATCAAAGAAAAAGAACTGTAAGTGTTTGCCTATTCGTGTTAAATTTCCTGTACCTAACAGGTGTCTTCGGTGGATGTGAAAAGCACAGAACCCGTCTAAGTGGTGGTGGTTGGGGGAGGTCTATGCCCAGCAGTGGACATCTTTCGGCTGAAATGATGATGATGATGATGAATAGGTAGAAAACTTATTTCTTTATGTTTCAGTCCAATGTCGCTTACTTTAACTAGATGGGTTATGCCGGCAACTTCGTGTCTGTACGGCAAAATTTCGATTTCGCTTAAGGTAGGTCGCACTTTCAAACGAACGAATTCTTTAGATTTATTATATGTATCGAAAGTCCAATAGGCATTCAGAGGAATCTCTGCATTACGAGTAAGTGTCACTTGATTTAGCCTTATCAATTAAGTATTTAAAAAATTTCACTACATCATAGCGTAGTTTTGCATACAGGAAATGGGGAAGCGGATCTATATAAGTAATAATTTTAAAATATGCAGCTGTATATTCACCTTGTACGTAACACGTCATCTGCATAATAATACTCAATACTCAAACACTTGTGTACAGTGTGGTGCCGGAGTTCTGTGTGGTGCCGGAAGTAAAAGAATAGCACCATCCCATTTCTTCCCGTGGGTGTCGTAGAAGGTGACGAAGGGACTTACTGGAGAATGGGCAGCAGCGTTCTCTATGCATTTACCACCATACTGCGATCGCCAATCCGACTGCCAAGCGTGGCGATTACGGCAAATCCCCCCCTTTTGTGGGAGGCTTATGTCCAGCAGTGGACGTCTTTCGGCTGATATGATGATTCAAATACTTTATTGCATTCTATAATGTGTACATGTAACAGTTGGTATGTAATTAGTGGTGTTTGGTGTTGGTAATTGTGCGTCATTGCAACTAGTCAATCAAATCTCTATTCACTATAACAAAAATCCAATAATGTGTTATGAAAGCCATTTTATGGGTGCAAGCTTTCACCTATTTAAAAGACCAAGGTCATTTTACCGAGTACAATAATATCTACCCTTATTACAACACTTGTTGACATCTGACCAATTTGAAAACAAAATCCCGTGCACACAATGACCACATCTGTTAGCAAGTGTTACTATAGCGGCTGAGCGCTGCAAGCAATAATAGTCCTTACGGTATATAGATGTTAGTTTTCTCGATAGTGCATGAATAATCTCACGCCTTCCATGGTGGTAGGCAGATATTAGGTTCAGAACGCCACTCGGTACGATACCTACGTACTTATTTTGCCTCGTTTACATCTGGTTCTACACGCACGTCAGTTCCGAATTAGTATTCGCAAATGACTTTTCTCAAATCAAATCAATTTATTTGCCATAAGTGTTGGTACAATTTCGATTTAAACATAAATAATTATCATCATCATCATCATATCAGCCGAAAAACGTCCACTGCTGGACATAAGCCTCCCCCAAAGAGGGGGATTTGTCATAATCGCCACGCTTGGCAGGCGGGTTGGCGATCGCAGTATGGTGGTAAAATGCATAGAGAACGCTGCTGCCCATTCTCTAGTAAGTCCCTTAGTCGCCTTCTACGACACTTACGGGAAGAAATGGGATGGTGCTGTTCTTTTACGCCCGGCACACACGAAACGGAAATAATTATACTGATCCAAAATTCATATATAAAAAAAATCTGTCTATTCGTCCTCACATTAGCATCCGAAATCGCAGCTAATGTAGACTCGGCCTTAGGCTCTGGCATGTGAATTCCATCCTACATTATCGTGAAATTGCAAGCCTGGATATTAGATTAATTTATCGAAAAAAATCAAGCTGCACATTGATAACAATCAATGACGCTCGTATTGGAGATTACTGTTGTTATCACCGAAAACGATTACTCATATCATTATACCTAATAATGTATTGGGTTAATCGTTCAGATAGGTACCTATTTTTAAACGCCAGCAATTCATTTTTTATAGTCATTATCACGGCTACTTGTATTAACTGGGTACCTACTGAATTGGCTATTTCAGTACACAAGAACATACCAAATATTCACTTAGGATAACATTTCAATATTGTTAAAATAATAACATTTCAATATTATGAAATAATCAGTGACATCACGTCATCTAGGTAGTAGTTGTTTGATTTTGAGTGATTAAAAAACCGGATGTTGAAAAGAAGTTTGCTGTAAGTACCTACCTGATAATGTTTTAATACACTTAGTAGCTTTTGACAGCGGCTCCGCCCGCGTCAAGTTGGAAATTATTTCGGGAACGTACTACCGGAATAAAACATATTCTGTGTTAATCCAGGTTATAATCTATCAGTGTGTCAAATTTCATTCAAATCCATTCAGCTGTTTTGCGGGATTGGGTTACAAACATACAAACTTTCAAATTTATAATATTATTATCAGGATTAAACAAGAATTTTTAATTTTTTAATCTGGTGTATTAAAAGCTGAGTGTTAATACCACTGAGTTTACGCCCAAGGACCGACAAATACACATGTTATTTCATTCAACATTAAAAAAACCAGTCGATTGCATCCAAAATGGCTGGATAAATGTACGTTAGCAACCACCGCAGCATTTAAATAATCTATAGATATTCTGGAGGGTAGCCCAAGATCTTCCACCTGGTAAAGTCTTACCTATCTTATATACATGCATGTGTTATTGTCTCGTAATGTTAATGACTTACTATTCATGTATAGAATCAAGTTCTTCTAACTGAACTGACAGCTGTGCTGCTGGGGAGTTTGTTGCGCCACTTCTTGTTCCCAGCTAAACCACTACGAAGTGATGAAGGGCGGCCGTTTTGGGGGACTGTCTTATGTAATTTTGACGTTCAAATTCTCAGCCTAGGTTCAATAAATGACTTTTTATTTTGTAAGGCAGGTAAGATTGGCCTGGAAAGGTACCTAATCTAGACACGCTCTTGGCACTATTCATTTAACTTCTATCCTTATGTATAGCGCCACCGAGCTATTTTTCGCGTGGCCTAAAACGTAATTAAGACCGCTGTCTTGTTTTTTTAATTAATTTCAACATTTTTTTTTTAATTGCACAAATGTATATCTACAGCGGGAACTGTCGACATTCAGCGCTAAAAGACAAAAGAGCGATAGAGAGAGAGTTAAATGTATCCGCATTGTCAACTGTTTACAGATAGAACGTAAAATTCGATTGTGAGTTCTCAAGAACTCGAGTTCATAAAAATATGTTTTTTTATTTGCAGATTATCATCACCGTACTAGTTCAACAGAATAGTCGTAGGATGGGAGATGCTGAAGTTCTCTGTACTAAGGTTTATTGTGATCATTCTGAGGATCAATCTGAAGGACATTGTAGGACAAGATTTATTTTAAATCAACGATGAATTTCTGACCTGGAGTTCGAACTTAAAAACTCACGCTCATCACGCCACCACTAGACCAGCGAGTCCACGAATAATAAGAATTTGTTAAAGTAAAATGATACAATTTTGGCTTTGTTTTATTTCCAGCTCACAGCTTATAATTGTTTTAAAGCTAGCTTGTGGCCTGGAGACCTACTTACGACATTCATGGAACAGAGCAGGTGACTTGATGGGCTGGTCAAAGTGACAGTTTAATTTAGTTGGTTTTCAATTTCTACCGTGAATTTCATGATATCATTTGTCCCGAAAGACCATAAGAATCTTTCGATGCATGTTGAAAGTTATTTTCGAAGAGTTAGCTATATTTACATAAGTATTTATATACATTACTTTAATAATAATATAATAATAAAACATTAATTTCAGACATAGATCTTTGTTACGTTGGTACTTTGCAAACTATAAAATTCTATAACGCGTTTCTGAATTCCAGACCAATACAGTTTTTTATTTGCGATTTCACTGAACATCTGTTTAATTAAAAATCCGGATTACTGACAAAAGATTCCAGTTTTTAGTAAAAAAAAAAATACATCTAACTTCCATTACACTTATTGGTACATTAAACTCAAAAGTCTCCCTGAAGACTGCGCTCGCGCGGCTGGCGAGGGGAATCGTTCAAAAATAGAATCCTCATGGATTCCTATGCTTGCGTATTGCCATGGTGCTTGAACGTTAGCACGCGCCTAAGCTAAGCCGTTGTTATTTAAGTTTCATTAAGTATGAGTACAAGAACTGCATTTTTTTAATCGTTTGTATTTGAAACTGCCTGTCAAGTTTATTTTTATTGGCCTGATTTATGATTATAATGGTAGTATTGTCATGAAAATGTCCTTGAAAAATGTGCTGTCAATTATTTTTATAATTGGAGATATACATTGATCATTCAAATATGAATTCATGTACTGTATTTAGTTATTTTCACAGTCTTATATAACAATATTTTTTTTAATTTCGGAGTCCATGTCGATGCCCCCAAACAATAAGTCGGTAATGTGCTATTATGGACTTTTTATTGTTATGTCAAATTCGGAACCTATTATTGTAGGGAAATTAAAAAAAAAAACGAAATTATGTCGACAAAAGTATCAATACAAAAATGTATTTCGTATTTAGTTTTGGTAAACTGCTATTATGGACTTTGGCGTGAATGAATTTCGCACAAGTTCTTGTTAAAAGCTAGCACGTTGTTGTTGTCGAATTATTTTGAGTCAGTTCAGGCCATAATGGGAACTTAAAGGATCCAGTTATTAGCACTGGATGGTTACACAAAAATATTTTTCATAATTTTCCTCCAAAACAATGTTCTGTAACTATACTGATACTGTAACTGTGTCAATTTAACATAACCACTATAACACCATTATAACTAATTACGTATCGTCTTCAAAGTGAAAAATTACGCTGGAAAAGTCCGTATTGTAATGTTACGTATCAACATTGTTTACAAATTTACTGCAAAAATGGCGTAGGTGTATAATTACCTAAACAATTTACCTAATATATTTTTTAAATATTTATTTTCTTAAATTGCAAGGCTTTTCACGCAGAAATTTTAATGTTAAAATAATAATTGAATTAAGGAAAATAAATAGCTTTTGTTTGATGTATCTATGACCTCACTACTCCGACTCGTTGAAAAGCTATTCAACAAAAACAGTTCTCCTGTAAAATTTAAGTTTTACGATTACCGACTTATTGCTTGGGGGCGTCGATATTATTTTGTTAAAAAAAATACATATACTCTCCTGTTGCTCTTCTATTTAGTGAACTAAATAGGTTATTTACTTATTATAAAAGTAACCATTTTTTTGTAACTCAGGACCTTCCTTTGAATATGAATAGTATCTACTTAAACGAAATATATTTTAAAGAACATAATAAAAAGTATCAAATTGAGGGGCAGAGCGTTTAACTCCTGACAGATTTATAGTCTACTGCTGCGAGTAACTGCAGATAGTAAGTTATATGTCCTTATTACTACGGTTTATTAGATAGAAAGGGGATTGATTTTTAATAGAGTTCGAGATGAATTACAAATTGGGGAAAATAAATCGACTAATATTCCTGCTTCAGAAAGTTTATTGAGCAAGAATAGCAAATCTTTGTTGGTGAACCACTCTGTCCTGTATGTAGGGTGCCAAGACAAAACTTAAATTTTGTGCACTTTATTGCCGTGACGTTTTTTCATAAATTAAACTTTCACAAGTATACCTCATCATCATCTGCCTAGCATTTTCCTAACGATATTGGGATCGGCTTCCAGTCTAACCAGATGCAGCTGAATACCAATATTTTACACTAGTTTCTGCCCGCGACTTCGTTCGTGTCAAATTTCTTGCTCCCCGACCCATTCCGTCGCTCGTCTCTTCTGCCCTTGCGAGTACTTCGTATTCGTGACTTTTTTATCTTTGCTCGACTTCTAACGGTCTTAGCGTGATGTTATATAGCTTATAGAACAAACAACATAGCTTATAGAACAAACAACAAAAAACAAAAACGTTAATATTCTATCGTAATGTGTGTGTTAATTCATACGATATCATTTGCTTAACTGAGACTTGGCTTATTGAGGGTATCAAGGACTGTGAATTGTTTGACGATCGTTATATAGTGTGGAGGCGCGATAGAAATTATTCTAGCACGAAGCAAACTTTGGGGGGTGGTGTGCTTATTGCAGTGCGACGTGAACTTATCAGTGATCTCCGCAGTGAATGGTTTTCGTCTGCCGAGGACTTGTGGGTAACTCTCACCCTACAAAGGAAGAGACCGCGAGTAACGTATAAAATGCATATTTGTGTAGTGTACATCTGCAACCAAAATCTTGGTCACTCCCAAGCAGGTCAGTTATCTAATTTTTCTAATAACTTAACAGATATTGTTCAGAAGCATCCCGCTGATAAATTTCTAGTTCTTGGAGATTTTAACCTTCCAAATATAAACTGGGAACCAGATGATGACGGTCAGTCTGTTTGCCCTAGTAATATCCAAGGTCACGTTCAGCTCAATTTGTTTGATGTCTTTTTAGTCTGTAATTTCTCGCAATACAATTCACACGTAAATGTCAACAATAAAATACTAGATCTAGTTTTATCAAACAGCGAGGTTTCGGTAGCAAGTTGCACCGATCCTCTAGTGCCGGAAGATCCTCATCATAGAGCCCTCTGTGTGTCTGCTGATTTCGTGGAACTCCATACTCTTCCTGCGCGTCCTCGAATAAAATTTTTATATCGATCAGCCGACTTTACGGCCATTAATCACCGGCTGAGCCAGATCGACTGGCTCAACGAAGTGAGCACTAGGACACTCGAAGATGCCGTATCATTTTTCTATGACACTCTCAACGAACTACGTGATTCTTTTGTACCTGTTAAGACGGTAGTTCCACGCAGCAGATACCCTCTCTGGTTCAAACAGCCTCTTATAAAAATCGTAAAAGAAAAAGCGAAGTACCACGCAAAATTTAAGAAATACGGAAACTTATCTGATCATGAGTCTTTTGTTTTGCTCCGACAGCGTGCCAAGGAAGTTGAAAGTGACATGTTTAGTTGCTATATTAAAAAAATTGAAGAAGACATTTTTAAGACCCCCAAAGCGTTTTGGTCGTACGTAAAATCGAAAAATCAAATCAATGCTTATCCTTCCTTACTTAAATATAAAAATAGCACTTCGAGTACAGGAGAGGACATTTGCAACATGTTTGTCGACTATTTCAATTCTAATTTTCTCAGTTCTACTAGTAGTATCAACGTTGACGACGATCTTTCCAATGACCATGCGCAGGGTTCTAACATGCATTTGAGCGATATTGTTTCGGACATACATTCAGTTGAAGTTAACGAATCAGATGTATGCAATTTACTTAAAGGAGTTGACTTATCTAAATCTGCAGGACCAGACAATATTCCACCAGTTTTTATACTCAACTGTGCCAAAAGTCTGACTCCTCCTCTTTCGCTTCTGTTTAGGCGCTCCCTGAATTTAGGGGAGGTACCTACAATTTGGAAGTCGGCGATAATCACTCCGGTCCACAAAAAAGGGCCTAGAGACCTCGTGGAAAACTACAGGCCCATATCTAAACTATGCATTTTCGCTAAAATCCTGGAAAAAATAATTTACAAGCAGCTATATGCTTCTCTTAAACTAAGCATCAGTGACCGCCAACATGGTTTCCTGCGAGGTCGGTCCACAACCACCAATCTCATTCTTTGTAGCGACTACTTAACTGAATATATGGCTCATCGCACACAAGCAGATGTAATCTATACAGATTATAGTAAGTGTTTTGATCGCTTGGATCATGCTATACTTTTGCGTAAGCTATCGGCTATAGGTATCAGTGGAAATCTCTATAGGTGGTTCTCATCTTATGTGGCCAACAGATGTCAAACTGTTGTTCTTAACGGATACACATCAAGAACTATGATTACTCCCTCAGGGATTCCGCAGGGATCGCTTTTGGGACCCTTGTTATTTAACATCTTCATCAATGACGTGTCTTCATGTTTCTGCAACTCAACAGTTCTTTTGTTTGCTGACGACATGAAGATTCTAAGTGAAATCAGAACTTATGAAGATGCTGAACGTCTCCAACATGATCTGGACAGATTCCAAGAGTACTGTACGGCCAACCGCTTGGATCTAAATGTTTCGAAATGTTATACATGTACTTTCACTCGTAAACCTAAACCTATTCTTTACGATTACAAACTAGCCAACACTTCTATAGCCAGAGTTAATACGATCAAAGACTTAGGCGTCACTTTTGACTCGAAACTTCTTTTTGACACACACATCGACAATATTATTAAAAGAGCTTCAAAGGCACTAGGTTTCATTATGAGGATATCAGCCGACTTTAAAGATATCAAAACACTCAAAATTCTTTATTGTGCTTTTGTGCGCAGTCATCTCGAATATTGCTCACCAGTATGGAATCCTATTTATAATACTTACGTCAATCGCATCGAAAGTATTCAAAAGAAGTTCTTAAGGTACATTCAGTTTAGATCCAAAACCTATTTTCCTAATTATTACAGCCGCTGCAGGAAGTTTCACATTCTTCCACTAATTGAGCGGAGAAAAATTGCTGACATGGTATTCTTGTTCAATTTGGCAAATGGTTCAACCGACTGTTCCGAATTGATGAGCAAAGTTGTGCTGCGTGTTCCATCCTTCACCTTAAGGAATCATCAACCTCTGTATGTTCCCTCTGTGCGGTGCATATATCGACAAAACTCTTATATGATAAGAGCTAGCAGGGCATACAACTCAATGTGTCAGAGTGTTGATGATCTTGACTTATTCTCCACCAGTGTTCCTATACTTAAAAAAAATATGTGTAAAAAATTCTTTCAAGATCACTAAACCTACCAACCTGTTTAGTCTTTTCTTAATTCTCGCCGAGTATTTACTTATTCTTGCTTTCGCTTGCCTGTCTGCTGTTTCTTGTGTTTCTACCCTAATATTGTCAGTGAAAACTTTTAATTGGCCCTCTTTCACTAACGGTCAACTATCTGTATCCTAGCTGTAAGTTTTCTTAAGAAATAAAATAAAATAAAATAAAATAGCCTTTTTCAGTAAATGGGCTATCTAACACTGAAATATTTTTTTTTAATCGGAACAGTAGTTCGTTCAAGCAAACAAACAAACAAACTCTTCAGATTAGTAATATTACATATAAATATATATAATATTTATAGTATAGATAGAGCAACTACCTATCTAACCTCCACAACCCAGTTACTGGGTAAAACGATACCCCTTGGTAAGACTGGTTGTCAGACTCTCGGGCTTCTGACGACCATGATTTGTCAAATATGATATTATATTAACATGACATCGCGCCCGTATTCGTCGAAGGGTTAGGCAGCGGTGTATCTAAAGTACACCCACGTTTCGCCAGTTACGTCTAAGTCCCATGCAATAGGTTGCGAGCCTATATTACCACCAGCCGTGCACAAATCCAGGCTCTCGGCTGCTTATGAGAAGTTCTAGATGAAAAAACCAAAGCAAAAGATCTACGAATGGCAGTCGGGACCAACGGCTTTACGTGCTTTCCGAGGCATGGATTGGTTTTGGTATGTAGGTAAAGATGGTCACCCATCCACGGACCAACCGAGGCAAGTGTAGCTTAACCTGATCGATCGACCTGAGCAGCTGTTTTAACTTAGCTAGGGGGGCTTCCCCCTAGCATAAAATTCAAACCGTGCCAGTTACATAATACGTATTTCTGCAGTTAAATTAACTTCGTGTAACTCACCCATAGAAAATAATATTTAAGAGTATAGATTTGCCCGATTCGAGAGAGTAAATTTGTGCGAATCGACTTACAAGCCGTCATTTCAAGCGGTTACAAAAGCTTTTTGCATTTACCAACTACCAATACAAGCTTAAAGGAACTTTTCTGGGAATGGCTACTAACAAAACTAATGAAATTCTGTTGTCAGCATCGCTGTGTTACGATTTGACGAGTATTGGTACTTACTGACTATGAATGTAAGTACCATGCAGGCTAGATTGAATACATGACTTTATAACTGTCTGGTGGTTTTGAATATTTTGCATATGCATCACGCAAATGTCCTGCAGACCTGGTACGCATACACCTGAGCTACACAATGACTAATGCATGCATCTGCCAGAGGTGCGGGTTGTTCGAAAAAGATACCGTGGCCCCTGGCACACAGGCATCTGAAGGAACACAGGTGGCTTTTAGTCAGTAAAAGTCTGACACGCCCTCCTGCTCCACCCAGAGCGGGAGAAGTTATTTGTTGATTTCCCACCTAAAAAACAAAATTCATGTCGTCTATTGGGACAGATCAACACAAAGCTGCAATGACGCTATCTTTAAAAGGCCTTGCCGGTCATGCATCATTAGATATAAGCAGCATCGTCAGACTTATATAAAAGAGATCCTGACCCCTGAGTTTGTTACGGCATTTCTTTTAAGGGATCATTTGGCTAAGAAGTGCAGGCGCCATCTAGATTTAAAATATTGATCAACATCATATTGACACGTAGAAGTATCTTAGATTATCTACGAACTTATATAAAGCAGCTGTGGCAGCAGTGGTGGCCCAGTGGTGACGGCCGCGACTTACGAGATGCAGGTCGTAGGTTCGAACTCAGGCAGGCGTTTTACTTTCTGTGAATTATTTAATCACCAGGAAAAGATCCTGAGGAAACCGTTATGTCCAAGAACCAAAAATCCGAAGACATGTGACATCTACCAATCCGCACTAGGCTCGCGTGGTGGATTGCGGCCCACTCAGCAGCAATGGTAACGTTATAGGCTGATTATGCTATTATAAACATTTCTATTCATTCTATTTCATTACCGGTGTAAAATTACAGTCACATCATACATTTCCGCTCTGTCACTCTGAGACGCCACTCACGCACTCACACACGCACACTCACTCACGCACTCACTCACTCACGCTCACACACACACACACACACAGACACACACGCACACTCGCGTCGGCACTCTGTGACGGTTTGTCTGTGTTTTCACTCTAGAGTGAAAATGCTCCTGGCACAGAGCGTTTTACACCGCCTTCTTATAAAGGCAGGCGGTGAAAAACACTGCAGGCGCTGTAGACAAGCTGATGATAACACCAGCTTGTCTACATCGCCTGCCTACGATGGCAAAATAGCTGCTTAACCTCTCGGCTATTCTGCCAGGGGTGCGGGTTGTTCGAAAGAGGCAACACAGGCAACTAAGGGAACACGGGTGGGTTTTAGTCAGTAAAAGTCTGACACGCCCTCCCGCTCCACCCAGAGCGGGATAAGTTATTTGATGATTTCCCACCCACAAAAAAAACCCCTCAGCTGTTGGGCAGACTCATTCCGTCTTATTACAAAACGCGAACAAACTTTAGTCTTAGCCTAAAACTCAGTTTTTGCATTAACAACTTTCTTCTATTTAAATAAAGTTCTTAATACAATGACAATTTAGCACTGGACTGAGTTGTCAGTTTTATAAAAGGAGCTGTATTTCGATTTCAGTTAGGTTCTTATTTCACAAACAGGCTCGATGATCATATCTAAAGAGAAACCTTGTTTTGAAATAAGGGGAATTAAGTCTGAAAACAATAGAAAATTAATTGTGTTAATTACTTGACACTTGAAGGTTTATAGACATTTGCAATAAATGTTTATAGGCAGCTTCTCAGCATCTGGAGAGTGTCCACACTCACTAGGCCACCAGTGCTCACCAGAAGTGGAGGCCCAGTGGTATTGGCCACGAGTTTACCTATATTCGTGGCCAACCACTAGGTTACCCATCGGGGTATTGACAGGCCTGCACTGTCCTCCCATACCTATTATCACTGTTATTTGAAAACATTGTAAAAGCCAATTATTTTTAAATGAGTAACCGTAGAGTTTCTTGCCGGCTCTTCTCCATAGGAAGCGACAAATTGGAACCGTGCACCTAACTTCTGATGTTTCATAAGTGCCCTTGCAGTTTTATGTGAAATAAAACATTTTGTTTTTAATTTTTGATTTTGGGATAAAGAATCTAGAAAACGCTTTACTTTGAGTAAATTATTGCATCACCACTGCTCTCAAAACGGTTAAGAAATCCATCGTGAGGAAACTGACATGTTCTAGAACTAAAAATTTGAAAACATGTGACGTCTACCAACCCGCACCTCCACCCCTCTCACCGAGAGGAGGCCTGTGTCCCAGCAGTGGGAACATTATAGAATGATTATGGTGCTCAGCATCTTAGATTGCAGGACACGACAGATCATCGTAAGAATTTGAATTTTCAGGACTAGAATAAAAAACGGAACATAACTTGTCGTGATGATGACGCCTGTACTTCACGAAGAATTAGGCAGACATGCACCTGCGGTACCCTCATATTTCATCAGATATATCTAAGGGGCCATTCATGTATTACGTAAGCACTACAGGGGGGCGGGGGGGTCTTTGCTTTGCTTATTTTTGATGACATGATTGGATGGGATTGGATGCTGATTACGTCGGCAGTATTTATTTTAATTTTTTTTGTATTTTCTACAAAATTTTGTAGATTTTGGTTTGAACACATATGGCAACCCTTCTTGTCTATGAATGGCTCGAAGAAAACGATGACGATATTCCAAAATCACACGAAAGTAAGCAGACACGCAACATTGAGCAGCAAACATCCAATGTCATCGAAGACTTAGAGTCATAGATTCGTGTGTCATGGACTAAAGACTGTTAATTTGAATTCATATACCAAAATTTTAAAAGATGTTTCTTTTGTTCGTTATTATATAAAGATTATAATAACTGAGTACCATCTCAATAAAATTTGCATAATGTCTGCTGTTAAAGTCCTCTATTCCAAGCCTATTCCTTATTTCTAGACTTATAACTGCTGCTCATGCCTAAGCTAGAAAAAAGAGGAAACTTTAATCTGAATAAAATTATATCCGCTAGCAGTGACCGACACCATTCACAGCTTAATATGCGAACAAACTTAGTTTAGAAACTTGTGACAACGCTCCCACAATTGCACAGTTTGTTAATTTAAATCGAATGCATTTGGTTTTTGTGCCATTTAGTACCAAATTATTTACCGTAAACCAATCTTGGACCTGAAGAATAGAGTTATTCACGTCGTCACGATTTTGTGACCGTCGGTCTATTTTAAATATCAATTATGTGTCATCTGCAAATAACACCATCTTCGGTTGATTTAGAAGTAAATAGGATAAATCATTGATGTAATCTAAAAACAGGAATGGACCCAATATGAACCTTGAAGAACGCCCTAAACGGCATAAACTCATCAGGGTCTGAAATGGCAATCATTTCAGACCCTGATGAGTTTATGCCGTTTACTTGAAGTTTAACTTTTCTGTCTTTCAGGTATGATCTTAGTAAATCAAGAGCTGTATTTCTAATCCCATAGTGCTCCAGTTTCAAGAAAAGTGTCTCATGGTTTACGCAATCGAACGCCTTGGAGAGGTCGCGAAAGATTCCAATGGCACCTTTTGCTTCTTCCCAGGCGTTAAAAATGTTCTTTATTAGGGTGACACCAGCGTCAGTAGTACGACGCCCTTTGGTAAAACCGTACTGTTGTTCATGAAAGATGACATTTTTATAAAAGTGACGTAATATTTGATTGAGAATCAACTTTTCAAACACCTTACAGAGAACTGGCAGAATTGACACAAGTCTATAATTGTTGGGTTCTTTACTATCACCGTATTTGAACAAAGGAACTATTTTACTTGTGTGTTTCATGAGATCCAGGAAGACTCCTTCGTCTACACTGGTGTTAAATATGAAAGCTAAATAGGGCGCAATGGTTTCGATAATAGCACTACAGACTTTCGATACGATCGAGACGATCTTCTGTTGATTTAATTTTAAGATCTTTAAAAGCTTTTATAACTAAGGGTTCCTTGGTGACGTGTATTAATGTCTATAGAACCTCTCAATCTTAAAAAATACATCGCTTGTTTATTTTCTTTTGACAATCTTGTAATGAATTTTAACGATTTATGCTTACATATTTCAGTCACAATTTTCCTTACATTTTCCTTATTCACGAGAAACAAACACTAAATCCGTTCGTTCGCATGGACGTAAAAATACCGAGGGGGAATTTTTTGGCCAGTGCGCCATGTTCAACGTACTGCTTAGCGTCACCAGTCGAAAATATAACAGTGTGTTTTTTGACGGGCTGGGATGCAATCAGTGGCCCTAGTGTGAGTTTCATTTAACCATCTCAATCAAACGCATCGAGTGCGTTCGGCACTCCGATTGGTCCGTTACCAATCCAGGGACAAACGGCGCGCCAAACGCGCTCGACGCATTTGATCGAGATGGTTAAATTAAACTCGCACTAAGAGGCCCTAGTGTGAGTTTCATTTAACCATTTACATTAGACGCAGTGAGCGCGTTCGGCGCTCCGATTGGTCCGTCACCAATCTAGGGCCAATCGGAACGCCAAACGCGCTCACTGCATTTGATGTAAATGGTTAAATGAAACTCACACTAGTGCCAAAGGCCTCTGTTGAATGCTCAATGCTCAGTTCAACACCGAGAGTTGATAATCCAGTGCCCGATAAAATACCGCCACGATATTTTGACGTCCGTACGAACATGGTCGTTTTTTTTTTGGGTGGGAAATCATCAAATAACTTCTCCCGCTCTGGGTGGAGCAGGAGGGCGTATCAGACTTTTACTGACTAAAACCCACCCGTGTTCCCTCAGTTGCCTGTGTGCAAGGGGCCACCTTATCTCTTTCGAACAACCCGTACCCCTGGCAAACATCGGTCCTTGCGGACTCCACCAGTTGGTGCTGACATTTCTTTGAGGCGCGCGTGGAACACACGTGCCGTCGACCCGGGCTTGGTCATTACCGGACAGCGAGCTACCCATTACTCGCCATCCGCAAGCCCGCGCCTACGGTGGCCGGGAATCGGGCATGGTCTTACACACCTACATACAATCATAACAATAGTTCAATTTTCCTATACTTTACGAAACAAACACATTGTCAAAACAATTAACTACCTACTGGAGTATCGTTCATAATTTGAGTTAATATCACACCATGCAAAGCCACGTGGCTATTTCCCATCGATTATTTTAATGTACGTTCCTCCGGTTTGTTTGCATTTCTTGGTATTGTTTCTGTGTGTGTAATTAAAGCGGAATTAAACACGTTTCCTGCCTTAACTTACGATTATTTTTAGCTCTTATAGTTCAATGCTTAAGCTAGCAAAAGAGGTAGTGAGTTCGATTCCCACCCGATGTACTTATGTGAACTCAAAAGCGAGGTTTTGGGAAAAACAAATACGAAAGAAACTTCTTAACTTACTTAGTAAGAAATTAAATTTTAATAATAAATTATAGTGCGTGAGTCCGAAATGCCTCTATGAAACTCATCACTTCAAATATTACCAATTAAAAAGGTACGGACAATTCCAAAAAAATAGTTTGGAATTCTTATTACTTTCACTAACACTTTTTCTACTTAAATCTCCGATACAATTTCCTGTAATATAATTACAGATGGCCACATCAAAACCAATCTTATGTGGCACTCTATAAAACACAGTTTGAATTTTCGCCAAAATGTATACGTACGTAGTGCAAAGAAAGAAAGAACTGCTGTGTGTCAAAATTGGACTTAGAAGTTGAGAGTATAAGATTGATTTTGCAGTGTTGTTATGGTGGTTGTTTTGAACCGACGTGGGTGTTTAATGGCGAGGAGTGAGGCTTGGAGACAGCTGTCGTTCCCTCGGGCACCACTAAGGGTTTTGTTTACAACACACTCTAATGACAAAGATCTCCGCGGTACATACTGAATTGCTTTACTCTGAATATTTACTCACACCGGATTTGTGACGGGTACCTACTTTGTTTTGTGTTCAAGAACGTCGTGGGTAAAAACTAATACTTTTAGAGGTTGAGTCTGCAGTGAATTCTTTTTACACTTATAGAATATCCAGAGTTGATTCTAAGTTGTATATTCACGACCAGAAATAAGTTCTAACTCCCGTCACATTGCTTTTGAAATCTGCTTTACTGTAAGGTAATTATGTTCGCTATTCCCTTTACTCAAAAAGGTACATAAATCCATGAAAACAATTCTAAGACAATTGATTGATTTTCAAATTTAAAAAAAAAACACATACTCGTACGTCTACATGGGCACTTATGAAACGTCAGAATCTAGGTGCACGGTTCCAATTGCTCCTTATCTATGGAGAAGAGACGGCAATAAAATCCACGGTTACTGTTTTAAAAATAATTGGCTTTTAAAATGTTTTCTAATTACAGTGTTAATAGGTTTTGGAGGATAGTACACTGTCAACAAGTAGGTACGAGGTACTTAATAACAAAAATGAAAATTGTCTACAAATCTACTGTCTAGAATCTAGAAGGCCTACAACGTTCTCAAAGACATACAAAATAAACGCGTCCTTACTAGCGCTGTTCATAACTTGGAAGGCTATAGAAACGTTGAAAAGGTGTCTGATCCATGATGTTTAAGCCAGAAATAGAAATAATTTTATGGTTTAGCTCTATAATCAATCTGCCAAACCTTTTCTCAACCACGTTGGGGTCCCTCCAGTGGGTTCCTCCCGCATTGTCGTTGCGGAGAGGATCAGTAGCAGTGGTCACCCTCCCACGGTAGCGCAGTAGGCATTTCTCCACGTTAAACAAAAATAAAAAATATGCCCGGGTCGACCGACGGCGCGTTGTGTTCCACGCGTGCCGTCAGAGATGTTAGCAACAACTTTTAGGGTTCGCAAGGGCCGATGCCTGCCAGGGGTGCGGGTTGTTCGAAAGAGATACCGTGACCCCTGGCACACAGGCAACTGAGGGAACACGGGTGGCTGTTAGTCAGTAAAAGTCTGACTTGTCTTCTCCTGCTCCACCCAGAGCGGGAGAAGTTATTTGATGATTTCCCACCCAAAAAAAAACGACCATGTTCGTACGGACGTCAAAATATCGTGGCGGTATTTTATCGCGCACTGGATTATCAACTCTCGGTGTTGAACTGAGCATTGAGCATTCAACAGAGGCCTTTGGCACTAGTGTGAGTTTCATTTAACCATTTACATCAAATGCAGTGAGAGTGTTTGGCGTTCCGATTGGTATTTTCTATTTGCATTACTAAGTACTACTGTTTTTATGTAAGAGTAAATATTAAATATAATTATAAATACCAACGATCTAATGCTTGGCTCAAAAAAAAAATACTTTTGTTAGTATTTAATTAAATCATCACGAAAAACGTTGGTGCCGGCCAGCGTGGAATGAACGCTCTTAACGTCCTTTCCGAGGCACGGAGGAGTTTCGATATATTGTAGAGGTGACCCGTCCACGAACTGACCGCGGCAAGCGTAGCTTAACCATCGACTGACCTGTGCAGCTGTTATTATTAGCTCTACAGTAACCCACTAAAAACAATCATAATATTTAAAAAAAACCCTAGCATTTTATTGTAGGTTCCTAGCTGTTAAATAATGACTGTAGGTAGTATTTAATAGCCCCTTCACAAAGTCGACATTATAATTATGTACCATACTGACACATTCGTCAATATTTCATATCGCCCTTGGCCCTCATGGCCGTCATTTCCAATGGTCAAGGTTTCACAAAAATCAATCGAACGAATCGTTTGAACTTAATTTTTTATGGTTCTATGCCTAAAGTGCCAACGCCAACGGGGCCCTATTACTAAGGCTCCGCTGTCCGTCCAAACTCAAACTCAAGCCATTTATTTCAAATAAAACAATTACAGGCTCTTACGAATTGTCAAAGACTCGGAAAGATGAAGCTAGTTGCCCATTCCAAAGCGCAGTAGAGTAGTACATTAGTCCGTCTGTCACAGGGTTTTATCTTTGAACCGTAATAGGTAGACATTTGAAATTACCACATACTGTGTATTGCTATGGCTGCTACAACAAAAAATTATAATAAAAATATAATAAAGTTACAAATTAATACAAGAAACGAAAATAAATAGTGCGAAAAAAAATGTACGGTGGTAACCTTCGTCTGTGAATCCCACTCACACTTTGCCGCTTTTTCCAGACTAATAATATTGAAAAAAAAAATCTGCATAATCAGTCTATAACGTTTCTCACTGCTGGGACATAGGCCTCCTCCCGGTGAGAGGAAGTGGGCCGTAATCCACCACGCAGGCCTAGTGCGCGTTGGCAGATGTCACATATCTTCGAATTTTTGGTTCTAGGACATGACGGTTTCCTCATGATGTTTTCCTTCACCGTTTTGTGAGCAGTGGTAATGAAATAATTTACACAAACTTAAGCACATGTCTGGGTTCTCACCTCCGACCTACAACTCGTAAGTCGCGGTCGTTACCACTGGGCCACCACTGCTCCATCCAAAAAACCCACTTCCTAGAAATTACCAAACTTTTGTACGTACGTATACAAAATTTCAGTAGTTTTTGACGGTAGGTTGTTACGCCGTCAACCCCAATTTAGGGTGAACACGCAACGGATTTGAAGGGCAAATTCCTTTGAACAGCTGATTGAATTTAGTTTGTGTGTGTGTGTATGTGTGTGTGTGTGTGTGTGTAGGGAGTTAGGGACGTAATACCGCAAAACTTTGACAAATCTGTTTGTTTACCGAGTTACTAAATACACAAAACTAAACCAATGAAATGTACTAAATAATTAAGGGAAGGAATGTGTTTAAGGAAGTAAGGACCAAAACTTCAGAACCCCTTAAGTCAGACGACTCAAGCCACCGAAAAGTGTGTAAAGATGAAAAGGCCAAAGCCCTTATAAGGGCCTACACTTGCCAATACATTCTAAACTCACCCAAATATTGGCAGGAATAGCGATTTTAAAGTCCATTAGAACCGACAACGTAGATTTTCAAAAATTCGTCAGTTTCAAAATGACACAGAAGTATATGTACTGAAGATTTTTGTTCTTGTAGAACAAAAATCTTCAGTACATATACCTTACACAAGAACTAAAATCTCCAAATCCTCTTTATTGGAAAATAATACCGGAATAGTAACGGAAGATTCACAAATTGCACAGAAGATTGACAAATTAGCGATAGCAGATGGCAATTCGTTCAGAATTGAGAGAAATAAAAAATAATTAAAGCAGCTTGGGAAAAAAGATACCTATGGAGAAAATTGCAAACACTTTCATGCAATCATGATAGGGATATTTGTAACATTAATATTTAAAAGCAAAACGCTTAATTAACATTTTTCTAATGCTTTTTCCATTTATTCTTTTCCAGAAAATACAAAATTTAAATTAATTCGATATCTAATGGTAGAAAGTTCTCCTTTTGTTTTATTTCTTGGTTTAACGAAACAGATTTTATTTCTTGATGTAAAAGAATAGCACCATCCCATTTCTTCCCATGGGTGTCGTAGAAGGCGACTAAGGGACTTACTAGAGAATAGGCAGCAGTGTTCTCTATGCTTTTGACCAGTATACTGCGATCGCCTACCTGCCTGCCAAGCGTGGCGATTATGGCAAATCCCCCCTTTTGGAGGAGACTTATGTCCAGCAGTGGACGTCTTTCGGCTGGTATGATGATTATGATGAACTTATGTTATTAATTAATCCCTCTACTATAGGACCAGGCAAAATTAAAATATTGTGCATCATCACTTTGTGAACGTCTAAACTGCACAAAACGCCTACTCTTCACCACTTTGAAGTGCTTTAGCTGGGTTGATGAGATGTCTCAACAAACTCCCCAGCAACATAATCCTATAAACCCGAAAGTCAATTACTGATTCATTACATCATAAATGGTTGCTACCCACACTTCCTAAAACTTTAGACCTCGTCATATAAAATAAACAGTACTACATAAAACAAGACCCTAAGCGAAATAATTAAATTTCCACCAACTTCACCCCATTCAAAAATTTGTACTAAACTAAACTAAATTCATTCAACATTTAAGCAGGCTTGTATTTACAAAGTTTATTTTCTTGTTCAACAAACTGTTTGTCAGTTTTGCAAATATAAATATTTCGCTTGTTAACAGATACTGAAACTTTCATTTGTGTAACTAAACTTGGTAATTTGAGCTCTAAACTCAAACAACGAGGTAAACACGACAGGTGAGTCCAATAAAATAATCAGTCTCTTTATTTTCTACTTTCTCTCTAAATAATAGAGGATATATTACTCATAAGATATATTACCAAGGTCGCTATACAAATAATTTTTGCGTTTATTTAACGCTTATGTATGTAAACCTTCTTTAGTATTTTCTTATGTATTTAGTATTTATTTCAGCTCCTGAAACGTTTTTATAAACAAAAAGGTATGACTATAAATAATAATTATTATTCTGATCAGTTGAGGATACCAAATAAATTATAATAATACATAATTCATTATGCCGTGATTTCTTTCCGTGCTGGCCGCCCGCAAAAGCACACGCCCTAGCTGAAGAAAGCTCTGTAGGGCGGGCGACTTCCTCGATCGCAGCGCCTCTAGCAGCAGGCGGCAGGAACTAAAGAGCGAGCGGCGATTGGCCATTTTGCGTGACGTCACACCGTTTCCAACCAATGGGGGGAAACGCGCTCTTGCTCGGCCGCAGTCCTCGTCGCCGCGCCTTCGTATGAGCTGTGTGTCGCTGCCGGTTTCCCCCCGCACCCCGCGACGAGCCGTCTCACCCGCATTCTAGTTGTGGGTGTCGCGCCGTGCAGTCCTCGCGTGTGTCGCTCAACTTAGTGCGCCGTTTGTGAGTGCTTTATATCCCGCACGAGTGTCAGTGTGACGGAGGATCCCGTGCCACCCCGCGGAGGATGTTAACAGCGCACGGTGAGTGATGTCGGCGAGTCGACGGTTGCTTATCTCGCTGCAGCGCCACGTGAACGCGCTCTATTTATAAAATGTAAACACACAGCTAATTTGATTTAAGACTATAATGCAGTATTGCTACTTAAAAGCGAGAGTACGCGTCCGGAGCGCGCTCCACTAGCGTTCGCAAATTAACAATAAAGACTCGGCGCGCGACGGTCGAGATTGCCGAGTTCCTGTAAGACGGACGCGGGAGTGACGTGTTGATGTCAATGATTTTAAAAAATGAGAGTCAAGACTCTGAGCTGAACATTAAAAAAGTGTATATTCGTCTATTAACCTTGGATTGGTTCAGGGCTGGCGATAGCACGATAACGTGACCTTGGAGCGGAGTCTCGCGAACGCCGGCCGGCGCTGGAAGCGCGCGAGCTCACGGAAAATGTCCAGACAAACAACGATAATGGTGTCGCAAACACAATGATAATTCTGTTAATGTGAGAGATTCGTGCAGGAAACACAATGAGAAAATATCTTTAATATTTACTGTCAACTGGAACATTGAGACTGAATTTAAATACGCTGATCTCATTGGAAAACCAAATATGCAAATTGAACGAGCGAAACAACAAATTAACAAATATCATTGATGGCCGTTATCGAGACTGATAAAGCAAAGGAGAACATGCTCGTAATTTGGATGCGTTTCAATTAACGACGTGCAAGACTGTTGAAGTGACTGATGAAACGGTCCAATGATTAGTTAAAATGAACATGAATCTGCTAAAGTTAAGTGTGGTACCCAAGAAATGGTCGTAAAGTATTTAATTATCAGCCTCAACAAACAACATACTACAAGTGTTCCCTTTTCTAAATGGCTGTAATTTCTACAACACGGTTTTCCCATAAAGCTGTTGCATTTTTTTTATAATGGCAGTCGAGTCGAGTCTGTCCGGTTGAGATACCTCGATACGGTCAGGTTCGAGGCGTTGGTCCCACGCCTCGTTCCACATACTCAATTCTTTCGATTTGCAATCGTATGGTCCATGGGCCTGACACCGATCAAGTGATTTACGTCTCCACTAAGACGATTAAGTTCAACAACCGAAATGTAAACTTCTATTATTGTTTGAGAACTTCTAATATCAAACTTATAAGAATCGGATGGCAAATAATTAAATACGCAAGAAATATTTAAAACAAAACCTGTCCAAATGTTTACCCAAATCTCATCGTGCTACTACACCAAGGTCGTAACACCTTTAATCTGAAAAAAACTGGTAGCAAAAACGAAACTTAACAAAAATTAAGAAGATTTGGGATTCTCATTCGCACTTACGCACATTCGAATGTTGAAAGAGCAGTTGCCATATGTATTATATGTTCGTGTTCTGTCTAGCATATAAGAACTGCGTACATGTGCGAGTAGGACGAAGATAATTCGCATCGAGTGAGCGAACCGGCCATGCGAGATGCTCAGCCGTATCATAAATATTAATCAGGCGCTGGTGTCAACAGCCACTGCGTAACGTGACACCGCCACGATCCGCTGCTAGCCTGGTACTTGAAGTAGTGCCCAGACACTGTACTCCAGACAAACATGACAATTGAACGTAGGACTTATGACAAGGCTACTCATAGAATGCAAACAGTAAAGACAAAAAAAATATGCAAATATTACGCAGTGTTTAACAAACCCTGCACTGAAGTAAGAGGTATTTTGCATTCGATTTTAATTGCTGCAGAAGATAGCAGAGATCAAATATTTGTTTTCTCTTAACTGGCTCTTTCTGATGCAAACAGACTTGTGGAATAGTGATAATGTTATCGTTTGCACATCCGTTTGTGCTTACGCATTCAGCCATGACCTGCCCTACAACTCTCAGACTCCAACTGGTGAATGCACTACAGTTTTATGTTAATTTGCTTCAAGAATTTGAACCGTAGTTTATTTAATAGATAGGTACAACTCTATTGGCCCAAATGTGTGTTTTAATGACTTCATTAATAGATAAATGGGTCTCATTGAAGTAAAAGACATTTTGCCCAATCCTAATCGCAGCTACACTCTTGCTATCTTCGGATGGTTTCCTTAGATGATATTTTGGTTTTCTGTTACTTCACGATTGGTTAGCAAAAAAGCGAAAGTATTTATTGCTGTTTTGATCTCTGACCTTTTCAAATGTTCTATCAGTTCTTTCAAGAGTGACTCCTCCTCTGATAAAATCAACGTTACAATGTATCGGAAGTCTTGGGTGTCGTCGACGGTTCTTCGCACTATCGACCTTCGTGTTTGACATTTTACATAAATCCACAAACAGGTTTCACTTATGTATGTACGTAGAAATAAAAACAAGTGTTAGACACTAATTTGTGTCTTCAAATGAACAATAAACAGCGTGGATGTGCAGTTAATAGTTCTAGTTTGAAATAAAAAGATAATGAAACTAAGAACGTAGTTAATTAACAAAATATTATGTGATATCACTCATCACACAAAAAAAATATCACTTGTATTGACAGTTGCTTAGGTAATAGCTTTATTTTGTGTTAAATAATTAAAAGTCGAAGTCAATCTAAAAAGACACACTCTTGACACTTATATCTATTTTGGTCACAAACATGCACGTAAATGCGAAATTACATTGTTCACTGATACGCTTACAATTAAAATAGTATCAGCACCATAATTATATACCTACTAGCACTTGTTCTACATGTTTATTATTATGATGACGACAGCATTACACCAAGTACCAACGTTCAAATAATGGGCGACGATGTTGAGTTATGTCTCGAGAGCTGTTTTGTATAAGTAGATGTGTACTTAAAATGTAATTAAAAACGAGTTACCACTACGACAGCTCGGCTTAGAGTTAATAAAGATTTAATTGCACAGGTGCTAAATAGAATAAAGTGAGTGAAATTATTCAAAATAAAACAGAAAGAGAGCCCTCCACTGGCGAGAGATCGTAGCCAAGATGATTATCTTCGCAGACACTTCACACGAATGAAGACTTTATCGGAAGACGGATTACAAAAGTTTGAGCGGTGATCGAATCATGTTTTAGCTAATTAAATCTGAAACTCTTCTTTCACAATAATTGTCTTTATAAAATTAAAGATTTTGCTCCAAAATAGAACAAATAAATCAAATGACATGAAAAAATCAGATATAGTTTACTCGTCGAATCGTTAAAAAGTATAATACTTATTAAGAAAAGCGGTTTTAAAAGGACCAAATTCTAAAGAATTTTTATCACACAAAAGTATGAGAAGTGAGGAGATACAAGCCAACGGGTGGAGCTGCTCCGACGCGAGATCAAGACGCGCCGGTCGCTTTTTGCTCGACAACGATGCGTGTGAGCACATCTGCAAAGTTTTTGCTCCTGTATGTGTGTGTACGAACACGTTTTTTTGCTAATGTGCGAGTATGCGCCAGCGGTCCGCTTGTGGGTTCCCGACGTGCGTGTTCAACTGTCTATTTTGTTTTTTTTAAATTAATATTGTTCATTTTGTTACCGAACTCTACTACTGAGTAAATAAGAAAATGTTTATTTTATTCTTTGTTTCCAACATTATCAATATCGTTAGCGTTGACAACAGCATTGTCTGTTCATGTTACGTTCATAATGTTATCACCTGCTACTGTTAAAAGGAAACTATTTTCTGAAAACCATACCTGCATAGGCTGCATATAAATAAAGATAATAAAAAATATACGAATGTCACCTTACATAAAAAGATAATTTAGAATGACAGAGGAATCCATGTGTTTATCCGATTAAATATGATGGCTGTATATGTACCGAAGCCTCACATTTATGTGTCATATTAAGTTGGCATGACTTTGAATGTAATAGTTAATCAAAAGGATCAATGAAACGCTAAGGCTCTAATAAAATGATAATTTGAGACCAGACTAGGGAAAAGCATGTTAGTATTCGCCCGGCGAGGAAACAACCGAGGACTATTGCTCTACATGTTACTTTATTGATAAACGTGGAAGGTTCAATTTTGTTTGATGAATCTAAATAGACATGTAACATTTATTGATTGTGACACTCGTAATAAGAGTCACGAGTTGTTGCGTAATGCGAACAATCTCGTCCACTTCATGTAGAATACTAAAGTGGATTATTTCTTACTATTTGTTTTAGTACAGTTGCTATTCATTTTAGTATTTTTCTGTAACTTTAAGATTACTATTACGGGAAGTATAATAGTAACCTTAAAGTTACAGTTATTCTTGACATTGAAATAACTGTATACAAGTGCAATGCCTCTAAGCTATGGGATAAACGATTGACAAATAAAAAACATAATGAGTATTATTCAAGTGTTTGCCCTTTCATCATCGCTAATATTCATGTCACTTGAAGGTTTTCAATTTTAATGTCATTACGTAGGCAGGTATAATATTGGATGTTACAATTTCACTTTCCCAGTCCTCATTAAGTATGTTTCCCGTCAGAGGACGAAGTGGGCGTTAAGTCGGTGTGCCACAAAGATTCTCAGATTTCAATTAGTTAGGCGAAATCCGGAGAAAATTGACGTAGGTAATATTCAAGTTCATTTTCGTTGAATTAAATGTTCACTCAATATCGAGAGAATCAAATCAACCAACTAAATTAATTTTAAAACGGATTTTATTCTCAACTTTGGTAACGTTTTATTTAGTACTTAGTTTATAAATAGCAGATTTTTTGTATAGTATCATAACCAAAGTCATAATAACAATTTACCTTGCAGTAAAATTATGCTTGGATTTCCCGATGACACCGGTCGTTACATCTTATCAGTGAAGATACAACAATAAATAAGTCTTCCCACAATATCTTCCCAGCTCTCATTGGATATACTACTACAAAATATAATACTTTTTTTACGTAGTTACTAAAAAATATGTCACTGGTGATAGATGCTGTGGTTTGGAACTAAAAATCTTCCACGTACAGCGTCACCCTAGAGCATTCGTTGACAGACGCGCGTCGAGTGATGGATGTGCTCTTATCACGTTTGATAACCTTCCGACGTCTTCCCCCGGTACCCCACCACGGAGATGCGATGTTTTAGCGAAAGTGCGCCTATAAATATCAAGAAAAGTACATTTCGAGACGGATTTTTATATACAGGATAAGTTTTTATCCAGTGCGCAAACTGTAACCGTAAATTCAGCATATCATTCTAGACCCCGTAGCGCAGAAATTTTACGTAGTTTTATTTAAAAAAAAAAACTGCTGTTTCATAGAAATGTGCAATTATTTATTTATTTATTTTTATTTCAGGAAAATTACCCATAATTATATATTACCCATAACTTTGTTAGTGTTACTTAAGCTATGTTAGTATACCTAGTTTAACTATGTTAATACCTACGTATGGAACAGCTGATTTTTTTTGTACTACTGACGAAAAATTTCTGCGCTGGGGGGTCTAGACTGATAAGCCGACTCTGTTTTTGAACTTGGGTGGATATAAATTATTATACACATACATACATAAACTCACGGTTTCTTACCATGGGGGTAGGCAGAAACTAAGCCCCTACACCACTTGCTACGATCGTTACATTCCTACTTCTTTTGATGCTTTTACGTTCATGCGGTTCCGTGTGGTGCCGATTTCTTCCCATTGGTGTCGTTGAAGGGACTTACTAGAAAATGGGCAGCAGCGTTCCCTATGTATTTTACCACCATACTGCGGTGGCCAACCGCCAAGCGTGGCGATTGATTATGGCAAACCCCCCCATTTTTTTGGGGATGCCCATGTCGAGCTGTGGACGTCTATCGGCTGAAATGATGATGATGATGACGTTCATGCCTCATATACGCACGCGCCGGTTGCGAGTACCACACCTTTCTCTCTGACCTTTTCTAAATGAACAATTAAATTCGTTGCTAACTCTGAAAATAATAAAAATATTATTAAACATCCATTCTGACGTGACTTGCAATAAACACAGTTATGTATTCATTGCATTCAGTTAAAACAAGCTATTACAAAGTACAATGTAGGATTGCAACAGACAGAATCTTAACAGTGTTTTGGATAACGACTGCTTTAAGTATTACAGAAAGTTGCGTGAAATAAATTGAATCAAGGAATACAAAATAGTAAACGAAGCATGCAGTACTTATTGTCTAAACTAGTCGCGCTACCGGGGTAAAAAGCCCATGTTACTCCTTATCACTTCTGCTATCTGCCAGTGAAAGGCCCGTCTAAATCGTAGATTAGCCGGAACCAGACAAAAATTTTAAGAGTAGTTTTTTGATTAGAAGTGCCATTTATAATTTGATATGCTTTGAGTAAAAAGCTGTTATTTTGACATTACAAACAGAAACTGCAATTTCATTCATTTGTATAGTAGATGTAAAGATATGCCTACAATCAGCAAAGAAACTTTTCCAAACTCTTGACTTGTGATTATTAATGTTATCTCAAAAGAAAGAATGAGATGCAAACAAATAGAAATATTGTGTACTTACTTTGTTTTTCCCATTCGCAACAACAATATAGTGATGACACAGATTATCTTCGTAATCCTAATAACGCTTACTAATTTTCATCTATCTTTGACATTTTAATCTTCAACGCTGATCTCAAAAACAAAAGATACATCTTTGTGTAATTGCCAGTCTAGTAACAAACCGTTATCGCGGAAGTGTTTGTACTGGTAGGTAAATTTACTCTGTCAGTAGCATGATCTACTGCAGACAAAGGTCAAACGTTTAGATAACCTCGTGACTTTTCGTACATTGCGAGTTTTTTACATCTCCGTTTACGTAAAGATTCCCTTTCATTTTCTTCAATGTTTCTGTTAGAAATGCTTCTGGCACCATCGTTGATTGATATTTTATTGGGTTACTTTGTATGACTTGTACTACGAATAAGTTTGCCTCAGTATTTCTTTCCATTACTTCCCGCTTTTATTCCATATTTATTTTGCGTTGGAGCAATAAGATACTGAGTTTCATAATATCACTATCTTCTTAGCGTGTCAAAAGCAATCCTTATGTCACATCCATCCGGTTAAATTAACCAGTTAATTGGACGCCTAGGCCGTTCATTAAACGCCGGCATCCAATTAAATGGCTGAAGGACAACTAGCCAAGTAATTGAGCGCAACGTTTAACCAGATGGCTGAATGTCGTGTAGTAATTTAGTTAAATTGGATATTGATGAATTTGTGATATTTCATAATAACTAATACCTACTTGTACGTAAGTAACTATAACTAGTAATAGTGAAATGTTTTTAAGTAAATAAATTATTACACTTAATCTTGCACACAAGAACGAAAAATAACATCCACATTTTACGCTATTGATGTGACGCCATATTTGTTTTGGTGACTACTAGTGCTGTTGTGGAAAAATCGAACTAAATTTGAATCACGTGGCTAAGTCTTGGTCAATTATCTTCAAAGGGCTGACTTTCAATCCGCCAAGTTGCTAAAAGTATAATGATTCTAGTTCAATTAACTATCGGCCTAGGCATCCAATTTGATGCCAGCGTTTAATTAACGGCCTAGGCGTCCAATTAGCTGGCTAATTCAACCAGATAGCTGCGACATATATACAGTCAGCCCAGAATACGAGCTTGGCACTTTCAGCAGTGTCCATCAACTCCTATAGCGTGCAGACAACAGGAAAGCTAAGGAGAAGCCTTAATTACTGGATTCACTTCCATAATCATCAGCATTTATTTAACGATAGAAGTCTTTTCATAGTGGTTTGGTCTTTCAGACTTATCTCCGATTTATCATTGATACTTTATGAGCATTGAAACATTTTATTTTATCTTGCTTTCTTCAACAACTTATATCCTTAAGTTTTTGCTCCAATTCACTTAATCTGTATCAATGAACAATCCAATACTGGAAAAGGGGCTTTCGAATGACCTCGCTCTGACCTTATCACAGCCCATAATTATACAAAAAAGGCGATCGGCAGAAGTGAGAGGGTATTTTTTGTTTACATTTAATGCGCACCCTTTATAAATCACAAATAATCTGACGTTTAACAAAATGTGTGAGGAGGTTTCTTTAAAAATGCATTCTATATTTCAAGGTGGTTTATTCCAATTACATAGTTAGAATGAGTTAAACATTGTTACTGTTAACGCCTTTTAAATGGTAAATAATTGACATTATTTACAGTTTGTCGGATTCTAAAGCTGAAATCGTTGTTTCATGCAAGTCTACCCAACAGTTTGGCAATGCAAAGTAATTAAAATTCGATTTATGTAAATATATGTCAGCAACCGGCTAGCTACAATAAAAATTAAAATATTCTAACAAAATTGTGGATTCATATACAGGGATGTATGCGGAAGTCACTATTAGCCAAAGCAACAATCAAATCAAGCATTACATCTTCTACGGCGCAGTCTTAAACAATCCATATATATACAAACTAAATCTAAAACGAGACATAGCCGAATCCAAAGATATGTCAAAATTAGTAGAATATATAGTATTAACAAAACAATTTTATTCGCGAAACACGTTCTGTTTGAGCGGCGACAGTATCTTTGTGTCCCGTTTTCATTAGTGAACTGGTCGCGTGTTATCGCACGCCGTGGCTAATGGTTCCATATCAAATATTGACTGTTTTGCTATCATATTACGTCATCCATCCAGTAGTTCTACACCACTTGAGTATTGGTGTCTGTCGATTTGAATAATCATAAGTGCCAATACTAAAAGGCCGCGGTCTTTGATGTTTGTTGGTTCGAATAGTTCGTCTGTTACAGGAGATTTTTCTTTTATGAGTGATTTGACTTGATCGCAGATGTTGCACTTCAGCGTTCAGTTCATTGATGGATCAGTATTGGTATGGTTTTTTGTTTTGAGTATAGAAAGCATCGGATGCAGAAGTGTTTGCAGAGGGTTTCATATTTCGATCTGTAATTTCTTTAGTCTCTTTCACATCTTGTGTATTATTCTAGTCCTTTTAATGTATTAAGATATTTTCAAGTTTTGAAAAATCTTACCGTTTATATCTTCATATTTTCCACGACGATACAATAAACGACGTAAATTGCCTCCGTATTATTGTTTTCTCTTCTTTACCAACCTGTTTAAGAGGTTCACGTTTTAAAATTAGCAAGAGTTTCAAATACTTAAATTGATTCGTTTTTTACCTCCACGTTTTTTTCTGATCCTAAAAACTAGTTAGTCGAGTTTTGGTCTTTTGGATTCTAGTTTTGATGCACCGTTTTGTGTTTGTTTCGCCAATAATACTCATTCGTATCAGAATCAGTTTTCTACAGCCAATCCAATCCTGCATAACAGACTGTAAGCACCTATGATTGCTGGAGGGAAGTCTTATCTCACTCATTACCTCCAAAGTAATCTAACATTTGATTACTTATACAATTAATAAAATCTACTAATTTTATAAACTGTGCATTATAATTAGGTGTGGGATTATTTATAGTTGCTCTGATATAATTTTATCAATCATAAGATTTTCGCAACTTTTTACTTCAATTAGGCATTATCTTTTTGTTCTGGATCAAATGTTTACTTCGTATCTTCTTTTATATAATGTTAGTTGATAGTGAGCAGTATTATTTCATACAACTGTACAAAACAACTATGAAATGTGACGATAACATTAAAAACCAAAAATCTTTATTCTCAAAAGATGCAAAATGCATATAAAAGATATTTGATGTAATACAAGATCATTATCATCGTCATTGCCATATTGTATTCAAATAATATTTAAATATGCATTTATTTAGATACATTGATTTAAAAAAATGATTTTTCTACGACATGTCAAGATCACTGACGTCTGAAACTAATGCTCATGACGTCAAGTTTCAATTACCCTTGATCAGCTGATAATAAAATTATTTTTAGAACTTAATTTTTATAAAATACATTTAAAGTTTGAGAAGTAGGTAGTATAATAACGAAATAAATGTAAATCAAAGCTGCAAAGTTTCGAAATTATACATTCATATTTTAAATAATTAAGATAAATCAAATTATCTACTCAAACTTTCGTTTTCGGGGACTGCTACTGCAGATGTTGTATGAGTATGTAACCAATTAATAAATAATAATAATAAATATTTACATCAAATTCAATCTACACAACTAAGAAACTTAATAACTACGGAAGATACAAAACCAGTTTTATTTTCCTAAAAATTCCACGATTAGGACCTTGAGATGTATTTAATTATATAATATCGACACAACGAATGTCATCTAATAGCGAATGATGTATTAAAGTGATAAATTTTCCTAAGGTCATACAAATATTGATATGGAGTGATAAGACGAGGACGACCCTGCATTGTCTTTCACAGGTTGCTTCAATACATCTTCCGCGGGTTTCAAAGATGTTTACCAAGCTACTAGAAATACCCTTGGTGCATCGGAAGAACATGTCTTTAATGTAAACTTTCCTTATGATGTCACAATAACAAAATAATTCAAGATACTTTCGCCAAATCTTTCAGTTAAGAACAAATAACGGATATAACTTGGAGAATGTTGTGAATAATAATCAATAATCATAGAGTTTACCGCACTAAGTTTATCTTCTTTGGAAAGTAGCAAATTAACACAATCAAAACAAAGATGACGGAGCAAAATGCGATAGTTATTATTAAGTGCACTCACCGTTCAGCGCTGAAGTGTTTTCTAAGCAAACAAGTCCAGTTCCAAACGCAGAGTAGGTATGTATGGTGGTATATATATATGGTCTCAAAAGTAATCTCAAAACTAAAGAGCAAGAGAAAAACAAAATACTATCACATTCTAAATACCATAAAAAATTACTTTGTAGCAAAATAAATAGTAATAGTAAAAAGTTTAGTTATACCAAGGTGTATGTCTTTTTACTTTACAATCAATGAGTGAATCTAACAGTCCCGATCGCTTCATTTTAGCTATATATTATTGTAACAATAGGCAAATCTTGATTTTAATAAATTATATTCAATTAGCTCATATAGTTATATAGATGTGCTCTGAAATCTCTACCTCGAATTGGTGTTGTATTAGGTTATGACATCCCAATTTTCATTTTATGTAATCATTTTATCTTCAATCATCCCCCAATATCAATCATGCACGTAAAAGGATTCGTCTCCATTCTCACACCTTTCTGCAGATATTTCTTCATAATTCATCCTTTCAAAAGAAACGACAACAGTAGATCTATCATTTAACATGTTTAAATTATTTTCTTCATGGTCCTCAACTATAATAATGTCAAGAAACTTTTTGGGAATTGCAAACTTGGCAAGGCTATCAGCTATCCCTTTTGCCTGCCCATTTAAAGTAATAACTTAAACACCATTGGCCATGATGGTTGACTTGATTATTTTGTTTATTGATCAAAGAGAAAGGCAAAATATCTAAAGAATTTTGAGACAGTTTGAGCATGGACAATTTAATGAAAAATTGAGACAAGATAATTTGAAAATCCTTTCATTGAAATCTACAAGAAACCATAGGCGAGCATGATAGATATCGATCTTCATCTCTAAGTATTTGACGCACTTCTTCTTTTTGATTTACCGTTTCATAACAATTTTATGAGGAACTTTGAATTTGAAAATTATATGCGTAATACCTTTACTTTTACTGAAACTAAGTATTTTTGCAATAGTTAAAATGAAACTCAAAGCTAAAATATCATCACTAAACCTTTGAAAATTCAAAGTAGAAAAAAGGTTTGTTTTCGCACGACTATCTCGAAAATTCAAAAACCGTGCGACATTAAGTGTACATCATTAAAATTGGAAGCAGAAGGTTTCCACCGTGGAAATTCAAATCCGCCCAGCCAACACTTACGTGGGCGTTAGGCTCAGAATGAATGAACGCTTCGGCTCTTTTCGGAAACGCTCGACCATCTCCGCCACCCAAGGTCACAGGCGAGGGGAGGCCGACCCATTTCTACGAGGATCGATGGGAGCGAGAACCGCCACCCCAAAATTTGGGTGTTTAGGGCTTTTGGCATTTTCAATGTCAAGTGATTCATGTCGGCTGTGGTTATGAATTTTACGTGTATATTACTGTATATCGTGACTTCTGACTGTTAGGTCCCTGGCTGTTTTGATTTGCACCTATAAGGTTTTGTTTTTTCCGACTGGCCCGGCACGAGGCCCGGCGTAACGTTCGAAAATTCGTCTCGATGGAAATCAACTTTGTTTTTCTTTTGTCTTTTTATTGGGTAAGTAATAAGATCCCACAGGAATCTTTAGTAGCTTGTGAAGTCACAATAATGTTTTTGTTCTTGCATTAGATTTTTTCAGTTGATGTTTTTCCTCGACACTTCTCCTACATGAGATTTCTTTTTTCATGTCAAAAATTTGTTTGTTGCGCATTCCGTTGTGATTTAATTTACTAACGTATAGAGCGAATAAAATTTTAAAGCAATAAAGTTTGTACGATATCCTTCATTTACAATTTGATGTTGATTTTATAGCTCAATAACCCAGTCTTATTACAACTGAATATTATATTGTATAATAATACCAAAGAGTTTTTAGAGATTTAATTCTTCTATTCACTCCCTCAGATACTGTGGTATAGAAAATTTAATAGGGAAACAAGTTGGTCTCAACGCCAATTTTCCAAAAACAAAATCAGGGAAGCATAAGCAAGGCAGGGCTGCCAATGATTATAAAAATGTTTCTGCTTGAAATCCTGGAATACTTAAAATCGAAACCCACTATTCCTATGTTAAACCTCTGCATTACTGCAAACCTCAAGAATAACAGTAAAGTTACAAGAATATTATTTTAAGTGAAAATTGTTCTGTGTTCTCCCACGGTGTGTTTAAGTAAATTCGGTAATAATCCAGATCCATGGCATCTTTTATTAAATGTCTTTTCTTCACTTTAAGTCTTTTCAGATTTGTATGTAACGATGAGTTTTATAAAACTGGAAAAACGGTTTTATATCCAATCTTATCACATTTTTCACCTAGTGCTTTAGTATTTGAGTTAATTGTTCTATTATTTGGAACCTCATTCATTAATCCCTACAGACAATAACCCGCGTTACACCAATTACACCATGCACCATATGCCCTGTTATCAGTGCATTTCATGATATAACTAGCCTTTGCCTGCGGCTTCGCCCGTGTGGAGGTCGAAAATTATCCCAAGGGAATGTTGTATCGGGATAAAAAGTATCCTGTGTTATTCCAGGTTACAAACTAATGTGTGCCAAATTTCATCCAAATCCGTTTAGCCGTTTTTGCGTGATTGACTAACAAACATCAAGTCAAAGCATTTATTTCAAATAGGCACTTAAAAGGCACTTTTGAACGTCAACATTTACATTAAAATAGAATTGATTCTAGTCGCCATGCAAACATCTAAACATCTGAACATACAAAATTTTGTCTGTCTTAGCTACGAATATTGAATTCGCATTTTATCTATAAATGTTACGTGTAACTTTCATTTTTTTTTTTACAAGAACATTCTCCTAACAATAACAAACACAACAAAAAAATAATTAGCAAAATTGGTCCAGCCGTTCACGTGTTATGCCGTGAGCATGACCAAGGGAAATAGGGTTTCATTTTTTAAATAGAAATATAGCAACACTGCGTCAGTGAGTGCAGTTCGCAAAGTAGAATTTTGGGCCAAACAGATATGAACTTTTTGGCATAGATACGCTACGAAGATGACTCATTTGTAAAGCTTTATTCAAACCCAACCAACTTTACATTTGGGCACGCCACGGTTGCGGCGGTAAGTCCTCTTTGAGTAAGTGGATTGAGATGCGGCACGGCGTCCTTACCTTCCGCCTGACGCTGGTCCTCACCGGACACGGGTGTTTCGAGAGGTTCCCGTTTCGCATAAGGCGGTAGGAAACGCTCGGGTGTTTCCACTGAGAAGATCGCCTTGATGACACGGTGGAGGTCTGCCCGGCTTGGGCGGAGCACCGCCGTGTCCTCGTGGAGGCGATCGGCGGCAGCGATCTCTCGCGTCCGGCCCTAGTTCAGGCCATTGTACGGAGATAGAGTGTGTGGGTAGTCGACACCTCCTTCTACCAAGCAGTAATGCTCGCGAAGAGGGAGGCGGCGCACGTGAGGGAGAGGCAGTATATGCGCCCTCACGGCCTTAGTCGCCGCAGAAGATGCCCTGGGCGTCGGGAATCCCAAGCTGATTCCCAGCCACCGTAGGCGCGGGCTTGTGGACAACGAGTAATGGGTAGCTCGCTGTCTGGTAATGACCAAGCCCGGGTCGACGGCGCGTTGTGTTCCACGCGCGCCTCAAAGAGATGTCAGCACCAACTGGTTGGGTCCGCAAGGACCGATCTCTGCCAGGGGTACGGGTTGTTCGAAACAGATACCTTGGCCCCTAGCACACAGGCAACTGAAGGAACACTGGTGGGTTTTAGTCAGTAAAAGTTTGACACCCCCTTCTGCTCCACCCAGAGCGGGACAAGTTATTTGATGATTACCCACCCTCAAAAAAATAAAACAACTTTACATTACCATTAGTCTTCTAACTCAAAGAAAAACGTGAACCATTTCTCTAAAGAAATGGTACCTTACTTGGTACCAGTCATGCTATAAAGCCTTTGTATTCGTCATTCTCCTGTCCTTTTCCCAATTAATTTCTGGTCGGTGCAACATGTCCTTTTCCTTCATACTCCTCTCTATTAGTCGTCTTCTGGGTAGTCTTTTCCTGTCTAGTCATATCATCTTTAACACAGTCCATCCATCGTTTCATTGGTCAAGATTCATATAAGTAACTAGCTGACCCAGCAAACGTTGTTTTGCCTTATAAATTATTTAGGGGTGGACTACCCCTAACATTTAGGGGGATGAAAAATAGATGTTGGCCGATTCTCATAGATACCGGATAAGCACAAAAAATTTCATCAAAATCGGTCAAGCCGTTTCGGAGGAGTATGGCAACGAAAACTGTGACACGAGAATTTTATATATTAGATTTTCCTATCCTATTATCCTACTAAAATTATAAATGTGTAAGTTTGTATGTTTGGATGTTTGTTACTCAGTCACGTAAAAACAGCCGAAAGCATTTTGATGAAATTTCGCACACAGATAGTATATAACCTACGTTAACATGTCGGATACTTTTTATCCCGGTTATACGTTTCCATGCGATAATTTTCCAACTCCACGTGGGCGAAGCCGCAAAACCCGGCAAAAGCTAGTTTAACAATATATTATAAAGTCTCATATTACAAATTGACATTTAGTTGAATATAATTATCTACTACACACGAAACTTGATAGCAAAACAAAAATATTATCATTGTTATCATTACGCTACGTTCAATAATCTTGTCTTATCAATTCTTCAATAACTAATAATCATAATTTATCGGAAGATTATTCGCTATCAGTCTTAGGGGATACTTAATTGATATTTCTGCGTAACACGTACGAACTTTGCCGTAAAATCGTAATGTGAAATCCAAACATTTGCTAATCATTTTCCTGGTGGCTCGACTATATAAGCCATTTAGAAAAATTACCATTTCCCTTCCAGAAAATTTCTTATTGATTGCTTTTAAAATATCTATGTATCTCAAACTTTACGAAACCAACTTTTTTGCATTAAAAAAAATAGTATCGATATAAAGAGTGAAAAGAATGTTAAAATCATTTAACAAAAAAAAAACTTGAAAAATATCCCCCTTACTTCCTATCTGAAGATTCCATCTTAAGTGCAACAGATAGGACCAACGATACCGGGAACTTCCTTTAGAATGACATAAAACTGTGTATATTTGCAGTTATGCTCCTATGAAACTTGATCTTCGCAGTAACCACCTTGAAAAAGCTGCTCTCCGAGAATGTCATTACGTGCAGTATTAGAAAGTAAATTATTATTTAACTGGACAATAAAGTCCTACATTTAATGCACTTTGACATCGCAGGGACAGAACACAATGTCGAAATGCTAACGTCACGAGATAGACGTTACTTAACATAAGAAATCACGCGAATAAAAAAAGCAATGCAATAAAAAAACAGTAGCACTCCGGGAGTGCCGACAGAAGTGAAAACTTGAACAATTACGTTTGTATTTTTTGAACAGTGTCGCGAGTTCAATTGTTTTCCCCATCTCAAAAAATGCCCAACGCGCCTAAATAAGTTTACACTTCAAATTCGTAGGTAGGTACAGAGGTGTCGGTAACGGTAACGGTAAGTGTCGCGAATTCAATGGTTTTTTCCCATCTCAAAAAATGCCAACATGCATGTGTATCTATGATCGTACACACACAATATATGTACATACCTATATCCAGAGGTGTCGGTAACGGTAACGGTAACAGCGTCGCGAGTTCAAATTCAGTACAAAGATGAAGCAAAAAAATAATTGTATTGATAAATAGGACTCGTGTCACCTTTATCTCGGCGTAGTTGGCCGATTGTCGTGATAACCAAAGACTTCCTACTTCGGACGCCTGTCTGCGCTTGAGTTGCGAAATCGCTCCGTGCATTGTCTATTCACTTCCTCACTTATGACCTTGAGTGACGCACTATATCGAATCTACAGTAAAATAAGTTGGTATTTACCGTAAAATGTGTAACGGTATTTAAAAAAATACCTTATAAAAGTAATTTTAATTTAAAGGACAGTCATATTTTGTTCGTCTAAAGGAATCTAACTCCTTAGTAAACCATTACCTATACCGTGAAACATTTTAACAATATAATCGTTCACTTTAACGACAGAGCTGAATTAGAATAACAATGATAAATGGCCAGATTTAACAGAAATATCTAGATATTGCGGCAGATATAAGGCTGGTTGTAAATTGACGTCTAGGTTATTCAATGGGTTGAAAGATGTTTTAATTTAAATGTGTACCTACAGGTAAATGATGGAACTAGGATAAGATTATTGTGCGGTGAAACTTAAATTGTGGTGAACTTAATTAAGGAGAAGATAAAGAATAGTAAATACACTGCATGCAAGATAGAAGGCTGTAGAAGTGGATGATGATAATGATGAATTCACCATGGATATAGTGTAAGCACCAACTGGCAACTAGTGGGGTCCTCAAGGGCCGATGCCTGCCAGGGGTGCGGGTTGTTCCTGGCACACAGGCAACTGAGGGAACATGGGTGGGTTTTACGCAGTAAAAGTCTGACACGCCCTCCTGCTCTACCCAGAACAGGAGAAGTTATTTGATGATTTCCCAACGTCAAAAAAAACCATTGATGTAGTTGTGCCTCAACTTCAAAGGAGATTTTGCTAACAGTGCAGACAGCAGTCAATCATAAAATACTAAGAAATATGGATTACAAGCTAGTCATAGTGCCAATATTAAATGTATGGAAGAAAGAAATATGGAGAGCCGAATGAAAGAATTAAAGGAATTAAAATGACTGGTGATTCCAAAATATAAAAAAAAAACCAGTGGATTGGTTGACTAGGTACTTATAAGAGATTCAACATCAAATCTTTTGAGGAACAAAAACAATGTTTAGTTTCACGATACATAGCGTAAAACAACAAAAAACGTTCAGTCTCATACGAATTAATGAATAATTAAATACATATTTTGGCCGCTATTACAGCCTGTCAAGGTCGCATAGCCACATACTATGAAAAGTAAAACAAAAATAACACATCTGTGCAAATTACTAACGAGTACGAAAAACTATGTTAAATAATAACTACCTACATCTAAATAATGTAGATGAAGTAATAAGTAATTGTATTCTTTCTCCATTGAAACTTTTTGTATCTGACTTCGTATTATTCATAAATGGCGTCATTTTGATCACATGTAAAATGACGTAACTTTAATTGACAACCCCTTTTAGCTGTACCTATAGTCTGCCTAGGCTATCATCTATCTCATGTAGTTAAAACCCAACATTAAGCTCTGTTCACTGTCTTAAACTCGCTTGCATACTCAACTTGTTGTTCTATTTACCACATAAGGATTTCCTTTCGCGCTAAACCCCATTCACATACGCATTTTATACTGCGCAAAATAAATCTGAGTTTTCCGTTGTGCGTATGTACGATGTTTGTAGCACCACCAAACAATCGTCTTAGCGTGGGTGGCGCTATGCAGCGTGAATATTAAGCGATAACGACCACTTAATCCTCCTCGACAATAGAAAAAGGACGCATGTCCTCATGATGCATTGGCGCCAACTAGCGGAGATTAATATAATTTTTGTTAATTGAAACGGACTTGGAACATGTCTTCACCAATTGGCCAACCAATTTTGGATTCTGGAGCGTCTAAATATAACATTTTCAGATGTCACAAGACCCAGAAATTTGGTTGTAACTAGTCGTTCAATGTTCGCAATTTGGGTCATAAATATAAAAATTATGGGTGCTGAAACTCCCGAGGTTACTCAGCCTTCGCAGAACTTGAGTCACTGTTGTGTCTATTTTTCTGACCTTTGTACTTTGTTTTTAAAGGACAATAACTTGAATAATACTTATTTGTCTTCTTGCGAATTATGAAGCCCCCTTTTTATTCTATGGAAATTGGCTGTACACCTATCTTCAGACTACCGTTTTCATAGTCAATTGTCGAATTCCGTTTCGATTAGGGACTGCACGTGCACTCGACAACCGCATGCCTTGTTCATATTTGATATGGTATCTGCCACCATATGGTTACATACAAAGATACAAATTCCATCCGACATCAACATTTTTTTTAAAGAACAGTAACTGCTAGTTCACCGAATCTTATTCCTACTAATTTCAGACATCCACTTAGCTCTCGTTTACATCCAATTTCAATTAACATGAGTAATTATTCTATCGATTTACCGACTCATTTCATTCCCTTTCCTTATTAGGAAAATGAGGTTGAAATTCTCGTAAAATTATTTTTCCTATCACGTGAATAGCATATTATTTATTATACCTATTCATTGGCATTATGTCTCTTGGTACGTTTTGTCCTCAAAATTCTTCGCTAATTTATGTGGGTAGCTATCATGTCAACAATGTGGAGTGATAAGATTCTATGTACAGTCACATACCAGGTAATTAAATTACAAACTGAGGTTTTAACTGACACGTATTTTCACCTAGAACAATGGTTTTTTTTATTTATTAAGAACAATTGAGGATCACAAAGATTTGTTTTAATCAACTGTTTTAAAAGATTTTTTTTTTTTTTTAATAGTATGTAATATTAATAATACAAATAATGAGATGATAAATCAGATGTATGCGAGAACTTCATATATTGTTGCCATTATTTTTGAATAATTCTAATAATAATATACTCCAATGAAGTGACAACCTTATCTGGAGAACACATGCTGAACAAATTAAACCAATTACTTTTCGGAAGAAAACTTAGTTCAGCAACTAAACCCTTGCTAACCTCAAAACACTTGGGTTAAAAGTGGGTGGAAAACACGCCCTGAATACAGTTCGCTACCCAAAACCCACGCAGATTCGATTAAACTTAATTAATGAACGTAAAAACTTCTCAATACACATAATGAAATAACAGACAACGACTGCCCAAAACAAAATAAATTTTAATACAACGTTGTTAAGATACCTTTTTATTCAATATTTAATGGGTATGTTTACAATAGTACACGAAAAGTGACGTAAAGTGACCTCCACGTTTTTCAACAAGTCTGTACTTTTCAACTTGGTTCAGAGCGCTCGATTTGCGGAAACATAATAAGTTTTTTTGTGAGTTGATGTCGTAACTTCACGGTCAATGTCGAGAAGTCGGCCTTGCGACTCACTCGAGCACGTCTCACGCTCGATATCGTCCGAATAGTGGACATCTAGTTACGTAAGCCAACTATTAATTTGCTAATGTACCCTCGCGTAGTGAATTTAAATCGAATGGTAATCGAATCAAATCGTGTTAGTTGGCGATGCTCATTGGTCGCAAGTTTGATTAGCAAAACTTAAATCGAGCCATGTATACTAATGTATGTTTATTTTGATGATTTTTACTCGCATTTGTAATTCAGAGATAAATAAGTCTTTGTTTCGTTTGTATCAGGACTTCTAGATACTGTTTTGTTGTCATCTTAATACAATTTTATGACTTTAAGTGGGTCCTAAAAGATGGTCAGAAAAAACGGAGTCTTTTAATTCAAATCAACTCCCAATATAGTCAGAAATACAAATACAAGACTATTTTTGCTCTCAAATGCACTTTCTCCATTACAATGACCTGTCTAATAGTCCACTGATTGGTGATAACCTCAGCTACGACGTTCTATGTCAGTCGTGCACAATATAACCAATAAATTGCACCAAGTCATTGACACTGTTACATTACATGAGCAACATTAGTATTATCAAGTGTAAGCGTCATTGCTCGCCTCTACGGTCGCCGTATTTTTAGCCTAGGCCGCACTAAAAATAGTACAACAGTTATTACTGAATTAATATTTCTAAAAACGGATCGTCTACGCGCGGTGATAACGCGGCCGAGACCGATAGTACGAGTGACGTTTCGCCGCCATATTGGATTGTTTGTTTTCGTTTGTTGTTGACGGAATTTTTTGTATGCCAGTGTCCTTTTTTATTATAAAAAGTTTTTGCTTCGAAATTGGACGTGGATTGCGATTTATAAAATATTTGTTTACAAGTTTTTGCTGCTGTTAGAGATTTCTGATTTAATTTTTCAAATACCCTTAGTAGGTACTTGTAGTATAACTTAGTATTCACATCAAGTATAATTTTTAAATTACCTATTCAGACAGTGATACAGTATCAGTATAAATAGGTATAAGTTTTTTAGTTTTACACGTGTTGTTAAGTTTATCAATTGCTTATCAAAACATAAATAATTTGATGCTGTCTAGTTGGCTATCTACTTCATTAAAATATTTTCTCAGCATGAAATAATACAGACTAAAATCACCACAATGTGTTTGTAAACGTAGCAATAAATTACCTATTATGTAGTTACTTACCTACATTGTTTTTTACTGCTTTTTCTTCGTTAATTACCTACCTAGTGAAAGACGTGCCTACGTACGTGTGTTTATCTAATAACATAGGTTATCCATTTTTTTAACGGTCATTAAAAAATCTAGAGAAGCATAATTTTAGCATTTATAGCAAGTACCTACCGGATCAAAAACAGCCTTTTTATTAATATTATGTCTATTAAACAATAACTAAACTGCAGGTGTTAATCTGGAAAGGAAAATCCGGCAAGTAGGTACGCAGGCAACTATTATTATATGATTTCTAGAATATATAAAAATAAAATTTCTGTTTTTCAACGATACCTGTAATGGCTGTCACAGCTCAAACTAAAATAAAGCACAACTTAGCGTTCTTAATCTAAATTAAATACAAAATGAGTGTCTCGTAAATATACACCGTGAAATTTAAATGGTTGTATTCCCGCGGCAGAACAACTTGCCATAAAGAGTACTTTCGAAGCATAGAGAAAAAGTAAAAAAAAAAATTTTTTTTGTTTTAAAATAATTAAAAAAATATTCATCAACTCGATAAAAAACTACTCTATAGTAACACTAGAGGTAACTTGTAGGTACTACTCGAATCGCACGCACCTCCGACAAAGGGAACAACGATGCATAAATGTTCAAAGCAAAATAAACTCTCGCACGTGGTGATTTTTCACAATGGTTAATCTGCCATTTTTTGTTTCTAATATTTTATTTGTTTATAAAACGGCTGTATTACCAAGACAAAACCATTTCACTGCGGGAAAACAACCATTAAAATTTCACGGTGTATAAGTAGGTATTTTAAAATTAGCCAGACACAAGTAATAAGATATCTCAGGAAAAACGGTGGAAAAAAGTTCACGTGTTCTATTTTCATGAACATTCCCGTCTTTACAACTACCTACTGATTTATCTGCAGTAGGTACCTACTCCACCGAATTATAAATGTAAATATGACCCCTCAGACATCAGAGACCATGACTTCTTCCAGAGCATCTAGAGATAATACGGTATTGTTATTCTAAAAATGATAACTATTTTATTACTCATCGTAATTTTTCCGAAATGGCTCAAGTCTCTTTGTTATTAATTTGTTCAAGAAAATTATGGCTAGTACCGCACTGAATATTACTACATATATTTCGAAGACTAAAAACTAAAAATACTTTTTAGCCGAGATAGATATCTTGCTCAATGCGTGCAATTAGCAACAACTGTTAGAGCTTTTATGATAATTAATAAAATCCACTTAAAAATTTCACGACATGCATGCATGACTACGAATCTGTACAGGTAGCAAGATGCAATATCAAATAATTATTACGTCAAATTCATCACTCACACAGTCACACTTCAAAGTCAACAAACGAAGCTGCCGTTATGAAACATGTTAAAATATAAAATCGTACATTAAACGAATAAATGCTAAAATATCAACCGGTTAGTGTGAACGCTGCCACGACAGTTTATCCGAAATTACCTTTTGACACGCCAGTCTGACGAAGAGTATACAAACAGGTATTGAATGTCTAAAATATAAACCTGGGCTCGAAAATCCATCCAAAAAAGGCATATTGTTTGTCATTAGTACAATATTACGAACCTACATAAAGCGGAAAATAACAGAGAATTAAAACCAAATAATCCAATCTTTAAAAAAGTATTTCACACATTCCAAATGCCCGGAAAGCCAGAAACGAATATAACACACGATTACTGAAAATCTATTCTCTACGCAAATAAATCATAATACGAGTTTAGGTTGTCACTACTCACTAATCACAGTTACAATAGAACTTACAGTCTGACTTTTGTCAGAACTTTTCTAATCTCTACCTAGTTTTGGCTCTACCTACGTCAATCTGGCTTTCCACCTAACCTATTTACTAGCTCGCTCGCTAGTTTAGGAAACGAGCTTTGAACACGCATGGAGTCTCTCATGTCACTTCGTTAGTTTGGGTCACGGTATCTCGCTACAAAACTAAAAAAAATATTGCGACTAAATCATTTGTAGTACTGAATACGACAGCTGATTAATGATTTAAAGAACAATAATTGAAATTACGTATTTATGTTATTTCTTTCTACTAACTGCAGTTTAACCACATAAGTCTCGATACCATAAAAATATCAAGATAAAATGTATCCTATATCCTACTCAAGGTCATGGTCTACCCTTGCGTCAAACTTCATCCAAATCCGTTTAGCCATTTCAGTGTGAAAGCGGAACAACCAAACAGAAAGAAGGAAATATTTTCTTATTATAACTTAAAAAATATATTTAGAAAGATAATTGATTTATAATTGTACAGACGCCAGCACATCAAGCTACACCAATCTGTCAAATTTCTTTGATAGATTTTCAACTTTATCACATACGTTTAAGGTTCACGTTCAATTCGAAATTTTTTACAGTTTGGGGTAGCTTGATATGCTGGCGTCTGTACTCATTGATCTCTAATTGAATAAATTGATTTATTATCTAAATATTCTAATGTAAGGTTATTTCTGACGTAGAACGATTGATTTTTATTCGACATTCTTTAAAAAGCAATTTAAAATGCGTACGTACTGTATTGCGTGTGTATCGAAATGGAATGCATTAATTTGCATTCTTAAACCTAGACCAAATTTGGCGCAAAACGTGACATTGTGTGTTAATTTAATCGTTTATTTTAATACGACACAAATGTAATTTATTAATAATCATAATAATTATCTTGTTTCAGGTATGTTCTGAACCAGTTCTTAGTGTCGATTCGAATGAGTTCAAGACCCGGTCGTGTGGTGGGGTGTAATATCAATTCGGTTGTACGCACAGCTTGACCTCCGTCCGCGGTGGGTGTTCAACTGTATTCGACGATTTTGGCCGCGCTTACGTCACAGCATTTACGTGAGTATGTTTTGGAACAATGCCCTCCGTTCAAAACGCGATAGTAAAGTTTTTTTAAACTTTTGGTTTATGGACTTGGGTTAGAGTTTATGATAACAATATACACATATTACATAGTCTCGCTCTGTTTAGATATTTGAACTTAAACTTAGAAGTAGCGGTAATAGTGAGAACGCAGAGCGTAAAATTTATGAGAAAGATTACATTTAAATGCTCCCAATAAACGAATAATATACAACTTTATATTTTAAACTTGGATACTCATTTAATTGTGCTTATCAATCCAAGACAGGCGAGGCGACCCATATTCTGTTGTCAAAACAATATCTTACGAGTTTGATAATTATTAAAAATAAGATAGGCTAAATGAATAGCTAAGTCCATATTCGCACGGACGTAAAATATTGCAGCGTAATTTTTGGCGCACTGGATCTTCAAAGCACTGCTTAGCGCCGAGAATTGAAAATCGAACACTGTTTTTTCTGCGTTCTGCGATGCACTCCATTGGAAACTCAATGCTCGGTTTACCACCGAGAGTTGAAAATTCAGTGCGCAATAAAATCTTGTCGCGATATTTTTACGTCTTCCACGTCCCCCCCGTCTTAAGACTAGAACAGATACCTTATCGTTAACTTTTAGATATCTCTATCGTAAACAAAATCATGTAAGTTTATCTGTATAGAAAAGATTAAGATTGATCGGTTGGCAGAAAGACAGTCGCGAAAGACCAAAGTTGTGTCATGGAAGGAAAATGACAGTAAATAAGGTTTGCAGGTTCTTTTAGTCATTTATTTTAATGTTAGTTTTTGCGTACCTATCTACGTCATACTTTGAAAGAGAATTCCAATTATTGAATGTAAATACTTAGGTATTAGGTATTAATGATACGATCTACGATATAAAACGACGTAGCTACCGGTGCATACAATTATATTGATTATTAAGTAACTGTGATACATTATCTTATAATCATCTTTGCTAATTAGTACTCTTATTAAAAATACCGCGTTTTTACAACATTTTTTTCGATGTTTTTTATTTATTTCCATAAATTAGTCGAAGTGATGTCAAAATATCTGCAGAATCCCGACGTATGACATCACTGACGACGCCTTCTGACTTTAATGACATCGTGTTAATATTTACGACTTTAGAATAAAATCGAATTTAAAACAATTTTATCCTTGACGACAGTATAATTTTTCTGTTCATAATTGAATTTACGTAGGATATTGTATTCCGTATGTTACGATTTAAAAAAATGTACATTAATAAATATCAATTGACGCGTATATGAAAGATCATCATTTGAGAACGACTCAACCGATTTGGCTGAAATACATAACATATACTGGCCCACGGCTGGGCAAAGGCCTCCCTCAAGTCCTTCCAGAAACCCACCACGAACCAGCTCGCGGTACGCGTCCCGAGGTCATCTCACCACCGCTTTCTGGGTCGCCCGCGTGGCATGGCGCCCCGTTCATCTACAGGCACACATTGTGTGGAGACTTTTGCCCAGCGGTAATGCTGCATGCTGCCGAACCACTGCAGGTTTAGTACGAGAACCGTAGAGAAGCGTTTTGTCGACGGAATAGTAGACAAAAATGTGACGTTTCCGTGTAGACAGTTGACAGTTTTGAGCTGAGAAATGTAGAAATGTCTATTGAAAGCGTCATGCTAGGCCTGCTGTAGATAGAGGCATAAAATTCACTGAGGCGACGATGAGACGCCGGGCACGGAAAGCTACATAAAAATATGTAAAAATCGAATGAATCTTAAAGGCTGTAAATTATAAATTCCATCGTATCAGTAGGGACTGATACGATGGAAAAGTTATGTTATGGTGCATACTTATTGGCAGGGGCCAATAAGTATGCACCATAACATAACTTTTATTAACTATTCATAGCTTATGGGCTTTAATTTTCTAACTACCCTACGATGATTATTAAATCTAATGTATATAAAGTGGCTTCAGCCGGTCAGTACAGGACGGGTATCTTAGTGGAACGGCCGGATTTTTCTGTAGACACCTGTATTACTAGGGCTATCTAATAGAACACCCGTTTTAAGCCGCACTGCAATCAGAAAAGTTATCTGAAAACTATATTAATTCTGATTTCTTACAGATTATTTAATCTAATCTAACTCCTCTCCCTTCTCCATACAATTCACACTTTTGCTAGTGCTGGTAGTGCTGGCCAGTCCTTTCAGAAGGAGTCAAGCTTGTCCCGCCATCTTTGTCTCGACCTGCCGCGATGGCGTCGTGCGTTTAGTGGGGCCCAATCGGTGGTTCCTTTAGCCCATTTGTCGTCTGACATGACACGGTATATACCTACTGACTTAATATTGATTCGGTCTTCCGACACCTAGTATTGATTAGTTAGCGAATGCTAATTTTTGAGCCCCAAAAATGCTGCTTCGCCAATCTCGTTTTCATAGAAACATTTTCCTCGTTTGAGAACACCACAATCGTAAAGGAGTTAAACTACACCAAAACTAGTTTTTATTCTCAGATCATGTATTTTGAGGTACAAAAACTTGAAGTTCTTATAAATTAATTACTGTTCTAGAACCATAATTATAGTAATTAAACTTGCCAGTGTTATTAAAATACGTATTACAATTAAACTTCAGCGGTGTTTTTTGAATATCAGCATCTAACATTCTACTGAATATTACAGAGCGGTGAACCACAAAAGGGTATTTTTGAACGTTTCTTTTTAAATAAATGTAAATGTAGGTACAACTGCAAAACTACACAAAATAAATGGTGTAGTTTTTTGTTCAAAGCACCATTGGCAACCCTAGACCGCAGCAGACTAGGGCACCAATCAGGCGCGCCATTGCGAGCGTGAACTGCGCGGACGCATCGCTTCGCAGCTAGTAATTTAGTGTCGTTGCTACTTGCTACCGAGCTAGCCTCAACCGGTCCTCTAGCAATTAAGTGACACAGTAAAAGTATTAAAAATAATAACTTTTAATGCACACGTTTTACATCGCTTCGTTAAAAGGGTATATTAAGTAGTTATCAGCGAACATAAATAAATGTCGTTTTTTTTTTTATTGTCTTATGTCGGAAATTGGCCTGAGAGAATTCCAATTAAGAAAATATTTTTGACAGTAGTTTCAGAAAATTTTCTTTTCGATTCCATTTTTTTCCACCCTCTGGTTAAAAGACTAATCAAGCGGACTTAATAAGACTTCATGAAACTAATTGGCAAGCGTCGGAGTTGAATATGAAATTTTAAATTGATAACTCACTTTGCAATTATAATTTGTTGTAATCATAACAATCACAATAAATGTTTACAAACATAATGTAACGTAGGTCTTTCGATTATTTCCAGAAAAATGATATATATCATGTTCTCAGTTCAGTACTAAGTAGGTACAAAATATATCATTTCATGTCTCGAAGGTCACCACTCACCAGTTAACCAGTAAACAAACCAATTAATGTTTTTTCTTTTAACAAAATTTGGAATTGATTAGGGTTTTAGTAGGTACTTTGATAACATCTGCATATTCATTTTGACAAAAACCCTTTATGTGAGCGTTAATAAATATTAAAAACAAGTGAACGTCAGCGTGCCAACGCTTAGTAAGGGTATCAAACGCAGCGGTCATAAATCCATTATTTCTCAATTAATATTTAAATTCTTTATTAAAAAGATTCTTTTGTATACGCATGCGACTTTTTTTCTTAATTGTCTTTAATTATCGTAAACTAGCCGTTCGTCGTATATTTCGAAAGACAGCTATGGATATGACAGATTATTTTTTTTATCGAGAAATAAAATTTATTACAACGTTGCAAAAATGTCATACATTCTTTTTGTTTGTAGGTTAAATTTTTAATCATTGTGATTTCAAACCTAATTCCTACAACCTGTCTAGTGCTAAGAGCCTAGTGACAGGTGCAACGCCGTTTATGGACCTTCCCACTTTTTTCAGCGACATGCAGAAAATTTATAAAATGCGCCTTATTGCGTTGGCATAAAGTCCAGCAAGATTGAATAAAAAAATTGTAGAGCCGATGCACGACGTTCCCATGCGATCTTCACGTACCGAACTTTTTTTTCTTATCTGAAACGGGTCTACAATGAGAAGATTCTGGTTTTGCAAGGCAACTTGCAATGTCGATACTCGATATTATCGACTGGATAGGTATTTCGGTTTGGTTTTCGATAAACTACACAGAATGTTGTACCGATAGCATGTTATATAAATGTACTTTTATGGTTGATTTTAAAAGTTGGCAACATTATGTAACCAAATGTCAAAAATTCAAGATGGTCTACAGTCTACACAATGCATTAAGTAACCATTTGGTTAGAGCCAAAAATTTGTTTTGCAAATATTGTATCTAGCAGGTACATGTTGCAAAAATTGTGGTTTTAAAATGTTATCGATATCTATTCACTTATGTGCTAAATAAATAAATAAATGTGCTAAACCAACAGATGAAAATTCTGGCACTCAACATTAAGAAAGCGATGGAAAATATTCTGTATAATATAACCAGTTTAATATATGGTCAGGGTCACAAAATTATTATCCCACAAAAAAAAAATCATGAAAATAAAAATCAACTCATATCTTTTACAGAACAATTACTAAAACTCATATGTATCAATGCTTCATAATAAAAACGATATTCTTTTCATTTACAACTGTTGCCTATTAATTGTTAAACTATTTAGTAGCAAATAATTTTCAATTTATCAATATCACTGTTTATTAGATCACGCTTCTGCTTGTAAGTCGTAATTTTGCATCATCTGAGCATAATACGCTGTGGAAGACCAATTACAACCTGATTACCTGTCTTGGCGCCATAAAATGAATACGAGATTTTTTTTTAGTTTTTTGATGCAAACTTTAATCAATATGTAGGTATTCGACGTAGAAGCAAGTGAGCAGTGGTCTCTTAAACGCCTTTCTAGAAGACCATGCTCACTTGCTTCTTGCTTCTTCTCACTGCTCTCAAAACGGTGAAGGAAACCATTGTGAAAAAGCCGGTATGTCCTGGAACCAAAAAATCGCAGAAATGTGAGATGTCACGTTTCCTAACACGCATTGGGCTGATTATTCTGACGCAAAATAGAAGTAGAATAAATTAAAAATCTAGGTGAAAATATCATTATTAATATTAAATGCAACGTTGCATGCCCTGTATAAAAAAAATGTAAATGCCCTCCGCCCGTGACTAGGACAGCTTCTTGTGACCTTGACGGCGGCCATTACTTTTTTTTCGCGCGTTCAATGTTGCCAACATGACGCCGCGCGGTGCGTTCGCTCGCTATTTCGTTTTTATTTTTCTTATAAGGACTTTCTTATAACTCGTTATGCAACTTCTTTTTGTTTGAACTAGGTATTACAGAAATTAATGGCGTTTATTTCTTTAATTACTTATAATTTTAAATTTGATAAACCATAATTACGTAAGGCTTAAATAGCTAACATTGCAATCTAATGTAATCTTTCTTCGCCCACAAGTAAACGATAAGCGTTTTATAAAAGAATCACTCTAGATAATGTTATTTATCAACTTATAATACATCATCCAACAGAACGTGATATTATTTTATGCATTTGACGTAGGCCTTCATAATATTTTAAAACAACAAATCTTTAATTTGGTTGCTCATTGCAACAGTGTTTTAATAGTAGTCTTGTAAGCTCATGAATGGGTCAATTTGTCTAATACCATTAGACGTTAATTTGTTTATTTTTATCGTATCATGACTTAGAAGCACGTCACATGGAACTATTTTTAACTTGACCGTTACCAGCTACTTTGATTTGTTTATATTCATATAAAAATAGATCTAGTGATTCATCGTTGTTCTAAATTTAGACGTTTGAAGCATCGACAAATTGTCCATTCATTAATTTTATATTATTGAATAAAGATGCCTCTACCTCTTAAAATAAATAGTCTTGTTTTTATAGAAACAGAGTCATAATATTTTAGAAGTTCCTGCAAATTATAACCATGTTTTAGTACCTGTGTCCCTATCATTGTCAGATAAACTAAATTACGTTGACACTGCAATAATCTTATCATGTTATTTGGCAAATAACGCGTGGAAGTAAATAAATATCGATTGTGATAGGCGTTTGGCAAGGAGCACATGATGTTGTTATCTATTACGCCTGACAGAGCTCTGTAATCCGCTTCCTAGAGGAGATAGCACGTTTGCCGGAGCTGCCGACGAAATTTGCTAATCGGGCGTTAAGATTAGTCTAACGGAAATGTTAGTTTATTAGAAACTTGAGTTTACTTTGGGCTAAGATGTTTACACTTTACCTGGAGATGTTGTGATTCTTAGAGGATTTGTTGGAAAACAGAAGTAATTAGGAGGAATTAGGTTATTAGGTGTTAGTAATATTTGCTTTGCATGAAAACAGATTGATGTCTGAGTCTGTGGTGTTTTTTTTAACCACTCTCCAATATTTATCTGAAATCTTTTTGGAAATTAAAGACCGTTTGTAATTGAAAGAAAGACAGAAAGAATACCGTAATATAATTGGTGATTATTAAAGAGTCCCCAATATCAGATGCAAATTGTCTACATTAATAATGACGACACCCAATCCATAAGCACAATCATTCCTAACTCACATGCAGATTTCGATGTACACACAGATAATCTTCTAAAGCCAAAAGCAAAACTGGTTCTAAATGTTACGTTACGTAACTAGAAAAGAAAGAAACAGGTACAAAAAGTAACTAAGTAGGCTGATGACCGAACATCTAAAAATCACGAACGTGTAAATGCACAAAATAGTTGGAACTCGCACTCGTCCGAATCTTTCCACTTTCTTCCTCACGTCGTTAGCACCATATTCAAGGACAGAGACGATACACACCTACAAGGGCGTAGTCAAGTTCCCCATGATGTGTCGCACAACAATTTTCAACTCTACCAGCAAAGGAAATAAAAGCTAGTTTTGCTTGAAAAGTTTCTTGAGACTCTCGGCCCGCAGATTGAATAAACAGCTTGACACAGATTCGCGTTTTGGGTCAGACGGGTGCGAGAGTGCTGTAAACAAAATGCTATGCCCGTTACGACATCCCACTATTGGGAAGAAAGAATTTGGTAGAGCTGATGTTGACGCTAAGAGAGTTTGTTATACTAGTAACAACTTTCGGTTCAGATAGAGTACTGTTTGCAGAGTATTTAACTATACACGTTATCGATTAGTACGCAAATCTGATATTCCAGTGGTAATTGATATATATTCGAAAACTTCGACTAATCAAGTACCTGTAGCGCTAAAGTTTGATTTTGATACTGAAATAATGCCTAAAAAATTAAACTGAAACCGTAGTACATTAGTAGGTATCACAACTGAAATAATCACCTGTTAGGTAATGCTAGTAGATTATTTCGCAATACTGACAATACTGATAAGATAACAGCCCAGTGAAAGCTACAATTAACCGGATTTTTCATACCTACCCCACACATGAAGATCCTGATATTACAAATATTTAGTGAAAATAAGCAATGATTTTTAGATGTTTTAAAAAGAAAATTGATATTTGGTTTAAGATATAAATATGTATTGTTGTCACTGGCTGAAAGTTATCAAGGTCCATAGAGTAAATTAAATGAATAACGCCTACAGGTACTATAAACTAGCATTTTGTTTTCTAAGAACCATCAGTTTTTCATCTTCATCAATAATTTTTGCTGACTCCTAAGTCACAGGTATTCTTAGTTGAGGAGTTATTTTTATTTGCTTTATATCTTAGATTTTTTTTACAATGTCTGAATTTTACACAAGACATATCTTTCTTTTTGCAACTGCTGAATGTATCGCTTTATGTAGTATCTACAGTTGGTCACCCTATCGTCATATACAGTGTCGGTGGAGATACCATCGCTACTGGCGCCATTTTCCCCACACATTAACATCTGAAGAGAACATCACTTAATACAATTTGACATTGTAATCTCCAACAACAAAGGAATGACCTGACATCACCTTATCAGAAACTTGTTCAACCATTTTATCATATCCACCTCAACAACAACGAACTCTTTATACTTTGTTTGGGAAATTACATATCCAACAGAACATATAATTTTGTAATGAGTATCAGGCTACATCTTTTCAAAGGGAAGTAACGAAATAATCTCATAGAGTGCAATAACTTCCTTAAAGGATGTTAATATACAATTTAGACGTTGATCTGACAACGGAGAAGTTCACAAGAATGTAAACAATCCAAGTGAATCGAGCCACACAGCTTCATTTAGTTCTCTGTCGCTGAGAATTCCCAAATCGTCAAGCAACAGGTTGATCGGATTCACGAGTACCATACATATATTATGTGCATTTTGATTAAAGTTTCAATGTCATTCAATGGAATGGACTGTATTTTTTCATTGTAATATTTTTTAGCTCTGTTTAGAAGCAAAAATCTGATTAGAATTTGATCAATAGTATAGTCATCGTGGAATGAAAAGAAACAATCCTTACCAACCATCCATAGGAATACAGGAATAATAACAAAGCTATAAAACGAATTCATTAGATGCAAACATAGAGATAAGAGAGGCTTAAAGTTGGTTTAGCAGCAGTAAATGCTGTTAGTATTCAATTATAGCTAGATTTTTTCTGAGATTTCATTAATCCTTAGCAGACCAAGGATAATATCTATAAAAAATGGTGAAACAAACTCAAGTATAAAATGGATCTTGGACTTCATAAATGTAAACGCAAATTACATTGGAGTATTTGGGATAGAAAAATAATCGAATGAAAACATTTTAGGGATTAAAATGTAAATGGACACTTGAAATGATGAAGAGGCAAAAAGACTTTTATCAATATAATCTAAGAATAAAATTAAATCAATATTTATAGCACGCGAAGTATTTATACGTGCATATAAAACGACACAGTTCTCAGTTCCGTAGTTTATTACACTTCTAATAGGTACTAATGTCCTTATAGTTGGAAAAGCACGATCAGGCGCAGCATTTGAAGTATGCATCATTCACACTGTGTCGCGCTAAGCAGTTGCATATTTCATGTGTAGTCACACGTCTTCCGTACAATGGCTTACTACTGGCATAAGATTAAGTGCATTGTCGATGTCACCTTCACGTTTAGTTCAAATTGAATGTGTATAGTAATTAATGGCGTTCAAGAGCCAGTCGTATTTGATTCCCAAGTGATAGGCTACAATCTAAACGGTTACCAGAAAACTCAAAGAATATCATCATGCTCACCTAAACAATAGGTTATGTTTTGTTTTGATGAGCATTTTATCCTTTTCCATCATCAGGATCTTCTATTTTTTCTTTCTACGTAATACGTAGAAAGGTTCACTACTTTTGTAGGCGTATGTGTTTCGTAGAAGGGTTAGGTATTCGGTATAAAGTTCATCGTTTTCACAGTATGGATATTTGGGTCTGGGAATTTGCATCCAGAATCACACTACGTTCTTTTCAGAGTTTAAAAAATAGAACTGCAAAGCCACAACGACGGTACAATTCAGAGAAATTTTATTTCAGTCCAGTTACGGAGAATGTGGAATCCGAATAAAATAATTTTGATGCTTCATCTATTTTACCGAAATCTACTTTAAATATATCTCGACTTTTCTGAGACCCGTCCATATCAATTTGTCAGACACCGGATTGAATTACACTTTGCCAGTTTTCGCAAGTCACAATAATAGCATCAGTTTGCTGGGATTTAATTCCAAATTCAGCTTCTGTTCAGGAAAACTTTCCTCTTAGATATCCGATAATCCAATAAAGATTAATGTCACTCTTCTGATATCCTCTATCACAAATAAAGTTCATAAAAGTTAATACAACATCTTTCGAGTAATGTAACGAATTCTGACGTTTCACCTTTTAAGTATTTATTGTCGTCTGCTCAAATAACTGTGTGTGTTTCGAATCGATAATGTTTGAATAGTACGCCCAATTCACGTTAGTTGATCGTTTCATGGCGTTTGATCGATGGACTTTCACGACTAATTTTTCATGGTATGTATGCATGCGTCAGACTGTGATAATGGGCAAATGAAAGCAATGAGTAACACAGTGGTCCTGGGGAAAATTGTGAGAATCAGAGAGTATCTAAAGGTTTTTCCGTTGTATGCAAAGGTCTATACTATAGATACTTACGTATAAATAATTATATGTATCGATGATTGATTGATTTATATTTCCCAGTTACTAGGTTGTGGAGATCAGGTAGGCAGTAGGTACTCCATGTAAAGTACTGATATTCAGCTGCGTCTGGTTAGACTGGAACCCGACCCCAACATAGTTGGGAAAAGGATAGGTTGATTGATTTGATAATTGATATAACCTTGGCTTTCATATTCTATCAATAAAGAGGTTTTACCATTGTAACATTTCGTATTTCAAAATGGCTCGCATGATCTGGTTTTCCAATAATTGAAATTTCAGTCTACTCTCTCTAATCCGTCATCATAAATTACATAACACTGTTGTTAACAGGTAGCATCAATTCAGAATACATTAACCAATTCACAGATTGTTGAAACCGACCTTGTCAGTCAGTACCAACAATGTGTTTGTGACAAACGTTTGACATATCGCTATGAACCTATAGTAATTACAATCGTACCATCACGACAGTAAACGCAACTAAATGTAATCTCCAACACCCACACATGTTTGTATACATACAACTACTGACAAACATTTGTGGTTTTCTTTATCAATACGTACGGAGCTGTGTGTTTGTGTTAGTGGGGTGACGTCATGCAATTGTCATCGCTGTCACGGCTAACAAGCGGCACTCGGTCACTGTTCTTGGTTCTGTTCTGCGTGAAAAATTTTATTTGTTTATTGTAACAAATGTTTGTGATATATCGTTATGTTATTGCTAGATTCTTTTCATTGTTGTTTTCACAAGCTGTAAAGGTTATAAGAAATTGGTTTTATTAACTAATGTAACTATATGTTCATTTTCGTCAGCAACGTTTATATCGTCAATAGTCAGTTTTTCTGTCAAATTTGAAATATTCTAGAATCAACGCAGCCTACCTAGTTTGAACAGGTTTAAACCACATTTTGCTTCACTGACAAACAAGGACAATAATTTATTATATTACGGATACAACTCAATTCCAGCCTTGTTTTGGTCGTAGGCACCATGTTACTCGGATATTTCATTGTGTCCTGAGCGAAGAGCATCATTTAGAGTTCCACCGCGCAATCGACACGAGTCTTTAATTTGAGGATTCCTTATAAACTCACAATGTATATATACTTCACTTATTAACACAATCATTTTTCATTGGGGTCGTTCGTAAAAAGTTTATATTCCTAACCGTTTAATTTGCAAGTAGTCCTTAGTAACATGAATCATTGTGTTTGTTTCGTTTAAATGGATCAACTGTAATACGTGTTCTGTGCTGAAGGATAATAATAATTAAAGTTACTGAATCTGCAAGTCAATTAAAATATTTATAATTATTAAAATCAATAACTGGATGACCGAGCTTAACTCGGTTTATTTTTTTTGTTTTAAGTTTTCTAAAACTGAATCCTAGCTAGATCGATTTATCGCCCGAAACCCCTGCATACTAAATTTCATGAAAATGGATGGAGCCGTTTCCGAGATTCAGATTATATCTACTCAAGAATTGCTCGTTTAAAGGTATTTCGATTTTTGCAAAATGTCTCTTATGTAAACGAAGGTGAGAACGAATGGCAAATTTTCTACTGACATTGAGATTGTTGATACAATTGCTGTTTTGACAGGTGCTTAACGGTTTCTCGCGAACACGTGGTTGAGCGAATGGACTTTTGAAAAAGAACTAATCACTTTCTTTTTCACTGAACTTGACACGGGTCGAACAGTTAGGTGACACAGCCAAACAAAACGTTTAGCTGATGTCATAGCCACGCGACTTTGTTGCTCGTAAACATACCTACATAGTTAATGAACTGTATTGAACACCATTTGGATACATTGTTAAGTCTTTGAATGTTAATGTATTAATTGTATTGTGTTTTGAACCGGTAAAATAATAACTGACATTTTGAATCAGCTTATTGTTTCTAAATCAGTAAATTGTTGTTAACGTTTAGTGTAATGTGTACTCAAAAAACATTTCAGGAGGTTTCTGGAATATATAAAATGATTTAAACATGATGTAAACCTACGTTAGCTAGCACGTAGGTTTACATAATTTTCCGTACCGGGAATTGCGGCGTATTGTTCTAAACTCGATATTATACTTTTGCCTTCCGCCAAATTCAAGGACAACTCTTGATTCGGGTTCTCTTGAGTCTCTTTTTCACTGGGAAGTGACACGGTCGTCGGTCGACAGTGAGACCTTGCCCCCCCTCCCCCTCCCGCCACTTGCCGCCGCCGTCCACTGACGTCATCCGCGCCATCTTGCGACAGTGACGCGTTGCTTGGCAACCGAACACACGCGACGCACTTAGACAGGTTGTATCGCGAATTTTATCATGCAAATTGATTTTTTTATGGTTACTCCAAAGATTCGTTAGCATTTTACGTTCTAAATAGTATATTAAATTATATTTAATGGACGCCTATTTTGCATTTTCGTTCCTGTAGTTTCGTTTAAGTAGATTTTACATTTTCATCATAAAATGACCGTCCTCAGCTGACGTCATCGTTCATGATTTATTACGTCCTGCATACATCTATAACTTTTGACAAATGGTACCTATTTTTACATCTCCTTGAAATATAAATTTCAGCAACTTTTGAAAATTGCATTAACACTAAAACCAATTATGCAGATCTTTTGACACTTTGGATGCCTTAATCGCTTTCAGCTGTCTAGTGAGATTAATTCCAAACACTCTCTTAATTGCCTAATTAGGACCTTCGTTAATTGCAATCTAATCTTCAGCTGGAAACGCAAAACACGTGTAAGCTTGTTTGTAAAGCTTACAATGTTAGAGTAAATCTCCTCCACGGGCCACGGACGTCTATAATTTTAAACCAAATTAAAATACGATCGTCTAATTCGCAACAATGACCTACATAGATACACGTGTACCTACATATACAAGGTGTTGTTTTATTATTTATAAAATCACTACTTTGGATATTTTTGTAAATATTTTTACAAGTGAATACGAGACTACTTCGAATATCGATATGCAAATTACAATCGTAGTTTCGAATTTCGTATTAAATACTGATCAAGTTGTTGATTGTCTGCCTTGTCTTTTTAAACTATGGTGGGGTCGACTACTAGTCAAACCAGATGCAGCTAAATACCAGTATTTATTTTACATGGAGTGACTGCCTATCTGAACTCCACAACCCAGTCACTGGGCAGTGCGATACCCCTTGGTAAGACTAGTTGTCAGACTTTCGGGCTTCTGACGACCCGTAACAACTGTCAAAGATCGATTGAAGTTGATCGATTCTAAGAAATAATATCGCTTTTCCGGGATTTCTACGGAAAGACTTAAGAGATAAACATTGTTACTCGTGATGGTTACCTACAATATTATCAAAAATGTAAATACTACAAAGTCAAGTTTATGTGTATTACGTTTTAACAAATATTTGTGCTCGAGCGGGGAAGTAGAACCTACCTACGTATTGTTATTATTGCGCAGTTGAGATCTCATGTAGTCATCCAAATGTCTTTCTAATATGACTGGAATTCGCGTTTCTGTGGAACTATGTGGTAGATAGCCGTGTTTCTTAGAACCTCAATAAGAGGTTGTATTTGAAATCCAACATTTAAAGTGAAGTCTCAGAGAATTTCCCCAGTTTTCTTGGAAAACAATTTAGAGAAAATATACATTCTCTACAGGGATTTGTGACTAAGTATTAACAGGCACATGAGTTAAGACTGATTGTCCAGAGTTTACTAATAATACGATACGGGTAATACTTGGTAAGCCAAGAGATATCGTATTACCCAGTAATTGGGTTGTGGAGGTCAGATAGGCAGTCGCTCCATGTAAAATACTGGTATTCAGCTGCATCCAGTTAGACTTGAAGCTGACCCCGACATAGTTGGAAAAAGGCTAGGCAGATGATGATACATCCTCTACTGGAATTAAAAACTCTTCTTCAAATGAAATTAAGAAACATTCTAGCTTTTGCCAGCGGCTACGCCCGCGTGATGGTCGGAAATTATCCCGCGGGAACCTACAACCGGGATAAAAAGTATCTTATGTGTTAATCTAGATTATGACCTATCTGTGTGCCAAATTTCATCCAAAACTGTTCAGCCGTTTTTGCGTGATTGAGTAACAAACATCTAAATATCCAAATCCTACTAATATTATAAATGTGAAAGTTTGTGAGTATGTATGTATGTATGTATGTATGTATGTATGTATGTATGTATGTATGTATGTATGTATGTATGTATGTATGTATGTATGGATGTTGGTTACTCTTTCACGCAAAAACAGCTGAACGGATTTGAATGAAATTTGGCACACAGGTAGTTTGTAACCTGGAATAACACATAGGATACTTTTCATCCCGGTACTGCGTTCCCGTGGGATAGGTTTCGACCGCCACGCGGGCGAAGCCGGTGGCAAAAGCTAGTATCTAAATAAACTAACTTTCACATTTTTAATATTACTAGGATATATTTGAACTTGTATCCTATTGTTATTACAAATTACTTTATTATGAATAAAAATCCCGAAACTCCTTGAAACATGGTACTGAAAAAAAGCCTCGCAGCTTCCAATATTATCCATCAAATGTCTACTTCAATTATTTTGGCATTGTTCTAGCATATTTGGGGAAGTATGATCCTTTATTCAACATTTGCCAAAAACGTACAATATCTACTGTATTGTAAATTTATGTACTACGTGCCACAGTTCGCGTACATTTTCCCCAACTAAACGTCATTCGATTGAATTTTTTCCAGGTAAAACTGAAAAATAGCATAGTTTTTATGTGCGAATATTAAAATTATAAATATTCTATTGCATTCGTTCTGAAACAATGCAATTCTATTTTCAGACAAGATTAAATCACATATCACCTGAAATTTCCTGAAACATTGTGTAACTTTTTGTGAAATCTATTTTAGGAGCTGTTCAGATTATTTGAAATATATTTTAAACAATACAACCTGCTGAATCATCTTATATTAAAATAGTTTTTTTTTAATGCGTTATTGCTAAACAACATTCATTGCGTTATAATGTTTTTGAGCAGACAAATTTTTCGAACTTATAAAGCAATGGATTAGCTACACCCTTCAAAATTATTCTGATTCTGATTGATAGTGGATTCCGCAATTAGGGTGCTGTCGGCAATTGTCATAGGGTTTGGCTGTCAGGAATTTTTCACTGTGTAGATCGCTCTGAGGACACGGTGTAGCATACGGTGGAAGTCTGCCCGGCTTGGGCGGAATACCGCCGTGTCCTTATTCCTTATTGTCCGGCTCTAGTCCAGGCCATGGTTCGGAGCGAGAGTGCTTGGGTAGCCGTCACCTCTTGCGAAGCAGTGATGCTCGCGAAGAAGGTGGCGGTGCACGTGAGGGAGAGGCAGTATATGCACCCTCACGGCCCTAATCGCCGCAGGGGACGCCCTGGACGTTGGGAATCCCAGGCTGATTCCCGCCCACCGTAGGCACGGGCTCGCGGGTGGCGAGTAATGGGTAGCTCGCTGTCCGGTAAGGACCAAGCCCCGGTCCACGGCGCGTTGTGAACTTGTGATCCACGCGCTCCTCAAAGATATGTCAACATAAACTGGTGGGGTCCGCAAGGATCAATGCCTGCCAGGGGTGCGGGTTGTTCGAAAGAGATACCGTGGCCCCTGGCATACAGACAACTGAAGAAACACGGGTGGGTTTTAGTCAGTAAAAGTCTGACACGCCCTCCTGCTCCACCCAGAGCGGGAGCAGTTATTTGATGATTTCCCACCCCACACTCCACTCCACTTAAACATAACTTGCTAAATGTGGTTGAAGGTACCTAGTCTGATTACCCATTCGGTGAATACATGCATCATGTTATGTTACTGGCAATAATAATAACAGTACATAAAGCAATAATGTGGAAGAACAAAGCTTAATTGTCGGATAATAAGATGGGTCAAGTAATGATGTAATTGGTGCACCAGCTTATAATTATAAACTAAAACATTGTACTACGGTAGTAAATAGAGTCTTTTGTTAGTAATCTAGCTGTTTCGAATGTAGGTAACGAAGTTAATGGCAATAATCTTGGCACAGTCAAAGATCAAATACTAATTTTCTAGAACAATGATGATGACTATGTAGAACAGTATGCGAGCCCATTTTCATCCAAAGGCACGAACGCTCGACATAAGTGCAACATAAATCTTTTTTGTAAAAAAAAAATGTTTGTACCACAATTAGGTATACAAGGTGTAATTTTAATCACCGTTAACCTCATAAGGGGTCATTGTACTCATCATTATGAACAACTTTTACTATGGGCCCAAACCTGAAAAAATCAGCTGTTCCCTACATTTATGTTCGCATAACTCGTCAAAATGTAAGCAACAGCTGATTTGATTTTCGCGATTTCAGGTTTCGGCCCATAGTAAAAGTTGTTCATAATGATGCGTACAATGACCCCATAAGAGGTTAACGGTGATTAAAATTACACCCTGTATAGGTATATACACCGTGACATTGAAGTCGTCTGGTGGTCAACTCAATGTATCCGACATAAAAAACCTCCAGGCGCGATTAAAACATTGTTACCATTAATTAAGATAATAGGTACAAAGAAAAATAAATAATGCTTTAGAATTATGAAACACCCTCCCTGTTAATAATGTTTACGTATCAAGCGGTGTTCCGTGTGGTGTCGGACGTAAAAGAAAAGCACCATTCCATTTCTTCCCGTGGGTGTCGTAGGAGGCGACTCAGGGACTTACCGGAGAATGGGCAGCAGCATTCTCTATGCATTTTGCCACCATACTGCGATCGCCAACCCGCCTGCCAAGCGTGGGGATTATGGTAAAACCCTCCTTTTGGGGGAGGCCTATGTCCAGCAGTGGACGTCTTTCGGCTGAAATGATGATGATGATGATGATCAAGCGGTAGAAGATATGTACCTACCTACCATTACATTCTATCATTAATTTCATCTCTATAACAGTGTGTTTTAAACTACGTCATGCGTCTTAGTGAATGATATTTCCATTTTTTTAATTATGCAAATGTTCAAAAACATCTTCTTTTTTTTAATAAATGATTCGTAGTCATTGGATACATGAAGTGGGCTGTCGTTGTAAAACGACTAAAATGTCACGGTGTATAGTGGATCAGTGGAAGCCTAGTGGTAAGGACCGCGACTTATAAGTTTTCGGTCGTAGCATCGAACCCAGAGAGGCGGTATGCTTTGTGAACATTATTTAAGCATCACTGCTTGCAAAACAGTGATAAAAAAGCTTGTGAGGAAACCAGCATGTCCTAGAACCACAAATTCGAAGATCTGTGACTTCTACCAACCGCACTGGGATCGTGTGGTGGATTATGGGCCACTCCCTCTCACCGAGATGAAGCCTATGTTCCAGTAGTGAGAACATTTGATGTTTGAAGTCTTTAAACTAAGTAAATATTATGTGCAAAATGTCTTCTTCTTTATCTAAGCGATATCTTTTTTTAAATCCTTTGATTTTATTTGACGTGTCTTCTTGGTCCGGACTTCAAAGCTTAGCAAGCATAGACATTTATGACACTTATGTTGCTTACTCATAATCAGCAGGTTCATTAATTATTGTAAATGTGGCAATTTCCAGGGTTTTTGCTTCATATTCAAAAGCTGTCCTCCGTGTGGTGCCGGACGTAAAAGAATAGCGCCATCCCATTCTTCCCATGGGTGTCGTAGAAGGCGACTAAGGGACTCACTAGAGAATGGACAGCAGCGTTCTCTATGCAATTTACCACCATACTGCGACCGCCGGACCCGCCTGCCAAGCGTGGCGATTATGGCAAAACCCCCACTTTTGAGGGAGGCTTATGTCCAGCAGTGGACGTTTTTCGGCTGATATGATAATTCAAAAACTGTACCTTTGGAATAACCGTTGTGATAGTTACTTATATCATATAGGTAATTAATTCTTCGTCTCATTATCTAGTCTAGTCGTAGTCAGATTTTGTTCTCGTTTTTATCCATCAAGTCCACCTGTGAGGGTCGTTCATACGAGTCAACAATCTTTGTCTGAGGATGTCCAAAATTTGGCAACAGCACTACTCGATCTGGCAAGTCGCCTGATAACACTAGCCAAATATGATTAGTAAACAATATGGTATACATTATGTCAATAGTGTTATAATGTCATAATTATTGCATTTTATGAAAAGCAGATTTCACCACTGGTTTAAATAATAGAAATATGTAGCTCAATATAAACTTGGTTGCTATAATTACTCTGTGAAATAGAATTTAATCAGGCTTTCAATCAGTTGCAATGCGTAATTGTTGTCATGAAATAAATCTATTTCAGTAGTCACTCATAAAGATTTTGCCATCCCTTTCATTGTTTCCACACATTTTTCACAAATTGTAAAAAAAATACATAACAAAAAAATACAAAAATAGCTTCACCAACATAAATAAATACAATTCCCGACACTTCATTTATTTCAAATCCGAACATAGGTATTTAAATTGTATATTTATCCTGTATATACATAAGTAGGATAAAATGCAATAATAAATAATCCTAGTAGAAATTCCCCAACGCGTCACCTTGTATAGGTAATAACATTCGGTCCTAATCAGCCTATAAAATGTTCCCACTGCTGGGACACGGGCTCCTCTCTGTGTGAGGGAGTAGGCAATAAATCCACCAAGCGGCCCCGTGCGGGTGATGAGATGTCACATGTCTTCGAATTTTTGGTTCTAGGACATGCCGGTTTCCTCGCGATGTTTTCCTTCGCCGTTTTTACAGCAGTGGTGATGAAATAATTGCACACAGCACCTGACTGGGTTCATCATACCTACGACCTACAACTCGTATGTCGCGGCCGTTACCACTGCGCCACTACTGTTTGGTACATTCGGTACGTGGGACATTATTAGTTTCTATAAATAAAAGGTGCGCCAATTCGTCAGGGAGAGGCAGTATATGCGCCCTCACGGCCCTAGCCGCCGCAGAAGACGCCCTGGGCGTCGAGAATCCCAGGCTGATTCCCGGCCACCGCGGGCTTGCGGACGGCGAATAATGGATAGCTCGCTGTCCGGTAAGGTCCAAGGCCGGGTCGACGGTGCGTTGTTCTACGCGCGCCTCAAAGAGATGACTGCACCAACTGGTGGGGTCCGCAAGGGCCGATGCCTGCCAGGGTTGCGGGTTGTTCGAAAGAGATACCGTGGCCCCTGGCACACAGGCAACTGAAGGAACACGGGTGGCTTTTAGTCAGTAAAAGTCTGACACGCCCTAGCTCCACCCAGAGCGGGAGAAGTTATTTGATGATTTTCCAACCAAAAATAAAACTAGCTGAGTCTTCTCAAATATTGGCGCCAAGGTTGGACCAATACCGTTCTCACCCAGAACTAGCCAATGTTGGCCTTAAGAATAATCACAAAAAAAAATGTTATCAAAAGTTCCTAAAAGTCACAGACGATCGAGCTTCATAGATTGTATTCCTGGAAACGAAGTAGAAAGCGTCAATAAACAAGACCGTTTGAAACTTAAATTAATATTTTGTACAAGAAAACATGTTACTGCATAAATTTATAAAACTACTAGCGCTTATCGAAGCTTACTGCTCATAATTTTATGGCAAATTGTTTTTCAGACTGAGTGGAATAAAGAAAATAACTAAAAAAAAAAACTTACGGTAGTCCTAGGACTTCAACCTGATGACACACTAGCTTTCTTACCTGCAGATTTCCATACATTGTTTCCAAATAAACACGACGCTTGTTACTTTACTTTAGTAAACACTGACAGCTAAACAGGTATCATCAATCAACAGGTATCGACCAATGGCCTCATGACATCTTGTGATACGTCATCGCATACTCATGGATAGACCCCGTTGTAGACATTATTGTCATCGTTTTCCTTATAAACTCATAAACTCGGAATTATAATGTAGTTTATATGCTTCGTGGAGCAAGTTTATTCGACGGATTGAGGATTAATGTTTTATTATTTGAAATTTTCATTCACGGCTCAGCTGTGGGGAATTATAAGGTTTTGGCTTTTACTGATTTTTTTGTCTATACAGGGTTAAATTGAATAAGTTAGTGAAACCTGGTATCAGACATGATGGGTATCGGGTATCTAATGACGATAAAATAAAGACTAAAAGATTTTAAACTCTTTATTTCGAGTTACTACGGCTAAGTACGAGGCCAACGACCACTTATAGTGTAGTAACATGAAATTGTGAGTCTGAAAAATCCATTTTATTTTAGTTTCATCGTCAATGAACATCGATACGTCTGTCAAGTTTCGCTAGGTAATTTAAATTGACCCTTTTTAATAAAAATTATAAAAGACTAGCTGACCCGACCGACGTTGTCCTGTATTAAATTCGTCCTGGATATTGAATTCGCGTTGGTATAATATTAGAAAAGTTAATATGGTCGTTAAGTTTTCTTAAATTTTCTAATGTTACGCGCAACTTTATGACTTTTTTCTTTCATAAGAACCTTCTCCTGATAATAGCAAATACAACAAAAAAAGAATTAGCAAAATTGGTCCAGCCGTTCACGTGTGATGCCGTGACCAAGGGAAATAGGGATTCATTTTTATTTATATAAATAGATAATTTTCGAGGGGCTTGTGGCTAAGTAACAATAGCTGCATGGGTCGATCTATCAGGTTAAGCTACACTTGCCGCGGTTGGTCCGTGGATGTGACCGTCTTCACATACCAAGACCCCTCTGTGCTTCGGAAAGCACGTTAAGCCTTTGGTCCCGGCTGTCATTTGTGGATCTTTGACAGTCATTATGGGTCGTCAGAAGCCCGAAAGTTTGACAACCAGTTTTACCAAGGGCTATCGTATTACCCAGTAATTGGATTGTGGAGGTCAGATAGATAGGTAGTCGCTCCATGTAAAATACTGGTATTCAGCTGCATCCGGTTAGACTGGAAGCCGACCCCAACATAGTTGGGAAAAGGCTAGGCGGGTGATGATATATAGATGCACCAGATACTGCCATTGCCATACACATGCACGGTGCACGGTGACTAGTGAAAAAATTGGCTCCTAAATAACAAAAAAATAATAATCATCATCATCATTTCAGCCGAAAGATGTCCACTGCTGGACATAGGCCTTCCCGAAGCACCGCCATTTTGACCGGTTCTGTGCTTCTCGCATCCAGCGGATTCCTGCGGACTTCACCAGGTCATCGGTCCACCTTGTGGGAGGCCTTCCAAAGCAACGTCTTGCAGTACGCGGTCGCCACTCCAGAACTTTCGGGCCCCAATCGGCTTTCTGTTCTGCAAGCAATGTTCCCTGCCCACTGCCACTTAAGTTTGGCAATTCTTCGGGCTATGTCGGTTACCTTGGTTCTCCTACGGATCTCTTTATTTCTGATTCGATCGCTTAGGGAAACTCCAAGCATAACCCTCTCCCCTTTGGGTGACTTTCAGCCTTCATATGAGGCCCATTGTGAGCGATCACTACTAAATAAAAACTAAAATGTTTAATAATTCAAGCCACATTCTAACATCAAACATAAACTACGTTAGCTTATACTACCACAGTGTCACGGCACTCAATAATAAACCAATATTAGCTACAGAACTGCAAATGGTCACTAATTCCTACCTTACAGGCGCACCTCACATTTATCAAACAAAACATTCAATTTTTAACCGTGTGTGGTGATAAATACAAGTCACACTTGTAAATAGCGCAGTAGTAACACAGTCTCAATGACTAATTATTTGTTCATTTATTTACATTTCAGATATTCACTTTTGTATTTTCTCACATGTTACCTCAGCACTGGACACAATTTTCCGGTCTCGCATTGTGTTTGGCTTTGCTACATTGGAAAACTTTGCTAAAAAAATCGGAAAATATGCGTGTCTCTCAAAAGTGAAGTTCAATAAATAGGCGTTAAAAAACAGAAACAAATTGTCCGAAGCAGCGGAAAACTCCCGGGGTCGCAAAATAATTGCATTTTCGCTGCTAATATCATCATCGGATATCCGCAGGTAACAATTAAATCCGCAGGACTTACACGTGCCGACACACACGCCCATGCATTCCATGGTATGCACGTGAATTTATATATATGTGTGTGTGTGTGTGTGTGTGCGTGGGTTGTGCAAAGTGCCACCCTTGCAGTGCAACCCACCTGTACGGTTACGGCAGAGCTAGGAATGCAATCAAATTAAATGGATACCGCATTCGCATGCTTGGAAATTAAAAGCTTCATTTTCTTTTGATTTAATCATAATAGAATATTAGTAAACGTAACTTTAGCAATTCTTCGGGCTTTGTCGGTTAGTTTGGTTCTCCTACGGATCTCTTCATTTTTGTGCGATCGCGATCGCGTAGGGAAACTTTAGGGATACTTTCAGCCTTCTTATGAGGCCCATTGTAAGCGACCACGTTTTAACGCCATAAGTCATCACTAGCAACACGCACTGGTCAAAGTCCTTCGTCTTGAGTCACTGCGGTATGTGGGCAAGGCACATTGCTCGCAGAACAGATCGCCAATGGGGTCGAAAAGTTCTGGAGTGGCGACCGCGTATTGGAAGATGTAGCGTTGGAAGATCACAAAGTAGGCCGATGACCTGGTGAAAGCTGCAGGGATCAGCTGGATGCCAGAAGCACAGAACCGGTCGAAGTGACGATGCATGAGGGAGGCCTACGTCCAGCAGTGGATGTTTTTCGACTAAAAGGATGATGATACTTAGTAAACGATTTTTTTATTGTTTATTTATCTTGAAGCAACATGCATTTAGAAGGATGAATAGAGCTTTTTACAGTCAATTACCAAACCTTTATTATTCCAATGAAACCCACGCATTTATTTATCCTTTCTCAATACAAAATTACTGTCAAAACAAACCAATACTGATTGAGTTGAGGCTCCATCGCGATATCACATTATGTACATTAGGATTCTGGACATAATGAACGCGTGGGTGTACCCCCATTCGCCCTACCTCCCCCCTGCAGCCACAAGGTCGAACCGCGCCATTCCGACTAGTTTCACGGTAGGGTGAGCAAAACAGGTGTTTGAGTTATGTCGAAATGCAGAGATTCTGTAAACTATTTATTCGCGATTTATTCTCTATTGATGATCCCTTTATTTTGTACGTCGCTAGTGCTCAATTGTTGTTAAGTGGAAATCTAAATCGTTAATTGGACTTTGAATGCGGAAAATATGTCTAATATAGGCAGATTTATAGTGAGTTGTAGTTAATGTTAGCCTATTAGCCTTACAATCACGTGGTTAGTAAAATACCAGTACATAGGCTTAAAATTAATAGTACCTATTTCATTTTAAATACTGTTTTAATTAAATATATTTATTATAAAAACTTTCTATGAAACAGTGTATTATTTTTGTATAACCGACGAAAAATTTCTAGTCTAGAATCTATCGGTCTAGAACGATATGCTGAATTCATGATTACAGTTTGCGCACTGGTTAAAATTTTATCCTGTATTAGGTAAATACATCATAAAGCTCTCTATATTCCCCTGTTCATCTAGAAACTTCACCCGACTAACAGCAATTATAAATTGAATTAATTACCTAAGAGCACTAGGGCTCTTGATCGAGAAAAGCTCTACAGTATTGTTAGGTGCGTCCCTATCTCGTTCCACGAGGCGTTTCCATAGCAACCAGATTGTGCCGGCACCCGCCATGCCAGCATTATTGCATCCGGGATTTCCGCAAAGTGAAATGAATTTAACGGACACACAAAACATGTTGGAAATCCGTTTTGGTTTATAGTAAATAGAGTATTTGTGTTTTAGGTAGGTACTGCCGTGCCCTCTTATAGAGGCGGCCAGTGGCCCAGCAGTGGGAATATTATAGGCTGATCATGCTTAAGCTACTGCCGTTTGTAGCACGATTTAGTGGATGATTATGATTTAGTGGATGATTATGATTTAGTGGATGATTATGATTGAGTGGATGATTATGATATTTATGATTTAGAGGATGATTATGATCAGGTAAATTTTGTGTTGCAAGTTCAAGTACCTGCTAAATCCACGTTGGATTTAGCACAACGTGCTTCTACTAAAAATGCCGACGTCATGTACTTTTACCATGAATTAATAATTGACGCGTTTGTCACATTTTTAGAAGTCTTGTTAAAGTATTGGAAGTGTTCCCACAAATTCGTTTGTATCGAGCAGTATCGAAGCTTTAAAGCTCTGTCCAAAACTTGAAAACTAAAAATAAAAAATCAAAACTCAATAAGTATTTTTGCACAGAACCGGTTGAAATGGCGGTGCTTGGAGGAGGCCATGTCCAGCAGTGGACGTCTTTCGGCTGAAATGATAATGATGATGAAGTATTTTTTGCATCGAACCGAACGATTTAATCCAATTATTGTTAGGGTTGTCGAAAAACCTTTACAATAAAAAAAAAACAATCAAAAACTCGGGAACAATAAACTGAATTCTGTCATGGCTGCCGTTTTTGCAGCCAATCACAAACACGCTTTGTGAAGTCTACTTCAGAGGATTTGGACTTAGATTGCATATTAAAAACATCCGCAGATATTTTTTTTTCCATTTCGTGCCAGTACGTATACGTCTTTAGATATTGTGGTCAGTGGTTATTAGCTACAATATTGATTATCCAATAACCAATATTGTAGCTATTGTGATGATAATGCAAATACTGTGGACACCATGTTTTGTATTTTTTTTTTTTTTTTTTGCGTGGGAAATCATCAAATAACTTCTCCCGCTCTGGGCGGAGCGGGAGGGCGTGTCAGACTTTTACTGACTAAAACCCACCCGTGTTCCCTCAGTTGCCTGTGTGCCAGGGGCGGCGATATCTCTTTCGAACAACCCGCACCCCCGGCAGGCATCGGCCCTTGCGGGCCCCATCTGATGCTGCTGACATCTCTTTGAGGCGCGCGTGGAACACAACGCGCCGTCGAACCGGGCTTGGTCCTTACCGGACAGCGAGCTACCCATTACTCGCCGTCCGCAAGCCCGTGCCTACGGTGGCCGGGAATCAGCCTGGGATTCCCGACGCCCAGGGCGTCTCCTGCGAAGGCCACGGCTGTGAGGGCGCATGTAATGCATCTCCCTCACGTGCGCCGCCTCCCTCTTTGCGAGCATAACTGCTTCGCTGAAGGAGGCGACCATGTTTTGTATTTGAGTAAATGTTTTGTTTTAATTTAGTTTGTTGATATTTTAGGTAATTGCGCCGGTTTACATTGAAATAATGATTTTAAGTGATGACCAATACTTTGATTATTAAGTTATTAAAATGATAAAAATAAATCAGCTTAAGATAATAGAATACTTACTAGAAATTCTAGTTATCGTAATAAAATCGATAAAGGTACTTTTTTTAAACCAGTATTTTTGAGCTTAGCATAGTTTAAGAACCAGTATATTCGAGCTTAGCCCAGTTTATCGTGAACATCCGTAGCATTCCGTTGTGATTTCGTGCGATTTCTGTTACGCCTGCCTGTAACACTTGGCAAATTCCCATATTGACCTACAAACAAAAGATAAGCGGAGTGAATCAGCTTCTTATTATTCCCCACATGTTTTAGGTGGTAGGTAGGGAAAACATTACAACTTACTTTTACCTTTTACAAAATCTAGACATCAAAGATTTTTATAGAGAGAAAAAGTATACCACCTACACTCTTCGGCAACTATTTGGTGCCATTTAAAAAGTATTAATCATAGAGCTGACTCTTCCATTTCATGAGAAATTTCTGTAAAACCCCTTCATTGTGTACCCGCTTTATTGTCGTCACCTTCTATTTTAAAGCCTTTTTTCTCAAAGAAATATCACGACCACATCACTCTCGCTTTGTACATAAAATATTAACCCTTCTCGGAATTTTCACCTTGAGAATAAAATCACAGGCGTGCAAATCCGATAAAGATATTAAATCTACAGACTGAAACCCCTGGAATGTATACAAAACCCTATACCTAGACGTACCTATACACCAACGTATATATACGTCGAGCTACCGTAGGCGCGGTGCCTGGAAACCGCTCGCCTACGCACTCTGATCCCTGACAACCGATTTTTTCATTACTACCGAAGTGAGTGTCATTATTGAAAATTTGATCTGTGTTACAATCAAGTTTGAAAGAATTTGTCTCGGCTTTATCAGCTGGAAACAGGACTACTACTTTACCCAGAAGGGCTTTAAGTAGAAAATCAGGTTCAATCAAGTTCTTCTGCCCAGCCTTTTTCCAGCTACTTTGTGGTCGGTTTCCAGTCTAAGCGGATGGAGCTTAATACTAGTTTTTTTTTCCATGGAGCGACTAACCATGTAACCTCCATAACCCAGATACTAGGATACCCCATGGGTGGGACCTACTTGAAGATTCGGTGTATCATTGATAATGTTGTTATTTTCACCATTGATGTCTTCGTCTTTATTTTTTTATTCCTGGTTCATTTCAATGGGTCAATTGAATGTATTGATTGGTCCATATTTGGTATCTTTGGAAGTATCCCAGCTAATTATGTAAACAGGATGATATATCGCTACGCCCAATAACGATCGTCAATGTAGTGATATTTTATATTTGTTTAAGGATTCCACGATCTGAAATTGAATGCAGTTAATTATTATAAGCGTATTTTGCATTTGCCATAATTTGTTTTGCAATCTAAAATATTTCTCTACTACTTTTTCTGTTCTTATGTTCTTTTGCTGTTGCAAATAACTTTACTATTTTAACTGTGTCATTATAAATTTAAAATGCGACTTTGAACTTTAAAAAGACTGATCCGCAAAAACTTCTAAACTTAGTTTTGACGATTACCTTAATTTAATGCGTGTTACGCTTTGAGAGCTCTGAGAAGTGAAATCAATGTAGAACAATTGAAAATAGTATATTTTGCACTAATCGAATCCAAGATTAGATATAGCATACTTCACTGGGGAAACAGTTATGATTATAATATTAAAAGAGCCTTCGTATTACAGAAACGCGCAATACGGACAATAGTCCGTATCCCCCAAACGGAAAGTTGCCGTCAACATTTCATAAAATTAGGCATACTTACAGTTCCCAGCATTTATATCCTTGTACTTTTGACTAATATGGCTAAATACATTCATCAATTTGAAACTATAGAGGAACGCGAGGTAAGAGAAGGCACCTGTAGAAAAGACCTAAAAGGGGTGATCAAACCGATGTTCAATGTTGTGAAACACAGTCCCCGATACCAATCAGTCAAATTATTTAACAGCTTGCCTTTAGATCTGAAAAGCACAGTCCAGACTAGTTCCTTTAAAACAAAAGTAAAACAATTCCTATTGAACAAATGTCTATATACCAATGAAGATTTGTAATTCCTATCTGATTATTGTATTATTTAGAATTATTATATGACTTATGTACCTAATTGGAATTAATTTTGTAATATCAAGGTTGTTTGCCTCTGTATTGTGTTTCTGTATTGTGTGTAATTTAATTTAAATGTAATGTTAAAATGTAGATTCAGATACAAATTATTGTTAATGAATAAATGACTATGACTATGACTAATCTTTCTCTTTCAATATTAAACGCAGGTTTATTTTCTGGTAACTAGCTGAAGATATATTTTGTCATTGCACTTCCTACTCCAAGGTTCCAATGAAACATTTCAGTTGAAAGCTCTCTGCAGAGTAAACATAGGTAGAAAGTTATTGGATTCAGGGAATCGTTGAAACGAAGCACGTGTAAAATTTCCTCTTTAAAATTGGCCAGTCGTGGAGTCGTGATGTGGAATTTAGGTTGGCAATGGCCATTTCTAGATTTACGACAATTTTAACACGACTAATGACGATTTTATGTATATTATGATTGAAATTATTATCTTTTGTAGCCCAGCATCTAGAAAATCTTTTTCTTATTAACATACACCGACTTGTGAAGATCTAGATCATGGCTGCGATCTTGAGAAGGCAGAATCATCTGTGCATACACGCTTCATTTAACACTCATTTTGTTCTCATATTTCTTTCATAAGCTACGTCATAATGTCTTCAAGGTTATATAACATTGATCATAGTATACTATCCAGACAGAATCTTTAGTACATTTCGGGGAAATTGAGCCCGAATTCTCGTTCACATTAACTATAAGGAGTGAGTATATAAATAATTTTACCTTTCCACGGTATACCCCCATTGAAATATAAAGAGCGATGAAGCTGCCAAATCCCATTTCCTTACTAGCCCAAGTCGAGAACTCTGAACTGCAAGTTTCCGAGAAAAAATAGCGCTCATAATTTGCGTCGTTTTTTTTTTCTTCTTCTCCGCTTAACGGGGTAATTCCTCCCATTTATCTATGGTACAGGCTTTCCTTTTTGAGTGTTGCCTTAATGATATTCTCAGTTATTTACCTCTGAGTGAGGCCAGTTCACGGCTTTACGCTTATGTTAACCTTTTAAGAAAAAAACTTAATGAGCCGTGAGAAAAAAGGGAAAGACTGCGTCGTCGTTAATGCTTAGGCTTCACTTAAATTTGCATACTTACACTCTCTTCCAGTTCATTTAATTAAAGTAACTAAGGCTGAGGTCAGTTTAAAAAATAAGTAACTAGATTTTTGTATGAACGCATTGTTATAACTCTAGAAATAATAGAAGATAATGTAATTTATGGGGAAAATATAAATGGCAACCTGACAACAACGCATTGTAATTAGTAACACTATTTGGTCTCCTGATTAAACCAAAATATTGTCCTGTTTATACAGTTGGGATAATATATGTAATCCAGTGGTTGATAAAATTCTGAAGTAAATCAAGTTTACCTCAATTAAATACCTTTTGCAACAGAATTATTAAATCGAGGTAACAGAATAAATGTTTCAGTTACAATCTGTTAGGCGAAGCTGATAATTATGCCACACGATAATCACCCGCAGAGGGAACGCGATAATGCATGATTAGACGCAAGTGCCGCGTAACAACCCACCTATAAACACAGTGACCTGACACCCTCCCCGTCCCGCTCCACCCTGCACCCTACAAACACCCTTTGACCTACACACGGGCAATGCCAGTTAAATGCACACAAACGCACACACGCTCAATTTAACACACACCGACAAGCTTTCATGCGTAGGCCAACGCACACTTTAAAAGAAATGGGGGAAACTAGGCAAACATGACACCGTGAACTATATTTCATGCACACAGAGGAACGTTCATGCACCAACTCATACTCTAACAGAATCGGAATTTTGCGGTAGCGCGAATAATAAAATATTTCTGTTGCCAACTGAAAAATGGCGGAATTAAACGTTGACACTTTAATTTAGACTGTTCAAGTCCTAATCGCGAAGCGTCAAAGTGAAAACATTTTTCGCTTTCACTTTTAATTGCTTCCAAAGAAAATATTCCATGCAATAAATTTCGGTTTTACGAGCTTAACTAGACGTCATTTATTTTGAAACAAAATATTTGGGGGTTATTTTTAACATCAGACAGGTTTTCAGTGCCAGTAGTAACTGTAGGCATCTAGAATATATTATAATGATATGTAATTCAATATTTTCAAAAAATTAGACGAACGTAAACTAATTTTTTGGGCATATCTGATAATGACACTCGAATACCCTCCCAACTGTAAGTTAATGGTCTCACAAAAATGAAGTAAACCTATTCCAACATCAACTTTAAAAGCACTAAGCAGCTCTAGTAGAAAAATAAACACTGGCATACATTTATATGCTGCAATTTTCTTGTAAAATGATGAATTATGAAATTAGGTCACATAAAAAGCAACCTAGAACTTAATCACGACAACACTAGCAGTGCCTCACATCACGCACTCATAGAAAACTAAGGGGACTAGGGTTGGCCTAAGGGTCTGTATAACTGAAACTATTTATTTGAAGAAACTTTAAAACATACAGGTTTTTTTTAACCATTGCGCAAACTGTAATCCTGAATTCAGAATATGACTCTAGAGGTGGAAATTTTTCGTCGGTTATCAAAAAAAAATCTGGTTCTTCATTTAAAAAAAAAAGTGTTACTACTAGTAACTACGCGGTCAAAAAGTAAGTTATACCATTTTTTTCTAACCAAAAAATTCTACGCCAGGGTGTAGAACCAGTGGCGTGCACAGAGTAGGCAGACAGGGTAGGCAGAAATTTAAAAAAGGCAAAAAAAAACCAGAATAACCGATTGCTGTATCTACACAGCATGCAACCTGTAAGGCAATTAAATTAATCGTATTGTTGTATTGAATTTACGATTGTCTTTACCCTTAGTTTGTATTAATTGCAAATCCGGTGTAGAACTACTTTTCACGATCACAGGTTTTTTTTTATGTTCACCAAAAGATAGTTTTGAAAATGCATCATTTTTTCTTTTCTCTATGCATACACCACCTGAACAACTTGCAAAGTGAATATTATCTATTTTTCACACTATTATCAACGTTAAAACCATAATCACAACCAAAACAAACAATGGCGTCGGAAATCGGAATATAAAAATATAGGACAAAAAAGTAATGGTAGTTTATGTAGCGACAATTCAATGAAACAGCGCTACTTTTTAAAATAGTCGTATATCCAACTTTGTTCGGAAAACTTCGGTAACTTTCATAATTCGTCGTGTCAAAAGCCAGTGACTAACCTGTACGGTTGTGTGCATGAATTGTTACATTGTATGCCACATATGTATAGGAACGCACACACAATAAATCTGTATGACCACGAGAGCACACATATAAACATTAAGCCGCGAATAGTTCGTGTCTCTCCCGAGACACTCAGCGGCGCTAGTGCATCGCAATGCGAAGTTGCGTCAAATTGTATGAACGAACTGGTATTGTATCGATGATACTAATCATACGACCGAGGCTCGACAGGTGGAGCGGATTTATGATTGAAGATTTTTGTTTATTGTTAAAATAATATTCGTTTTAAATATTTACTTGAGTTAGGTAGGGTAGGCAGTGTCTTTCTGTCTTTACGGACTGCACGCCACTGTGTAGAACCACATGCTGAATTCATGATTACAGTTTGCGGTGAAAATTGTATCTTGTATACAGGGTGTAACAGAAACCCTATTGCTATCCTTAAGCACTAAAGATAACAGCTGGTATAGAATCACTATACATAGTTCCAGCTCAAAATAAAATACTCTAAGAATTGATACCAAATTTTCGGTTTCATACATTTCTTAAATTCAAATCATAACAGACGTGTCACCGTACTACGTACTTCAATAACTTTCCACGTTACTTACCACGATAAATCTCTTCCGAGTGATGTTTTTATTTTAATTTGAAAAGTTCGGTTCCTGGTATCAATGTATTAAAAAATCTCATAACTTCCGCACATGTAAAGATAGGATTAAAAAACCCTTCCAATATCGTTTGATATAATCCAAAGACGCCGTGCCCTCGGTATGTATATATCCTTTCCGTTACACGTTGTATACGTGATTTTTGAAGAAGATAATGTCGAAGTTAGATCATATCTCCTTCCCTCTACAAACTCTGCAGTGGATTCATTAGAATCATTATCAAACAAGTTTTGATCTTAGAATATGCAAAGATGCTGAAAATAATAAAGTAGAGAATACAACACAAAAGCCAAAACAGTACATAATTATGTCAGTGCTAGTTATTTTTACAAAACAACCATCAAAGGTAATAACAATATCAAGGATGAAAAACCAAATACTGTTTTACCTGCTCAGAAGCTATTTGAAATGAACAACAATATTGATAACATTGTTTTCATATACCGACATATTTTCCTTTTGCATTTTAATGCACGTCATATGCCCGGTGAGATGTTGGTTACCGATAATGTGATTACCACCACTACAGTAGAATTAATGCCGTAAGCTTAGAACTAAGGTGTGTATCATGAAACCTTGCAAGAAACATACACCCTTTGCGGCCACTGACGTGTAGCACCCTCGCGTGTTTGCTGTGGACCAGCGATAAATTACTACTGTATCGTTATGTTCTTTTCTCTTATAAAGTATAGAGAAACGCAACGTTGTGCTAATTAAAAATGAAAATCAATCATGATTTTCATTTTTAATTAGCACAACTTCAACTCTTCAACTGTTCAACTTTATCAAAAGTTGAACAGAAAGTAAATGAGTCAAGGGATGAAAAACAAAATATTGCAGAGACAGTGGAAGTAGAAACAGTTATGAAAGCTGTAAACGAAACAAAAATTTAAAATCATCCTTTAAAGAAAATACTCTGCTCACACTATGTGTCCGATTAGCGAGAAATATCCGTTTATAATCTAGAGAATACCAGTGGGTATTTCTGAAGACTTGTTACTGAAGCTAAATAGATTAATACAGCAGGTGCGGGTTGTTCCAAAGAGATACCGTCGCCTCTGGCACACAGGCAACTGAGGGAACACGGGTGGGTTTTAGTCAGTAAAAGTCTGACACGTCCTCCTGCTCCACCACGAGCGGGAGAAGTTCTTTGATGATTTCCCACCCTCAAAAAAAAAACAAGAGACTCATCGTCAACTCTGACGAAATTGATATTACTAGAATAATTACCATGTAATTCCTTGGCAAATAGGGTTCGTAACCATACGGATTTGATAAAATCAATTCATTCAAATCAGATTACAGGCAGGAAGTAATTAAGTGATGATCTTCAAAATAATCCACAATTTTCCTATTCATATCGGCTAATTGCTCACCAGATTCGCCTATATTGTGTTTTATAATAACGGGAGCAATCAATGGTATAACCTCATAGTTAAGTTTTTCCTTTACATCTGTATTGTATTCATTAACTGTTGTTTAATTATCGTCCACGTATGCGTAGACACAATACTTAGATTCAGAGGTCATTACTATTATATTTATTGCAAAAGCGCACAAAAGGTTGTGTGTTTCTATGAATATTGGTACTATTATTATGGCGTCGTTGGTCCTCACCACCCACGGTACTGTAACAGATACATTTATATCGGTATTCGTTTTCGTAGTAGCAGTAATTGGTCTTGATTTTCATGTTTAGTTATTGCTAGTAAAATTAATCTATTTCTTTACGTTACTAAAATCTAACAGAAATCTAATCTATCTATTTAATTTGAAGTTGTTTAAAGTGTATTAGATTTTAATCACAAAAGTTACGAAACCTACCAACCTAACGTAAATATACGCTTTGCTACTAATACATGATATACATTTCTCTACTTCTCCATTTCAAATATTGCTTTCCTCACGCCCACGCAAGTACCCAAATAATAAACTCTATTATATATTCCGATATTTTCTCGGAAAATTAATTTCGAATTCAATGGTATCAACAAGTTTTAATTTATTAATCACACAACCCTCTTCTAATGTGACACAAAGTATATTTGTTTCATCTTCCTACTTAAAGCACACAAAACAAAATTGATTTCTTAGAATTGGATATTAGAAAAAAGTATTTTAATAAAATGAATAAATTAAGTAGATAAAGATTATCAATGCAGAAATGGCTTGACAGTTACAACTTACATTAATTAATTTATAAGTACTACAATAGCTATTTTTGTAAGGGTAACAATGATAGTAACACAGAACACCGGCTGAACTAAAACGAAAGCAAAGATAATAACACTACAACGCTCGCCACAAAACGAATCGATAGATAAAACATTTGTCAAAATCCATCAATTTACATGCTACGAGGGAACATCCGTCGTCCGTCCGCACTCACTGCTAAAGCACTCACCGTACAGAATGTACAAAATAGTTCGAATAGCATCACTGTCGACCCATTCACACTAAGTAAAACATTAAATTTACCATAAAGCGCGTACAAGACAGCAGATCACACAGATTTGCATAATGACCCTACTATCAGCCCACATGACCCCGTTTTTTGCCTAACTGTGCTGTTAACATTGGTAATCAACGTTTTCCTGTTTCGAGCACTGTGTCTGTTAACTGTCTCATTTTGTCGAATATAACTTTCTCGTGTCAAAATTTTGAACTCGAACCCCCCCCCTACCATCTTTAAAATTTTGCGTCTTCCACCATTTTTGTGATTCTCATATGTTCCATTCATTCTTCGAAAACTTGATCCACAAGAAAATAAACTTCATATTTGGGATTGCGCCAAATAATTTTTGTAATGTTTAAACGTAAAACGCCTACTTTGTTTTGTCGTTATTGTTTAACAAAGGTGGGCCATGAATTATGTATGTCGATATTAGGTATGATATTCCATACCGTCAATGACAGTGTCAAGTTGAAGAGATTTGCGGATTATTTGTATCCTTGTGATCGTTTGATTTTTATTTATCATCAAATTCACTGCTACAAGATAGTTGATCCCTGCTATTTATCTCCTTTATTTTGGTTTTTAATATTAATATTGTATCAATATACCTCTTATATACTTTAGTTTTTTAAGTTTCAAAGTTTTGTGCATTGATAATCTTCACACTTCTTTATATTAAAAAAAAAACGACTTCTACTTATTAATCTTGGTTATATAAGTTCAGCTTTGCATAACGATGTATCATTATTTTATAACGTTCTTGTCACACTCATAGATTAACGAGAGACTACATCGGACCCCAGTAGTCCAATAAAGCTGGTTCCACCACTGATTACGTAATCGTTGTAAACATTATCACTTAACTGTTAGGCACGTAGTAGGAATGTGTGATGTCCGGTCGCTTTGCGTCTGACCTTGCTTTGGAGCTTACATTATTATTAATTTAAATCTATAAAGTTCGTTATTACTTTGTCATTTACATGTGCTTTTTTGTTTGATAACAAGTTTTTTACTTCTCTTAAAAGAGTTTATGTATGATTAAGCTGGGTTTTGACTGGGGATCAAACATAATTTATAATATTACAATAATTTTATTCAAATTTATGCATTATTGAATATTACAATGTACATCGTTATTTATTATACATGAACCCCATTTATCACCAGTCACAAACAATCATGAGGAAACATACATTCAAAACAATCACTTACCGACTATAATGCTTTGAGAACAGTGACAGATAGCACTATCTGTTATGATGAACATCAGCTACCGGATTATGGATAAATCGAATACCAAACGTCTAGATCACATGTGCTAACGATACTAAAGCAAGAGATAAGCAAAGCTATTTATCCATAAGGAGCATTACCTAATACTCTATACGATTACCAAAATACTAATATGTTTACGTAATTATCTTTGCATTTTGTTACGTCACCCTGTTCTATAATATCTGTCATCGGCCTTGTTTCGCTATGGTCACAATCACGACCATGGCTTCATGGCACAAGCGCGATGACGAGAGCTTTTGGCCTTAATAAATCGTCATTTACTACGACTTTATGACAATAGCTATAAGGGACACAATTAAGAATTGATTCATGTTCTGATTTATCACTATCGTTTACTTGGAAATGTGTTTTATTGGAAGTGTTTATGAGTTAAGCTTTGTAATTTTAGTATTAATTTTTGTTTTTGTTTGCCTGCAGGAAGCAGCTGTTGACGTCCGCAGTAGCAGCCAGCCCAAAGGCAACTTTTTTTCTCGCCCCCGCTCCCCGCATCCCCTTCCAAGATTGCTGCCACCATGGGTCGGAAGAAAATACAAATATCCCGGATTACGGACGAACGGAATCGACAGGTTGGTGCCTATTTTTCAAAGAAAACTCCTCTTAATTCTAAATATCCCAATGGTAATAGTCAGTATAACAGTATAACAGTTGCACGCACAGTTACATCGGCTAGTTTTGGTAATATGAATTAAACCAAGGCATAATAAGTATAGGTAATAATATGATTACAAAAACTTTTCGAAATTAGACCGACATTTAGAAAAATGATGGATGGTATTATATTAATTATAACATTGCCAATGGCGATGTTTGAGTTTATGTAACTGTAGCCGAAACCAAAAGTGATACGTGCAATACGAAGTTAGTACATAATATTGGAGGAGAGTGAAATGACCTTACCATGAGGCATGACCTAACAGATGCGGCCTATCAACACTCCCACTGCAAAACATTATCGCGGCGAGGCAACGACCGCTCCCGCTTGTAATTTATTAATTATACGATTACACTGTATATCAACCTTGTCCAGTTTATTATGACCCTACAAAGCACTCCTCATCTGCCCCTCTCTCAAAGCACATTTTTAATTACAAGAGGGCAGAGAAGCTCTTTGAATGTGGTCTAGTAATACCAGTAGCAGACATGGAAAATTAAAATTGCGAAGGTCAATTTGCTTTCGGCGGACCAACTTCCTTTGTTCTTTATGGTAGCCTACTATATTTATAATTATATAGGTTGTTATAAATATGAAAGTACACATGTTTAGATGTTTGAATTTTTGTCACTCAATCACGCAAAAACGGCTCAACTGATTTAGATGAAATTTGGCACACAGTTAGTTTATAACCTGGATAATCATATACTCGTATAATACTTTTATCCCAGTAGTACGTTCCCGTGGCATAATTTCCGACCTCCACAAGGGTGAAACCGCTGGCAAAAACTAATTTTAAATAAAACATGATCATTCTGCAATCAGACGACACATTCTATACCTATAAATAACAGGAAACATTGCAGTATTTACTAAAAGTTAGTTATTCCTAATCCTAAACAAATGAGTTTACTAGAACACCTATCGATTTTTTTAAGTGTATTAAGGAAAATTACAAATTAACCGCAGATGATGTATTTGGTACGAACGTTGGTGCATTATTTAATAGCTTGAAATATTGGAATTTAAAACGTACTGAATGACAAATAACTTTGATGAGTTCCAGTAATAATTATTTGATTTCGTCCGTGACCCAATAAAACGCTATTGTTTTCATTTTATCAATATCGAAATTACAATATGAAGAGTCCGTGTTGTTTAATGATATGTTTTGTGTAGTCAAGCTTCAAACTACCCACTGGTGGTAGTTAAAAACTCTGTAATTACTTTATGTACTTGGTCGTTTGACCCTGGGAAGATATTAGGGATTTCACATTAAATTCATGTACTGTACAAAAATACCTCTCTATAATCGGCGTTACCTTCTCAGAACCACTTACTATTGTTTTATGTTCCTTCATTATCCTTAACTTAGTCATCTGAATGTTTCAGGTGACCTTCAACAAGCGTAAATTTGGTGTGATGAAGAAAGCTTACGAGCTTAGCGTACTATGTGACTGTGAGATCGCCCTCATCATCTTCAGCTCAAACAACAAACTGTACCAATATGCCAGCACTGATATGGACAAGGTTTGTGAAATTTTCTTTTAATTCTTCCAATATATCAAGATTTTCTTCACATTCGTCTTTACCGTCGTATCTATGTTTAGAGATTATGATTCTTTTTATTATACCCTTAAGAGAAAATTCTTCGTAAAGTAGCCTAATAGTATACATACATATATCGCTTTAATTATAAAACCAATTTATTTTAGTTTTCCAAATGCTTACACTTATTCATTTCGGGTGCATCTGATTTCTACATATATGTCATGTTAGAGAATTTATGGATTTACAATTTGTCTCTTTCAATGATGTATCCTAGCTAGATTATCAAAGAATCTAAAGTATTGCTCAAATTATGTAAATCCATTCTTTATTAACATGTCTTAAGGTAGATCTTCGTTATTAATGATTATGTATGTTAATTCTGTTTTACTAGCTTCTTGTTCTATGTAGTTTTTTTATAGCATTGCTCATGACGTTGAAATATGAATACTTAGCATTTTGTTCAATAAATATGGCTTTCTTTTAAAGCCGTGTATTTGTAATTTTAAGTAAGTTATGAGTTTATAGGAAAAATTATATAATTCCAACAGTACTGGAATTAATTTCTTCTAACGTGGTTCGCAGTAATTTATCGTTACACAGCTAACACGCCCCACATATAATACAAAGCTTTTATATTTTAATGAAACTCTTGGTAGTACCAGCTAGACCCAGGTTATTTGCATAAATATTTTTTATCGTTTACTGCGAACATTGACTAAATAAACCGTCTATAAAGATCTTATGGTTGAGCCAAATGATCTGCCACTATTTGTAATTTTGTACTTAACGATGTAAGGTCAAGGTGGCTGGCTACGTTAAACTATACATAATATTTAACAAAGAATATTTTTTAAAACACGTTAACGTAACAACGTTTATTTCTTTACAGGTTCTTTTGAAATACACGGAATACAACGAGCCGCACGAGTCACTGACCAACCGCAACATCATCGAGGTACATTAAGTACGGCGTCATCTGTGTGCCCGTGATCGCAATGCAATGTCCATGCAAAATTGACTTATCCCATTAACCGCGTGCTTTGTACTTACACACAATACCCTAATGCATATATTTGATACTAAAACAATCCCTGATACAAACAAGCAAATGTTGTTTGAACCTCACTAGATTAAATATGTAGATCTCGTACCCAAAGACCTTGTGTAAACGATATCACATAAATATACACAAAATAGACAAACACGAGCATTAAAACAACAGCATGTTTATTTCCTGTTAGAAAAAAGGATGAAGTACAAAACACCAGACCCCCGTTTTATACTAACAGTTTATGACTAGATACCCCAAATATTTATGTTATTTTTTCCTGTACCAGCATGGGTTTTGTAAATATATTTTGTGTTTATTTGAATTAACCGCGCCTACCTGACTCCGATGTTTTGATACAAGGGCCAAGTCAGTGTTGCATCATTGCGTTCGACACCACACATATGTACGCTAAAAAAATTTGACACGTACAATTTTACCTAGACACTGTAGTTTTATTGAGAGCACTGTTTTATTTTGAACCCTCCAGTACATACTGACGTGATACAAACGAAACAGTAGCAATTACGTTTAACGCGATTGAAACTGATAACGCTAATGGTGTGTATAGAGGGTGTAATCTAATAATTTAACTGGATTTTAATGCATGCCAGATTAATACAGTACGAGTAGAGTATTTATAAGTTTGGCTCGTCAAGCCACCTGAGCTGTGTTCGCTGACACTTACAGGCACTAACGAAGAAAGAGCATAAGAACGGAGTGATGTCCCCGGACAGCCCTGAGGCTGAGCCCGAGTACAATCTGACACCAAGGACCGAGGCAAAGTATTCCAAGATTGATGAGGAATTCCAAATGATGATGCAGAGGAACCAGTTGAACGGGAGCCGAGTGGGAGTGGGCGTGGCAGGAAGCAACTACAACCTGCCCGTCAGCGTGCCGGTTGGCAACTACGATCAATCACTACTGCAAGCTAGTCCACAGATGCATGCTTCTATCAGTCCACGGCCATCGTCTTCGGAAACCGATTCAGGTAAATCAATATAATATCTATTTTTTATCTACCTACACTGTTTCTCTCTGATGTTGCACACCGTAATTAGCATTAGTTATTTCAAATCAGTCGAAACTATCTATATGCATTTTATCAATCTAAAAATATTCTACTACCAACCGAACCATATTTACTAAATCTTCTCTCTATTCTTTTTATTCCAGTATACCCAAGCGGCGGAATGCTAGAGATGTCAAACGGCTACCCAGGTTCAGGATCTCCACTAGACGCCGGATGCACGCCGTCGCCGTCGCCCGGGCCGGCTCCGTCGCCGCACCGGCATGGACACAAGTCGCACGGGCACGCACCGCCACCGCATCACTCGCCGCGGCACAATAACTTGCGCGTTGTCATACCCAGCTCTATGCCACCACCGCAAGACGACATCTCTTATGCTGGAGAGGTGATTGTGAGGAACTTTTTTTATTTTATGTTTGTCCTATCCTCTATCCTAATGCCCTGAAAGCGTCTCCTTACTAACAGTCCGAAAAATAAGCGTCTTCTCTCATCGGTCTTTCTTTCAATCAGTCTAAGGGATCTAATCTCTAAGAGATCGCGTTGTGCGATAAGACCACCTATTGTACACATGTTTTTCCTTTTTACTTGCAACAAAGTCTGACCAAGGGGTATCGTATTACCCAGTAACTGGGTTGTGGAGCTCAGTAATACAGTCGTTCTATGTAAAATACTGGTACTCAGTTGCATCCGGTTAGACTGGAAGCCGACCCCGACATACATCGTTGGGAAAGGGCTAGGCAGATGATGATGTTTTGCAATAAAGTGTTTAATAAATAAATAATATTAGGGTTTGCTAGCCTTTAAGGTTTCAGGTAAACTTCTTATTAGAAACACAGCAGATACATAACTATTATGTACCATTCAGAAGTTTAAACCTTTGTTTAAATGAGTTCAAATTTTTTATATCTCTTGTTTTTACTGTTTAATGTTTTATTTTTCTTCTGTTAATTTATTCTATCTTAAAATTGAAATTCGCCCATAGATAACGTATCATCACTTTTGAATACAATATCTTTGGGCGAATTACACCAACGAAACTGAAGGCGAGATCAGCAGATCTAAAGCTCAGAAATATTAATACTGGTGGTGCCGGTCACGTCGAGTTTTGTTGGCGAAATTTACCCTTAGTTTCTAAATATTCACTGGAGTGACCCTTTTCCTTTCTTCTTTCAGACACCTCTCGGCTACTCAGGACTCGGCAACTTCGGACCACAAGACTTCAGCATCAACTCGGACATGGGCATCGGACTGACGTGGGGGGCGCACCAGCTGCAGACGCTACAGCACAACAGGTACATGTCAGTGATCACTTTTATACCACTCTTTATATGTGTCGCTTATGGCCCTTTTGATACAAACATGCTCTGGGCTAGCGTTGGGTCCGAGGTGGTGAATGTATGGTAAAGCTGATGGAATATCACGGCCTTACCTATACATTTAATCACCGTGAGCTCGGCGTTAGCTATCCGGCCTGTCCGTGTTTATTGGGGCTAAAAAAAATTCTTCATGAACACTGTCCTAATTTAAAAATATTATAAACAATTTCTTATCGTTAAGGGAGGTTTCGCTTTCATACTCAGAATTGAAATCTTAGAAAACATCAATAGTTGGAAGATATAAAGGGCTCGGTTGATGACGATACGCTTGGTTGTTGTCCTCTAATTTAAGCTTTTAGTGACTAACAAATGAAGCCTTTCATAAACAAATGAATTCTGAACATTATAATAGATTAACAACATTGTTTCTGAATAGTTTCGTAAATAAACTAACAAAAAACTAAAAAAGAGTTCCGCCGCGACAGTGTAATCACTGCCGTGACCAGGATTCGAACCTGGGTTACTACGGCCACAACGTAGGGTCCTAACCACTAGACGATCACGGCTGTCGGAACCACTAGTAGCACTGTCGAAAATAACAATGTCTTTATAACAGTTACATAACATTTCGTGAACATTCACGGTTGCGTGCGCCAGAGTGCGCAAATGAGCGTAAAAATGGCAAATTACCTCATTAATGTTCAGTATAAAAAGTATTAATAAATTTATCATCACGCCTGTCTATGTTTAAAGGAGCTCTATACAGTAGTTGTACCTATTGTGTATAACTCATTTTATTTAATCTACATTGCCTAGATGAAAAAAAACTTGCCACATTACCGAAGTAATTTAGATGAAAAAAATTACAACTAAACGAATTTGAATTGCTGGTTGCCATGTGAAGGCATTTGAACCAAAGAGAGAAACCAAAAACACATTAAGAGACACGTGTACGAAGAAAAAACGAAATAACACAAATGTTAATGTACCTACACGTTCCAGTAGCGTTGGAACTAATGAAAAACTTACTACTATAAAGATTGATATTTCATTTTTTTTTTAAATTGATTGAGTAAGCATTGGTTCATTGATTGTAAAATAACGTAAAAACATATAATTAAATTAATTTGAAAATAATAACAATGGTATAACACAAGTGATGCAAATTCATTGTTACACATTTCCAGATAAATTTATAATCTAGAATATAAACAGTACTTATAGAGCAGTTCCTCCTCAGAAATATATTTAATTATATAAAATTATGAGAAGGTAATTTAAGAAGTAAAGATACAGAACAGCTTGAAATCAGTGAAGTTTCTAAAAGACTGGAAGGTTAGCAAAAAAATACAAGGACATTTTCCCAAGGACACAACGCGAGATAAAATCTGGCATCAGATTGTCTTCCGGTAGGCGTAGCATGTCAAATGAATGGCCGTCACGCATGAACAGATTCAGATTGGATTCGTATTAAACCAGCGAAAAAAGGAAGAAAAAACACAAATTAATTTGTAAGAGTTTTTGTGCCAAGCAAGTGAATTGTTGAATCTGATAAGAAATTCGATAAGAGACGCTTAAAATGTTATTTTGAAGTATTTAGATGGAGATACAAATTAAGATAATTTTCAAAATGGGGACAAAGAAACGACGTAAAGGTACAAAATATTCAACTGAATGCCCGCGCTATAATGATAATAAAAGTATACTTATGAGCACCTAGTTAAAAACTAGCCCAAACAACAAAAACCACGAGAACCCATGACTAAAGTTTCCTATTATTTAGTTGCCATTTTTGGCATCCATCCATATTTTACAAGAAAACCACAAAACCATTTTTATAAACATCGACAGTTATATTTTCAGCCTTAGCTAATGAATCTTTAACTTCTATGCAATACCAATCAGAAATAAAAAAACAAAAGATGATAAAGCATCCTCCATGACAGTGTAATCACTGCCGTGACCAGGATTCGAACCTGGGTTACTACGGCCACAACGTAGGGTCCTAACCACTAGACGATCACGGCTATCGGAGGCTGTATCTGTATCAATAAAATTAATGGTCGCTTTACATTGTGAAAGTCGTTGACCAGTTTTCTTTGCAACTGCTCGACTTTGATGCCCTTGCTCTTGATATTAAGATCATTGAGAAGTTCTTGTAAATCATAAAAGATGGCGTGCTTTTAAATGGAAGAAAATATAAACTGTAGTTTGTAGATAGTGGCGCTTTTGTCATTTCTAGATGTCATTAATAAAGCGATCCCTCCAATATCTTTTACTTCATAAATATCTATACATCTATACATCGCGGACTCTCCCGCGTGAATGTCTGAAATTAACCCACGAGAACGTACTTCCTAGACAAAAAATTACCTATGCGTATGTACACTTATAACATCAGCTTTTTGCCAATCCCGTGAAAATCGGTCCAGCTGTTTCGGAGATTACCGTCACAAATAGACATCCAAAAAAGAAACCAGATTTTTCTTATATATGCATTTAGTAAAAAGCTGTCATTTTTCTATTTAAAATTGATACTATAATTTTGATTTATTTGCATAGATATAATTATTAGATTATTTAAAATACCCTTTTGCCTATCACCAATATACTATTGAATCCTAAACAATGTCAAATAAATAATAGATCAATTACATACTGAAGATAATGACTAGACTTTAAGAATCAACAGATTGATGGCTTCCTCTATCAATAAACAAGAAAGGCTAAAGAAAGAGGAAACGGTGCCAGCTTCAAATGTAACTAGTTAATCATCTTACAGATAAATGAAAGTATGTGAAATATTATTATTATTGGATGTTTATATATTACAGAAACTTTACGAGTATTAACTGTCAATTATTTGCATTTAAGGTGAATCTAGTCCACATTTTTTCCATACAAACTTCGGGAGTGTATTACTCCACTGTTCGACAATTTAAATAAAAAATTAAACATGGTATGGATTTTTCTCATTATTATTATTGTCTGTACGGAAACAGAATACTAAAATAGAAAGCCTTTGAAAAGTTAGGAGCCAACAAAGATCCGTTTTTCTTGCTAATTAAACCTAACTTTGGGCGTGTTTAAGTAATAAAAGAAGTGTAAAATCTGAAAAATCAATTCGGTACCGATTGATTTATGCAGTGGTTTTTCATAAAACCCGACCTTCGGAAGGTCTTTTCTTAATTTTTACGCGCCTGTTGTACTATAAACGATCCTGCATCTCACTCAACAATGTTGTGTGTCTAGATTAGCTTCTATCTGCTTATCACTGATACTACCTCTGTCGGACACGATGCCTGGTGCGACAGCGTGCTGTGAGCCAGGCCTATCATTGAGTTCAAGCCCGCGACTAGGTTCCCCTTAAATGAGGTGTCAATTTTCCAATTATCAGTGTCAACATTCATTGCAATTTAAAATGAAATTGTAATCACAAGCATGGATAATAAACATTAGCATGATAGCCATCTAAAGATTCTGGATAAAACGAAACGAATTTAGATTTCCTAGAAAAAATTTAACCAGCTTCAAAAAGGAGGTCATCAATTCAACATGTTTATGTTTTTTTTACTCCAAAAATTTGCTCCGCCGCGACAGTGCCGCGTGCTAATCACTGCCGTGACCAGGATTCGAACCTGGGTTACTACGGCCACAACGTAGGGTCCTAACCACTAGACGATCACGGCTACCGGAGCTGGTGACAGAATTAGTGAAAAAAGTTACCACTGTGCGAATACAGTTGTTACGAAAGTAACAAAATATTATTTCCTTTCACTACTGCTCCAATTAATGCCCTTGTTTTTTGAATACCAAGAAATTCTTGTACACCTGCAAAGATGGCGTGGTTTGATCATCAATAAACCAACCAATTTATTATTGCATGATTTATATACATATTTTATGTATGTTGAGGCATAACTCCGTCATATTTATGCACAGCAAAATTCTTTTTTTGTACGAAAGGGGTTTATTCCGAAATGTTCCCATTTAAATTTCATATAATCCTGATGATGCGTTTCGGAGAGAGATAACGGAACTCTTCAAAAAATTACAGCAAATCAACCGCGATTGCAGCTTTCGCATAAATATGCATTGTTCTGACCCCAAGGATGATGAAATTTCGAATTGGTGTGGGATATGTACTATAACTAAAAAATGAAAAATAAAAACATTTTCCAAAAAAAAAACAATCGACTTGCGGAAAAACACTACAAAGTGAAAAATTACTTTAATTTCGGAAAGGGGTGACAAAAAACTTAAAATGCATATCCATAACCGCTTTCCGAAATTAAAGTAATTTTTCACTTTGTTGTTTTTCCGGAAGTCGGTTGTTTTCTTTTTTGGTAAAAGTTTATAATTAACTGTTTAGATAAATTCTGGCAACTTAAGAATGAGCACGCGTACGACTTTTAAACATGCGATAGTATGTCGTAGTGCATGCTTGCCCTTAACCTATGATTTTTATGACCAGGATTCGAACCTGGGTTACTACGGCCACAACGTAGGGTCCTAACCACTAGACGATCACGGCTACCGGAGCTGGTAACCGTTGCACCAAAACCAGCAGCTGTATCGTACACCCACTTAGCAACAGTACCAGTATCGATAAACTACCCTGACCCCCGCACTTGTACAGAAACTGGGCTACAGAGGGGGCTGCCTACTGTTAAACGAAGTACTACTTTCTCTTGGTCTCTACTCATGACTGCGCCAATCGAGCACAGATAATTACAACATAAATTAACTTTATATCGGTTGCTACGGGGTCTTTAAGTTCTTTCCATGTTTCTAATTAACTGATATGAATTAAATATAATGCTAATTCTTGCTTATCAGGTTAACTTACTGCCGTTATGACAAGTACCAGTATGCTGGCGCTTGATGAAGTGCTGCATTTTTCATTTGTGCTATGCGTTGGTTCAATGTGAGGGCTGGAAAAAATGTTGTGTATACTATCTGCAATTATTATGCATAGTTTTTTGCAATGGTTATATGCTAAAATCTATGAAAAGCAGGAAACATGTTTTTTATTGCCCTGTATAAAATTCTTTTGGACTGAATGCCTCAATTGAAACGGAGGAATTCTTTGAGCCCCCTTTACTTCAAAAAGTCAATTTAATATCAATATGTTTGTCCAACTTATGATCTTCCCTTTTCTGTCTTGTTCAATCTTTCACGATAACTAATCTTTTCAATCATTCAACAGTAGCAGCTTGCCAGTACTGGGCGGCGGCGGGACGCCCCCCCCGGCGGCGTCGCCCAGTAACGTGAAGATCAAAGCCGAGCCTGTGTCCCCCCCGCGCGCACCCGACCACATGCACCGCGCGCCGCCGCCTGCTCCTGCGCCACAGCCCGCGCATCTCTCTGGAGTCATTGATGGTGTGTAATTGATTTACTGTAGTTTTGCTAACAGCTTGTGTTTGAATTAATTAGTCTGTGACAATCCACTGTCGGCTGAGGCCTGTTTAAAGATTCACGCAAGGCATTATTCTCTGGGTACAGTTGTATTTTTTTAAACCTTTGACCTGCAACGTGAATTCGGTGGAACCACAGACTCCGTGGTTGGAACATACTTAATCAAAATGGGTCATACTCCAGTAAAGTTTTTGCCTGCAGTGGATTTAAAATTTGTACATAAAGAGTATAAAGTGTGTAACATAGCAAAAATAATTAAGAATTTTATTGCTTAATCGCATGAGATATTTTGTATTAGTATATGATTCAGTTACTAAAGTGTATTTGAAACCTATTAACCAATACTAACCTTACCAATTACAGTGTATCGGCACGTTGCAGGTTCAGTATCCTCAAGCAACATGGGCTCCCCAGCTGGCCAGGACATGCGGCACTCCAGTGCAGGCCCTCTGGACTATGAACAGCCGCACTCAAAGCGGCCGCGAATCGAGGGTTGGGCCACATAGCTAGGCTATGAGGCCTTCGGATCATACCCGAGGCCGCTGCACCCGCACTGCTAAGCCCCGTGCGGCCCCGAGGCCACGCACGCACGCCAAGCGGCTCCTTCTCTCTATCGAGCTTCGGTGACCGTCCTCCAACCCGACATGCTCTATCTGGACTGAACAGACTACCCCCGCGGCACAGTGCTAATCTTATCACTCCAAAAGTCTGATAAGGAAAGGTGCATCCAAATTAAACGGTGCTTAAATTTTTGATGGCACGGTCGACTAACTTTCTCCTGTGAGAAGCAAACCCGACTCTCTGGGCAAAACTAGTTTGTTACATATTCGTAGATCTCTAATGAGATCCTATATAATTGAATGTTCAACTTTACACTACCCTCTATTAATACGTAATTAATTATTGTAATGCACACGAGTACACTAAAGATTAAGGTTAAATGTTAAAATTAAGTACAATAGCAAACCTTCAGAACAATTTTGAACATTAAGTATATATAGATAGATATTGAATTCCCCTGTAAATAGACGACGCTGTATGTGCAATCCGTGCCATTGTCTGTTTAGCTTAAAGTTAGTCAATTTAAAGATTAGTGACTGCAACATGTACTAATAGTGCACGTTGCAGTTTGTGCGTTCAAGAAGCGGCTAGACGGAGTTGTGTAGTGCATATAGACACGGACCACAACATGTGAAGTGCGAGGAAGACTATATTATAAAAAAACGACTGTTGACTTTTGTGTTAGTGTTTTAAAAAGTTTTTTGTGCCATTTTAAAAATTATTATAATAGTGTGACATCCGAACTTGAATCTGTAAATTAGTAGTCGTAGTGTCATCACAGAAGATAATAAAATTATATGTATTGTAAAATCTACTTTAACTATTGACATATTTATACATGAGAATCATAATGATATTTACATAATATGTATACACGTCCCGTTAGGAACGAATGTTATGTAAGTAAGTAGGTAATGTTAGCTAGAGATGAGTATATAAAGGTACCACACGAAGCTTTAAAATTTCTTATGATAACACGTGCACTCTAAGCAGATTTTGTAAGTAAACACAGTTTATATCGTAAAATTTAGAATTCATGACTTGAAATTTCAACACTTGAGTACATAGTTGAGTTTGACGACAGAATGAACTAAAGTCAAAAGTATGTATATTGCATCGTTTTCTGGATTTTACTTACAGCTATTACCAAAATAATGGCATTGCATATTGTTCAATATTAAGAAAAAGATCAATGCAGATATAATTTCACTCTGACTTACCTATAGATATCTGTCTATGCTTCGATCATACCTTATAATACTATAAATCCCGTTCATAATATTGTATGTATGTATGGTCGTATCTCGTTGCAGACCAAAATATTATCGAGTCAATTTTGAATATCATATTTATGTAATTACTTGTTAAGTATGTGTAGGTTTATTTAGTGGCTATAATGGGTTACAAAAATGAATGGAACAACTTTGTTGATAGTACATTTACTTTTAATTTTGTTAATGTGATCTGAAGTATGTTTTATTTCTACTTAAATAAAGTTAATACTAGTAGCTATTGTAACAGTACAATATACCTACGAGTCAGCTTTAAGCACATACAAAATTATATTTTACATTAAAATATTTACACTATTATATGCACTATATCACGATCCGCCCTATTTTTAGATGATATTGTCTGAAAGAAACTATACATTGTGTCGTCCATATTCCATAACGTCCTTCATCTCCCTGCTTTCCTTAGATGTTGCTTTCCTTACAGTTCCTGTATGTAGCACGTATCCTAACATCACTGTTCTATGCGTTACGGCCTGCATGAGGCCCAAAGAACCACTTCCCGTTTCTCCCCTCCCATATCGTCTCACTGTAGTTGCCTTACTCACAGTGCCTAAATGTACCATTTTGTACCAAAATTTGTATGTTATAGCATTTTTGCTTTAATATTCACATCCTGGTAATCTTAAGTCATTTGATGATGTTAATTGTTCTGGTCGTAGCACGCAAGTAAATGTTTGAATACAGTCAGAGACAGAAGTAAGAAGAGTAATAAATATTAGATAAATGTTGGATGTCCTGATAAATATAAATGATTCCTGCTTTTTAGAGTGTGACATCTGACCCCGCAGTTTTAATTCTTTTTATCTTTGCACCCGACTGTGCGCGCATACTACGGTCAGAACGATACCTATAATATATTTCTGTACCACGTTTGTCAGTCAAACTGTATAAATGTGATTATAACTGTAAAAATATAATTAAGTGTAATGAACAACTTTGCATAATATAATATCATTAGTGTAAACCTTCAAATCACAGTAACAAAATGTTAAATGTACATTTGTTAAATTTGTACAGGGAGTTATCCATTTTTGAAGTTCAAAAGTCTGAACGCATAAGAATATTTAAAAAAATAAAATGTATTTTCGCATTGTAAAATAAGTACACGGTTAGGTTTAACGAATTAATATTTTATTACCGGAACATAATTGATGTTGTCCCGTTTATAGGGAATATTATAAAGATCATGTAAGTACACCTTGGATGTTAGACTAAATTGTTAATGTGATATAATTACCTACACTGTTACAGCCCTGGGCCCGCGCATTGTTACCCCTTAGAGTCGTCACACACATTTGTATTGGTCGTTTGTACAAGGGTGATCCTTGTTGCTTGTTGGTGCGTGGCGATCTTTGTAAATTTCTCCTCTGGGCCCCGTAGTTTGAGATTTTACAATTGCGTTATCTGCTGTTTTCGGTCGTTCGTTCCTAAAAGTTCCTTTCTCTGGAAGCGTCGATGTGTTTTGTATTAAAATTTGCTCAATATGTTCGGCGATGATGCGAAATCCTTGTTTCTCGTTAGAGTTCATTTCTACTTGTCCGTTGTAGAATGGTATGATATATTTAAGTGTTGCATTGTACAATATCGAACACTTTAACTGCTACCTATATATCGATCACAGTACAGTCGCACTGGTATGAGGTCATAGCCAAATCAATGAACACAATTTTGCACAAAAACACATTGTTATCGGATGAAAATGTTTACAATAAGTAAAGTTTCCTTTGTACTCTGGTAGAGAGATAAATTAACGGACGTTATGTATTTATTATCGCTTGCACAGACTATTGTATCGACTATATTGTATAATATTACGACACTTAAGCTGGTATTGGGAGCATGATTTCCGAGGTTGTGAGCTTTGCTATCGGGAATGAGTTTCAAGTTTAATTAATTAATAAATATAATTATTAATTTGGACGCACAACCGTGTTGTGTGTTATTGTAAAAAGCGTTTGTTTGTTCTTTATATGTACCTACTTTCGTAATATATGTGTTTACCTGTATTTTATCTCGCTGTGTGACAATAGCAAAGGGCTTGTTCAGTTAACTTATAATCTAGTTCATTGCATTTAAAAAGATACGTAGTCATAAGATAACAGAAAATTTGCTGAACTTCTTCACAGTAGATGTCAATGTGACAACGCTCCCCGTCTCGTTGCTATTGCACTACAGATATCGTGAACAATCCAAATAGAATATAGGAATAAAATACATATCCTTATTGAATACTCAAATCGATTTCACATTAGTTTCTCTTGCAACAACAGTCGTGCAATACATATATAACAAAATGCTTAGGTAGTTTTAGGTATATTTTCGTTTGAATTTTACAAAGAATGCAAAATCTGTTGTACTTTATTGATATTTTTATTCGCCGACGGTTTTCCGGAGGTGCGTCTCGGGAATATTAAGTCATAATTGTGTAATTATTTTTTAAGATAAGGCCGGGCCAAATATTGCATTAATGTAGGTCATACGGCGCTGTATCTCTGTGTAGAGGCAGCAATTTCTGCCCTGTGTATTATAATTGTATGATGAATGGACCATCTCAGTGGCTGAATGAAATATTAATGTTTATCGACAGTGTTAGAAAATTGTTATAAATTATTTTGATGACTGTTCGAAAGATAATAAAGAGTTGGATGTCAGGTTTCGTTATTTATTTTGTAGCTACACCTTATCCATATACTTAATTTACTAACAACACTATACATAAGTATTATCACGAAAATACTAAATAGTAATAATCACTACATAGTATAAAACAAAGTCGCTTTCTCAAGTAAGCATACATAGGGATATAGGGACAGCCCTATATCCCTATGTATGCTTAAATCTTTAAAACTCCGCAATGGATTTTGATGCGGGTTTTTTTAATAGATAGAGTGATTCAAGAGGAAGATTTATATGTATAATACACCGACCACGCGGGCGAAGCCGCTGGAGGAGGAGGAAATAAAACGAACAAGTGTCAACCCTGAAGATTTCGTGAGCGTAATTTACACAGGTCGATAAAAAGTGCCGGTGACTAGTTCATTTTGCATCAAAATGTCGACCTACATGCGGCGGGAGATCGTGGTCGACGAGGTCTTTGAACGTTTGCCGAAAATATGTATATTTAGAATATTTATCTGTTTGTCTGAATGTATGTCCCAGCGTCACACAAAAACTACAGATTTGGTTCTGCGGTCTGTGAAGTCGCTGGTCAGGCAGGCTACAGCTATAGGGATAATAATAATGCCTAAGTACAGGCTATATTATTATATTATCACGCTATTTCGGTACCTATTTCTATAGTTTACCACAAATTGTAAAAATACGAGCCAAAAGGTTAAAATCTTATATATAGTAACATACTTAACCTTTTAAATGATTCTCAGCACGCTATACTATTAAGGACATGCATACAGGGTGGATTTTTGAGATTTGGCAATAAGGGGATCCCCTCCTTATTTCCAAATCTCAAAAATCCACCCTAACTATTTCTATCTATAATTCAACAAACATTATGAAATATATACAATATAATACAGAACATAGAAAATCAAATATAAATGTGAAAATACGATGACATAAATAATAACATAATTTAATAATAATGAAAATAATTAGTTACCTATTATTCTTATGCAATACATAAAATTAAAATAACAAATAAACTATACCTATATACATACACAAACCTCATAATATATATAGATAATTTCGTCTAATCATTTTATAATAATAATGAATTGAATTGCTTGAATTTGTACGTAGCCCTCTTCCTCTCTCCTATTTTTGCTGTGCCCGACAGGGTCCATATTGATCTCACTATTAATAACATCTATTTAATACATATGAAATGCAATAAAGAATTGAGTATTGAGTACTTCTCTCGTGACCCACGTGCCTACTGCCTCTGCCGCTTTTATATGTCAGTAATGTAATAATTTCGTGACAATTTTAACGCTATTTCGATCAAGATTTACAAAAACAAAACTAGAGAGAAAATGCGTTTATGGGCAAAGAAGCAAAGAAAAAACACAAAAAGTAACAAGTTCTAAAGGATATAATTATATAAGTATATATTTCATACTTTTCTTATTTATCGTGTTTTATAGGATCGCCAAAGGCAGCATGAGAAACTGCGCTTCCATTTTCATCTAAAGACTCCATATCATGAGAAAAAAATCGACGTCTCTTCGAATCTTTCTCGAATATCTCCCGAACTTCTCTGTCCAGATCTAACGAGCTTGACCGTCTAGAATCAAATCTACCAACATTGAAAGTGTTGTGTACATCAATATTATCTTCAGTAACATCTATCACTTGACCATTTAAAGTATACGTTGACGCAGCAGTAGACGGTCTACTATCAAAGTTCAGTCTACTCTCAGTGTCTTCTATTACCTTTATCTCACTATCAACATCAGTTTTTGGTGTAGGAATTAAGTGCTCTCTGGAGTTGACACTGATTGGCGTATCAACTTTTCTTGTAAATCTGCATCTTCTTGTGAAGCCTCCCATCCATTCTGAGACTAATGCTGTTCCAGCTATGATGAAACCAGCTGCTAAGAGCAGGAACATGCCTTGTGTATCTTCTAGAGTGAGACCTTTTTCTTCCGCTGATGGTATTTTTATTGTGCCACTGCCAGCCTGAAATTTTTATTAACAACAATGTGTATTTGTAAATTGATATTTATTATGATATGCGCTACAGAAGCGGAAAAACCCTATCAACACTCGGAACGCATTTTTATAATTTACAAGGATGCGAAGAGCCCTGTAAGATTTTACAATGTGATCTACCCACAGACTGCATGTGTAAAATGAGGCGCAATATAGTAATATAACCTCTTCTTTAAAATTAACGGTATATACATATGTTTTGTACCCAATTTGACATGGGTACGTCAACCATGGCATCTTTAATTTCCATCCAGCAACTTTACCCATGAGTAAATAAAGTATCACACCACACCCACAGCCACCGGCACCGGCGCCGTAACCACAGTTGATCGTTATTTATTAACCGACTTCAAAAAAAGGAGGAGGTTCTCAATTCGACTGTATGTTTTTTTTTACCGATTTTGATGATTCTTTTTTTATATGAAAGCTCGTGCTTCCCGTGTGGTCCCATTTCATATAGATCTGATGATGCGTTTCGGAGACAGACAACGGAACTCTTCAAAAAATAACAGCAAATCAACCGCGATTGCTGCTATCGCATAAATATGCATTGTTTGGACCCCAAGGATGATGAAATTTCGAATTAGTGGAGTAGGTACTATAGCTAAAAAGTGAAAAATAAAAACTTTTTCCTAAAAAAACAACTGACTTCCGAAAAAAGAATATAAAGTGAAAAATAACTTTAATTTCGGAAGGCGGTGACAAAAAATTTAAATACATATCCAAAGTCACCGCCTTCCGAAATTAAAGTTATTTTTCACTTTATAGTGTTTTTTCGGAAGTCGGTCGTTTTTTAATAGAACCTATTATGCCTAAGTAATTACTATTTCGGTACATAAGTTAAGGTTTACTCCATCATATTATATGCTTGTTTATTTAATTAGTTATACTTACGGCGAGTAACTTTCCAGTGAGACTTCGTTGCATTTCAAAGTGCACTTCGTCAGTAATCTTATCAATAAGTCCGCTTTGGATCATCCTACCTATATCAAGGTTCATTTTCGCTGAGTACACCGAATTGTTGGGAAATGCCATCGTTATTCCGAATGGAACGAAGCATTCGTTGGAAATGTGAAGGACTGCCCGCTTTGATCTGAAAACTTTATCGATTAGATTTAGGCACTATATTTTGTTTGCTCTTACGTCATAGTTAAGTTATACGTAACCATAAGTATACAACGCATACAGGGTGTAAGAAAACGCTTCCGAAAACGAAGACGGTGATAGGGCTAGTGATTCTCGATACAGTACCATCAAAAAATCTAGATTTAAGAAAACATGTTTTTTGGCATTTTTGTACACTATGCTGTGAGAAAAGTTAAATGAACCATTATTTGAGATTAAACACATTTAACGACCTCAAGTCAAGGCGGCGACTTTAGGTTTAGGCATCCTTTATAAAACGCCGCCAAAATAAAATACGTAGAAACATTACAGCACCGTCAAACGTTGTAAATTGATGCAAAATAACCAATTTAATGCGAAAGGTTATTGGTATCTGTTTGCATTTAGGTTGTATCTAACCTACGTTCTGGCTTCGGAAGCGTTCCCCCTACGCCCTGTATAACATCACACCTGTATTTCCCGAAAGGGTAGTCTGAAGTGCACCGATAGTAAACCCACATTTCGCCAGTTATGTTTAACTCCTATGTAATGGGAGCGAGCCAATTACCATCAACCAGGCACAAATCCAGACTCCGAACTGCTACTAAGAAATTCCAGACGGAAAAAGACAATAAAACTTTGTCTATCCTGGGAATCGAACCCAGGACCTTATGCTGAGCAGTAGCGTTTTCGACCACTAGACGAATGAGGCAATAAGAATAAATAGAAATGAAAACGGTAGAGCTAAAAGAGTTATTTTAAAAACGAGATCATTTTAATTGATGTACAAACTACATTATGTATCAGAATCTTACTTAGTCGCGGTAAAATTAGCTTGCACAATATATTCAAGTTCGGCTTTAGATCCCAAAAATGCATAAGGCCAGAAGAAAGCCTTGGTTGTATTTCTTATTCCGGCTGCCAGATCTGGTACCAATTCAAGTTTTTTCAACAATTTGGCGGTATCAGGATCAGATGAATTCAAGAACCATTTTTCCCAACCACCTCTATCTGCATAAAACCAAATAAAAAGCTTATTAAAACTACTAGTAACGTTCAGTAATAAATCCAGAAAAATAAATATATAACAAGGTTTTTTTTTTACCTAAAGTTCCAACTCTGTAGAATCCCGCCAGTAGCTGTTTTATCGTATCCACAGTTTCAGGAAACACTGGCAATGTTACAAATGCTATAATAGAACCAGTGTAGCAACTCGTAATTATTATTGTGAAAATCCAATACCAACCTGAACAAAAAGACATTATAGAAGAGATCAAGTACTCAATTTGAATGTGATTATCATCGCAATAAAAACAAAACTCACCAATTAACAACCGCGTTGTAATCTTACTCGTCTTGCTCCAAGAATTTTTACCGACAAACGTAAAGCAATTTGTAAAAGTTCCGAAGACGTACCAGAACATATTTTCAATTTCCCCACTGTTATGCAACAGATGTCTTAGAGTATGTTTGTCGGAGAAAGCTAATGGAAACATTCCAAAAAGATAGGTGAACGTTAAAGCAACCCAAACGTGCCAGTGGAAAGGACCAAGTATTGCTCGATAGCTGAAAAAATTATATTTATTGGTTAAAACTCAACTTCGATATATATTAGTGCGGCAAAATTGCAGTAAGTTACGTCAGAATAAGTTACCGGGGTAAAGCCGTCGACATTAGTGTTATAAAAATCGCACAGTCTTGAGAATGCGGCAATGACACATCCATATCCCTTGCTCTATCACTGGTCAGGTACATTCCCGCTATTCCTATATCTGCTCGTCCCATTGTTACTTCTTTAGCTACTGAATCTCCAGGCCTAGCAAATAATTAATTTTCATTAGCTATATCAAATTTTAATTACAACGGATCATTAGAATTGCTGTCATTCTTTTACCCCAAATTAGGCTCCTGAGGTTCTATGATTTCTATAGAAAAGTTGTTTCTTTCAGCCAACAATTTTATTAGCCGTAGTTCAACGCCATCCCAAATAACTCGAGGATTTCCGCCATCAAGATCTGCTTTTATCCTAAACAACAAAAATATACACCCATAAATTCATGCCTTCTTCCAATGAGGGTAGGAAGAAACTACAGAACGGCACCAGCTACGATCCTTAAATAGGTACTCCTTTTACCTCGATTACGTTCATAGGTCTGGTCATACACGCACGCCGGGTATTACGCGCGTGACCTTTCTTAAGAACATTAGAAATATAAAATAAAAATAAATCAGATTGAGTTTCAGACATTGTTCTTTTATCATTACCTTCGGAATACGTAAGGAGGCTGATTAGCAGCAGCAACAACAAATCTATGCCCAGCGTAACCTTCAGTCATTTTAGGAGGAAAGAGGTTAACATTTCTTGAAAATTTTCCATGTGTCCAAGAATTTAACACGACTGGCTGACTAGCACCCAATCCATCAGTATACAGTTTATGCGTATACAAAATGTATGGTGATTCCTAAATAGACAGTTAAATATTGTAATTCAAATGTTCACCTTAAAAAGTTTTAAATCTTTGTTGCAAATCTTTACTTACCAAAGTCGCATCATCTCCTTCTTTGAAGCTCTGTCCAATTACAAGTAAATTAACAAACATTCTTGAATTGACACTCGCTAGAAATTCTTGCACAGCCCATTGAGAGGACCTTGCAATTATTATAATCTTGTTCTCAGGTTGCTTACCCAATATTTTTGCACTGATCTTTATGTCCGACAAGAAGAGAATAAAATGTTGGCAGTCAGAGTTAGCGTGTAAAAGTTTAGGCTGAACTAATTCACCGCTATCATTGATATATCCATGAACAAAAGTCATTGGAAATCCTTTTAGAAGATTTTGTACCAGGTAGCTTTCCTTGGATTTGACTTGACTGTCGTAAAGTATTACCGGTGTACAATCTTTTAAATAAGTCAATGATATGTTATGTAGTAAATTCGCAAGCGATGTTGTCTGGTCAAATGATAAAGTTTCGTTTAAAAAACGCTCACTCCATAGTTCCTCTCTGGTTTTTGGATGCCCGTGAAACACTGGATCTAACGCTCTTTTATGAATTTCTCCACCGTCATCATTTTCTACTTGATTAAATTGCCTCCATTTAATTTGCTTGCTGGTATTATTTGGATTAAAAATTTCAGGCATATCATTACTTTTTATTTCCCTTTTTCTATCAATTTTATTTTGCGTGTCTATGAGAGATTGAGAGGGATAATATTCTACCACTACTTCTGCACCAAAAACATAATGAGCAAGAATTACCACACAAAACCAAGTGACTGCCATATTATCTGAATTATGTTTGAGTCGGTTGCTCATGTGTGAGGTTTTTTATAGGCTTTCATTGACCTTGGTCTACGAAAACATCACAACACAGGTGTTATGATTGAAATTTAATTTTTGATGATCACTGCGGATTCTTTATGGTCATGGTCGTAACCTTGACTTTTAGATTTATTTCGTGGAATTTATTCTTTATTCGTTCTTGGTGCATTTTTGATGAAGGACAGAAACACATATTCCTTCAGAGATGTCGAAATATACAGCTACGGCTCCCAATGTGAATTGTATCATAAACAACATATAGGTATGTTTTCATAATTATTATGAGGGAAAGCAAAATAAAACTTAGACGTATTTATAGCATTTTATTATTCAGCACTGGTCACATAATAGTTACAGTTCTTGTACAATAATATAAATAATGATGCCGATACAAAATACGAAATCAACTTGTTCTACAGTTTTTCACTAATGAACCACAGTGCAGTCATGTCCGAGATACCTATATTGTTCTAGCCGAGACGATAATAAAAAAGTGAAACTACCAATTTTAAATACTAATCCTATATTTACAGTAGGGCTTATTAAATAATGAATAACTTTTAAATAAGATTCGTAGCAAGCGCTTCCAATTACTCTAGTTGCAATAGCAGACCAAAGCTTTAATTCTAATAGAGTAAGAATCGAATTTTCCGTTCGAGTCATAGTATAGTAATCTAGAAAGGTAAGCTAGAAGAATCAAGCTAAAGTAAAAAAGGAAACCTATGACTCAAACAGGAATTCTCCTATAAATATTGTTGCATTGTAATACGTCCTTAAATGAATGAACAGTTGTATAGACATGTGCAACATCACAGATGAACATAAATGCGATGTGGACAGACATCTACACAATGTTACACACTACAAACTTTATTGTCCAAATCAAAACTTTAATTGTGTACTTGAATTCAATTGAAAAATCAGAATAGGGACTTGGAAGGAGGACTTTGATTTAAACACAGCTAAGAACGTACGTAATACAACTCCTAGTTAAACTTTACACACTAACAACTATACCTATATTTACAATTTATAAAAAGGCAGTGTCAACCACAAAGCTGGCAAGATTAGAAAAACATATTTTCTAAATTTTAATATGGCTTTCGTTTAAAATTATTCGGAAAATGGTAATCATTTTTAGGATGTATGCGATAAATACTGGAGACTGTAACTTTATTATCACGATATGACAAATTAAAAACGTCTAACTAAACATCTGCATTAATTTAAAGAGTATTACAAACTAAAACGAACACAAAATAGGAAATATTATTATTGCAAATAACATTGCACGAGTATTGTTACAAGTAGATCATGCAATTAAACCTAATGAAATCGACGCTATCTTCATACTAGACGATTGAAAACACTTAATATCACAGTTTCCAATACATTAAGGACGTACTTTAGAGAATAATAACGAACACCTTTCGTTACTATGAAATTGTCAAAGCTTGCTTTGTGACCATCAAAATCTAAATGGCACTCGTCAGTTGGTGACAAAACAATTTCTACTGATGAGTCTGTGAGTTACACAAACGAAACCTTCCTTGCCTCGTTGGCTTTGATACATTTGATGTATCAACAATCAACATGTATATCGAGGGTGGTTGTATTATTATGCTATAGTAACTATTCCGCTTATTCTCCGATATCGTTGTCTATGCGCGAAGATTTGATGCCAGTTTTGCCGGTCCAAGGGTACACTTCGGGACATGGTTGGCATGTCCTCATGTATCTGACTCCGGATTTGTGCCAGAGGTTGCACACTTTCGGGTTGTTGCATTTCTTCGGCCGATCCTGGAAATAATAAAAATATAAATTAAATTAAATGTTCATTTTTGTAAGTAGATCCTATGATACGTCAATATTTTAAAACTAGATGGTCCCGGCATTTCCCATCTGTCTGATCCTTGAGAAGAAATGCCGAAACAAACTCAGAGGTCATGGTCTCTTTTAAAGTCCAAACATTATATTAGAATTTTAATTTAATTTTAACATTATTATTAGAATTTTATGTGAGTGTAACAATGCAGCGCCATGTCTCGAAGGGCCTTTTGAAGAAACGACCATTACAGCTTTAAACTGACCTATCCCAACGGATGGCATGCATGCATCAGTCATCGTGTAGCTCAACGACCCGTCACAAGACGCTACCAGATCTGCAGGACGTTTGCGTAGGCTACATACAAAATAAAAAAACCGCCAGAAACCAACATTTTGATTTTATAATAGATGGTTAGCCATATCGATACATATATATCGTAAGATAATGCAAACTAAATTAAATTTCATGCTTCCAGAACTAGCGCTTTAGGCTGTGAGTTGTCTGTCGGTGAATTTAAGGTTTTGATTAAGTAGAAGATCATGACATCGTGATGGTTGCCAGGGGAGAATGGATGAAGAAAACGTATTGCGCCTACCCCAAGTAACACGGAGCAAGAGCAGGAAGATAATGATGATTAAGTTGAAGATCATACACACCTGGTAATTGCACTGGAAGGGCTGGAAGTTATTAAGCCTGTTGATAGGCGTGGGGTCTCTGACCCACTGCAGCGCTTGCCAGTTGGTGACGATCCAAACGTCCTGCATTTGGTTGATGAAGTCCAGGAACATGAGGAAGCCTGCTTTGTGGTGGGGCTGCGTGAACCACGCTGCATGGTAGTAGAGACCGAATGGTGCCCTGGAATTATTTAAACCATTATTCATTTGTGATATTTAAAATGTAATTATAATTATTGTATCAATGGCAACATATGCATGGTGTAGTATATTCTGTATGTAATTCAAGCAAACCTCTGAAAGGAAGGGATTCTCTATTCGAATGCATCTGATTTTTTCTCTAGTCTCATAATCAGCCTATTATGTTCCCACTGCTGGGACTGGTAAATGTCACATGTCTTCGAATTACTGGTTCTAGGACATGCTGATTTCTTCACAATGTTTTCCTTTATCGTTTTGAATACCGTCTCTAGTCTATCTCTAATTTATTGTTAAAGCTAAAAATATATTATCTATTTTCACCAAGTTGGATAGAATAGTGTTACTACAGGTACATTTTGTCTTCGGTTATTCTGGAGCTGGTTTTCTAGGTTACTGATTCCTAGATATTCTCGGTTTGATAACTTACCTATTGGTAGTATAATGTCTGTCGAAGTTTTTCAATATCATCTTGTATACGTTCTCGGCTTCGGGAGGATTGGCGCAGGCGTCACCCATAGAACAACGGCCTCCGTTCAGGTCCTGCCACATCACCATAGGAACCTCCCATACACCTGTAAATGTAGGTTATTTGACATTAGTAATAGTTATTTACCTATGATGTACTATCAACACCGTTGTAACTATGTTAGTAAACTTTAATTTAGAATTTCAGATAATTATCAAGTTTTAGACAAAACACAAAGTTCAAATTCTATTGTAACCAAAATCTATCTACTACCTTTCCATTTCACGCTATCATCCGCTTAGCCTTTTCCCAACTATGTTGAGGTCAGCTACCAGTCAAACCGAATCTGACCTCTACAACACAGTAACTGTGTAACACGATACCAGGTGGTTGTCAGAATTTTGGGTTTCTGATTACCCGTTACTACCGTCGAAGATCTTCCGAGGCACGGAGCGGCCTCGTAATTTAATGGATGGTCAATTTCAATCTATCACACAAAAATCAACTTAGACTAAATAACAATAAAGTTGATATTGAGTAAGTGGCTATGAATATTACAAATTAACTGAGATTCTGAATTCTTTTTTTTTTATCTACCTGGATAAGATTTCGTTGGGCATGGCGGTATCATACAATCATGGAACAGCTTGTAGTCAAGAGTGTAGGGCCAGCTAGGTGGTCTGTTCTCATAAACAGGCATCGACGAATCGTACGTGAAGTTAGCATCGTACAACATTTTGAACATCTTGTTGCCTCCAACGGAGAGGAAAGGCGCTCTCATGCCTCTCACATCTTCTAGTTTAACTCCACCGTATGCTGCCAAGATTTCTCGCTGACCACCCACTTCTCTGTACCATTTCTTTTGGGAGAACTGTTCTCCAAAACTATGTCTAAAATCATCATTAAGTGTCATTAGTTAGTTATCCTACCAAAGAAAAAGTAAAATTATTAAAAGCAAAGTAAAACTTAAGAAACTTAGTAGAAATTACAGTAGAATAAAAAAAACGCAAAGAAAATATTTTGAAAGAAAAACAAAAATAGACTCCATACAAAATTAATTTAAAGCCAGAAATAAGAGTAACGGAAAATTCAAAGTAAGAAATTTAGAATAGGAGTAGTAAAATTGAGTCTTAATTGAAACTGTACATGTCCTTGGTGCAAAAACTGTCAAATGTGCTGTAGTGAGTAGTCCATGAACTTACGAAATCGTGTGTGATGCCATCTCATGTCCACCGGAGTAAAGGTTCTGTACTTGACTGTAATCGGTCCATTCGTGAGACACGTAAAATGTTGCGGAGATAGGACAACCGTTGGGGTTGACGCGACCCTTCTCAAACAGATCGGCGTACAGACCCTTGTTCAAGTCGTTTACAGAGTCGTCGAAGGTCAGAAGAACAATCTGAGGCACTTGTTCCACCGGCATGTCGGCTGTGTCGGGATGTGGTATGTGCGTGTGGGTGTGTGAGTTGTGCCAGGAAGAGGAAGATAGAGAAACAGGTTTCAAGATGGACGGAAGAGTTGAGGAAGAGAAAAAAATAAAAACGATTAGTGTCAACATAATATACGATAAGATAGTTTTAAATATATATACTATAGAGCTGGCCGTAAATACCCTGTTAGTGGCAAACCCGTAGTTTACCAAAGATTTCGATAGGTTCAGAGAGAATTCTATGCTCATTGACTTACGATACTGTGTGCGAGCCAAATTCGTGGCCATCAGCGTATAGATTATGAACTTGACTATAGTCCGTCCACTCGTGGGAAACGTAAAAAGTAGCAGTTATAGGGCAGCCATTGGGATTTAATCGCCCTCTCTCAAAAATTTCTTCGTAGTACATTTTATTCAAATCGTTCACAGCATCGTCGAATGTTATCAATACCATTTGTGGTACTTCGCTGACGGGCAAATTTCCTATGTCACAAATACCATTTATAGTAAACATTTAAACATTTACAGTAGATTAAATATTGTCTTTGTCTTGACAAAGTAAAATCCCTCTCACAGAGGGTAAGCCTGTGTCCCAGCATTGGGAACGTTATAAAGCTGTTATATATTTAAATAACTTTATTAGAAAAACCATACAAATTGTATTATTGGAAGGGCCAAAGATTGCCTTTACGTACCAGGTATTTCCTTGCCACCGCAGGAGCAGTCAGGTAGTAAGCAGACGTCTTTCCTGCACTTAGCTGCTGTCTTGTCTGGAGTAGGCTGTGGGTACACAGGATCAGGCCTGCTCGGTGGGTGCGCATAGACATCAACGAACTCAGTCGTTTTGGAGACAATAGCCGTCGACGGTTTCAATGTTGGTCGGCTGCGACTGCTCAGAACAAAAACGGTTTAAGGTGCTGCAAGAAGTAGTCAAGCTATTGTGCGTACATAAATGAAATGAAGTGCATATGTGTGGTTATACTTTTCATTATAAACCATTATGATTTGTTTTTTTAATAATTTGCGACAAATATGTCAATTTTGCGTCAAAAATTTCTCACAATAACTTGCATTCTATCATCATTATGACATGAAATAATTAACAACGATTGCAAAAAGAATAACAGGTAAAGGAAAGAATAATTGAGTCAAAAGAAGTGTAAATGAAATGGATGTTTGAGTTTGTATTCAATTCTAACGTTGGTGGTGTTCCTCTGTTCGGGGGTGGCTGTGGTGGCTGCGCATCGCTCGCGCTGGAGTAGTGCGCGGAACCACGGCCTCGAGTGCTGGTGGGCCTGCAAATAGTACATTACTAACTGAACAACATGTTCGCTCATATAACCCTTAGTTAGTATGCGTGAATTTAAAGACGAAGCATTTTCAAAATTATTTTCAAATAATGATTTAAGTAAATTTTTAATTTTTATCATGACGTAATGTTTTATTCCAAGTATGAATGATCTAATCATTTGATTACCAGACGTGGCTCCATGATTGTTTGTATTATGATACCACAAATATGTTAATAACGGTGTTACACAACATGCACTAGCGTACCAAACATGAACACATTTCGATACACTTATGATACTGGTGCACTTATACTAATGATGAGTTTGCAATGTGGTGCAATACGATTACGTGAAGCTACATTGAGGAACTTGCTACCCAAATAGCTAATTATCTTAACTACAAACATTCCACAAACTACACAAAATACCAATAGTGTGCAGGAAATGGAAAGGTCGCGTCAGGAGTTAACAATTCAGAAATTCAACTCAACCGACATGAAGTCCCCCAATGAGAACAGTATGTTAAGCGAAAGAGTTTAGATGTAGGTGCTATTAAACGATTGTCGGATAAGATGTTTGACTTCATGCTAGTTACTCGCGAGGCAGAAAATAAGGATGTTTTAATACACGAAGCCTCCACCCTCAATAAGTAATGTGAGATAACTTCAGGCTGCTTAGACTACTAGCCGGCGAGTTTTGTACCTCTGGTATTTGATTTCGTTGCATTTTGGATTCGCTTGCAGACTGTTGTCTGATGAGCATTTGGACGATGATTGGTAACTCCTGCGCCCACCTCCTGGGTTTGTCGCAGCTAACTTTATGGCGGGATTGACTCGTGAGGCTCGCGGTGGGAAGGATATGCTTTTAGTCGTCGATGTCGTCGGTTCGAACTTCATAGTCGTAGTCGATTTCGTAGTACTGGTTGTAGATGCGATTTCGCTTTCGACTTTACCATAGTGCCCTTCAGTCTCAGTCGTAGCTCTATCCTCCACTAAAGATTGAGTTGACTTTATTACTTCATCGTAAATATCAATATCCCGAATACTACTCTCAGTAGATGGACTATCGTTAATTATGTTTTGGAACTTGAGCGAACCTTTATTTTCTGGTGTACTTGTTATAAGACTACTGAATTTAGATTGATATGATTCCCTATTTGGTATGCTTCTATAATCACTTGTTGAGCTTTGTATCGGTATTGGAGATGTTGGTAAGTTGGCATATGTGAATGGAGTGCTACTCATGGTAGCCATAGTTGTAGTTGTCGATGAAAAATCTTTCATGTCGCTTTCCGCTTCAGTGAAGCTAATAGATTCAGCACTAGGGGCAACATACCTACTAACAGAAGGCTCCGTTATGATTTGTAGACGCTTTACATTACTGCGCAAAGGTTTTTCATCCACATACTTCAACGGCTTCTTCTGGTATCCTATATTAACTACTTTCTCTTCATATCTTTGTGTGGTTGTAGTAGGTTCAGGTGTAGTCGATGTTGTCGTTGTTGTGGTTGAAAAGTCTTCGACAAATTGTGGTGCAGGAGATCTTCCAAAATTGTTCAAGAAAGCTTTGATAACAGTTTTAACTTTGCCATTAAATATTTCCGTCGTTTGGTCTGGGACAGCTTCGTCTTCTAATCGGTAACTATAGTACGAAGGCTTCCGAGAATGTTTTTGTTTCTTAGTATTGCGGTGTCGAGATGATCTGCGTGTGGTTGTTGTGGCTACAGTTGTGGATGTGGTTGAGGTAGTAGAGTCACGTGTATCAGCGTTCCTGTATGTATTGCGTAAATTATCTAATGTTTTGAAAGGTGAAACGGAAGGATCGCTCCAAGTGTATTGAGACCTATCGTATTCTCTTGCCGGTGGTTCCTCATTTAGTTTGTTATTTTGAGCTTCTGTTGATAACTCATTAGTGCGGACATTTTGCAAACCGGTCTCAATCAAAGCTTCGGTATTAATAGCATTCTCGGTGGAGTCAACTACTTCTTGATAGTTTGTAGAAAATGGCGTCGGTCGTGTTTTGATATAATATTTCATCGATGTTGTGGAGGGCAAGGTGGTGCTTCTAATCCTAGATTTTACGGGTACTGTTCTGCTCGTTGGTCTAACATAAACAGGAATATCATAGTCATCTTCGCTGTTGTCAGGACCAAAATCATCTCTACGCTTCGAGGTCTCGGAAGATATTTCGTATTTATTATCAGTTTCAACTATTGGTTCTACAGATGTAGGTTCTACAGACGACGGTTCTATGGGCGCCTCTTTACTATTATTATTATTATCATAATAATACCTAACAGACTGTCTTTGCCTACTACTGCTACTGCTGCCACCTCGACTACTTGGTTTACGAGCTCTATCGAAATCTTCTAATGGCCGCGTTAGAACTGTCAACGTATACGTATTATCGGCATTATTAGGATTACGCCTGATTGAAAAACCAGATGTTAGTGACACTTTTTTATTGTCCCTGGACTTGGATCTTACCACTTCCACGTTATTATTATTGTTAGTCACTTCAGAAGAACGTCTTGATGCGGTTGCAAGCGCTTCAGTCGTAGGTAATGTCTCTTTTAATCTATATAAATTGTCAGTCGCTTCAAAGGGTTTGGCAAGGGAAGAAAAGTTCAAGGTGGGTGGTTGTGTGGTTGGGATCGACGATGAGATCTCGTCAGAAGGTTCTGAAGAGGATTCAGGAATTGGACTTTCATCTGTGGATGATCTGTTGAATACAAAGCAAAAAAAAACTTTCTAATTGAAGCTCTAAAACAATACTACTTATATAAATATTTATTTTATCAGGCGGAAAACTGTCTCGTTTGTACAGATAAATTAGTTTAGTTAGTGAAAACGGAAACAAGTTATAATATGTTTAGTGTTCACTGCTGAGACAGATGAAGATACCACAAAAGCTACATAATTACATCAATAAATAATATTAAAAGAGAGAAAAAAAATAGAACTAATAAAACTAGATACTGAAATTAAATTTTAAACAACCTTGACCGATACAAAAGAAGGATAGAAATTAGTAAAAAGTTAGAAGTTTGAATCAGTTGAAAGGTTGCAAATGAGAGATGAAACTTAGATGAAAACGTAAGATGATAGAATGATGTTAATGAAAATTTTGAGAGAGTGATATAAGCCGGGATGATTTTACGTTTCAAGATTGTTCTTTTGTAGTACCTTGGGCTATATCGAGACGGGGTCATTGCTTCAGTGTAGGGTGCTGTAGTAGGGCGTTGTGTTGTTGTGCTTGTGCTGGTTGTGGAAGGAGTGGTGCTAAAAGTGGTAGTTTCGTACACAGTCGTCCTCCTGCTGCTTGGGTTATGATCGTATCCCAATTCATTACCTTCGCCCCTGGATCGTAGGTAATATTTCCATGTTAATTGGATTGCTAAGTTTACATTTAGCTTTATTAGATTTGATACATTATTAAGATCTAGTAATAATTGAACTGTTAAAACTTACCTAGTCGACTGGCGAATTGGTGCTTGGTATTGATTCTGGTTGTTGTTTATCTGAAATTTTATTTAGCTTGCTTAGTATTCAGATGTTTAACTAATTATATCGCAAATATTGTGATTATTTTGTTATTCCTTGAAACAATTTTTTATTTGTAACTGATATTAAAACGATAAGAATACTGTCCTATGTTATAGGGCAGCTAACAGTCATAGCTTTTGACATGACTGTAATTTTTCTCTTCTTATTTTGCCTTCTTGTTGACATAAATGCTACAACTACTACTTATCCAAAACAATCAAAAATTACCTGTGGTCGTATAAGTTCATCATCGTAGTCAACTGGTGCTGGCCTCGGCGTGTAGGTCTCAACGGGTCGCCTGGCTGGCGCGGGGGGAGGTGTACCTCGGTACGTCTGCTGCACAGCTGGGCGGAGCGAGGCCGTGTTATATTGCTGAACGTAGTCTGCCGATACCAGTTAGTGGGTTACGTGCGGGAAGTTTTAAGGTTGTGTGTGCTTGCATATGGTGTTAAAGTATTGAGATTAAGAGGTTGGCTGTTTTTAGAGGATAGGGTTGAAAATAGCCTTACCAATAATGAAGACAAAATCCAAGTCATCGCAGTTTTGTTTGAAATCGTTAAAAAATGACCATAACTTGAATTGAGAAGTTCGGTGTTAAAATAATACGGGGTACACCTTATAAAGTTTTAAATAATAAAAACCATCTTATTTACATTTTTTACACATTATGGGTAAGTATAAGGTAACTGTTACAATTGTAAATGTACTACCGGCTTTCGTCATATTAGTTTTCAGTTGACCTCATATTAAAAATATCCATTTGAAATCATTATTGAGGAAAGGAAGTCCCGTTATACCTATTAAGACCATAAAAAGTCATGCTAATATCAAGTAGTTAAGACTGTTACAAACTAACAGAATAGCTTTTCTACTAAAATAATAAATCACACTGAGACCTTAGTGAAATAATTTAAAAAATAATAGACTATCATGCAAACGTTAAAATTCATTTAGTAAAATGTATTTACATGTTTCAAACACGGAATTCAAAAATGTTACAGTCCTGAACGTTTCTTATTATTAACCTTACCTGTATCTTTGTACAATTCACCATCTTCATCATAAACAGCATAGAAGGGGTCGTATTGATCAGGACTGTAGTTCTGAGATCCATTATACAACATCTTCGGACGGGGACTTGCTGAATAGGAGACTGGAGCTACGCTTTCTGTCGGTTCCAAGCTAAAAAATACCATTGATTCTGTTGAAATCTTAATAAACATAGAAAACTTATCGCACATTCGAAATGTACAACTAAATTGTATATACAGTTCGCAATATACAAAGCAATTTAGTCAGTCTTTTCTACAGTCAAAGTCTGTATAGTCAATTTTAGTTAGTCAGAATACGTTTAGTGCGATAGATATCGAAATACCGAAGAATTATGTACAGAAAGTGTAAGTTAGCTGTGTGAAAAGGCATCTCCAGTATATCTCATCGTTAGTAGTTATAAAGTTTTGTACTCTTCTAATTACCTGTTTGTTTTACCGTCATGCTTAGTCTTTGTAAATCTAGTCTCTTGATTGTGGCTATCACGAGGAGTAGTCGATATCATTTGTGCAACAATATTCGGATGTCTTATTCTTCCTCTCATTTGCTTATCTTCATTTTGGGAACTTTCTTTTAGAGTAGTCGGCTTAGCTAACCTATGCCTAACAGTATAGGGACGCAAAGTCGTTTGGTTCAAATATTTGGGAGGCCTAACAGTGTTAGGGCCATTTTCAGTCACTGGTCTTCTTACATGCATAGTTCTGTTTCGAGGCATATGGTGTATTATTTGGTAATTAGATACCTCAGGACGAATCAGAGTATTCGGAGTAGGGGTACCGTAGTCTACTAACACAGGAATAGGAATTTTTCCATTTACGTTTTTGTTGTAATCTTTCACTGGAGATTTTGTCACAATAGATACATCGTTATGATTTTTAGTGGCACTTTCTGGTTTGTGGTTATTGTATTTGATTGGTGCTCTTGTAGGCTTTGGCCTAACATTGGCTGGTGCAGAATTATCTTCATAACTGTTATCATATTCCTTATAATTTTGAGCCATGGGTGGTCTCTGTGGTCTCACTTCAGTACTTGGCATGTATTTTGGTTTGACTGCAGGTTCATAGTAATATTGCTCATCTTCATCATCGTAATAATAATCATTCATTTCTGGAGAAGGCTTTGGGATGGGTCTGCGTTTAGGTGGCGGTCTTTTCGTTGTAGTGATGGGGCTGCTTATGAATTGTTGTTGGTTGTTGTACGAATTAGCTGTATTTTGATGATAACTATAATTTTTTACCGGAGATTGAGTAGATTTTATGGCTTGAGAAAACAAATCTCCTAGATTTTGAATATTCTTTGGTGCACTTGGTTTGAATGAAACAGCATGGAAAGGAGATTCAGTCGATGGATTGTTCCAATACTGCTGTAAAGTTGAAAGTTGTTGATTTACCACCGTCGTCAGGGGTTTAGGTGTGGAATGTTTTAGTACAATATAGGCATTATGGGGTTTGATAGAGGACACTAGATATGGTTTTGCGGTTGCAGTAATTTGCGGATGAAGCGATACTATCTTTTCAGGCTTTACTATGTACTGATGTTTAGGTGTTGACACAATGATAGGTGAGCCGGTCCCAGAGATTAGCAAGTATGGTCTAGGGCTAGCAGAAAATGTGGGAGACTGTCCTTTAAATTTATTATCTTGATCTTGGTTTGGAGTGCTGCTTATTGGTCTGTTGAAGCTATAACTAATTGGTAACTGGCGATCGTCATTAAAATTTGGTGGTTTTAACTTTGGTCTGTTAGCATCTAGAGGAGTACCAGCAGTTTGTCTAAAAATTAACGTGTTTTGATCTTGAGGTTGTTGTTGTTGTTGATGTTGCTGTTGTTGTTGCTGATGTTGCTGTTGCTGTTGTTGTTGTTGCTGATGCTGATGCTTCTGCTGCTGTTGCTGTTGCGGCTGTTGCTGCTGTTGTTGTTGTTTTTGCTGTTGCTGCTGTTGTTGTTGATGAGATTGTCTGGTCGGTTCTGGTCTTTGAATTCCTTGGTCGTATGACTGCGTTTGTTTGATTGGTGCTGAAGATGGTCTTAAATTACTAACAAATGTTGCTGCTGAGCTTCCAGGGCCAGAAGGTACAGTGAAAGGTTTTGGTGTACTCATTCCTTTATAACTTAATGTCGAACTGGGTACTCGAGAACCAAGTTGTGATACTGTTGTTACTTCAATTGTGGGATTAACTGTAGGTGCTGCCCTTGGATTAGTATTAGAATTGCCAGCTGTATACTGACCATTGCTTAATTTTGACAAATATGCGTCAAAATCGAAGTTAGGGCTAGCAAATGGATTTTCTATATCTTTATACCTATTACTCGGGTGTGTGAATTCATAGGGCGGTGCTGGGAAACCATCTTTGTGATGATCATCATCTTCATCGTCTTCATCAGAATTTTCATCCTCTTCTTCACTAGAATTCTCTTCATCGTCATAATCTTTATCATCTAATGGTTTTTTCTCAGCATGTTGTTGTAATATCTTTACGTTTCTAATTGGTTGTTGATTATTGTTAATTGGATGCTGGTTCTGTTGCTGGTATTTATTCCTGTCTTGTTCTTGAGTTCTGTAGTTATCTTGGGGCCGCGGAGATGTTGGCACTGGGACAGGTTTACCCGTAACAATAGTACTAGGAACATGCGATGAATCGGGAAATGAGATCGGTCTGTTTTGATGATTCACATTCGATGGCGTCGAAGAATAATATTGTTTTATGTTCTGACCGTTACCTTGCTTGGGAGCATTATTGTAAAAACCACCAGCTAATGAAGTGAATGGGTCACTATTAAGCGATGATATAGGTGGACTTTTAGTTATTATTTGGCTTGCAGCATTCAAAGGGTTATGAGTTAACGGCTGACTAGACGGGTCTGGTAAACTAGGTTTAAACAGTCCTTGCGATTGTAAATTGCCTGCTTGATAAGATAAAAAAGGATTGGCTGTTGAATATAAGTTACTATTGTAGGATTGTGGACGGCGGATATCATAATAATGGTTATTATTTGGGTTGCTATTATACAATGACTGGTATCTAGAATTTTGAACATTGGTGTTGTATTGTGGGTATTCAACTAATTTATATGGCTTTACCAAGGCCCAATTCTTCCCAGGAGATTTGTTGCCATTTTTTACATAATATCTGACTTGTCTCTTTCCTCTTTCGGTATCATCTAGTGGTGTACCATCTTCATCATCTTCAGTATCTATTTCGACATACTCCATTTCTTCGCCACTGTCACTTCTCTTTGAAATTTCTTCTGGTTTTGTTGTAGTAGTACTAGTTTTATTAGCAACTAAGTCTATTCCTACCACTTCCCTTTTCTTTCTTAAGACTGGTTTTTCAGTCGGGTCATTAGTAATTATTTCATTCGTCTCAACGTCTAATAGTCGGTCATTAGAAGAGTCAGTCACGCTGTCACTTTTGTCTTCACTGCAAATAACGACACTGTCAATTAATTCATTATTCATAGTCAATATTTCGTCTTGTGTTATACTTTTGTTAGGACTTACCTGTAAGATTGGGGTGCGGGCGTAACTGTAGCAGTTCGTCGTTCATCTACTTGTGAGCCAAATGAGAAGGAGCCTATTTTACCACTGTTTTGAGGAATGGACGCGGGAATAATGTTAGAGTTAAAATTTCTTCCGGAGTTGGTTTGTTGAGCTCCGTAACCATCTCTGTCCTTTTGAACTTGTCCTATGGTAGGAGGCTGTCCTCGGTAAACGCGTTGTTGTCTATCATTTTCAATTTCCTCGACGGGTGGTAGGTCATCTACTTCCGCGTACAGTTGTTGTTGCTATAATTAAAGGATGATACTATTATATTTAGTTAAGGATACTTACCGCACCACTGTCGTCCGTTAGGACTCTACACTCTCTAAATACCTTTTCGTATTCTTGTCGGCTGAACTTAGGCTGTCCTCTTGAGGTGATGACAGGGTTGGGCTGAGCACGCGGCGGTGGTGGTGGAGGTGTGCGGCGTGGCGGCAGGCGAGGGGGCGGGTCGCGTTCGTTGATACGCTCCAGCTCCTCACCGCCGACCGCGCTGGTGCCCTCACAGCCCACGTTGCGCGGCCAATCACACGTTTGGAGCTCGTGGCTAGAAAACATTAAAAGTATATTTACAAAGATACAATCAAAAGTCGCAGCTTTTATTAGTGATGTTTATGGCTACTGCCCTAATGAGACATTACGCTTCATCGTCTGTTATATTTACATAGCAAGAATTTACGCTTGACGGAGTCAGACTTGATTCATATTATCATGCAATTTTCGGCATTGGACACGACTTGATTCGAACAAATCAACATTAAATAGTAGAGTATACTATTAGTTTAGTAACGTTGGTTAAAATCGTAAAATCATTGAGCCATTTAGGCCATTAGTATTCTTTTAAGTTTCCAACAACTTCAAAGTCATGCTACATACACAACGATTTCAATATTGTTACCGCTATACTCATTATCTTCATTAAAAATAAACTTTTTCGGTGTGAATTTCTCACGCTTAACAAGATGTTCCCATAAAACCCGACAGCGTATCTCTTTACATGAATAATGTTAATATTGTCACGCATAAGTTTGTTATTTCAATGGCATTTTCTCATCTGAATCTCATATTATGTTAGATTTAGCAATGAAAACTTCAAGCCATTTATAAGACTGTATGGACAGGTATGAAATGTAGTTCTACAAAAATTGGAAAAGGGATAGAATATTGTACGCGATACACAAAGTAAATGAGGATTGTGTCCGTGGTATATGACATAAGAATAAAAAACCGTGTGTGTTAATAATTATGTTGAAAAACTAAACAAAGTAAATGAGTAGCAACTACTTCTTGACCACCAATAATAACACACTATGATCATCTATCTTTCCGCTAATCGCAATGGCAATGAAAAAATGACCGTTGGTAAGCCCATGATACCGATAGAGGAGTATCTACGGTATGGTGACAGTTATAATGATGATGATGATTCCTCACCTGTACATAAGGCCACCAGTGCATGACTCGAGTAGTGCGCCGCCAAACACGCAGACGTAGTACAATGTGCAGTCGGTGGGGTGGGGGTAATAACCGAACTCTTCAGGACAGTCGAAGTCGATTTCACGCTTGATGTTGGCTGCTACGGGCACGCTTCGGACCGGGCCGGATCGGGACCGCGACCGGTCTGAGTGGGCGCCGAAGCATTCTGGAAATAGAAAATGGAATTTAGTTGTGGAATTCGGAAATGGAAAATAATAGGATGCTAGTATATTTTACGTTTAAAGTGCAAAACGCGAGCCCATTTGTCGACTTCGATCCTACCAAAATGTAGTTTCTGTTTCTGCATGCATTTTAGATCAATTAAACAATATTTACAAATATGGGAAATACATATTTCAAAACAAAAAATAACCTAACCTAACCGATATTACAATAGAAACCATGAACACAAATTGGACCAAATTACGCATAAACGACCACAAATGACTATCCATCGAAATAATAGCATATCGAAAGGTATATCGAATGCAACACGCATAGCAGTCACATTGTCTTCCAAAAGCGTCGAAAGTAAAATGAAACACTTGTCGCAAGCGCCTGTAATAAGCACGAACAACGAAACCGTTGCCGATACACTTTAAGATAACCGCATACTAATCGGAATAATAAGCTGAAACCATCGACGCGAATCTTAATAGCTGTACTTAGCACTAAAGTAGGGATTGGAAAAAAGTATAGGTCTTATCGATATTTATTTTCTTCTTTCATTACTTACGAGCTATGCTATTGTCGGAGCTGCTTTACGCCTTTCTCTATTAAAGACCAGGTTTTTGACAATTTATATTACGAAATTATTTTCAAGCGATCAAATATTATATATACACCGTGACATTTTAGTCGTCTTACAACCCACTTCATGTATCGTATAGGAAATACATTGTATATGAAATGGTTGGTGACTACAATACGTTTAAATATTTAAAAAAAATGTTTTTTTGAACAAGGGAATAATTTTAAAAAAAATAACATCAAGTCGCTAAGACGCACGTCGTAGTTTGAAACACCCTGATATGGAGATGGAATGTATAATGGAATATAATGGTATAGGTATCTTCTACCCTTTGATACGTAAACATTATTAAAAGGGTGTTTCTTAATTCTAAAGCATTATTTATTATTCTTTGTAATCTTTGTACCTATTATCTTAATGAATGGTAACATTTTTTCAATCGCGCCTAGAGGTATTTTATGTCGGATACATTGAGTGGACCACCTTTATAAGACGAGTAAAATGTCACGGTGTATATCGACACTCTTCCAATATAAATATTTTTCTGTTGACTATTAAATTTCTTCTAAGCTAGTTGACAAGCTATTTACGCAACAGATAAGTGTGATTAGAACTGTGAGTTCTTCATTTTACATTTCAATTATATTAAATAATAATGAATTAATTTTTATTAATTTAATCTTTAAATTAATTTTCTTTCTTTAGGAGGATTACTCGCTTTGTTGGATACTGTTCCTACTGGATACTGTTGTTTGTTATGTTTTTGTTATTAGTAATGTTATACCTATATGTAAACTCACATCAGAGAAAATGGTTTAGCATTTTCTTTTAATAATAAATAGTAACTTGACTAAAACCGTCCTAGATATTTTTCGCGATACTCATGATTACCTACTCTATCGATACCATACTTGCACTGAACTATGCAGTTGCCACACTGTCCTTGCAAGCTCATGCACCGTGCACCTGCAACCGAATTCCTTATCCCACTATCTTCACACAGTGATCCGTTTATCAGATCTACGCCATTCGCAGTACCTAATTGATTTCGCAAATGTGCAAAAGTCTGAATCGTCAGCTTTACAGCATATTCAATTGTGTAACATGAAATTAACGTAACAATAGGAATTGTTATATTTTTTCCACATTTTGTGCAGTATAATGGTGGAAAAAATATTGGCAATTGATGCTGTGTAACGTCGAAATTGGCGGTGCTAACATAATAACGTTACATAGTCTTACATGAGTTGGTAATTTGTTGGTAATTAGCGTAACTTTGCATAGAACATTGTTTCGCCCACTGCTGGACATAGGCCTCCCCCAAAAGGAGGGTTTTGCCATAATCGCCACGCTTGGCACGCGGGTTGGCGATCGCAGTATGGTGGTAAAATGCATTGAGAACGCTGCTGCCCATTCTCTAGTAAGTCCCTTAGTCGCCTTCTACGACACCCACGGGAAGAAATGGGATGATGCTATTCTTTTACGTCCGGCACCACACGGTGGTCCTGACTATTGGATAGAAAATGGTTAAAATAATGTTGGTTTAAATTTAGCCTAACCCCACTGTTCGCTTATTATTCGATTCGCACGAATTTACTCGCCCGAATCGGGCACATGGACACTTTTAAATAATATATTATGTTGTATATGCGACTCGCACGAAGTGATGATGTAATAAAGATATGAGAAAAGGTCACTGCAAGTACTTAAATAAAGTGCATACAATTCAAAACGTATCAATTGCCTACTTAGTACGTATTCCTGGATCGATTCGTTCAAAAAAAATAACTTCTTGCGAGGCGCCTATTAGTCCATTCGGGCGAGTTAATTTGTGCAAATCGGCTAATAAGCCCACTGTTCAGTTCGAGAAAACATTAAAGAAACATGAATGGGTCTCGCAAAATTTATAATTTTTAAACAAAAAGTCTCCACTCCTGTCGTAACTTCAGTATGTACCCTGGATGAGCTATTTACAGAGATAGTTCGGGACAACTTAAAAAAAACCATTAGGACACACTCGCTATGCGTATTTCTTTGTGCAAAACGTTATCTGGATAGTGCGCGTACGTTTCAATTTGTCTTTTTTTCTTTATCTCACGAATTGTTCTTGTACATATCCCTCAATAGAGCACTTATCTACGTATTTCCAAAATAGTTTAGCCACCGGTACCTGGCTCACAAACATTTTCGTAACATATATTTAAATTCACATGGCGATGTTATTATCAGCGTTGTGAAAAGGAACCGAGAGTTAAGAGCTTTTATCTAAATCGCAGTCAATTTTGTCACGTTCACATTGTATCACGAATTACGTGGGATTTGGGACAAACAGCGAATCTCGCGCATGGATTAAGTTATTAAATAGAAAAGAGCTCCTTTTTCTTTGTTTGTCTGTCTGCTGTTGCTTAATTTTGTACTTCATTATTTAAATTTTAATGCGCGTCTTTAGGTGAGCAAATAGTCCTCGTCTGTAATGAAATGTAAATACAGAAAAATCTGCATAAGTGTGTAATTACCCATTTATTTCTAGGTTTGCTGCTGTTAATATTATTTCACTACACCTATTCATGCTCAACAAATAGTTCTAAATTTTTAGTTTTTAATGAAATGCGATACCTAATAGTAAATAAACGAAGTAATATAAACAGTCAAAGCAATTTAGAAACGGTTTCTACATATTAGTGATGTATTAGGATCTGCCCATAATCAATAAAACCTAAGCTAATATTTAATCTTTTAATAATAGATTCTACCTCTACGCCACAACATTTTCAGTTTCATTCATTTTAATTTTAATTGTTATCATAGAGATATTCTACTGTCAAATAAAACCTTAAAACCTGGCACTCAATAATAACAGACTCTTCACGTGACTAGTGAGCTGGCATATTTTTAGGTCAAAGAAGCAGCATTGCCGTCCAACGTGGTATTGCTGCTAGCATTTTGGGCACTCTTCCCACTGACAACGATGCGGATGATTTTTTAATTTATTTTTTACTCTTTCCTTTGTTTTCTTTATATACTTGTACACTATAGTACTACTAGTTACTATTGCATATTGTATTTAAGGTTTCTTAATACGCATGTTAATAAAATAAAAACCATAATTCATGCTCCATTCCACACAACTTTTACACTTCAAACCCATAACCACCATTACTCACCGATGGTGTGAAGCCACATAAATCTACAGAGCAATAATAGCACAGAAATGATGGTATACTTTCTGCGTTTAATGGCTTCAAACACATAGCCAAGATCTTGTTATGATCTTATGTTATTTTTTATGGTACTGCTCTCGATACACACAGTTAATCGCGTTAATTATAACAAGTGTTACGTTTATTATGTAATGAGCAGAATTCCTGCTTACCTAAACTGTGTTTACTTCACAAGAACGGTTCCACAATCTACGTCGATGGAATTTAAATTAAAGCTAGGTGAAACCCAGTAAAGGCAAGTTGAATGATTAAAGAAACAATTAAATTAAGTAATTGGACAATCAGAGAATTCTAATAATGTTTTCTCTAAAACTTTGTCTGAAAATTATAATTTTGATCTCATTGGTGATTAAAATTACTTACTTGTTCACAGGGTCTTTAATTAGCGAACTCTGCAGATGGATTTTTTTGGGTTATCGACCATGATTAGTGAAATTGCTTGAAATATCATTTTAAAAATCTGATTTTTTTTTTGTAAAGACTTCACAGACTTTTATATACACGCAGTAAAACAAAATAGATTTACTCAACACTATCTTCAAGTAACAAACGTACCAGCCGTCGTGCCCCAAAAAAACATGGAAACATTTTATTTTTTATCTTATCGTGTTTAGACGGGCTTGTGGCTAAGTAATATTAGCCGCACGGGTCGATCTATTAGGTTAAGCTACGCTTGCTGCGGTGGCTCCGTGGATGGGTGACCACATTTACATTCCAAGGCCCTCCGTGCCTCGGAAAACACGTAAAGCCGTTGGTCCTGGTTGTCATTTGTGGATCTTTGACAGTCGTTACGAATCGTCAGAAGCCCGAAAGTCTGACAACCAGTCTTACCAAGGGGTATCATATGACCCAGTTACTGGGTTGTGGAGGTCAGATAAACAATCGGTCCATGTAAAATACTGGTATTCAGCTGCATCCGGTTAGACTGGAAGCCGACCCCAATATAGTTGGGAAAAAGCTTGGCAGATGATGATGATGATCTTATCGTGTTTAGATACCTATCCCATCATGTCAGAGTTTCGCTAGCTAATTTAAGTTAACCCATTATTTTTGCTAAAGATTATATCATAAATACAGTCTATATTTGGTTGGTTAACAGGCCGCAAGCTCCAGACGTCTTACTTCACTCTCACTCCAATTCAAGTTTGAAACTCAATGGCACACCTTCCACCCACAGAACTATTCCATAGGCACATTAAATCAAAATCTGCATACAATACCAAAGACACAGGTAGAAGTAACCAAACAATATAATAATTATTCTTTAAAGGTAATAAGCAAACGTTATCTAGATAAGCCACCATCATACCATATGTTTTGCAAGACAACCTTGTATTTAAGACAACTACATACAATCTGCGAACAATAGTAATAGTCGAACAAATGTTTGAGTTTCCCACAAGTAGCTAATCCGAAAACTTGACAAAAGAAAATCGTCCATAAAGCAAAGGACATAAGAGTCAAACTATCGTCAGTTATTATTCCAGTGTCGACACACGACCGTCAACATTCGGGCCGTGATCTGCGCACACGCTGCCTCAAGTACCCTAAGGCATAATGTTCACCCGCGTATAATTTTGATGTTTATCAATCGTTTATTAGTGTTATCCATTCCATTTTATTTAACCTAACTATCTGTTCGACATTACATCTTAGCTTCAAGCATATTTAAAATTACTTACGCCTCAATAAGTTTTGTATGCAAATTCGAAGTCCGTATTTGAGAGCGACGACCTTCAATACAGGACAGTTTTTTGCCAAATCATTACTTAATGTGACGCAAAAAACATTGTGTTTAGATCATACTCCGAATAAATCAAGCAAAAAATTTTTAGTTGTTAAGTTATTTTGGTCAGGAGGTACTGGACGGACAGTTTAATAATTTCTGCAATGAAAACGGTAAAGGGATTAAAGCAATCCGTAATTGCATTAAACAGTTAAAACGTACAAACGACGGATGTAAAGTAGACACACGCCCACCCTAATGGTTAGCTAAACCATGGCAAAATCGTTGGCAAAACGCAACTCTAGAATTAGCGAACAACGAAGTCGACCCAGTTGTCGCAACGACCGGCGCTATACTTGTATTAGCTTATTAATCAATCATCAGATCCCCTGATCGTGGCTCCAAAGTGTTGCAAACTATAATAAATCCATAATTATTCGCCGTGGACGAACCATAGAAGCATGAGATCCATAATAATGCCTAGTTGTGTGGGAAATGCTCGGGCAATAGGCGATTAATCTGCACATTGCAATATGACGTGTTGAAATATTCTCCAGCCATTGTGTAGGTACTCGATGCTCTAAATACATTGGATCCGACGTTTCAAGATCGTTGACTCCGACATTCTCAAGCGTTTTCTTCCTATCCTACCGCAATTGCGTTTCCATGTTTGTGAAATCAAAAAAGAAACTCGACAGTATTAGGCGATAACTACAGTTGAATGTTGAATGCATTTACGTACACCCACTGTGATTACAAATTCTCAGAAACAGTAACATAATTGCACTTGAAACAAAACAAAAATCCCTATCTCTTTAATTAGGATAGAAGCAAAAACAAATAAATTATACGACACCTACATATAAGCTGACTGTTTCATAGTAAACACATTACTTCAATATCTGCTAGTTTCTCGGAAATAAATTGCTAAAGAATTGTCAAACAATAGAAAGAATTATCTGCACAAGAAATTCTCAAGTATGAATGAAATATATTTTCACAAACAATGCTTGAATTATGTTGAGCTCGCCAAAGTCATACATCAAGTAAAATGAATGTGTGATCACTCCGCCATCTATGTTAACTGGTTATATAAGATTTTCGCAGCGGGCAACACCATCAGAGCCGTGGGGCCAGAGAAAACATGACGGCAGGATATGTATGTGACCACGTGGGAGGTAAATGGACCAGGATAGTCAATAGGTGGGTGAACCAACTCCTAGGATGAGTAGGCGAGCATGGACAAACGTGGATTGTATTGAATGATTTATGATATCTGTAATCTCGAAATGCTAATGTAGTTAATGTAAATAAGATCAAAATGATGAAGGAAACAGTGTTGGATGTTTCCAGTGCGATTTATGTTCTCTAGACATGTAAATGGCTAACCTGAGAGATGGTACTCGATTTAACAACAAAGATTCGAGTAAAGGTTGGTATCAATCGATGTCAATATTGACAACAAAACATTTCAAAGAAATATTTAAGATGAATTCTTAGAATCTTCTGATCTGTTTTGGAGCATCTACTTCTAGATCTAAGTCAGAGGTCAGTAGCTCGTTATTTTTAGACATTGCTGCAATTATGATCAGTTTGCTCTAGTATTAGGCAAGAGCAAAAACGTTATGTTCTGTACACATGAACAATACATTAAAATCGTGATCGCGTGCCCTTTGTGGCGCGTTGACCTTTAAGTTTTAATTCCTATCTGCAACCTATATCACTTCGCCAAACTGCCCATTCGTGGTTCGCCTGCACAATGTAGATAATGATACGTCAAAATCGGCCTTGTACCTCTCACTAACAATAAATTCATTATTAACAATAACAGTCACGTGGGCGAGGTACCCGAATGTCTCATGCAATCCAATTTATTTAGACAGTCGATATTTCATATTTTATCAATATTTTGAAAATACGTCAAATGTGTATGTGCAGCTAATCGAATGATACATGATCCAATTAACTTCACAGCAAATCGATTATTCGATTATATATCGTTGCCCCGAGTCAATCGGACACTCAATTAAATATGTTAAAAACGGAATGAGATAACTCGGTTCAATGATTAAATAACATCGATTACTTCACAATACTTCTGTCTGACACAACTGTGATTTTGTATCGATACGACAATGAAAATGATGTGGTCTGTGATAACTTAGTATCGTGTAACAAAACATGCAATTCAAATTCAATGCTGGTAACTTAAACAGTAAATATCTTTATTTTAGGAGCGCGAGCGGAAGTAAAAATGGAACAGTTTGCAACGTTTTTCTCTTTAGTTTAAAAGACTCTTTTAAATTAAAACGCGAATCGGCAAACGTAAGGTAGGACACTCTCAGGTGGAGCGACGAGCAGAGTGGCTGGTTACAGCTGGATAAGCGTTGCCGAAAGATGAATGGCGTGCTTTTGGAGAGGATATATCCAGCTGTGAGCTGTTGTCGGCTGCAGATGATGATGGTACTAAAAAAATCAAAGTGCCTTGTCCGCGAAAGACTTATTTTATATAGAACACCTCTTAGCAACCTGCGGCTTGGACAAAGCCACGTGAACACCATCTTGGTTCTAGTAGATTGACTGCGTACCTAGCATATTCAGCATACAATGTTTCCTTCCATTCTTGGGACATAGGCCTCCTATCTGTGTGAAGGCCGTAATCCACCACGCTGTCCCAGTGCGGGTCAGTGCATAGCTTAAGTTCAGTTTTTCCATTGCTGGTTGGTAGATGAGTTGCTTAACATTTCTTTATATCCTAGACGTAGCAGGATCAAAAATATTATTACTTCTTATATAATTATGAACGATCTATCGTTAATGTTCTCGTTAAGAGTAATTCATGCACGTTCTGTTTATTGCCGCAATATTAATCGTTTTTAACGCAAGTCGTATGTGGCAACATTGCCCCAGGCCATGTTACTCTAATAATGTCGGAACACGCCCAAAATTTGTTGGTGTGTCTGTTTTTGTAATGGAGTTTCGAATCAATTAAATCTTTGTTTGGCGCGTATTTGTAAATTACTATAATACCATTCCTCTGAAAATAAAAGTGAGAAATCTTTTTCATTCCGGAGGAGATTGCGTGTTTTATCAGTAAGTGTTTTCAGATTGATTATACATTAGTGTAATATATCTGAATGGTAAAAAGAGACTGAACATACTATTTTGCCTGCACTTTTACTTTTTAGCTCTTCTACTTCTTCTTCTACTTTCTAGCTGGATTTTTTTTCTTTAACAATACAAGACTGGCGAGTGACTGGACTGGTGACCGGAGAGTAGCGAATGGTGACTAGAGAGTAAAATCAAAGTTACCAATCGGTAAATTTTGATTTAACTCTCCGTGGTTTTGCGTTTACTTTTTAAAATAAGATTCATTTTGACATCGGACCTATGGGGCTAGCATTGTGCATATATTTTCAAATACTTTAACAAAGGTAGCAAAACGTTTCGTTACTTTTTCTCGCCATAAAACTGCTACATTTAAATTAAGCACAATTTACAGTCGTTTCAGTCCAATTTATGTAACATAGAAGTTGTCGTGATTTCTCATACAGAGTATGAAATATAAATTATACATGGCACTCACACAGAACTGCGTGGATTTGGTCGATCATTGCACTTCGTTGCGACATGACGTTACTTTCCGCGTCCGTGTTTTTGGACACCGTGCAAGACATAAACTCACGGAGAAAAGCAACTTTTACTATTTTTTTTTTTCTCTTTATTTGTTTAGGGGTTTTTATCTAAACAGATACGCCAACCCGTGCGTTTTAACATTATATACAATTAATACCAAAATTGAAATTAACACATAAATATGTATATACTTAATACATCTAAACAACCAATAGACTAAACACAACTTTTAGTAGCACAGATGAGAGTCACAGATGAAGGACTGTTATTAAACGACTTAACTTTTTGGCACCTTCTGAAGTTGGTTGAGATAAAATTGATTGAATTAATCCTATGTTTAGTTTGTTTAAGTCGACATGAAGTTACTTTCCGCGTCCGTGTTTTTGGACACCATGCAAGACATAAACTCACGGAGAAAAGCAACTTTTACTAAATTAGTAAAGTAAATAGTGCAGTGTACTAAAGTATTTATTTACCAAAAGACTTAGTCTAGGTGACATCAGTGTTGTTTGAATAAGGGATGGCCATGGCTTCTACAAACGACTAAGACCACTGCCCTTCAACATAGGAAAATCCTGTGTCTTGAAGCAATTGCATTAATGCTTAATTTAGCTTTTGTAACACTGGATAAAGTGCTACAAGGATCTTTTGGCACTTAACAGACATCGACAGGTGGGCCCCTGTTGCTTATCATGTTTGATAATTGTTTGCCAAATTGTATTTAAAAAACAGAATAGCGATTTTAGTTCCGATTTTTGCCACAAATCACAAGATCCTTGGAGAACTATGTGATAGATAAAATATTAAGTTACACCTAATTTTTTTAACTTTATTACAGGCTCGCTGATGTCGGAAGTTATCCCATGGGAACGTGCTACCTGGGCCTCAAGTCTGCTATTACAATAGCGTCAAAATGGTCTATCATTGATTTCATAATTATTGATTTTGACAAGTTTGGTAATCTACTAATATAATGGCGTCATTATGACTTTCCAGTGGTCAGCCACTGACACTCCATTGAAAGAAATGGCATTTATTGGTAATCTCGTAGATAATGACAAATGAATGACTGACTTAGGCGGTACTCTGCTGAAAACACTAATAAACTAATAAATAATATGTAAAAATATATATATATGAAATCGGGCATGAATAGATGTTCAAATTTAGTAGTCGTTTTTGAAAAATCATTTCTATTAACGGGTTTTATAATAATGGCAATACGACAATGCCATTATAACACAATTCTATTACGAGACCATTGACCGCCCAATGATCGACCATTATGAATTTAGCAGATTACGAACTTTTAGCAAAATGACAATGGGATCGTGTTGGAATGACGAATTTATAAAAATAGCAGACTTGGGCCCCAGGACAAAGATTTATAACATCAACTGTCTCAGCTACCTTCCAGTGAAGTCCCGTCAAAATCAGTCCAGGCGTTTCGGAGATTAGTCGGAATAAACAGCCGGACAAAAATTAAAAGTAGTTTTTCAGTTAAATGTACCGTAGTGATTTCATATACAATTAGTAAAAGGCTGTTATTTTGACATTACAAACAGGCACTTTTATTTTATTTATTTGTATGTATATCATAGTAGTACTGCGGAGTGCAGACAGCAGAAGTAAAATAAAACCTTTAAACGCATTATCTACGTGTAGGTAACAAATCAAGTTATACGCAACACACAATATTTTTTTTATTTCAAGAATACTTAAAGCCAGTGACACAAAGGTTTCACTCTACATAAAGTACACATTGTGCCACTATCTGCACTTTCTGGAAAAAATAGAACATTTATTATGGTTTTATCGTGAGGTACGATATTATCGCGTCCCACTCATCGCTTGAGCCTCAATGTTACTTTAGTTGTCACGGAGTACGGCCTCGGTATCGTAATAATAGCCGCCTTTTCACTTTTTTATGCACAACTACTCTAAAATATGCCTCTACGTTGCAACATTCGATACTTGAAAATGTCTCAAGGTCCATACTGTTATTTTTTCTGAAGGAAAGGTTATTCTAAGCAGACGTAATTCTTTTGTTTTGCGTAATAGAATAATGTAGCAGTGTTTTAGACGGGAGCTGCTAATAGGGTACTGTTTATTTGACTACGGCTATGGGAAGGACGTTGGTAAAATCTGTTGCCAATGATAACTCCCACGGTGTCTTTAAATAAGCACAAAATTGCAGTAAAAATTGCAACGATGATTCTTATTAAACTTTTGTGAACATAATTCAAGTTCACAAATTTACGTAAACATGTACGATATAAAACACGCAGTAGGTAGGTACAGTATTTTATCATTGATTTGTTATTGTGGAATAAATATGACCAGAAACATGATTTACCTTTATATGTAACACTTATCTCGAGACAACCAACCTGCCTTGGCATTTCGTTGAGTTAGATGACATTTTCCATAAAAAAACGTACGTGAACTGCAATATAATTGTAGATATCGGTGTAAAATCAAGGCCAAATACCTCCTTAATATTGTCTATTTGTGGTTTAGTAATTGATCTAATTTGATTTACAAAAAGTGGATTTATTACCACTTGACGCCTAGCGATTGCTCGTAATAACTTCCTGCTCTATTTAAACCATTACCTTGAACAATTACGTTTATAATGTCATGAGCGGAATTCGCATGTCGATAATAAATCAGCTACACCCAAACTGCTTTTTATTTCTTTTCGTCCAGTAGCCAGTTGAAAACGATTATTTAAATTATGTTGTTTATTTTTTGTACAGCATTTTTAGATTATAAAAAGTTTAAATTAGTCATTTTCAAGCAAAGGCCTAAAAAATTTTTCGCTTTTGTTTTTTGTCTGTGCCGAGATACTTTTTAGCCTCAGTGCACTATTAGACGGGATTATTCTGAGCAGATATTGTCCTCCTAATATGCAAATTGTTTTTAATAGTGTTTCCTTTGAACTCGACAAAATGTTAAGATTCTTAACTGTATTTTGGATGGCAGATTGTGAGGCTCAAGACAATGCCTATAGCGATGATATAAAACATTTATATGTAGATTATGGTGTTGATCAGTACTGTTGCAATGTTAAGTTCAAATCGTTGAAGGCCTTTAAAAGGTTTAAAAGTGCAGCTTTGTTGATGACACAGTCACATGGGTACTTCTGTACAGTATCTATAACATCAGCATAATACTTCACTCTAATACCAAATTAATGTTTCGGATATTGTAGACACTATCTGTTATGCTTAAATCCTAAAAAAATACATAAGGGTTTCATTAATCACTATTATTTTACAAACACAATATTATTTTCGATATCCTTATTTATGTCTACTTCAAAATTACCTACAATAGTTGTCCCAAAAAACTTAAGTTATTCATCTAGAATTGTATTGGAATCTTAATTAAAAAGACATGACTGTCATATAATAATATAGCTATGGCAATAAAAAATGTTCATGCAAATAAAATTGTAATCAGACCCCTGTCTAAAACGCCATCTGTTTTGTTGTATTTATTAAATCTGTAGGATGTAAATTAAGATTGATCTTAATTTAAAATATGAAAAATGTTAATAGACTATAGCAAAAAAAATGTAACTATCAAATCTTATATGTCTCTTTATTATCCTCATATCCTATTTATGATCACAAGTCGTGAACATAATTTTTGTGCAGCGTTTTGTCATTTGTGTCACTGTGGTTTTTTATTCTTTTTTAACAATAAAAGCTCTTATTCCTTGACAGTTGTGAATGCCAAGGCAAAATTATCTGTTTCCGGGTATACCGAAATTAAAATACTACGACTTGTAAATGCAAGGTAAAGTGCAATACTATGGTACATTTATTTCTGCCCTTTAGGTTTTAATACAGCCACGATGGGCATCAACAATGTTATTTTACTGAGTCTATGATGAAATTACACGAAGCTAGAATAGTAAGCAGTAATATCTTCGCTTGGCACATGCTAGAACTGTTTACACGATGCTAGAAAATGACTGGCCTAGAACAGTCCAGTGACTCAGTTCGTGGACTCTTTAAGCGTTTGATGGCCCGTTTACACGAAGCTAGAATAGTAAGCTAGACATATCCTGGCTTGGCGCAAGCTAGAGTTGTATACGCATTGATGCTATACAATTACTGGCCAACAACATGGCAGTGACTTAGTCTGTAACGTAAAATGATCCGATCGAATACTTGCTTCGCCGGCAACATGAGGCTACTAGCACAAGCCAGGGTAGTTTAGAATCAGTGCAGTGGTCCGATTCTACGTGCTCAAAATAGAACCTCGTCCTATTAAGCTATTACACTAGGTTACTATCTTTGTCACTAGCTCACTCAGCCTAAAAAATGAGCATAGTACTATATGCACAAGGTCCTTTTTTCCTCCCGCTCTGGGTGAAGCAGGAGGGCGTGTCAGACTTTTACTGACTAAAACCCGTGTTCCCTCAGTTGCCTATGTGCCAGAGGCCGCGGTATCTCTTTCGAACAACCCGCACCCCTGGCAGGCATCGGCCCTTGCGGGCCCCATCATGCACAAGGTCCTGACTGGAGGTCCCAATTTATTAAAGCATCCACAGGAGAGCCCGGGTAGGCAGCTAACAACCTCTGAGTTTGACCGGTGATGTGCAAATCACAAAAATTAAATTTCTTAGTAGCTACAGTTACCAGCTTGCTAACTTACTAGCACAGCCTTGTTATCCTAGCTTGAAAATTTATCCTCATGTAATCCGGGCATGATTTCTCGGCTGAGAACAGCCAGTGCTCTTTAAGATAAGATAATGTTACAAGCGTAGAGTTAAGACAAAAAAGGTTTTTTTAGAGCCACACTTTGTAGTCGAGATTAACATAACTTTTTGCAATTTTTTGCTGCATATAGGTACGTGTAGTTAAATATTTATGGTGTGTTTTGAAACCAGGTATGGTGGAGCTAAAAAGGAACATAGTTTTCACAGCGTGTTATGAGAGGACTTATGCATATATTTTAGCTACACTTCGAATGAGATTTAAGAACACATAAACACAACATCTCCCCCAATTTTCCCGAAAGCTTGGGCATAGGTGTAGGTACCTAAAGTACTCCCACATCTGGCCAGTTATGTTTAAGATAAGACTAAGAAAGAAAAGAAAGAAAAAGTTTGTATTACACTCGCACAGGAATATCAAAAACATAACTACAACACAATACAATTATTAAACACACTAAAAAACTAAAACCCTACTGCGCTACGCTACTTAATAAAATTAAAATTTGATTTAAACAAAAAAGTAAAATAAAAACCAAAGTCCTGTGCGAGGCCAAAAGGCCACTATCTCGGCATGATGCTGCGACATTTTAAAAGTGTCGCAGCGCTAGTATTATGATAGGGCCCGCTGAAGAGCAGAGAAGAGAAGATAGATAGAATAAACTCAAGAAATAAACCGAACAAACACAAAAGATATTAGATTTAAGAATAAACTCCCAAGTAAGTACTTAGATACTGCGGACGAAGAATATTTAGTTACCAAGACAAATCAAGAACTTAATAAAATATACACAAAAATCTTATAGTTAAGTAAGGTAATTTTCAAGACTAAGTAATGCGATAACTTGAAATTCCTATTGTCTGCAAAGGGCAGCCAATCTCAATTTACATTCACAAATCAGCTGACTGGGCCAGTCACGATTGGTGCTAGAAATTATTTATACTTAGGTATTTTAGACGTATCACAAAATTATTTCGATCGCTTTAGTGTTTTATTTTAGTGAAGAAACATCATCATCTGCCTAGTCCTTTCTCAACTATGTCGGGGTTGGCTTCCAGTCTAACCGGATGCAGCTGAATAACAGAACCTATTATTGTACATGGAGCAACGCACATTTCTCCAGTTAAGTTTATTTTTTTGAGGCTTTATATTAGCTTCACTTGTATGTTTGTTTGTTTGTATGTTTGTATGTAACTACTCCTTTGGACGCTATTTTGACCCACTTTGAACGGTCAGATTTCATTTAAACTTTGTAGACTTATCGAGGACCTATGACAATTCAATCATTTAAAAAAAAATATATATAAAAAACACGCTTTTGTAGTTAGCAAAACTAAAAAATAGAAAATAAATAATAGTTTAAAAAAACTAAAAAAACACGCTATATAAAACAAACTAAAAAGTAGAAAATAATTTAATTCTATTAAAAAGCGTGGGGTGCTTTTTTTATAATCAATTATTATCAAGCACCCCACGCTTTTTAATAGAATTAAATTATTTTCTACTTTTTAGTTTGGTTTTTAAAGCGTGTTTTTTTAGTTTTTAAACTATTATTTTTATTTTATTTATTTGGGAAAACAAACTAGAAATACGGACAAACTACGTGTTCCCTTTCACCGGCCTCATAAGGTTCATAACTCTTTTGTTGGTCTTGGTATAACTTTTTATAACAAGCTTCCCTCTTCTTTGCTAGATTTGCATTTTAATGCGTTTAAAGCTAAAGTTAAATCCATCCTCTGTTCAAAGGCTTACTATTCTGTCAACGACTACTTAAACGATAATAATTGTTGGTCGCTGTGATTAACTCAAGACAATGTTCATGTTCTTTCACCAGTATTAGCTTGACTACTGACAGGTTATATAATTATATTATTTGATGTGTTGGTTTATTTTATTTGCCTGTACTATGTTTTCAATGTTTTGTTGGTATATAAGCCTGTGCTAGCTGACATGGCAAATGTAATGATTTTTGTGTTTCGTAATGTTAATTACCTACTATTGTATAGAATCAAGTTCTTCTAACTTAACAGAGCTGTGCTGCTGGGGAGTTTGTTGCGCCACTTCTTCGTCCCAGCTAAAGCACTAGGAAATGGTGAAGGGCGGGCGTTTTGTGGGGACTGTCTTATGTAATTTTGACGTTCAAAAAGAGCTGACTCTCAGCCTAGTTTCAATAAATGACTTTTGATTTGATTTGATTTGATTTAAACAATTACACATTAAGAATTACAAAGAGATAGGATACAGAAATGATGTAAATGTTAAATCAACCACGTTCTCTACAGATCCACAATGAGACAATTTGGTAAATTTGAAGACTAGCGTTGTTAACAATAAAAAAGAAGAATATCAATAGTAAATTAAGTATCAACAAAATTTGAAGCTGTTAAAACATAAGTTTTTAAGTTCATAAGTAAGTTTAAATCCCATGTAATAGGGGGTGACCCTATTGCCATCAACCGGGCACAAATCTGGATTTGTGGAGTCTGGACTCCGGGCTGCTACTGAGAAACTTCAGATAAAAAAAAAACAAAAACACTTTGCCCGACCTGGGAACCGAACCCAAGACGTCATGCTCTGCAGTAGCGCTTTCGACCACTAGACAAAATAGGCAATCACCTTGCAACAATGTACTTGCTTAATTTTCCCAGAATGCACTTCGTATTTTTCCGTGACGTTACCTATCACTACAATAGGCCACACTAAATGTCTATACCGTGAATATTTGGCAATAGACAATAGACCATGGGAATCTTCGCTGTAACCTTTAATGTTAGCCCCTCTGCGATTGATTGCCTTCGAAACATTATAATGTTAGGTTCGTGTGAAGAAACTTGGGTTTTGGTTGAAAATTAAGTAACATCCACATAACATGATACCGTTAATTGTATAGCTCATACCTTTCGCGTAAGACTCAATAAGTCACATGTGTGACTAACAGGATTAGGTATTTACGGCAAGTTCATCAAAAATGGTCAAATCTTGTACGCCTACAGATTTTCTGCAAAACCACTGATAAATAAATAATAGGTATTTATCAGAAACTTCTGTTTATTTATTTTAAAACTTATTTCAAGGAATATTTATATACTCTTCATGCAAATTACATATGGAGGCCCTGGTGTTTTAATTAAAATCCATTTACTGCGGAATACTTATAAAAGTGGTCCATAAAACTTACAAACGTTACTGGCGAAATAAGAACACACTTCAGCTCTGAAGACATAAATGTGACGTTATGATATGATGTTTGATCTTTAATGCCTAGTGCCCAATTTAATTCCTTAGCCACCTTGCACAATAAGACAAAACAAATAAAGGGTTGCCACATTCCCATTCAGGATTCTTTAGCGACTATTGTTATCTCTATTTTAATTACTCGTGATAGGTCAGCCTATTCACTTCGTTCATAAACATTAAGTCGAAAACTGACTTAATGTGACAGGTCGGTAACTTTATAGTCTACGCCTCTATGGAGGAATGCGGAAAGGTGTCAGTTGTGAAATTGTATCGCCCAGAAACTGTGCTAAGAGTTTGGTATTTTCGAGAGTTGTGTTTGGTGTCAGTTGGAAGGTATTTGTCCGAAGTAACACATTGAGAACTGTATTTTGCAATGAAAATTGTTCGGAAACCGATTTAAATGACTGTTTAAAATAATCCGTCAACAACCACTTGTATAGTTGTAATTCGTCATACACCCCCATATTTATAAACGTTGCTTAAATTACGGAACGATTAGCGTCTGTTTAACCATACATTTTTGACGTTTAAAGATCTTTAACTTTAATCAACGCTTATGAATATACCCCCTAATGTCTAGCGCACACGATCGACAGAAACGATGCCTATATCACTAGTACACTGGAACAACACTCTCTATAAGCAATTTGTAAAAAAAACCTACAGAGTTGTTAAATTTTTGAGAATCGAAACGTGTTTTCTTCAGGTTATCCTTTACTTACTAAAGATAACCCGAGTTTATCGGCAAAAATCAAGCAAATCTATAGGCACCTAAAGGCAATAACGCTTCAGCAGTTGAATAATATACACACAATGCAGCCTGTAATGTTCCCACTACTGGGACACAAGCCTCCGCTCTGTGAGAGGGAGTGGGCCGTAAACCACCACGCGAGCCCAGTACGAGTTGGTAGATGATGAGTTGATGACACATGTCTTCGATTTTTTGGTCTGGGACACGCTGCCAGTTTCCTCACAATATTTTCCTTCACCGTTTTGGGAGATGGAAGCAGTGGTGATGAAATTGAACACACAAAGTTAAGCCTGGGTTCAAACTCACGACCTTCTACTCGTAAGTCGGAGCCGATACCACTACGCCACCACTGCACTACCGAATAATGTAGGCACAAGTTACATGATGTCAAAACTTTGACAAACTGTGTAGTTGCTTTAAATGCCTCACTCACTCAAAACTAGCCTCACAAGGCACCCTACAATTTCGCGAGCCAACATTAAAAATCCCATTGTCCACTCACCATTACCTCATAACTAGTCAGGCAGTTGGGCCACGTTGCCCGCGTTCAATTGGATTCATTTCGACATTTCCTACATTCCCCGTGACAAGTGGGCGCAGGCGCAGCAAGTGCCCGGTCCCGACGCGACGACAGACAGCGACACCGCGCGTGACTATCGCAATAATACCAAATGGTTGCCGGGGTCGGCGCGAGCAATAAGCAGTGAGCGGATTGGAAAATGTTTAGGTAGCGGATAGTGACTATGTAAAATACCAGCGGACCTGACAGACGTTGCCCTGCCCGAACGGCGCCACCTGCCAGGTCCAATTGTAAATCTGAATCCACACAAACACACACAAAAAATGTATTAACATCTCGGTCCAACCGTTTAGGAGGAGGTTAGTGACATACACACATTAAGAAGAATTATGAATAGACTTGATTGAAGATGGTCTATGAATTCATTCAGTATATGGTTTGACTACCTACTGCGATGCAGTAATAAGATTAACTGCCAAATTCGAAATTATTACCAGTAAAACTAACTAAGACAAAATCAGTACCACCTTTTTGCATATCAATGGCACCCAAACAATCCTACATATTTGAAGTTAGATAACCCAATTATTACGGAAAAAAAATAAAGAGCTACGGGTTATTAAATCATCAATTACAAATTTATTATTATAACAAACACTTAATTGCAGCGTCTATGGCATAAACTATAAACGAAAAACGGAACTGCGAGATCAGACAAGGCTGTCGCACTTGATGTTCATCACAATAATTAAGCGATAATTTATCAAGTAGATATAACGCCGAGATGACACATCTGACACCTTTTTTTCATTGTGATAAATATTATATAAGTAAATAGTACTTGACAGCAAGCAGTGACCGCGGACTATCGTGAAATCGTGACTATCGCAATAAGGCTGTTAAGTATTTTGAGTTTTTAAAGGTCAAATGTTAGGCGGAAATGTAGGTGGCCTGTAGGCCTTATCTGGCTATGATACCTATAGATTTTAATATCAATAGTTCATATAAGGCCTTTCAAATGTATTAGGACATTATGTCACTTCATTTATAACGATAGTTTAGTGGGTCTACACCTTATCGATCTATAAATAATATAAACAACATTCTTCTTGTAAATTACGCAACGGATTTTGATGCAGTTTTGACCATCAATTAGATCATTTATTCTAAAAGGTTCATGTGTACAATACATTTATATTATACTTATATTAAACATATAATAAAGAAATCACGATTTTTTGTCAAGTCGCAATAACCGTGCAAAGCACACCTGTCCCTGCTTTGCACGGTTTGTACGCTTTTGCAAGCGAATGTAGCTTTAAACACAATTCTGCAGAGTCTGTTCTTCATATCAGCCTTTTGCATCTTGCTTGTGAAACGACTTTTTTTGTCGCTTTCCTTTATATTTAGAGGAAATCGCGGCTCACTCGTGACTTGACGAAGTTCCAAACTAAAAGAGATTCGTGGTAGCTGTCTAAAAATTGTTATTGTTTTATTAGAACACTATATTTATAGAAAGTTGTCTCATCATATTCCATTGCAATATAAATCGGAATCGTGTGATTGTATATTGTTTTTTTTTATCTTGTAAAAACAAAACACAATCATAAATGAAAACAATAACTTATATGGCTTACCTACTTTTCCTGTTTTTTTCCGTTATGCTAATAAATCTATAGCTACTAGGTATACTTTCATGAAATAGTATTAAGGTTGAAAATGCAAAAAGCGTCATTATTTTAACAATTTATGGGCTACTATTTTTATAGAGCATTGTGTCATTTTATAGAGAACATTGAGCAATTATTATAGATAATTATATATTGATCTATGAGACAGAATGTACATGAAAAACGCATATAAATACCACCGAAAAATGACTGACATATCTTTCATCAGACGACATTTCAAGCTATCAACTCTAAGGGCCCTATTTCACTAAGACACCAGTGGCGGTGCAACCATAGTCGCGCTGTCAAAAATGTATGGTTGGTTGCGCAACCGATCGAACGCTTGCACACAGGCAACTGCGGGAACACGGGTAGGTTTTAGTCAGTAAAAATCTGACACGCCCCCATAAAAAAAGCGCTTGGTTAGAGATACCCACACAAAAAGCTGTGTATATTTTGCTAGCAGCGCCAGTTGTCCTAGTAATATATAAGCCAACATCGACATTCACACGGACGTAATAAAATCGCGGCCGGATTTTTTCGCTCACTGGACCTTCAACGCAACTTAGCGCCGAGAGTAGAAAATAGAACAGTGTATTTTTTCGACACGTTGGCATGCACTCTGTTGCATTCTCAATGCTATAATCAACACAGAGAGCTGAAAATACATTGCGGCAACTTCGACTTAGTAGCTGGTTTCGGTATCGGTACAAGCTTCCTCTCTCCTACTATTTTTTGCTGTGCCCGATAAGTCCATTATGATCACATTTTTTTTTAATTTACCACCTAAGTACACATTGTGGAATGCAAATAAAATTTGAGTATTGAGTATTGAGTACTGTACCGACGGCAAAAAAGAAACGCTTGATTAACTTTCACACATATCAATACCGGTAACAGATAATCTAATAACAATTAGTATTCGGTAACAAAAGTAGTTCCGTCATTCCGTGTGCGGAATCGGATCAGCTGGTTGATCACGAAAGAATCGTGACAGGATAGAACTGTATCGCTTTCAAATTACATAAATTAAGATTGAGTTTTATTTTGTGATATAATAATAACGATAAAGTATGTAACAGGTACTTATTTAGTTTCTAGGGCACGCCCCTCAGGTTGTTAGCTATATTTGGAAGGTATTGCACTTATTACAAAACAAAACATGATGAAGATGCTAGTGGTCGACTCGCACGAACTAACTCGCCCGAACTGGGCGAATCGGCACTTCTAATAATGTAATATTTGCCATAGGCGACTCGCACGAAGTTATTTTTAATATTTGTTAATGGGCGAATCGATGATAATTCCAGAAATATACAACGTGTAACGGAAAGGGTATATACATACCAAGGGCACGGCTTCTTTGGATGATATCAAACGATATTGGAAGGGTTTTTTAATCCTATCCATACATATTCGGAAGTTATGAGAATTTTTAATACATTGATACCAGAACAAATTGAAATAAAAACATCACTCGAAAGAGATTTATCGTGATATTGGCAATTACGTGGAAAGTTAGTGACCTACGTAGTGCGGTGACACGTTTGTTATGATTTGAATTTAAGATACATATGAAACCGAAAATTTGGTATAAATTCTTAGAGTATTTTGTTTTGAGCTGAAACTATGTATAGTGATTCTATACCAACTGTTATCTTTAGTGCTTGGATAGCAATAAGGTTTCTGTTACTGTATAGGCGTTAGGTAATTGGTCAGTTCATCATTAGGGCGGCAGGGTAAGTGACGCGCAAACTGAAACCAGTTATTCCCCCCTGGTAATAACCCCAGCGTCAACATTTTTAGCCGGTTACCAGAATAAAATTAGCTGTTTCATAGAAAAGTGCAACACCTATGCTATACGGTCAAAATATATGGAACAGCTAATTTTCTTTTAATAACCGACGAAAAATTTCAACGCAGGGGCGTTCAGGATCCACGGTAACGGGTTCTCCGAATCAGAAATCAGATGTACCTAAAAGTATACCGCAAAGGACACCAGGAACTGTTATGTCAAATCGAACGTTATCACAACTACGCAATCCAACTTACATAAGACGGTAATACGTACTATATTATCTAAACATTTGATTACATGTATTCACAACCTATGTTTACAGTATTGACAGCTCTATGCTAATATGAGTAATGGCCTCACAGACGGACATTTGGAATTTATCATCATTTTTGAAGTAGACGTAAAAATCAGATCTATGCTTTAATGAAGATTTGAAAGTATTAAGCGTGTAAGTGTGAAGTGAATTAAACTTAATAGGTTATTTTGCATTGAAGGCAATATCGATGTTGATTATTATTAATTTGGGTTTATTCAGTCGTGTCTGAGGTTATTGATCTATTCTAAGAATAATTAGTCTCCATAGACATTATTATCTTTGCTTGTGGAAGCTCTTTAGATCAACAAAAAGCTACATTATAGTAAAAAACGTAGTGTTCTCTATTAACTAAATACAGAGTTACTAGGTGCTACATTGGTACTTTCTTCAAAAGGCCCTTCCAGACATGGCCTTGCATTGTTGGACTCACATAAAATCCTAACAATATATACCCCCTTATTTATAAACGCTGCTTCAAGTTAAGTAATAATTAACGACTTCGACATTAACCATACATTTTTGACGTTTAATTTTAATCATGGTTTAAGAATACACCGCTTTAATGTTTAGATTTAAAAAGAGACAATGACCTCTAAATTTGTTTCGGAATTCTTCTCAGGTACCACCAGTCACCAGTCAGCTTGTTAAACAGCGTGTAAAAGTGTCTTAAAACATCTACTTACATAAATAAATATTTCATTTCATTTCTTATTACATATTATATTCAACCAGCAAATAATACCTACCAGAGCGTGCACCAATACAAGTTCAAAACAATAATTATTAGGGCATTGTGTACTGTTCATAACGCCGACAGTTTATAGGAATAATTATATGATGTCCAGTGTTGAGTAGCTCGATATCATAAAAGTAACTACCTACTGAATAAAGACCATAAGTGGAAGTAACATAAGTACTTGTATATAGTAAGATAGCAAATATAAAAGCGGTCACATACCTTATACAGTTTCAGTTATGAGCATTTTTCTCCTTTTAAGGAAAACATTAAAAGAAAAACACATTAGGAGTTTAATAAAATAATTTTGGTTGTCTAAATGTGAAACGGGTTAGCTCCTTTATAATTTATTTAATTAAATAAATTCACACCTTCGTCTTAGAAGATAAGATCAGTGACTAATTCGTTTTTAATTATATTTATGGGGTAATCAGGGTTGCCAACCGACCAGGTTTTAATTTGGCGATTTTCGCAGCATACGAAATGACGAAATAAACTGAGTCATAATATAAATTATATGTAGCGTTTAGTTATAAAAACAATATACTTTAGTAAGAAAATCATAAAGCCAAAGGACACAAAAGCTCGGGTAATTGCTTCACTATTAAATGTCTGGTTTTCTGACCCAGACAAAACCCTTATCTTTTCGTTTCATCGGTCGGACGGCTTCTTCAAACAGGCACGACGCAACACTTGTAGAACAATTTCCATGAAGTTTTCATCGAAATTGTTCTACAAGTGCCGCGTGCCTTGACTGTGAAAATGTAATTCAAGAAACTCAATATTTTCAGTATGTGTCTTGGGCATTCAAAATTAGCATTTTAACAGCCCTGTTTTATAATAAAATGACGTCGGTATTTTTATATATTGTTTATATATTTTTACGACAAACATAAAATGACTCACAATAGCATTAAACCGACTCACCTTTTCTATTAACAACTCAATTTAAGTAAAGTCAGCCTTAGCACGTAGAGTTTAAGGATATTTTGACAGCAAATTTATTATGTTAATAGTAATTTTTTCGTTGATTAGGTGAAGATTAGCAATGTTGTTAACATGATTGAATGGTCGTTCATTTGGGATATAACAAGATAATAAAAGATCACTCAAGATCAATAAATGTGGTATTTGTATCATTTATTAGGTCAAATTAATTATTAATAGAGTGGCGAATATACATTTTAAATATATTTTAACATGAAGTGAAAACTGTACATAGTAAATCGTTAGGAATTTATTTATTTTATATCATATTTCTTGCTACGCTACGCTTGACGCGGTTGGTTTGTGGTAACCACATTAACATATCAACCCCTCCGTGCCTCAGAAAGCATCATTCGTGGATCTTTGACAGTAGCTACGGTTCGGCAGAAGCCCGAAAGTCTGACAACGAGTCTCACCAAGGGGTATCGTATTACCCAGTAGCTGGGTTGTGGAGGTCAGATAGGCAGTCGCTCCATGTAAAATACTGGTATTCAGCTGCATACGGTTTGACTGGAAGCTGACCCAACATAACATGGTTGGGAAAAGGCGAGGCAGAAGTCGATGATTCTCAAATTAATAATCGAGTTATTTTCTGCTTAACACTTATTAATGTATTCAGATTTAAATTCTGATAACCACTAACCTATTGAAAAATTTCCTGCCAGCTCAGTGTCAGTTAAAAAGACACCAGTTTCCCTTTCATTACAATTCAACCATTGATTTATTGATCAATAGTTACAGACAATACTATAATATAATGATATAACTATTATATAATATCCCATAGACATCAAGTGACCCCATTGACCGGTATAGCAAACTGTCATACCTTATTCACTATGATTGGCAGGCGAATCCGTGTTTAAAGTTTATAGGTAGATTATCAAAATTGAGATTGAGGTTATGTCATTTGGTATTTTCGATGGTGGTTTAGCTCCATTTCTTATATTGCAAAACGATGTGTTATGTGTTCCATCGATAGTGTGACAAAAAATGATGTTTTCTGTATGTTGAACTGAATAATGTTAAATTCGTACGTACGAGGGGTTCACTATACCCTTTAATAACTTTTCTGAAGGATAATTTGTACTGTTTTTTAAAGGATGGGAAATCATCAAATACCTTCACTCGCTCTGGGTGAAGCAGGAGGGCGTGTCAGACTTTTACTGACTAAAACCCACCAGTGTTCTATCAGTTGCCTGTATGCCAGAGGCCACGGTATCTTTCGAACAACCCGCTCCCCTGGGAGGCATCGGTCCTTGCGGACCGCACCAGTTGGTGCTGACATCTGTTTGAGGCGTGCGTGGAACACAACGCGCCGTCGACCCAGGCTTGTTCCTTACCGGACAGCGAGCTACCTATTACTCGCCGTCCGCAAGCCCTCGCCTACGGTGGTCGAGAATCGGCCTGGGATTCCCGACGCCCGGGGCGTCTCCTGCAGCGACTAAGGCCGTGAGGACGCATAGATTGCCTCTCCCTCGCGTGCGCCACCTCCCTCTTCGCGAGCATTACTGCTTCGCAGAAGGAGGTGACGGCTTCCCGTGCACTCTCGCTCCGTACCATGGCCTGGACCAGGGCCCGACGCGAGAAATCGCCGCCGCCGATCGCCTCCACGAGGACACGGCGGTGCTCTGCCCAAGCCGGGCAGCCTCCGCCGTATGTTCTACTGTGTCTTCTTGGCGAGATAATGTGTACGTGAAGATATTTTAAATAAGAATACGTTTGAATTACGCGTTTGTTTGGTCTTTTGGTCTAGTGGTCGCAAGCTCTACTGCTGAGCATAAGGTCCTCGGTTTGATCCTCAGGTCGGGCAAAGTGTTATTAGGTTTTTCTATCTGGATTTGTACTCGGTTGATGGCAATAGGCTCGCCCCCTGTTACATGGGACTTAAACATAACTGGCGAAATTTGGATGTACTATAGGTACATCTCTATCCATCCCTTCGGGGGAACAAGGCGTGATGTAATTCTGTGTTTAATCACATTTTTGCTTAATTTTAGTTGTTAAATTAACGTTTGGAGAGGTCAAGATCATCAAATAACACGTTTCTGCTCTTGAAATTATCAATTCTTGCATTATTTATTTGAATTTTTGACCTAACAACCTCAGTTAATATTTCTATTCTATCTACTTAGTATGCATCTATAAAATTTAACATTGTATTCATTTGTCCGGAATAGAATTTTATGAATTTCATCTGAACGTTGCTGAACCAAAATCAATTCGTTGCATTAAGTTTTGATACCCAATATAAACAGATTTTTTGAGTACTGCACAACCAATCAAATAAGTAACAACAAGGTGAAAGGAAAAATTAAACATATCCATTCAAAAGTTCTAGATTTTTACGAATTTTCAGATTCTGACTAACATCTGTGAAATTGCAGCAAATTATTGCACGCTTTCAGTGTTACAGTGATCGCTTTATATAATAAATACTGAATCTTTATGTTATATTTGGTTTCAGGTGAGAACACAGATGTCTTCTTGAATACAGAAAAAGAAATACATTGAATTTCCTATGTAGGTTCGTTTATTTATTTTGTTTAAGTTTAACTGTAATGCTTTGTTACATCAACTGAACAATTTGTTCAAGCAAGTTGTGGTGATATATCTTATTATGGATATTTATATATTTAGAATAACAGAAAATAATAATACGAGACACCTGCTCAAGTGATTTTAAATCATGCTTCTTTTTTAATCGAAGCATAAAGTAAGGTAACAAACATATTTGGACATAAATCGTAAAACAGGTGAGTTTTACGAGTATCACCAAAAACATTCGTCGTTGAAATCTTCGAGTTCTGTTGCTAACAGGCGCAATTTTGCAAATTTTATTAGTTCTAGAAAAATCCACGAAGGTCATCTATCATACACAAATACATAAAAAAAAACGTTTTAACTTAAAAAGCACCAACGAGATCGACTCAAAAATTCATAAAAATCAAACAAACATTCACAAACATCCATTCTGTTATACATGACATAACTTCGTAATAACTAAGTATACAACCTACACATTATAATGTACTAATATCCGTTTTTATTACATCCATTACATAGCTCATTATATCATTAGATGACCTGTATACCTACTTACCCAAAACCACATAAACATACATAGAATAACGGACATTATGACCCGTTACAATGGAATTTATTTTAAATGTCGGTGTCAATCAGCGGTACTGCACTATGACCGCTGTGACTAAATATATTATGTAATATTATGTATTATGATAGTTGTAGGAAGGATGAACAATAAGATATGTTTGTTTTCGGAGGCAAACAGTTAAAATAAGTAACAAAACTTAGATGCGACTGACTGATTGGGTCCATATGTCTTTGGAATCTAAAATACTACACATACATAAATGATTTTGTTTAAACTGAAGTAGGTTTTTACAAACACTTTTACACGTCAATCATATTTTAAAAACTAGATGAGTGTTGGCGTTTCCTGACTACTCTGAGAAGAAAAGCCGAAACAAACTCAAAGGTCACAGTCTCTTTTATTTTCCAGGCCTATTATTGGTCAGATCGTATGAAGATCATGTAGATCGGACCATGCATGAAATCACACATTCTTCCAATGGGGATAGGCAGAAACTACACAACGCTAACTGATACGTTCTCCTTTTCCTTGTTTACGTTTATACATCAGAGCCCTTAGTGCGAGTTTCATTTAACCATCTCGATCAAACGCATCGAGCGCGTTTGGCGCTCCGTTTGGCCCTGGATTGGTGACGGACCAATCGGAGCGCCGAACGCGCTCGATGCATTTGGTCGAGATGGTTAAATTAAACTCGCACTAGGGCCACTGGTCATACTCGCACGCCTTTTGAAAGTACTACGCACCTGACCTTTCTGAAGAACATCACCATTAAGGTCACTATATATCTTTCTAGGGAGCTCCTCGAGGTGATTCACATCTGCATTGTTTTATTTTAAAATTGAAATAATTACAATAATCGAACTAACAAGAAACATGAATTTCAAATGTTCTAATTACCTATCATAATCTATCTATTTATATAAAAATGAATCCCTATTTCCCTTGGTCACGGCATCATACGTGAACGGCTCGACCAATTTTGCTAATTCTTTTTTTGTTGTGTTTGTTATTTTCAGGAAAAGGTTCTTATGAAAGAAAAAATAAGAAAGTTGCTCATAACATATATGTAAAATGTGAATTCAATATTCATAGTTAAGACAGAACAACGTCTGTCGGGTCAGCTAGTTACTTATATAATTTTATGGACTATAAATTAAACAGGAAAATTACTAAGAAAACAAACATTATTTGAATCAACCCTCTAAGTCTACACCATTACAAGTAAACATTTTATCTAAAACAGCACTATTTTACTTTACTTTACACAAACGCGGGTGTTACATTACCCTGTCACAATACTTGCAGGGCGGTAACATTAGAATGAAATGTGCAAGCCTGCAAGAGTCTGCAAGGGACCGTGCGTAAATTGTGCAAGACACCACCTGCCATGTATCCGGCACTGCTGAGCTATTCAAGCTGGGAGTGCGGTTTCATTGTGCGATGCGATACGATACGGGATGTGAATTAGTAGGGTAGTTTTTTGACGGATTGCTTGCGGTGAATTAAGGTAGTTGTTGAAACTGCTTCAAGTTATTCATTTTAAGTGAATTCGCTATCATTACGAACGAAATACTTTCTGTGAAAGTTGGATTTTTATTAAAAAAAGAAAACAGAATGCTGAACAGACATGCATTGCTTTTTGTCGCATATTCAACATAATTATCACGCCTGCAGCAAGGGCGTATTCTGTTTGGAATACCTTCAGCACACCAGCTTACGAGAACAATTTCCAATTCCAATCAAAACAAAAACCGTCAGTTGTGTAGAGCTAAATCCTAAACTGTTAATTCCAAAATGGTTTATTCCGTAAATAGGACATCAGAAACACTTTTACACGACATATTAAAAAAATTATCTAGATGGAGTGACATTTCCTATCTGACGGAAATTATGTAGGTAATATCTGATAACAATGAAAACATTCCCTAACAACGAAGTCTAGCACAGCGACAACTTGAGATAAAACACATTACAAACATTCAGAGATTTATGAATAATTCACAACTTCGTTTTACAAATGAGAAGCTATCTTACTAAGTGAAGTATTTACTATAGTTTCTGTATAATTGATAGGACATCCTTTCATAGAGTATCAGGTAAAGCAATCAGTTATATTTCCATGTGCCTCGGGCAGTTGTTATTTTATGTTGAACTGCATTTTAATGAGCAATCTAACAATTACATATTTTCTTCAATTGCATATTTACTGTATATGCTTCGACTGTATAGGTCGATAAATATAATTTTGACAGCACGGTTGGCGCAGTGGTTAGGCGATTGACTGCTGTGCTGCGTGTAGCGGGTTCGACTCCCGCACGGAACAAATATTTGTATGACCTACAAGTAGTTGTTCCGGGTCTGGCTGTTTGTGTATGTGAGTTTAAATGTTTGTAAACGCACCCACAATACAGGAGTAATTCCTAGTGTGGGGCAAAGTTTAAAAAAAAAATTGGATCACATTCGTCTAAACAAGTATACCTATAGGTAGTAATTATCTTGTTAACCCAGATCATCTAGGAACACGAGCAGGCTATATTGAAAAAGTAGGTAACTACTTATTTAAGCTAAGAGACGGCCTAGCTTAGTCAATAATGGATGTATCAGATTCTTTACTTCACTTTAACTTAGGTTTGAAACTTGAAGAATGTCAATCAAAATGATCCTAGTACCCACTTAAATAGTTTTAGTTTGGCATTGACATAAACTTAAAAAATCGAAACGACTCAACATTCGATAGTCGACAGCAATTTCGACCGAATTCTTCTGAGTTCATTAATGATGTCCATATAAAGTACAGAATTTGGAATTCAAAGGAAGGATATGATAAATTATCCAGTATAGAGAGACGCAGATTATTTTGCCAGAATTATTTTGTGCAATTTAAATGGTTCGTATTCGACACTCGGTCTCAAGAAAACCGAGAGAGCAGTTAAAACCCTTTAAAGTTAAAAGTCCTTTAAACTTTTTACATTTCCTCGAAATCGTAATTACTCTCCTGATTCGTTTGTTTCACTTTTACAATCATATAACATCAACTTAGTTCATCGGCTTATAATGTGACAAATAAGTCTTCGGAAAAATCCATTAAAGCCTACTCTGCTCTTCAGCTTTTATAGGCTTTTCTTACGATGGATATCCCAATGACTGCACAATAAAGTACCAAAGGATCTTGGTCAAATTCACCACGTTAGTTATACAATTACATCCAAAGTCACCGGCTTCCGAAATTAAAGTTATTTTTCACTTTGTAGTGTTTTTTGGAAGTCGGTTGTTTATTTTTAAGTTTTTTTTTTATAGATTGAGACTGAGATCAGACTGTGAATGTTCTTAAAATTACGAAAATTGCCCCTCTGATTCCACTAGACAAAAGCATAAATCTTCAACATTTCGTAAATACACACAATCGAGCCAGCAACTGACGTTTTTCTTATCAATCAAAAACACAACGTTGACCAACAATATATAATTAAGTGTCGTAATTATTCACAAGTGTAGAAAGAGCCTTGAGCAAGTGGTTGTACATAATTAGAACTAATGGCTTTAGAGCCTTGAGATCAATCTGCTGGTGACAAACTGTAGCTTGTCAGTTGTCAGATAATTAGGACACTTGATAAATTGTGCTCGAATTAAACGTGGTAATGTTACACTAGCTTTCGCGTGCAACAGTAAAATCGCGAGAAAGAATCAGCTGTTCCCTACATTCTGCCAAACTCTGCGACAAAAAATCAACCGTATTGCCATTAGAATAGTATGAACTGTTCTCACGGCTAAGAAAGCGTCCTTTACAACTGTCTCAACCATCTTTTAGAAAGTAGGCATATTTTTGGAACTAAGTTCTTTATCGCAGCTTGCGATAGGAGTAAACTTGTGGAAATCGGCATGTAACGAAAAAGCGTTAAGCCGAGGGGGCATGCGACTTTTATTGTAAATACTAGAACGAGACAGACATAGTTGTCACTATTTTCGAGGGTGCTGAATCCAATGGTAATGCCAAAATGAAAATCTAAGATGGTGGCTGCAAATATTTTCAAATTTTTCGTCATGGGTGGCGTTTTCATAGTTTTTGAGGGTGCTGATGCCGAGGATAGTGAGGTCAAAAGGATGCCGGCTTTCCTCTGTGGGCTATACGATTACTACTCCAACACTAATGTACTGGACTAAGCTCAGTATTACAGAAGACCATACAGAATAGCCCATACAGAAGCCTAAAGGGGCGATTGAGAAGATGTCTTCACTCGTTTAACATAAAAACCTGTTTTAATATTCGGTCTTTCCTCTTACTGCTCCTAAAAGACTTGTCTTGATTTGAAGCCATTTTTACCTGAAACAAATAAAAATATTTCATAAATACCACAGAAAGTGAAACAATATCATGAAAAATCATGGATACGTGGTTACGTTATAGATGTAATTCACATGAAGTTAATCGCAATAATTTATCGAGTAACACTAACGGATGTTATTTTCTTATTTACTATCCAGCTACCTACGTAATAGTAGAACATGTAAAATCATAATAGCTGTCTTAAATATTTAAAACAGCCATATACCTCCAGTACCGATCTATAAAACAGCTTTTATACCAACAACTTAAGCGAGTATACACCGTGACATTTTAGTCGTCTTACAACTGCAGCCCACTTCATGTATCAAATGACTACTAATCATTTATTTTAAATAAAATGATATTTTTGAACATTTGCATAATTTAAAAAAATGAAGCAAAAAGTCAAGACGCATGACGTAGTTTCAAACACCCTGTTATGGAGATGGAATTAATGATGGAATGTAATGGTAGGTAGGTAGATATCTTCTACCGTTTGATACGTAAACATTATTAACAGGGAGGGTGTTTCATAATTCTAAAGCATTATTTATTTTTCTTTATACCAATTATCTTAATTAATGGTAACAAAGTTTTAATCGCGCTTAGAGGTAGGTATTTAATGACGGATACATTGACTGGACTACCTTTGTAAGACGACTAAAATGCCACGGTGTAATAAGCCGTTTCATTTCCAACAAATAGCTGAATCACGATCTATGGTCATAAATAATAATGCGCGCGCGCGGAATCGGGAGTAAAGTGTTATGTATCATTAATCATTGGTTTATGAGCCAGCCGCAGAATGGACAATGGGTTTAGCACGTTATGTAGTTAGTTTGCAGGTGGTTTTGTAGAAAGTTAAATGGAAAGATGTGTGCACACGAGTTTTTAATCTATTTAATGTTCGAGTAGATTTTGATTATGGATTGAAAGCCTTTTTCAAAACGAGTTGCAATTAGAGTAGGTACAAGGACATTAAAGTATTTCCTTTTTTACTATCGTTGCTTAATTCCGGGCCAAACTAAAAATTCAACAACAGAATTTTAATTTATTTTTGCTATAGAAACGCTAAAGGCTTCCGCAGACAGGCGCAACGCAACGGCGCGACGCGATTCTGGTAGAGCAATTTTCATAAAGTTTTCTTAGCAATTGCCTGTCGCGCCTGCGTGCCTTAAAAACAAGATAGGTATCACATCTTTCGTTTGTTAAAATTTGACCAGGCACCTAGTCGCATAGTTGCTCATGTGTAGTCTCAGGTTGACTGCAAAACAAAGTGGAGAAGTCCAAAAACGATCGAAAGTATTTGGACTTGATCACTACTTTCTTAAGTACAGTCGGTACAATCAAACAAGAATTTTGCTATATCTCTTTAGTAAGTACTAGCAGCGCTCCGCGGTTTCACCCGCGTAGTTCCCGTTCCCGTAGGAATACGGGGATAAAAATGTAGCCTATGTAACTCGGTAAAGATGTAGCTTTCTAACGGTTAACATGGTACATTTTAAGTTTATTCGTTACATACAAAAATACAAATCTTTCCTCTTTATAATATTATTATTATATATTATAATTAAAATATTAATATTATCTAGATTGTAGACAGTAACTTTTGAATGAGACTGAAGCAATCGATTCAATTGAAAGACTTCGCCATAAATAGTGTCAGTTTCAAGAATATCTTCCGACGTTTAAGTTACTGCAGGCGATGCTATAATTTCCTCACAATCATGAACACAAGATTGTAAGGTTCTTGGTTCTTTAAGAACTCTTTAAAGCAGGGACAGCGAGCCTACGACAAACGACAATAAAGTCTGGGCACAGCATTGATTGAATTAGGAAATCCAACTGCAATAAGTTTTTAATTTTTATAATTTATTTATTAATCATCATCATATCAGCCGAAAGACTAAAAGGAGGGGATTTGCCATAATCGCCACGCGTGGCAGGCGGGTTGGCGATCGCAGTATGGTGGTTAAATTCATAGAGAACCCTGCTGCCCATTCTCTAGTAAGTCCCTTAGTCGCCTTCTACGACACCTATGGGAAGAAATAGGATGGTGCTATTCTTTTACGTCCGGCACCACACGGAATTATTATTATTATTACTATTTATTAATACGTGAACCAAAAACTTTGTACCCCATTTTACGAAAATTTCGCGGACTGAGGAGTATAAAATTTGGCACAGTTAACGTTTATATGGAGAAGGATTGCAGAAAGCTAACATTTTTTAGTTAAAAATGCATTAGAAATACATTAAGTTTTAAATGAACTATGTTCGAATTTTGACCACTGGGCAACCACTTGTATAAAATTGTCTTGAATTTTTAAATTATTTATTTTATATTATTAATTATTACATTTTAAAAATCGTCCATAGTATGGAATTTATCAAGTACAAACCGTGTGCCCGATGAGATTTCCTATCGGCAAAAATTAAGGCATTTCACACAAACTTTCATCCCCTGTTAAACCCCTCTAGGGGTAGCATTTTCAAAAATCCATCCTTATTGCTCGCTATTACTATATTAAAAACTCTTATGCAAAATTTCAAGTTTCAAGACCCAGCGGTTTAGGGCGTATGTTGAATGAACTTATGATTAAAAAATTTGTTCATAGTTCCTGCGTATTCATTTTACCTTACTTTCCCCAGACAGGATTTTCTTTTTCTGAGTAAGCACACAGATGCAAACAGGTCCACCAGCCCTACTCCAGTACATTAATCTTATAATTCACTGCACACTGACCAGAACTAACGCATAGAATGAGCTTAACAAAATGCGGCACGGACGGCGTTATGCAATACTGAAGCCGATGGCTATTTAGATATACTGTGAATGAATTCGATTCTCATTATGTTGGATCTGATTTATGCTTAGGCTTTAAGCCGTTAAGTTGGGTAAGTGGTGCTGAAATCCAAGATAGGAACTAGTTCTGTTTATCTTTTTAGAGGTATTAACGCCTGTACCTCGTGCAAGAATGCGTAAACAAAATGAGAACGGTTGTAGGGTCAGTTACCCCACGGTGAACCTACACTCTAGATTTATATATCTCATCCCCAAAATGGAAATTCTGAAGACCCGATTTAACTCGGGCATTCCATAACCTAATTTAGCACAATGCTCGCAGAACAGCTGGCCAATGGGGCCGAAAGGTTCTGTAGTGGCGACCGCGTACCGGAAGAAGTAGAGTTGGAAGGCCTCCCACAAGGTGGACCAATGACCTGCTGAAGGCAGCAGGGATCCGTTGGTTGCAAGAATCACAATACCGGTCGAGGTGGTGGTGCTTGGGAGAGGCCTATATCCGGCAGTGATTCTCTAATTTATCATTATATCATTTTTTTTAGTATTGAACACTTTTTCATTTTTAACATGTAATTCAAGGCATCTTTTCAATTTACAAAGTTGTCAAACCATTTTCCACAAACCTTTCTCATAAAAAAGCAGTTTTTTCAGAGTATTTCAGCACGAAGTTAGGCGCCCGCGCACCTAGCCGTCCGTGCGCGAAACATTTAATTTATAGACTTTCGTGTTCCGGATTCCATAAAGTGTTCCATAATATTACGCCATTGCAATGTTACGCTTGCATTCTGGCAAATTGATGTAATTGGATTTTGAACAAGTGTTGACGGCTGTACTGAGTACAGGCGCGCACAGAACTGGAGCGCGGGAATGTGAATGAACTATGCCGTTCGGATTGTTGTAAATGCTTGAAAAATACAAATGTTATACTGGATTGTTTGCAGCTGGATTAAAATTATATAGGGATACACTTATAAATGTGAGGTCTTATGTAGTTGTGAGAAAGAAACTCGAAATCGCTATTTGGCGGCCATCATTCCAACTGCGTATCCGAACGAATTCTTGGAGTGGAGACCGCGTATCGGCAAGCGAAGCGTGAGTCACCCCCCAGCTAGATAGACTAACGACCTATGACCAGCAGTGGTTTACGATAGGCTGAGTTGAACTCCGAAGGCACCGAAAAGCTTTAATAAGAGGATTTTACTTTCGGGAAAATCCAATATTTTTTTATGAATCGGGAGAAGAGCTAACTCCATAGGTAAATCTGTTTCATTAAGTAAGCCTTTAATTTACAATGATTTCACTTCTCCAACTGCCAGTGCACTGTTGCACATCTGTTATTAAAACTGAATCATTTCGCGCACATGACCTAAACAAAAACCAGTCAAGTACAGATAAACAGAGAAGTGAATACAGTTGCAATACATCTTGGTCTTGATTGCCGTACTGTCGTATATTATGCCTAGACTAGGTTCATTTACATTATAATGGTCTTAGAGCATTCTTGTTCATGTAACATTAGGTACTGGTAGTGTGGGACTCGGTGAGATTAATTGTCGCGAAACTTACGTAGGAGGCTTAAGATTTTTATCACCGCAACTACATCAGCTACATCGCGCAAGCAGAGTTTACCGCGCGATCTGCATATATACAAACATCCCGACATCAATCGTAGGGCAGTAGCCCACCAGACACAACACCCGTCTGGTCGGAGGAGCCTCCTTTACCAATAGAGTATGAGTGAACTTTACACCCTGTTCCTCATACGTCTATAAAATTAAATACACAAAGTAATGTGCCAACCCAGGTAGGATTCGAACTCACGACCTACAGCTTGTAAGTCGGGATCGATTCCTCAGGGCCACCACTGCTCACTATCGTTACCGTTGCTACTACCTAATTTGAAATATTGCAAGCACTGGCCTACCTAAACTGGCCGATACATTTGCGTACTTACTTAGTAGGCAAGTTTAAGGCACATTTTCAACTGCAAAAAAAGCTCTAGTGCTGTTGCATTAATATATTCTTCGTCTGCTGGTCAAAATAATTACTAATTCTGAGCATACCCCATCAATCTGCCTAGCGGTGCTGGCAGTTTTCAGTTTAGGACGTATCTGACGTTCACAACCCAGTTACTAGGTAACACGATACCCCTCGGTAAGACTGGTTGTCAGACTTTTGGGCTTCTGACGGGTAGTCAGAAGGCCAACGTAACGACTGTCAAATGACAGCCGGAACCAACGGCTTAACGTGCTTTCCGAGATACGGAGGAGTCTCGATTGTAATGGACTCATTCACGAATCATCCGCATCAAGGGTAACTTAGCTTACGATCGACCCGTGCTCTCTGTTATAAGTTAGCCACGAGGCACGAGCCTGTCTGAGTATACCCAATAGACCAATTATAAGTATTCAAAAGATTCTTGCTATAAAACACCTATGTTAGAGTTTCCAGTTCAAGTGAAAGGTTCTGCTTAATTCTGTGAGACAAATACGTACTCGTAAGTGAGACAAACCATTATTTACTTTAATTAGAACTCACTTTTTGCAATGCACATGTATATCATTGAATCATTCACAATATTTTTGCAATGCATATGTATATCATTGAATCATTCACAATATTTTGATACGGATCTGATCTCATTAAAATGAAAACGATAATAAGCCTCAACCAAAATGTATGATTGGAATATAATTCATCCGGTCGTACTTTCACAGTGCATGGAGAGATAGTACTTAATGTTAAAAATCGTTATGGGCTTTCGTTTTCAAAGGCAAACTTAATTTTATTTTAATACTAGCTGACTCAGCGAACTTCGTACCGCCATATTTTATTTCTCCAGTCGCGACTGAGGAAATATAACACTTACAGTAAAATCATATCAGTTGGTCGATTGTTTCGTCAATCACTTTTTTTTATTAAATTGTAAAAATTAATTCTGATCAAATCTATACATTTTTATAAGTTTTCTTATGTACAAATCTTGTCCTGACAATAAGGAACACATAAAAAAAGAATCATCCAATTTGGTGCAGACGTTCGGAAGTTATGCGCGTACATACACTTCGGCGATTCATTTTTATATATATAGCTAAGTTAAATACAGGATAAGAACATTGTATTCAGCCTCTATTCTCGAAAGAGTTCATTCAAATGAGATATAATGGACACAGCGGGGTAATTGCGTCCAAACACTAACTGTAAGAATGACTTTCATTTTCACAGTCCAGCAACATTCATTGCCTTATTTATGTTGTTGAACAGATTATTTTTTAACGAATATGCCTAATAATGAAGCAATAGATTAACAATATCCATCAAATTGATTCAGATTGTGAATTAGGATGCAGGTCCTCATCATCATCATCCAGCCGAAAGACGTCCACTGCTGGACATAAGCCTCCCCCAATAGTAATTTCTGGGGGGGTTTGGCCATAATCGCCACGCTTGGCGATGCGACACTGCGATCGCCAACCCGCCTGGGTTGGCGATCGCAGTATGGTGGTAAAATGCATAGAGAACGCTGCTACCCATTCTGTGGTAAGTCCCTTAGTCGTCTTCTACGACACCCACGAGAAGAAATGGGATGGTGCTATTCTTTTTAGGTCCGGCACCACACGGTACAGGTCCCTACGATTACAGTAATCTGCCTAGTGGTTGCAAGCGCCTCATGCTCATCAGCATGAGGTTCTGGGTTCGACTCCCAGCTTGCCGCCATGAGAATTAAACATAACTGGCTAAAGGTGGGTGTACTACAGTTAGGTGAATGTAGGTGTAATATATACACCTACTATATAAATTATCTTGTTTGTTACTATTCCCCAATTTCAATCGCTACTCTAAAACAAAATGTCTCCAAAATTTTTCAGTGAATATTATTACCCAATACAATAAAATATTTTTTGATGACATGGCTAGAATAGAGGAGAAGCGATATGACGACTTAAAAACATGCTTTACATTTTTTTGTTTTGCTAGCATAATGGAAAAAAATATGAAATTAATGAATTGTCATCGGTCCTTGATAAGACTTCAAAACGTCGGATTGATTTGAAACTTTGCACAAGTTTCAAATCGATCCAACGTTTTGAAGTAGGTGAAAATCACGTTCAAAGATTCCATGACATAGATACATAAATACATACCTAGATAATAAAGCGTGTTCAAAAATACATGTTGCGCCGACCCCAAATAAAATGGTATACCTGAGGGTAGAAGAAGGCTGATGATATTTTTACTAGCTTAAAGGCTAATTTATTTTGAACTACTTTCTGTTCTTGACACACCATTCAACCTTGAATCCTAAATGCTATCAAACAGTCCGATCATCTTATCTTAAAAGTCGTTGAACCATTTGGCAGACGCGTGGGCCATATCAAGTCATCTCAAGCCTCTCTTCGTGAAAAAGATCGTGGATTCATGATAGTTCCTATATAAGTCACGATTTATGTGTTAAATTATACATAATATAACATGCAGGTAAGAGCTTATATTATTGTATTAAGTTGTATGAAGGTAACGTGACACATAGGAACATTTTCAAACACGATAACGTTCTCATATGATGCAATATACGTGTGGTGTATTATTTACTGAGAATGAAATTGTAGTTCAAAACTGAAGTTCTAAATGTGCTTTTTCCTGGTACAGAATAGCTTTAAAGTAACGACACAAACGAAGGACGACAAAGAAGCTATCACATAAAGTTCTTAGGCCTGGTATGTGCAGTTCAGAAAATATAAGGAATAATATAATATCCCTAAGGAATTTGATATCGGAAAGCGTATTATGAAGCTCAAATGGAGTTGGGCAGGACTTCTGGCAAGGCGCAGTACAGACAGGTGGAGTAAGACTATGACAGAGCGGCGTCCAAAGACTGTAAGAAGAGATGACGGTAGTCCGAGGCGAGATGAGCGGACGACAATACCACCCATGGACTCCACGAGACAGGCTCGACCTAGTGTGAAGTTCAAAAGCAAAATGCTTCCTTTACGTCTTATTTTTTTATTTTTTGTAAACTTAGTTATTATAATGCATATCATAAGGAAATGTAACGCACTGTTTTTTGGAAAATAAACAAACAAATAAATAAACAATGTTTCCGTCGACGGCAAAACCTGACCCGACACTCAGTCACCATAAAGATCAGTATATTTAGCTACTAAAGTATCAATTACTTACTAAATACCTACACTAAGAAGAAAATGATAACAGTCTTTGATTTTCTCGCCAACCAGAGCACTTTAAACACCATCCTTATCGCAAATAAAATCGCACCAATAAATCCCCTTGTTGGTCAAGGGATCACGTTATTTAATATAATCCCTCACTACACTAAAACCAACAGTGTCTACTATTATCTATCGACATTAAACGAAGCAGTACTGTTATGTGCACGGTACCCACTCGCTGATAAACGTCTTTTACGTGTTGTTGCGCACGCGCCACCGTTCTAAAGTGCTTGGTGCAAGTTTGATAAAATAGGTGCGGTTTTTTTTTTTTTGTTGTGGGTGGGAAATCATCAAATGACTTCTCCCGCTCTGGTTGGAGCAGGAGGGCGTGTCAGACTTTTACTGACTAAAACCCACCCATGTTCCTTCAGCTGCCCGTATGCCAGGGGCCGCGGTATCTCTTTCGAACAACCCGCACCCCTAGCAGGCATCGGCCCTTGCGGGCCCCACTAGCTGCTGCTGACGTCCTCCTGCGACGGGTCAGTACAGTGGCCCCGCCGCCAACCACTTTTCGGCCGCAGGGGATAGGGAGAGCGGCCAACGCTATACCGACACTCCTCTTCCCCTGCGGCCCCACCGCGTCCGCCATCAAACGGTGGCGGCCCCGTCCAGGCTACGGAAGGGAAGAGCGCTACTCAGAAGTACCGGCACTCCTCCTCCGCCGCAGCCTGTAACCCTCAGCCGCGATGCCTCCCATTCGACATCGCGGCCCGCCTCAGTTGCGATGCCCCTCACCGCAACCTACTTTTTGGCCGCTACGTCGTCGGCTTGGAGGCACAAGCCCTGACGAGCGGCCCCACCTTGGGGTTCCTCTTCGCTTCACCGTGGGAGGTGGGACCACGGTTACTGAGCCCCCCCGCAACGACAATGCGGGAACCCCACTGGGGGGGAAATAGGTGCGGTTACAGTAGAGCTTCTTATCAAGTAGGAAGATATCTGTGTCACCAACCTTTTCACCGGGAACAAAAATGGCAACGGTCTATTGATAGAAAGCCAAACGTTAATTTGATAAATCATTCAGAATTTTAATAATCATGAAGAATGAAAATTTGTTGAGCTAATAAAGTCTAGCCCAAAATTATAAAAGCTGATAGAGCAAGAGTTTATAATACTGAGTCAGACTCAAAATCTTAAAAATAACGCTATCGAAAGCTCGACTTTCTTTAAATTTGTACCATACCAAAAGCCACCAGTGAAGCTCGACCTGAATCAACATGGTAACTATGTCATTAAAAGATTTCTATCGGGCAGCCCTTCCATAGATAAATATCGCCTGTCTTTCCACTAGTCCAATGTCTACCCTAGGATACATATCCGGTACGGCTCTCATCCTTCCCTATCCTGAGGGCACGTCTTCCCTACTATTACAGCGCCGTCCGGTCTACTCCTTGATATACAATGGTCTCTTTAACACCATGAAACTTGAGGCTTCTGAGACTAGTGCAAATCTTGGGACTCATCATTCGATTAATCGAATCTGGTAAAAGCACTATGGGGACGGTGCAATTCATTAATTCATTCATTCATTCATAGATAGATCAAAATAGGGCCGTTTCATATATTTTGCGGATAGTTTATGGTTAAAATTGTACCAATAATGAAGCAAAAACCTCATAGCTATCACAGGTAGCATAACGTAGCTGACGAATGTATTTAAATGCCCAGTTTAGCAATAAAAAATGCTACCATTAAGCAAAACGATCCGCTTTTATTTATAGAGACCGAACATTACTGTAGCATATATAACATCTTTCCATCCGCTTGAAGTTAACAATGCTAAAGCTAATCCTTCAAGAAAAGCTTGCTTAGTTTTCTTATGAAACAATCGCCAACTTTAAACAACTTGGACCAGTTCCCAATACTTTATAGCCATGTCCTTACTTAAGACACACTATCTTACTAACAAGAGCGATCTAGTTACGTACCCTTATATAAAATCCTTCTAGTTAATGGAAATAATTTCCTTTATCGCTGGAATTGGTCAGCCATATTTCAAATGCAAGTAAGTATCTACTAAAGTACATACGCTTGTGTAAGCTACAGGAATAATTTAGCTGAGGACGTTAAGTAATCGTGTTTTTAGGTCATGTCTGATTTGTGGATTTCTGGTTTAGAATGTTTATGGAAAGCAGGTGGGTAGTTAGATACTAAAGCTTGTTATTTTAATTAATTATGCAAGTACTGTAAACGTATTACTGCAGAGCAAAAAGCTCTGCATATAGAGACGAAACAAGAAGAGGAAGGCTCGAACGATCAAGTTAAGCTATGCTTGCCGCGGTTGCTCCGCGGATGGGTGACCTTTTTTACACACCAAGACCCCTCCGTGCCTCGAAAAGTACGTAAAATTTTTGGTCCCGGTTGTTATTCGTGAATATTGGACAGTCGTTCCGGGTCGTCAGAAGACCAAAAGTATGACAACAATTCTTACCAAGGCGTATAACTGGGTTGTGGTCTTTACGGTGTTCTTCTTCAACAGCCTGTGGTTGGTAAATACTAACAAAGATTTATTCATCAACACGACACAATTATTACTCACAACATTAACATATCATCACGCCTGTAGTTCCTGAAGGATTCGACAGAGGAGTATCTATAGTAGACCTCCAATTCGCCAGTTATGTTAAAGTCTCATGTAATAAAGGGCAAGTCTGGTATGATCTTCCACAAAATTCCTTTTATAAGAGGACCCATGCAAAAGACGACCTGGACTTTCCTTAACACTGTAAGAGCAATTAATAACGCCAATTCTCCCTTTCGAATCACAACAACGACATACTCGTATATTCGAAAGGTCTAATCAAAAGAACTATAGAGTCGATATTATCATTCATATTCAAAGCGTTGCGTCGATAACAACCTCAACAACATCATTACATGTTGCTGAAATGTCACGTCAATCAAGAACCTAATTCAAATGTTGGAACCGATAAATAAATGGCAATGGATCTCAAACTTTATAAGAATAGGGCTGTCAAAGAAACGAAAAAAGTCGAACAAAACATGGAAAATTATTGGTACAGTCATTTATCAAATTAAATTTGGAGGAGGACGCTTTCGAATTACATTTAATTTGATAAATAAATGATGTTTTCTATTAATTCAATTCAATTTTATTCAAAACTATCCATCGGTTTCTTAGCCAGTTATGTATCGGTCCCATGTAAAAGGGGACAAGTATAGGTCCAGGTACATAGGTCCTAAGCAGTGTGGTCCTCGAAGAAGTATGCAAAGGTGGACATGAACATACATCCAGATTAACTTGTTTATGACCTAAAGTGGACGAGTCTATCGCCAATAATAAAAAAGAACTTCATAGAGAACCCAAAAGCGCTATACCTGACCTGTAAATCGAACCCACGATCCTCTTCTCCGCAGTCGCAAGCGACCACCAGACCAACGAGCCGTTTTAAGTACCGTAAACCGGGGTTACTTTAATCAATTGAACTTTGAAGGTTCAGATCTGTTGTGGTTATAAAAAAATACAAAAAATGTTCAATAATCGGTTTTTTATAACTACAATTCCTGTAATAATACGTGATAAAATGTTGCTTATATTTTGAGAAAATAAATAAAAACTGACTGATCAAAGTTATACGTAGGATGTAGGGTTACTTTGATACCCCTTATTTTATTACGTAATTACAAAGTAACCCCAATTATAATGCCAATACAATTTAAAAAATAAAAATCTGCCAACAGGAAAAATGTTTTTTTTTTTTTATTAAAATTGTTAGTGAATTCCCAGCATGTCCTCAGGAAAGGATTTCAAAGTTCTTCAGTGTTGCTAAACTAGAAAAAAAACTACCATGTTGCGTTCGTTTTACGCAATTAGCGATTTTATATGAAATGGAAGTTTTGATCAAGTAATCCCGCGAATCAAAATAACCCCCGTTTACCGTATTTCATGTTGCTCTAAATACCTTATGAATGGAACTGTAATCAACCAGCCATTCACGGTATGTAATATTTCAATAGTGTTGACGTATATATTATGTTAGTGCCGTAATCATAAACAGCAAGCAAGGAAGTTTACTGCATTTGAATATGGTCCATTAAATCTGACATGTTCGTGTGTTTTGGAATACTTTGTTCAGCCGCGTATAAACCCTTGAGGCAAACATTCATGCATGATTAAAACCGGTTTATTCTGTATTCATCTTACCGTGAAAACTTACGTGAAGTAAGTTTGAAGTGAGGTGTCAATAGTGTAAATATGTCAATAGTAAAATTTCAGCTGTCAATAGTAAAATGACAGGTCACTTCACCTATGTTTTCCTGGTGCGATTTTTATGGAATAGACCGGCCGAAATACAGTCAAAATAATAAGTTCATAGATAGATAAATAGAATAGGTACTTTTTATTATAAAATATGGCCATAAAAATTACAGATATAATTTTGGAAAAAAATGAACATAAAAAAAAGAAATATTCTGTGATTCTAAATTGGAGTGCTGTAGGTACATTACTTTTTTATGTTATGTTTCCATTTTAATTGATATTTATATTTTATAGAGGTAAATGGAGTATTATTTCATTAAAAAATACTTTGCCTCATTTATCAAAGGAAAAGTTGGAAAACATTTTCCTATTTCAACTGTCTGACAACGCTTAACTACTTAATTTTATGGCACAACATTATTTTTATCACCAAAATAATCTAAAGCATCATAACCATCATAATAAAATTAATGTCAGCCCTATTCATAATCCATACGAGTACCTTACGCCTTCGTGATTCGGCGTGAAAATCTCGCGACAGATTTAGTCCAAACGATAGTAAAGTTAAGTAACACGATAAGTATGGAGTAAGTTAGTCGCATTTCTAATATTGCACAAAACAACCAGCTTGTACCTGCTTCAGCTTATGCTAATTTGATCTGACAGTATTTTCGTATCGTATTGACTAATCAAATGCTTGTATGAAGAAATTGTATAGATATGGAATATATTGTGTGAGGTAACTACACTTAATATAGTGGAATTGTGCTTAAGAGTAGATACTACGTAGTGCATTGTACTTATTGCCGAATGTATATAGGCTATAAATGGTTAGAGTCAAACATAAATTTATTATTAAGAGCTTACTTCATCGACGTGGAATCTCAATAAAACAATACCAGAACCAATCGATGTCTTCCAAAATGAATACATTAAAGATAATTAATAGATTTTTTAATCGAAAGATCGAAAAAAAACGATTTATTTATATATGGTAAGTCGATACATTCGATTACGCACGAAGCAACAAAACGTCGAACGCCAATGTCATTAAATACAGATTTGCACAGAAGTGTTCATGAAACAATCGAGTGCTTTTAATTTCTTGCAAACCTTTTTTTTTTCTATAATTGGCAAACACCGGACAATTCATATTAGGCAACGTTGGATTTGAATGTAGCAAAAAAAAATTATTGCTTTATTGATGAATAATATCTACCAAAGAAGTAACACTGAAGAAAGAAACTAAATAATTGGAATTATTTTATGCGTAGGTTCACAACAGAATTCTCAGATTTCATATCGCAATATTTCACAGATTTCTTTAGGATTAACCTTCAATCATTATTTTTATTGTGCTCTCTGTTTGTGGTTACAAAACCATTCTTTGGGTTTTTCTATAGGACACAATATTTTCTTATACTTTGGTTACTAAAAACTGGATAAGAACGGATTTCAGCAAACCTAACTTTCGTATTGAAATGAAACATAATTTGACCTAGTTGTGCAAAAGGATAAAAATCTAGATAATGAACGGTAAGTACAAACTAGGACGACACTTTCTAGTGTAACCCATTACAAACGAGCGTGACGATTGTTATATTCTTAACAGATACCATAACGTAAGTGACAATACGCCTTCCTCATATAAATTATCATCGGTTACCGCACAAACGTAATACCACTTTAACAATTTAATAAATACGCCATACATACGGTAAATACGGCAACATTACTCCACACTTCCACAGTATAAAATGACTTAATAAACAAAAGCGTTTCGTAACAAACTGTAACATAAATCGTTTCCTGAACGGCAAATTGCTAGACCGATTTATGCTAGGGCTACACGGGGCTAGATTTTTTTTAAGCTGGGATAGCAAGCTAGTAGTATTCTGTCTAGTTAGCCCAAAAAACAGTCTAGCATGGTACCAAGCAAATTTGATAATATTTACGCTATAAATAGGATATCCGAATCACCCCTGAGAAAAAATGGCGAAACAAACTCAAGGGTCAGGCTCTTTTAAAGTTCAGACATAATCTTGGTCAAATAATGTGACGACGATGTAGATTGGAGCCTGAAAGGGTCTTTAGAAGACAAAAAATATACAGATTTGAGTTGACACCAGTCCAGTCAGTGCAAGCTTTTGCCAGTAATCGTGTAGGTAGTGCGTGTAAACTCAGAACTTGAAGAGCTCAACGCCAAACCAAAAAAAATGCGTCAATTTATTCCGTAGAGTAAAATGATCTGATACAGTGCTATCTTCGCTAGCCACACGAGGCCACATACCTAAGCCAGGATTTGAAATCGTTGGGGGGTGGCGCTTCTAGTTTAAAATACAAACCCATTTTACGAAACTTTCACATTAGCTGACAATCTTTCTCACTAGCTTACTAGTCTTCAAATAAAGACAGTACTGTAAATATGAGGCTAGAGTGACTAGTCTGCTAGCTTACTAGCAATATCTCGCTGTCCTAGCTGCAAAGCCTCGTATAACCAGGGCATTACAGCCGATCGGTAGTCAGCCGATTTGCGGTACTGTCGACCGATGGATACCAATTTAAGTTCCTGTAAATATGCACGATTCTCCACTGTTGTACAACTAGTAATTACGTTGGGAAATACTTTTACTCTTTAAGACGTAACGAACGTAACAGACAGACGTGGAAACGCCTCTGAGGGAGGTTACTTGATGCGCGAGGCAAGGAAGGAAGTGTTTAGGGTAATTACTTAATTGTGAGTATTGAATAGTTAAAGCAAGACGAGTTTATTTGCATAAAATAATAATCAGAGAATGGGAATGCTTCTTTTAGTATTAATCAATTATTTCAAGAAAAACTCTCTGATTTAAGCCACCTTGCATCATAAAAATCTTAAGACATATTATAGCGAAAAACGAGTTTAAGGTGAACCTAGTCCACATTTTTTCCATACAAACTTCGGGAGTGTATTATTCCACTGTTTGACAATGAACATAAAAAATTAAACATGATAAAGGTTATGTCTTAATATTAATATTGTCTGTACGGAAACAGAATACTAAATTAAAAGGCCATTAAAAAATTAGGAGCCAACAAAGATTCGTTTTTCTTGCTAATTTAACCTAACTTTGGGCGTGTTTAAGTAATAAAAGAAGTGTAAAATCTGAAAAATCAAGTCGGTACCGACAAAGCTCAAATATCGAAAAGTTCAATAAACTTTATTGGTCTTTGATTTATGCAGTAGTTTTTTCATAAAACCCGATTTTCCGATGGACTGTTCTTAATATTATTTACGCGCCTGTTGTACTATGCGAGTAAATGATCCTGCATCTCACTCAATAACGTTGTGCGTGTAGATTAGCTTCTATCTGCTCATCACTGATACTACCTCTGTCGGACACGATGCCTGGTGAGACAGCGTGCTTTTTAGCCAGGCCCAGGCAGTGAGTTCGAGCCCGCGACTAGGTTCCCCTTAAAACATCGTTTCATTTTTAGTCAATCGTTTAATATATTAAGTTTATCGCAAAATGTATTTAGGGATTTGTGGTGATTATCGGTTTTAGTCCATCATATTTTGATCTTGGTTCACGGGAGCTCCCCCGCCAAGACGAGCCAAGCGGACCGGAAGGGCACTCCCTACCTTTTCTCAAAGCGCTTCGTCGTTTTTTTTAACCCTTATAACTTGGGTTTGGATTATACCAGATAAACAAAATTCTCGTTTCGTTACTACAAGAACTATTATTGTATAACAGAAAATTAATGAACAGTGGATAAATTTTGCACCTTACGTAGCGAAATGGCCAAGCCACATATTTTGACTAAGGTGTAGAGTTTGTGAAGTTAGGCCTTAAGTTAGGGCGTGTAGAGTTAGAAGCTTGTCTCTACATGAGATCTGATAACTTTTTGGTAGTACGAGTCATATGGTATCGTCTTGGCAACATTTTACATGAAAATATTTATGGTGGGATGTCTTTGTATAAATAACTTTTTCCTAAAAATAGCCAAATAAGGGCTCGGAAAAAAAAAAACAAATTATATGGGAAACGCTGAGGTTGCAAAATTGTAATGTACATCCCCATCACCATTACCATCTCCTAAAATTAAGCACTACGTAGATAAATAAATGCTTAAATACGAACTCACTTACGTAACTAATTCATTAAATCGACCTTAAAATTAGTATGCATCATGCCAAACCGCCCAAAGTGTGTACATCCAGTACATCAAAAAGATACGCTACATGCTCAGTTACGTCAACAAACCATTAAAAAGACCAACATGAACTAACAAACTATTTACTTAATTGTTTAAAAATAAACATTTTAAGACAACTCGCTTAGCGATCTTAATTACTCTCCTAATCTTAACGCAATTTAATTAAAACATTGACATACTTATGCACTGGACTGTACTTTTAGGGCTGCCCACGCTAGGCAAGAGAAAATATGAGCCGAATTATCGTCTAACATTGTCTTCACATAATATAATTGTAGTTTATGTATTCAAAATATTATACAATATTTCTTGCACAGTCTTCTCAATAAGAAAAACCTTTTTTCATCAAAATTGAAAATTTTGTCATTCAATAGTGTCTTTTAATAGCCTACTTGAAATACATATTTAACTATGATTTCAGATTTGACTTTGTCTTTATCACGCGCTATTCCGTTGCAAGTGAAAATATCCGTCCGGAAAAACGCAGATCTGCAACGCTGCTACAATCAGCGGAAATACGTGCTCAAAATTCCGCCGCATTTTTCTGTACAGCATTATCCCTTAGGGCTGCCCCACATTACGCCACACGCAATCGTATTTATTACGACTACGAACACAAATGTTTTACCATTACGTCCACGTATAGAGAAAGTAGTTGCGACAAACGAAAGGACAGACAGAATGATCTTGCTATGTTTATGTACGTGATTTGAGATAATTTGAATCCTTGCATAAGCCGTAACTGTAACATGCGTAGATGCCATTCGATTATCAACCTTAAAGTCTACACAATACGAATGAGTACACGATAGTAAAAAATAAAGTTGCAGTAGTTTTAAATGGATATGCACTAATGCCTATTATCTTAAGCGTGGACATTTAACCACTTCGGTCTGTGTTATGCAAAGAAGAGAAATCTTTAATAAATTAATTAGAACTCCAGAGCATTATTGCTCTACAAGTAAAAGGAACAATAAAGAGCTATAAATGTAATTTATTTGACATCATGGCGGCTGTAAAATGTGCAGTCGACAGAGTTTGCGACTGATCACTAACAATACAAAATCAAAAGTCATTTATTCAAACTAAGCTAAGTGTCAGCACTTTTTGGACGCCAACATTACATATGAAAGCCCCCAAAATGCCCGCTCTTCACTACTTTCTAGTGCTTTAGCTGGGAAGAAGAAGCGGCGCAACAAACTCCGCAGCAGCAACCAGCAGCGTACCCTATGGGTGTCGTGCTTTAGTAAAAAGGTTTAATAGTGGTCAGTGTTCCTTGGAACAAACTTAAGTTGCATTACGAGCTCATTGCTCGCAGAACGGATGGCTGATAGGGCTGCAAATTCCTAGCGTGGCGAGTGGAAGGTGCAGCGTTAGAAGACCTCCGACAAGTTGGTCGGATGACCTTGTAAAGGCCGCAGGAATCCGCTGGATGAGAGAAGCATCGGACCGGTCGATGTGGGGAAAACCTATCGACGACATTTGTCTAAATTGATGACTAAGGGCCTACGTAAAGGAAAAATTGTCTAACTACCAACTTTGTCCAGTGTACCCCCTTACTTTCGTGACTTAAATAAGGATGAAGCAGCATTTCGGTCTGGCCTTAACAATGAAAAAAGGAAGGAGAACAATGAGCCATTATTTCCCTTTCTTTTAATTTTTAATTAATTGTATCGCCTCAAGATATGAGAGATATCATTTTAACAAAGGATGAATACACAGAAATACACCTGCTTAAAGTTTTTTGCACAATCCAAACTTCTTCAGTTATGTAACGGTTAAAACCAATAAAGGCTCTTTTTTCTGAAATTTTGTAAACCATTACCATTCCATTCACAAAAAAAAACAATTATTATAACAATTAGAAACTTTTTAATCGATTAAACTACTCGATTATGATACGATACTACGTTCACAAGTGTTCATCGGTGTAGTTTGAGTCGTAATATTGAGTTTGCTTTCATTTTTTAATACAAGTGTGTATTTTAGTGTTGAGAAAAATTAAAAATCTCATTAGAACTGCAAGAATTTCAAAATTAACAGTGATTTAATTATCAAAGAGAGGTGTCTTCCTTGGTTTTACATAGTAGTTCAGTGTTTTATTTTTCATGATACCATTTTTTTTGGAGCTATTGTCGGATCGAATCTCAAAAGTTTGACCAATCACCTAAAACTATAATGCTGACTATAATGACCAATTACTTCTTGATTTCATTTCAAAACAAAAGGGCTTATTCAAACCAGATTAACCGATTCGTACTGTACTGTTATTACCAACAATTCCGTTCTACTTAACATTAGATTCAACCCACCGTCGCCGCACAGTTCGGGAATTAATCAACAATGGCCAGTGAAAGTGGTCGCGACTGTACGCTACAAGAATATATACGAGCACAGAAGTGTTACGTTTATCCTACATGCTGTTAGCTAAAGTGTTATTATGCAAAAGGTAACAATAGGATAAAAGATAAGTGGAAGGTGAGACGGTAAATACAATTATGTCACTTTATCTTAGTATTGATATTTTGGTCAGTGTTGTGAAATATTTCGATTATAATTTTGTTAATGCTGTCTGTGTTTTGTAGTGAGTTTTGTGCTACGAGGAAGCAATTATTGCACAACTTAAAAGAAAAAAATGAAGCGAAAGGAAATAGCGTTGAAGCTCTTAAAGCCGATCAATATCGATTTTCGAGAATCATTGTCGTGCTGCGATTGACACAAGCAGTTTAAAAGTAACAGGTGTCTGGGGTACATAGGTATAGTAGAATAGTAACGAAGTTAAAATTGTACATTGAATATTTTTGAAAAAAAGTAATTGCTTCGAGGTGTGGGAACGAATCTGAGGCCGAAAATATAGTTTTTAGAATTTTTGTCCGTCTGGATGTATGTTCCGGTTTGGTGCAAAAAAAATATACGGATTTAGATGAAATTTGGAACAAACATTATTTATAATCTAGATTAACATATTGGTTACTTTTAATCCCATGAGATACTGTCGCGGCGAAGCCCGAACAAAAGCTAGTAGGAAATAATATGAATAAACGTAATAAAGAAAAATTAAATACGCTGTTAAAGCAGGAGGGAAAACAGCCCACGATTTAATTGCCAATTTAAAATAAAATCTATCTTCCTTTCATGGACTATAAAATGTCACGTAACTTTATCGATTTATGTAAACAGTAGAAATCCGAGCACATCCCTACTTGCATTGAATACTAATATCGATTAATCCACAAGACTTAGAAAGATAGTATTCTTTACACATTTGGCTTACAAAGATACTGACACTACTTTACGTCAAAGATTTAAATCGCTATTTTTGCCCTCCCCGTACTTAGGCACGCGAAACAGTGTCCAGTCTTACCAAGAAGTATCGTATTACCTAATAACTGGGTTGTGGAGGTACGTTAGGCAGTCGCTCCATGTGAAATACTGGTATTCAGCTCTCCGGTTAGACTGGAAGCCGACCATAACTTAGTTGGAAAAAGGCTAGGCAGATGATGATGGTGATGACTGAGAAGAGTGAGCTCAATATCAAATACCTTTTCCATGAAAATCAAATCAAGTCTGTACATCATTGTTTGTCAGAAGTGCCAAAACGAAACGCGACTATCACTTGACGCGTAGGGCGAATCTACCCGATTAAAATCTTTGCTTTACGTTGAATAAGTGGAAGTTGCGAAACAAGATTGACAATCTCTGGCATTGACCGTTAGCGAAAGCTTGGAATGACCAGTTTTTAATACCTAGTCTATACCCCAGTGTTTTTTACACCTGTACTAGTGATGTCACGTTGCGCTGCGTATAGCTCGGTGCGTTGCGTACCGTTGGGCAATAAATTCTAACCTAATTTACTTTTGCTTGTTATATTATATTAGGACTGTCGTAACTAAGTAGTGTCGTGTTGCTAATAGTCTTTGTGAGGCTGCATAAGTAATTATTTTTATGAGTTGGTACATTAATGTTGTAATGGCAACTAAAGAGCTCTGACATTAATCTTTTTTTCTGGTAGGGGTCCTCACTGCCTACGTGTTTGATACAAGAATAAATTACTTCTACTCTTCTCTTTTCACATTAGAAGAAAGAGACCACTGGTCTTAATTATAAGGGGAATGCTTGTTATATCATCAACTATGTCGGGGTCGGCTTCTAGTCTAACCGGATGCAGCAGAAGACCAGTATTTTACATGGAGCGACTGCCTATCTGACCTCCACAACCCAGGATTCTTGCTATAATAACTTTAAAAAAAAACTCTAAAATAATTATAAAATCAAAAGTAACAATGTAAATAATCCTTACATATTATAATAAAATTAATAATAGTAAATAAAAATATGGTAATTATTAGTTGTGTAAAGTGCATTTTATTTTGCATGCAGTACTCATTTTATTTTTTGTCACGCAAACAGAAATAATTAAAGGCTAATTTATTTTATTTTATTTACTCTACTCTAACTCGAGGCTGAAAAATATTAGGTACTCTTCTTTTGGGGCAGTTGCTCAAAAAGATTTTCTCTATTAGCAAATAAAGTGATTTTTAATAAAAGAAAATTAATAAAAGGAATCGAACGCATAACCATAACGTCTAGACACTAGACATAAGCAAACACTCAAACATAACCTAAATAATAAACTACATTGGTATTACCTAAATAATTACATCCTATACAGTGTTACAAAATAAATGAGCTGGTATAATAAGGCCCTAATGTCAGTGTTGCGTAATTCGCGCATGTGAGTTAGCTCGGCGGGCGTGACGCCTGCGCCGATGCGCCCGAGATTCACGCACTTCCGACGTAATCATTAGTTAACTTGTAAATAGAGCTGAGAAGTACCTACATATACATTCGTGAATGAAATTAACGCATACATTATTTCTGTTCCAAGGAGGATGAGCTTATGTCGCTCGCGAAATTCTATTTTTCTTAAATTTTTTAAATTTGTAGGTCAGTGACCGCCTGTATTTTGAACAAAATATGATTCGCCATATAATGCCTATTATCTTAAGCGTGGACATTTAACCACTTCGGTCTGTGTTATGCAAAGAAGAGAAATCTTTAATAAATTAATTAGAACTCCAGAGCATTATTGCTCTACAAGTAAAAGGAACAATAAAGAGCTATAAATGTAATTTATTTGACATCATGGCGGCTGTAAAATGTGCAGTCGACAGAGTTTGCGACTGATCACTAACAATACAAAATCAAAAGTCATTTATTCAAACTAAGCTAAGTGTCAGCACTTTTTGGACGCCAACATTACATATGAAAGCCCCCAAAATGCCCGCTCTTCACTACTTTCTAGTGCTTTAGCTGGGAAGAAGAAGCGGCGCAACAAACTCCGCAGCAGCAACCAGCAGCGTACCCTATGGGTGTCGTGCTTTAGTAAAAAGGTTTAATAGTGGTCAGTGTTCCTTGGAACAAACTTAAGTTGCATTACGAGCTCATTGCTCGCAGAACGGATGGCTGATAGGGCTGCAAATTCCTAGCGTGGCGAGTGGAAGGTGCAGCGTTAGAAGACCTCCGACAAGTTGGTCGGATGACCTTGTAAAGGCCGCAGGAATCCGCTGGATGAGAGAAGCATCGGACCGGTCGATGTGGGGAAAACCTATCGACGACATTTGTCTAAATTGATGACTAAGGGCCTACGTAAAGGAAAAATTGTCTAACTACCAACTTTGTCCAGTGTACCCCCTTACTTTCGTGACTTAAATAAGGATGAAGCAGCATTTCGGTCTGGCCTTAACAATGAAAAAAGGAAGGAGAACAATGAGCCATTATTTCCCTTTCTTTTAATTTTTAATTAATTGTATCGCCTCAAGATATGAGAGATATCATTTTAACAAAGGATGAATACACAGAAATACACCTGCTTAAAGTTTTTTGCACAATCCAAACTTCTTCAGTTATGTAACGGTTAAAACCAATAAAGGCTCTTTTTTCTGAAATTTTGTAAACCATTACCATTCCATTCACAAAAAAAAACAATTATTATAACAATTAGAAACTTTTTAATCGATTAAACTACTCGATTATGATACGATACTACGTTCACAAGTGTTCATCGGTGTAGTTTGAGTCGTAATATTGAGTTTGCTTTCATTTTTTAATACAAGTGTGTATTTTAGTGTTGAGAAAAATTAAAAATCTCATTAGAACTGCAAGAATTTCAAAATTAACAGTGATTTAATTATCAAAGAGAGGTGTCTTCCTTGGTTTTACATAGTAGTTCAGTGTTTTATTTTTCATGATACCATTTTTTTTGGAGCTATTGTCGGATCGAATCTCAAAAGTTTGACCAATCACCTAAAACTATAATGCTGACTATAATGACCAATTACTTCTTGATTTCATTTCAAAACAAAAGGGCTTATTCAAACCAGATTAACCGATTCGTACTGTACTGTTATTACCAACAATTCCGTTCTACTTAACATTAGATTCAACCCACCGTCGCCGCACAGTTCGGGAATTAATCAACAATGGCCAGTGAAAGTGGTCGCGACTGTACGCTACAAGAATATATACGAGCACAGAAGTGTTACGTTTATCCTACATGCTGTTAGCTAAAGTGTTATTATGCAAAAGGTAACAATAGGATAAAAGATAAGTGGAAGGTGAGACGGTAAATACAATTATGTCACTTTATCTTAGTATTGATATTTTGGTCAGTGTTGTGAAATATTTCGATTATAATTTTGTTAATGCTGTCTGTGTTTTGTAGTGAGTTTTGTGCTACGAGGAAGCAATTATTGCACAACTTAAAAGAAAAAAATGAAGCGAAAGGAAATAGCGTTGAAGCTCTTAAAGCCGATCAATATCGATTTTCGAGAATCATTGTCGTGCTGCGATTGACACAAGCAGTTTAAAAGTAACAGGTGTCTGGGGTACATAGGTATAGTAGAATAGTAACGAAGTTAAAATTGTACATTGAATATTTTTGAAAAAAAGTAATTGCTTCGAGGTGTGGGAACGAATCTGAGGCCGAAAATATAGTTTTTAGAATTTTTGTCCGTCTGGATGTATGTTCCGGTTTGGTGCAAAAAAAATATACGGATTTAGATGAAATTTGGAACAAACATTATTTATAATCTAGATTAACATATTGGTTACTTTTAATCCCATGAGATACTGTCGCGGCGAAGCCCGAACAAAAGCTAGTAGGAAATAATATGAATAAACGTAATAAAGAAAAATTAAATACGCTGTTAAAGCAGGAGGGAAAACAGCCCACGATTTAATTGCCAATTTAAAATAAAATCTATCTTCCTTTCATGGACTATAAAATGTCACGTAACTTTATCGATTTATGTAAACAGTAGAAATCCGAGCACATCCCTACTTGCATTGAATACTAATATCGATTAATCCACAAGACTTAGAAAGATAGTATTCTTTACACATTTGGCTTACAAAGATACTGACACTACTTTACGTCAAAGATTTAAATCGCTATTTTTGCCCTCCCCGTACTTAGGCACGCGAAACAGTGTCCAGTCTTACCAAGAAGTATCGTATTACCTAATAACTGGGTTGTGGAGGTACGTTAGGCAGTCGCTCCATGTGAAATACTGGTATTCAGCTCTCCGGTTAGACTGGAAGCCGACCATAACTTAGTTGGAAAAAGGCTAGGCAGATGATGATGGTGATGACTGAGAAGAGTGAGCTCAATATCAAATACCTTTTCCATGAAAATCAAATCAAGTCTGTACATCATTGTTTGTCAGAAGTGCCAAAACGAAACGCGACTATCACTTGACGCGTAGGGCGAATCTACCCGATTAAAATCTTTGCTTTACGTTGAATAAGTGGAAGTTGCGAAACAAGATTGACAATCTCTGGCATTGACCGTTAGCGAAAGCTTGGAATGACCAGTTTTTAATACCTAGTCTATACCCCAGTGTTTTTTACACCTGTACTAGTGATGTCACGTTGCGCTGCGTATAGCTCGGTGCGTTGCGTACCGTTGGGCAATAAATTCTAACCTAATTTACTTTTGCTTGTTATATTATATTAGGACTGTCGTAACTAAGTAGTGTCGTGTTGCTAATAGTCTTTGTGAGGCTGCATAAGTAATTATTTTTATGAGTTGGTACATTAATGTTGTAATGGCAACTAAAGAGCTCTGACATTAATCTTTTTTTCTGGTAGGGGTCCTCACTGCCTACGTGTTTGATACAAGAATAAATTACTTCTACTCTTCTCTTTTCACATTAGAAGAAAGAGACCACTGGTCTTAATTATAAGGGGAATGCTTGTTATATCATCAACTATGTCGGGGTCGGCTTCTAGTCTAACCGGATGCAGCAGAAGACCAGTATTTTACATGGAGCGACTGCCTATCTGACCTCCACAACCCAGGATTCTTGCTATAATAACTTTAAAAAAAAACTCTAAAATAATTATAAAATCAAAAGTAACAATGTAAATAATCCTTACATATTATAATAAAATTAATAATAGTAAATAAAAATATGGTAATTATTAGTTGTGTAAAGTGCATTTTATTTTGCATGCAGTACTCATTTTATTTTTTGTCACGCAAACAGAAATAATTAAAGGCTAATTTATTTTATTTTATTTACTCTACTCTAACTCGAGGCTGAAAAATATTAGGTACTCTTCTTTTGGGGCAGTTGCTCAAAAAGATTTTCTCTATTAGCAAATAAAGTGATTTTTAATAAAAGAAAATTAATAAAAGGAATCGAACGCATAACCATAACGTCTAGACACTAGACATAAGCAAACACTCAAACATAACCTAAATAATAAACTACATTGGTATTACCTAAATAATTACATCCTATACAGTGTTACAAAATAAATGAGCTGGTATAATAAGGCCCTAATGTCAGTGTTGCGTAATTCGCGCATGTGAGTTAGCTCGGCGGGCGTGACGCCTGCGCCGATGCGCCCGAGATTCACGCACTTCCGACGTAATCATTAGTTAACTTGTAAATAGAGTTGAGAAGTACCTACATATACATTCGTGAATGAAATTAACGCATACATTATTTCTGTTCCAAGGAGGATGAGCTTATGTCGCTCGCGAAATTCTATTTTTCTTAAATTTTTTAAATTTGTAGGTCAGTGACCGCCTGTATTTTGAACAAAATATGATTCGCAACCGTTACACGTACTGCCAGAAGTGCGGGTAGTTCGAAAAAGATCCCGCGGCTCCTGGCGCGCAGGCAATTTGAAGGAACACGGGTGGGTTTTAGTCACTAAAAGTCTGACTCCCGGTCCGCCCAGAGCGGGAGAAGTTATTTGATGATTACTGATCCTCCAAAAAAAAAACATGTAGGTCTTTACATAATTATAATTACTAAAATCATCAATATAACCCTCTTTGTTCGTATTACCCCATTAAATGACTATTGTATATCAAGGAGTAGACCGGGGGGAGCCATAATGGTAGGGAAGACATCCCATAAGAGACAAAAAATAACCTACAATATCCTCAATAGTAAAGTTATTCACAAAAAAAAAAAATATTACCAAACCGGATCTAGGATTTCCCAAAATTTTATTCGATCCTACCACTGAACCTCGAATTCACTCATTATTTCTCAGAAATCAACCAATAAAAAACCCATTACCGAGATTTACACAACAAACAATAAACCACAGGCGACCCAATATTTATCTTTACACCATTCCTAAGGCTAGAGACAATGCAGAGACAATCGGCGCGGGCGCAGACATCACGATTCAACCGCTCGTGCGACCGCGGGCATGTTTTCATAACCGCTATACAACAAAATCTGGGTCATTTGCACTACTGATCTCGATTTCATACAATAATATCGTCTAGATTAAAACTTATGGACTATTATGAGAACGTGAGGTTGTATTTGAATGTAAAAAGTTGACCTAAGATGTGGTACGAGGTTGAAAGGAGTTTTTGTGAGGATATAAAGTCCTATACAACTTAATGTTGCAAGGTTTAAAAAATATAAGGTACTTAATGATGAAAGAGCGTCTAATTAAAATCGTTTATAAATAATCCCTTCAACATTTCGTTGAATAATTAGGTAATCAGCCTAATTAATAATTAACTCTAGCAACAGGAACGAAAACAGATCATAAAACTCATAAACTATAATATTTAACCATGTTACGAAATTCGACGGGAACAAGATGGCGAATCGAATTCAACAATTAATTCTCATCCATTTTCCGGAATCGATTATCGATTTCGTAAGTGTTAACCTGTTGATGTACGCGTCCGATTAATCGGTAATGGAGAACGACCTTGGACAGCGCCACTCTGCGGGGACTATAAGAGCTAAAGCAACCATATTGGATGTTTTCACCTTGGTTAAGCCCCGGAGGTGGAAATGCATGGCCACTGTCACTTTCTAGGCCTACAATTACCTCGTTGACGAAAGGAATAATAATTATTGCACAATATAATAACAGTTTTTAACTGCGGCAGTCCACAGTTGCATTGCAAAAAGGCAGTTGATATTAATTTTCATTTGAACTGTAACAAATCATATTTCTTGAGACATACCGCCCGCTAGGTGCTGATTGAATTTATTCCAGTATCATATTCATTTTGAAATGTAAAAGCGTGTTAAAATACATTCAGAGCGCAATATCTATTACTTCAGAACCATACACTGTAGAATCATAAAAAAGTCTTTAAACATAGACAATAGAAAATTAAAAATTTCCCCAGTTCAATTTCATGCCACAACTACTATTTAAAAATCAATTATCAGTGTTTTGCCTTTTTGCTTTACTTAACTTCATTAAAGTAATTAATTTCATGAAATGCAAATGCAAATAACAACGCATACTAGGGTTGGCAAACTTCACGCATGATTGGCATGACCATGTCGTAAGCAAGAATGCGAAATGAGAGACTGTTGATATTAACGTAACATGTATCAAATTAACCAGCCCTAGGGCTACAGAGTTTTAAATGCCGTAAATTGTTTGTTCTACTTTTTATTTCACACCTTTAACTTTTATATTTTGCATCTAAAGTTACAGAATTGCTAGAGGTATGGCGTAAGTTAAAATTACTTTAATCATTTTTTTTTTGTAAGTATATAAGTAATTTTAAAGGGTATATGGATGACTTAGACACCCGGTATGTAAGCGGCGTCTCTCCACAGACAATGGCTCACCTTTCATCATGCGCCACATGCCCTATCACCTGCACACGTGAAAACCTAATGGCTGCGAAAGAGATATAATACCACAGCCCCTGGCGCACAGGCAACTGGAAGAACACGGGTGGGTTTTAGTCAGTAAAAGTCTGGCACGCCCTCGTGCTCCACCCAGAGCGGGAGATTTATTTAATGATTCCCAAACTCAAAAAAAAAGATTGCTGCGTCAGCGAAGGGAATTCACGTTGCTGAATTTTGGGCCAAACTAATCTATAAAACTATATATGGACATACTTATAAATAGTTTCTCGTGTTATTTTTGCCTTCGCAACACACCATGAAGAAGGGCAGCCTAATTAATCTTCTAGACAAAAAACGTTTAATTAGAGAGACGGAAAATCAAATAGGGTTTGAGTTGTATAGAACTCTTGGAGTTTTTCTACAACTTGGGACCTTCTACCGTCGTGTCGAACACAGGAAAAGCCTAGTCTAATATACCTACATCTATTATTCATACAAGCGCTCCATACATTGATTGCAACGTTCTTTGTAACCCCGGTGCAGGGCGCACCTCCCTTCTTTTAACCCACTTTGACGGTTATTGCTCAAAGTATCATGTGCCACTAATTAATTCTGACGCAAAGACAGCAATTTAAAAGAAACCGAGGTTTACGGTTAACGTAATTGAGCTTTATGGTTTAAACTGTTGGTTCAACGGTTGATAACATCTTATCTGGACTATAGATTTAGGTTTAATCTTATTTAAAGGTATCTGTAGGGGTTCATTGTTTTTTTTAAATCGAAACTATGAATACTGATATCCTCATAATAATCTATTTACTAGCTTTAGCTATATTTATAGTTACAGACAATACTATATCGCAATTCTCTTTTCGTGTAGGCCTTGTAGAACATTTTCATTTTATTAAGTACCCGGTACTGGCCTACACTGTCCTGGCCTATACCTACCTACTGTAATTTAAAAACTTTGTAGAAGCCAATAATTTTTTAAAGAGTAACCTCGCTTGCTCTTCTCCATAATAAAATACCAATTGGAACCGTGCACCTAGCTTCTGACGTTTCAAAACTGCCCATGTAGGATTATTTAAAATACAAAATTTTAATTTTTAGTTCTTTACCTCCATATTTTCTACGTTGTATTACGATTGATAATCAATCAATCAATAAGAATTTTGTATGACGGATAGCCAGTACTAATGTACTGGCTATCCGTCATACAAAATTCTCGACTTTTATTTTTTTGTATTTTTTGTCATCGCCATTCATAACCAAAACTATCCTCACGATATTTCCCTCACTCCTACGCATTGCCTGCCCATTCCATGACAACCAATAACCACAACATTTTCCAGTCACAGTGAGACGTTCACGAGAAAGATCCGTGTTTATACATCCAATTCACATACTTCCGTAAATCCGTATCCGTAATTCCGTGTTCACTAAATCGAGAGACAAACATGAAGACAAGGAAACAGTCACACGTAAACAAATATATGCTAAACAAGTGACAATGTCATACATTTGTAATTCACCATTACACTGGACCATTAGGAACTAAGTTTAGGTGCCTTTTCTCACACCTCACTTCCCACGGAACACATTAGTTGGTATATTTATGATTTACTTACGCCATTATTCTTTACGGTTGTACTTATGGGTTGCCTCATTTTGTGTGGCTTAAAGGGTGAGCGGAAAGCGAGATGATAATTGCGTGAGCCTTGACACAACTCAAAAAAACTTGGCCTGCAAGTTTTAGTTTTACATTGAATTTGGCAGATTTCGTGGAAATTAAGCCGCTAGATCGAGCCTCTAAATTGGCTCTAATTTTTTTTAGACAAAAGAAAATGGTTACTACTTATTTGTCCACTGCTCGACCACGGTACTAAAATGGAGTAAGACTTAAGATGTGAGAATCTATCGACCAACATTGCGATACAAATATAATCAATATATTGTACACTATTATAACATAATCAGTCTATAATGTTCCCACTGCTGGGATTCAGGGCTCTTTTAAAAAAGAAGTGGGTAGAAATCTACCACGCGAGCCCAGTGCGGGTTGGTCGATGTCACATGTCTTCGAATTATTGGTTCTCGCTTTCCTCACGATGTTTTCCTTCACCCGTTTGAGAGCATCGGTGATGAAATAGTTTGCACTAAGTGAAGCGTCTGACTGGGTTCGAACCAACGACCTTCTAATCGTAAGTTGGGACCAATACAAGTGGTGGCCCACTGCTACTCTTAATATTGACAGTAAAATAACAATCAGTTATTGTCTAACAAGTGCACGAGCTAATCATCTATACAACTATACATCTTCTATACATACATATAAATGAAATTGGAGTGTCTGTTTGTAATATTAAAATAACCGCTATTTGCTACATGCATATGAATATATATACGGTACATATACCAAAATAACATTTTTTACAATTATTGTCTGTCTGTTTGTTCCCGCTAATCTCTGAAATGGCTGGACCGTTTTTGACGAGACTTTCACTGGCAGGTAGCTAATGTAATAAAGACTACCTTAGGCTACTTTTATTTTAGAATTTTAATTTGTTTTTATTGATATATAAATAATAGTAGTCGCGGGCACAGCTAGTATTATATAAGCATTTAAAAGATACAAAACAAGTCGCTTCTTTTCTCTTCTTGTACCACACGATAAGGGTCAGTACACACGGTCATCTGATTGCCTGACGCAGTTGATGCAACCGCAAATGCATTTTATTGAGGGCAACGAACCGCGACCGGATGATCGACAGATCATTTTGATGCATCTCCGCTGATGCGTGTTGCGTTCGGACGCATGAATGCAATCGACTTGTTTGAGTAGCTTTGGAAATGAGATGCTGTAGTAATGAAAGGATGTTCCATAGAAAAGGATATTATTGTGGTTTGTATGTTTTTTATTATCCACCGTGCAAATCTAAAATGAGATTAGAATTCTAGAAAATGACTGTGCGAACCACACGTACGTCATTACACTTTGAATTTGTAACGAGGTTCTCACTCACTTCAACAATGTAAGTAACCACAAAAACTCTTTGAAACCCTGAACTTTACACCTCATCATCAATAACCGCAAACCTAAGGACAATACGAGATTGTGTAGACAAAAACAAACATCATAACGAGCCAATCATATAATCGTTAACTAGTAAAGTAGTGACACGAGGAATCGATTCGTCAGACTCGGATATAATCGATCATAAACATCGATTGGGTCGACGGACTTTAATAAATGTTTCGCGGTCGACATGTTGCGACATTGTATTAACTTATGAGGCTTGGGAGATGTAAAGACATGTCTAAAGGGAAGATTGAAGTGGCGGCAAAAAGTGATCGCTTTTTGTTATTATCGATCGGCTGTAGCTGATAAAGATTAGGTAGAATTAAAAGTAAGGAGTAGCGAAGATGACAAGATAGTTTTTCTTAATGCACTGAACATTTCAAGTCCTTTTATTTCGTCAAGTATCAAGACAGAGTACCTTTTATAAATAATCAAAATTGCAAGTGCCATTTTCCATCAAAGATTGTCACTCTTGCATGAACACAGCCTAAGACACATGCATTGCCAGTTTAAAGTACTTTCAGATTTCAACACTCCACACATGGTGGAGTAACCATTGATAATGATATTGAGCCCATATTGTTTTAGTGAAGCAAACTAACAAAAGAAAAAGAAGACAAACTAATAGATGATAATCTATCAGATAATGTTACACTTATATTGAGAACGTTAGACTGCGCTCCAAAACATGCACACAACGATGAGCTTTACTCCGATTAACAGAGTGATGATAATAGCATGCATGATTGTTTAAATCTGGCTATAGATTTTGATGACTATCGAACATTTGATGAAAATATATTTTGTAATGCCAACCGGATTAAATGGAGTCCATGTTGTAACTTCAGTTACCTACTCTTATATCACGAGTAACCTGTTCTAAGATAGGCATCGAACATAAGCAGGAAATCGTCGATTTTGAAAATTAATCAAAACTTAATTCTCCATTTATTGAAGCATAATTTATTGCATCTGTTTATCTATGTCAGCTTCCAACCGAGTAATCGATTTAACGTTTCGATGGCATTTAATCGATATTGAGTGGTCATTCGATTATACCGAGATTAGAGGTTCTTGTTAATCGAGAGGCTTGTTATCAATACATTGTTCTATATTGCAAAAGCTTTGGTATTTTTATTTATAATAGATATATCAATCGATCAACTGTTGAGGTCTCATTTACCATTTACAGCTAGTTTTACTGGCAAGGTCGGATTGCTACACTTTGTGTCTATGTGACTAACGATTCTTGATGGAAAATGTCATTGTTAGTGTATCGAATGCAATTTGTACCGACAATGCCTCTAATTAATACTATCGGATTTAGATATGTGTATTTCAAATGTGATTAATGATTTCAGTAGGAGTGAAAACGCTTATTTAAATTCCATTTGCTTCTAGTATACCGGTTTACAGGGTGGTGACACGACCTAGACGCGTATTAAAAGGATTGGATCGAGGTGGCTTTGGAAAAGGATGCCTGGAAGGATTTGGGGGAGGCCTTTGTTCAGCAGTGGGACAGTGTAGACTAATTAAATAAAAAAACGACTGTCCAGAAGCTAGATAGCGTTTTTTTTTTAAATATATAACTCTATAGTTATCGATAAATTCGAAAACCAAAAGTACCTTTTATGTAGAACAAGTCCAAAGTTTTATCTTCATTTCCCAATTTAACAATTGACATATTTATAAGGCACATAATCTTTAACAATACCATCTTACTCAGAAGACCCATAAACCCCGCAACCTTGCACTCAGTTCTTCAGGTCGAAGATTCCACGTAATCGATTTCCCGCGACATCGACATTAGGTAATAGGGTTGCAGTACTCGATGTCGCAACTCTAATGACCGACAAGGTCGAGGCTGCGCGTGCGCCGGAGGTCGTGTGCATTAGCGACCTCTTCGACTCGATACAGCTTTCTATTTTCTATGACTGAGTCGCGGATTGATTGTTTTCTTGATTCTATTAATTTCGCTTTCGTTCGTTTGTTTGTTTCGTTCTTGTATGGTGAACAATATGGTCGGAGGTTAGAGATTTTTATGGATTGTGTAATGTCTCTAGGTAGGGTAACACATATAGACATCAGTTTTTGTAATTGTTTACACTATGCATATTTGAAACATTGTCATTTGTTTTCAGGGCTCATTTATCGGTTCGCACGAATATAATCGCCTGAATCGGGCAAATCGAGACTTGCAGTTACCCTTTTCCATAATTTTATATTTTTGACCGTTTTCATTTGCAACTAATTTGCTAACTATACTAAAAATTTGGTACATTTCAAAGTACACATCCACAATTTTAAATGTAAATTATCTTTCCAAACACTGTTAAGGAAATAATACATAGTGTGGCAATGTTTGTAAATAACCAGTTAACATTTTATCCTCCATCTTGACATGGGCATCCATCGATCGAATTACTCAACATATCGAAATTATCTGTCGAATCTTAAAGAAATGGTCTCGGTCGGTCGACCTTTGATTGCGCCGGCGCCGTCCGATGCATCGAATCATCGATCCGAGTGAAAGTGAACGATTACTGCAATCGAGTTATTAGGTGGGCTGATGTAATAAATAATGATCACTTGTTGCACTTTTTATCGATTGTAACAATTGTTATGCGATTACTGTTCAATCATGAGATGTTTGCAGCGCTTCATTGCGTTGTGCAGTTCGCTGAGGTCTGCTGCAGCGCGGTTGTTTATGGTATTGCGAGGTTCTTCAATGCCCTGCATAGCGCCGAGAGTTGAAAATGAAACTTACTCGTGCTGTTGGATTGTCAATCCTCGGTTCATTACCGAGAGTTGCAAATCCAGTGTGCGCAAAAATCCTGCCGCGGTTTTAATAATTCCGTGTTGACGTCGACTTATATTGACCCAAACTTTGTTGCATTTTAATTCTAGTTAGAATGAGCCAAATAATCGTAATTATTTCTACCATGCATGAGCACGAGGAACTGGGTTCGATTCCCAGGTCGGACAAAATGTTATTGGGTTTTGTCATTTTTTTTTCTCAGTAGCAGCCCCGTGTTTGAATTTTTCGTCTGATTGTTGGCAATTGGCTCGCCCTTTATTACATGGGACTTTAAAATAAGTGGTGAAATGTGGGTGTGCTTGAGGTGCAGACGCCAGCGAATCAAGCTACTTCAATCTGACAGTTTGGGGTAGCTGGATGTGATGGCGTCTGTACACCTCTGTCTTACCCTTCAGGGATAACATTTATCAGTAACTGGGTAAAACGATACCTCTTGGTTAATCTGGTTGTCAGACTTTCGGGCTTCTGACTACCCATTAGGACTGTCAAAAATCCATGAATAACAGACACGAAGGTGTCATGGTATGTAAAGATGGTCACCCATCCACGGGCCAACAGCGGCAAACGTAGCTTAACCTGATCGATCGAAAGGAGCGGCTGTTATTATTTAGCCACGAGCCCCGCCTGTAGGTATGTGTCTAATGCAATATAGAATGTACAATGCACAGTACATAGTTCTAGGTGATCAAGGTAGCAATTTGCCTAACGGCCGTTTAATTGCCTCATATTAATTGCGCCGGCGCATGAAACAAGTTCCTACTTACTTGATAGACTTATGGTATAGACATAATGGTTCAATTCACGCTGCGTTCAAGTTCTAGAGATATTTACCTGGAACAAAATGAAAAAATAATTAGTAAGTAAAAAAGAAAATACATCATTAAAAAGAACACAACATATAATTTCATCACGCCTAATTACGCCGAAGGGTTGAGCAGAGGTATACCTGTAGTACACCCACATTTTGCCAGTTATGTTTAAGTCCCTTGTAATAGGGCTGAGCCTATTGCCATCAACCGAGCATAAATCCGGACTCCGGGCTGCTACTGAGAAATTCCAGATAGGAAAACCCAATAACACTTTGCCCGACCTGGGAATCGTACCCAGGACCAGTAGCAGTAGCTTTTGTGAGACCAACGATTCAGTCAGTACGAGAGCAGTATTAAAAAAGAACTCATTAAAAAATTATAAACGCGAAAGTTTGTATGTATGGATGTACGGATGTATGTTACTCTTTCACGCAAAAACTACTAAATGGATTTGGATGAAATTTGGCACACAGATAGATGTAACCTGGATAAACACAGGATACTTTTCAAACTCCACGCGGCCGAAACCGCTGGCAAAAGTTACTAAATAATAATTTGCAAGTCTTTAATAAACCCAAAAAACCTTTTTAAGTCGGATTCTTCATTTCATTAGCAACCTTTAAACATAAAAAAATCCTCATCAGTAAATTAACAAGTTTACGCAAAATTACATTGAACATAAAATACATAACCGTCACACTTTATTATTATGAAAACGTGTCACTCAGTAATAAATTCACTCAAACATGTCGTAATAACGCTTAAATCGAAGAGGAAAATAATCATACTGAGGCCCACGAACCAGTAAACGAGTACATTAAAGACGACAATCGTGAAATTAAACCTCATTGTAATGCTGTGGTCGGGCTTAAGTGACAGCGAATGACTTTTGGCAATCTTAATTAATTGAATTGTTAGCCTTAACACTGGTAGGTAAGAGCGGTTGCTTCATTTAACATTGAGACATAATTTTACTTTTGTGATATCATCATCTGCCTAGCCTTTTCCCAACTATGTTGGGGTCGGCTTCCAGTCTGACCGGAAGCAGCTGGATACCAGTATTTTACATGGAGGCACTGCCTATCTGACCACCACAACCCAATAACGTACTGCGTACAATGATTCCCCTTGGAATGGACTGGTTGTCAGACTTTCGCGCTGCTGACGACCTGTAACTACTGTCAAAATTCCACAAATGACAGCCGTGACCAACGGCTTAACGTGCTTTCCGAGGCACGGGTCTTGGTTGGTCACTCATCCACGGACCAACCGCGTCAAGTGTAGCTTAACCTGATCGATCGATCCGTGCGCCTGTTTATTACTCAGCCACCAGCTCCCCATGTTTGGGATAATAATTCACTATGTATGAAGCATAACAACACGCCTGCAATCCCCGAAAGGTTGACAGAAGTGTACCTATAGTACGCACGGCTACACATCAAGCTATACATTTCCAGCATAAGCTGATCTCGCATTGTATAGGATTTCCGTATCTACAGTGCGAGATCAGCGTTTAAGTCCTACGTAATAAGAGTGAGCCTTTACCGAGAAATTCCAGATGGAAAAACTCAACATACACTTTGCCCGACCTGGGAATCGAACCGAGGACCTCATGATTAGCAGTAGCGCTTACGACCACTAGACCATCGAGGCAGAGATAAGCTTTGAAGACATATTAGTCTTGTCACCTATATTGAACATCGCTAGGACACTGGCGGAACTTTTTATGTTCACAGACAATGATGTTACTGCCAAGGTAACTGCAATGATTCTACAAGCACCGAGACGAAAGCCTCGGTATATTTGTCTTTTTTGCGTGCCATAGGCATGACAGTGATCAAATTTTGTTGGCCTGAAATTGGGCCATATCCACGGGCGGCGTGGTGTTCCCAACTGCGGCTGCAATTTTTTGTGGTACAGAGGGCAGGGATAAGTGTTGAAACATAGTTTACCACATAGCTTCACATTTTGACCCTGCTTAAGTACGGTCGAGGTACTGCCACTGCATTTCAAATAACCAACTTTAAAAAGGAACGAGCTATGCTTGAAAGCTCTCTGAAGGATCGAATACGGAATGAGGTGATCCAGCAAAGAACCAAAGTCGTCGACATAGCTCACAGAACCAGCAAGCTGAATTGACAAAGGGTCGGCCATATTAGACGTAGAACCGATGATCGCTGGGATAGATGTGTTCTTAAGAGGAGACCGCGACACGTAAGGTAGGACGCCCTCAGGCTAGGTATTATAGAGCGACGATCTTCGCAGTGTGGCTGGTAGTATTCAGATGAGAGTAGCCAAAAATCGATCTGAATGCTGTGCAATTGGAGATGCCTATGATCAGCACTGAACTGCTGTATGCCGATGATGACCATTAAAAAGCGCGATAACACACAACACTTTTTCTTTAACGTCTAACAGAACTGCGAGTTGACGAGACCGAAGTTGGGTAACGTCTAGAAATATGATGAAGCTTTGAAGCAACATGTCCTTAATCAACGCACGTTACATTCACACACACACGTCACACACACACGACACACGATCGACACGTTCACACGACACACGATCACACGTTCATCGGTCAACTAATGAGTTTAAAGTTATAAATCAAGTCGTCTGCAGAAACTGATGGCCTAGACAAAGTGACAATCTATTAGTGACAACGATAGTAATAAATATGGGACTGATATAAGCTACCGAAAAGCTTAAGTATGTCAATCTTATTGAACGTATTTTTAGAAAACGTTTTGAAAGGGATTTCTTCTGGTCTAGTTCCTCTGTAAACTACAGTTAGCTGAGCAATGAGTGGCAGTAAACCGCAATCGGCGACTTAAATCTAACCACAGCTAAAGGACGTATTTACCTTCATCACATTTGGCATAAGTCATTGTTTGAAAAGGTTGAATTCGTGGCTTGAATACAAAAGGACATTTTTAGTGTTTAACGGGATTGAAACTGGGCTGGTGACGTTGAGAGCAGGAAAACAATCTTGTACATGCGGTTAGTTATTTAACTTAACCAGAAAGAAATCTTAACAAATTATACATAGGATAATTGCCTGAAGGTTACAATTCTCCTTAAAGCGGATACAACCAATTTGCTATCATGATTCTATTTATAGTAATTGCTGAATAATCTAGTCAAAAACACCGAATCCAATAGATTTCTTAAGACCAATTTAAACAAACCGAAAAGGATGACTAAGCTAGAATCTGGCAAGGATATTGCAAATGCAAATTCTCTTCCGAATCACTGTGAAGCTATGTTCTGAGGCGTTGTTCAAGGTTACATACATTCACGTATTGTTACTGTAGTTACCGCTACAATACTTGACGTATGCACATACCTTAACGGTGATTTTAAACAAAAAAAAAGTAAAACAAAATAATCCAAAATGTAGGCTACATTAAATAATTCAACGCACACATGACAGCTTCGCAAGATTCAGCTCAAGATACTGTTATAGGATTATTTACAACGATCGATAATAGACCATAATTATATTACTTAAATTAATATTCCGGATACAATTAATGTATCAGTTTCAAGGTAAACCGTTCGATTTATATCGAAAACCAGTAAATTGCAGCTACTAAGTGCTGTCAATTTTGTGATGACAATGATGAATGTTTTATTACAGACATATCTTAAAACGACCGAGAAAATAGAATAAATCTTATTGGAAACGAATCAGTATTCAAGGCTTAAAGAGAAACAAAACATGTACAGTAAAAAACAAGGTTACATACAATGTAAATCCTATAAGTAACATAAAAGCAAGTCGATACAAACCATAAGGGATTAACTTAATTCAATCTCAAGGCGGTCGCTCAAATGTCTCTCATCTATAGTACACGGCTGTACAGCCTACAGGCGACATGCTAGACGAATCGCTAAATCCAGATGTCATTGAGATAGAGCTTGCAATTGTTCGCAGAGACGATGCCAACAATGGTTTACACACGCATTGTACTGTCCGCTTGAAGAGTAACGGAGGAAGCTGAGGCCATGTGTCTAAACCTTGGACGGGTGAATAGCAATGAATGGACTGACCCTATCGACGCTTAACATACAATAGTGAACCCAAAGATGACGCTTAATTGATGTTGTAAGAGTCAGCAGTGTTAGAAGCGGAACTAAATTATAATTTCCGCTCTTTTAAGACAATGGATCGTTAAGAGGTATCGGTTGTATAATACAAGTGGTGCTAAGTTTTGTCTCCTTGCCGAAGTTGCTAAACGAATGAAATTGTAATTTATTTTTCAATTTAACACACCAACGGCTGAGTATTAGATAATGGTCTGGCTGTTGTGTCCATTAATTTGTTTGATCGTTGGACTGGATTTAAGAAGATTTTTCTCCTATTTTTGCAGATTAATGAAAAAGTGAAGTCATGTTTTTCCATAAACTTTATAATCTAAAATAATAGTTTAAAAAACTAAAAAACACGCTTTAAAAACCAAACCAAAAAGTAAAAAATAATTTAATTCTATTAAAAAGCGTGGAGTGCTTTTTGAGAAATTTTTATAATCAATTAATATCGAGCACTTCAGTATCAAGCAGTTTTCTAATATAATTAAATTATTTTCTACTTTTTAGTTAGGTTTTTATAGCGTGTTTTTTAGTTTTTGAACTATTTTTTATTTTCTATTTTTTAGTTCTACTAACTACAAATGCGTGATTTTTAAGTTTTATTTTTGATAGGGACTGGACCGTAATCCATCACACGGGCCCAGTGCGGGTTGGTAGATGCCACATGTTTTCGAATATTTCGTTCTAGGACACGCCAGTTTCCTCATGATGTTTTCTTTCACCGTTTTGAGAGCAGATGGCGATGAAATAATTTACACACGGTAAGGCGCCCGTCTGGGTTCGAACCTACCAACCAACTAACTGATTACTGACACTAGGCCACCACTTCTCTCTAAATCAACTTGGTACAATATTTATTCAATCTCAAATAATCTATCTTGAAATACGACATTTCAAATTTATTCTGACAGGTCTAATAGTAACAATATTCTAATATTTGTCAAGGTAAGCTATTAATGTTTTTGATCTAGTGTTTTTGTTCTGACCTTAGCGTTTACTTTCAAGTCTAGTCTAGAAAAATGTGAATGTAAAAAGTGCATGTCAAATTACATTACAACAATAAAATGTATACTTAATGAAACTGTAATGAAGTGAAACCAGTGTTACAGTATATGTAAAATTTGTAGATCATTTTAATTGAAGGTCCTATTACAAAAAATGGTTCCGCTGTTGTAATCTTCTAAGTCACGTAATTTTGCAAGATTTTCTGAAGAATAGTGCTCCGATTACATGCAGTGATGAATGTAACGATACGTGTATTTTATGTATATTTATGTTAATTTAGACCTTATGTATTGCTTCAGATTTCAGACAGAATGTAAAGTGTTGCAATATCCGAAATTCAAAATGACCTCCTCTTTTATTCAGAATTTTAATTGGGCTTTCTATTTTGTTGGGTCCGTTGCCTTTACCGCCAAGTTTTTTAGTTAAAGTTAACTAAGGATTTTAAACAGACGCGACACAACAGCGCGACGCGTAACTTGTAGAATAATTTCCATGAAGTTTTCATGGCAAGCTTTCTACTTGAGTCCCCTCGTCGCGCTGTCACGTCGCGTCTGTTTGCAAGAGCCCTTAACATCGGGTCATATCGATATTTGGGATCGGAATTCCTTAGGTTTTTGGGGAGACCGAAAACTGTTGTATTTTCTTTGTGAAAATTTGCAAATAAATCATATGACATGAACATAACAACTGCAACATGTTACTTATTAAAATTCAAGTTTTCTGTTAAAAAATGTACAAAACTACCTTTTACCCGCGGCTTGGCCCGCGTGGGGTCATAAAGTATCACAAGGGAACGTACTACCGGGCCAGGTCATAGTCTATCTGAGTGCAGAACATACAAATCGGTGCAGATGTCAAAGCGTGAAAATGTAACAGACAGACAGACAAAATTACTTTCGCATTTATAGTATAAGTACGGATTAAAGAAGAAAGAAATATTTTTTTTCACAAAACAGTCATAATTAAGTTCTTGACAGACAGTATTTTGCAACAGTAGCGTGAGAAGTTTATGGTCCGTGTGAATTTATTATGCGAATAATTCGCATTTTATTTATATGAACGCTAACATTTTAACCGTCAAATTATTATAATTAGATCATTCATAATCCTCTGCCTGGAAAACGAAAAGTGAATTCAATCATAATTTAAGAGAATCCTACGAATAATTACTAACCGTAGAAACAATCACTTTGCAGTTCTTGCAAAACGTTCACAATAATTTTCGTGTTTAGGTTCCTAACCTAAGCCTTCGCTTCTTAAGATATTCTGGTTCAGTCCGATCCAGCCTGTCCCTTGCTACCCTCTACCAGCGATGCCCTTTAGGGTCCGGTCGGTTTACCGAGGTCCGTACCCCACAGGGGGTGCCCTTAGCGAGCAGTCGCTATGTTTTAAGTTTCTTAAGCCCTGGCTGGAAGCCTGAATTTATTAAGGTAACCAGTCGACAACGTCTTAGGTTGACCTGCGAGATTTAATTCCCACAAAAAAAAGATATTTCGAGCACCTTGTTAAATTATATAGATGGCAAGGAAATCGAAGCAAAAATCCCATCATATAAAATGAACTGTTTAATTAAACAAGTGAATCTTTTAAGACACATTTACACGTCAATATTTTGTTGGTCAATATTTTAAAACTAGATGGCGCCGGTATTTCCTAGCTAACTGAACCCCGAGAAAAAAATGCCGAAACAAACGTAGAGGACATGGTTTCTTTTAAAGTCCAAACATAAATTAGGATTTTATTGTGAGTCTAACCATGCAGGGCCATGTCTGGAAGTGCCTTTTGAAGAAAGAGTCATTGCAGCTTTGAACTGACCTATCTCTACAGATGGCATGCATGCATCAGTCATCGTGTAGCTCAACCCTATTTTAGGGAGCTCAACAAAGATATTTACCTAAAGGTAAAATTGCAAAAAAGAACCTCACTATTTACACGGTAACGTTCTATATATGTGACGACATTCCTTAACCGAAGTACCGACATCGTTAGGACACGCATGATGTGTTTTTATATCTGCTACTTTTGGGTTACTTGAATTAAATACACCTTATAAGGACCTGGACAAGTTGCCAAATTAAATGAATTCTGGTTTTTAATGGACTTTATTTGACTATGTATTTGATTGCGCTGGGAACGTTGTGTGAATGAGAGACTCGGAGGAAAAACTAAACATTTGTAAGGATCGATACCTCAACTTAGCTTTAACTTCGTTCACAAATAAACTTTGATTACTAGTAGCCCTGCCCAAGGGTTATCGTAAAAGATCATTCCTTAGAGCCTCTACAGTCTACAAGTCTACACCATCTTAGGATTAAATTATTAATCCTAAAAAAAACTTGAAAGAAGATTACTTCTTTCAAGTTTTTTTCTTTAATAGTAACGTTTCTCTGTTTGAGAGTGGCTTGTGACTAAGAGAACAGCCGCAGTGGTCGATCGATCAGGTTAAGCTACCCTTGCTGCGGTTGAACCGTAGATTCGTAAGCATCTCTACATAATAAGACCTTTCAAAAAGCATGTGGAGTCTCTGGTCCCGGCTGCATCACTCGAGGATCTTTGACGGTCTTTGCAGGTCATCAGAAGCCCGATAGAACCAGTCTTACCAAGGAGTATCGTATTATCTAGTAACTGAGTTGTGGAGGTCAGATAGGCAGTCGCTCCATATCTGTTATCCAGCTGCATCAGTTTAGACTGGAAGCCAACCCCAACGCAGTTGGGAAAAGGCAAGGCAGGTGATGTGACTGTTTATGGCATTCAAGCTAACCGTTTCGTACCTGATTAACAGCAACAGTAACTGAGTGAACCACTCTTGGCTTTAGTGTGTGCGTTGTCTTATAGTTAGCCACTAAACGGTTTTACGGTACCTACGTTTTTATAGCAGAAAAATTTCTTACTTTTACTTCATTTCCAAACCTGCCCAACTGCATTGGTTTCTATTTATAGCATCCACTAAACACCTATTAACCATCGGCCTCCTGACGTCATCATACCTCAAACATTATTCAATATAGCACCAAGTTCAATGCCGCTGGGCAAATGTCTCACAGAAGGTGAAAGCTGGCTACGTCATCGAGGTAACCCGACCAATGTTGCAACATCCAAGCAGATGGTCCGTGTGAGGCAACCGCGTGCTTTATGATTTAGCCGCTTTATGTGACTTCTGATCGTGAACTTTGTGTTACATTCGCCAATAGGTTGCAGATATGGAAAGTTTATTGATTTGTTTTATGAGAGGAATCACGAGAAAGAGGTCTTTAAACTGCACTGTTTTTTTTTTAGTGTGGGTAATCATCAAATGAATTCTCCCACTCTGGGTGGAGCAGGAGGGTGTCTCAGACTTTTACTGACTAAAACCCACCGGTGTTCCTTCAGTTGCCTGTGTGCCAGGGGCCACGGTATCTATTTCAAACAACCCGCACCCCTGGCAGGTATCGGCTCTTGCGGACCCCACCAGTTGATGCTGACATCTCTTTGAGGCGCGCGTGGACCACAACGCGCGGTCGTCACCCGAGCTTGGTCCTTACCGGATAGCGAGCTTCCCATTACTCGCCGTCCGCTAGCCCGCGCCTATTGTGGTGGTGGCCGGGATCAGCCTGGGATTGCCGACGCCCAAAGCGTCTCCTGCGGCGACTATTGTCGTGAGGGCGCATAAACTTTCGTGTATTGAAGTATAGCTACTATCAACCAAAAACTTTTAAATGGCCTCGATAAGTATTAATGTAGGTATTCCAGTGCCTCCCTGGCAGTCAACCATCCCAACACTTATTTTTGCTACTTTAAGAGCCTCCAAACCTCTTCTCCTTCTCTTCATCATCATCGGTCTCTTGCCAATATACCAATTTATTTGGGATCGGAGCAACATCTCTTTTTCTTCCAAACTTCTCTATTAGTCGTAATCTCAGTTTCCACCTCCTTTCTAACCATATCATCATGCACACAGTTCTTCCATCGTTTCTTTGGTCTCCCCCTACTCTTATACCTCTTCGCCTTCTCTTATTCTATAAAAAAGAAGAACTACCTAAGACATTTAAAATTATTCTGGCATGTTCTTTTCCAAAAAAAATAGCCAACACACAATGTTCTTTATTAGTAATGTTAAAAAAATATATATAATAAAAATAATTAAAGGAATTTTTAGTAATATACCTAAGAAAGTTACGTTAATAAACGCTACATTAAAATGATGTTACTTTCCATTTCTTTGACTGTAATTAATATCAGAATGATAATCGAAATATCTGTGTGATTAATCTTAAGGCCCTTTTATATTTATAATTATACTTTCAAGCATTCGAACATTTAAACTTGGTTTCACTTACGAGAGCTTTGAAGCGTTAAGAATGAGGATAAAGAAATATTGTGTTGGAAAAACTATACTAAGTTGACTCAGGTTTTCCCAACGTTTGTGAATTGATTTGATGATGACCTAAAATCTTGTTATCTCTTGTGGAAGCGAACTAGAAATAAATAGCTTAACTGTACTCAAGAAACAAAGATTTGATTACGTTGCCAACTAGAATGACTACCCAGAATGCAATAGTATTACTTGACCCCCAGTTTCTGAATGCCTTATATATTCTCTGATTCCGAGTCACTTCTGAGTTTGTTTCGGCCTTCTTCGCAGAGTAGTATAGGAAAAGTGTTTATACAAATAAACCTACTTACAAAAATAATATCATTTATCATCCCTACTATCCCTACTAATATTATAAATGCCAAAGTAACTCGGTTTGTCTGTTACGCTTTCACACCTAAACCGCTGAACCGATCGTCATGATATTTGGGAGAGCTGTAGGCTGGGAGAAGAGCATAGACTTTTTTACGCGATAACCGACATCCACATGGCCGGAGCCGCGGGCAAAAGCTAGTTATATTATATTTGGTGATGTGATTGGTTGCCCATGATTATATAGAACCACTATACGAGTTCTATCTGTTTATAAAACCGAGGGTAAGTAGCTTAATACACCATGAAGCAATATCAATTCACACCATTTTTGGATTAGTTAACAATGTGTGTCCCAATACAGGCAGTAATCATTAAGGATACTTTAGTATTGCGAACGTTTCGAAACATTGGACTTGTTATTTCGGTCTGTCATTAACAAAATGAGCTCATTTTTGCTACTATGATTATTTGACAAGGTTGTGGATTCAATTTGAAATGACTGTATGTAACATAATGTCTTGTTGGAATTTTTCTGTTTCTTATAATTTTTGCTGTAGTATTCTATTTCGTGCAATTTTTTTTGCAGGTAAAAAAATGTTGAATGTCGCTCGTTCATTTTGATTCATTTGAAATAAAATCATGAAAATTCTCAAGGACCACTTTCTTCTTTGATTTTCTTTCAAACACTAATCTTCCCACTAACAAGACTGTCAGGACCAATTTATCATTCGAACAGAAATCTCGCAAACATGCGTAACAATGGGCACAAGATAATAATAAAGCCAAGATTACGGTCGTCCATCAAATCTCTAACAATATAACATATTGTGGTGTGCATTAGGTAATCAAGTTATATCATGCGCACACGCACCACCTACTTACATAAAATTTAACAATTACAGTTTGTCGGAAGTGTCATAGTACGTCGTATTTATTATGCAAGTCATTTTTTTGTGGTTTTGGACAAACTGTTATAAATATTATTGTGTTTAAATTTCACATAAGTTCGAGAGTCTAAGATATTGGCTAATATCTTCTTGGTAGCGGAAAAGTTAAAAGAGCTACGGATGTAAATGTGAATGGAATGGAAAGGAAACGTCGTGTGGGGATTGATATGAAAGAAAAGGGAGTTAATGGTACCGTGATGGTTGATAGGGGAGAACATAAGAAAAAAACATGATGTGTCGACTCCAAGTGACATGGGGCAAGGGAAGGAAGATTATGTAAAAGCTAAAGTTAAATTATACTTAGTAAGACATTAGGAGTAACCTCATACTTCATGTTAATCATGTCAATAGAGTGAATAGAGAACTTTACGGCAATCATGCACTGTGGTCAGCCACATCACATAGGTTAAGAAAGTGCCCACACAATACATTGGAAGCTCGAGGCCCAAGAACGGAAAAAATTACGTTCCATGTAAAAGACTTACAATTAGTAATTGGATGGATACGTATTGACGAAGAGAGAGAGAGAGAGATCCAAGATCATTAACAAAAAAAAAGTGGAAATGCTGTACATTTGCTGTTAAACCAAATCAATTAGTCAGCAGCAATTTGAAGGCTAATTATAAATGCCAAACGTGGACAATGCCTTTAGATCTATCAGATCCGAACCGCGGCCTTTACAGTCACGATAAACGAGCTACTTGACCTATTAAGTTATACATTAAGTCCTAAGCATTCACTGCATTGACAGACAATAGATTTAGTAGCAAGCTGTAAGTACTAATACAGATATAAATCAGATTAATCAATTTGTTGTAATATCGGTTTATTGTTTATGAATATATATATCATAAATATGATATATATGCAATAAATGCATCATCATCTTTCTAGGCTTTTCCCAACTATGTTTGAGTCAGCTTCCAATCAAATCTGACCTCTACAATCTTGTTAGATACTGGGTGATACGATATCCCTTAGTAAGACTGGTTGTCAGACTTTCGAGCCCCTGACGACCCGTAACTGCTGGCTTTCAATGGTCCACGAATGACAGCCAACAGTTTAACGTACTTTCCGAGACACGGAGGAGTATTGGTATGTAAAGATGATCACCCATGCACGGATCAGCCGCGACAAGCGAAGCTTAACCTAATCCATCGCCCTTGTGGCTATTATTACTTATCGTTATTACCTGTGCATATTAGAACTAATTGAACAGTGAAAAATTTAAATAATAATTGCTTTTCTGGTTTAAATTATGTTGTAGATGCATAATAAGTGGCAGTCCAAGAAATTCTATCTGGCCACACGATGTAGTTTGTAATAATCGTTTATACGCTGAGATAATATACATGTAAACTCGTTTTTGATGCATACTAATCCTAAATAAGTGCATTTTGTATTGAACTGATTTTAATTTAACAATAATAAATATATGTATTTATATATTTACAAGCTATAGCCCGCGACTTCGCCTGCAATTCAGAACGAATTAAAGAAACCTACGCTCTTTTCCAGGTCATAGATTCCCCATGTACCAAATTTCATCCAAATCCGTTAGTTAGCCGCTTTAGCGTGAAAGTGATACAAACAAGCTCACTTTCGTATTTATAATATCAGTTAGGACTGACTTAGCTGGCAGAACTTAGGGTGTGTCCAGACCTGACGAATGCGCCGCTCGCGAGCCGCTTGCGAACTCCGCGCGTGCATTTCATGTTCGTACGCAGACCCTGCGCCATCCGCGCGCCGCTGGCGCTCAAGCTACACGCCGTACTCGAGCGGCGCAGAAGGTGCGCGCGTGCCGCCCGCGGTTTACATAGTGGCTGCCTTTCAACTCTGGTACTATATTCTGTCTTCTTTCAAAAAACTTTCAACTCTGGTACTATATTTATTTATTTATTTATTTAAACTTCTCGCACATAAAAAGGTACAAAGGCGGACTTAATGCCTTAGGCATTCTCTACCAGTCAACCAAGGGTGGTGAAGAGATTAGATGGCAGGTGCTTAGGTTGAGAGGAACAACGACTACAAAGTATATTGTTGGATACTACTACCCGGCCCAGAAACATGGAGGGGGTAAACGTTATAAAACTACCGCAGGCGATAGGACGCGCCCTCTTTCTCATTTGGACCCGGTTGCGTGCGGAAGCGCTACCCGTCTGCTGTTCGGTGTAATCTGCTATCTTGGTAATCTCGTTGATTTTATTGTTGATGTAGTGATGACATTGTTCCTCTGATTGTAATATTGCCAAATGTGTTAATTAATCTTAGTAAACTCATGTGATTCGTTTTTAGGTTAATAAATCTTTATTTTTTTAATTGTGATTTTACTTCTGTCCCAAGATCAGAAGTGGGATTCGCAATCCAACCCCAATTTGGGCCCACTGACTAGCTTGAATTTCATAACAGAGGAACTTTGTCGTGACCTACCCACGTGTGACTTTTGTTTTTGCTTTATTTTATTTTTTGTGTTTTGTGAACATATAACTTGTTTCGACGTGTGAATATGCCTAACACGCATAGTTCAAGGAGTAGATCACGTAGCAGATCGTACCGACGGCATCGTAGGCACGATCGGTCGCGAGATAGCTCACGAAAATCACGAAATAAGTCACGTAACCGTCGCGAACGGACTCCCTCCAGTGTACGATCGAACGGGATTCCACCGGTTACGTCGTATATTAGCCATACACCGCGGTCTACCCCTACTGAATCGCGAACGCTAGATACAATCTTATCCCGACTAGAAACGATCGAAAATAAAATCACGTCTACCTCCACTCCGCAACCGGAATCAACGGCACCGTCCGCGGCTCAAGTTATAGTAGATGCGATTCACTCCATAAACCCAGGACGTTCGCATTATTTTATTTCAAACTTTGACCCGTCTATCCATGACGTGGACTCTTGGTGCGATGAAGTGGATCGCGCACTAATAGCCAATCGCTGGGGGGACCAAGAATGCCTGTCACGCGTAGCCGGATGTCTAAAGGGCGACGCGAAAACGTGGTTGAATGAATGGGTAACCTCTGATAGATCGTGGAGTAGTTTCAAACGCGAATTTAAACCACTTTGCCCTCGAAAATTAGATTATGCGACGATACTTTTTGAGACAATGAATACGACATCTAACGGTTTCACGTCATACGCCGAGTACGCGAGGCGTACGCTGCTTCGCTTGCGCATTGTCAAAGGCGTTAGTGAGGAATTAATGACACAAATAGTGATCCGCGGCATAGACGATGTACAAGTGCGGGCAGCGGCGGCAAATGCAGAACTCTCTCCAGAAAATCTGGTGTCTTTTCTGTCCATATATGCGAAACCAGATCAAATAAAGGGTGGCTCAACTAAATCTACTGCATACCCTCCATCACGAAAACGCGACGCAGGACACGCAGACTCGAATAAACGTAAGACCTGTTTTAACTGTAAGAGCCAAGGTCACTTATCTCACAACTGCCCAAAAAAGTCTAAGGCTTCCGAGCCAGTGTCCAAAGCACGACCCAATGCTCCGACCTGCACGTTCTGTAAAAAGATAGGGCACACGGAGGACGTTTGTTTTGCTAAAGAAAGATCGTCTGGACCACAGGGTCAGCAGAACAAGCGTAACGTAAATTTTTGTCAGGATCCTGCGGAAAAAACAGCGACATAACCACCGCCGTAGTACAGGGTATACCGGTCGATGTCTTAATAGACAGTGGCGCGCTCAATGTCTCCCTTATATCGTCAGACGTTATAAAACATTTGGCCTGCACTATACAACCTACTAAGTGTGTGTTGAAGGGTATAAGTAACCACGAAATTGTGTCCACATCCTACGTAACCCTTACGGTTGAGTTCGCTAATATTACACTAGAGGCCGATTTCGTTGTAGTCCCAGCCTCATTTATGAGCACACCCCTGATAATTGGAACTGACATATTAAATAGAGATGGCATAATGTACACTAGAACCAAAGACCATCAGTATCTGACACGCGCGCCTGACAGTCAAAATACCTCTCACGTGTATACGGTCTCTAAAGAAACTAGCATGCCTATAGTCACACCTCTACAGGGTGCAGAGCGAGAATCCTTGGGGAGGGTAATTGATGATTTTGCCGATTTTTTTATAACTGGCACGGCGACGACTACTGTTACTACGGGCGAAATGCATATCCACGTAACCAGCGACGTGCCCATTACGTACCGCCCTTATAAACTTTCGATTGCTGAGAAAATTAGAGTCCGCGAAATCATCAATGATCTTCTTCAAAAAGGCATTATTCGAGAATCCGAATCCGAATATTCTAGTCCTATAATTTTAGTGAAGAAAAAGGACGGATCGGACCGGCTTTGTGTTGATTTCCGCGCTTTGAATAGGGTGACTGTTAAAGAGCGATATCCGCTTCCGTTAATAGATGATCATATCGATCGTTTAGGTGATAAGAACATAACGAGATACACATCACTTGATATGGCCTCTGGCTTTCACCAGATAAAAATTAGTGATGAGTCAGTCCATCGCACCGCATTTGTCACACCGGAGGGGCATTATGAGTACCTAAAAATGCCATACGGTCTGACAAACTCGCCCATTGTGTATCAACGTATCATCAACAAAACGCTGCGCAAATTCATCGACGCGGGACAAGTCCTGGTATATATCGATGATGTACTGTTGATGAGCGCCACAGTGGACGAAGGTGTCGACCTCTTGCGACAAGTGCTTACGACTTTAACCAAGGCAGGATTCTCGATAAACGTACGTAAATGCGTGTTCCTCACCACCGAGGTTGAATACCTTGGCCGAATAATCAGTCAAGGTCAGGTTAGGCCGAGCCCTCACAAGATCCAAGCATTAGTAGACTCACCTGCCCCGGAAAACGTCAAACAAGTTAGGCAGTTCCTAGGACTGGCCGGGTACTTTCGGAAGTACATTGAGGGCTATGCAACGAAAACGTTCCCAATCTCACAATTAACCAAAAAAGGTGTTCAGTTCAAGTGGGGTTCTGAACAGGAAAAAGTGCGTCAGGAAATTATTTCAATTTTGACCAATGAGCCGGTGTTAGCTATTTTTGACCCGAGCCTACCCACAGAGGTTCATACTGATGCAAGCAGCATCGGTTATGGCGCCATTCTTTTGCAAACGCACCCGCAAGGTAGCAAAAGAGTTGTGGCTTACTTCAGCCGGACTACTCAAGGTGCAGAGAGTAGATACCACTCTTATGAGTTAGAGACGCTGGCGGTCGTGAGAGCGTTGCAGAATTTCCGGCACTATCTAATTGGAATACAGTTCAAACTAATTACAGACTGCAATGCTCTCAAGTCCACCGAGAGTAAAAAGGATCTACTGCCAAGAGTTGCCCGCTGGTGGATGTACCTACAAGATTTTACCTTTGATATGGAGTACCGAAAAGGGGCAATGATGTCACACGCTGATTATTTGAGCAGAAACCCCCCTCGTAAAGTACTTCATATCAGTCAACCTCGCAATTGGGCTCAGATAGCACAAGCTGCGGACGCGGAGACACGGGAACTTCTCCAAAAACTTAGAGAAGGCAATCTAGATCCTAATCGCTATGTTGAGAAAAATGACCTGCTGTACTATAGGTACACCCCAATAGGCGAGCAACCACGGTTTCTTTGCTTTGTCCCCCGAGGTTTCAGACTTAGTCTGCTGCGAGTATTCCATGACGAACACAATCACATTGGCTATGACAAGACCTTGGATCTAATCCTAAAGCATTTTTGGTTTCCAGGCCTCAGGCAATTCGCTAAAAAATACCTCGATCATTGTTTGATCTGTATTTCTAAGAAACGTGTGCCTAGGGCTCCACAACAAATTATAACTTCATGGGAAAAACCCGATCAACCTTTTTCTGTAGTACACTCGGATGTCCTAGGTCCACTTCCCGAGTCAAATGGCTTCAAGTTTGTTCTTCTCATCGTGGATGCGTTTACTAAGTACACGCTCCTTTACCCCATTTATAGGCAGGACGTAGAAGAACTCTTAAGAGTGTTCACAAACGCAGTATCACTTTTTGGTGTGCCAAAAATGATTGTGACAGATAGAGGCAGAATGTATCAGTCCACTAGGTTCTTAGATTTTGTTAAAGATATGGGATCGGTGATACATTTGGTTACTCCAGAGATGCACCAATCAAACGGCCAGGTCGAGAGGTACGCTCGAACCGTTCTGAACCTTCTTCGAATCGAGACCAATCACAAAGGGACAGCCTGGTCTGAAACGCTGTGGAGACTCCAGCTGACCCTCAACGTGACCAAGCAGAAGACGACTCAAGCATCGCCTTTAAATCTACTGGTGGGCACCGATGCAGCGACCCCCGTCATCAGGTCACTGGTCCGTGATGTCGCTTTGGAAGGTGCACAGCCGAACCGTGAAGCACAAAGAGAGTTACGCCGAGCCCGTGCAACTGACTTACTGAAACGAAACCAGTCTCGACAGGACCATTATGTAAATCGAAACCGACATACACCAAAAATGTTTAATGTAAATGATTTGGTTTTCGTAATTAAGTTTTCACAGGCAACTGGAAAGATGGACCATGGGATGCGAGGGCCGTACAGGGTCATACGCGTACTGCCAAGTGGACGATATGAGCTTCGCTTATTGACCGGCTCCTATGGCAAGACGACACAAGCTGCTGCTCAGTACATGGTGCTCTGGAAAGGGGAGTGGTGTCCTGAGACTTGCGCTGCATTCTTTGAGCGTGAGTATGTTTGTGTACTATGGCGAGTCTACATTGCCATAGAGTGTGATGCAGATCTTAGGCTGAGACAGTAGACGGACTGCGAGACGTCTACGTCAGGTAAACTGCGAGCTACCTGACCGGTCTCATAAAGTGTGGCCTTGCCACCCACGTGTAACGGGTGTCGTTCCCGTATAACGTGTGTTTTGTCGTGTAGAGGACGGACTGCGAGACGTTCCTTTCGGTGATTTGGTAATCGCCCTACACGATGGGTCATGTAGAGGACGGACTGCGAGACGCTCCTCTTGGCGATAAATGCCCTACATGACAGCGACTTGTGTGATGTATGACTGTCGGTGACAGGAGTTTTGATATTTTGGTGTGACGAATGAAACTCTATGGAGTACTAAGAAAACGTCTTGGTACCTCATAGACTACTTAGCTAGTTAATTTATGTGTCTGATGAATGAAAGAAAAGGCCACGAAAGATGAATTGAGTGTAAGCTGAAGAATAGGCAAATGTGTGTGATCTCCGAGAGGCGTTAATCTTCCTTGTTGGTTTCACAGCAGACGACCTGACTGAAGACACCACTTCTGCCCAACACGGTACGGAGCCAGTCGCTGGGCCTTCCCGTACAGCTTATGAGACCCATGGAGCAGCAATGCAGAGCTTGCCGGACCTTTCTGATGCCGTCGAGGACGACGCATGATCAGGATGGTCGTGTTGGATACTACTACCCGGCCCAGAAACATGGAGGGGGTAAACGTTATAAAACTACCGCAGGCGATAGGACGCGCCCTCTTTCTCATTTGGACCCGGTTGCGTGCGGAAGCGCTACCCGTCTGCTGTTCGGTGTAATCTGCTATCTTGGTAATCTCGTTGATTTTATTGTTGATGTAGTGATGACATTGTTCCTCTGATTGTAATATTGCCAAATGTGTTAATTAATCTTAGTAAACTCATGTGATTCGTTTTTAGGTTAATAAATCTTTATTTTTTTAATTGTGATTTTACTTCTGTCCCAAGAATATCATAATGAATAATAAATAAGATTGGTTCATAAATAGGTTATAAACTAATAATACACATACAAGCATACATATCTACTACAATAAATACTTATAATATATATATATATACATATAAATACATATATATTCTCAAGGGAATGAGGAGGTTAGATGATTCTACCCTATTCGTTATGAAAATACCTCTGCAATTTCCGCTTAAATGCATACCGACTGGTGGCCGTCCTGATATCGAGAGGAAGCGCATTCCAAAGAAGAATGGACTGAAAATGAAAGGAAGAATGAACAAAGTCAGAAGTATGAGAAGGACAGCGTAGAAGAAGATTGTTAGAGGAACGTAGATTCTTAGTGTGAGAAGAACATAGATATTGGAAATGAGACACAAGATAAGATGGAGGTGTGGGAGAGTTGAGAAAGGAGAAAAGCGTAGTCAAAGCACGCAAACTTCTTCTTTGGCGAATAGACATCCATTTGAGCTCAGACCTATAGCTCGACACATGGTCATATTTCCTAAGATTAAAAATGAACCGGATACAATTATATTCTGTCTTCTTTTAAAAAACTTTCAACTCTGGTACTATATTCTGTTTTCTTTAAAAAAAACGGAACCTGCCACCAACGTCTTCTGTTTTTCCTAATAAAATAGCCGATGCTACAGCAATTATGCTAACGGCAGTCGTATGGTCTGACATCTTCGGAAGCAAATTCACAGCTAAGGCTCATATTTAGTTCAAACGCGAAAGAAATATGTGAGCTCGAGCTACGCGCGCGCTACACGCGCGCCCCACTCGAGCCTTGCCGGAGTTGCACTAGAGCAGCGAACCAAATGTAGGCTGGAACCGCACGTGACTAACACGCGCGCTGTTCGCAAGCGGCTCGCGAGCGGCGCATTCGCCAGGTCTAAACACACCCTCAGGTTCGAAGACATCAACGCAAAATGGAGTTTTTGTTCGGTTACTTAAAAAGAAACAGCTGTTTTCTGCCAAAATGCAATACCTACGCAGTCAAAATGTTTGGAACTGCAATTTTTCTTTAAATAAACGACGATTATTTCAACACAGATGGGTCCAAAATCATAAATGGAATCCATGGCAACAGGTGGCGCGTCGGTGCCACCTTTTAAACTATGTATTCGTTATATTTATTGACATGAAACAACATAAAATCGAAATAAAAGCTAGTGACATAATTAACACAATACAGATCAACTCATATCTACATAGACCCATTGTTAATAAGTAGAAATAAGGACTAATAACTCCATAATTATTGGTCCTTAGATACCAAACGCACACATACATGTGGGCGCAAGAAAATTTTCCAAACGACGTGTTTTATACGTCTGTATCATTAAATGTGGGCTAGTCGCAAGTGAGCGGACTAGGCGACCTCGAGCCACGCCTTGTAAGGGCTGGTTGCCACGCGGAAACCGAGCAGCCTGGGAAAATGTATGAATGCAAAATTCCTTCACTTTAACGCCAGAATATGGCTCAGATGTTAATGACACTGGAGCAGTTTGTTGGTTTCATGACCTGCCGTAAGGGTACATGGCTTAGTCTGATTCAAAGGTTAATGAAATACTAGCTGTTGCCCGTGACTTCGTCTGCGATCCAGGCTAAAAGTGGCCTATGTCCAGACCCAGGTCATGGTCTATCTGTGTGCCAAATGTCATCCAAATATCACCTACTTATGTACCTACTTATAATATTAAAGTTAGGATATTGCAAGCACTCTCCCTTCACTAGGTTCAAAGCGTTTTTATGATTGGGAAATTAGTTACTATGGCTGGTTTCATATATAAAGAATCAATGATCATGATCATATTTTTTTCAATTTTGTTTAAGCTAAATGCAGTTTAGAATGTTCTAAATTAGTATAGTTAAAATTTTGCTCAGTATAAAGGAACTGTTTATCATTTTGTACAGTGATCTTTTAGCAGCTGCAAAAATAGATTAGTTTCCTTCAGTAAATGCCACATTGTTCTAAATGTCAAAGTGGTGCAATTGATTTACTCGAACGATTAAATCAGTGTCTGACCAGATTGTCGATTTATTTTATCAGATTTCGATCGCTCGACATTTAGATTCGATTTTTATAGGATAGCTGGATATGGTCACGTACCCCCAGGCTTTAGCTGTTTCAAGATTCGGTACCTGATTATGAAATAGTCACTTTGTCTACAAGTAAATGAAGTGTTAATGTTAGGAATTGTTTAGGTCTCAAATAAACATATAATATAAATTAAAATATTCTGACACAGTCCTATTGACACAAATTCATGTAGGTACACTAGGTAGTAGATACAGTCGTTTGATTATGCAAGGAACTAAGTAAGACTGCCTTGCCTTGATGTAAATGCCTGTAGCTTGAATCAAGTGTACCTGTGTATTAATCAAGTAATACCTAACGAATTGAAATCATTGTCGACGGAAATCGTTCTTTTTTTTTTTTCATTGTTGTTAGATACTTCAAAGTCGTACGTAAAATACGCGCATTGATATGGAGATGCGAACACCAGCCCGTATTAAAATATAATAAGTAAAAATAGCTTTTATTTTCTCTGACCTTTTTACACAAGTCCTTATAAATTAATAACGCTTAATAACTTAATTCAATATATTCTTAACCCTAATATTAGCAGATTAGCCATTATTCAGCATTCAGGTCAGGCTATATAGACCTCCTCCTCTATTTCCCACCACTTACAGGAGTAAGTCAGTAGTAAGAAAGCCATGCACTAGATCGTTGATATTTTCAAGTTTGTATGCTATTTTTAACCGACTTCCAAAAGGAGGAGGTTCTCAATTCGTCGGAAACTTTTTTTATTTTTTTTATGTATGTTCCCCGATTACTCGAAGATGGCTGGACCGATTTGGATATTTTTTTTTTGTTTGAAAGGGTATACTTCCCAGGTGGTCCCATGATCATCAAGTTAGGATCTGATGATGGGATCCTGGAGAAATAGAGAGAACTCTTCAAATTTTATAGGCACACTTGAAGCAATTTGTGTAGTTATTGGAAGAGTACTTTCTCGGAGTGGTTCCATTTCAATTTGGTGAAGATCTGATGAAGAACTTCGGAGATAGGCAACGGAACTCCTCAATAAATGATAGCAAATGGACAGGGATTGCTGAAATCTCATGTCTGTCAATTGTTTACACCAGTTAATAATATAACATCACGCCGGTACGCTGTGAAGGGGTAAGCACATGTGAACCACTAAAAAGAGAAAAATAAAAAACTGTTTTCACAAAAATAAACAACCGACTTCCAAAAAAACACTAAAAACTGAAAAATAACTTTAATTTCGGAAGGCGGTGACAAAAAATTAAAATACATATCCAAAGTCACCGACTTCCGAAATTAAAGTTATTTTTCAGTTTTTAGTGTTTTTTTGGAAGTCGGTTGTTTATTTTTTTTTACAGTTATTTTGGTATTTACTTATAAAAATCGACATACCGTCAATTACTTTTTATTTGCATTACTTAATTCGATTCAATGTTTTTATTAAAGAGTAAATATTCAAAATAATTATAAATACCAACGACCTAGTGCTTAACTGAAAAAAAAATAGTACGTTTGTTTGTATTTGATGAAATAATCACGAAAAACTATTATAATTGCATTGTTGCCAGCCCGCGTGGAAAGAATGCTCGTAACGCGCTTTCCGAGGCACAGAGGGGTCTTGGTATATTGTGTTATTTTGTCTTGTACAAAACAAGTATGAACTTTAATTTGTGTAACCTACAAAGTTATTTAAATGCAAGGATATAAAATTCATTTACTCCAATTAACCAAGTCAATTTTACGACCGAATAATAATTACTTAGGCACGTAAAGTCATCCGCGTATCAAAGTGGACCTATAAATCCACCTGAATTTCATCAATCAGCTGCCTAGTGAAAGGCAAGGGATGGAACCAGTCTCTGACCTTCGCGTGTCCAAGGCCTTGAACAGACGTCATTAGCAACTGGACTTCCGCATACCATCATGCAAGTACACGCTTTTAAATTGCTGAATCAACACCACTAAATTATATGGGGACTATAAAAATTTACATTCAAGAACTTGCAAATTGTCTTGAGTAATATGTTTATTTTTAAAGAAAGTGTACAGTACAGAATCTTAATTTCGTTCCGGATAATTAGTTTACATTCTCGCCATATAATTACGGTAATTACATAAAATATTTACACTCTGATCGGATTCGAGATGCAATTCGACTAATGAGTGCTGACTTACCGCGGCCTCGATTATGCTCGAATCGAATGCATGTTTTGTCTCCATTAATCGATGTATATAATTACCTGTAACAGAAAACAAATTGATTAACATTTCATTAACACTTAACAAAGATGTTGACATTTCAGTAAGTAGGACGTACGAGTAGGTACTCTTATATTCTGCGCGTACGCCCTTACGACAGCCGACAGCCGGCCTTTCGACGTAACATTGTGGTGGCGGCGACGTGCATACGAATTTGTATGATATAAACAGATCTAATTTAGTTTGAGTTAATTGAATTTTAAGGCTTGATGTTTTGCAATATTATTTCGAAAGTTTTGGCGAGTGCCAGTTTTATTATTATGGGGAAAACTGGCATTGGTTACCTCAGTAAATTTTGAAATAAAGTAGAAATGTTATCAATATCAAAACAAACACAAGGCAAGTTGCTTCGGTAAAAATTCTCAGTGATCTGATGCGATACTAATTAAATTATAGTGACAGACCACACGATTGCACAGATGCGGGACCTACGCCTTTATAAATGTCCAATTAATTAGAACTGATTGAAATGAGAACGTAGATGTGAGGTGACACGTGTCAGAGCCGTAATCACGACATCCAGTCGAGGTCTTTAATTACATGACACAGAGCGGCTTGGGAGCAAATTGTACAATTTTCGTTCCAAGAAAAAGTTACGGATAGTTTTGTTTAAAAAGTATTTGTAGTCATATATTCTGTTATTAAATAGTTCCTGAATGTGAACATTGAACGTCAAAGTTTAAACGTAATTACAGGCAAGCTCAATAATTACAGAGGAGATAATAAAGTCGTACTCAGCTTCATAATTATGGGGTTGCGATCTTAACACATAAACACATGTTTTACTGACAGCGCACGTCACTACAACATATTAATGGCAAATCTATAACGTAATCCAAATCTTTGCATAATACGATATCTTATAAAAGCTCTACTTTTCAAACCGGTCGCTACGACCTTGTGTCTCAGAAGTAGGCGTTCGAGATCTGTCAACTGTTATGAGAAGAGAAGTGTTGGTTTAAGAATAAATAAACAAAGACGACGTTACAAGGTTAGTGCGTCCGCCCTGGCTTCCGGCGGAACAGAATCTTGAAAATCTTGGCACTCAATTGACCATAATACATGGGTGTTTGACCTCGTATTGTGCTTTCGGCTACGTTCACATAGGAAGCAATAACGCCGAAAGTACATAGTTATGGAATCGTTTTAATTGCAGCTAATGAGTGTATTCTTTATATTCTTTATACGCAATGTTCATAATCGTATTGCGAAAGATTTGGTTGGCTCCACCGACTTTGTACCTTTGCCACAAACATTGAAACGACAATTGTAATGAGATCCGGTTATTTTTTCTCTGTCAGATACTTGTTTAGTCTTCCGGGTATTTGACATGGGTAAAATAATCTTTATGGATTACAATGTTATCTACACAAGACATGTTGTTGGATCGATCAAGATTGATTTATCCTGTATCGAATTTGAAAACCGATTTACGTTGTGGGAAATCGATTATTCAATTTTTAATGAAAATATCCGAAGATACAAAATCCTTTAATTTATTGCACATTCCTAGCTTAACGCTGAATCTACATTTAATTACCGGTTGACTGACGCATTTTTGGAATGCAATTTAATTGAACCTTGTTAAACGATAAGGGATTCTAAACCTTAGTGCTTTCATAAATACGAACCTAAATACCACCGTTCATCGGCATTCTACAGCCACCGTTAGCGATATTTTTATAAAAAGAACAGTCAATATTTATAAATACATAATAACATAACCTATATGCACCGAAGAGTAGGGACCTATCGTATACCAACATTTTAACATTTTAAGTCCCATGTAACAGGGGGAAGACTATTTGCCACCAACCGGGCACATATACAGACTCCGGGCAACTATTGAGAAATTCCAGGTAGAAAAGCTCGTTTTCACTTTGCCCAACCCGGAAATCGAACCCCTCGCTTCATGGTCAGCAGTAGCGCTTGACCAACCAGGCAGTCAGTAGGTAAAATTCATAATCTGTAGCCACGGTACTAATTGACATTTCCGAAATCGTCGCGGTATTTTGTGAATTGAAGAAATAGTTCGATATATCTAACAATAACATTTTCGAGTGAATTAAGCGGCAACAATGTATTACATTACCAAATAAGATTAAGTATCGTAATTTCGGAACAACCGATTCAATTCCATGCCTACATTAAATTCACCACGACACCAAGGTACCAGGCTGACAGGGCCGATAAACAGTTAGTCAGTATTTCTGTATCTCATTCGTTTACACTAAAATTATAAGTTATACATAACACAACCTTACTTCATTGCGCGAACTGTAATACTTAATATGATCAATTCAACTGCATGAGCGTTGCATCAAAGCCTCAAAGCCATTGCTTGCAATGTAGGGGTGCCAAGTCAAAGTTATCGCGTGAACACATCAGGGATTTCACGTTTTATAAATTGTATGCAATAATTCAGCCTCCCAGACTGCGGTAACTCGAGCCGAGTAACCCGAGAGTACCCGAAGGCGATTTCGTAATAGTCGTGTGCGCAGGCCGTCGCTGCCCGCTACACGTTTAGTTTTAATTAAAACAGCATTAAGGTTGCCATAGCTTCGTTTGAAATGGACATTTGTAATTTCTTACAATTTGTTTTGGATTGGAGAAATTATGTTATTAAATATGATTACTGTGGCTATCTGCAGCAGTTAAAAAATTACCTGCTTATATTCAAAATTTTGTTTCGTTAAAGAAACTGAGGACAGTGGTGACCCGTGGGGGACGCAGTGACGCGACGGACGCGACTTACGTGTTGTAGGCCGTAGAAATTTTGTATATTTTTTTTATATAATTTATATATAAAATATTTGCATAAAACATGGCATATTAAAATACTTTATAGAACGTAGGTTCGAATCTCGCCAGACGCTTTACTTTGTGTAAATAATTTCATCACACTGGAAACCGGCATGAACCAAAATTCGAAGACATCTTCCAACCCGCACTGGACCCGCTTGGGGGATTACTGCCCACTAACTCTCACCAAGAGGAGGCTTGGGTCCCAGCAATGGGAACTTTATAAGCATTATGCAAAGAAACTTTAGTTGGTTGTCTTTTAAAGAAAGTTATTTTTAATTGTTAGCTAATCACAATGCCTTCCAAACAATGCAATGCATGTTTGGAACATTGTATTGTATTGTCTTTCAATTCCTACACGTTTACATAACACTCCACTAACTCTGACACTATAATTAACAAGCAGATCTGTGGTATTAAAAATAATCTGCACCTGCTAGCTAATACAAACAAAACAAAACTAGACGACACTCAGCTTAAGACGACTAAAAGTTTCCATGAATAACAACATGCATTCACTAACAAAATAATCCAAAAAAGTGATCAAATTTTATAAGGTGACCTAAGCTCGCCTTATGGCGACTTAAAGATTAAATGTATCTTAACTTGAGAATAACTTTACTCCATGTAGATTCACCACTAATACAATATACAAAAGTATCCCCAAAAATACCAAGGCACGTATTCTTTTGAACCATTTCTTCAAGTGAATCGTTTCAGCTCATCTTGCCAGACCGTTAAGTTTTATAAAAGCATTATTCTGTGTTAAATTAAATCCCTGTAAGATACTGGTATTCAGCTGCATTCGGTTACACTGGAAGCCAACCCCAATATGTTGAGAAAAGGCTAGGCAGATGATGACTTAGTTAAATCCTTGCTAGACCCAAAATACGGTGCTGTTTTCTATACATTTTCTTTATAAAACGGATCGTATTCATTTAGACTAATATATCAACAGCACATTATATCAGGTGTCGGGAATCCCAGGCTGATTCCCGGCCACCGTAGGTGCGGGCTTGCGGACGGCGAGTAATGGGTAGCTCGCTGTCCGGTAAGGTCCTAGCCCGGGTCGACGGCGCGTTGTGTTCCACGCGCGCCTCAAAGAGATGTCAGCACCAACTGGTGGGGTCCGCAAGGGCCGATGCCTGCCAGGGATGCAGGTTGTTCGAAAGAGATACCGCGGCCCCTGGCGCACAGGCAACTGAGGGAACACGGGTGGGTTATAGTCAGTAAAAGTCTGACATGCCTGCTCCACCCAGAGCGGGAGAAGTTAGTTGATGATACCCACCCAACAAAAAAAAACATTAAACAGGGTGACAGGGATATCTTAAGTCTTTGTTGCACTTAATTATTGCTTTGTAAAATATCAGATCATCAGGCTTCAACGTTAGGAGTTTTGGAATCCTGTGCTGAATTCATGATAACAGATTGCGCGTCGATATCCCTGCCAATACACAAGTCAATGACAAGCACACTCAAAGGAAACTTCAGATTAAATCATCAAAGCCTATATTGTCGCGCACTTGCGGTCACAGTAACTTCCTACCGCGAATACAGTAACAACCACACGAGTTAACCACCGTTAAGATCTTACTACGGAAGAGTGATATCGAGATACGGTGGGCAGTGAAAATGCATTCCTTGCTGGATCGATGCGGAAAGCGGAGAGAAGCGCCCGACCGGGGAGCGACGATTAGTCTTTGTTGATGTGCTGGATGTGGCAAGGGAGTTGTATTGTATTTTGGATGAACTCTTAAATTAAATTCTATTTATGACTTCTTCTAAAACCACGATACTGCTGAAAACATGAATGGATTTTTTTTTCAGTTTTCAAGTTAAAAATGATAAGACTATGTGCAATCATCAAATTATGACAAATAATTTTGTGGTTTATATAAATTATTCGTGTAAAGTCAGCGTCAGAAATATCGAGACGAACCGACTGTTCAAAATGATCTCAACATCTAAGAAAATTACACTAATAAAGTTCTTGTCAGAATTACGTTTGTCCTGTATTGTCTTCATTCTGAAACATTCCTTGTAGCATTCAGTTAATATTTAATTTTCATAGTTGTTTAGATCATTTTGAACAGTCTGTTCGTCACGTTTCACTGACGCTGACTGTGCCTAAATGATGCATTAAAAAAAATAGAATCTTACTTTCTTGTGAACTGATGTTATAGGAAAAGCTTGTTGCATATCATAAAAAGAAAAACTTCTCTTATGCGATCTATTTTACCACCAGCATTAATTGCATAACACAGTATTAATTTAAATCTGAATATTTTTGAACGTTATTGTGAATCCATTGCTTTATTTATCATTATGTTCGAAAAATGTGTGTGCTATTGTTGAACTGTCAAAATGAAAGCAATTCCTATAGTTAGTGTGTTACGCAATTACCCTTCTGATCCTTACTTAGATACATAGGAAAGGCAAAGGCAGTACCTAATTCTACGTCAATTTCATGCTTAATTTCTAAAACACAAAACAATCCTACTCGATTCGTGACGAAAACCACTGCCTCGCGTCTGTCACATCTAGTATCACGCGATCTCTGAATCACCATACATTTCCTTACACCACAATTAAACGTAAAGACTGTAGCACGCGTGATAAGCAGACGCGGAACAGTAATCTCAACGAAATAGAAACAAACTGACTTTTAAATAAAACATTACTTTGTAATTATTGTGTTTAAGACTCACGCGCAGCTAAAGTAAATAAATGATAAATGAAAACTTTTGAATAATCTGTCTGCGGTACTTTGAAGTTATTTTGATAAAATTACATTTACAATATACATCGACGCGCAGCTCGTTACCATTATTTTAGTACATGGTTCTGAACCTCAAAAATTCAACAGCAAAAGTCGTTGAAATTTATTTTTTTAGCGTAGCGTAAAAAAATTTCGTTGGTGATTACCTCTTCCATTTACGTTCACGTATCGGTGTGTGTACTCATTATCTATCCCGCTCCGTCCCTAAACGACCTTGCTATCGCTGTCTCTTTCTCATGCTGTGCTTGACGGCCAGAGTCGGGCCGCGAAAGACAAAAATATTGATGTTCCATACATACATTTTCAATACTCAATACTCAATACTCAACATCTTTATTGCTTTACCATAATGTATACTTAGGTACACAGTTAGGCTAGGGTAGGTTGTGCGATAGATCTGGGGAAATTCTTAGGACCCGAGATAGCGGCGCGTAGTGTTCTACGCGCGCCTCTCTATGACGTAAGGGAGGAGTTTAACACCTCACTCCCCCCCTATCGCGAGGTGGCCCGCAGAGGCGGGCTGGCACTAGCCGGGGATCGCGGAAGTCACACTAGTTCCCGTGATCCCCGGTGCAAGTGAGAGACGGAACACCGGGGTGGTTTTAGTCAGTAAGAGTCTGACAGACCCCTCCGCCCTCCCCGGGGCGGAGGACATCCATGAGGATTTCCCCCCGTCATCCAAAAAAAAGGATAGGTTGTGTACTGAGGTAGGTTTGTTTCGTACCAGCATTGAGAACATTTTGCCCGCGAAGGACCACTTCTCTATGAAGTTTTTTTTTCATAACCAACGTAAATTTTCTACGCTACGCTGGGATCTAGAATCATGTGCTGAATTAATGGTCACACTGTAGGTATAATTTTCAATGCTTTATTACACATATAAATGTATTTCTCCAGAAGAAAAAAAAACAAAAATGAAATGTGCTCATCATTACATACTTGTTATTTTGGCTTACAGATCAGCAAATATAAAGTTACATTCACAATATTGATTCTCCGAAATCATTAAAAATGTAACAGTCATGGAAGAAATCTCTACAAACAAGGTGTATTTGAATGACTGAAGAGATTCGATACTGCGCGCTCACGCATCCGTCAGAAACCCTTGAATTAACGACTATAAAATGACTGTATATTTATCCCATTATATTCTTAAGGGGAACCCAGTCGCGGGCTCGAACTCACTAATGGGCCTGGCTAAAAAGCACACTGTCTCACCAGGCATCGTGTCCGACAGAGGTAGTATCAGTGATGAGCAGTTAGAAGCTAGTCTACACGCACAACATTATTGAGTGAGATGCAGGATCATTTATAGAACAACAGGCGCGTAAAAAATTAAGAACAGTCCTTCGGAAGATCGCATTTTATGAAAAATCCACTGCATAAATCCAATGACCAATAGAGTATATTGAACTTTTCGATATTTGAGCTTTGTCGGTACCGACTTGGTTTTTCAGATTTTAAACTTCTTTTATTACTTAAACACGCTCAAAGTTAGGTTAAATTAGCAAGAAAAACGAATCTTTGTTGGCTCCTAACTCTTTAACGGCTTTTTATTTTAGTATTCTGTTTCCGTACAGACAATATTAATAATGAGGCAAAACTATACCATGTTTAATTTTTGTTGTACATTGTCAAACAGTGGAGTAATACACTTCCGAAGTTTGTATGGGAAAATGTGGACTAGATTCACCTTAAGTATAATATATGTCTTGGAAGATCTTATTGTTATAATAAACTGACGTTATCCTTGGCAAAACTGTGGTCTGTAGCTTTCGAAACTATGAATTGATCATGATGTATCACACTAATGTATTGAGGACAATTTGTAAGTAATTAGACTTCAAAAAAACTAGAAAAAGGAATTTTCGACGCGTCTGTAGCTACTCATCAATGTAGTACTTATTTTTAGAAAGCTCAGCAGCTTCCTTAGGCATTGATGTGTGAGAAATTTCTTGATTTTATCTTCTGATAGAATTTTCCAATATCAGATTTTCCCGAAGAATTTTCTCTTGAAAGTAAGTGAGTTAAGTATATCTTGCAGAGTGCTCTGAAGGTTGATGCTATCGGTACAGATCAAATTATAAGTGTCGATCATAGAAATCGTAATTTATTAATTAGGAATTAATCATCATCATCTGCCTATCCTTATACCATCTAACTTGGAATCGGCTTCCAGTCTAACCGGATACCAGTATTTTACATGGAGCGACTGTCTATCTGACCTCCACAACGCAGTTACTGAGTAATACAATACATCTTGGCAAGACTCGTTGTCAGATTATGTCAGGTTGGCTGATATTAATTAAGAATTAGTATCAGGCAATTTTGTACTCTCTGAAAATTCTGCCAACATCTATTAAGAGTACGCAAGAAAGTTCTGTTTCGTGTCGGACGTAAAAGGATAACACCATCCCATTTCTTCCCGTGGGTGTCGTAGAAGAAGACTAAGGGACTTACTAGAGAATGGGCAGCAGCGTTCTCTATGCATTTGACCACCATACTGCGATCGCCAACCCGCATGCCAAGCGTGGCGATTATGGCAAAACCCCCCTTTTAGGGGAGGCCTAAAGAACCTGATGAATGAATGAAGGATGTTCTATACATACGCCTCATTCACCATTCCTCAGCACTAAACAAAAATACTTCGCACAAACACATTTGCAGCTCAGCGGAAATTTCAACAGCTCATACCAGTCGTGTATTAGAATTGGCATGCTCAGAACTAGGATTACGAAAATACCTTAAGGCTTTAGTGCAGTCGACTAAAAGTAGCGATCACGACGCTTATTATATTATATAATACATAGGTATTAGGAATTCGTGACAAAAGCTATCGTTATGTGGACAAACGTGGGTACTAAAGTTGCCATGCATAGGTAATGTGATAATTTAGTCTGAGATAAAGCTGCTTTCAAAACTAACGTATAAGACGGCTGCGGAATCGAAAAATCGAATAATGCAGATATATTTATGAGTCCGGTGAAATTCCACTCGGCTTAACCGACACGCACATGATCAAGCAAAGGGACATGCTGCTCGAAATTTGCCATTCTGCACGAGCCAAATGAAAGCCGAATTATCCTTCTGCAGCAATTGCTTCGGGTCGGCTTTGTGCACCACCTATCTACCCATATTATGAATAAATATTTTCATTTTAATTTGATTCAACATCATGTCAGCCGAAAGACGTCCACTACTAAAATCAGCCTCCCCAAAAGGGGGGATTTTCCATAATCGCCACGCTTGGCAGGCGGGTTGGCGATCTCAGTATGGAGGTCAAATGCATAGAGAACGCTGCTGCCCATTCTCTAGTAAGTCCCTTAGTCGCCTTCTACGACACCCACGGAAAGAAATGGGTAGGTGCTATTCTTTTACGTCCGGCACCACACGGAACAATTAATTAACCGGATTCAACATACAACAATCGAATGTGTCGACTGAACATGTGTGTAGCACCACAGATACTATGAAAAACAAAGGAAGTCGGAGGCTGACATTGTTTTATCTTACATTTTGAACTTGACGTGAGAGACTGTGAGCAGTTGGCGGCTGATTATACATTTGGTATGAACGCGGCCTAATGTCGTATATGGCTAAGTATGTACCTATTTAGAATAATATATGAGTAATTCAAATAATTTTGTTGAAGTTATGTACGATAATGTGTTTCGCGAGAAAGGGCAAAGTAAGCACAGAGTAAGTAAAATCAGTATGCTTAGAAACATAACTTGACACATGGTGAAATTATATACGCTTAATGCTTATGATACAATACTGCTGTTTGAGTAAAAACGGTAGAATCCCTTTGACCTTTCATCACTTATTGAGACCCTGATGATGGCTTATCGTTGATCAGATGGAACGATATCAGTATGAAACAATGTAGGATTAAGCTAAGCAAAGCCTTACATAGGTCTCCACTTATCGGGCTTCCTTAACACTGGAAAAAGGTAAAATATTTTAACGTTTTCGAAGACATCATACCAAACATTTCCCTAGTATAAAACTGTAGACAAAGAAGCTAAGTAGGTTCAACCGCAAGACATCACGCCCCGCTTGTTAATCCGTGACAATAGTTTACGCAATCAGGTTGTTACTACACAAAAGTTAAATAAAGGACATCATATTTAATACATCGTATATCGAAATGTATAGGACATTTCTTCCCGTGGGTGTCGTAGAAGGCGACTAAGGAACTTACTAGAGAATGGGCAGCACCGTTCTCTATGCATTTGACCACCATACTGCGATCGCCAACCCGTCTGCCAAGCGTAGCGATTATAGCAAATCCCCCCCGTTTTAGGGGAGGCTTATGTCCAACAGTGGACGTCTTTCGGCTGATATGATGATGATGATGATGATGATGATGATGATGATGATGATGATATCGAAATGGTGATAGAACAATACGTTCAAACATAGTTGAAACAATACAGCACCGACTTACATAATTATATCCTCCGATATATAAAAATAACATATAGGTAGTAGGCCTTTCCAATGGAATATTTAATTCAGAACTGAAAGCGATTTTCAATTAATCAGACTATTGAAGGTCCTGGTACGGTGATTTGCTAAAGATTTCATTGCATTCCCTGACACAAAAATAATGAATGACGTTGATCAATCGAGTCAACATATCGATGGCGAAATTCAACAAGTAAAATAAATGATAAACAGTTCGTTTAAAGATCCTCGAGAATATCTTACGAAAATAAAGATAATTTGGACGTAGTTACGCAAAAAGGATCCAATCCACACTTTTTCGAAAGTGATTTACCGTAGTAACTCAATTTCGAAAGTTTTTATCCAGTGCGCAAACTGTAACTATGAATTGAGCATATCATTCTAGACTCCCCCCCCCCCCCAGCGCCGAAATTATTCGTCGGTAATAGTAAAAAAAAATCAACTGTTCCATACATTTTGCACTTTTCTATGAAACAGCTGATTTTTTTTGTAAAACCTGGTCTAAAATTATATGCTGAATTCATGGTTACAGTTTGCGTACTGGATAAAAACTTATCCTGTATACCAAAAAACATCTCGATTAGCACTTTTCGATAGTTGAACTTTGTCGGTACTGACTTGGTTTTGGAAGTTTTACACTTCTTTTATTACTTAAACACGCCCAAAGTTAGTTTAAATTAGCAAGAAAAACGAATCTTTGTTGGCTCATAACTTTTTAATGGCATTTTATTTTAGTATTCTGACAATATTAATAATGAGACAAAACCATGCCATGTTGAATTTTTGGACATTGTCGAACAGTGGAGTAATACACTCCCGAGGTTTGTATGGAAAAAATGTTGACAAGATTCACCTTAATGTCATGAATTATTTTTTAAACTTCATCATCTGTCTAACCTTTTCGCAAATAAGTATGTTAAATTCGGCTTCTAGTCTATCCGGATGAAGCTGAGTCCGAGTATTTTACATGAAACAGTTGCTTTATTTTTGAAACCTAGCTATGATATTATTGTTTTCCTCATCTGTTAGCATATCTTCCCATATACCTACATCATACATATGTATGTATTTAATAGACTTGAGTGCGCCATTCGTTCTGGTCTTGTTTGTACACATCGGGTCGACAACCTCTCCTCGGTTTGTGAACATAACTTTATGAACTGCTGCAACAATTTAAAGCTAACATTTATCTTTATCTATGAAACAATCCAACTAGTATCATAATCAATTTTGGATTAAGATACTTTTAAGTATGTCTTTCTCTTCTCAAGAGTTAAGCTTCTCTTGTTCAGTCCCAAAGATATGTGACATCCACACAACCCGTACTGGGTCCGCCTGGTGGACGATGGCTCACTCCTTCTCATAGAGAGGAAGTTTTTTGTCCCAGCTTTTGGAACATTAATGGCGTCTTATGCATGGCGCGCGTATTCTCAGCTTTTTCTGTTGAAAACCAACTATTTGCCCAATTTATATTAGAGATAAATGATTTTTTAAATATCCTTTGCTTCAAGCCAACTGTTTTGTCCTTTCTTAATAGGTTATTTATTTCCCTTATTTGAGGAAGGAAGTTATTATATATCTTCGAATGAAGCGACTCATATTATATTGACCGAACTGCGCAAGCAATAATAAAAATATTTTATAAGATTTTTATTTGAGGATGTTTTAGAAAGTCAAAAGAATCTTCTCATTGGTCTTTCCCAAAAGGCTACGGTGACTTTTTGCTTTGGTAATGATGCCACCACACTTACTCAATACCGATTAAAAACAAAGTGAATCATACAACTTGAATCTCGAGAAATGAGCCGTAGCATCTTCTTGATGTCCCATATCATTCAGCATTATGAAATTCTTAAAGAATTCTTACAAATATGGTCTTCGCCCTTCGTACAAGACATCTTGACGTGTTGCATAAGATTTTGAATATCACGCTTTTTGTTATGATAAATACTTTTTTCTTCAATTCTTCATGGTTTGTGAAGTATTCGTGCATGTGGAGTTGCCTCTATCACGTTTTTTGTCTGATTTGGTGAACAGTGTTTTAGTTAAATATGAATATGAAGACTCGTTGGTCTAGTGGTCGCAAGAGCTGAGCATGAGGTTCGGGGTTCGATTCCCAAGTCGGGCAAATTGTTATGGGGTTTTCCTATCTGGAATTTGTCAGTAGCAGCCCGGAGTCAGGATTTATCCCGGTTGATGGCAATAGGCTCGTCCCCTATTACATGGGACACAAAACGAAACGAAATGTAGGTGTATTAAAGGCATACCTGTGCACTACCCCTTCCCCCCGGCGAAACAAGGCGTGATGTTCACCAAAATAAAACATTTTTATTGGACATCTCGTTACTAATATTTAATTATTTTATGACTATCTAATTCAATTAATGTTTCTCTAGGTATATATAATATATTGAAACAGTTATTTGTAAACTGTTTCAATTGCACTTGGCAAAATAATTGAACTCCATAATCACTTTCATTCGTTTATTTATAATTTAAAAGTTCAATTAAACTTGCGTAATACCAACATTTGTAATTAAATCGACGCAAAAACGATAAAAGTCATAAAAGTAATCGATCTATTCGATCTATATCTAAACGTACATTTCTCTTTGCAAGCAAATCGTTTCAAAGTCTTTCTTTCAATGTTCAATAAACCTACGATCGCACTCCGATATCAATTTAAGAAAAATATTACATCATCGAAATCATGTGGATAAAGATGGATGAAATGGAAAATTTTGGCGCAAACGTCGAGAAAGTATTTATATAAGGTAATAAAAATTCTAACTACATTGGTAGTGCTCATACTTCAATTCATATCCATAGAGCTAGATAGACAGTTTTAAAGTATTAAGTGAAAATACAGTAAAATATGTTTTTAATATAACGACTTCAACAATTACATTTGCTCTAAATACCTACACCCAAAAACTGATAAACCTTCATGCAACTCGAAACGCTCCAAAAACTGTTATTGCATACATTACTATTCCAAAAGAATACGATCCAGATCATGATACCCCTGATACGAATACTTTAATGTGATATGACAATGAAGTAACCATAGCAACTGCTTTTAAGGGGAACCTAGTCGCGGGCTCGAACTCACTGGTGGGCCTGGCTAAAAAGCACGCTGTCCCATCAGGCATCATGTCCGACAGAGATAATATCAGTGATGAGCAGTTAAACGCTAGTCTATACGCACAACATTATTGTGTGAGATGCAGGATCATTTATAGTACAACAGGCGCGTAATAAATTAAGAACAGTCCTTCGAAAGATCGGGTTTTATGAAAAAACCACTCCATAAATCAATGACCAATAAAGTTTATTGACTTTCTCGATATTTGAGTTTTGTCGGTACCGACTTGGTTTTTCAAATTTCACACTTCTTTTATTACTTAAACACCCCCAAAGTTAGGTTAAATTAGCAAGAAAAACGAATCTTTGTTGCCTCCTAACTTTTTAATAACTTTTTATTTTAGTATTCTGTTTCCGTACAGACAATATTGATAATGAGACAAAACCATATCATGTTAAATTTTTGATGTACATTGTCGGACAGTGGAGTAATACACTCCAGAAGTTTGTATGGGAAAAATGTCGACAAGATTCACCTTAAGTAACCACCTAAGGCACCTGTCCCAATGATGGCGATTAACAAGAAATGAGCAGAGCTAGCAACGAGTAGCGAGTACGCGGCGACCGCAAGCGATTACTGTACCTACTCTTTTTGATAGCTCTTGTTGCTGCTACGAACAAGTAGGTACTCGCTGGAGATGCGGACAGTCAATAATCAACTTAATATGTATGTATCTCTTTTACTTCCACGGGAGTTACAATTTCTTGTACGTTTCTTGAGCGAGAAAGTCGCCGATAGCGAGTGTGCGTAGACTTAAGGCAAGATTGTATTTACTCTGGCGCCAGACACAGCCTCAAATATTTCTTTTTTTTTTGCGCATCGCCATCCTGTCTTGCAAAGTCTTAAAAAACTATCCAAAAGTTTGATACTATGTATCTGTCTTTAGACAGACTCATCATCATCTGCCTAGCCTTTTCCCACCTATGTTGGGGTCGGCTTCCAGTATAACCGGATGCAGCTGAATACCAGTATTTTACATGGAGCCTATCTGACCTCCACAACCCAGTAACTGGGTAATACGATACCCCTTGGTAAGACTGGTTGTCAGACTTTCGGGCTTCCGACGACCCGTAACGACTGTCAAAGATCCACAAATGACAGCCGGGACCAACGGCTTAACGTGCTTTCCGAGGCACGGAGGGGTCTTGGTATGTAAAGATGGTCACCCATCTACGGACCAACCGCGGCAAGCGTAGCTTAACCTGATCGATCGACCCGTGCAGCTATTGTTACTTAGCCACAAGCCCTCAGACAGACAGACAGACTATCACTAAGTATTGAAAACAATCATAGAACTATGGTTCTTTGCTTTTCCCTACATCTATTTGGTGTTTCAATATAAAGCTATCTATCTATCCCTCTTACCATAGCACGCACTCGTATAAAACTATCTGCTCTAAAAACGACAGGCAAAACTATTAAACCTCGTGTACAGTGTCTTAACGTCACGTCCTTAGCCGGCAGGTGGTGTAAGTTCATGAAGCAATTGCTCTAGTTACCAATGTTACATAAACCACCTTATTGGACAAGTTACTGTGGACATTGTAGGTCGGCTTATGGCAATTTTTATATTAAAAGGGTATAGGGTACAAGGAATGTTGAGTGTTGTATCTTTTACGACAGAACGTAATGTTACCTCTAAGGATGATGGTGGAATTACAAAGAAAGTAAGGACATCTAATTGAAGAATTAGGTCAGGAATATGGTAAAATAAATTTAAAAAAGAAGTCATCACTATCTGCCCAGCCTTTTCCCAACATGTTGGGGTCAGCTTCCGGTCTAACCAGATGCAGCTGAATACCAGTATTTTGCATGGAGTGACTGCCTATCTGACCTCCATAACCCAGTTACTGGGTAACGCGATACCCCTTGGTAAGACTGATTGTCAGACTTTCGGGCTTCTGACATCGTAACGACTGTCAAAGATCCACGAAGACCAACGACTTAACGTGCTTTCCGAGGCACGGAGGGGTCTTGGTATGTAAAGACGGTCACCCATCCATGGACCAACCCCGGCAAGTGTAGCTTAACCAGATCAATCGACCCGTGTGGCTGTTATCACCTACTTAGCCACAAGAAAGAAGTCGAAAGAAGAATGATGAAAAACACTACAAGAGATCTTGAACCTTACATTTTATAGAAATAACTAGCTTTTGCCAGCGGCTTTGCCCGCGTGGAGATCGGTTTATTATACGTATAAACCTTCCTCTTGAATCACTCTATCTATTAAAAAACCCCGCATCAAAATCCGTTGCGTAGTTTTAAAGATTTAAGCATACATAGGGATATAGGGACAGAGAAAGCGACTTTGTTTTATACTATATAGTGAAGTAAACAAATAGTACATTTTGACACACGAGAACTCCATAACAAAACAGATATTAACTTTCTTTAACATTGACATTAAAAGCGAACCTTTAATAATAACATAGTTCACACATGGTCAACATGCACTCAATGCGTTCACATACGACCTTCTTGTTAACAAACAACATAGAGAGATACACGACAAACGTGTGGTTGTGGAGAGGCAAACAAATACTAACGGAAATCGGAACAAGTTTCAATTACATCCGAAGTTAAAGAAGATATCCTTGAAGTTGTCTTTCTAAACTTCCTATGAAACTAGTTCTATTGGTGGATCGGCGGAATCTTGATTATAATTCTTTGAAAAGAAGGAAAGGCATCGCTTAGATTGATTAGATTGAATATTCATTCAATATTGAACTGATGATATACCTAAGTATCTTACAGATACAGAATTCACAGCATAAAGTTCGTTTTGCTGTGCCTCGGCTGTCATTCATAGGTCTTTGACAGTCTTTACGCGTAGTTAGAAGCCGAAAATTCAGACAACCGCTCTTCCCAAGAGCTATCGTGTTACCCAGTAACCGGGTTGTGGAAGTCAGAAATCAGTCGTCCCAAGTAAAATATTTACAATTCCGCTGCATCCGGTTCGCACTTAAATAACTGGAAAAGTCTAAGCAGATAATGAGTTTGTTTTTTGGAGAATGTACATGTAGTTAGTTGTACAGGAAAATTATTCTACTTGATATTTCAGCATATTTCATCTACCAGGAAGATATTAAAGTTCAGCATAGAATTAGAAATAGTTGGCTCATAACTAAGGTCTAGTAACTACTATGTTATTTAAGACTGCTGCAGGTTACATATTTCTAGTACCGGACAAAATGTGCCCTATTTAGGACCATAGTGATGGCGAAAGATAAATATCGGTTTAAATGTAACTGACCAGGAAAGGCTGTAGCAACGGGACACGTTTCGTAACCTATTGTCGTTATCTCGCTCAGATCTAAGACATTACTATTGCGGAATTGTCGATATTTTCCTTACGTAAAAGTAGAATCGAGATTTGGAATGATTTGTGGCGTTGATATTGAAAAAGTATGGTCATTAATTATGTAGTAGTGTCCATTTCGTTCTGCCATATTTGAATTAATGTGCATATTGCGTTCATTTTGCTCAGATTGTGCGTTTACGCATTTATGATTTTTACGCGGAAGTATTTACTACAACAACATACACTCATCAGCATAGGTATGTATAGAAAAGGAATTTAGTGAAAATAATACGACTAAAGTGCATTCTATTTGAAAATATTCTGTTTGAAAGAATTGCAAAAAATTACGACCATCCCATAATATTAAGTAATTATTTCCATTACAAATACAAATTACCATAACAAACCGTAACACCCAATTTCTTATTTCAACAAGTTACTTCATAACGGAACCGCAAATTGAAACAAAAGACAATCACTTCACTACCGATTATTATCGATAATAACAAAATCGATATTTCGCAAACGTTTCTGAATCGAGACGGGTGACAACTCGATTCGATTAGTATAGGTTAATTGGAACAAGTGCATTTTATGTAATGTCTTGCTGAAACTTTCGTCAAGCCGTAGTGACGCGATGTAATTGATTCGGAACTGGTATTTCTAGTTCAGTATGATACAGATTAAGTGACAATGTACCTGTTACCGTATGTGGCAATTCGTGTCCAAATCAGAGACTAGTAATTTTGTATGGCTATTCTGAGAAGTTAGTACTGTGTTCTAATAATAGGGTTGTGGTCACGTTTGTTCCTTTAGAGATGTATCTTACGTTAAACAACGTAATGGTATCGTTTTACCCTAATCATGTTTTAACTTTGCTGAAAACTAAATGAGGAAATTGAGAAGATAAGCTCGCTGTCGACTTTCATTTAGAAATACCAATTATGATAAGCTAGATAGCGTAATTTTGATAATTCTCGTCATTAAATTAAATGATTTTCATCGTTTTCCAGGCTTACAAAATGCAGCGAAATAATGCATAGTAATCGTAATAAGTAAGGAGAAATATATTAATTATTTAATAAGATATTGTGCAATAAATAATACCTATATTAATTTCCACCATTTTATGGTCACAAGTTGTTAGCTACACCACATAATATTATTATTTATCGTGCCGTGTCCTTTATAACAAAGTGGGCCAAGTAATTGTTTATAATAAATACCTAACAGTCGCCCGAAGACCTTGGAGTCGTGATAACGGCCATTATCAATACGATCGAGCCGTAGGACATGGTGGACCTTAGGTCTAATTGGTTCCAACTTTTGCTCAACGGTACGTAAATAGAACACAAGAATAAATCATAGAAAACTTATTCTACGCTAAGACTTTTACAGTAATCAAAAGGAATTATTTTATTAATAAAGATGATTTTCCACACACAGTATTTTTTGTTGATTGCAGAAAAAACCGGCGAAAAGGCCTACGAGAAAAGCCCGTACCCAAATTAATATTTCGTCTTAACGTCGATATAACATTAAAAAATTTTGGTTATATCTTTTTTTGTTTTCTACCTGGCAGTCAACAACAAAAGTATCCACACACGTTCCATTGTTCAAAATTCAACAAATTGTATAATACAGATTTAAAAAAATATTCCACAGATAATCTAAATCCTAACCTACTTGCTGAATTACGTAACGCATTCAAAGAGGTTCTAATTAATAATGTTTGTCAGTACTGAAAGAGTCGTTACACTGACTTCTTAAGCTCCATATTAGTTTGATTTATTATCCAGAATAAAAGAAATAGTATCTGACAGATTGCTATCAATAGCAACTGTTGTTTTCCGTTTACGAAATGTAACAGATGTTTTTTTTGAGTTTTGACTGTTGCGCAATTGTTTCGCGTGCCGCCTGTCAGTTATTCTGAATGAAAGATGGCCACGATATTTTAAAATTTGTAATGGCTAATAAGTACATTGCATTTGGTCTAGTTAGCCACATTTAAATATCTTGGTAGTCATTTATCATTGTTTTAAAGTGTGGCTACAATAACAGTTTTTTTGCTGATGTAAACAATTGTAATGAAGTGTCAGCCATAGTTTTTGTGAGCTAACAATTATCTAGATGTAACAAGTCTATTTTTTTCCCATACAGCAGCCAGACTATCATTACTCAATGTCACAGAGCTTAAGTCTAGGTAGACTAGCTGACTTGAGTCTAACTTATTTAACTTACAGTTTAAAGAACTTCTGTCAGGACTAATATTGATGATGATTACCTGTAACAAAAATAATAAAATATCGTTAGTTTTGCCGTTTAAAAATCATGTAGTAAAATCACTAACACATTTCACGATAAAACTTGCTTTTAATTCCTGACTCATTCATCATTCCGTTTTTTTTATTTACTTTACTCTTCAGTAAAGTGCTTGATCTGATGACGTTTGCAGAGCCAACAGGGCCAGAGAGGGAGGCTTTTGCCTAGTAGTCAAACACAAAAAAGTCTCTGTACCTACTAAAAGCGTGGAATACATAGTGATTTAAAGTGTGTTTGCAAACAAGACGTGACAAGGAGTTTTTGGCGGAATCGCGTTGGAACATGTCGCACGAATTTTCATTTTCATGGAATTTAGTGAAATAGCGAATTAAATTGTATAATTTTGATAGTGAATTATTCAATTTAGTTACGTGTGAGTGCATAAGTGTAGTGAAGGTGAAAATAAGTGACTAACGTGGACTCTTCGTGTTCCCCCCAAAAACTCCTATTAGGTTGTTGTAAAGTTACTACCGCTTTACAATAACTTTGACTTGACTGACTAAAGACGACTATGCCTGTTTTGTAACTTCGTGCCCGATATCGGGCCATTTACTTGATCTAAAAGTAAAATTACTTGATACTGGCTAAATGCACAAACCGTGTGAATCCAAAATAAAAAAAAATAAAAAAAAATAAGACGTGACAAATACCGTGAACACAAATTCTCCATACAAACGTGAATCACTATAGGTTAACCCCAATTCACCATCGATTTAACCCATAATTGACATAACTATCGATTTGTTCCGCTCGCATTACCATGGGTTCTCGATTTTAGTATCGATTATTGACTCTGATAAAGGCCCTCTCTTACATAAAACTTTGAACCCGTTTTCGAACATCATTTTGGTGCGACGCGATAAATCGCTGTCACCGATTTCGCAAATCGATTAATTAATCGATTACAAGCTCGTTAATTGAGTGTTTGTTTAGCAGTCATTATTGCGATTGGCTTTTGTTGTTTCAATTAGGGGCTTCCTCGGAATGTGTTTGTTTGTAATCACAATTTTTTGGATTTAATTACCTACGTATGCTGTGGCAGCAATCGAAATCAGTGTGGTACATAAATAAAAATTACACACAACTACACACACACACACAATACACACACAAACACACACACACACATACATACATACACATACACTCTCACACACATACACACACCCTCACACACACACACACACACATTAATATACACGTATCACTTGCAAACAGGTTGACAGATTTGATTGTTTTCTTTTAAATGTGTTCGCTATAGTTCGAATAGGTTTAAGGCGGAGATTTCTGGAAAACGCTCAAAAAGGTGGTTTTTTTAAAGCTGTGTATCTCTTTAACTGTAAATAATTTTGAAAGCAAAAAAATATATGATACATTCAAATCTTTTTTGCATACAGTGATGGAACTCAAAGCATAATATTATGCCTCAAAAAAATCATCAAAGTCACCTCTTAATTATCTTTAAAATCAGTTTACCCCTTCAATAACAGTTATAAACATAATTAAAAATATACCGTAAAATTTCAAATGCCAAACTGCATCCAGTGATGGATTATTTATGCATTTTTACGACATACACTTGCTCATTTGTTATTCGAATTTAATACAACAGATTTTAACCTGTAACAGATTGCAATAAGAACTATTATCGCTCATAACGACAATATTTAAAGTTACCAGGGCCTTAAGGAAGGAGTAATTTGAAAATTTTCTCGAAAAATTGGAAATTTTGTGAAAACATTAAACTGATTTTTCTATAGCATTTTTGTATGGAATCTAAGACCTTTGAATAGGACAACGTCCGTAGGGTCAGATCGTAAATAATAACAAACCTAATTATTTGTTGAAAAAATATGCAAGTTCAAAATGGAAATAGTTTGATATTATAATCCGGAAATTTAGATCCTCTCAAAACTACGTATTAGTGTAGCATTAAAAATAGCATTACTATGTGCTTAACCAAAAAATCGCCAACCAAAAACCAAGTACTCGTAGATAATATTAAACAATACAGTTTGGGTCAAGGATACATTTGAATAGGACAGTGATTTCGAAATGTAAACTAAAATTCAGAATGTAATCAAGAGCAGTGGAACAGCTGTATTTGTCTTTTGTTTTAAGACATGACATTGATGAATGGCTTAAATTGTTTAGTGCTAGGTCTTAAATACCAAATAATAATAGGTGTTAATAGGTTGATGTAAATTAATAGTTAAGAGAAAGGCTTGACACCGTCTGACAGCTACTTAATAATGTATACATGTAAAGTTATTTACTTTTATTTTGTAATGTATGACAAATTAGTCTGCATTTTTCAATGTAGGTATGTATGTGCAGCTCTACGTAGTGTATTATTACTACATTTAGGTTTAATTAAAGTTACAATTAAATCGAATCTTGAACGTATGGTGTATTTTTCCCAGATGGAGTAAACTTTCATGCAAATATAAACATCTTGAAGGACCCTGATTACATAATAATAGCCGCAAGGCTCGATCTAAAGTAAAGCTACGCTTGCCGCGGTTGGTTCGTGGATGGGTGACCATATTACAAAACGAAACCCCTCCGTGCCTTGGAAGGCACGTTAAGCTGTTTGTCCTGGCTGTCATTCGTAGATCTTTGACAGTAGTTATGGGTAGTCAGAACCCCGAAAGTCTGGCAACCAGTCTTGCCTTACTAAAGAGCATCGTGTTACCCAGTAACTGGGTTGTGGAGGTCAGATAAATAGTTGCTCTAAGTAAAACACTAGTATATATTCAGCTGCGTCCGGTCAGACTGGAGGCCGACCCCAACATAGTTGGGAAAAGACTAGGCAGATTGACAAACGTCTTTACAGGCAGTCAGAAGCCTTATGTTACTGAATCCTGCGTAATTTACTCAGATGCAAACGCGATACCCTCACAAGCAGAACACCCAAAGACAAACGACTAAATGCTTTCTTCTACCGGTCTTTCTTTAACCATGCCGCAACACCAAGTACTTACTCAGTTCTATTCAAGTTTTTCACCTGTATTTTTCTTAATAATTTTAACTTACGAGCATCCCACGCCATATAGGTTCATGACCCTCATTACATGAGCCCCATTTGTTTATCATTACGATTGATGTGGTACATAATATTATTATTTGTTTAGCCATTTAGCTAAAACAGTGGGCGGTCCAAGTGATATTGCATAACAAGAAATAATCTCAACTTCACACTGTAATTTATCTTACGCATCATTGAAGTGGGCAAGCCTTTCTGTCTGTATTTATTTTATGTAACTGATATTTATCTAGACAGAAGACCACAGATAAAAACCATAAACAGAATGTGGGACTGTTGGACATCCCTAGTCGTACGCACAAATTATTCCAAAAATAAATTAATATTATGCCTAAAACATCAGACCAAGGAAAGGGTTTTTGTTTAGTCATAATTTTCGGAACCAGATTTTTAAGCTTACATTTTAGAAAAGTGTTTTTTTACAGCTTAGTGTAATTAATTCTAACAATATGCCAAAGCTCCTTGGCATTCTTTGTCTTAAAAAAATCCTCGTGAATCAAGTAAAACTATTGTTGATTTAACGCATAAGTATTACACTCGAAGCGTTTGATCGAAATGATTAAATTAAACTCACACTAGGGCCACTGTTGTCTGTCTAGTGGTCACAAGCGCCTAAGCATGAGGTCTTGGGTTCGATGCCCAGGTCGAGCAAAGTGTTATTGGGTTTTTTATTTCGAATTTCTCAGTAGCATCCCATATTCTGGATTTGGGCCCGGTTGATGGCAATAAGATCGCCCCCTATTATATGGGGCTTAAACACACCTGGTGAAATGTGGGTGACAGTAGGTACACTTCTGCCCAACGCTTCGGGGAAACAAGGCATGATGTTATGTGTGTTATGTGTAATGATGTCATTATGGTCACATTTACCAACAACTCTGTTAATATGTAAGTAAATATTAAATGAGCAAACTGCCTTACATCTTTTACACGCATTACTACTTAGAATATCTTGTTAGACTAACTCACCCATAGGATGAGTTACAAACAAGCAATACATATAAATTCTTACTATTTATATAAATACAAATTAGATCTTGAAACACTATGTAAACGTGAGTTTATATTTTAAGTAGACATTTTATATATTAAACAGTTAGGCAAATGTGTACCTTAAAACAGATTTCGTTACAGGTATTTAAGTCCCATGGTAACAATTTAAGCGGATAGATATGTACTGAGGTATAAGCTACCTGGTTACAAATCTAGGGAACAAATCCAGACCCTAGGCTACTTACGGCTGCCACTAAGAATTTCGTAATGAAAAACCCCGAATAACACTGCCCGACCTGGTAAAAAATTAGCACTGTTGTGAAGTTGTGACCAGACCAACGAAGAGTATCAATTTAATGCAAATTAATTGGCAACCCATGTCTACCTTATATTATAATTTAACATTTAAATATGGAGTAGACAGTCTACAAAAAAGTATTCAGTAGTTTGTTTGTTTAATAAGTATCATAATCTACTCACAATTGTATATATCAATATAATTCAATCAACGCATTTAAAAAAAAACGCGTACATATTTTACAATAATTATTTGTCATAATACTGCTAATAGTCGATAATTACCTTGACAACATGAATCACGCCATTTAACTTGTCACCTCACTAGTTCCTTAAAGTGATAGCGGCAACACTTTCCAATCGACAAACGAATTAGTAAAAATTTAACTTTATAACAAAAAAAAATTGAGTGTGTTTTTCTTTGGTACGGTTCGAAATAAAATAGTTTGGTTGTATGTTTATAGCTGAAAAAGGATAAGGATGGTTATACTACCTAAGTCACAGTTAGAGATCAGTCGCTTAAGAAAATTAAACTTTTTAGCAAATACAATTGGGTGTATTTTTCTTTGCTGCGGTTTGAAATAAAACAGTCTAATTGTGAGGTGTTAAAAGATAATTATGTAATTTAGATGTCGGCTACAAATACAAAGTTTTTATAGTTTAGTTTAATCGAAACTATGACCAATGATATTTTGTTGTATTTATATTGTGATAACGCGTGTAATGTTTTTATTGTTGTTACTATTTTGAGATTAATTCTTTGTGTGGTATTCACATCATAAAAACTAGAAAAGTTGAAGCATAAAACTGTACATAACATAATCTATTTATTTAAACTTGACATTGATTGATATAGAGAAATCAAACATGACACAAAAGTAAAAAAGAACTGGAAAAATATTAAATCAAAACATAGCATTGCTGTAGAGTTATTAGGTAATAGAATTCTTACAATAATTGTATAAGAAAAACATTATAATCGCGAGAAAGTAGACATATCAATAAAATTCTATTGGCAACATTAAAACGGTAGGTAGCCACTCCTCTTGCGCAAACTTGCTACATCATAAATAAAAATTAACAAGTGTCTTAAAAAAAGACAATATTTTTGGATTTTGGTTCTAAAAGTATAAGCAAAACCGCCAAATTCTGATTCAGCAACATATGTTCTTTATTAAACAACATATCTTGACAGTTTAATTTTTTAGAAAGCTTTCAATTTTAATCTTTCACTGCTTATTAAAACCTATTTGCACATTGTAACTATACAGACACTAATGCAAATAAGATCTACAAATCACCAATCCAAGATCATTCAACTCATCTGAAATCCAGTCATGTCAATGTCAGCATTAAACGTCACAATAACTAACTTTTTAATTTCACTGCTCTCTTCCAATACCACCTCTATTGCTACCAACATAAGAGTAACACAAACAGCAAAGAGAGCATCACGAAATTCTCCCCCGAAATCCTCTTAAACTGTCGCAGATCATAATCAGTTGCGCAAGAGTTTTCACCGAGTACGCATGACAACATTGAGACAAGGCGGCCATTGTACAATGGTGGCTGCGGAAAGAATACACTAATAATAAAGCGATTAATCAAGCTGTTGTTACATGAACGGATGTGAAGATACTTTCTATGTTAGGTCTAATATAATGCACAATTGAACTGTGATCAGTAGTGTGAATGAAAAGTGCAGCTTTGCAAGCGCGGTTCCCACTGTCACATATAATAAGGTTTAGCATTTCCTGTGTTTGGCTTTTATGCATAATATATGGATGGAACGCATAACTGTAGGAACTGGAAGAGTTAATTCCTTGCCATTGTGTATTTTAACTAACCCTTGTGTTCCACGCGCGCCTCAAAGAGATGTCAGCAGCAACTGATGGGGTCCGCAAGGGCCTGGCAGGGGTGCGGGTTGTTCGAAAGAGATACCGCGGCCCCTGGCACACAGGCAAATGAGGGAACACGGGTGGGTTTTAGTCAGTAAAAGTCTGACACGCCCTCCCGCTCCACCCAGAGCAGGAGAAGTTATTTGATGATTTCCCACCCAAAAAAAAAAATCCCTTCTTATTGTAATATCACTAAGCTAAGATGAAGTATATAGCATGGAAGTACGAGAGGCATGTAAGCGAGAACTTGTATGGAAAAGGTTGTAAATACAAAATAGGCGCCAATCACGTTGGCGGAACTAGACCAAAAAAAAAATATCACTAAGCGATGCCACAGAAACCTAACTCATCAATTAAACTCATAATTATTGTCACTGCATAATGCATAATAACCCTATAATGTTCCCACTGCTGGGACACTGGTTTCGGATCCTTTTATTTTTTCCGGTGCGGGTTTGGTAGTTAGTACATGTCATCGACTTTTTAGTTCTATGACATTCAGGTTTCCTCATGATGTTTTCGTTCACCGTTTTGAGAGATGTGGCAATGAAATAATTTTTACACAAAGTAAAACGACTATCTGGGTTTAAACCTATGACCAACATGGCCACCACTGGTCTCGTTATTATCACTACTTTCCTTAAAATATTCTTTATTCAAGAAACAAAACAAAAACATGATCAAACCAATACCTGCAATTTCACTCACAAAATCAGAAGCAAGAAATAACGCGTTGATCTGACATAATCCTTAGAAAAATGTAATTTACACAAAACAAAGCGCCACTAAGTATTTCAGTACTTTCCTTAAAATTTTCTTTATTTATCAAGAAATAAAACAAAAACATGATTCAATTAACTCCAGCAAAAATTTCACTCACCATATTTTCGGACAAGTATTGCGTTGATCTGATTTTATCCTCAAAATAATGGTCCCTCTAAACGTTCCCTGGACTCTGACCTTGGCAGGTTAAAGCCACAAAAATGCAAATGTGAAACTTACAAGTAAAAGTTTAATAATATCTTCATAACAGTGCTATAAAAGTTTGTCACTGAAAGTGGAAGTGAAAATACGAAATCCAGTTTGTGATTTTAGTTTGTCATCTTAAGTATTAAGAAACTTTATAAGCCAAACGAGATGAAAAGAAAGATTTTACATTAAGGCTGTTTGCTGCCCACGTAATATTAGGCTAAGAAATGTTGATCATTACAATATTATTAGATGTGACGCATGATCACAAGGTGGACCGATGACCTTGTGAGGGCCGCAGGAATCCGCTGGATGCGGGAAGCACAGAACCGGTCGAAGTGGCAGAGCTTGTGGGAGGCCTATGTCCAGCAATGAACGTCTTTCTGCTAAAATGATGATGATAATGATAATATCTGACAAAGTTCAAGAGTGGAAGCTGAAACCCTTTTGGGCATTATTATTTTGGTTTTTTTTTTAAGTTTTATGGAGCTATAATACCAGCAAACGCATTTTTCTTTCTTCTTTCTTTCTTTAAATAAAGGCACTTTAACAAGTTTCTTGCCTCAGCGCAACATAAAATTGAAACAACAAATGACTTGCATCGTGTGACATTGATAAGACAGGGCAACTTATTGCTGCTTCCAATGATGTTATGGCACGGGACATTAAATAGCAAAGTAAAATTCAGGCTTAAGATTGCCTAAGTTACTAACAATCCAAAACAAGCAGTTAATTAGCAACAACAGTTAGTCATTAGAACCTGTTGACAATCAAATCCGAATGTGTCTAGAAAAGTGAGAACAATATTGAATATAAATATGGCACAGTACGGCTTGCGACCTACGATTTGTAGGTAGTAGGTTCAAACCCAGACGGGCGATACTACTGCTCTCAAAACGGTAAAGGAAATATGGTGAACAAACCGGCGTGTCCTAGAACCAAAAATTCGAAGACATGTGATATCTACCAAGTTACACTGGGCCTGCTGGGTGAATTACAGCCTGTCTGCGAGAGGGAGCAGGCTGGTCTGTGGCCCAGCAGCACAGGCTGATTAAGTGGTCACTTGAAAATTAAACAATTTGGCCACTCAAGTTATCTTAACCTTACAGTAACCGTTCAGAAGTCACAGACCGTAGCGTACTAAATCTCTAACTTCACACCTAATCTCTTTTCAAAATCATTAGATAACCTACAGATGGTACAATTACTATCAATACCACCGTCTTGCTTCGTGCAACTCGTACTCGTGTCAGGGCTACAAAGGAAATTAAAACGTTCAAATACGCCTCGACCAACAACTCGAGAAGGTTAGTATGTACAGTATTACCTAATTAAATGTTAAATTTAACAATTATTTTAACCTCGGACGCATCCTGTATTTTCTCTTTTTTATTGGTGGTCAGCTTGTGGGTATTTTATTTGTAGATGTAGGTTAATTTAATCCCGATCAAATGTAATTTAGGATCTTTCAACAGGAGCAGCGGGGCTGTTAATAAATGTAAAGCCTTGCATGGGGACATATTTCATTTTATTTAGTCCTCCGTGCGTTACATGGGGTCTATATATGTCTCCATTTAACGGATGGAAAAGTACAATAAAATATACTAATAACGTGCGAAGGAACCAATCCTAAGCCCGTTAGATATTGGAGTCTACTACCTAACCACGAAATCCGTTGTTTCGGCCGAAATGTCGGGCATTTACTAATCTTTGTCACCTACGGACACAAGATTTCGAAATACGAAGCCCGAACTAAGAATGAATAGCAACACGATTTGACAGCTGTTCTTACTCGCGATGTGCCTTTGACCGTTCGAAAATTGAATTTGGCACTTGTTTTGACGGATCAACAACTTTCGGATTGGCCCGTATCTTAGTTGACACATTTAGAGAATAGACCTAGAGGACGGGTGTAACATTCGTAGGGGACTTAATTCAGTCTTAAGTTACGTTACGTTGTGACGTAGACTAGTAGTTGCGTAGGGCTATTATAATTTTAATTATACAAATTATGCCAAAAGATCACATTTTAAGGATATCGTAGTGTTTTGATTTTTTATTATGTTTTTGCAAAGTTCTTAAGTTACGTTACGTTGTGACGTAGACACTAGTCTACTAACTAACGTAACTACTAAGTTGCAGTAGGGCTATTATAATTTTAATTATACACATTATGCCAAAAGATTACATTTTAAGGTTATCGTTTTCATTTTTTGTTGTTTTTGCAAAGTTCTCAAGTAACATTGAGTATTTAGCACACCGCACATTATCTAGATTGTAAATCAAGGGAACTATAAGAATGATCTAACTATGCATCATAACGCAGCACCTTGAAATAGAAGTGCATCCTACATGTGCACCCACTAATCAAATTATAAGGACGTTTAATTAGGATTTGAATAATTGCATAGTTAATTATGAATAAACAGGTCAGGTTGTTTCACTCTACGTACATCTGGGTGTACTGTAAATAAACTACAAAGAGACTGTAACTTAAAACAAGATCCCAAACGTACTGATGATAACAGAGCTTTTTTTTAAGGGTGGGAAATTATCAAACAACTGCTCCCGCTCTGGGCGGAGCGGGAGGGCAAGTCAGAGTTTTACTGACTAAAACCCACACGTGTTCCTTCAGTTGCCTGTTTGCCAGGGGCCACGGTATCTCTTTCGAATAACCCGCAGCCCTGGCAGACGATAACAGAGAGAGATAACACCATAATCAAACAATAACAAAACTAAAACTGGATTAAAAAGTACCATCAAATTAAAAATAGTAGCTAACAGATTCAGGAACTTTTTTTAATTCTTTATACCTAGTTCACCTGAAAGTTTGACAACCAGGCTTACGAAGTGGTTTCGTCTTACCCAGTAACGGGGTTATGGAGGTTAGATAGGCAGCCGCTCCATGTAAAATACTGGTATTCGGCTGCATCGGTTGAACTGGAAGCCGACCCCAACATGGTTGGGAAAAGGCAAGTTGATGATAACGATGATGATAACGAGTTACGAGTTTAAAAAGATTATTGTAATCAGAGTTCACTGTTTTCTATAGTATACTTACTGGTGTCGTAGTACTTGTGGCTACTAGAAGAAAAATGCATACAAATAATAGATAAAAAAATCTAAAAAACACGCTGTAAAAACGCAACTAAAAAGCAGAAAATAATTGCAAAAAAGCGTGGAGTGCTTTTTGAGGTATTTTTATAATCAATTTTTCTCATTTTTGCAATTATTTTCTGCTTTTTTAGTTACGTTTTTAAAGCGTGTTTTTTTAGATTTTTAATCTATTATTTATTTTCTCTTTTTAGTTCTGCTAACTACAAACGCGTGATTTTCAGTTTTTTTTTTTTTAATTATTGAATTGTCATCAGTCTTCGATAAGTCTACAAAGTTTAAATAAAATCTGACCATTTGAAGTGGGTCAAGTCCTAAAATTATGATTTCATCGAGGTGTAAAAATTACGGTTATATAACGATAAGACCGCTCATTGTGTCACACTTACATTATTATCTGTAATTCGTATGGTGTAATTGTACATAATAAACAGTATTTGATTTTATTCTACGAGGTAAAACAAATATCCCTTTAGTAAAGAACACCATAATCAAACAACAACAAAAAATAAGATTACTTAAACTGGTATCATCAAATCAGCTGCTCATCTAAAAATAGTAGCTAACAGATTCACTTGGCGGCCGCGGGCACAATAAACATTTTTTTTAATCTTCATAACGAGTTCACCCAAAAACTAGACACCATTATGAGTTCATTTACACCACAGAAGAGTAGTTTTTCATTTGTTTTTATTATAGTTTCGACGGAAGTTCCTTATGTAACAATAGTTTTTGCGACAAAGCGAAGAGTTTCCGACTGCTGATTAATAATTAACATATATTTTTATGTACTGTGAAATTACCCTGAGGAGATTATATTAACCGGAATTTGTTTGTTCCAAATAAAGTATGTCGAAATAGAATTGTTGTGTGATGTAATTTGTTTGGTGTTTGCGAGAAAAGAATTGAACAGAAACTTATTTGCAGGGGTGCGGGTTGTTCGAAAGAGATACCGCCGCCCCTGGTACACAGGCAACTGAGGGAACACGGGTGGGTTTTAGTCAGTAAAAGTCTGACACGGCCTCCCGCTCCACCCAGAGCGGGAGAAGTTATTTGATGATTTCTCACCCAAAAAAAAAAAACTTCCTCATGATTCACTCTGTCTATTGGTGAAAACCGCATGAAAATCCGTTCAGTAGTTTTTGAGTTTATCGCGAACAGACAGACAGATAGACGCGGCGCGGACTTTGTTAAATAATATGTAGTGATTATTATATTATAAGTATAGAGTTGCCTTCTTTTAAGCGATATAACAACCTTGATTAGTTACACCCTTGCCTTAGTGATACCTTTTGACATTTTGTCTTTGCTAACATTTCGATAGAACAACGTCTTCAGATCGTAAAGAGATGAAATAAGGCGACAGTTGTTTTATCAATTGATATGATCGTCGGAATATTATGCACTCTTTTAAATGCCCACCCTGACTTAAGGTCACCTATTTTTAGCAGAACCAAACGAAATATTAATTAAAAACGCATTCTTGAAATTCAGTGACGTAATTTTGATGTCTCAGGTAGCCTAAAGGCCAGTGACCTGCCTTTTCCAAAGAAACAGGATTAGTATATCAGACCCTTAATGCTGGGACCTAAAATATCTCCTTACTTTCAATAAATCTCATACGATTAGGTGCATGTAAAGGAATTTCTTCTGAAAACGGTCAATATTTTAATTTAATCTCGTACCTTTTCTTGTGAATTCCCAAAATCCATTACCTAAACTGATTTCTTCTCTTATTTTGCAACGAAATTATATCCTGAATATATTGTTAATGGTTTTGATATTTATGAGTACGGTCCTATCCTAATTATATTATAAATGTGAAAGTGTGTATGTTAAGATGTTTGGATATTTAAATGTTTGGAATTTTTGTTAATCAACACGCATAAATGGCTGAACGGATTTTTGTTTTTCTGGGTGGGAACTCATCAAATAACTTCTCCCGCTCTGGGTGGAGCAGGAGGGCGTGTCAAACTTTTACTGACTAAAACCCACCCGTGTTCTTTCAGTTGCCTGTGTGCCAGGGGCCGCAGTATCTCTTTCGAACAACCCGCACCCCTGGCAGTGGAGACTTGGGACTACGGATTAGCATGAAATTTGGCACACAGATAGTTTGTAACCTGGAATAACACATAGGATACTTTTATCCCGGTAGTACGTCCCCGTGGGATAATTTTCGACCTGCATGCGGGCGAAGCCGCTGGCAAAATCTAGTAAATAATAAAGTTAGGTAAGGACACAAACATTAATTTTATCAACATCGTATGCTAATCTAATTAATTCTTAGATAAGTAGGTATAGCATAATCATTCTATAACGTTCCCACTGCTGGGACACAGGCCTCCTCTCTGTGAGAGGGACTGGACGATAATCCACCACGCCGGCCCAGTGTGGGTTTGTAGATGTCACATTTCTTTGAATTTTTGGTTCTAGGAAAAGCCGGTTTCCTCACGATATTTTCCTTCACCGTTTTGAAAGCAGATAGGAATAGTTATTTAGTATTTTTTTAATAATTCAATGTAACGTGGAAAAACAATATAAACATGGTTTTTGAATAAAAGCTTCCTCTATAATTTCTAAAATAATGTCTCTACTTCTTATTTATAATATCGCATATTTATGTTACAAACAGGTTCGATTATACACATTTTTCTTTTGTAACTGGCAACATTCTTGTCTCAAACACCACCAAAACTTTTTTTTTAACTTGACCCTTTTGACAAAGGCAATGACCCAAACAGGACTTGCCATTTTGCTTAACAATTTCATAATTTTATTTACGAAATGACGTAATATTATAAGATTTTTTAAAAGGTCACGGGGTTAAATTCTTATTGCATTTTGTAATGTCTAATACCTTCTTGATGTCATCTCTTTATCGATTGTAATATATAGATCTTATTAATAGAGATTTATTATGCATTCTGGGTTTTAATTACAGAAACCGGTTCGGTCCATTTTATTGCAAGATTTCGGTTACTCATTCTTCGATAGGTAATTTGTTAACGAATCATAATTTACTTTATAAGCATTATCACCATTTAATTATTTGGTCAACATCATTTTCTATTTAATTAAGTACCTGGGGGCCTACTCCCTAAGCACGTCCGTCGTTGCGGTCGAAGTAAAGGGCGTTTCCAACTCCGTATCACATAAGGACAGAAGAGTAGCTTTGAGCCCGAACTAAGAATGAATGACAACACGATTTGACAGCTGTCTACCCTACTCCCGATATGTTATTGCCAGTCCAAAAAAGTTAGTTAATTGGCTGTAGGATTCACTAAGAAGTTTCGAACTACTTTCGGACGGGCCCGTATCTTAGTTGACGGAGTTAAAGAGTAGGCACCTGGTACTTGTTGACAGGCCTACACTGTCCTCCCATACCTATTAACACTGGTATTCAAAACATTGTAAAATTTCTTGCCGGCTCTTTTACATAGGAAACGACCAATTGGAACCATGCACCTAGCTTCTGACATTTTATAAATGCCCATGTAGTGAAATGTGAAATAACATATCTTGTTTAGATTTGATTTTATGAATGAACCCGCCACTCGCCCGCCACCCGCCGTCTAACTGCAGGTGATTTCAATTTTACCTAATCGAATTCCTATTAAGATACTTAATCAATGTATCTATGACTATCATCCCATCTAACCCACATACATCTATAACTATCTATACATACCTAATAAAATAGTAACGAAGTCAAAACAAATCAAATATAGTTTTTAGAATTTATGTTCGTTCGTCGGGTTTCTGAATGGCGCAAAAACGACTGAATTGGCACACAGATAGTTTATTACCTGGATTGATACATAGCAAAGGTAATTATAATTTCGGTAATTTTTCTAGTTATTTTACTTGGCTTCCATTATCAGTTCAGTCCCACAAATTGATTCGATAAAATACTCTCGAAGTCAATATATACTAGGTACAAGATACTCAAAGTGCAAACCAAACTATCTACATGACCTTAAGTGGCGACATTTGAGTGATTTTCACGGCACTTCACTGTTGTTACCGGTAATTTGTTTTGCAACACACGTATACCGTCAACTGTAGTAACGTTTTGTAAAGTATATTACATAGTTAAGCTGAGTACAGGTATACGTTTTGTATAAACTGTGTTCAGAGTCAGTAACCTAATATCGCTGACAATGTTGAGCCTGCAGAAAGGCTTCCAGCGGACCACCAACTGCCATGGCTTACCTGGAAATCTCTTAGTCCACTAAGAAACCAGGTGGGCCGCTGCCGGCAAAACTTGGTCAGGTGTGGGTACTCCAATGAGCGGCAGTGCGACTGTGGAGCCACATCGCAAACTATGCCCCTCTTCTTGTCGTACTCTCTGTGCATTAACACCATTACTATGGAAGACCCTTGCGATGCTAATGATAACGCTGTCGAAGTGGCTGAATTCTAGTCGAAAGTCATTTAAAATGAATAATTGGAATCATCGACTGTCGATGTTAGTAATATTTTTGTGTCAGTATAATTTAAAAGAGTGGCCATTGAGTTTCTTGCCCGTTTTTCTCCATAGGTACCTACTACGCTTTGGAATGGGCAACTGGCTTCATTTTTCTAACCAACAGTCTCTTTAACAATTCAAGAGTGACTGTAAATGGTTTAATTGAATTAAATGGTTTGAGTTTGACAGTTTTAATAAGATACAGGATCGTGTGAAGAAGAATTCAAGTCAACAAAATAGAAACTTAAGGTAAATAGCGACAGGTGCCTTAGGAAGATGTGTGAAAAACTGACAAAGTGCGAGTCGAATACCACCAAATATAAAAAAACACGTTTCTGTTATGGATACCCCGCTAATTTTTAACATTATTTTATTTTTATTATTATAGCGGCAATAGAAATACACACTCTGTGAAAATTTCAAGTTTTAAGAGTGAAATTATCACACAATAGATGGTGGAACTAAGTAGCACCTTCTGGGTAAAAGGTTAGTACCTATGTAGATGACTAAAGGATGCGTAAGCGCAACGCCACTATAGCGGAGCAACATCTATGAAAACTTCCTGGAAATTGTTCTACCAGAATCGCGTCGCACCGTCGCGTAGCGTCTATTCTTTCTGTGGGAGCCTTTAAAGCACTCATCGTTTCTAAAAGAAAATGTAAAACAAATATTACATGCTAGAAATGAGCCAACACATATGGGACCAAATGAAGCGCGTGTCCGGTCTGTACCGTGTCTAAGGCTTTGTAATATCAGTAGTAAGGCGTTTGCTAAGGCGCGTCCGATTCACGAAGTCAATAAAACTGTTTAACGAAATAGCAGAGGTCACGGTGACAGGGTTAGTCGCAGCCACTGAGATTACCTATGTGACGAATCTATACTCAATATCACATAGCTGAAGAGTCTGTTTGTTTCGACGCGCTAATCTCTGAAACTACCATTCGGATTTTAAAAAATATTTTTGCGTTTGATAGCCTAATTCTTGAGGGTATATGCTATTAAACATCACGCTACCACTCTTAGGAGCCGATCAAACATAATAAAATTCTGAAAGAACGTTAACCCATAATAATTATATTACCGAGAAAGAGAAACAAATAAAATATCTTGACTTAGCACACGAGGTTGTACACGTCCTGTCTCTGGTGCCCTAACCACTGGTAGCTTGGACCCTGTTCCCAATACCGGTGGGTTACAATATTTTTTAATGTTTTTTGTTAAGTTACTTTTGCAAAATATTCAAAAAGTAGTTAATAAAAATAGAAGATAAATAAAGGACATATTAGCAATAATAATAGCAATAGCGCAGGAGTGGACGAAGTCGCGGGCAGAAGCTGTGCTTGAAGATGTTATCTAAATGTGTGTAATTTATAATGCCTAGAACATATGAAACATAGTTTATGAATTACGTAAAGTACTATTGTGAATACCTAAGTCCTATTTATATGTGTTTTACATTAGTTAAATCCTTGACATGGTCAATAGTCATATAAAATATATTTCAAAATATTATTATAAAGACTCATGATACACGATATGATTGTCAAGTTTTAGTATCTGCATTTAAACTAACACTAACTAAAATGAAACTAAAAATAAGTCACCATGTCCAATCAAATATCTACCAAAACATTCAGTAAGTTTGCATAGGCCAAAAAAACACTCATAACTTTCTTCGCTAAAATCAGATAACATTTCTTACATAACAAAAATGTAGTTCAACCTAAAATCAGGTTAAAAACAAGAGTAGGCCTACCGGTTCTAAACAAAACCACCTTACTTTTTATATTGACCGTTTTGGGGGAAACCTACATTCGCTGCCTACCTACATTTGCTGTTACATTATTTGTAGCCCAGGCATAGCCGCGGGCTACAGTCACTAGAGCATCTATAAGGCGATGACCGATGCCTTGCTTGAATTGTGGTATTCGTAACCCGTTTGACCTTAACGCCTTAATTTAGTCAGAGACACTCAATCCTCGTTTAAACTTATAATTAAATTAGACTCAACATAATGAACGACTGTACCATCATTATTTGTATTGAATTTAAATTAATTTGTGTGTGCATACCTACTAATGATAATGCAAACTTCAATTCTGCTTAACATTAGAAGTCATTAAAGTACCTACAAATTGCTGTTCGACAAAGGCATATTTTGGTGTTGCTAAATGAAAATGGGTGTGGTGAGAACAGCTGATGATTACAACACCGATGATAAATTAAAATATTGTTAACTTTATTTACATGACAAACAAGAGACAAAATTTACTCTGTAAGTTTTAAAATGCCTAATCTTAGTCTTATATTGTTTCAATCAACAAATTCAGTATATCGCAGTGCAGCCCTGAACATAGGCCTCTTCCAGGCCACAACATCCTGGCCTCCGCGTTCCGCGTCCAGTCTGTCCCTGCCACCATTTTTTGGTCGTCGGTATCTAATTTAACCACACTAATTTTCTTCTACATCTTTCATACTTGATAGCAACAATTTAAGGGCAATTACGTCACCGCTTAACTAAGTAGGCGCCAACACAGCCTCAGTTTACGAGTACCTACTTGAAATTCCCAGGGTCCACACAGAATTAAGGATACCATTACGTAGTAAATAACAATCTCGACCAGCATTATTATCTCGTATTTTCGAGGTCTCTACTTTGACAGTCCCGTGGGTGGCTGTGCATAATTATTTACTGCTAACAGTCCATGTCACAACGTGATAAATGTCTCATTAAGCAAACCTCTACATGTTTTAGCTTTTGCAAAACCGTATTTTGTAAATCGTTACATAAATAGCGTATTTATAAACATTGGTGAGGCGTCAACTAGATAGGTAATGAAGTGAATAAGTGTGCAATTATAGTTTTTTTATTCGAGTTTAGTGAAAGGAGGTTAGTGTTTTTCACCATACTCATTGGATTTTACGATTTTTTCACTTACCATAAACAAGGAGGTTGAGGTGACAATGAGGTTAGTTTTCCAAAGAATGTTTAACTTCTGCGTAATGAAGCATCTTCATTGTCAGTCAGTTAATTGGAGGTTTTCATCAGCTGTTCTTACGCGAATTAAATTTTATCGAAAAAACAGAGCACCTTTGATAAAAACTATCGTGGAAATCTGCTAAATGACTTTTTTGCTTACTTGAAGACGGTTATTTTAAGCTTTTATATTTTTGAATCTATCTCTGACTTATCAAAGTAATTATAATCAAAACTATGTGATAACGTAACCTTTTTTTCTTTTACTATTATCATCCTAATCAGCCAATACTGTTCCCACTGCTGGGACACATGCCTCTTTTCGGTGAGAGGGAGTGGCCCGTAATCCACCACGCTGGCCCAGTGCTTTTTGGTAGATGCCACATGTCTTCGAAATTTTGGTCCTACAGAGTGTAACAGAAACCTTATTGCTATCCTTAAGCACTAAAGATAACAGCTGGTATAGAATCACTATACATCGTTTCAGCTCAAAATAAAGTACTCGAAGAATAAAAAACAAAAAACCGTTTCATGCATAACAAACGTGTCACCGCACTACGTAGGTCAATAACTTTCCACGTTACCTGCCAATATCACAATAAATCTCTTCCGAATTATGTGTATAATTTCAATTTGAAAAGTTCAGTTTCTGGTATCAATGTATTAAAAGTTCTCATAACTTCCTTAACTACAGATGGGATTAAAATATCCTTTCAATATCGTTTGATATCATCCAAAGAAGCCGTGCCCTTGTTATGTATATACCCTTTCCGTTACACGTTGTATAAAATGCCGGTTTCCTCACGATATTTTCCTTCACCGTTTTGAGAGCAGTGGTGACAGAGTAAAGCGCTTGTCTAGGTACGAAAGTCAGTAAATCTTACATCATCATTTATCATCATCATCATTGATTTTGATCATATTCCTCTAATTACCATTCAATGTTGATACAGTCACGAATCTCATTAATTTTTTTTTTATGAAGTTTTATAACTTCTATCTGTGATTGTAATTATGATGTTTTTAAATACTAATATTTAAAACATGTGCGATTTTATTGAAGAATTTATGATGTAAAAATATTTAGATTTACATTTCCTTGTTGACTGTGAATGTTTGTATTACACAGATTTTTTTAATGCACGAGTTTTAACTTTCCGGAGTAAATTTTATAGGATTATTTTTTAAATATAGTAACTTTATTTACATAAAACATTAAGGTAAATAAATACATATAATCCACAAAATAAAGTCCTGCACCCAAATTTCGTAACACACCATTCTTCAGAACCTGAATAATTTTAATCCATTGCTTCTTATGTAAAAAAAATTGTCTGCTCAACAACGTAAAGAATGCAATGAATTTTGTTGAACTGTCAAAATGAAAGCTATTCCTACTGTCAGTGTGAGAGGTGTGGGGGGTGTGTTACACGTCTAAAAGGCACTAATACCAGCTCTCGAATAACATTAAAAGCACTCCTCTCCCATACTACAAACTATGTATGACATTTTGACCTAACAAATGACGTTCTAAAAATCAAAACAAAAGACAGTGCATTCCAAATACGTTTGCATTTGGAACAGTCTTTTTTTATTTAACTCAACATTTACCAATCCCTTCTCCATAGCGCAGTGCATTTTTTTGAAGTGGCAAAAAAACGCAAAGAAAATCATTTTCATGTAAACTGTCTATTATGTCTTCATTGATTTTCCTTCTACTATATTATCTTCCTACTGTAGACATTGATGAATATGGATGGCAAAGTGGACACGCTACAGTGGACGCTAGTGATGTGTTTGAAGCTATTTATATCAAATTAACTTAATCCCAACAACGACAGTTTGGAATGGTTGGCATCCGGAACGGCTGGTGGAGTTGGTTTCCTCGATAATTATCTGGTGTTAACACTTCGAAAGCCAACTGAAAGTTGATTCAATGTCAACCAAAAACCTAGTCATTTACATCCTTCTTTGTTATAAATTGTACGTGGTTGGGCAAGTACAAGTATTCGCAAGCGCTACTACTGATCAAGAGGGGTTTCGATTACCGTGTCGGGCAGAGTGGAATTTGGTTTTTCCATCTGTATTTTTTCAGTAGCAGCCCTGAGGCTAGATTTATGCCCGGTTGATGGCAATAAAGTCGCCCCCGTTACATGGGACTTAAACGTAACCGACGAAATGTTGGTGTACTCTAGGACGTTGCACCTGCCTAACCCCTCGGGGAATACTATTACCAATAAGTAGGTACTTAAATGTCAAGCAATCAAAGAGAATCTTAAGATTCTTTGGATCTATTCTTAGCAACCTCAATACCAAGGCTCTAATCATATAGAATTTTAAATACACACATCACAATACTCAATTTCCGTACACATACTACTTAATTAAAAAGTACCTGTACCTACTTATAAGTTATTTAAGTTCTGTCTATTGTTCTTACCCATTGTTTCAAAGAACCGGATGAAGAGGTTTCACACAGTTCGGAAGTTACCTCATACGCTGAGTTTTTGTTTGTCTGTCTGTGTGTTACTTTGTCACTAGTGCTGTCGGAAGAGAAACAATACTGTGTGTGTGTTTGTGTGAATATTTATGATTATTACGTCGTTTTGAGATGAGTGATTGATGCTTCTTTCATGTGTAATGTATGTGTGTGATATAAGGTTAATTCTGTTGTTGTTATGTCGGCAAAACGGTAGCGGAAAATATTATGTTAAACGTCATAACACTTTCCGCTTGGTACCTCTCTCTCTCGAGTCACATGCTCGTAGAATCAGCAGTGCTATTCTGTAAGAATCTCACCGTGCTAAGTTGGGTGAAGTGAGCTTAAAGTGAGATGTCATTAGTATTAATCCCTAGTGCCAAATGGAATGACAGCTCACTTCACCTTAGTTTTCACGGTGAGTTGTTTACAGAATAGCATTACAGTTTCATCGTTGAGAATACTGCACTAGGTCGTCAGGCCATACTGCTCGAGACTGAAACTATTTTTAGTTTGAAAGCGAATGCTTTTTTATACAAACTAAAGCCTCATGATTATTATTTATATTTTTGCACAAATACTTGAATTATTTAAAACTCAAATACAACAATAAACACATCATCAAAAACCCAGACATGTTAATATGTCACTGAACACCAATTCTCACTCACAAACTATGTGTTAAAGTGTGTCGCAACAGTTGCGCAACTCTTAATGCTACGAGCTTTGCGTGCACGCATCCTTGAATGAGTGTTTTTGTTAATAGAGTCCATACAAATTCTTGTTTCCAATTTATGTTATTTTCACTTAAACGAATATCAACTTTATATCGTTGTAAGTTAGGTTGGTTTCAGAATGCCTACTGCAATCGAAGAATTCAAAAAATGTTTGAAGTTGTAGTGCAAACTGAACTTTACGTGTTAGTTTTAAAGTTGTTTTTTCAAAGATCATATTTGTTTACAATTTTGGAAACTAAATCGCGATCGCAGTATGGAAGACGGGTGGCTCGTATGAATCAGACTGGTTTCATAACAATTGGTGAACTGAATCCTAATTGAATTGTATGTAGTAATGCATAGTAAAAATCTCTTTTCCTTGATTAGTGAGTTGAATTTAAATCGACGCCGATGTATAGCACTGGGCAAGGGTACAAATAGATGCGCCATGTTTTTTTCGTAATTTGTTCACTTTCTTTTGTTTGTGTTTGCTGTAGTGTTGTATTGATCATGACGATAAACCTATGTGTTATTTATGATAATTAATCGATACAGAGGGTTCCTTAAATTCGTTTATGAATATAAAAGTTAAGGTAAATATTAATTATGGCGCTAAACAGATGCTAATTTCATGGGCATTTGAAGCAACTCAATTACAGTAGCTATTAGAATTTAATTAAATCACATTACTTGCCCACTTTAAATCAATTATTGTACATTAATTATTTTACCTACACAATATTTCAACTGGTTAACCTATTAATGCCAAATAACATTGAAATTCAATACGAACAGATTTCTCAATAACGATGTGATTAAAATAGACAGAAATACACTAAAATTTAATGAAGTTTCTCAAGCACATTCACGTTATGGTTAGTTTTGATAGGATCAGATTTATAAGACAGTGTGCACACCATTGTAAAACAGTTTTGACTGGTGTTTATAGACAGAACAGAAACCGTACAGTGTGAAAAAGGGCTACTACTACTACGTATCGCTTCATATCTTCGATTTCCAAGTGAGCATTGGCGCTAGCGTTTCCGATAGTCGGGACTTTATATCGAAAAATCGATTTATCGAACTAATTAATACCGTACAAATACATCGATACATCGATTCATATCGATATAAATCGATGTTTCGATATTTTTTCAACAAGCCTACCATTGATGGGCTACCTACTATACAAAGAAAGCGACTTCGCTATTAGGGCACTCGTGAGGTACGAACCTTTCAACATAGCGTGCCATTACTGTCATTAGGGACAGGTCAGAACTGGGTCAGTATTGTACCAGTTACGATCTGTCCCTAGCAATAGGGGTAAAACTTATATATCATGTGATCATGCATTTGAGCTCAATTCATGGTAATATATGGCTGTTGGCCAGTTCTTGTGGGCTAGTTACGAAATATGAGGCCGATGCAAGATATGAGCTTGAGATATTGATAATTAGTTTTATGTTTCATATTTAGCGAGCAAGGTCTTCTTGAATATTAATTTAATTTTTTCAATTTACAAGGCATTTAATATCAACCTGCATAGATGTTTATTACCTACGTTAAATATTTACATAATTATTAAACAAATATGGCATAAAAATATACCTCATTTGGCAAATAAATTACTTAACTTATTTTAGCAACCATTATTTTAGAGATTAATTATTATCAGCTTAGAAATATTCAGTCGCGAAACGCTTCGGTAAGGAAAAGGTACCTGTATAATAATTAAGCTGTTTTGTTTATTTTAGGCTTTATCTTCAGCGTTTTCCTTATGTTTCGATCTATTTGACATTAAGTCAATTAGCTAAAAAACGGATTTTTATTTTACATCGCATCAACACCCTCGAAAACCATGAAAACGATCTCGATACATTATAAAAAGTCGCATGGAGGGGTTATAACGCTTTTTTCGTTAAGTGACGATATCTATTATTTTTCTCCTACCACTTCGTTTCAATCATTTTCCTGGTATGTCCTTCTAAATCGCCGTCACTTTAAACTTGTTACCAACTCGACTTACCCACTAAGCTAAGTACATCGCCAGTAATGCATGTGCATACAACATGCCGTTAACACAAGTAGCAATGATCTGTTGCAAAATGATATGATTACAAGCAATCTAACCGCTTCGAATGGGTACACCTACTCATGCATTCAAAATTTCCAGCCTCTATTGACTATATCAAAAGCCATGCTAGCTTTGTGAGCACCTATATACTTCTGTAATTGACATACCTACTATAAGGCAAAGGCATAGATAGCTAAAGAAGTTTATCTATGAGTGAAGAACTCTAGTGAGACGTAAAGTTGGAAGGCCTCCCACAAGGTGGACCGATGACCTTGTGAGGGCCGCAGGAGTCCGCTGGATGCGGGAAGCACAGAACCGGTCGAAGTGGCGAAAGGCTAAGTCCAGCAGTGGACGTCTTTCTGCTGAAATGATGATGATGATGATGATGAAGACCTCTACACAGTAGGAACATTAACAGTAGGTATGGACAGTAGGCATTTTGATAGTTCAACAACATTTATTGCGTATTTACGTTGTTGTGCAGACAAATTTTTAGGAATGGATTAGCAATATTCTTCGAAATGATTCAGATTGAGATTGACAGTGTGTTTCACAATTAGGGTGCCGACATTGATCATCTCGACGGCTCACTGCGTCGGCGATTTCGGACTAAAGACAATTGTCCAGTCTAAAGACAATGTCCACTCATTCATCAAAGTTGCTACTCGTCTAGGATGCACAAGACGCCTTAATCAAAGATGTTGCTCGTCTAGAATGCACAAGACGCCTTAATCGATCTTTAAATATTATAATTATGCAGAATAAACAATGATAATTTGCGGAATGAAAATCGGAAAACAACGGAAATAATTTTCCCGATCTCATAATTCATAACCAGCATATAATTCTTAATTCAGTGACTTAAGGTATCCCAACCCAAAATTGGCTTGCGTCTTGACTTAGAAGACGCCTAGGTAGGCCAATTATGCTCAAACCCTTAATAATGCTTTCTTTCTAAAGATCTCTATATCCTTTCCTTCCTTCCAATTCTTCTTAATATCCTTAAAAGTTTCTTCAACAGTTTATAAACAATAATTACAAACGTTCTCAGTTCATATAGTGTTGTAATCAGAAGAAGGTTACGTGGCCTTACAGTTAACATTTCCTTTGAAATACTGGCTAAATGTTAAACCTGATACTTTGTATCTTAACTACAAACGGATAACGTCATGATAACTTTAGATTTTATCACCGGATTCTGTTGGACAATTTAATTCATACAATATCCTAGGTATGACTTCTTTAACTTTCTAAGCTCACAGCAGATTTATTGATGTACAATTATCTCCAATTTTGTAAAATATAGCAAGTAGTACATTTAGAATTGTATAATTTACTGGAAATATATATTAGGCATTTGGCACGTTTTGAGTTTTATGAAAAAAAAATATTTTACTTAGATAATAGGAAAAAATCGAACTGGTGTACTTTGTTAGTGTACTTCGTTTCTGGCGAGTAAATTCGTGCAAATCGACTAATAAGCCGTTTATTGTCCTCAATAAAACTAAATAGCAAAACCTTAGCATATGATAACAATGTTCGATTTAAATCAGTACCCAGTAGTTATTATATAAAAATGATAATTCCATATTACTGACGGTCACGGTGGCATTGACCTTAAGTGAATTAACATGCAAACTGAGATCGAAAGTTAATTTTATTCGGAGAAATGCGAATGCATTTTAACTCAAATTCACACTTTAAAGATGAGCATTTTATTTCATATTACTTGGTACAATCAAATTTCATTTTGCCAAGTTGTAAACAACCTTTTTTTTGCAAATAGCAGGATATTTCCTTAAACTAGGACGCCAGTTTAAATAAATAAACAAAAACTGCCTTAATTTCTATTTATCTAACATTTTGTCTTCTGGTTATTAACCCTGCGTTATCCATTATCAGCTTCCAGTCTGTCTTCCGACGTAGGCGTCCACTTATTCCGAAATCTAATCTACTTTAAATACGACAAGGAACCAATGTAGGGGGGTCTTTAAAAAAACCTCAGAACGTATTAACACCTCTGTGTCTCCGTGTCCGTGTCCGGGTCCGGGGAATATAGTCGTGATGTTATTTATTTTTCCTTTAAATTATTTTCTGATTCTTATAAATAATATACATGCCTAGCAAGATTTTTTAAAGTATGTTGAACACAGAGCAGTGGCATTTAATCAGTCGTGTATCGCCACCCGTACCTCATTGGACGCTACATTAGCCCGCCAATTTTATTTCAAATCACGCAACCTCACTTACGATCACTTACAAAATATCAATTTATTTATAAATAACCAACAAAATAGTACATCTTCCTAATTGCACCACTAACATAATAACATAAAGGTGTTATTAAATGATAGTCTAAAAGAACTATTAACCTTTAAGATGGGAAAATGCACGTGAGTTGGTTTCAAAACATTGGGTTTGTAAGGCATTGTACCGTCTCACTCGTGTGAATGACGTGGGAAATACTTCGTGGAATAACAATTATTTTGTGTAATTAATTATTTTTTAGCCTCCAAGGGTGCTTACGGAACCCCAAATACAAGACTTCGAAACACAGAAAACCTCAGATACTTTTGTGATGATGAATTTGTCATATACGGGACCCTCACGGGAACGCACTCGGCCATTATAATTAACCATGTCTTCATTCCACGAAATGGTATCATCACCATCATCAGCAGTCCACTGCTGGAGGCCTCTGGGCTCTAGGCCTCTGCAATCGTATGCCTCTTTTTTATGATTCATTTCATTCATGTATAGTTACATAAATTAAACGCGGTAGTCAAAATTCCTGCATAATATTCACTGCGGTAAATAGTCGCTAGTATTAGGAACATCGACCCACAAACTGTAACCTATGAATTCAGCACATCCTAACCCCCTAGGGTAAAAGGTCTTTTAATTTCATTTTTCGATCGTTCGAAGCGCGAGTGAAGGGTGGCCGAATGCCGAAATCCGACACCGTTGGTTCGGTTCACAAATGGATTCATTTTTCACTTTTGATTCATTTTGTGTTCTGACGTTTCACTTCGACTAAAGAACATACATGAACAAAAAGTGAAGCGTCTGGTATCAGCTATTATACTACGATGCATAGATTCCTCCGGGATTACAAAAGAAAATATTTACTTGCATGTTTTCATTGACCAGTGTCGTGAACTTTAACCGCAACTACACCTACAGCCAGTTGCCACATGAGGCTTTAAAGGGCGCTTATGTAACGAGTTTTAAATATCACTTAGAGGCTTTTCTTATGTCGTAAATCAAAACCAGAAATAAAACATACTATGATTGACGCTTGCAACAATACGAGCTCATATATTGTTATGTATCTCAACATTATTATCATTTCAGCCGATAGACGTCCACTGCTGGACATAGGCCTCCCCCAAAAAAATGGGGGATTTGCCATAATCGCCACACTTGGCAAGCGGGTTGGCGATCGCAGTGTGGTGGTCAAATGCATAGAGAACGCTGCTGCCCATTCTCTAGTAAGTCCCTTAGTCGCCTTCTACGACGCCCATGACAAAAAATGGGATGGTGCTATTCTTTTACGTCCGGCACCATAAGAAACACGGTTATGTATCTGTTACCATAATATAAGGATTATAAGCCTGTCTTATCACATTTAATAAATAGTACTAAAATAAGATTTCCTCACGATGTTTTCATTCACCTTTTGTTATTTCCTGGAGCCAAAAATTCGAAGATATGTGACATCCGCTACAAAACCACACTGGGCCCGCGTGGTGGAGGCCATCTTCTCACAGGGAGGAGGCTGGTGTCTTAGCAGTGGAATCATTATAGGCAGATTATAATTATTATACTTAGAGCTGTTTTTTAATAGTCAGAATAAATCTGACCGTTTGACATATTTTCTTTGCAAAAGTTGTCAAACCGCAATGTTTATTCCATTAAAGTTATCAAACAGTTGAAAAATCAGCCCTTTGTAATTAAGGCAGATATGTTATTGATGGTACTAACATCTTATAGCCATAGTCGTAGACGGCTTCATATCATACAGGGTTTTCGAGGGTTGAATAACCTTCGAATCAACTTAGAAAAAAAAATACCTTTCCCACAAAAAACACGATAAACTTTCACGCCTGGGAAATAAAAATCAAGGTAAAACACTTATTACTTAATTAAGGTGACATTACGAAAGTATACGAATTTTTCCTTTCCATTCATACCTTTATATTCGAGTAAGATTTTCTCTCACGGCTACACGATCAGTAAAGTATTTACCTGTAACAAAAACAAAAGGTCGTTATTAGAAAGTGAAATAAGTCACATAAGGCCTTTTTAAATTAAACATTCAGTCTTTTGTTTGAAACAAAAAAGCATGGATAGATATGAATAAACTTTTTTAATATAGGTGCCTTTCGTGGATAGAAAATAATATTTTTTTCTAACAGAGACAGTTAAGAAAAAATATTATTTTCAATCCAAATGAACCGCACTTATCAAAATGCAAATCGGTGTGGTTAGTGGAATAGCTTAGGTGCCGTTCGGTCAAGTGTCGTTGGAATCAGTGCTTTGAGTGGACTACCTCGAATAATAGAATTAGAAAAAAAATACTGGTATTCTCGGTAAAAATTAATAATATTATTACACTTGTATGAGAATACTAAGAAGTAGGTATGTGTTGTGTGGTATCTGAAGCCGCCTAGTTACATGCAGTGGGTATCTTAAGTGGATATTAAGTATAATTATGACATCATAACAAGATAACCAAGCCATTTGCCAAAGTACATATATTTAATGCGGTTTGGGTTGTTCTGAGGATTATGATAGTGGCCAAAGGTTTCTTCTTGAAGGGTCAAATAACTGTCGAAGTTATGTTTATTTATTCGATACTTATTCCTCAATTTCCCGTCGATGTATATAATAGTAACATTAAATGTATTAAATACCCACACTATAACTACAAACTAAATCCTAAAGTTCGACAAATCCCAGGTTCATTTGAACCAATATGTCCTAAAAGGATTATTAGCCCATCAGACTCCTACACCCAACAGGCTTTTCAACAACAAAGAGGTTTAGGTTACCTCACTTTAATTCCACATAATCCATACGCAAATGACGTGCAATTTGCGGGCCGCAGCCGCATTTCTTATGGGAAAACGGTTGGTTACACCTGGCTTCAGGGCCGGATTGAGTGAATGGTACGATTTGGTCAAGGGTGCTAAAATGTGAATGTTGATCGCGCTTTGTTTCTGTAATTTTGTTCGGTGGTATTGTTTTGTGGAATTGCAACAGTCGTCTTCAGACTAGCATTTTCTCAGAGTGTAACGTTGGATTTGCGGTGAGAGCTAAATAGTATACTATTATCAATCTTAATGTCAATGCTTTTTGTTTTGCAAGATCGAATCTCGCATGAACCATACCGACCTTTTTTGTTTATTTTGAATGCAAACCAACTGATGCCTTTAACCATGCATAGATGAAAACAATCTTAAAACATTGTTTTTTTTCTTTGGCAACAAAAACTACTTGAACATCATCCCTCATCCCAAGTCTTACCCTGTCAGTTTTTGTAATATTAAAACCCGACCATAGTCACCGCGGCAGAGGTTACCAACACTCTGTGAGAGGAAAACTAATTGCAGAGATTCGCAACCTGTGAGAGTGTGAAACAAAGCGTGTTAGCGGCACTGCGCAGGCGCAATACTCGTCTAATTGATGATCTCATACAGTAACTAGCACACTTTTGCAATACAAACTTTATTTTCTATGTCTATTTATACCTACAGACTTTTTTAATTTAAATAATTCTCACGACTATGGTGGGCAAGCGTAGGTAGAATCAGAGCTATGATACGGTTTCCAAATGTACTCAAAACCAAAATTATTATCAGCAAAACCGTCTTGTAGTCTTTCTGGGGTCACAGCACCCAGCACCAAGTTCCTTCGATGGTTTCATATCATCATCTGCCTAGCCTTTTTCTAACTTTATTGGGGTCGTTGGGGACGAACCGACCTCGGCAATCGCAATCTTATCTTCGATCGACTCGTGCGGCGGTTATCTTAGCCACGAAGGGAACGTGGCTAAGTAATAACAATGACACTACAGTAACAGTTGCCAAGTAGAAAAACCTGTTTTTTACTTGGCAACTGCAGTTGCTAATTTGAAAAAAGTTATTTTTTATAAGGGTAAGAACAGTATATGCTAGCATACTCATAGCACTCAGGTGTAGTACAATGTCTCATCATAAGAGAGGAAAGTCTCTTTATATGACTAACAAGACATAAAGAACACTGGGTGGTGCCAAATGACCGTTGAGGCGTCGTAGAAATTCTCAATTGGCTGTTGTAAGAGTTGCTAATTATAGTGCTGTTTTAACGTGAAGAAGATAAGCACCCATTTCATTATATTTTTACATTCCCAGAGGTTATTTATCGCACAAAAGATAATGATGAATTTCGTAAAAAAGGTTTAATTAAAGTTCGAAATCAAAACCTATTGTTTGTAGATAGGTGCTAATTTATTAAAAGATTTTCACGATATGATATTTTAGATTTATTCATCCACTGCTAAATATTTATTTCAATGTAGCTTTTCCCACTCTAAACGGATTCTCTTAATTTTCCTTCCCTTTTCTATATCTCTTTTAGTTAACTCTGCTTACTTCTATTTTTTCTATGCAAGAAACTCTCAAAATTCCTTCATAATTATCATTTGATAAAGCATTTACAATTTTACAATAATCATAATTTTGTTTAACAAATACATATTTTTACTCACAAATATTGGTTGGCGAAATGTAAGTGTATTTTTAGTGATGATTACAAACACGTTTAATACAATAAAAATAAATAAAGCTTTCTTAACAACTGCATCATCGCTTTATAAAGCCGAAATACATCGCAAATGTCATTAGCGCAACAAAGTAATAAATTATAAGGTGTGGTGTACACAAACATGTTTAATGCTTCGTTAACATTGGCTAAATCACAGCTAAACCAATGTCTTAAAATGACGTCACTCGTATCTCTCTCAATATTATCACGCACGGAGAAAAGTTCTTAAAACATTTTTCTAACTAACCCTATCAATCTAAAATCAATCTTATCACCCAAACATAAGAGCTAGAGATATCTGCATATATCCATTCTACGTAAAAAGAAAGCAATACAATATTTTTAACTAACAGAATGACTTATAGCCATATCGGTCGATCACCAAACCGGATCTCTTGTAACCGTACAGTTAGTATAATTTCCAATTCTCTTTTTTACAAAGACATATATAATACACTGATAAAACGCAGTTTTTTTGTTGACAGCCTTCAAGTTTCGAGGTGATCTTCATCCTAAGGCTTTGTTCTCACGACACTATTTAAATCGGTCAACTTGAATTCCGTTTTTGAATCGAATGACAATCGTAGTAGGAGCTAACTTAAACACGCAAACGTTGATCGACTTTCGTTTTCGATTTTACTCGATCAATGAGGGGTTTTCATGAAATTTCACGCCATCACTGACAAGATGCCATTTTGACAATGAATATAAAATATATGATAACGTTCATCGTTCGTTTCATTCATTCGTTCAACATTCAGTCACGACCCAATAAAATACACTTTTGACAGGTGCCCGGACCTGAGGTCTCACTGCTGCCACCTAGTGAACGTCATGTTAGAAAACCCTCATTACTTGACCAACTGACTTGCCTCAAGAGAAATTAAACAAAACACGATCGAGGCTTGAAGAGTCGTCGACCACGTGTTTTAATATGAATATAACATTGCAATAAAAAGACGTATTCGGCAACTAAATAATGCAAACTTTGACATTGACGCAATCATTATTCTTGTATTTGAAACTAATTTTACGCTATGGCATTTATTTGTAGAAGATGTTTGTTATTTAGCAGTAGACAACGAAATCGCTTCACATGCTTAATTTGAATTAAGTTATTATCAGTTTAATATCCGTGATGTAGACACGTACAAAATACAATGGTACTAATGTTATAAAATGTTTTATTTGAAATTATAACAAAGGAAAAAATCTGCATTTGTTAGCTTATGCTACCATAAATCTGCTAGCAGATCTCATTTTATACCCTGTATAATTAAATCCCCTAAATTCTGAAAAGCATTCTTACCAAGAGAGAACCGTGTTACCCGCTAACTGGGTTGTGGAGGTCAGATAGGCAGTCACTATGTAAAAAACCTGGTATTCAGCTTGCATGATTGGGAAAAGACTAGGCAGATGATACTTAAATCTTTTGCCGACTGTACACAACAAGCAACATTTATTGCACAATAATTTACGCCAATTTGACACAAGCTTCCTACACTAAAATTGTCAGCTGGTGTAAATGTGCAATACAAACACGAAAAAGTCACCTAATTCAGGAAGCTAGCGAACCGCTCCTACAGCCTATATTCTAGTATATCCAATACCTGATGAAAGTAGTTCTGAACGTTCCTGCTGGAGGTATACCCGGAGACAGTTGTGATAAGTGACATCGCCATAAGACGTTGTTTCGTAATATGTGCATTAAAATGCCCATATGTTCTCCTGTCAATGAGGCGACGGGTTAATCTTGTACGGTTTAATATGAAGTTTGTACTTTGCACATAGCCTATACAGGTAATATTAATATATTGAATTGGAAGTGATAAAAAAGACAGACTTTATTGGTTGACTCTATGGTTTCCTGATTCTTGGTAAGGCTGAAGTTATCTTAATATATCTCTTGTATCTGTCTTGAACGCCTTATACCTCAACAAAGGAGGGATGAGTAGTCTAGGTCGCTGTCTTCGGATATGGTGAAGAGGTGTATATGTCTAATAATAGGTTTGAACATTTAAAATAACACTGTCCATTATTCATCATATCAGCTGTATATTCTGAATATTTTATAAATAAATGTATTTTCTTTCTTTCTTTTTTCATTCATTCTTTCTTTTTTTATTTATTTCTCTATAAAGGACCTCATTGATACTACTAAGGTTTCCCAAGATCTTTTGGCGGTCAAATGTCGTTGACATGGGGGCGCCGTTGGTAAATATTTGTAAAATGTTTTTTTTTTTTTTTGTAAAAGCAAGATGACGGCGTCAGTACTGATTTTAGCCACACGTCAAAAGATCCTTGTACTGCTAAAGGTTCGCTAACAACATTTCGATAACCTACAAAAACACGAAACGCAGACAAAATAATGGATGTTAAAATATATGAAGGCAGATGTTCTACGTGTACTGGAGTTTTTGCTTAGAAGATCCACGGAATGATGTCTGTTGTTAAACCGTTCTTACTCTCCTCCGAGCATCATTAACTTAGATATCTTACTACATACACCTCATTACGACCTCATTCTGCTAATGAACCATCGTCGACCATCTAGAAAGTCCTTGGACCATAAACGAGTATGCATTTACAGAAGCTTAAGTAGTTATTGCACTCCATATAAATACTTAATTTAGATGCCCTGGGTGATCTTGAATCGAGGTGAAAATTACGAAATTTTCGAAAAGATCAATAAATAAATCTTCGGATATATCAAGCTATGCTTTAGATTTATCTAGATGTTTTATCATTTAATTAAAAATCAACATAAATATTTAATTAATTGCAATAACAGTGACACAACCGTATCGGCAATCCGGTATAAATCAAGTGATTATCTTATGCTTGTGAGGTGTGACAAAATACGCAAAACGTAACCTTGGATTAGTCATTAGAGATGCAAATAGTATTAGTTTCTTCGTATTGTTCACAGTTTGATCATGTTGTATAATAATACACACATACACACACAAACAAAACATAACATCATGCCTATAAACCCCAAAGGGATTAGCAGAGGTGTACTTTAAATACACCTACAGTGTGCCAGTTATATTTAAGACCCATGTAATAATGGCACAATTCCAGGCTCGGAGCTGGTACTTAGAAATTCCTGATGGCAAAACCCAGAAACGCTTTGCCCGGCCTGAGATTCGAACCGAGTACCACATGCTCAACAGTCGCATTTGCGATTGTTGAGCAGTTAATAACATGTTTCTACTAAACCAACGAAGTAGTTTGAAGATAAATACAAGCTTAATACAAGATATTAAGAGCTAAATGCTAAGAGGATTTATGCATAAGCTGGTTATGAATTTTGAAAAGGAAACGTCGGCTTCAAGCATTCCGAAGACATGTAAGCAGTAACTGTTTCTGAACACGATTACATAGGAGCTTTTTGTGCGTTTTTACAAGTTTACAAACAGAGTTGTTTGTATACAGTGTAATGTTTTCTCCTTCAACTGTTTTTTTTTCTTTGTCTGAACCACAACCTATAAAACAGGTAAAATCCGACTAACAAGCATACAAGTAACAATATTTTACATTCAAAACCAGTCAACATTCACTTTGTTAACACACACGTTTAAACAAATATTTCCCTGGAAAAATCACGCTTATTATAAAGCCGACACTTCCAGTTTGCAACAAGGTGAAAACGCAACGACACCGGCGCAAGCGCATAGACGCGCACACGCCGACGCTCGCGCGTGTGTGTTAGCTCTTTCTTCATAGTTCAGTATTATTGGCGCAAGCTACATTTCTTTGGCTATATGTCATAAGTTTTAACTGATAATTAAGTCGTTTAACCCCTACAATAATACACCCGAGAAGGCCTCTCCTTGTACATTTTTGTAGTATTTGATTTATTTTTGTTATATATTATTGTGGTGTACAATAAAGTATACCATCATCATGTCTCTAGCCTTTTCCCAACACAGACGCAGCTTATCTGAACTCCTCAATCCAGTAACTGGGTAACATTGGTAAGACTGGCTGTCAGACTTTTGGGCTTCTGACGACCCGTAACGATTGTCAAGCGTAGCTTATCCTGATCGATCCACTCGTGCAGCTGTTATTAACCGTAATAAAGTATTTTTAAATAAACTTTTAGACTAAAAATACCATTTTTCGAGGTTCATGTTTTGGCAAGGGGTCAATATTTGTAATACATGCAAAGATGGAAGTGGTAGGTGTGCAAATTTGTTGAGTGGCATAGATCTCACAGTTGCTTGCTTATTACTTAATTGCTGTTCACGTTATAGATGGATATTAAGGCCGATGACGAGCTTTATTAACAGCTTTAATCATCATCATCATCATTTCAGCCGAAAGACGTCCACTGCTGGACATAGGCCTCCCCCAAGCACCGCCACCTCCACCAGTTCTGTGCATCCAGCGGATTCCGGCGGCCTTCACAAAGTCATCGGTCCACCATGTGGGAGGCTTTAAAACTCTACATATTCCGGTACGCGGTTACTACTCCAGGACCATCTATTCCATCTGCCATCTATTCTAAGAGCAATGTGCCAATTAATAGCTTTAAAGTAAAGTAAATAAAATATTCAAGTAGGAACAATCGACCGCATGAGCTGGCTTAGAACGGAGTTTCAATAGAATAAGAGGCCAGCTTTTTCTGGTTTTTTTACCACTGGAATACGGCCTGCTGTACCTATTATAAATGTACAATTTATGATGATCTGATCATCCTTAAAGATACTTACTACATCAAGTTCTTGTAACTGAACAGACAGCTGTGCTGCAGGGGACTTTCTTGCGCCACTTCTTCTTCCCAGCTTAAGCACTAGGAAGTGATGAAGGGCGGCCATTTTTGGGGACTGACTCATGTCATTTTAAGGTAATTCTCAGTCTAGTTTCAATAAACAACTTTTGCTTTTGAAAAACTTTTATGTCCAAAAATGTATAAACCTGAGTGTGTGTTGTTTTAAAAGTCAAAAACACCTGTTGGTAGTTATCTATTTTGCAATTTAAACCTGTTATGCAGGTAAGGCCGGGGCAATAAATAATATTGGCAGTTTATTAATAACATGTTTCTGCTTAAAATTGGCACTAGGAGTAAATAAAGTATATGGACGTGTCAAGGGGCAAATATACCGCAAATCGATGATACAATATTAAGTTATAGCAAAAAAATGTCTATTGAATTGATGACTTACAAAAAATGTTTTTTTATTATCATATGACTTCGTCATTGGCGCTACTGGCTGAGCATAAGGTCCCAGATTCCATTCCCGAGTTGGGCAAATTGTTAATGGGTTTGTCTATCTGGAGTCTGGATTTATGCCCGGTGGATGGCAATGGGCTCGCCCCTATTACATGGGACTTAAACATGACTGGCGAAATGTGGGTGTAGGTAATTTAGGTAGGTACATCTCTGACTAACCTTTAAAAGAATAGGCGTAACGTTATGTATATATTATGTATTTGTATATGCAATCGCTTCATAAACAGGAAAAATAAAATTGTTGAACTAAAATTCCACAAAAATATATATAAGTAGTGGTGCTATTATGTTATGTACATTTCACCCATCAATAAATCATTACTCGATTAAATATTTAGTAAAAGATTTAAAGTTTCTGATTTATTATCTTTTACAAGTATAGTAATATACATAGGATATTTATAACCTAAACCGCAACTGTCCTCAATAGCGAAATATTGCATATTATGCTCGATCAGTATTACGTTAATATTACAGTATTTAGAAACCGATGTCGGAGTGAACATCTGACGGAAAAAAGTTTTCGCTCTTTTTAGTAAAAATAATCGCATCAAACCCATTTTTTAATTATTTGGATAAGCCTACATAACATAACGCCTATAATCCCCGAAGAGTAAACAGAGGCGTACCTATAATACACCCAGATTTTGCCAGCTTAAGTATCATTCCAAGCCATCAACCGGGCACAAATCTAGACTCCAGGCTGTTATCAAATTAGAAACACCCAATAGCTCTTTGCCCGAACTGGGAATCGAACGCTCCGAGTACCTCTTGCGACCCCTACGTCCACGAGGCAGCCTAATCTAATCTCTAAGTCTCGAATAACTGAATGTTCTGTTATCTTCAAGAAACTTAATTGAGCCTTCAGGACTCACAAAAACTTATAAGTAATTAGCAGAGATCAGATATTCAGATGCACATTCACCTAAAGTTGAGGTGTTAGCTAAAATGGAATACGCTTTTGTATCGAAAAATCTTACACACATATTTGAATCGAGGGTTGACCATTAATTTTAAGTAAATATGCATCTGAATCGATCTGATCGATCCCGGGGTTTTTTTAATAAATATTTTTTAGAAGTCGTTTCCATACTATACACCCGAATAGTTATGCATTTCCGGTGTTCCTGGAATCCCAAGATAGTTTTTTTTACAAAAATAAAATCCCGTACTTTCATAGCTAAAAATTTACTTTAGGTCAATATGCATCCGAATATCTGATCTGTGATAATTAGGTATAATTTCATTAATCCCGTCTCTGAAACTACAATGCTTTTTCTTTTGAAACTCGTGCAATATTTGTGTACATGGGATCTCTAATGTCATTGTTTACTAATTGAATTGATTGTGTTCTACCCACGGCTATAACAAGCAGCAGGTTTTAGTTTGTATATTTTAAACAATAGGTACCTACTCATGATCAGGCCTTGGTATGATTAGTTAAGAAATAACAAAAAAGTATTCGATTCTACAATTCGTAGTTTTGTATCATAAGAACTGACTGACCTTTTTAAAGCACGTTAAGCTTTTGGTTCCGGCTATCATTCGAAGACCTTTTATAGTCGTTACACTTAGAAGCCCTAAAGTCTGACAACCAGTATCGTGTTACCAAATAACTGGGTTGTGGAATTAGATAGGCAGTCGCTATCCAATAATAGTATTCAGCTAGATCCAGTTAGACTACAAAAAGCTAGGCAGGTGATGGTAATCTTGGATTATTTTATAGCGAACCATATGATCCTGCCATAACAGCCAATAAGCAATCGTCTAACAAACAACACCATTCATCCCACTAAACCCATTTTCGTCCCACTAATCACCTACCAATAAAATTACCGTTCGCAAATACACCAATTGTTTACCACAAATATGTGCATATATTAGCAGAACGGCAGTAAACCGCTTCCTTCCTACAGAACGACACTTTCTTTCCTTTAATAAACGGAATACTTACGTTACTTGGTACTAATTACTTGCACAAGTATTGCACAATGTAGGAAGTACTCTATAAGAAGCATCTTGATTGATACTTTGACTGTATTACTACTTCCATGAGAGAAATGGAGAATAAAGCGTGGAGGCGTTATGGAGAAGTCGACGTTAATTGTATGGATGAGCTGGGAAAATTACATTGTGACAACCCTGTAGTATTGTAAGGTTCATAAAAACTTTTCTTTGAGTTGACACTCTAATATATGGATCGTCCATTTTAAAATCGCAGTACACATTTCAATTGTTTGTTTATAATTTTTAGTAGAAGAGAGCACAATTTTGCATCAGACGATAAAATAACAAACAAGGGACTAATTACAGTCAGACAGAACGGAAAAATGCCCAAGCAATTTACTGGATTCATAAAAAATAGGACTGTGTTACCATAGGCTAAAGTAGAAAATTGTATGAATATCTACACAGTCGGCTGCTCTCGGTTTGAATTGCGGCCAGAGAAGGCTCGAGCCTGCGCGAGGATTTTTCCGTTCGGTCTGTCCTGACACCTTAAGATTTTCAGGTTAACCTGAACGAGTATATAAAAGTATCGCACGTCCTAGTAGGTACTAGGGCATGCAAGACACGTACCCAAGAAGACCTATTTCGTTACGTTATAGCCAAAAACTGAACCAATAATAAATCGTATCTATATTTTAAGAGTTGCAACCAAGTGCAGGCGATGATGCATAGATTTCTAAATAAGTCAATAATGTAAAATGTATTTCATTAAAATTTGTAAATATAAGTATTTGATATTAAAATGTTCGGATTTTAATTAAAAATGTTGCAAGCAGTTGACAGTTTCAATTAGGTATGATTGAATGACCGGCAAATTCAATCAAGATTAAATATATTAGTTAGGTCAATCTTGTTAATAGTATTTCTACAATTCAGAATGTTATTTAGAAAACGTCAAAAATATGACACATTTTGTTTTATAAACACAATATTTAATTTTCGACTATTAAGTATAACAATTTTATTGAAATTATTATTTAGGGGAAAATTGGCTATGACGAAGTCAGCACATAGTAAATTGATCAACACAGTGATATTTGTCTAGTGCCAGTTGCAAAAGCCTCAAAAAAAAAGAATGACACAAAATGCGTTGTTACAAATAACCCCTCTAGCACGTCACGAACTTAAACGAAATAACAGCGCTGCGCTATATTAGATTCTGATTCCACCATTTATTTACTTCAACAGTAAATAATTTACAATAAATAGTACCCTGGAGTAAAATTACTTAATACTGTGAATTGTTGTCAAACATGGTAAAGCGACTGCGAGGTCGATTATACCTTGTCATATCTACCTGTCCCTAACAAATAAAAGGGTAGAAATAGACTAGACAATTAAATTTAATACAAGGAATACAAACGATAAATTATAAAAAAGGTACCTGCTTAAATAGAAACGCACTCTATCAAGATGGGGAGGTCAAAAGAGATTTCAAGGTATTGCGTCAAGGGTGCGGCGGCGTTTCTGTGTTCAGGCATGCGGTGACGAATAGGCTTCCAGTGATGTTGCGACGTGTAGATGCCCAAGACAGCTCCGTGGCTCCAGACAATTATATCAATAAGTAGTGGTAAGTAAGCGCTAAGCGACTAAGCGAATAAGCGCACCGTCAGTCAGTTGGCTTGGGAGGTCCATCACTTCCTTCCATGACCCTTCAGTTCTGTCCGCCCCTTGTTCTTCTTTTTTCTCCATCCCAAATACCTTCACCTTTTTCTTTTTCAGCCATAGATTCTCTCATATGCCAGTCTAGTCCATTACTCAATTCTGTCCAGCCTTTTCCAACTATGGCACGCCACTGCTGACCCCAAGTTAGCAGTGGCGTGCCTAGGGGTCAAAATCAAGGCAAGCCGACAGATTTTTTACTATTAAAAAACAGCTAAGGGTTTGGCTCATGTTATGTTTGTTAGTATTACTAACACCATTATGATAATTTTGGTTAGAAAACCTATAAATACGAAGACAACTAAATATAATAATTACAATTTTATTAGGGCAAGCTGGGCTTTTCGGCTTCTACGAAGGTACCGCCACTGGGGGTCAGCTACCATTATTTTACATGGAGCGACTGCCTATATGACCTTAACAACCCAGTTACTGGTTAATACGATATCCCTTGAAAACGTTCTGTGTGGTACCGTACGTAATTGAATAGCATTCCATTTCTTCCCGTGGGTGTCGTAGAAGGCGACTAAGGAACTTACTAGAGAATGGGCAGCAGCGTTCTCTAGGCATTTGACCACCATACTGCGATCTCCAACCCGCCTGCCAAGCTTGGCGATTATGGCAAAACCCCCCTTTTGGGGGAGGCCTATGTCCAGCAGTGGACGTCTTTCGGCTGAAACGATGATGATGAAAACGTACAGGTAGATACAAACCTACATTACTCTGTCCAAAATTCTTCACATCACATGCAAAGTAATAAGATGACATATTTGTTACGTAAGAATGCGCGATCTCGAGAAATGCGAAAGTGCCCATTTCACCTCAACAGAAACGTTGAGAGTGTATCGCTGACAAGATTTCTCACTGACTTAGCATATTACGCTCAATCTTGATCGCGTGAAATATGATTTGGCTCGAATTTGAACCGAGAAATATTTAGGCTGACATTGAACAAAACCTTGAGGCGATTACTAAATCTGATCCGTAAAAAATAATCTTTTATTATAAAGCGGAAACTTAGTCTTCCGATAAAACATGTATTTTTTTATAGTGTGTAAAGAAATATATCCAAATATTTACGATTAACACGTCAATCATGTCATTGTTAAGAGTATTTTGTAGAAAACAGTCGTAATTATATTTGATATAAGCGATTATCTTCCTGATAATCAATTATTATAACAAGCAAGAAACGTGAACAAACAAACAAAAATAATCATTTAATAGGCGGTATCAATCAGCAGCACATTATTGAAAAAATATAATAGGTACAATGGTGTAAATACCAACTAAACAAAATGACAGACCAATTTTTCGCATATCGAACAATGACGTAAACTAAGTTAAATGCAGATAAGACACGTTAAACCGTTGCTCCCGGCTGTCACTTGAAGTGTAGGATCATTGACATTTATTTTAATTTTTACTGAGGTTAAGACATTTTGAGTGTTAAATGTCACATTATTTTACGATGTCAGTTTTATTTATGTTACGGGTTATTCAGAACCCAAAACTCTGATAAACAGTTTTACTAAGGGGTATTGTATTACCCAGTAACTGGGTTGTGGGGGTCAGACTGACAGTCGCTACAATAAAGTATGCAGCTGCACCCGGTAAGACTAGAATCTCAAACTAATATAGTTGGGAAAAGACTATGCAGATAATTATGAACATACAAAACTATAATATATCACCATAAAGCACTTGAACCTTGATTAGAAGTAAACGTAATGTAACTTAAGAGATGCACGCTGCACAGTGGAACGAATGTATGGGAGCGGTTGGACGTAGACATGTCCGAAAAAAAAGAGTAAAATTATGCCAAACTAATGATGCCATCTTATTCGATTACTTAATGCCTTCATAACTTGTGGTGATGAATTTCTTCATAACTCCCATATCGTCCCTTAGCTAACAACACCGCATAAGTCATTTTTACCAACTTTACAGGAGACGATAAAAACTGTCTATTTAAAAAAATCGGGGGAATTTTTCTGTTGTTATTTAATAAATACCCTAGTTAGCGGTTAAGAAATAATTATTTACACTTATTTTGACGATTTACTTTATTTTAACTTTTATTTTATGACTTGAGCTGTGTTGACTGATATTTTATTAGATTAAGGCGGTGTTGTTTGCGGAAATCTTAGGGAATAAGGTATTAAATAGATGATTTACAAAGAAAAAAATTTATTAGGAAACATTTCAAGAGTAATTAACAATCGTTATAACATAGGTATCTATAACCTAAATCCAAAGAATCACATTATTGAGATCAATTGCTTAAAGTTATTTGGTGACACGACACGCGAACCTTTACAGCGTAAGTGCATTTTTTTTAAATAGGTAGGTATTTAAAACATAGTCTTTAATAAACTCCAACGAAACAAGATATAATAGTAATAAAATTATAAAAAAAAAAAAAACTCGAAATCTCTAGTCTAATAGTTAGTTGCAGTCTTTAGCGATTGCTGTGCGGAAGGTCATCATAAAAAGAGTGGCAACTAGATGGTATTACACTTTTTAGGTCTTGCAAATCTTCATACTTCCGCTTTGCAATTGGTATTC